>JAPTOF010000013.1:3813750-5249375 GCA_028554755.1 Cordia subcordata | reverse complement strand
CAAGCACCAAATTCTCCAAAAAAAAAAAAGAGAAAAAAAAAGAAAAGAAAAACACACTTCCACGTTTCTTTCATTTACTTTCTCGATCCCTTCATATGTGTATACATATATATAAATACGTATATCTTTTACATAATATGTGTATCAGAAAATAGCCAACATAGATAAAATATAAGAAATTAATTCCTTTGTTTTTTTATCTTTTTTCCTTTTTGGGTATTGTAAATCACCCTTTGTCAAGAGTCTAATAAATTTTGTCGACATTGCACTCTTTTCTTCTAGGGTTTTGATAATCTCACCTAACCACCCTAGTCTATTTGATTCTCTGATCATCTAGTTGCTTTGCTCTTAAGGCTCTTTCTGTTATTCTTTTTTGTTTCCCCTACAAATTTCCGTTAATTTTGGAGAAAATGCTTTAAAGTTACAATCTTGAATAAGCATACCTTCGTTTGTTAGCTCTTGAAGTTGTTCCTGATAATTTGGTGTATATTTGATACGAAGAGTACTTTTTTTATACTGCTATATTAGGGTTACTTGTAAGAAGTATATTTTGAGCAAAAGGTGCTTGCTTTGAGGTTTTATGCTGCATTTTGAGGGCAGCTGGTGAAGAAAGATTGGATCTTTAGTATTGGTTGACTGAGGAAATATCGATTTTTTTGAAGTTTTCTGGTGGGGTTAAAAGAGTAGTAGTGTATGGGCGAGCACGAGGGATGGGCAGAGCCAAGTGGGCTTTTGCCGAATGGGCTATTGCCCAATGCTGCCTCGGTGCTTCGGGTGCTTGACGCCGAGAGGTGGTCGAAGGCAGAGGAAAGGACTGCAGAGCTTATTGCCTGCATTCAGCCAAATCCGGCCTCTGAGGAGCGCAGAAATGCCGTTGCAGATTACGTGCAACGGCTCATAATGAAGTGTTTCCCTTGTCAGGTTGTTTTCCTGTTCTGCTATTATGTTTTGTTGTTGTAACTGGTTTTAAATATAAATGTTGCATTTGTAGTTTATTGTATATAAGTATGTTGCTCTGGTGATGAAATGTATCCTATGTAATAGTATGAGAGCAAAGTAGCATGTTATTCAGCTCCTTGTAGCTTTATTTTGTGCCATGACGTTTGAACTAGGAAACGTTATAGAAGAAATCAGGTTCAACTTTGAAATGATTTTTGCAAGTGGACTGATACCGCCCACCCCCAACACCTACATGGTAAAATTTGGCATTTAATGCATTGTCTTCTTACTATAAAGGGGACTCCAGATGCATCACTGCCTATCATTTATTTTTCCGGAATTTCTTGAAATAGGTTTACAATCCATGCCAAAAAGCACAAATTTTAGTACTCAAAAAAGTGATGAAGGAAAACGTTAGTAGCATTGAACGTTCTTAGTTGCTTGTTTTGGTTGTAGCGTATACATTTGAAATGGAGGGAATATCCTTTATTTAATACACTCGTCAACAATCTATATATAACGGAGTAAACAAATAGTATGATTTGTGGCAATAGATATAGAGGTCCACTAACCTCAAACCTTTACATGGGCAGTTATCAGTTGAAGTGATGTGATGTCACATTTAGGAGGAGAAAATGAGACACCTTTCCTGAAAGGAAGGGAGAAAGAGATGATTGGATAATTATAATATTAAGCATGAAGGTTAGAGTGCAATTCTGCATGCGTAGGGCATGACACTGTATTATGTTCCTTATGCGAGTAAATAGAAGGAGGGTACTTGGCATTTTCTCTATTATAATTTAGCTGTTTCTTACTAATTTAATGACAAAATACCATCTCATTTTCTTCTTTGAAAATATGTGATGTACATGTTTCTATCTTTTTTGGTTATAATCTCTTTGTTGTTCACTTTACTTTCTTTCACAGGTTTTTACCTTTGGATCTGTGCCTCTGAAAACTTACCTACCCGATGGAGATATTGATTTAACTGCCTTCAGTAATAATCAAGATCTAAAAGACACATGGGCCAATCAGGTTCGTGATTTGCTTGAGAAGGAGGAGAAGAACGAGAATGCTGAATTTTGTGTGAAGGAGGTTCAGTATATTCAAGCAGAAGTATGTCCAATTTCTTGATATTTTCCTATTTGAATCTAAGTTTTCTTCTTGAATCATGTCTTCTGGTCGGAAATTATTGCGTGCCTTGGTTGACGTGTTAGACTCATTGGGCCTTTTCCTTCCATCTTATCCAGTCTTTGTATCCATCTAAGATACATAAAACTTAGATTTTGTTATAATTTTCATTTGATTATTGTCTTGTTCCAATGCCTATGCAATAGGTTCTTATTTTGTGATTTCCTTTGATATCAGAGATAATTAGTTAAGCAGCCATGGTTCTCTTTATCATTTTCACAATGTTATGCAACTAGCCACTTATGTGATGTGTAGTCTAGATGCTAGTCATACATTCTGAAGAACAATGAAAGTTTTCTACGACAGTCAGAGGTGCAGTCACGTTTGTGGGAACTCACTGCAGCAGGACTTATTGTAGAAACTGTTGCTTTTACTCCAAAAAGTTATCCTCAATTTAAGAATTGTCCTCTTTGTACTCTGTTTTTCCTTTGAGCTTCAAAATATGATGATTTTTATCATTTGGAGCGCTACAGCTAGAAAAACCATGTATTGAGTCCATGAAAGAAACCTTTTTAATGTCTAAGATTGCAAATTTATTAACTTCTGCAGTATTCAGAAAGAATCTATGAGTTGTCTAAAGCATAAATCCTTTGATATTCACCAATGATATTTTCTGGTTGATCCTCAAACTTCTTCCTCTGTCTTTTTTCTCAATGTAGGAAATACTGGGCCCCCACGGGATTCATGAAAACTGAAATTCTCTATGTCTCTATATTTTATAGAAAATTATTGTTGGGATTCACTTTTCTTCTCCTGTGTTAGAAACAGTTTGTACCGTGGTTTTACTATGTGTGTGCCAAAGTTATACCTTTCTTCTGGATCTCTCTTTTAAGACCCTTGGACATATGTGAAGGTGCATTTGCCTTTTACTTGCTTGTTCTTATCAAACTTGTTAAATGTTGATTTTTATTGTTGCATGTAGATTTCTTTGCTTACTTTTCCTTTGAAAGATGTACGGTATGTTATTTGGTGATTGTTCTTTATTTCTCATTTCATTGCAGGTGAAGATAATAAAATGTCTTGTCGAGAATATTGTGGTAGACATATCTTTTAATCAGCTCGGTGGGTTGTGTACTCTTTGCTTTCTTGAGGAGGTATCTATCATATGAGAAGTCCTAACAATTTATATATGAGCCTTTAATATGATCTATTTGGCAGTGCACCAGTTACCACACAAGTTAGTCCTAACAGTCTGAGATGTAAATTTTCTAGGTTGATAATCTGATAAATCAGAACCATTTATTCAAGCGTAGCATTATATTGATCAAGGCATGGTGCTATTATGAGAGCCGTATACTGGGTGCTCATCATGGGCTCATCTCAACCTATGCCCTGGAGACATTAGTCCTCTATATATTTCATGTTTTTAACAATTCTTTTGCTGGGCCTCTTGAGGTCAGTTTGGTTCTCCACTTGCCACGCTTTTCAAGGCTTTCTTTCTTTATTCTTCACTCTGAAGTATTGTGATTGCACATGCAGGTGCTTTATCGTTTCTTGGAGTTCTTCAGTAACTTTGACTGGGACCGTTTCTGTGTAAGCTTATGGGGACCTGTTCCTATTAGTTCACTTCCAGACGTGACTGGTAACAGATTCTTTATATTTTTTAAGTAATACTTATGCTGACTAGGTATGCAATGTTCTCCAAACTTCAACTATCAAATACTTGTGCTTGAAATTTGCAGCGGAGCCTCCTCGGAAGGACCGTGGGGAATTGCTACTTAGCAAGTTGTTTCTTGATGCTTGTAGCTCTGTATATGCTGTTTTCCCTGGTGGCCATGAAAATCAGGGACAGCACTTTGTTTCAAAACATTTTAATGTTATTGATCCTTTGCGCGTAAACAACAACCTTGGACGTAGTGTCAGTAAAGGTATGCAAATATTAAATCCTTTCCAATGACCTTAACTTTTAAATTTTAGATCATCTTCATCGTTTGTTCCCCTCATTTTTACTGTGTATCATTTCTATATGTTCATTATTTTGTTGGAACTTCTTAATGACTCTGCAGTACTGGTGTTGTTTTCAGTCTACCTTGCGCATCTTGCCCTTGTTTCCGAAATAATCCTCAGTGTGAACTTCTGCAATTTCTGTATAGCTTGCTTTACTAAGAATTTAGCCAGCTACCTAGTAGCAATGGTAGAAGAAAAGCAGGGTTGGGTTGGTAATAGTTGTGCTTTATTAGTTTACCTAAATGATTAGCAGTAGAAGTGCTTGTTCATATTTTTCAGTGAATGCTGCATGTAAGATAGTTGCATCTTTGTCATTGCTTATGACTTTTTATTGTGTTCACTTCATGAAAGAAATATCCAGTTTCTTATTCTCTGAAGCTGAATACATCGAAACAATGGGACCAAAAGAAAGCAAAGAAAATGATCAGGAGAAAAGATAGGGAAAGCATTTAATAAACATCCGTTACCTCCATTGGCCAATTGTACGTCTTTGATTCCTGCATGGGAACAAAGAGAGCAATAAAGAAGAATTGTCTGGAGGCCCGCTAAAGATGACGTGTTCTTAGAATATCATCACCTAGCTCTGAAATGGAGAAGGGGACTAAACATGGGAAAAATAGAGTGCTTTGCATCTGCTCGTGTAGATTGAAAGTAATTTACTTGTTTGGAAATTAGACAGTATCTTTTTTCTATTTCTCTTGTCATGATACTCGTTGTCTTTCAGAGCTGGTGAGCAGAAATCTGGGAATTATGCTAATTTCTCTTCCCTTTTAATTATGCTAATTTCTCTTTTTTACTGCTTTGTGTTTAATGCTGGGAGAAATTTTTAGATGACCTGTTTCAGACATTGAAGTATAGTTTAATCTGTATTCTTCTCTCTCACTTTGCTCACTCACCATAGCCTAAGGACACGCTAGGATTCATGTACATGACCAAAGTTCTCTCTTAGCCCAGTGTTTTCTGCACATATATATTGCTGTTTTCTAGATCTTGTGTGCTCAAGGAGGTGTCAAAATCTTTGACTTGTTAACATTGAGGTTGCAGAAATATCTTTGTGATTTTTTTTGTTTTCCATTACTACTTCTAAGCTGACATGATAAGGTTTTTGTTTGTTAGGTAACTTTTTTAGAATACGCAGCGCATTTGCGTTCGGGGCTAAAAGGTTGGCTAGATTACTCGACTGTCCCAAAGAAAACTTAATTTATGAAGTGAATCAGTTTTTCATGAATACTCGGGATAGGCATGGTAGTGGCCTTCGTCCAGATGCACCAGGCACAGATTTGTGGCGCTACGGATCATCAGCTTCAGGTAGCCTTCCGGAGTCTGAGAATTTGAAAACCAGTACAAGTGGAAGACAAGTGAATGACAACTCCTCTGCTCGTGAGGTGGAGGCAAATCGGGGCCGTTCACATCATGTTTCTTCTCATCGTGGTAATTATTCATCTGGGAGCAAGCCTCAAGCTAATGATCTTTCTGCAGTTTCTCATGTCCAAAGCCAAAAGACTTATGGAAATATGAGCGGCTCGAGGGTCGCTGACCAAACTGTGAGAGAAACAAATTCCAATCAAGGTGTGGTCACCAATAGAGGCCAGAGGAACCTGAAATCTGATCACACGGTGAATGATATCCATGGAAGGTATCCCCTTGCTAGAACACGCTCTAGTCCTGATTTGATTGATATGTACAATGATATTTCTTCTCAAGGGAAGCGTAGTAGAGCACCAGAGAATGCAAATGTTCAAGCTACCTTTACAAGGGTGGATAATAATAACAGGAGGAAGAACCTTGGTTCTGACACTATAGCAAGCAATAGCGGCCTTCCTATGAATGATGATTCTTCATCTGTTAGACATGTCCCATCCAATCAAAGTATTGATGCGGCTACCAACTCAAACAGTGGTTCAAATAGCTATCACCGTGAGTCTGGTCTAGATAGCCCAAATGAGGATCTTTCCTCTACTGCTGGGACTCATGGGATGCAGCAGGAAGAGCAAGATCTTGTGAACATGATGGCATCTGCTTCTTTACATGACTTTAATGGCCAGTTTCATATGCCGGTTAACCTAGCTTCAGGTCACCTACCCTTTCATATCACTCCATCTTTTCTTGCTTCAACGGGTTATAATCAGCAAAACATGCCTGGTGTTGTTCCCGCAAGTATTCCTTCAATTGATCCTTCTTTTACAAATTTTCAATTTCCTCATGGATTGGTATCATCCCCTTTGACGCATTATTTCCCTGGCTTTGGATTGAGCTCAACTTCAGAAGACCAAGTTGAGAAAAATAATGACAATTTTGGTTCCATGGAGATGAACTCAGGACAAGGGGAGAATGAGTATTGGCAGGAGCAGAATCTGGGGTCTACTGGTCACTTTGACCCTGATAATGGAAATTATGAAATGCTTCAGCGAGATGATAAACCACAGCCTAATTCATTGGGCTTTAATGTTGTTGCTCCATCGTGGGTAAGTGGCTCTGGTGGTTCTACGAGAGTCCAGCGGAGTCATACCAAGGAGAAGCATGGGCCACTATGGGAAGAGCATCCAGAGAACTTCCAATTTCAGGAAAACAGAGGAAGTGAGCTTTATGCAGAGGAAAGAGCATTGAACTCGAGATTCTCAACTGCTGCTTACAGTAATTCTCTCAGAAGTCGAACTTCATCAGAGAGTTCGTGGGATGGATCATCAACAAAAACCTCAAAGTCAGCAAAGGAGAAAAGGGGAAAGAAAGTATCTGCAGCAGAATCCTCTGCTGTCTATGGTAAAGCTAAGTTTACTTCTGAACCTGTATCTAATCAGGCTGAGGATGATGATCAAGAGTGGAATCCGGGGTCCAATATGGCTTCTGAAGAAATGGAAGAAAAAAGTTCTGGAACTCAATCTGTTGCTTCTTTGCCAAGCTATCATGCATCTATATATGAAGCTGCTCAGACAAGTGGTTCAGATTCGGTGATACCTGTTGCCCCCATGCTTAGTGGTCCTGGTTCTCAGCAAAGAGTGACAGATAATTCAGGGGTAATTGCATTTTATCCTACTGGTCCGCCAGTTCCGTTTCTAACGATGCTTCGTGTATATAACATGCCTCCTGAGGCGGGCATTTCTGATGCATCAGCATGCCATTTTGGAGGGGAGGAAGGCTTGGATAACAGTGATTCTCATCAGAATTTAGATTCACCAAAAGGACTTGGCTTCTCAGAGGATTTAAATTCATCTAATTATTCACGAGGGATGCCTTCTATTGATACATCCGAGGAGCAAAAGTCTGATATTCTAAACAGTGACTTTGCTAGCCATTGGCAAAATTTGCAATTTGGAAGATTTTGCCAGAACCCAAGATATCACCATGGTGGTCCTCTGATCTATCCTTCTCCTTTAATGGTACCACCTGTCTACCTACAGGGTCATTTCCCATGGGATGGTCCAGGTAGACCACTATCAGCAAACATGAACCTCTTTACTCAGCTTATGAGTTATAGCCCGCGTTTAGTTCCTGTTGCTCCACTCCAGTCTGTTTCCAGTAGACCTCCTAATGTGTACCAACGCTATGCTGATGACATGCCAAGATATCGCAGTGGGACAGGCACTTACTTGCCAAATCCTGTGAGATAGTTTCCTTATTTAACATTACATTTGTTTATCAGATATTTAATAGTCTTTGAGCTTTGTTGTTCATACCTTCATTTCATCTTGCTCAGAAATTTACTGTAAGTAGGTAGTCTGTAGATGCCAACCTCACCTAGTGGGATAAACCTTGTTTTGGTTAAGGATTAGAAGTCTATACGTCTTTCCCTTGTGATTGGTCAGTTATGGCCTCAGGTATGCAATTTTGAAAAAAATATACACAAAGGATTTGTGTCAGCTTGGTCTGGTTCTATACATGGCGATCCCACCCAGAGGGGATAAGGCTTGGTTTGGTTAGTTTAGGAAGTTTATACATCTTTCCCATGTGACTTGCTCAGTTAATGGCCTCTGGGTTTGCAATTTCAAAGAAATTATACTCCAGGATTAGTTTAGCTTGATCTATTTCTGATTATGTAAGATGATTTTTTTAATATTCAGACTCGTAGTCCTTTAATAATTTTTTCTATTGTAAAATGGTGGTTCTGCTGCTTTGGCAATTATTATTATTATTATTATTATTCTGCAGCTGGCACCAGTCTTGTTTTGTAGGAGAGGTTAATTGTAGTTTTCCATCTAACTTGCTTGGAATAGGCTGGAGTATCAATGTGATGGGCTATCTGATGGCATGGGTTGTTGTGCTTGTAATGATATAATGCTGAGTTTCTCTTAAAGAGCAAACTGGGTGTGTATGCTTGTATGTCTTGTGTCTTATCCTGAGCAGCCAAAATGCAAATGTTAGTGTTCTTTTCATGAATGAGTTCTTTCAATAATGAGTTTTCTTGGGTGAATTAGGCTGCTGTCACCTGATCAGGGGTTCGATCCACTGGTCTATGATATGCAAGTTCCATGTAATATGTTCTGATTCTTCTAGGTTGTTGCTTTTACATGCTCGTGAGTTGTCATCTAGAACTATGTACTTGGATTCGGACATGAGTATTGGACACAGATATGAGTCTGACCATCTGACACAAATTGTCAAAATTTAGGATTCTTAGACTCAGTCAAATAAGTGCCTAGACTTTAGACTTAGATTCAGGGATATGATATCATAAAATTATCGAGATTGAAATAACACTATCACCCTGGGCAAAGAAGAGCCACGGCTATTCAAATGTTTGGATTATCAAAATAATTTTTACAGAGAAACAAAGAGAGAAAGCAACTGGACATAGGAAGCTGCTTTGGGTTTTAAACAGATCATATTTGGTGGGATAGTGGGTGGTTATTAAAGTTTTTAAGAAATGTTACCAAGTAATGGGGATGGTCAGCTCATTACATGCACATTCCATATTTACTGAGAAGCTACTCCCCGCCTCTCTTCCTAAATTTTAACGAGTCATCTTAACTCTCCTGACAGGTCACCACTGCATCTACTCAACTTACAGCAACAAAGATGATCTTCTTCTTCTTCTTCTTCTTCTTCTTCTTTCTTTTCTTGATAGAAAATTGCGTCAGAGAGTCAGTCAAATAAGTGCCTAGACTTAACGCCATTGTGTTGTTTTGACTCCCTTACTGAGCTTCAATTTTCCGAGTCCAATCTATGTAGATCTAGAATTGGTTGTGGTTCACCAAGGCTGAGATTGAACACGTAATCAAGGAATGGAAACCATATTAAATGGTCCATGCATGGTACCTCAGACTGCATAGATTGAATACAATAATTGCTATAATTTTGTCATCATTTTGTTTATTTGGGGTTGGCTTTATTTTTCTAGGTTGTGAGCTTTGCATCTTGTAGGTGATCTTGTGTGATATCTGTTTTTTGTCCAACCTTTTTATCCTTCATATTTGGTACTCCATACTTGATCTGACGGTTGACATATATAAATTGATCTATGACAGAAAGTTTCTGGTAGAGAGCGACACTCTTCTGGTACAAGAAGGGGGAACTACAATTATGATAGAAATGACAACCATGGTGACAGAGAGGGAACTTGGAATGTGAATTCAAAGTCACGAGCTGCAGCACGTAGTCAAAATCGTGGCCAAGCTGATAAGGCACACTCTAGATTGGGCAGGTTGCCTTCTAGTGAGAGTCGAGCTGAGAGGTCATGGGGCTCATATAGACACGACTCATTTCCATCTTACCAGTCCCAAAATGGTCCGTCACGCTCAAATTCTAGCAGTGATGGTCCTTCAAATATGGCTTATGGAATGTATCCTTTGCAAGCCATGGGTCCAAATGGAATGCAGTCAAATGGTTCTGCTGTTCCTCCTGTTGTAATGCTGTATCCATTTGACCATAATGCTAGTTTTGGTTTACACGGTGAACAGCTTGTATTTGGTTCTCTAGGCCCACTAGTCTTCCCAGGTGTAAATGAACAATCACAAATAAGTGAAGGAAGTCAAGGAAGAGGATCATTTGAAGAACATAGATTTCATGGGGGAGCCACTCAAAGGTCTTCACCAGAGCAACCTTCTTCACCCCATTATCAGAGGTAAAATTTTATACTTTGGCTTTACAGATTATAGAAGATCATTATTAGTTCATTCAGAAAGTTGCAGCATTTTAAGATTTTCCCATATGATCTTTGTGGTGTTGGCTTATGTCAAGCTGAACTTCACATACATTCAAGGGCATCGTGAGTTCTCTGCTTACATAATCCAGCTGCAGAGTATCATTAAAACGGTACCATACGTAGGAACTACAACACCAAAATTCATAAATTGCTAGAACACATATTTTGTCTTGGGTGATTGTTGATGGAAGTTTGACCAAAAAAGAAAAGACTGTTGATGGAAGAACCGAAGTAACTGTAAACTGGCGTACTTGCAGAAAATATTAATTACCTTATGGGATTTGGTGTTTGTCATTCTTATTTGATTGCTATAGTTGATTTTTACGAACCAAATTTCTTGCTGTAGCACCAGATCATTCTGTGATGCCGTTAATGTTATTATCATCTTATCAGGAGGATCTGATCATTTTGCGAAATTGATGGCCAAAAGAAATTATCAGCTGAAAGCCTGAAAGATGAGGATTCTCCATCTCTGCAATTAACATTATCATCTTATCAGGAGGATCTGCAAGATTGGTGGCTAAAAGAAATTATCAGCTGAAAGCCTGAAAGATGAGGATCTTCCATCTCTACATTTTTAATCCCTGAGAATGAAAAGATGAAACACCTGTTCTTGGGAGTTCGTCTTCTTCCCTGACTCCTATGGGAAACGATAAATTTCTAGGCACGATTGTTTGTCTCATATGACCTCATGATTGGTCGCCTCTTAGCTTACGCTTGTATGTAAACTAGCAAGTCGTCCTCCAACCTCAGACCTCGTCAAAAGACATGGAAGCTTGGCAGGAAAGAGGAAAGACATGGAAGCATGGCAGAAACAAGGAAATAGGAGTAGCACAGGTTTCTTTTTTTTCTTTTTCTTACTTTCTTTTCATGCTTTTCACTAACATATTGTAACATTCTAAGGTCGAGAACTTAGGGTTTCAACTTGTTATAATTTTGCCGCTGCCAGGATTTCCTCACGTCTTTTTTTCACATAGATTATGTTTTAGGATTTTCCAGGACCTGCTTTACTAACTTGACCCGACCCTTTGTCAGTTACATAGTGTAGCAATATGAACGGCAATGATAAAATTATATTGTACAATCCCATTTCTCCAGTGATTTTGGTTCTTGCAATTTTTATGATTATTTTGTGGCTTGATGTGTTGTGCTTTCTGACCTAGCCGATCTGTTCATTTCAGCCCCAGATGCTAGTAACTTGACCGGTAACTAATGCAAAAGCACAATGTCAGTAAGTGATTCTCTGCTACTGATCCCAGTGTCAGTCAAGTACTTGGAACTCGCCTATTCGGTGGGAAAAACTTATAAATCGGCAACCATTGTAATGCTGTCACGTGTCATTTATTTATTATCACGTGGTGTTGCCATTTGCTTGTGGTTCCTTGTCATTTAACTTTTTATTGTGTTATTGATTTTTTAATCTTTATCGTTCTGGAAGTGTGTCCTATTCAATGGAAGTTTGCTTAGGAGGCTAAACGCCCCTTTCAGTTACAAAATTTGCAGATAGAAAACAATAATTCCATATATCAAAAACAATAATGAATGGAATCCACACGGCATCGTTTTTCAAGTGTGTTACCTGTCATAAATATTTAATTTAGTTTCAAGAGTCTAAACAAAAGGCTCATCAGAACAGTCGAGGCATATAAATTGTGAAATCTGCAGCTAGTGTAAGTGGTAATCTTTTGACCAAAGAAAGAGGTGGGAAAAAATCATCTATTTGGAAAAAATCACCTATTTCGAACGCAGTCCAGGGATATTTCTCAAACCCATTTTTCCAAGAACTAGCTTAGGGATGGCTGGAGGATTATCAAGCCCCATTGTTCGACTGAACTCATTTGCAAGCTCCACAAGCCTGTACTTGTCTCTGCCCACATTCTTGTTGGAGTTGTAATAACCAAGCCATGCTTGGTAAGCCGCTTCTTTGTCTTTCACTCCTACGTGGGATAGTGCGCGTTGCACCTGTCGGTATAAGTCACGGTAGCTTCAAATTAGTTATCCACCAAATCGTTAAAGAAGACATATCCCAAGAGTAATGAGAGAAGAGAAGCGAAAAGCTGATCCATGTACCTTTTTCTTTGTGTCTGGATCAACCAAAGGTGCTTGAGCCTTTGATATAGGCAACTCCTTAATGGTTGACACGAAGAATTCCTCCCAAGGTGCTAATAACAATATGCCCTGTCCTTCTTTACCTTTACGCCCTGTTCTACCAAGTCGATGTATGTACTGCTGCCTATCAGCTGGCAGACCAATCTATCACAAGAAACATTGACTAGTCAGGCAACTCGTGATCCCATGCAAATCCATGATGGAAAATAGAGAAAATCATGCTGAATTATGCCGAGCATTATAAACCAACTTCAAATTACGCTCACAGTTTTCTTCTTAGCAGGTGGACAATTAGAAATACATCAAAACATCAACATATTCAGGATTAACAAAATTAAAAAAAGGATGCAGTTAGCATTACTTGATATGTTCATTTGTTTTGTACCTGTATAACAAGGGTAACATCTGGATAATCAACTCCACGTGCAGAGACATCGGAAGTTACAAGTATAAGGCCTTTTGACTTCCTGAATTCATCTGAGACTCTGGTTCTATAACTTTGTGACTTTCGAGAATGGATCTCTCGAACATTCAAGTTAAGCTCAGCAAGAAGTTCAGCAACAAGTCTTGTGACCATTGCGGTTGTGCAGAACACTAGGACCTGCAGTCATTAAGAATAAGCATCAAGTTGGCAAGGTTGTCGCAGACGTATATTCAGCTGAATCTAATCAACGTGAGAACGGCAGCCTAGTAAGCATTTCAACAATTCAAACTAATTGCCCTTCCATCTGGCATTCTTTTAGAGACCACTTTTTTTAGGCTTTTCGAAAATGTATCTTTTTATTCTGGAGGACACCTCAAGGTTTTAGCTTTATCCATTTTATTTAGTAAAAGGTTAAGATAAACTACAGAAAAAATTTTATGTGATCATAATACCTTGTAATCAACATTATCTGCGATGTGCTCCTTCAGTAGAGCATAAAGAAATGGGAAATGATTGTCTAGAGGAGCAACCAGATGCATCTGCCTAACCTGAAGATGTTCAGCATAATAAGGTGTTCATGTGCAAGTCCAATCAATTAATAGGCTACTGAAAAGCATATATACATATGAACATGAATGCGAATAATTAGCATGGGACTCGCCTGTGCATGTGTCTCTTCAGTGCCCTCCTGAACTGTATTGATATACTCATGGTCTCTTTTTAAAGCAATATGGCAAACTTGACGAACCTGAATGAATATGGAAAATTGTTAATGTCATAGAACTCGGGCAACTAGGCACCATCTAGTAAGATCACGAAATAAACCTCTTGTGGAATTGTAGCAGAAAAAAGAAGTGTCTGACGCTGTCTAGGAACAGCAGCAATGATCTTTTCAATATCTCTACGAAATCCCATGTCTAACAAGTGGTCAGCTTCATCAAGAACCAATACTTTAACACCCATCAACCGAGTTGCAAAACCTGCTGTATTTTCAATGTGATCTCTAAGCCTTCCAGGGGTAGCAACAAGAATCTGTATTTTTCAAATGTCAAAAGCATATATTACCATTCAACAATAGAATTTTAAATAAATCTCAGCATCTTGCAGAGCATAATTTGGAAGACTGTAACTTGACACTTGACAGGCATGCAATCTGAGCAAGATGGTGCATAAAGAAGAGTAAGAGAAAAATTCCCCTCCCCACCCAATATACACACAGGGTTTGATATTGAGGCAATAAATTGTTTAAGACATAATAATAAGCTCACCTGACATGGATTTGCTTGCATCCTTTTCTGTTCTAAAGCAAGCCGAGTACCACCTATAACGACTTGAACACCAATAGACGGATGATACTTCAAGAGTTTATTGGCCTCTTGAGCAGCTTGACATGCGAGCTCCCGAGTTGGGCATATTACGAGGACAAGAATTGGTGGCCGCTTTTGATCACGAGGGGCAGGTGGTGTTTTCACAACAACTTCAATTGATGGAAGCTGGAATTACAGTTCGGGGAGTGGGTTACAATGTCAGATTGTTATAGTGTATATCAGATGCATATTCCACATCTCAAGGATTTCCAATAAAATCTTTGAATGGCATAAGATCAGCCCATGATTCCAAAACCAATTTTAGAAGGTCAAAATCTTATGACTGTTATGTCATATGCCTCCCAAATTAGAGAAAGGATAAGACTTGCAGAAGACATTTTCTAGGCTCATGAACAGCTGAGTTCCTAGCAATCTAAATTCTATAAAAGAAAGACCAATGAATCTCCATTTAGAGAAAATACTAATGGTGTTAGATAATCCTAGGCAACATCAACCAAAATAACAAGGTCACAGGAGAACATAAAAGAGCAGAACTCCTTAAGAACATGACATCTGTAAAGAATGGAAAGCCAGGGTGTTTACCAGAAAGGCTACAGTTTTTCCCGTGCCAGTTCTTGCTTTTGCCATAACATCCTTCCCTGGAGAAAATGAATTACAATGAACTGTGTGACAACATTGAAACAAATTATTCAGATTAATAATCTAGATGTTCATAATATGGCATCTACTGATATCTCGAGTCAAATTTTCCATTTTCTCTTATATCTTGCACACAAAGAGACAACATGCCAGCAGAATCCTGTGTTTTGTATGAATGAACATCAAACACACACAACAATTTGGTGAATTAAGGCATCATTCAGAATGACAGCAGAACCTTTTCAGACTAGTCTTACTCCCTTACTTATCGACTTACTTGAATTCAATCTATGGCCTTAACAAAATTGTGAAATGCTTCTAAAGAATCACCTAACTGAGGAATATAAAGATAAAGAAAGAGGGATTAGGTGATAGCTCAAATGGTTGAGACTATTTTCTCCAGGCATGAGGTCTTGGGTTCAAATCCCATAGGGGTAGGGGGTTAAAAATAAAAAAAAAAAATGAAAAATAAATAAAAAGAAAGAAAGAGTCGCTTCTATGGAGTAGCAGTTAAATGCCAAAGCTCTAAAAAATAATAAAGAGAGAGAAAGAGTTGCTCAAATGCCAAAGCTCTAAAAAATAATAAAGAGAGAGAAAGAGTTGCTCCCATGGACTAGCAGTTAAATGCCAAAGTTCATATCTCCAATTACCTTTAGTCACTTCCAATTAGAAAAATGAAGTTTGTTGGAGAAAGCAAACCTTTAAGAATTACAGGAAGAGTTGCCTCCTGCACCACAGTCATCTTCTCATACCCAGCATCTTTCAGTCCTTTCATTGACAAGGGCGAGAGAGAGAACTGATCAAACCTGTACGCATCCAAACACAAAAGGTTCAATTATCAGTAGTTAATGTTTGCAGGAAGTAGTTGAACGGCATAAAACTTCCTTCATTTTGCATCAAACTCAAATTCAACGTCTTCCAAATAAATATTTGAAATCTACTGTACAACTATGTGAATCCAGCTGCATTAATATTGTTACTAAATATTATGTATACGTCATTGTGTAAATTCAGTATCTTTCTAATAACTAACATTTGCATGGAATCTCTCATGCACATAATTCTTCCCGGTTCCTTACTTCAGCAAAATTTGGTGATATAATGTTAAGCGATGAAAATTAACTTGTCTTTGCAGTGAGACTTAATGAATTTTCCACAGAGGCAGGCCCTGTAAGTCTCAGTTTTGAGATAAAGAAATAAAAAGAATCAGTTCTACCTCGTAGCTTCCTATCTACCCAGATGTTACTCAGATACCCAAGCATTTGAAAGAACTTCTCATCACCTGAATTACCCACTTAACCCATATAAAGCATCACATTACTCTTACATCACATCTACTGTCTGTGGACATGATTATTTCCTCGTGATTCTCCAAACTGACTATTTCACCTAGCTACTATTTGCAAACAATAACAAAAGATAAACAAACATATGAATAACACATATATGAACAAACATAAGTTGAATGTGTATATATAGAGTTCAACAGTAGATATATTACCTGGTTTCACTAAGATAAGAGTCACTACTTCCTGGTGAACCAGGGGATGAACCTCTGCCACCATCTTCACTTGCACGCTGAGGTGAAAAACTCTCTCTGTTAAACCAATCATGACCTTCCTCCTCATCATCCTCTTCCTCCTCGTCATCGTCAATATCTTCACTACCTTCATCACTACCAATCAACTCCTTGAAACTCCTATAGCCTTTCACATCCTCATCCTCATCCTCCCGATCTACATCATCATCACTCAACATTACTGGACTCCTCCTCTTGCCCTTTTCTCCTCTCCTAATTCCTCCACCACCATCTCCACCGATTTCAAAATGTGATCTTGAATCCCTACCTCCCCTCTTTTTCCGTCTTCTTTCATCTACTTCCCCTCTAAACCTCCCTTCCCCTCTCATACCTCCCAAATACCTCCCATTCAACTCCCACTCCTTTCGCCTACTTGACAAATTACCACCACCATTGTCCCTCCTTGCGAACTTCTCCATCGAATCACGGCCACCACCTCGCCTACTTGACTTGCTAAAATCATCAAAACCACTCATTCTCCTCCTCTTCCCACCCCTTTCTTCCCTTCTTCCACCTCTACCCTTCCCAAAGCCATCACTTTCACTCTCATTATCCTCCTCCTTATCGCTATCGCTATAAACCCGAGTCTTCTTAAACGAGTTAGAACTCAACCCGCTAACCCAATCACTCAACTCAGCCTCATCCTCAATCAGACTCTTCGAGGCCCGAGCCTCCCAGTCCGAGTCCGACCCGATCCTGGCCCGACGCGAACGAGCCGAAAGCTTCCGGGTAGCATTAGTGCTAAACTGGCTTTTCAGCTCTTGTTGTTTACCACTAATATTATTAGAGGCCAAATTCAGAGACCCAAAACACTGGTACTTCAGCTTGTGAGGAAAGATCCGAGAGAAAATGGGAACGACCCGAGTGGTCTTAACGGGTTTCATTGTGGAGAAACGGGCTACCGGGAAAGAAGGTTGCAGGTAACGCAGGTGGAGCAGAAGCTTCGCCGGCATTTGTTGGAGATGAAGTAAGACTGTTAATTACATGCAAACCGGGATTTTCCGGTTAGGGGTTGAAGCTGAGGGCTATTTTGGGAAATTCAAACCCCGAAATCCCCGTTGTTGCAGAGCGGAGCGAAGGGTTTAAGGGAGTGGAAAGGGTTTAAGGTGAAAAAGAGTGATGAATGGAGAGGAGAAGGCGGGTGATGTGATAGTGTTTGTTGTTCATACGGCGTCGTTCTCTCGTGGTTGTAGTTTGAGAAAATTAAACTTTGCCCCTTCAATGTTTCCAAATTTCTGTTTTCTCCCTTTTTTAATTTATTTTTTAATCAAGTTTGTTAAATTGCAGCCTCAGGCCCTTATCGGATAAAAATTACAAAGCGCTTTAAATAAATAAATAAATATATATATATATATATATATATATATATAATTAAAGTAAAGTTCATGCCTTTTTTTTTTATCATGTCCATAATCTTTCTAATTTTATTTTTTCAATTTAAATATTCTATTCAATTATTGCAAGTCTTTTACTAAAAAGTATGTCTAATATTGAAAACTTTACCAAGAGCTAAAATTTTACGAAAATTTATTTATTTTGTATCAAATTTTAAATTCGTGGTATGCACATGCCACAAACTAATTACTACATAATTAATAGGCAGTGCAATAATAATTATATGATGATGTTCAAAATGACCTTTACAAAATTTTTATGTTGGAAGGATTCCGGTTTTTGATCCAAGTAATAGAAATACAGTTGTTTGATTATTTATTATGAAATCGGTTACTAGTGTAATACATAGCAACATTTAGCACATCACTGTCTGCATTGTTCAAATCAATTGAGAAACAAGGCGCCTTGTGTAATTACTAATATAAAATTAATGAATTCCAAGTACTCGTAGAGAAAGATAAGCGCTTTTATTCAATTAAAAGAGAAAAAAAAGAGAGTGAGTGAAGCTTTTAACCTGCGATTTTGGTTGTTTATGCATTCGTTAGCCATCAAAGGTATCAACATTTTCTATTTCTTTTTTCAATCATATTTATCGCATTTCCGGTATTGAATTGGAATGCAAAGTACAAGGATTCATATTTCATCCTGAGATGAGTGCGTAATCACATCTGGTAGTAACCCAATAAAAAAAAAACAGAAGTTAACATAATTTGATAGTATTTCCAGTAGTAGTCAACGTACAAATGATAGCAACTTGCTATACTTTGTTATTCCACATTGGAAAGAACAACGACTTTATTTTTTTTAGCTAGCAAAGTCTTACCATGCCCCCTCCTCACCAATCAGACACCCTGCAACGTGAAAAAAAAAAAAAACACATTAGCATTTTCCCAAGTCACGATTCATCGTGTTTTGCTAAGTAAGCAAGAGACAAATAAGTAAGCGTCTTGTGAAATTTTCTAAACAGGAAATATCAGGACGTATAATTAGATTTACTTGGAACAATCGAAGGTGGGACTTATAGGTGGTAGACTGATGGGCACCCCACACTTCTTGGGGAGGTCAGATATGCGAGTAGGATCATAATGCCCGAGCTGAGTCAATGCTGCTTTGATGCAGTTGCAGAGTGCTACATTATCTTCTCTAGTTTTCACCTCACTGTATATGTTCTTCACGCCAGCACAACACGCGCCTGATGGGCTAGCCATGACGCGGCCTTCTATGTATGTCACGCAAGGTAGAAGTTGTTTGTCGACGGTTGAGCATGAAGGTGCGCTCATGGCTGGCCTTGAGATCACAACCAAGCATACGATGGTGAGAAAACCAAGTAGAGGCTTCATCATTTCGATTCTGTTGAAAAATCTGAACAATTGGAGACCTCTCTGTCTTTGTTAGAAGATGGTGTTTCTGTGAGAGAGAGGCACATATAATAAGAGATGATGTGGTTAAATTTGCTTGAGGAAAAACTCTCTAGTTAGTTGTTGCCATGCTATTTTTGTGAACCTTGAGTCTTTTAGTTAGACGTTTCAGTTGAGCAGACAAGAAGTAACTGGAAGGGAAACATTAAAGAAGAACCAAGAGATCTCTTTTCTGATCATAGAATAAATGAAGTAAATTGGAAAAATAGATTTTTGTTCAAGAATAAAATTGTCATTGGAATTGTATCCGTTTATCACCTCACGATACATATTGATAGATAGAAAGAGGAGTAACACGGTAACTTATATTGAAATTTTCTGCTCTTTGCATTGGAATGTTTCAGAAAAGAGTATTACACATGATGACAGATGCCTGTATTACAATATTTAACTATGTCTGTACATGTACTTACACACCGATATATTGCAAAGAGGTGTATCTTTCTTCGACAATATCGTCTTGTTTCAATGTTGGAACTTCGTATCAGTAGGCCGTTTACGATCTTGCAGCTGGCGCTTCAGGTTGAGAGGAGACAGTTGTAGAAAGAGGCTGGAAATTCGTGTTCCCCACGAACCAGTAGAGAGCCCATTTCAAGTTGCACAGAGTATACTTCAGCGCTTTGGTCCAATTCTCTTGTTTGTTGAAGCTCTGGGTGATGGAGTAGTTCTCCACTTTGTCATTTTCTATCCTGCAAATCACAAAATACCAGTAATTGATTCCGGAATGAGCAGCCACAAACTTCTTTGTCGAAGATAGATAAATGCAATCATACCTACAACTGCTAATCATGAACTGTAAGAAAAGTAAATGAACTGCCGCAAGACTAGTCTCAAACTCTTGGGTAATCTTGCTTTAAGGAATTCCTATCGGCTTAGATATACCAAACTCTTTTATCTGTGTGTATTTGTATACTTCTCTATGCCATGATGCAAAAATGAAAAGAAAAGATACAAGGCAGAATTTTCCACTTGTCATTATAGCACATGATGGATTTTTCTAGCGGTATCAATAACAAATCTCCATCTCTCCAAAAAGGAATCACAATATTCAGTAGACCAAATACCTAATACAATTAACCAACATTCAACAGTAATTTCTCCTTGAAGCATCTTATTCCACTGATTCCACTGTCCCACATGGTGCAAAATATAGACCACAAGAAGCTCCTTTCTCATTCACAAATCCAATTAGAACAGCCCATAACAGGATAGATCTAGCACCTAAATAACATATTAATGGGCTATACAATGTCCAAATTCCAATAAAGTGCAACCCTTCTAACTTTCTTCTTTTTTTTTTTGACCCCTAGTCTGTTAAGTAATGTCTTGACTGCTGAATGCATGAAACAAGGTTCTACAGAGATTCAACTCTCTCAAGTCTTTGAAACTGAGAAAAGAGGTAGGTATAGACAAATCAATATATATAGCATTGCAAATACATGGACTTACTTATATGGAAGCTTAAAACATTTCTCACTGGGTATATTATTTTCTCTATCCTTAGCATTTGCAAATTCAGCGAACTCCTTAAGGCAGGTTAAGAACAACGTCATTGCTTTGTCATAGCGAGTACTCCAGAAAAGATTCACTGGCCCAAAGCTGAAAAAGATAGGAGAAATATAAATTAGCTACATGTGAATAAGAGGATTGGGACCACATGTCCGACCCTACACATCTCTACAAAATGGAAAAGACAACCCTCGACAGTAAGCTTTCTAATCTATAAGAGCAACAAGGGCAATAAATCATTTGCAAACCATGGAGGACAACCAGATAGTCCTGAATGAGAAAAAGTGTTGGTTCAGCTGACGTCAAATATTATATTTAAGAAAATTCTGAATAATTTCAATAACACCAATCATTATGACAGCCATTTTGCAATATTATTAACTGATTTACAATGTCTCAGAGTCCAGAGAGATGCAAAGTCATAGACTGGTCTATTACGCTAAATAATGGAAGTTACATAAAGGCTAGTTAAGTATAAGTTAGATAAATTTAGTAAGCAGAAAATCACAGAAAGCAAACAGAATATTGTAAGATCCTTCAACATACAGTTCATAAGTACTGTTACTGGTGTCCATAATTCGAGGATAACTCCCCCTAGGAAGAATTTTTATCCGATATCTGAAGACCGACGGGTTAAGGTCATATAAATATGATGATATAACATTGCAAAATGATCAACGAGGCAAGCCTGTCTTTTGCCTTCACAAACAAGTGACTGCATGGTCAACCTCTTCTCTATCTTCTTTTGCATTTTTCGGCTTTGAGAGAAAGTGAGGTGGAAGGAGAGCATAAGAGGCATATAAATTTGAACTTGTATCTTGCAACATAAACTTAAAAAAAGGAAGGACAAGACTATTGACACCATATACAATCAAAAGAGAGCATCTAAATTACATATCACGACCTTGGTGTTATCTGCCCGAAATTCCCATTACTGCCATGAAAGTCTAATGCTTGCATCTTCCTATGATAGGAATTTCCAATCAAGTTCTGAACTTAAATGTATCTCATAACCATCATTCTCAAGTTGCAAGGATATCTGGCTCTAACCTCACAACAACAAACATGTTTTGGCAATAGATCAACATCAACAATTGCCATATAATATGAAAGAGAGATCAATTTTGGAAGATCCTTAAAAGCATTGACGGTGCCTAGAGATGAAATTGAGTCATTTAATTTACATGCTTGACAAAGCTGAACACCACATAAAAAATAATGATAGACAAAGCATGAGCCGCTACACCAGCGCGAACAAATCAAAGAATTTCAGCAAACCAGATGTGTGATTCGAATACAATGTCTGGCCACAAATTCTAGTTCAACAGTATGATCATTGAAACTGATTATGATGGCTGACAGTATGCAAGTCCCATAGCCTTTGATTCCAATAACATATCCAACAAAAGCAAAGAGGAAGATGGAGTACCTGATTAGCTGTCAGGTCTTTTATCAAGTTGGAATATATTACTTATTTCAAGAGGCCCACAGTAACTTATATATCTACTATTGATGGAAAAGGATACTGAAACTTTGGTCGGAAATATTGGGCCATTGTATGAAGAAGAAGACAAGCTTGGCCCCATGCAGCATTTATCTCATCCCATTCAACCTGAACATTCTCACCAAAATCAGTATCCATTCACAGGTTGCAGAGCATTTAAGTACAGAGGGTTATTCTTTTGTGTACCGGGATTTTAGGAAGTCTTCCCAGGCGAAAATTGTTGATTGTTCCAAAATCTCCATCATACCAGATAGGGAAGGCATCATTGAGGACATTTGTACGCTTCAACAACTCTAAATGAGCTTGTGAAACCTCAATCTTGGCCAAAACTGCGTCTCTCTCTTCCTATACGGCAGAGATTCCAAATTAATCTTCTCAATAAATACTAAGGTCAAAAGCATATCTTCGCTACGCTAGAAGAAGGATAGAAGGATATGGCAATGCTTGACACCTCTTACTTCCATAAATTGGAAGTGCCAGTGGTTAAGTATCCTCAGACACATAAATCATTTATGGTCTTAAAAGAATATCCACCCATCTCACATTTGCTACACGTCAATGTGAAGACATGCCCTCAACCCCCCCCCCCCCCTTCTTCTTCCTTGAATTTTTCCATATCAAGGAGAGGTTAGTGACAATCCATCAAATTGCAAAACGAGAATACATGCAGAAACCATTTAAAACAATGCAAATCATAGATTTGTGGAAACCTGATAGGCCATGAGAAGCATGTCATGGTTAGGTGGAATTTTGTTCTAGTAAAGGCTATAGCAAGAAACCTGATGTGATATTAACTGAAACTGAAAGTTGTTGAATTCTTGCCAATACCTGGTACAAATGTTATTATATACCAGTTAGCAACTGACAAGTCTAATATATGGTACACATCTCACAAGCAGCATAGGTTGAAAGAATAATCCCTAAAAAATATTTATGAATATTATTCAACATGATCAATATAGTCAGCACAGACGCATAATTTTGCTGAAGAATCAAGTCCATCAGAGCCTCACCGCTCCTCTAACTCTTCGAAACGACTAGATTTCAGCTCCAATTCCTTCAGTTCAGCAGTGACTTCTTCACATTGTTTTTCTGTTTCTGCAATTGCCGCTTCAAGTTTTCGTTCTTCTTCTTCTATCTTAAGAAGCGACAATTATGACAAAGTAACACTTTAGCATTCAAACGTTATACAAGGATGTCAAGGGAAAGAATTATATAGCAAGAAACCTGCTTAAATTACTTTAACTGTGAACAAGTTTCCACCACACAAACAATGAGACTGATAACAGTCGATAGTTATTTTTCAAGAACTTGTCCCAGTATAATTAAGAAATATAGAGCCAATGCTGGTAAAGAGAAAGAGTTTTTTTCTTTTCCAACTTATTTTAAAATTTTTCCACAACACAAACAATTGAAACTAATCAAAATAATTATTTTTCAAGGATTCCCTGGTATAACTGAGCAATATAGTCCCAGTGCTGCTAAAGAATAGGCAAATTTTTATTTACAATTACCACTTCCTTCTTGTTGACACCTATCTTTGCCACGTTAACTACCTTTAGTTACACATGGACGATGACTGCAGAAGCCTAGATCTGTCCAATAATTTACCCAGGTATTCAGAACAGAAAAACAGAACCTGAATCTTTTCATATGAGCTTGTGATAGAGAAGCACCTTTAATTTCTCTTTAATGAAATCGGGCACACTAAGAACATTTCTTGTCTCTCCTTCCAACTGTTGTAGACAGGCTTCATATTCTTTTATGTCCCTATTCACATCTTCAATCTCTTTATCAAGTCTATCAGATAAAACCCGCATGCACTCGAGACATAAAGGTTGCTCAACCTGGCAAAGAGAAAGTGTGACTATAAGAGGACAAACAAGTGCGCCACTCAAAGAATTACTCACTATGATCCAATCCTTGCTAGAATATCAAATTCATATTGAAGTTCCCCAGCCATCAGATGAAATAAGATATGGTTCACATATACCTGAGTCTGTGTCGTGGCAATATCAAATGCGCGTTTGAGGACAGTTATGGTAGAGTCGAAGCCAGGATTGTTTGCCTGAAGAGAAGCACCAGTGGCACCACCATCAAGGGATGATAACTGGGCTCCACCTCCATCAGGTGCAGCCTCACATTTGTATACGGAAGCCGCTGGTGGAGGCAGGACCACAAATGATTCTTCCATTATCTTACCAGATGGACTGCCATCAGGCTGAGCTGATCCACCACGAGGCCGAGGAGGAATGCCTGGCACCTGATTTTTTTGCTTCGGCAACACGACATAAGAATTGTCCATTCTTGTTGATCCTAACACACTACCAGCCCCATGGAGTACTGAAGCCTGCATCCCTGAACATTCATGTCCAGCTATATCATCCATACCTTCAAGACATATGCGCATACGGATATGTATGTGTATACACACACATATATATACTCACACATATATATGTGTGTGTGTGTGTATCGCAACTAATTATAACATTTTCATCACTAGGAATTTCCATTACATTATCATCTAAACCATTCAAAAAAATTTGAACTACACATAAACATTGATGCAATAAAAGCAAACGCCACGTGGCCATAAACACGATCACCCTAATATACACAGTTCTGAAGCCCGATCACACAGATTTTTCTCTTACACGTGATCGAGGCCTTCCCAATCAATAACCATAAGCTTCATACAAGAAATTCTGCAAGAACTAAAAGCGCGCGTACTTATCGGACAACAGAAAGAAAAAAAAAAATGAAAACAAATTAAACCCTAACACCTTCGCCTATGCTGTATCATCAAATTAGCTCAATTAACATTATAAGACTCTATGAAGTTCACAAACTGAAGAATTTGAAGAGAGAGAGAGAGAGAGAGTGTGTGTGTGTGTGTGTGTGCGTGCGTGACGGTAACCGGAGCGGGAGGCATAGGCGAAGAACTTACCGGCGTAAGAATCGACGCCGACGACGGAGAGGTTGTGGCGGCAGTTTTGGCAGACGTAGCGAGGTAGATTCGGGTCCGCCGGTGAGGCCCGGCCCTTTTCTCCCATGTTGTTGCTTTTGCCGCTGATCAGTCAACTGACATTGAACAATCTCGTAATTGCATAACGTACTAACTTTAATGTCGCACATAAAGCTAAATCAATTGTTATAAAATACTGAATCACGAAATAGTAATAATAATAATAATAATAATAATATATTTTTAAACAGACAATAATAATAATAATAATTTATTTTTAAATCAATGTAGCTATATGTATAATTTATATGGTTAATAATTAAAATTTATTTTTAAACAAATAATATTATTATGATTTGAGAGATTAAAAAGTCAAACAATTAATAGATATAAGATTTATTTTTATAAAATAAAAAAAGTTCTTTTTGTCAATATTTCTTCAAAAAGAATATAAGGTAAGAAAAAATTAGAATAAAAGAATTATTGTATAAAAAGTTCTTTTTAAAAAAAAAAAGAAAGAGAGAGAAAAAAACAGAGACTACAAATACTATCTTAACATGAAGAGACAATATTGTTGTTCTTACTTTTTATTAATAATTTTCATCTATACTTTTTTTTTTAATCTTGTAGGTATGCTTCAAGACAAAAGAATGTCATCTGTGATTAGATACATCATTTAATAGAAGAAAATTGTTATATTCATCAAATAAAAAAGATCTAAACACTTTATTTAGAAAAAGTAATCATTAGTGCATATAGTTATTTTTTCAAACTTAGAATCATTTACGTTTAAACAGAATTATAAGTTCATAATTACCAATTTTACAAACAAAACTTTATTATCAATATTTATTAATATATGTATTTTTTTTATTTTATAGGCTTGGTGATGGAAAAGGCCATCTCTAAATTATAAACAATGATATATGTCTCTAACTAGAGTTAATATTATTTTTTAATTGTATTTAAAATGAAAAAAGTTTAAAAGCTTTGAAAGCAATCACTAATTCATGATCTGACATGTGTTCAATGAAACCTTTATTCTCAATTATTAGTATAGAAAGTTAAGTTATTTGAAACTTAGAATTATAGATTTAATGTTGATTACTGTTGTACGAAAAATATTATTATTAATAATCATTAACTTTTGTGGTTAAAACTATAAAGCAATAGTTATAATTTTTTTGTCTTAGTTACTCTTAATATATCTATTATAGATTTTTTCAAACATATGTATATGTGTGTGTGCATATATATATATATATATATATATATATATAGAGAGAGAGAGAGAGAGAGAGAGAGAGAGAGAGAAAGGAAGAGGGGAGAGATGGAAATAGCTATCCCTAGATTAAAGATGACAACTTTTACTTCTAGTTATTGATGGTGTGCTCCTTCTTTAATTAGAGACTAGTTAAAATTTTAAACTTAAAACACTTAACCCTGTACAATAATACATAAAAATAATCTTTTTAATCTTTTTTAAAATATCTTTGACCTACTAAAAACTATTTATTGTAATTTTATTATTTAGTAAAATAGTCTCGCGTACAAGAGTAAAGCTAGAGAAGGTCTGGTTGCCCTAGTCACCTAAGCTCCAATTCTTTTTATGTATTTAATTAAAGAGAAAAATACACTTTGCTCCTCCCTTATCCCCCCCCCCCCCAAAAAAAAAGTTTAGTTGTGTGATTAATATGTTGTGCTTCAAATTTAACATATTAATCATAATAGAGAAGATTACATTATATTCATTTTTTTTTTTTGCAAGATAGTTTTATATAGAATTTTTCCTTAATATTTTTTTCTTGTTGGTGGGTGAACATTTTAAGGCATGACACTAACACAATTATTAAGAGATAATTTTTTTTCAAATATTTATCTTAATCTTCTTTCTTTGTTTTTCGGTTTTGAAACTTTGAATTATTGTGATATTAATCAAATTTTTAGTTATTTAAAATCATATTTAAGGGGTCAATTTTTTTTATAATGAATGCTTAATCTTAACAGATAAAATTCTAGGAATTCTTAATTTATTTAATAATTATCTTAGCTTTTTTTTCTATAATATTATTTTTCTCTTTATAATATATCCTTATACCTTATCCTTTTTTTTCTCCATCATATTCTTATGTCTCTTTTTCTTCCACTCTAACCTTTTATTTTTCATTTTTTATTATAATATTTTATAATTAAAAAAATATTTTAGTTACTTATTGTTTTCCATATCATTAATATATCATAGGCTTCATATTTTTTGATTGACAACAATGACTCTAGGTTAGCGGGTTACCTCTCAATAATATAATGCAACACTTTTATCAGCCTTTCTACTTAAGCAATCATTAAAAAAAATCACATATGAAGAAATAACTATAAAATTTTCTCATAATAATATGAAGTTAGAATGATTATCTAATAAATAATTTGTTATAATTATGTTAACATTTTATAATCTTATATTATTTTCATAATATTTTAACGTAAAGGTTTATAAAACAAAATTTGAACCTAATAATGCCTTATAGATAATTGTGTGAATTTACTTTATTTTACAAATAATTTTTTTGGAGTGAAAATTTATATAAAATTTATTGACCTAATTTTGGAGGAATAAAACATAAAAGCTTTTTGAACCCAAAAAAAAAAAAAGCAAATGCAAGTGAGAGAAATAAAGAGAGAAGGAGTGTGTGATGTATGATGTGAGATTGTTGGGTTCAGTCAATGAAGTGAGATAGATGAGGAGATAGAGTGTAGTGCAATGATGATGTGAATTGTGTTATAAGGAGAGAGAATGTAAATAGTGTAATAAAAAGAGAGAATATAAATAATGTAATAAGAATGAAAAACTCTTTTAATCAATTTTGGCCATTTTTGGCTAAGCATTTTTTGTCCATTTAATAAGGTCTAGTCCTGTTTTAAATTGAGTTGCTAGATTTTGCATGATTGAAAGCGTTTTTGAAAGTGAAAAAGAAGCTTTTCTCAAATTGAAAGCTTTTCTCCACAATTGAAAGAGGATAGTAGCACTTGGTTCGGTTTTGTTATTTAAGGATTTTTCAATTTGCATTTTGACTCTTACAGAGGGGGAAAAAAAAAAAGGACCATTATGTATATGTATAGTTTTGGCCACGGTGGATAGTAATCAGAGGGGCAAAGCAATGATCCAACCACACCATCAGACCAAGCATGATGACGAGAGGAAGAATATGAGGGTGCCGTCGAGAGTTGTTGTGGACAAAATTATCACCAATAAATTGGAGAAAGGTGGCAACTATGATATAGCAGTGGACAAAGTTGATCGGCGATGACTGTAGCATCGGCACATGATGAAGAATGCGATGGTGGCTTCAGATTGAAAATCCGAAGATTAGATCATCTATAATATATGGGTCAGCTCGCAATCGTTAAAGATCTGATGCCATGGAGGTGAAACAAAATAAAAAGCTTACTCTCATTTCTAGCAATCCTTGCCGTTGAAATAGATGAAAAAGTTGACGAAGGAGGTGTTTATGCAAGCTTTCTAAAAACACTAGGATACTTTCAGTTTATTTCGAGAATATAAGGATTAGACACTAGACCTAGAGCTTGTTTGGCTAAGCTCATTTTTAAGTGCTTACAAGCAATTGGTGCTTATAAGCAAAAAATAACTTATAAGCAAGTGATAAATAAGTAGAGATATGTTTGAATAATATATGCTTCTAAACCGTTGACATGTTTGGTAAATAGATGTTTATAAGTAGTAATAGTAGATAAAATGATTAAAAAGAACACTTCATTAATTAATGTTTAAATTTTTGAAGGGCAAGAGTGTCTCTAAACATGGTCAAACTTAAGTATTTATAAACTGCACAAAAAAAAAAAAAGCTAGGTAGGCCTAGCTTATTTTTTACCAACTTATAAGCTCTTAAAAACTACTTATAAGCTTAGCCAAGCAGGCTCCTAAACACAAGGGATGTTTTAACAATAAACCCTAATATAAAATATCAAACTATTATAAACCATGCACAAATATTAAATTCGAACAAAATCAAGTGGCACTTTATTTTTCTTGTCGCTTTTCTATACATAATTTTGTACACTTTTCACGTATTTTCATGTTATTGATAACAATTTAATTAATTTTTTTCTTTTTCTCTTTAGACAACGATTAATATTTGTCAAATTCATATCATTATTATTATTTTCTTTCTTTCTTTTTCAAAATCATATATAATATTTCATTAAAAGAAGAAAAGATCTAACGGCAAGAGCACTAGTAAAATTTCCAAAATAACGGATAGTAACATATTCCCATTCCTCATTTTAGGCAAGTTCCTCATTAATTACACTCCAGTTCAACTTGCCTAAATTATATCGTTTAACAAAAAACTTAAATATAATCCCATTGGAGTAAATATATCGGATACTTTGTTTTCAAGAAATCAAGCAGGATTATAATTCTACTTTCCTAATCCGAGACGAATTTGATATTCCAGGCCGCCTATCACAAAAACTATAAAAGCCATGCATACATGTTAGTTAATCGCCCTTCAAAGCTTTTCTCCTCCACAGATTAATACCCATCAGAGTTGCGTTCTTTAACTTACGTTGTTTCTTTTTTTTCTTTTCTTGCATAAGAATTCAAACATTGTAAGCTTCTGATCATGGCTAGCAGCGGCACGAGTTTAAGATTCTGGGGACACAACCTGACGAGCTTTAGGTTGTTTGGCAGCGTCATCACCGTTGTTGATAATCAACCTGAGAATCCACCACCACCACCACCACCAGCAGGAGTGGCGCCGCTTCCTCCAGCAGTCACTGATGCCATTCGGGCACGTAGAGGGACGTATCCTACCTACATATGCAGCAAGGTTTTGACATTTTCTGATCTTAAGAGAAGAAACGACAGACTCTTTGTTCCTCTGGAAGATAGGTTGCTGCATTATTTGAACGAGGTAGAGAGGAGGAAAATAGAATAACTCGACGATAACAAAAAGCCGCAGGAAATAAAAGTCGAAGTGCTTGACTCTAGAGGTGACTCGTACAAGAAGATGATTCTGAAAAAATGGCCGAGCACGAAGAAACATGTTGTTTTGATCAAGGAGTGGATGACTCTGGTTGACCGTAACGGATTGCATGAAGGGGACAGGGCTGAGTTGTGGTTTTTCAGAGCGAATAATCGATTGGGGATTGCTGTGAATACTGTGAAGAAAGCTTAACAAGAATCTCTTCCGGAAGCAATATAATAGTGCATGGCAGTTAATTCAACCGCAAGATCGTGACAGCTTAGATTTGATTGCCTTTAATTTAGATTTGTTTCTTTATTTTTATTTTTATTTTTTTTGTTTCTTTGTTTCTTTCCTTGATGATGTTTAGGTTAGTTGAACATCTCTGATTTCAGATTTTTGGAGAGTTATAGGATGTCTACAAAGTACTGGTTCTTGCTGTAGCAACTACGTACAGTTAATAAAACTTCAATTAGAGTGGGGTTTTTTTTTTTTTTTTTTTCATTTAAGCTAATATTCAAAAATTGTTGTTAAAAAAATTACTGGTAGTGATCAATATTTGTTTCTTATTTTTACTTAGAATAAACTGAATCTAATGTTTCAGACTCTCAATATTTTTTTTTCTTATTTTGACCTCAATCAATTATTTTTCAGTGTTAATCAGATAGTTATTTAAGATCAAATTCATATCACGACCACCAAAAAAATGTCAAAATCTCCAAATTGGATACTATTTGTGAAACTGAAATTCAAAAAAAACATTGATGTCAAAAAAACAATAGAAGTTTCAAAATGTGTGCTTAGAAGTATGTTGTCATATCTTTAGAAATCGAAGGCAAAGCAAACTCAAAATTACAATCATTTTGCTTTGTGAATTGTTCTGATTCGAATTCTCAGTAATTCTTTTCAGCTGAGCTGAGAGATGAAAGCAAAATACATAGCAATTCCAGTTACACTTGAATTTTCTCATAGATATCTGCAATCGATCTAATTGAAATTATCAGCTTAATTACATACATACACATACAAAACATAGAAAACAGAAGAGATTGCTCCAAAATAGCCGTAAACAGATGCTAAACTCAACTGATATTTTCTCTTGCATTTCCAGAAAATTCATTAAATTCAAGCTTATTTTCGGAATTCATATATGATCACGCGAAATCAATCACATGTCGGATCGAAATTCAAATTCAGTTTCGTTTCTACACTATTATTTACATTAGAAACAAAATTACGTGACCAAATCACGTATAAATTCAGAAATAGCATCACACATAAGCAATCCAAATATAAATTTGAAAACTCATCTAGATTAAAACAATTCTTTTCAAGTACATATATTATCTCGCAATCAAATTACGCGCACACACACACACACACACACATATATATATATGCATTGATGTATTACGTATATGTATATATATGTGCAGTGAGAGAGAGGACCAGGTGAAGATGGAGTATATATAGGCGCGGGAACGTTGGGAATTTAAATGTTAGGTGTGCGTTGTGATTACGCAACCGCGGGAGCGTGGTAAGTTAACGGCAACCGTTGTGAGATGAGATTTTGAGAGGCAAATAAAATTAGATTAAATATAATTGCCATTGTATACACATACGATATAATTTTATTCTTAAATATAATTATAAGGCTAATCTAAGAATTTTATAATTTTTTTTAGCTTAAGTATAACTGATAGAGTTGACGTCAACGACTGATAGAGTTGACGTCAACGAAAGGACAATAAATAGCCAAAATAGAACATGAAGAATAAAAAGTATCACTAGTTATAAATATTACTAGGAATATGAACAATAAAAGAGCAAAATGAAAAAAAAATCCAAATTTTTTGCTTTTCTAATATAATTTAAAACCTTGGGACCACCTAAACTTTATCAATTTAGTGATATACCAATTTGTGGACCAATTAATACTTATTAAGTTACTAAAACTTTTTGGCTTGATGGTAAAAAATCATATTTATTCACCTATCAGTATTTGATAGTCAAATTTAATCACATTAAGAGCCTATTTGGCTTTGCTTATCTTGGAACTTATAAACTCTAACAGTAAAAAGCTATTCTGATATATTTTTTATTCTTGAGGCTTATAAACCCCAAAATAAGCAGAGCCAAACAGGCTATAAGTGACCAAGTTAAGATTCAAAGTACTATTTTATGTATTTAGCCAAGTAAAAGTTCATTAGATAACACATAATTAGCATAAATATTCAATATTTCAACGTTATTATAACAATTTCATTATATAGATGTATGAATGCATATATAGATAGATGATAAGCCAATGCTAGTATTTAATCCAACACAATTTCATATTAATTATATTGTTTATGGTATCTTTGTTGAAAAGTAATTCATATTTTTTTCAGGTCAATTAGGGACAAAAAAAATAACTAGAGTATCTATTAATGAATAAAAGATAAAATTCTAGTCCTAGAGAAATTAGAATTAGTTGTAGAGAGCCCATTGTAAGAATATGATTAATAAAATACTTGACCCTCAAATTGTTTCTTTTCATAGGCAAGTTCCATCAATAAATTTGTTATTACGAAAGAATACTGAATAAAAGTTAATTAAACTAGCGAGGTAAACCAAAAAAAAAAAAGACACAATCAGATATATATCAATTGCCGAAACAAACAGGCAAAAAAAATTATTGGATTTTAAATGAAGACATCAGAGCTATCTCAAGTAAAAGAGGAGGAAAAGAAAAAAGTCCTTTATATGTTAACTCAAAAAGAAGAAAGAAAAAATGTTTCAGAGACATGTATACTAAAAGAAGTCTTATATTTATAACTAGCACATCAATATTATTTTATTATTGATTTGATTATGTTAGTTTTTCATTTTTATGTTTGGATGATTATATTTGAAAGTTTTATTCCTTCCTATTAGAATTACCACCTCATCTAAAAAGTTACAAAGATGATATTAATTTATTAATATTGTATTAACACTTCCTCTTAATGATAATATTTTTATATCGATCATATTGCAAAAGGTCATATCTTTTAAAAATTTTGCTAATCCATCGTGAAGTGAAAATAATGATTATCGAAAATGCTAAATAATGTTAGATTGTTTCTCATCCAAATATCAATTTATTTTATATATAAAAGTACTTCTTATTCATAACCCAGCGCATAAAGTTAAAATAAAAATAAACGTTGCAATTAAAAGATTGAAATTATAATTATAATATAAAAAGAAACAAAATAACCAAAAAAAAAATTTATATGGTCTGGCATCGGAAGCCATTCTTTTTAATCCCTAAAATGTAATGGGTAAGGAAGAAAAAAAGAGAAAAGAAAATTTTACTTTTTCTCTTCCATTATTGAGAATTAAGCAAATTATAAATAACAGAAATGAGATAATTAAATGGCGTGATAGTGAAAATTTCTTTTTATATTTTGGATGGCTATAAAGGAAACTTCTTTCTTTTAATTAAGTTTGTTGAGGTAGCAAAATTTCGAAAATAATGAATAGTAATTGATTCTCATTCCTCATTTTAGGCAAGTTGCTAACTAGTTAGACTCCCAGTTCCTCTTGCCTAAAATATATCTTTTAACAAAGTACTTAAACCCCATTGGTGCAAACATATTGGATTCTTTGTTTTCAAGAAATCAACCCAAGTTATATATTTTACTTTCCTATTCCGAGACGAATTTGATTTTCCATGCCGCCTATCTCAAAAACTATAAATGCCATGCATGTTAGTTAATTGCCATCAGAGTTCTTTAATTTACGTTATTTTTTGTTTTTTTTTTTTCCTTTTTTTCTTGCATAAGAATTCAATCATTGTAAGCTTTGTGATCATGGCTGGCAACGTGACGAGGTTCAGATGGTTGGGGCACAACCTCGTGAGCTTTAGCTTGTTCGGAAACGTCATCAACGTCGTTGATGATAATCAAACTGAAAATCCACCACTAGCACCACGGGTGGCAGTAGACCCGCCCTCACTCACACTCGCACTCGGAATCGCACCACCACCAGGAGTTGCACCGCTCCCTTCAGCTGTCATTGATGCGATTCAGGCTCGGAGAGGAGCCTACCTGAGATATGTAGCCAGCAAAGTTTTGACAGATTCAGATGTTCTGAAACACTACAGCAGACTCTTTGTTCCAATAGAAGATAGGTTGATGAACTATTTGAACGAGGTGGAGAGGAGGAAAATAGAAGAACTCGACAATGACAAAAAGCCACAGGACATAGAAGTTGAGGTGATGGACTCTAGAGGTGGCTCGTACGAGATGGTTTTGAGAAAATGGCCAAGCACGAAGAACCATGTTATTTTGGTGAATAAGTGGATGAAACTGGCAAATGATATCGGATTGCATAAAGGGGACAAGGTTGAGTTGTGGTTTTTCAGAGCAAATAACCGATTAGGGGTTGTTGTGAATAAAGTTTAGCTACAAGTAAGTTTAACAAGAATATCTTTTTCGGGTCCAACCACGAGTTCTCTCATGAATAAAAACGACACAAATTTGATTGGCTTTAGATTTTTTTTCTTTAATTTTTCTTGATTCTTCGTTTCTTTCCTATATAATGTTTAGACTAGTTGAATATCATCTCTCATTTTGGTGTCTTCGGATAGCCACAGAGCGTTTAGAAGCACTAACTCTGCTATAGCAACTAGACTTAATAAAACTTCGTTGTTCTTTATCTTTATAGTTTATATACATGTTGACGTGAACTTTAGTATCTCTTCACCAAAAATAAAAATTCCCTTTTTAAGTTTTGCAATGAAGCAATATAATAAATTATTCACCAGATTAAAAATGAAAATCCTGTATTGTAAATAATTTTCTCAATCTCTTTAACTTACAATCTTTTCAAGATATTAAAAAGAAGCAACTATTGTAGTAAAAAAAATATGTACTTATATTCGTGCTTATTATTATAGACTCAACCATCTACAATTACCTATCGATTATCTTAAACACACACACAAAAGGAAAAAAAAACAATATATATATGTAGTTTATGCATGATGCATATAAGAGCTATCGAGATATCAAATCAAAATTATCAAATATTTTATCATTAGACCCCTTTTCGAAATTGTCTATCGTCACTAAAAGCTTGAGTCATACGCTTGCATAACGGGGATTAATTCCACCAATTTCCTTTGCATACATTGGCAGTCACTTTCAAAATTTATTTTAAAAGAAGAATTACAATCATTATGAAGAAACTAAGAACAGGCGGCAATTTTTTCCAATAAAATAATGAGGAATATGTGATAGTTTTACGATAGATAAGGATTCAGATAATATATAAATACATTGTTATGCAAGATAATTACTGAATATATTCTTAATTTGATTGGAGAATAATATGATTATAAAATACTACAATAAAAAAAAATTTAAAAGTTTCAACCAGGTGCTACAATAGGAAAAGGTTTAAAGTTCCAACCATGAATGAAACATGATATAATTTTTTTTCTAATATTATATATAAGCGATGTTTTAAAATACTTGGCCTTCATATATACGACAATTTTATGGTCGCTCATTACCTACTTTAGTGAGCTTTCTAACCTATCCGTTTACTAACTACCTTCAGTATTTTTTTCCCTACATTTTGCTTTTGGTCGTGAATATACAATCTATGCTCGAAATTATATCTTTTACCCCTTTTATTCTATGAAGTTGTCCAACAAAATAAATAAGAAAGGGAAAGAATTCTCTAGCCCTTCCCTTCTCATTTTCCCCAATTCAGAAAAGCTATTAATTAAAGCATAATCTTCTTTATCTGCTCTTTAAGATTCTAACCTCGGACTCAAAAACTGACTGTGTTTGCTGTTAATTGCGTAGGTGACACATCATCCATAGAAACTGAATCTCAGTAATTACTACTTATCGAAGGGATGATGTAACAATTTTTTACTGAAAAGAGTGTACGAGCTTGAAAGGCTTGTTCATTTACATTTTACTGGCAACTTAAAATTAGAATTACAGGGTCTGTTAAAGGTATAAAGATTACAAGCTGGCTATTCTTCAAAAAAATAAATAAATAATTTTAAAAAAAACATAAAAAGAAAGACACCGTGTTGGTATTGGGTAAGTTAACTCTCTCCTATGTATGTGAAAAAGAATTGCTATACAATTATGTGAGCTAATTGATGAACTTCCGGCAGTTTGGAGCTTTACAAAGGCACGGAACTCTATGTTCGTCACTCTCATCAGGATCAAACAAGTAATCGTACCTGTCAGCATTGAAGCAAATGATTCAAAAAGATGAATACTGCTGAGGACCAAAACCCAGGTGATCAAAGGAATGCAAGCTAAAGATCGAGAAAGAAATGGAAATCTTACGTTAACTCATCACCAGCTGAAACATTGGTTTTAGCTATAAGAACTATGCGGCTCTTCTCTTCCCCAACACTCATAATTCTTGCGTAACAGTTAGGCATGCACTGCACCAGAACACACATTTTAGATCACAGCATTGCGATCAGTAAAAGGTAATATATGCATAATTAGAGCTAAAAACATTCTTTGACCAATACATGCATTGCAACATGACCACCCTGCTTTCGGGCCTGATCAACACCCCATAACAACGGCAAAAGTTAGTGATTTATCTACCAAGCATGACGTGAGAAACATGTTTTTTGTTGTGGTGAAGTTTACCATAGACTAATCAACTTCTGTAGAATTCTTCCAAAAGGTTGCTTAACCTAAGTCAATAAATGCAAGGGTTCTTGATACGTGTAGGTCATAAGCTAGGTAAAATTTAGATGCATAATCTACTCCCAAAAATCAAAGCGAAGACAAGTAAAAATGTGCTGGCATACCTCATGCAGCTTTTTCAGGAGGAAGAAAAAAAGACCCCAGAAACCATCACAATAAACGTCTACCACTATTCTGGACATCTACAACTAAGTGTGCACTTCTCTTTGTGCTGCAAAGCATGCATATTTTCAATGCTAACTTTTCTAAAAGAAACATTTTCCCCACACATATCACAAATAGCAAGCTTCCCCTACCCTACATAACCACCAGCACCAGAAACAAGTTTGATTGGTTGCAATTTTATTTGACAAGTTGAGGCTTCTCTGACATGGATTCACTTGCCAACAGAGAGCCACACTTCATCATTTATCCATTCAAGACTCAGTTTTCCCTTCAAAGTTGGCAGGTCAATCACAAAACATTCACTGCTTTCATTACTCCATGATAAAGGCCATGCCAACTCTTGCTTCCAATGATTTGCAGCGAAAGGCATTTATGTATTTGGATTATAGTAGTAAAAGATCAAAACTCTTTCATTACAACTTTCAACCAGTATAGAAGAGCAAAACAAAAGAAAAAGGTAAAGAAAAAGTTCTAAAAAAACTTTCAACCAGCATAAGGTGAAATGAGTTTGAAAAGGGGAAAAAGAAACAGACCAAAAAAAAGGAACTTACTGAGTGGTTGATTAAGCGTGCAATATTCCCTTTATCTGTCGCATCAATTACTACTTCCTCGCTGATCTTGAAAAGCTGCACATAGAAAACACATAAGAGGTTATTAGACTCCTTATTCACCTTCAAGGTCACCTTGAATTTCATAGATATAGGAAGCAACTAAAGCAAAATGTCAATAGGCAAGAATATATCCAAGAATACCAAAGCCACTCACTACAAAGGGACTGATGAGGGAGAAGAAAGAGAAGGGTGGGGGGGGGCCGCCCTAAAGGACTGCTTAAATATCCAGAAAATTAATTTCCATAAACTTATCAATGATCCAATCTATGCATATAAAGGCCACCATTCAAATTTTCAGGATTGGCAAAGTGTTAAAATGTTCAAACAAATCCCAGAATGCACCTGCACTCCCCAGCCAACCTGCTTAGACATGCACACACACCAAAATAGGGAATGATATGAAAAAAAAGACTCACGTAACAATCTTTTCCTTCCAACCGATAGCGTGCCTCCCTCAAATCTGCAACACTACGTCTCACCTGTTCACCACGATACTCAATAACCTGATAAGAACTAATTGGTAAGTGTTTGAGATAACATAAATAATAAAATCAGAAGCAAACAACACAAGTGAAGTACCATTTCCCCTTCTTGTATACTTCGCCGTGCAAAAAGGCCCCATCCATGAATTCCAGATTTACCAAAACAAACACGAATATTCTCTGTTTTCTGAAGCATTCAAAGATAAAAACATTTAACAAAATTAAGCGAGCAACAAATGGTATGTCTCATCAAGTTCAGATCACTTGCCTGTAAACGTTTCAATCGTTCTTTAAAAGTTGAGAAAGTTCTTACATCCTCTGATTGCTGCAGAAAGAAAAAAGGAGGATATATTACAATCTACAAAAACAATTAGCAATATTTAAATCTAAAAAAGGAAGATTACCATGTGCATATTTAGACAATCTATAGCATTTAGTGGATGATGACGCGGCCCCATCAGTCGGTGGAACGCTGCCTCTTGTCCAGTCATCTGGTAAATAGAATTTGCAAATAGGAAGATGAGACGTTCAAGGAAGGAGCAGAAGGCCCAAAACGTATAATAGGGTGAAATGAGAATGCAGAACCAATCAAACTTCACAAAAACAATACAACATGGCCATGGAAAGCCTGTTATGAAAACATGTATGAGCAACATGAAGATTTCCAGAGAAGACACACACCAAGCTCAGGAACGCTACCATGAAGATATGCAGAGTGATAGAAACAGGGGAAGGAAACAAGAGTCAAAATGGTTGATTTACACAGGCAAAGCACATTAGTAAATACCTTCTTGTTTGATCTTTTGTAGGTGCGACATCGTGCAGCAGAAAATGGTTCCAACTTAACAGTCTCAGTACTTGATGCTTCAGAAGTTTCTGCATTCCTAGACGAAATAAGCCTTGAACCTCTCAAGCATTCTTCATTGTTCTGGGTTTGGAGCAAGTTTCTGGTAGCAAATACCCCGGACGGAGTATGCACAACCAACACATTATCTGCATTTGGGGCACTAGACAAACAACCAAGGGTTAGAAGACAAAATCAAACCAGCCAATGGGCATCAAAAACTAATCATGTCAGCATAACAACGAGTTCCAGATATCATACCTATGAGTGGCACAGTATGACAACCATTTAGTTATCTGCATCCCATTCTTCTCACAACAATGCATCTGTGATTCAGAAAAGAAGAAATGTGAAAAGTCATACCAATAACTTCATTTCATAAATTAAAACTATACCAGACGAACACAATCAGAAGTTGGTACAATTCAATTGTAAAGTAAGACGCTAGTCTGAAGTGCATTAGTGGAAGGTAACAGGAATACAGTTGAGTAGATAACCAGATGGTGATTTTTCCTTGAAAAGATAACCAGATTACCAGAATGATATTCACGAAAACTTATCCATACATCCCAATAAGTGAATCTTTTTCAAAAATCTGTACAGTATGCACAAGATTTGAAATCCCAGAATGTCATTTTTCATTATGCCCAAAGTTCATCTAGCACAAGAAGAGAAGGTGGTACTTGGAATAAACAACAAAGCCACATCAAAACTACCAAGAATATACCAAACACATCCGCAAACCCACGTAACAGGGATTAATTCTCGTAAATATTGGTTGTAACATCCCCTTCTATCTGCTAAATTGCTCCTTATCATCTTCTTAACAAAAGAATTGGCTACAGAGGCTTAAATTGCTAAAACATTTTAAAAACTGCAGTGAATTAACTTAAAACAGCCAGCAATCAAAAATTCATATTATAGTATATTCAACTCAACAAAGGCTCATCCGCCAATCTGCACAGACTAGACAACTTCGTAGGTATATCTCAATTAAAGTCTAAGAGAAGAATAAAACTTGCTTCCATGAGATATCCAGCTCGTTGAGCACACATAGTATGGAAAAAGGTTGCACACTTGCAACATTGGGTGCAAGAACCATGAACCTGCTCACAGATAACGCATGCCTGCAATTTCATAGTCAAACAAATGTATCAATGCAAAATCTTTGCGATCAATAAACAGATGGAGCGGATCAGTAAACCTCAGGCATGTGTGTCGTTGTTGTAAGGGTGTTGGGGTGTGGGTATGTGTGTCAAGGAGGGGAAAGAGAGACATATAGCATCAGAAACCTAACTAAATCAAACTTCAGGCTGAGGATGTCCACATTGATATATACATAATTCAGAAATTTTAATATAGTTCTGGGAGAAACACAACTAAGGATATTTTGCATGAATCACAAACATTATAAAATCAAAATGGTAATAACTTGAATTAAACCTTAGCAAAAGAATGTGGTGGAATCCTAAGGAGTCCAACAGCAGGCTCCATTCTCTCAGCATCTACAAATGCCACTTCAGGCTGGAACCAGGCACAGGTAACATGAACCCACAAGTTCGCAATATCTGTCGGCTTTAGTGCACCTCCTGGAGAACACAATTCAATCAGAACAAGGACAAAACAGTATAAATTTAATTCATTGAACAAATAGTTCAGGAATCAAGTGACTTGCCTTTTACAGGACAAAGGCAACAATCCCTCTCAATTTCAGGAGTTTCACATGCACGGCAAACCCATGAGGCAAAATCCTGAATATTCCTAGCACCGTAGCATTCTTCATGTACAGCTATCTGACACCTGATTGGATGTGAAGATGAAAGTTACATCCTAAAACTTCCCAATCAGAAACTTAGGCCAATCTCTTTTCTGGGAGAGGCCTAGACTTGGTTGGAACCAAAAATCAAGTCAATGAAAATTCTGCAGATATAAAGAGACCTGTTACATATAATAATTTTGTTGTAGTCCCAATCTTCAACCCATCTACAAACAGCACAGCGTTCTGCAGTCCACTTTGCATTGACAGGTTGATAATTCTCTGCCATAGAAGAATTAGCAACAGCATCATTTTCCATTTGGTTGAAATGTGACAACAGAATAATGAAAATAACAATTACCAGCAAATAGAAAACTCAACAGTAATATACAATTACCTTGCAATAAAGCAAACAACTGGTGCTTCTCCAATTTCAGAGGATCAAAGCCATGTGCATAATATTCAACAAGCTGTGGGATTAACAACAGAAATACTTAGAACATAAATTTCATTAGTTGAGTTAGGGAAAAGATAGCAAATTAGATGCCAATTCAAAGAAAAAGGGAGCATAGAGACATGCACACCCATTCACAAAAATATGGAAGGAAAAAGAAAACAGTTAAGGAAATATTAAAGAAAATTAAGAGAGCCTTCACTTCAAAGCAATGCTTGACTGATATACAAAAACTGAAGGTTAAATCATTAACATTTTCATCAGCATCATTCTTGCCAAGTGTCAAAGATACAATTCAGCAACTTGAAATGAAGCAATGCACACTAAGTTACCAGCAAATCAAACTACAGCTCTGTATTTGTGTAGTTCTACTAAACAGCAAATAAAAGGATTGTCTCACAGTTTCAAAGTAATAATTCAAATGAAACCAGAGTTTAAAGTTCAATCTTAGAATGCAAGAATCATATGCCAGTCACTCCTGTTTTTCATTGAATGATGAAGCATTAAACACTGACAGTAAAAATGAGAATAGATAAGTTCTAGTAAGTAATTCAAAATATGCACACAATTGGAAAACCCAGCGAAAATTCTATTACAAGAACCAATACGCACCCAATGTTCCAGTGTTAGCATCGTGCCCTTCACTTTAATACTGGACTTCCACTTTTTAGCTCTGCAACCTGTATGTCGTTCCCATTCACTAGGTCCTCGTTTTTTCAGTCCACATGAACCACACATACACTGCATTCTGTAACAGAAATTACAGTGAATCAACCATCCTCTCCAGATAACAGAAGATTAGATGACATCATCTTTTCTTATGAAACACCCAAGCTTATGTAATGCATCCTCTATGACACCAGGCCAATAAATTTCTTACAGCACTCCCTAGTCCATGTGTAATTTTAGGCTACACATGTGTAAACCTTCAAATAAATAGATTGCTTTATGAGTGAGAGAGAGAGAGAGAGAGAAACTGCATTTGATCCAAGATATCACATATATGCATTTGCTACGCCATATGTGCTAGGCCAACCACCATTTTCTAAGGCTGAGTTTTGTATACACACCCAACTTCATTGGCTTGTGCCTTGTCATGTTAGGCGAGAAAGCCCTCTGGGTCCATCTCTCAACAGCAATAAGTGGTATGCTTACTTACATCTTTCAGGGGTTGTTGGACGGTGTCCTCCTAATTGCCTCCTTAAACTTGGCTAAGGAACAACCAAATGTAGGGAGGCTGTCGGAGATAATCTAAGGAGGCCATTTGAGTAAAACTGAAATAGGAAGTCACTAAATGTAAGGAGGCGCTTCTTGATTCCCTAAATGTACAGGAAAAATAGGAAAGCTATTGGAGATGGTCTAAATTCCTTTCCAAGAATTTTCACAAGACTTCAACTTTATGCTTTTGCAATATATGATCAAGGATTTCAGGATCTTACAGATGGAGGCTTGGATAATAAATTCCTTCCACCCCAGCACAAACAACAGCAATCTTTTCTGGAAACTCCATCATTCCATTGCATCCAGTGGACTTGTTCAAAATGGGTCTGCAAATATCCAAGAGGGAAAAAGTTACACATAAGTTTATATTCTCTTAAGAACTACGGTACATAAAGTGAGTTGGAATGGCCAAAAAGAAGAAAAAAGAGTACCTGATATTTGATTGCTGCTTCTCTGAAACCAAATGGCCATGTTTGGACTTAGTTTTACATTCAGGACAAAAATAGTCAGTGTTCTCCAGATCCTATAAACATAACATAGTAAGTCTCATGATTTAAAACCGATATAAACCAAAATTCAGCGGTATACACAAAACCAGTCGCACCTTGAAAAACTCACTGGAGATGTTAGCGCATTCAGCATGCACCCACACATCACAACCATCACAACAGACCTAAATGGTAGTAACACAAACACAGATAATCAGAGTCCATTGAACTGATTTTCTATTTACAGTGCTCATAAAACAATTCCGAAATTGCAGATTTCTCACCCAATTTCCACCATCTGAGTGATGCCAAATTTTTTTGCATATGCCACAATACTGTTTCGATTTCCTCAACTGTGATCAACAAAGTCCATTCCAAGGTAAATTCTAATACTTAGGAGTATCAGTTAATGAAAATCAAAAAATTTACGTAAAATAACAGAAGAAGGCTTCTATCTTTAACCTTAATACAGTGCCCACATAAGGATAGAGCTTCACCAGATGTTTCCCTCCATTTCTTCAATAATCTATTCGCAAGGATCAGACCACAGCTTTCACAGGGGCGAGAATCCTTCCTCTTTTGAATTTGACCCTGCAAAACAAATATATAGATGAAGTTGAACACCTTTCTGGAAGCATTGAAACTGACACCAGAAATTTCCACCTTCTCCACTTATAGCTACATGAGGAGTTTCTTAACAAAATCCAAATACATCTCCAGAACTCTTTTTGTGAGACTTTAATTTAATGACCAGATGCAGTGCTTCTTTCACTTAAATAAGTCCTACAGTAATAACAATTAATGCTATATATCCAATGAAAATTGACTAAAAAGAGCATCAACTGTCAGATCCCCTTAAAGTGCTTATGGTCCGACAAATGCTCTTTTGTGTGACTAAAAAGTGTGAAAGGGCCTATTTGGATTGGCTTATTTTTAAGGAAAAGTACTTTTTTCTTGAAAAGGCACATCCTTCCTGCAATAAGTATTTGGACTACAAGATAGAACTCTGAAAAAAAAAGCTTAATTTCAGCTTTTTCCAAAAACCATAATTTTTAGCTTCTCAAAAAAGTACTTTTCAAAAGTTTTAGAAAAAACGGTGTTGAAAAAAGACAATTCAGACGAGCCCCAAGAGCATTTGAAATAGAACATTAAGAATAAAGCTACATTGTAAATAAAAAAGGACAAATTCAAAAGAGGCTTGACATACTGCTTGTCATCACAAGCCAGGAAATTTAAGACCTTCTCAAAACATTCCTACACAAGTATACAGGCTCAAACTAAGACATGAGTACGAGAGCTGAGTGCAACATTCTGACTTTCTTAATAATGTTGCTTCCAAGTTTTGAACTCAGAAAGGTAAGCTTGACTTACTAAGTTCCGGGTTTTTGTTTGCAAATAGAAAGTTAGAGCATTATAGAACTTGCCTCATCTACAGGAACATACTCAGGCTCCTGATTCGAGCAAGTAGCCTCTTGTTCACTGTGATTTGCTGCCGGAGAGCTTCCCAGCCCAGTCCCTTCATCGGCATATCCTTGTTCTGCTAAAACCGCCTCCTCTATTGCCAAGCAAAAATCACATGGCTTGCTACCATACAACTTTGTCTGCCCCTGAAATCTGAACCACGAGAAAAGTTCTAAATCTTAACTGCCCTCTTCTAGAATAGTTATGCTAAAAGTCAAATTATACAAACCTGTCAAAGTACTCTTGAAAGGGGAAAACCATCCCAGCTTTAATCCATGCATAATCCTGTCACAAGTAACAACATTTTCAGATTGTTCATAATGACATTACATTAATTAAACATTGGTAAACACATAAAGCACAAAATTCAAGGTACAGAAACTAGAGCTATTACCCTTTGTCCATTTCTTGAGTAACCATAGAACATCACGCATAATGTATCAGGAACACAAGCCCTCAGAACGGCCTCAGGAGCTTCACACAATGGGTCAATCACAATAGCAGGCCAAGCAGGGTACTTCTTCCCACATTTCGCCCATACTATATCACCCTGAGTAAAATCACCTGGATTATAAAACTCTTTATTCTCCTGCTTGGCACCTCTCTCTGCTGTCCTCAAACCATTATTATTACCATCCATCCTCGGCAGGCAGTCACTACTTTCCACCATCCCCGACGCACTAACCTCATCAACCAATGTAACAGTACTCTGGGAACTCGAGTAAACCTTACTATCCCAGTCATTACACACTGTAGAACCCCATTCACTCCCCTCCATATTTCCAGAATATGTAACTAATTTATTGCTACCATTACCCAATTGGGAGCAAAAATGATCATCAATTCGCTGTATTTTATTTGATTGTGCATTACTATACGACCCTTCACGCTTTAATGCATTTCTTACAATACTCTGAGCTTTCTTACTATCCACTGAGCTTTCAACAACGTCACTATTATTGAATATGGACCCAAAAGTATCTTCATTATGTACTTCTGTTTTCTCCTTCTTCCATCGATGTATAACGGAATCATTAAATTTTGAGGGCAGTACCTGTGCTCGCCCTCGTGAAGACCTCAACAAGGGAGGCTTTTGCTGTTTAGAACCCTTAGAACTGAAACTAACATTCAAATCTCTACGGGACTGCAAGTTGGTATTGGAATTTACTTCGCCGATGTAGTAACAAGAAGAATTAACAAAATTACTGCTTTGCCCTTCGAATTCACTTATCGGAATGGCGTACAGTTCGTTTGCTGTTGGTTTATTCGTGCCCGCCAAGCATGGTACGCCTTCGTTTCCACTGATTCCGGCGACCGCGACGGTAACCGCCGCGGCATTGAGTTCCTCCGTTTTGCAACGCTTGACTTTCGGCATTTCAATTGCAATCGTCCGCTTCACAATCATTATTCTCACATCCCAAACCAACGCCAACACCCTAATCTTTCAAAAATTCTCCAAAATCGGGAAGAAAAGAAAAAATACCACCGAATTTTCCTAAATGTTGCCTCGTAAAATCGGCGAATTTTCCTCCGAATTCGATAAAAACACAAAATTTCGCTCCGAAACCCTAATCAAGAGCAAAACGGAACGGTAAAATCGAAGAAATAGAAACAAATATGGTGCGGTTATATCCTTAAAAGAATCAATCAGAGAACAAACTAAAACTAAAATCTCAAGAAATCTGTAAATTTGTCAATGAACTCTCCAAGAAAAAGGGAGAGAGAGAGAGAGAGATTCTGTGAATTGGAGGCAAAGAATTGAATTACTAATACGGCTTCTGTGTGTGTTGTGTGTTTTATTGCAGAGATATATATATATACGTGTGTGTGTATATAGTGTGTGTATATATATATATATGTGCACAGGTGTAAATTAAATATAAAATTAATAAATTTTTGGGGGAAGAGAATAAAATAATATTATTTTAAGAAGGCGACAGTTTGAAGTATAGCCGGAGAGGTTTGGCTCCAAGAAAATTTGCTGCGAAAATTCGAAACGTCAAACTGAAAAATTTTCGAGAGGGAGGCGAGGGTGAAAATGACGCGCCAATTACCGAATATTTTTTTTGGGTAGCACAGAGGCTTTTGTACTACCGGGGGTTGCATTGGATGGGCTCTTTTAATGGGAGACCATATTGGGCTCCTTTTAACGGGTCAGATCGTCATGGCTGTTTGTGCGTGTCAGATCAGATTTCGGAGCAAATAGTTTCTTTTATAATTTTTGGAAAAAAAATATATGTTTAGAAATTTTAAATTTTTTATGGCGTTTTTTAAAAATTTGAATTTGAATTTTTGTTAGAGTTTTGGTTTTTTTTAAATCCAAACCAAATACTTATTGCAAAGAGCATATTTTTTTAAAAAATAGCTTTTCGTGAAAAGAAAAAGGAAAAAAATCCGAATAGGCCTTAGTGGTACAATTTTTGTCTCTATTTTTTCTATTTTTCCCTTATGGTTGATTTAATCAACTAGAAGGGAAACACAATATAATGCTTAATAAATCAAATAATAACTAATTAATGCACAATAAATCAGATAACTAAGGATTACTATGTGTAACACTTTTATGAAATACAAATATCTATACTGAACAATAAATGACCATATTTGACACGTTCTAACATGCGTGCGACACACTATCACCCACGTTAAAATTAAAAAAAAATTAAAAATTATACATAGGGGTTTTTTTATTCTTAATGTAGCTATTCTAATAAGAGCACTTGTCATGCATGGGTGATGGGACACTGAATTTAAGTATCATGAAATATTTAGACTGCACTTGGAAAATGTTTTTACATTCTCATTTTCCCTTTTTAAATAATTTTTAATTTTAGAAATTTTGAAGTATGTATTTAGCTAACAAAAGTAAAAATTATTTTTCCAATAAATGGAACTAAGACAATTGTTGTGTTTGTGGTCGTGCGCACTCTAGCTTTATGACTCTGTTGCTTGTGTTTGTGGTTTTGGTTTTTGTTTCTCTTATATGTGTTTATGTGTTTTAAAATTGTTTTATGTGTGTGTACGTCATTTGGGAAATAGTGAGAACAATTTTTAGATTTTTTTTCGTAAATAACCCTCAAATTTAAATAATAAAAACAAAAATGAACTAATAAAATATGTTTTCTATTATAACTTTCATTTTTTAGGAAAAGCAAAACTGATAAACCAGTTGCGACTTTAGTTTTTCTTTTTCTTTACATGGTAATGTACTAATGTTACAATTAGCAAATAGTAAAGAATTTGTTATATTGATAGAAGAACAACAATATAATGGAATAATTTTTACTTTCCCACAAGAGGAAAAAAAAAAAAAAAAAGAAGAAGAAGAAGAAAAAACAATGGAATTTTTTGACTGATGATGATGTTAAGATTTTCTTGAAGAGCAACATTGGGATACATGTGGCAAAGAAGAATGTGATGGATTTATTTAAGAAGCAAGATTGGAAAGCAGGAACCGATGTTAGAAACCACGATCCACGAGATCAAAATGGTAAAAGAAGCCCCCAGGGGCATAGGTGAGTTGGTAAGTGGCCAGGTGATTAGGGTGAAGACACCCTGACAACGCGGGATCGAGTCCGTGTGGCGGCAGTACTCCGCTGAAATATTGCGGGGGCTGTTGCTGGATTTCCACGCCCGTTGGTCCTCTCCCTGGTCGGGCTGCCACTCACGCACATCCCTCGATTTACCTCCCGCCTGATTAAGGGGCCTCTGGCCAGGTGGGAAAGGGGTTCTCCTTTGGTTAACCCTTTTAAAAAAAATAAAAATGGTAAAAGAAGGACACTAGGCTTTGTTCGAAGGTACATTCCAACCACATAAATTGCATTACTTTTTGTTAATCGATTGAGTTTTAAAGGTTAGTTTGACTTTGAGTTTGAAAATATTATTTTGTAAAAAAAAAAATTAAATATAAAATTTTAGTTAAAAGAATGTCAGGTAAAAACAAAAATATCTTTGGTTGTTTTTATATGAAATTGATTTTTACTAAATGAGACAATGTTTAGTTTCATATTTGAATATAACAATTGATCGTCAAAATTACCAAAATGTGGTTTTGAAACTTACAATAATAAACTGTTATTTGCTAATAACAATTTAGCTTGTTTGAACAACTTCTAGAGAAATTATAGTTGTAAATTCTTATAACATAAAAATTAATAAACTATTATTAAATTAAAAACCAAAAATTATTAAATAGTTAAATTATTTATTACTGATTTAATTAAATTATTTTTATTATATGTTATTAAATTTTATTTTATTTTTATTAATTTTAAAATTATAAGTTTATTTTTACTTTTTAGTTATTATATTTTATTTTTTTATTATAATTATAATTGTAATTCATGAAAAATTAATGAAAACGATGAGGATATTTTTGTCTAAAGTATTTCTCAAAATTTCTTCCTACAAACTGTAAAGAGAAAAATAAAAAATTTTAACTTCTCCGCTTAACCCCAAAACTCCGTTGACTTTGGTCTCAATAAGTTTTCAAATGGAAACCCAACACCATTTTTTTTTTTCTAAAACAGACTTTTAGGTTGCAAAAGTCAAGTTAGATCTCTAAAACAATAAACCAAACTAACAAGTGTTTGTTGTTAAATTTGCCTTTTTCTTTTTTCTTTTTTGGTCACAAAACAAACAAAATTCACTAATAAAGCAAACGATACATAATTAAACCAAAGATATTTGACCAAAAAATACATAACAATTGCAATAGAAAATCAAAATACATAACAAAAAATACATTCATTGATATATTTACAAAATATGACACACACACACCCATTTCAACACCTTCAAAACACCAATAAAAGTGGTAAATGAAAACCACGCAATTAAAGGGTAAGAAGGGGGTTCACGAACCTGAAAATCAAGAGAAAGGGCACAAATTTGGTTGAACCAGTCCAAACTTGTTTTTGCAATAACAAAACCCAACAATTATTGTGAAAACAAACTAAGGGGAGAAGATAAAAGGCCAAACCTGTGACAATGAAAGCAAAAATTTAAGTAAGAGCACAAACCTGCAGCAATGAAAGCGAAAATTCAAGTATGGAGAATATAAATCATTATTCGCAAGAAACCAAACAAACATATAAGACCATGAAATACGATGCCATTAGTCTAAATATGGCAAAAGAAAAAAAAATCCGTACAAGAGATATGGGCCAAAAGACCACAATACAATCATAATAAACAAAAATGATACCCATAAAAAGAAAACCAATAGAAAAAAGAGGAGAAAAAACAAGAAAAGGGGAGAAGGCCATTTGGCCGTGGCAGACGAAAGTTTTTTCTTCTGATCGAGTTTTCTAGAGGAAGTTTTGGAAGTTATCTATATTTTCATACTAGTGATAAGTAAAGCCAATTACAAATTTTTTTTAATTTAATTTATTTGGTTAAAATCATTAGTAGTGAATGGAAAATTGATGTAAGAGAAATAAATCAATGGGTCAATGGTTAACTGTGGATTTAAACTAAAGTGGGCCTAATTAATTTTTTTCCTGAATCAAATAGAAATGGGCCAAATCAAGTTCGAAATCAGTTTCACATTTAAATTCGCCCAACGAATTTTATTTTAATATTAAAATTCAATAATGCATCTTCCCAAAAGTTGCATCCTCTTCATGTTTGGTTTTGTTTTTTTGGTGCTAATAAGTATATAACTAATAAAAAACATGCGAAAATTTACTTTTTTTCTAAGTGTTTATAAGTACTTAAAATAAGCAAAGCCAAACACCCTGTAATTCTTTCTCTAGAAAGCTAGAGTTTGGCTTATGAGAAAAGGAGATGTTACAAGCACTTTCGAGTGCTCATCCAACGTTCGCAAGAAAGTTTATTAGGTTCAGGACACTTACATAGACAGGATGTGTTTGGTTTGGTTGTTTTTTGTTTTTATTTTCATATTTTTTTACGAAAATGAAAAATTTGATAGAAAATTTATTTGGTTGAGTTGTTTCATTTTCATTTTTAGAAAACTAGAAAACACTAAAGGCTTGTTTCAATTGGCTTTTTTGAAAAATATTTTTTTAACACTTTTTGAAAAATAGTTTTTTTTAGAAGTTGAAAATCTTGGCTTCTAAAAAAATTGTATTTGAGCTTTTTCAAAGTTTCAGCTTTTTTGGAAGCCAAATCAAATAGTTATTACAAATTTAATGTAACTTTTTTCAGGAAAAAAAATATTTTTTCAAAAAAAAAAGTAATTTTTTATTAAAAAACTCAATCCAAACAGGTCCTAAGAGAAGGTTTTTAATGTTTTTTGAGTGGCAAATTCGTAATACGTCATTTTGTTATGAAAAATTTGAAAACGTGGTGGTATTTTTGTAAACAAGAAGACATTTTAGAAAATGCAGTGGCATTTTTGAAATTATGGAAACTCAGGGGGCAATTTTGAGATTATGTTAACTTTAAATGAAAACTTTATCTTCTGTCGTGAAAAAGCCGAACAAACCATCTCTCTCTTTTTTTACGCTAAAAATGCAAGTGAATAACAAACTTAGATCTGTATTCTTCCTTGTAAGTTTTTGTGCCCAAATTATTTATCTTTTTAAATATATGTTTCACCATATTTTGATTGCTCCAAGCAATTGTTTATATTCTTCTTGTCGATTTTTTTCAAAAAAAATAATATTAATATGAACAAAATACATAAGCATCATGCTAAATCACTAAATATGGTTTCTCGTGTATTATATATATATATATATATATATATGAAATGGGTTTCATTTGATTTTGTTGATTTGGCATGTTTCGTTTGCTTTATTTATTTTCTTGCGTTTACGTGTTAAAATTTCTATCTATTATCATAGATTTGAAGTGAAACTAATGCTGTAATTGAATCTTTTGGAACTGTGTAGATCTGAATGTTAAAAAGTCATCATCAATTTCTTTTGTCACTTTTTATGATAGTTTTTGTTAATCTTATTTTACTGATTTTTGTTTTGATGTTGAAACTTGTGGGGACGATCTAGTTTGATCGATAATGATAACGAACTTCTAATTTTGAGAGTACATAGTGGAATGGTTTTGGATCTGCAAGTTTAAAGATTCTGTAAAATATTGCTGGCCGCTAAAGCTTTGAAGATATGCATAATAAGTGCTTAAGTTAAATTTTGACCAGTTTTATAAGCTTACGAGCACCCTCCAAGTGTGCCGTTGAAATTCGAAGGCTTCCCCAACTATTTATGGGAATTGAGACTGATGTTACTCTAAACTTTCGAGGGACGGCACGTGAAATATTTGTTCGAAAGTGTTGTCTTATCATTTTGCAACTTATTGTTTAGGCAACTATTAGTACTTAATCATGTTTCTTTTGATATGAATCAAATGCTAGTGCAATCATGTTTCATTTTCTGTACGGGATTATTATATGTCAAAAAAACAAAAGAAATGATTGATGAGAATTTTACATGTCATAATGTAAGGGTTGTTTGTCGTCATTAAAATAAAATGTAATGTCATTACGACTTTTGTTACAACTGGTGAGACATTGATTAACTAAACTGATGGCCAATTTTAATGCTTCACAATCTTATTGTTGGAGCTCAAGTGAGTGAGGGTTTGCAAGGAACAACGTTGAAGACGTACCTTTTGAGTGAGGTGACTATTTCACTCATATCGACCATAATTTTCTATGCTTTTATTTCTGGCTTAATTTGAACACCATTAAGCATCATATCTAGTTATGGTATACAAAATTGCATCCCCTAGAAATGCTCTAGCTGTAAGACCATGGGGAGAGTACCACCACTTATAACTGGAATTTAGCTATGCAATTTGTTGCTAAGTGCTTTAACTTAATTAATTACTTGGTACAGTGGTCCTGGAAGGGGAATTATTGGACTCAAATTTTACTAGTTGGTGAATGGATTCCACTAGATATCTGGTGAAATTATCAGTTCCATGATGTGTACTGGACTAAGCCAAGTTCAAGCCCCCATAACTGAGAGCAAGAGGAAGATGGAATGCCCTTACCAATGTCACGGAGAATAGAGCCCCTTGTGGTGCGCCTTTATCATCTCAAACCAGAATTATTCTGAACCTTAAGAAAGATAAGGAAAGACCCCTTAGAGCGAACTGATGAACTTGAAGCTATGATCAGATCCAATTGGATCTAGTCCTATTCGACCCAACCCTGGAACTTAGAACAGCTGGACTCTTTGGATGGTAGAACAAGAAGAGAGCGAGTCGTGCCCATTCTCTATCTGGGCAGGCATGAACAGAAACATAAAAAACATTATAGACCAAATACATGTACTGACATAACGATATATCCAAAAATACGTAATCCGATTTGGTAGGCTCCATCGGCTAAATTTGTTTTATATATATATATATCTATACTATATTATATAGAAGAACCCTTTACAATATAATAATGACAAGTGTCGCATAAATAGCATTCTTAGCATCTTTTTGCCCTGTGGTGCTGTTACATTACGTTTAATTGTGAAAATCGTGTTTTATTTTAATGAGATTTACATTAATTTACTAATTTAATTTAATATTTATATATTATATTCCAAAATTATGACATGCAATCTAGATTGATTGCAAATATCTATGGTAACTTTTCAATTTGATTTTATCAAATCGTGACCTATTTTAATTGATATATTTTTTCTTATTTTAATCTTCTTCCCATATTTCTATAACGCTTTCCCTTAATAATTTTAATGTAAATCATTTTACCAAATGCTTTAATTATTCGTATTTTGTTTTGTAATTTAACTCAAATATACATGATTTAATTATTTGAATCTATTTTTTTGTAATTATTTAGACATAATAATGATACTTATTTCAACATAATGCCACTTATCTTAATTTTTTGCAAAAATGCTATGCATATAAAATAATATTTTACTTCTCCGTGCATCGTACGGATGATTGACTAGTGTATATATATATATATATATATATATATATATATATATATATATATATATATAACTTTTTGTAGAAACAAACATAGCGTGAAAAGGAAATATAGTTCTTCTAAAATTTTAGCCCAAAAGATTCACTATTCACACAATTTGCGAAGTGCAAAGCTAACAAATATACTACGTATATCTAATCTTCCTTATTTACAAATAATTTCATTAATGTTTTTCTGCCTACTAATTACGTGCATACTACGAACGTGCTATGACGTTTACATGCATGTAATTGACCAAATACGTGATGGACAATCAACGAGAAAATTAAAAGGTTGGCCAATTGCGTCGTTGACGATAAATCCACAGATTCAGTATAAGTTTTTGAAACTGTTTCTAGCTGGTCCTATACAAACAGAGATCACAACCTCATAAAAATTAGTAATACTAAATTGTCTTCTTAATAACCCAAACTTATACGTACAAATCTTGTTAGCGTCTTGAATTTACTCTCCACTTGGCCTAGTAATTATAGTAACGGACAAGTTTTGAAGCGTCTAGGTACAGAAACGAATGGGTGGTGCATCTTACACTATCCACTAAACATCATTTTCAGAAAATATTGCAGTGGGTTATCAACCCACGAGAAACAGAAAATACCTAAATAGACTATTCGATTACTCCACATCTTACAAATTACAAAATATTAAAGAATATTTTGTACTCCGAGACTCTCTAAAAATTGGTAGTAATTAATGTCCAAGAATTTAAACCAAATTAAATCTTATCATGTTAGAATACCCATTATTCAAGCTTCATATGGCAGGTCGAGTACAATTCGCTTGCTCAACCCTAGTTCATCGAGGCTGAGGAAAGGACTAGCCAGCCACATTAGGTCGATAAGCATCAAATATAATAATTTAACCAATACAGAAAGGTTGACAGTAACATTTATTTATATCATAAATATCACATGTTAATACACAAAAGATATAAATTACGATCAATATGGTTAGACTCCTCCCAACTAAACTTCTTGGTCTAGAAAATCTATCAGGTCGTGACATTCAGATTTAATAACTTATAAGCTTATATGGCGCGTGAGCTTCTTCCGCATTGGGCACCCGCACTGTTTCAATGGTTTGTTGAGAGTTGTTCAACGTAGATATATTCTTTGCCTTCTGTTCCTTTCGAAAATTTTGTTCCCATTCTGACTCGAGAAAAGGTAAACAAAAAACAAAAATGAAGATGAAACAGATGAGCGGCCAAGATTATTATTATTATTATTTCTTGTTTATTGAATAAAGAGGATTTGGCAGTAGTCTTATGTGGAAAAAGTTCTCCAACAAAGTGGTCCGTGGAGCAATCTCTAATCTCTTCCTGGATCTGCAAGCCGCAACAGGGACAGCAGCAGTTGGCTCCATCACAGTATACATGTAACTTTTTGTTCTACCTTATTTATTTATTTTTAATTTTATTTAAATTTTAATATTAATTTTTTAAAGTTTGAGAGCAGGCCTAATTGATATTATCAATCTATAATAACCATATATTGACAAAAATATGAATCTCTAATAACCATAATAAGCTACCTATTGATTATATTGAGACTTATTTTTATACACAATTGATACGAGCTCGTAATTACTTGAACTAACCTCTAAGTGGTTCTTGACTTCAAGGAATCCCTGTACTACTTTTTGTAAAAGTCGTAATAACCTTAGTTTAGTACTATCAACGCTCTAATCCACTTTTCAAAAAAGAGATAATTGATCTTTTGAATACATAATTTATATATATTATTACACTTTGTTTTTCAAAATATCCTACTAACTTGAACGTGAGAAAGATTATAGGCCGGAACTACATCAATGTTTAACTTTTTTTTACAGATTGCACCAATTGACATCCCCCAATTTGCGTAGCAATTGGGAGTGCCCTGATGATAATTGCATTACCAATTATAATGAGGCAGTTTTTTTTTTTTTTTAATGTAAATATCCTGAAAATGTGTAATAATCAATAAGGCTGAAGCTGCCCACAAAATTCCAATATATCTCCAGACTTTCAATCTCAACCGTTCCTCCCTTATCACTCCCTATCTCTCCTATTATATCTCTTACCATTTTTTTTTTCCCTCCCTCTATCTCTCTGTTTTTCTCTCGCACTCTCCTACTGGTGGTTGAAAATTCGTATTCAACTTCTTTAATCCTCATATAAACCTCCATTTCTAGCTAGCTTTTGCATTTAATTTCCATTTAGCAAGGTGCAATATTTACATATGTTTAGGTATTCAATGTTGCATTAAAGAGACCTCTCTCCATCAATATTATTTTTATCATCATCAACTGCTCCTGCCTCAACACATCTGGTAATTAATTCTTCTGTTGCTCCAACTTATTATGAATTATTTAACTTCACTTTCAAAAACTGTCACCTCCCTTGGTGGATTTAATGAGCTTATATATATGTATGTTCGAGTCGGGCGCGTGCACGTCATATTTAAATATTACTGAAAGTGCCACGAAAACTTTTTCATGATAAAGTATTTATCTGTATATATATGTTAGTAATGAAATAAAGTTTATGATATTATGTGATAGAATTAAACTGTTTCTTTTTTTTTTTCAATTATTTAGCGCATGGAAATTTGTTACAGGAGACAAATAATTTTTTGTATTTATTTTTATTTTCTGCTATTGGAAATTTGAAGTTTCAGCTTAATTAGTCGAGCTTAAGTTAGAAATGGCGCATAAAAATGGTCGTGGCAAGACGAAAGGAGACAAGAAGAAGAAAGAAGAGAAGGGTACATGTTAATTTTAGCTTCATTTGTTATTTTTAAACATTGAATATAATAAGCTGTTAATTACTTTTTTATCCAATCGATTCTTACTTTCTGCATGCTTTTGCAGTTCTTCCTGTGGTGGTGGATATAACGGTAAATCTTTCGGACGAGACTCAAGTTATTCTAAAGGTTTGTATGCTTCAATTAGATAGTCTAACGTATGAAACTCTTGGTATTATGAAATTTAAGCAAGGTCAATAACACTTCACTCAAAGTCTTTTTAAGTGGTTAAGAAATGAGCATATATGGCCATGAATGTTATCTAGTAATACACTAATAATACTGTGAACAATCAAAATTAAATCTATTTATCCATTACTTATGTGTGTGGAATTGATGTGTACGTGAAGTTCAATTTTTTATTTAACGGATGTTTTTTTTTATTGTTCGTTGATCGTTTTAATTCAATTATAAGACAGAAGAAAGAGCCATCATATTTGTTAATTTCTTTTTTCAGTGTCTTAGATATCGTAGAAATGTTTGTTGTATTGAAGGGCAACAATAGGGTTACCAAAGCTAGGAATTCTCTCTTGAATAGGGTCATTTGTTTTTATGTTAATATTGGGTATGATTTCTGCATACGTAATTGACACAATCACTAAATTGTAAAGTTCTTTTATTTGTTCAAAGAAAGTGTGCGTTGGTTTAGCTAAAAAAGAAAAAGAGTAACAATATTTCTAATTGTCAAGCAGGGAATATCAACAGATAGAATTATAGATGTCCGAAGACTATTATCCGTCAACACAACAACATGCCACATTACTAATTTTTCATTATCCCACGAGGTAAGATCAACACCTACACTTTTTCATTTTATATGTTATTTCCTTTCCTTTTTAATCTCCCCTATTACTTCAATCAAGTATTGGGAGACTAAACAAGCAAATTGAAAAATTTTAATGCTCCAAATTAAGACTGGACAATAATATATTTAGGCTATTTATAATTTGTAGCAAATAAAATAAATGGATATAATATCTAAATTTTAATTAAGAATGGTGCATGATTAGAATACCTATTTTACCCTCGACTATTCGACAGGTGAGGGGACCACGATTAAAAGACACGGTGGACGTTTCCGCACTCAAGCCCTGCGTTCTCACGCTCGTTGAAGGTAAAACGGCGTCGTCACCATTTGAAAATCGTTTCGAATAGCTTTCAATTCCTTTTTTACCCTCAATCTTTTTGATTTATTACTTCAGAGGACTACGATGAAGCCAGCGCCGCGGCGCACGTTAGACGGCTACTGGACATAATAGCATGTACGACGTCGTTCGGCCCGTCCGCAAAGGGCGCGACATGCAAAAGCGCGCGGAGTGTGGAGCAGGATACCAAAGGCGCGAAAAGATCGAACAAGTCGGAAACCACCGACGAGAAAGATTCTTCACCGCCAAAGCCACAGTCGCCGAAGTCGAAAGATGCTGCCGCTTCCGCCGCCGCCTCCGCCGATGTCGACGGCGAGATTGACAACCCCTGCCCGAAGCTCGGAAGCTTCTACGAATTCTTTTCTCTTTCTCATCTCACGCCTCCTCTTCAATGTAATGCCACTTCCTCTTGTACACACACACACATACACACATGTATACTTATTTAGATATATTTGTAAGAATTCAGGTTTGATCATATTGTTAAAATAATTAAAATATATCACAATGACAGTTATAAGGAGGGCAGCAAGGCAGCAGGATGACGGAATATACGCAAACGATTATCTCTTCTCCCTTGAAGTGAGTTTTTTTTTTTTTTCTTTTTTCTTTCTTTTTTGTTTTGCTGTAATAAATTGTTTTTTTTTTTTGAATTTCAATTTCTAAATTTTATGTGTTCATAAAAATGTAATTCGATTAAAGATGATGTATGTTAACGAGGTCTGTATAAATTTGCAGGTGAAGCTTTGTAATGGGAAGCTGGTGGGTGTGGAAGCATGCAGGAAAGGGTATTACAGCATTGGAAAGCATAGGATCCTTTGCCATAATCTTGTAGATTTGTTTCGACAAATTAATAGAGTGTTTGATAATGTAAGTTCGATTAAATTGCTATACTATAATTCTCTTAAATGTTCCTCTTAGGTTGCTTGCTTGCTTATGTCTTATTGAGCTTGTTTTCCAGTATATTTCCATTTAATGATCAGTTTGTTTATTGAATATTGACTCTGTCGCGAGGTGGTTTGAGTCCGACGGGGTATGGGGGTGGGTGTGGGTGGTCATTGAAATCGGTTTGTATGAAAACTTGGAAAAGAAATGGCGTCAACATGGTATGGTTTTCATCGCTTTATATTTCTTTTCCATGGTTGGGGTGTTGATTTTTTGGCCAATGTAAGACATATATATGTAAGATTTACTCTGAAAGGTTTTTAAACTGAATTCACGATGCAAATAAACTTAATTGTGCTGGGGAGAAAATATTTCATTTATTAGTCCTTCACAAGATATAGTTCTGGCGGTAATAGCTTCTTTCATATGCTTTTGTTGTTTTATTATGTCAATTTCAGCTGACATTTCTCACCTCCCTTAATTAGGCATACAATGATCTCATGAAGGCGTTCTCCGATCGTAATAAGGTGCAGAATACAATCTCTATTGTTCTTTTCTGTGCAGAACTTCTTCAACAACGAGGACTTAAGCCATTATGGTACCTTTTTCCTTTTGCAGCATTAAATATTAACCGTTTTTCTTCTTCGGCTTATTGCAGTTTGGGAATCTTCCTTATGGTTTCAGAGCCAACACATGGCTTATTCCCCCTGTAGCAGCTCAGTTACCATCTGTTTTCCCTCCTCTACCTGCAGAAGATGAAAAATGGGGTGGAAATGGTGGTGGGCTGGGCAGAGATGGTCAAAGTGATTTACTGCCTTATGCTGTGGAATTTTCCTTTCTTGCTTCTATGCCATGCAAGACAGTTGAAGAGAGACAGATTCGAGACAGAAGAGCTTTTCTTCTCCACAGCTTCTTTGTAGATGTTGCCATTTTTAGAGCCATTTCGGCGGTGCAACATGTTATGGGAAAACCAGAATTATCACTATCTGCCAAAAGTGGTGAAGTTGTGTATGCCAACAAAGTAGGGGACTTGAGCATTACTGTCATGAAAGATGCTTCCAATGCCAGCTGCAAATTGGATACTAAGATTGATGGAACTCAAGCAACTGGAGTAGATACCGAAAAACTTATAGAAAGAAATCTTTTGAAGGGGATTACTGCTGATGAAAATACTGCTGCTCATGTAAAAAAATAGAAACATTACTAATTCATGTTGATTCTAGTAACATTTTTCCCCTTGTTTAGAACAAGGAAACTTATATTGAATAATTGTATATTTGAGCGCAGGATATTGCGACTCTAGGTGTTGTCAACGTGAGACATTGTGGTTATCTTGCTACGGTAAAAGTTCAAGACAGTAAGAAGGACAATGTTGGGCCTCCAGCACAAAGCTTTGAGTTTCTTGATCAGCCTGATGGTGGTGCTAATGCCCTCAATATAAACAGGTCTGCCTTATAAAATCATAGACATACACACACTAGCTTTCTAATGCTTACCTTGATTGGTTTCTTAATGTCATGTTGCTTTATATTTCAGCCAAAGTTCATGTTGGTAATGAGATTACTGCTGAAGATAGTTTGAAACACTTCTGACAAATAGTAGGTTCAGCATGTTTATTATAATCTGCTTGCTATCTAAGAGAAGGAACTGATGAGTTTTTCCTGCTTCTTGTTCTTGAGTTTATAAGAGGTGAGAAAATGATTTATTTTCTTCATCAGTAGGCTTGAAGAGAAGAATACACTAGACACTATTAACTTGGTTAACATATATTGCCTTTAATTGGGCAGAACTGCATGTTAGATGGATAATTGTAACATGGAAGTCCCAATATCTCCATCTATTCTCAGTTTTGAAATATCAATAGATTTACTTTTGGTGGCTTTCTAAATTTTCCATATTACGGGCCTCTTTGGATTGATTCATTTTAACAAAAAGTTGTTTGTTTTGAAACAAAAAAGGTTTTGGATTGACATTTTAGAAAAAAGCACTAGCACAAAAAAGTACGAAGTGCTTTTCTGAGAAGCCTCAGTTTTCAGATTACAAGAAAAGCACTTGCATCTAAAGAAAATAGTTTTTCTTAACATAAGCAAGTCAGATGGGCCCTCTATACCTTCTCTCTTCCAAGATCATGTATACAATCGATAATGTCCATGCCTTTATCCTTTTCCAGGCTCAGCCCTCTTTTTCCTGTTACTATTCTCTGTCTGTACCTTCTAAACCTTTCTTTTTCTATGTTTTAATAGTTTATTTTTTTTGTCTTTGCATATTGTTCTTTCTGCTACTATGCTTCTGAGACTCTGAATTTGAACTCGACTGGGGAAGATAAAAATAGCATATCTCAAGCTGACAATGAGACTCAGAAACTTGCTCCCACGTGGGAGATTTCCTGCTGCAGTTTGGTGTCTGAACAATTTAATTCAAACTAACTCTTTAAAGTTTATTTATTATGTGGAAGAAAAGGATCAATTGTTTATATGTTCTCTCAGAGAGTTGTAGAACGTTTCTTCTTGCTTCAAGTGTTGGAGAAGCTTGACGCTTGAGAGTACTGATTATTTCTGTCTTGTTAAATATGCACCTCGTCAATTGTTGTTGTCTTAAAATCCAAACCCCCCAATAATCCATACGCTGAATTTTATGCAATTTCCTGAACAGCGACAGAGTCTACTATGTTTCCTTTGTGGCTTTGCTCCTGTTACTTTCCATAGAATTAAAAGAGAGGAGAAAAATTTACATATGTACATTATTATGATCTTGCTTCTTGCAGTTTGAGATTCATCCTTCACAAAAAAGAAGCTTCAGATCATCATAAACCTGTACCGCTTTCACAAGCTTTTCATTGTAAGGAGCTGAATGCTGCCCAATCTTTTGTTCAACAACTACTAGAAGCAAGTCTTACCAAACTTCAGGAAGAAAAAACAGAAAGCGATGCTTTTGTGAGATGGGAACTTGGTGCCTGCTGGATACAGCATTTACGAGATCAGAAGAAAACAGAAAAAGATAAAAACGTATCGTGTGAAAAGAACAAGCCTGAGATGAAGGTCGAGGGACTTGGAAAACCTCTTAAATCTCGTAAGAACAGAAAGAAGAATTCTGGTGGAGTTAATATAGAAAATCAGTCTGAAGGCTTCAAATCTGTCGCAGATGTTTGCAATGGGGAAGCAGAAAACACTCTGTTGTCTTCTGTGGAGTCTCAGGTTAAGAGTGACAAGGCTGAAAGTGAACTTGAACTGAAGAGATTGTTGTCTGATGCTGCGTTTGCTAAATTGAAAGAGTCAGAGACTGGACTCCATCACAAGGTTGTAATTTTCAGATTTTCGGGAAGTTACCACAATTTGTTGATTGATGTGACTTGCTAACCTATTCCTTGCTGTTGATAGTCATTGCAAGAGCTGATCAAGTTGTCTCAGAAGTATTATGATGAAGTTGCTCTCCCGAAACTGGTAATTGATCCGTAAACAGGCTTGGATCTTTTTCTTATTCATATTTGTGTCTGTATATACACGCATTCATGCATGTATAAATCATACATCCATTTAAAAGTTCCTGCTTTATAATTAATGTGGAACAACCATCTCTTATGCTTTGGTGATCATGCTAACTCCAATACAGGTTGTGGACTTTGGTTCTTTGGAACTTTCACCTGTTGATGGACGGACTCTAACTGATTTCATGCATACCAGAGGCCTCCGGATGCGTTCTCTAGGTCAAGTTGTAAGCACCTCACTGTAATTTTTAGAAGAAAATGAGTCAGCTGAAAGAGTTAACAAAGTTCTGGGTCAGAGTTCATGAAGAAGAATCAATCTTTCTTCTTTAGTGTTCTGGTTCTGTTGCTTTTAGCTTCTTCAGTGTGATCCGGCATTGTGCATCTTACATAAACTGTCTCATAGTGATCTAGTTTGAAACTTTTGTACATTATGCATGCACTAAATGTAGAAGACTATAGGCACGATAAGGTTTAGTATGTGCAGATATTTTCCTTGAGTGGTGATCATTTGCTTTTTTGCACAGGTTAAGCTCTCAGAAAACTTATCTCACGTTCAGTCACTATGCATTCATGAAATGATTGTTCGGGCTTTCAAGCATATTCTGCAAGCAGTGATAGCTTCTGTTGTGAGAACTGACGAAATGGCTGCAGTCATTGCTGCCTCATTGAACATGATGCTAGGGGTTCCTGAAAGTGACCACTCAAGTGAGAGTTATGGTGTCCATTCCCTTGTTTGGAGATGGCTGAAGGTATTTCTAAAGCAGCGATATGAATGGGATCTTACTAGTGCAAACTACAAAGATGTGAGGAAATTTGCAATTCTTCGAGGTTTATGCAACAAGGTACTTTGAACTTGAGATCAAAAAAATTAGATATGTATCCAAATATTAGATATGTGGCTTTTCAAATCTAATATTTGCAGATTCATCTCTTTTTTTTTTTTTCCTCTTTTTTTAATATAAATTTGATCCCAAGAAGAATAATATAATGATGATGAAATAACAATATTGTTGCTAGATTGGTTAAATCACTCCTAAGAGCATTGGTCCTAACTTGTAACAAACAGAGTGTTTGCTCCATTTTAACTGGGATGCTGCTGATAACTTTTGGCAAGATTGTTCCTCCATCTTCAAAATAATTCATCTTATTCTATGACATGATTTTAAGGTAAACAGATTTAGCATGGTAGCATACCCGTTGTTTTTGATGAATATTACAGATACATCATCAGGATGTCTCTCAAAATCATAAGTTGACATATAGTTGGTCAAGGAGAAACCTATTAATTATCTAGCAGACAGCTAATATTTATGGCTCCTTAATGCGTACAGTGGTGTAGTTGTGATATGAAGAATCAAATATGTTCCTAATAAATTGATATCCTTTTTGTTGGTTGAAGACTAAAACCAGAAAATACAGGTTTCCAATATGGTTTACACTTTCACTTGAATTTCCAAATCCAGGGAAGTTTGTTTTCATTTATATTTACAGCATGGTACAATGGTGGAAGTTGAAGGTGAAAGAATGCTGACTAATCTTATCTTTTTCTGTTCTAGGTGGGTATTGAGCTGGTCCCTAGAGACTTTGAGATGAATTCACCTAACCCTTTCCAGAAAAATGACATTGTCAGCCTAATACCAGTTCATAAGGTGACATGGAGAACCATACTTTAGTGAAATTATAAGATATCTGTTTTATATCATTTTAAAGTGGTTGAGATTTATTCAACTTCTATATTGTCTATTTCTCTGCAGCAAGCAGCATGTTCTTCAGCAGATGGGCGACAACTATTAGAATCATCCAAAACAGCTTTAGATAAGGGAAAACTTGAAGATGCTGTTAGTTATGGGACAAAGGTAATTGATATTCAACATTAAGAAAACCTTTTGGTTCATGAAAAATTAATATGGTTTGGTACCACATTTTGTGCTGGGACCTGTTGGTGACTTTTCTTTGACCAGAGATGATTTACCTTCATTTCTTGACAAGCATTTTTTATGTCCTAATGGTTGCCTTCATATCCGATAAAGAAACAGCAGGAGACAAAGCAAGAGAAATAACTATTAATTGTCCACATACTAGCGTTCATATGGTCCCGTTGTCATATATGACCTAAAGATGGCAACTGATGTTCTGTGCACGTAATCTTGACACCATTACATGTGGTGGAAGCATGTTACAAGTGGTGATTCTTTGTTCTTCTCAGGCTCTTGCAAAGCTGGTAGCAGTATGTGGTCCCTACCACCGAATGACAGCAGGAGCTTACAGCCTTCTTGCAGTAGTTTTGTATCACACAGGAGACTTCAATCAGGTCCATGTTCTAATATATTTACTCTATTGCCAGTAGACCTATTTGTAAAACATCAGTTTGATCTGATCTGAAGCCGTAAAGATTTCTAATGATCTATATCCATGCTTCAACATCATGTTTTCTTTCCAAAATTTCCAGTGCCTGGACATTTTCTTTGGCTGTCTTGTTCAAATGGAAATTTTAACAATGATCCTTTTTAACTATAGGCCACAATTTATCAGCAAAAGGCCTTGGACATCAATGAGCGTGAGTTAGGGCTTGATCATCCAGACACCATGAAGAGTTATGGCGATCTTGCTGTCTTCTACTATAGGCTTCAGCACACAGAGCTGGCTCTCAAGTAATTTCTATGCTATAACTTTTTTTTTTGTTTTGTATTAGGATTATATTATATTGTGGTGAAAAAGGAATGGTTGCATCACTAGAACATCTTTCTATCTTACCAATGGTTGTTCCTTAGCTTTTTATTGTGAAACAGACCATTTTCCATTTTATATATTTCTCTTTTCTAAATTCTGGCACTTTTTCACTTTTATCTTTCAGATATGTAAAGCGAGCTCTCTACCTATTACATCTCACATGTGGCCCATCACATCCTAATACTGCTGCGACATACATAAATGTGGCTATGATGGAGGAAGGTCTGGGTAATGTGCATGTTGCCCTCAGGTATCTCCATAAAGCTCTGAAGTGCAATCAAAGGCTACTTGGCCCAGACCATATTCAGGTATGCTGGCACTTTATCTGGATGCTTCTGTTTATAAGTCTCTTGTGATACACCCCTCCTCTTTTATAGGTTTTTACTTTGTAATTAATATTAGATGTGAAGTAGAACCACAGTGAAAATGGTCATGCATTGAAGACACTTTTCAGCTTGTCATTTAACTATTCATTACTGGATAGATAATATGCACCTATAGAGTTTGGCGTTTTGGACAATAAGTCAATAACTAATAATGACACTTGACAGGTGTTTTAGCCATATCATTTGCCATTTTCCTTTTCTCTCCTCCATTTCCTCCCTTTTACTTTTTCTAATTCTTTTCTTGTCAAAGGAAATGATATATCCTCTAATCCTGGAGATAGGACAAATCTTGAGACCTGGGAGGATTTCTTATAAGAAGCTCGCCGCTAAAACACAGCCCCAATTACGAACTCTAGGCATATCAGTTTTATATTCAAAAATTCCAATCTTACTATATTTACTAAATTAAAGACAAAGAAAAGAACTTAACCATAGTACCAATTTCTGAAAATTGATCCCACTATTTCATTTGTCATTTATTTTATGCCAGAGAAGTTTCCTGGGACTTAGTCGAACACCATTTTCAAGTTACGACCTCGTTTAAAAGCTTAAGCTGCTAGAGAGGAGATTATTATTTTTATCTATTATCTTCAATATGCTCCCTCACTTATAAGTAGGATTATGCCTTAAATGTGGCTATATTCATTTCAAATGGGTGTTGGTGACAGGGCTCTAGTACCATCTTAAGTGACCTCCTCAAGAGAAAGTTTCAGCTGTTAGAGAGGGGATTATTGTATCTATCTATTTTCTTCATCAACCACATATATGCCTTTTCCAAGTGTGTCACTTCGGCTCTGAAATGAATTGTCTTGCCTGAGTTTGTAAAATAAGTTTCAGCCCATAGAGATATTCTCTGTCCAACAATCAAATGACAAGGGGCAATTTTTGTGGTCACCTGAGCGTGTTAATTAAGTTTGTGAGGAACAGGCTACATATACAAATTTCATGCTCCTGTCATTTAGGTGTTACTTACCAGAAGTGTTGCTCCAGGGGCAAAGTGTTCTTTCATTCTTCTTCTTTTTCTTTGCCTCCCTCTTCCCATCATGCAAAGCATCATTTTCTTTCTTTGTAATGGCAAGGATATAATATCTCACTGTCTCTATAAGCTTGTTCATCTGACTTTATGTTTGGTTTCCCGTTGATCTTCTTCCTGGTCTAGTAGAGGCCCCCTTATTGCTTAGTTTTTATTCTATCAAACATCATCCATGATAGTCAAACATAAATCTTTGTTTAACATGTTCCAATGGTCAAGATCGGTGACACAGGGAATATATTCATATTTGAACTTATATCTCTAACAACTAATACCTGTTTCGGTCCAATGTTTTTTCTCAGACAGCTGCAAGTTACCATGCCATAGCGATTGCACTATCCTTGATGGAAGCTTATCCTTTGAGTGTTCAGCATGAGCAAACAACCTTGCAGATACTTCGAGCAAAGCTTGGGCCTGATGATCTTCGTACTCAGGTACTTTGATTTGTGCCCATTCCTTTTTCTGTCATGGGTCTTTATGGCAACATTAACAGCATTGACTTCTAACACTGTATTTGGGTGCAAATATTACATTATTCATTGCATTTCATAGAATTATGAATGTTATACTGCAACTGAACAGTTCATTGGATGGAGTTGAAGAGTTTGCAAAACCCTGGTTGTCTGCTACTTTTAGCAGATGCACCGGTATATATGTGTGTCTCTGTGTGTGTGTGTGTGTTTCCATAGAATGCTGCATCAGCGGCTTCAACAAATATTAGAAACAATTAAGAAAAGGCTCCATCATTGTGTTCTCATACCGCATAGATGTGGAGGCTTTGCTAAAAACAAAAGGAAGGGACAGTTCATATAGTCAATCTCCTTCTATTGAAGGTTTTCCTTCCCATGAGATGCTCTCAATGTTGTGATCTATGCTGCAGGATGCTGCTGCTTGGCTTGAGTACTTCGAGTCCAAAGCTTTTGAACAGCAAGAAGCTGCTCGAAACGGCACCAGGAGGCCTGATCCGTCGATTGCCAGCAAGGGCCACCTCAGGTATGTTAGTATGTCCCTGATGGAGTTAATTTGCGCATTTATCTTGCTGAATCGAGACAAGCTACAGCATTTACATGATTCACCAGCCGCAGTGCACGATAGAGGATAGGATCAGATATGAACTTTATTTGGGGCGAGGGATGTAGTTGGCTTATTCTGTTTAATTTTTCTTTGGTTCACTTGTACATTTCTTTTGCTTTGAACTTCTAGGGTCTCATCCATTCTTTACAGTTGTTTTGTCTCAAAGAACTTGTTTCATTCTTTGGGTACCATGTAAAAGAGTTGTGGTTTCAACCAGTTGGTTTTGCCACAACATTTTTGTGTGACATTATCAGTTCCATTTTCCAAATTTGCTTGCTTAAAGCACACACTGAAAAATTTGAGAAGTGCACACAGAAAATTTGAGAAAAGAGAGTAACAGGAGGACAGATGATTTGCTACATGATTGCAAGGACTCTTGTCATTCCTATTTTCCCTTTTCATCTTGTAATACCTATGCAGAATAACTTCTTATACAATATATTAACCTTGTCGATATTCTGTATGATAGCTAACATCCCATGGATCTATGTTAGTTTATCTCAAGTCGCTTACTCTTCTCTGTTGACAGTGTCTCAGATTTGCTTGACTACATTGATCCGAGTCAGGATACTAAAGGGAGAGTTGCAGGACCAAAAAGGAAGAATTATGTTAAGAAGGTATGTTTTCTAGATTTCAGAGTCAAGCAAAGCCAACACACACCCTCATAATTGCATGCAAATATGACACGTCTTTGTTTGTCCTTCATGTTTACCTTTAGTTGTTTCATGGTCTCATTTCTAAATCTTGTCTTTCCAGGTCAAAGGAAAAATGTATCCGAGCAACACCGTCTCTGTGAATCCTGAGGTGTCTCCTACAAATATTCTGGAGGAGGTGCCGGGTGAGGACAAACAAATACCCAAACGTGCTGATGACCCCATTGTGAATCCGGCATCCACCTCTCTTCTGGTTGAATCTCGCCAAATAGTGGAGAATAATGCTGCTGAGGAACAATCACTTCAGTCCAGACAGCCTGTGGTGGCAGAAGCCATAGAAGAAAAGCCATTTGTTGCCAATGATATCTTGCCTGAAACGCAAGCTGAAGGAGAAGATGGGTGGCAGTGGGTTCAAAGACCAAGATCAGCTGGCTTATACGGGAGACGAACACGGCAGCGATGGTCCACCATGGGCAAGGTCTTGGACTATCAGAAAAAAGATGCAGTTTCTGAAATGGATCATGCTAAACTGAAGAATAATCATAGTAGATACTATTTACTGAAGAAACGAATAATGTCTCCTGGAAGTGTTGCAGATTATTATGTAGCAAGATCTCCATCTGTAGCTAGCAAATCTGGGCGGAGAATTGTCAAATCTGTAACATACAGAGTCAAATCCATGTCTTCATCTGCAAAAGATTGTACTCTTGAGACATCTAGAAGTGGAGGTGACTCATTGACTTCACTAGAACATGGGTCAGTTTCTACAGCTAAGGAATCTGGGCAAATGTCAAAGAGAAGTTCAATAGTTAGCCTGGGGAAATCTCCTTCTTATAAGGAAGTGGCATTGGCCCGACCAGGTACTATTTCTACGTTGCAGGCGAGGGAGTATCAAGATGAAATTTCTGATAAAACAGAGGAAACAAAACTTGAGGAGGTAGACAATGAAGCAAAGGAAACTGTTCCTTCTGTGACTACAGATGCAGAAAATAAGAAGGAAGAGAATTTTCAGGAGTTAGTCATTCACTCCAAGGACCATTTGAAGGATGAAGGAGAAATGGTTGACAAGAAAGATGACACTCATTCAAACAGTGTTTTTGATGACATAAACGCTCTGGTTGTCAGTGTGGCAACAAATCATTCTAGCTCTAGCTCTCCGAAAAAATTGGAAGAGGAAGCGGTCCACAACGATAACATGGAAGTTTCTGTTGGTTCTTCTGAAGAGGATTTTAGAGAGAAAGATACATCATTGACTTCTGGAATAATCAATTCTAATTACACTGAGGAAGAATTGGAAGAGCCAAGGATGAGAGCTTCGGCCTCTTGTTCTAGTGATACTCGAGAACTGCATAACAAGAAGTTGTCCGCTTCAGCTGCTCCTTTTTGTCCATCCTCAGCTGCTGTACGTATAGCACCATTGCCTATAAATATGACTCTCCCTTCTGGGTCTGGAAGTTTTCCAGCCATTGGCCCTTGGGCGATTAACATGACTCTACATCCTGGTTCAGGTAGTGTATTGCCCAGTCCTCATCAGCCCTACCCATCCCCTCCACCAACACCAAACATGATGCATCCATTACCGTTTATGTACCCACCATATACTCAACCCCAATCATTACCTCCAAGTAGTTTTCCTGTGCCAAGCAGCCCTTTCCATCCCAATCATTTTGTTTGGCAGTGCCATATTAATCATAATGCATCAGACTACATTCATAGTGCAGTTTGGCCTGGCAGCCACCCAGTAGAGTTGTCTGTCTCACCACCTGTGGTTGAGCTGATTGCTGACTCTAACTTGGAGCTCAAGACACAATCTGATAATTTTGAAAGTCTGAACTTGGCATCAAATCTACCTGTGGACCTGAACACTGGAGATGAGGATAAGAAAAAAGTAAATTTTCCAACATCAGATGAGTTGCAGACCTTGAATGAGATGGCTGGGGTTCAACTGGACAACAAGAAAGAAACTAAGGATTTAAAAATGGTCTTCTCAGGGAACCAACTAAACAATGGTAATGGTCAAAATGAAGATGCTGGAAGTTTTGGCAATTATCAAGAGCAAAGTAAACCATGGAACACTGATAGAGAGAAAACTTTCAACATTCTGATCAGAGGCAGACGAAACCGAAAGCAGACCTTAAGGATGCCAATAAGTTTGCTCAGAAGACCACATAGTTCACAGTCATTTAAAGTTGTGTATAGCAGAGTTGTCAAAGAGGCCGGAGTTCCCAACTCTACCAATTTTGCTTCTGAAGAAATCAGTGCAGCTAATGCTACGTAACGTGATATTTTGATCATATGCAGAAAGAAAATGAGGACGCCATACTTTCAAATACAGAAGGAAAAGAAGTTTCTTGCATTTTCCAGCTTTAGAGGCTTGAACTTCATTAGATTTTCATCTACATTATTTCTTTGAACTTGCAGGTTAGTTCCTAGAATGATAGCTATCTCTTCTATTCTCTTCATTTATTTTTCTGGGAGAAGAAATTGGGAAACCCATTGGTCATTTACTCGTTTTTACTTCAGCTCTCTGTGTCTGAACTCCATGCGTCATGAACACCTGTTGCTGGAAGATAGTATAATAATGCTATTTTTAGGGAAAAAAATATATAGGTTAAATTTCACGTTACCCCTCACGTTAAACCCCTTGTGTTCCAAAAACTTTAGATTGCCCCCTCGTCTTTTTCTAAAACTTCAGGTTAGTGTGGACTACACTTAACTTGAAAAGACCCGTAAGCAGTGTGTTTTAAGTTGAAGGCTCAACAACATTAAAACCTCTGGTGGATACTGTTCTAGACTCTTCCTAAAATTGGTCACTGTATTCCAGTTTTGTTAATTGTGCACAGAGGTTAACTGCCACATGGGCAGGTGAAGATGCTGATCCAATGAATGCCATGCTCTTGTTTGATCCGCATTCTCGTGTGATGATGCAGCAAACATTTGATTGGCTGGTAGATACAAGTTAGGAAATGATGAAATCAACTACTGATGCAGTTATCTCAATTATGTGACGAAATGGGGCATATGGAAATTTTAGGTCAAATATTTGGAGCCAAAATGATTGAATTAATATAATTGATATTGATGGACCTACAAGATCATTATGTCACTCGTACTCCATTTCTGTCATGGAGTTATATTGAGGTGTTACCTAATAAAATCACATTGAAATTCTATCTACCTTTCTCCGGACCTAGTTTGCCTACTATAACTTTGTGAAGTCATTTGAAGATAAAGCTGGTTGTGTTCCTACTTGTTCATACTTCGCCTTTCTTTTGGGGTATGCCAAACCAAACCAAAGCCTCATGCCATTATGCAAGTTTGGCTTTTTAGGGTATGCTAAAGTTCTTCAAAGTTTCCATGTAAGTTATTGTTGGAACTATTGGTTTGGGGACTGATAAATGTTATTTGAGTTTAGTTATTCAGAATACTTGCTTAAAGAAAAATATGTAGATTCGAGTTCTATTATTGAGTCATAATGATTACTGGTTTTTCAGTTAGATATTTTCAAGATACCTTGACCTTCTGTCTTTTGAATATCACGGATTTTTAAGGCATTTATAATGAGGAATGGAGCTAGTGCATGTAGATCTTGATTTCTAGGATGCAACTTACACCTTGCAGATGATTATGTAAAATTTTATTCACATGATTGAATTGTTTTGTGCTGTATAAGGGTGAACCTTTGTGTAAAGCATAGGCAGTTATTCCATTACTATTTTCTAGTTTCCTATGGGTTTTATTTGTTTTTAAGATTTTCGTTCTTTATGTAAGGCATGACATTAATCGTGTATCTAGATTCTAGATATTGTTCAAAAAGATTACATGAACCATGGTCCTAGATTTGAGATTTTCTTAATCATATCAGATCTTTATTCATGGGCATTATATGTACATTTTCCTTGTAAGATCAAGAGCATATAGTTGTATAAACCTTTGGTTTAATCTGAATGATACTTGTGGATTTTATAAAGGATTTTGGTTGCCTGGGGTCGAATCCACGCATTACAAGCCTGTGGATGTAAAAATCCTAACAAATGCATTTATTTAGTAATTTGAAATTCAAAGTACTTATATAAAGTGTTGTAAAGTAAGTGACTAGGTTATAAACGTCATTGATTCGATGAGTACTTCAAAATCATTAAATGGCTCCAGGTTTTGTATCTTCAGCATATCACTGATTTTGTTTCTTTCTATTCCTTTGCAGGTTTACGTGAGACATCCAATTTTTGAAATCTTAGGGGGAGTTTTTGGCCGACATTTTTTCCTTCACAATCTAGTTAGAACAAACTTATCCTTGGATAAATTATAGAAGACCCAAAGTCGTCGATCTTTCCCTCCTCACTATCATGAGTACCAAGTGATTGTTTTACAATTTCTTTTGTTTCTTTGTTTTTGTTATAGTAGATTCATTTATTATTCTTTTGACTGGAGAATAATTACTGGCCTCAAATTTTTGTTACGTTGTAACATGTTCTCTGATGGTGCCTCCTTCAGGATGACTATAGAACCACTTGTGATTTTTTTGCAGAGTGGATATGTATTGCAGCTTTTTGATATCAATGTCAAACTATATATGCTGAAATCATTTTGACTCTTTTCTAAGTGGTAAGGAAAGCATTTTACTTCAGCTTTACCAGCAATTTTATCAACTACCGTTTGTGTATAATTTTGTAGTATGTATCAGATAACACTTTTAATGGGTTAAGTGTAGTGACTTTTTGAACATTACTTGTGAAATTGTAGAAAGTAGACTCGGGCTATTCATTTCGGTTTGAGCAGACAGGTACAGGGTAGCAAGGCGAGCCGGTATAATTAGCACAAGAATAGAACGTGGATGGTGTGGCAGCTTCAAGTTTAACCCGATACATATATCTCCATTCTTTTTAGGTGTGAAGCAGTGTCAGACGGAAATAGCCAAGAATCGTTAGTTCTCCTTGAAAAGAAGACGAGCCAACATCACGTCTTAGTATGGCTACCTTGTTACATCTTCACTGCCGGGAGAGGTGTGCCCCGGCAGGAGAGAGGGGCCGAGGACTGGAGATTCAGATTGAGGTTGTGAGGATGGCTGTTGTTGGTCCCTCGTGGAAATAGCCGTTAGTCTAATAATAAACATCAAAATTCACACCATCAAATGTCAAAACAAAACTGTTGGAGAACACACACAGGGGTACAGGAGATTTAGGACACAGATTTCGTTTCGGATGTGTGCAGAGGGGCATCAAGCACTAAATCTTAATCTGTGGAACAGAATACTGCTGCAGGATGGCTTAAAACTATTTGAAATGCTTGCACAATATAAGCCTCCGGATACACCAAAAATGATTTCAAATCAACACCTTGAAAGCTGATCCCTTTGATCTGGTCGCCACCAACATAAGATTTTCGGTCATTTCTAGTCTTGGCTGAGCTTCATTTAATCACACCGGTATGTATTTTGATGCAGCAACAAGTATATTTCTGATTCAACCTGTTAAAACAAAGAAAACGATCAGCAAAAACTAAAACTTAGGGCAATGAATTGTTTGGTGCACAAAGTTACCGCTACATGCGTGGCCTAGAATAGGCAAGATGTTGCATTATAATTTGCCTTATCTTGCATTTTGCAAGATGTTTTCTTTGTGCACCGAACCTGTAACCTTCAAGTCACACGATAACAATTTCTCCGTTATGTTATTTGCAGCTGGAAACTTGAAGGCAGAGAGAGGCTAACCTCTAATAATACTACTTGGGGGATCACAGGTTAAAATGTATTCATCTGTGATGCTGGTGGCAAATCTGGGAGTCGTGACCTTTTCAGCCTTGACAGCACTTCAAGCACAATCCATGAAAGCAAGTTCACCCCCAGAAGAAAACCGTAACCTATCTTCCATGATGCCCCTGCACCAGCATAATGCATCCCCAGGAATATATTTACAGTTGCGAAAAACATAGCCAGCCTTCCAACCCAGTGGTGGTACAAATTCCACCACCCCCGACTTTTGCTGTCTTTGTTTGGTCTCGCAAAGAATGCCAGCACCTAAATGTATGTCCAAATGAGTGTCATAATATCATTCTTCTGCAGGGAATGATAAAATTCAGAAAAGACTTTTACACAATCTTAACTTTTTTTTTTTGCCCCCTCTGTTCGAGGAAAATTCAATTGGCCGAGCACAACTACCAATTAGTAAACCCAGGATGAAAAGTCTGGCCCTATAACCCAACCATTAGGTAAGTCAAAAAACTCAATCCAAAGTAGGAGATATATAGGGATCGAATCCAATTTCTGAATTGTGTCCGATCCTAGTTCTTGCTACTGGGGTATTTTTGGGAACACCACATAGTTAAGCCTACTAGGAAAATTTGGCAGATAATGGAACTAAAATTTTTAAGGGACAAACCTGAAGAATGCTAAGCACAAAAACAAAAATTCCAATGCCCTTGTGGGGTGCAATATGAGCATGAAGCTTGTGATCAAGTGAGAGTCCAACAACCACTGCTGCAAGTCCTAAAATAAATCCCACGAACTGAAAGATCACGTGAAGATAGTACCACAAGGGGTCCCGATGTTTAAGATATCTCGCAAAAATTGCTCCAAATGGGATGAAAAGTCCCCATCCCATCATAGCCAATGTCCCATGTGTCTTCCTCATCCCACCAAGATCACTGTGAGCTGGTGCATAGACAGACGTTTCCGAAGCCAATTTACCTGAGAGGAGATAAAAGAAAAAAGCACAACTGAAAACCTGCTAAACAGCTCCAACATTAAATTGGAGCCGACTCTATCGATTGGGATAAGACCGAGACTCTTTTTGGCCGAAAAGTGAAATTTCAGCGGTTGAGCGAGAGTTTTAATAGCAAAGCTTTGAGTAAAAATACTGATGAATGAAAGTCAGTGATCGTTTGGTTGAGTTTTTAATTATTTTAAGGAAAATATTAAATTTTTAAAAATATAACACAATACTTTTGAGATAAGATGGAAAAAAACAATTTTTTGATATAATGTAAAAATAGTTTTCCAAAATTTTCTTCTAAAAAGCTTCACTTTGGAGCTTTTGGTTTTTCATTTTGTTTCTTAGCTTTAACTTTTGAAAAAAAAAAAAAAAACCTTTTTTAAAAAAGGGGTAAACAAGTGAGTTTTGGTTTTTCAGTTTTTCTTTTTTTAATATATGCTTTTGTAAATTTTTTTTAAAAAAATAGGTCACATTTGAGTGCCTAACACACTCTGAATATCATATCTATTTGAGACCGATCGATCTACACAAAACAAGATAGTTGTTTGATTTAATTTCCCTAATGGAGAAGATTCATCACAATTTTTCCAGTAGATGCACTGTAATAATAATGATCATACCTGAAGAAAAATCGAACTGTATAGTAGTCTTGTCATCATGAAGAGTGAGGAGGTGATGCTTGGGATACTTGCTGGAGAAGGCCAAGAGAACAGGCTGGTGTCTGAGACGAGTCGGGTATTTCAATTGGAAGGCCAAGTAAATTGTGGCGCCGTTAACGGCAACAAAGGGTGGGACGCTGGTGAGTGGCAGCTCACCTTTCTCTGCAACGATTTTTTCAGGCGTGAAACCCTTTACGTGATACTGCTTGATTCTTGCGATCCCTTCTGGTTTCACCCACCCCACCATGCAGCTTGCGTTCAGCATCATTCCATCCCTGGAAAATCCTATTCCAACCCATCCACTGGTGTATATTGTTGATAAGATGATGGTCACAACATTGTCCTCCGTCTGAGAATACTGCAAGAACAGATTAACAAAGACCACATATATTAGTGAATTTTTAAAAATTTTTTTTTAAGCTAATCCCGTCCCTCATGGGATTCGATATGAATGTAATAGAATATGTTTGGCCTTGCTTTAAAATACTCAAAATACTTTCTGTTTGGCCCATTTTCAAAGGAAAAATTGAAGTTAAAAAAAAGCTAAAAATTCAAAAGCTCTATATTGAAGTTTTTCGAAAAACGATTTTCAAAAAATTGCTTTTATATCATATCAGAAATCATTTTCTTTTATTTTTCCTCAAAAATATTAAACAACGAAAAACTCTACTACTAAAATATAAGATCACACAATCAATGGCTATTGAATGTTTTTATTCAACTATACTTCTACCCGTTAATTGTAATATTAAAAGCTCAATAACTAAAATCTCACGATTAGGTCAAACAGAGCCTTAGTTGACAAAATTAACGTGATGAACTTACTCGTAGAAGATATGAATTCCAAAGAGATTGACAGGCCATGTGTGAGGCATCACCATATGGAAGAGGAAGAAATGCAGAGAGGTCATGAGTGCTGCAAAGCCCATTACTCTTATCATCACCGGTACTACTATATGCTCCGCTTGCAGGAACCTTCAGCTTTGCCAACAAAATCAACGCGACTAAAAATATATTCGACATTGATTTGCATGCCACTGACATAGTACTAAATCTTGAATGTGCTCCCATTGACAGAGCTAGGAAACAAAATCCTAGATGACTATGTTTTTCTTGACGATAATCGAAAAGAAAACAAGGGAAAGCTGGACTACATTAACTTTGTGAGGAAGTTTTACAGGTAGGTTTGGTGTGGGGAGGCTTTGAATTATGTTTTCTTGTGTTTGAAGATTGTGTGGTTGATGGATGATGTGGTGGTAGGGGGACGAGGGTGGTGGTTGAAAGGTGGCGGGTGATCATCATCATTCCCGCCAAACAATCCTTGGAACCAAGTCACCAACAATAACATGATCGTGCATATACAAATATATATATATATATATATATATATATATATATAGAGAGAGAGAGAGAGAGAGAGAGAGAGAGAGAGAGAGAGAAAGAGAGAGAGAGAGAAAACTAATGATATGAGAAAATCCTTATTCATATATAAGTGTGTGTATATATATATATATCATAAGGACACTAGGAAATGACTTTTTAATTGGCTTAAAGAAGTATTTGTGAAAAATTAACGTGTTGCTTGAATAATAAGGGACTATCATGATGATGAGAGTGGTTCAAGGTTAAGGGTCAATTTTTGAAAATTAGTTGGTATTAGCATTTAGCCTCACAACTAATTCTTGTTTTGGATGGCTAATTAATACTTTTGCGTTGGCTAGTTTCACACAATATGTATAAATATCAAAAGAGTACTCGAAAGGCTTCTTCTTGCGCTGTTTCAAATGAAAGAAGATAACCACGCCGTATCAGATTGTGATTTGTCATTAATGCGTCAGAACAAGTGCGTCCATGGTATTATAATTATAATTGTAGGGCCTTTTGGATTGACATTTTTTTAAAAACACTTTTCTAAACAAATTTTAAAAAAGTATTTTTTGATAAATTAAAAATTATGAGTTCTGAAAAAAATTGTATTTGAGTTTGTTCTAAAATTTCAATTATTTTTTAAAGTCAAACAGATAGTTATTAAAATAAAATATACTTTTTTTAGGAAAAAAATATTTTTTTTCTTAAAAAGCAAAAACAATCCAAACAAGCACTTAGTCCTTAAGCTTTTTAAAAAAGATTGAATATCATCATTACAGAATTGTTAATGAAGATCACAGTATTGTATGTGGAACTGTTTTCGGAAAAACTTAAGTACGTACTAAAGTTATAACTATGATACTATGCATGGGAAGGTAATACGTACTCTTGACTGGACAAAAAAATGAGGCATACGATAGATCATGCAATTTAACTCAAATGAAATAAACAAGTTATTTAATTTCTTGCCAAGTTTTAAGTCTGAAAGTTAGATTAACCCTGCATATATCGAATATCTATGATGTGTCTTGATTGAAATGAGCAAAAATTTGGAACAATTCTTTTGTAATGGAAGTGCATGCATGCGGACGTAAATGAAACTTTCAAATGCAACGACACTCTTGATGAGGTATCAGATATCCATACATATAACAAATACTTATAGTTCATTTAAAAATTAAATTATTTCCACAAATATGGAAATGAGCTAATCATAAATATAAATATTTATATGTATGTATATATGTGTGAGTGCGTGTGCGTGTGTATTTAATTAGAAATGACCAATCCCAAATTCACGAAATGTCATTATTTAGCTAAGGGATGCAATCCCGGAGTTCATTAGAAATGACTAATCCTAGATTCACGAAATGTTATTATTTAGCCAGGGAATATGATCCCTAAGTTCATTATTCGTATCAATCATGGGAATGATCAGAATATAGCTTGGAAATAATGACATTCTATTCTCGTCCCACTCTAATATACCAATTACCACTAATTAAGAGTTCTGAATGAATGAATGAGAAAAAATATTCTTCCCTAGCTTTTTTGTTTTTTTGTTTTTGTATCGTAAAATAAACCTAATCTATTATGAGACAAAAATATATGAAATTGTCCTTTTTATAGTTGTGCCTTCTATGAGGGACATTCGAGAGTTTATCTCTCTTGTTGGCTACTAGACTAGAAATATTTCCTTTAGTTTGTTTAAAATTTTCTACTTTAGTCAATGACACGAGACTCCTTCTGAAAAAATTCAAAAAAAAAAAATCTATGAAATTGGAAGCTTGATTACCAGTCCCGTTACATCTTAACGTGTAGGGATGAAAATACGGAGAGTTGAACAAATTGAGTATATTCTAATAAGGAAGCCAATGGGAAGTTATTAACATTTGCATATATGGAATTAGGGAAAACGAAAATTATAATAGATTGGCTTGTTCATCCTTTCGCTTTTGGAGAGTCGTAAAAGAAAAGAAAAGAAAAGAATAAAATTATGACCCTTAAATAGCAAGGGGCAATTAATGGCAGGATTTAATGAATTTTGAATAACTCCATGATTTTTCATAAAGTAAAATTAAAGAGGTATATTTAGTCCTTCATCTTTATCACATTTGATAAAAGTACCTTACATAATAATTAACCCCAAAGCTTCCACAAACTTAAATGTGTTTATCAAAAGGACTCTCGTCTACATAGTTTCCAGGTGGGTCATACTCGCAAACGATATATGTTCCGCCATTTTGGCAAACGTTACAAGCACACCCTAATCGAGTGGAGTCTCTCCACACAATTTGCGTGTAATGCCCGCACATTTGCCCATCCTGGCATGTGTTGGATGCCCTGTTGTAGTATTTGATTTCACCATACCATTCTTCAACGGCTGCCGAGGGGGTCCACACGCCGGGGCCACTGCCCCAGAAAAGGTTCTCGCCGTATGGCCCGTTGGAGTGAACCAACTCGCAGTCAACGTGGTGCTGAAGAGCATATTGTTTGGCGTAGAGGGCTAGTTTGGGGTCCCAAGTGAAAGGCGGTTCGGCATTTTGTGCCCGAAAACTGTTATGGACGTATAGAAATTCTTTCTCCAAATCACTTTCATCATTTTGTAGCAGCTTTCTCAGCCAGCTTAACTTATTTGGCTTGGCTGATTCAACCGCCAACAAACATGATAATAGGGCCAAAAGAATGAGAACCCTAGGTTTCCAAATGGGAGAGTTCACCATTTGCCTTTGTGTTTTTTTTTTTCCTTTTCAAGATTTGGAATGTTTGAAAGTTCTATATCCCCATATGAAGAGGGGAAGAGAAAGAGAGGTATTGAGGAGCTATGTGCAGTCTTTGGTTTGATCTTCTCCTTTTAAAGATGATCAAAGGTTGGATTACACGTGGTAGTCCTTTCGCTTCGTTTAAATGTGCGATTGTATACCACAAAATGGTATTTCTAGTTGCATAATTCTAGCTTGACCCATTGTTGTATTAGTTTAATTTTTAATCCAAGTTATTCTAATTGATGTGATTGGTTGTCTAACACGTAAAACTCATATGTCGTCCATGTTATTTTTTATGAGATTATTGCATTGTATGTAGACATGCATGTAAGGTCAAAATATGACCATACTTATGAACATATTAATAAGTGGTACTTAACATGATTTGAACCTATGTCGATCTTTTAAAATACTAACTTTGGTACCTACAATTGACAGATGGGTCGGGCCGAAAAAACCCACATTAGAAAAGGTGGTCCAAACGACTTGAAAATGATGTTCTTGGGCTTCAAAAAAATATTAGGACCTCATCCATGGTATCATAATTATAATTTAGTCCTTCATATTTTTGAAAAAGATTGCATATCATCATTACAGAATTGTTAATGAGGATCACAGCATTATGGAACTATTTCTGAAAAAAACTTGAGTACTAAAAATTGTGATTACGATACCATGCATGGGAAGGTAATATGTACCTTTGACCGGAAAAAAAAATGAGGCTTACGATTGATCATGTAATTTAACCCAAATGAAATAAACAAGTTGTTTAATTTCTTGCCAAATTCTACGTATGAAAGTTAGATTAGACCTGAATGTATCGATTTGCCCTTGATTGAAGTGAGTTAAAACTTAAAAATAAAAAAGAATGAGACAAATTGAACAAATATAAATCCAGATCCCTTTCTATTATATATTATATATAACAAAAAAATTCCTTTGTCAGACATAGTTGGTACTTAATATATTCGAAATTCATGGCTTCTGAAAAAAGAAAAGACACTTTTTTAGTACTTAAAGGGCCATTCTAAATCACGAAAAAAAATGAAATAAAATAAATGGGGAAAAGCAAGTTATTGGAATCAAACCGATGATCATCGCATCAATCACATTTGTATTGTGATGCTCTAACCTCTAAGGTAAGCAGGCACACGTAACAGGAATTTTCGATGCATAGGAATTCAATAAACTATTGGAATCTTAGTAATTAATTAGTATTTCTTACATAATCATGTTGAGTATTTGGATCTTTTAATTCATAGATGTAGATTTCAGACCTATAAATGGAGATATTCTTGGAAAACAAAAAAGAAAGTAATTTAGACAAAAAAAAAAAACAACTTCGACCAAAAATTAAAAAAATCATCGATTTTGTCCAAATTCTCCTTTTCTTCCGAAGAAGGTAATGGAAGTGCATGCCTGCGGACATAAATGAGACTTTCAAATAGAACAATATTCTTGATGAGATATCAGATATTCGTACATATAACAGATACTGTGGCTCGCAGAATAATGATGATGACATTCTGAAAGAATATTATAGTTCATTTAACAAAAAAATTTATTTCCACAAACATGGAAATGAGCTAATCATATATATGTGTGTGTTTTATTAGAAATACTTTAATCCTAAATTCACGAAATGCTATTTTTTAGTTAGAGAATGTGGTCTCGAGTTCATTATCCCTACCAATCATGGGAATGATAAGAATAGAGCTTGGAAATAGTGACATTCTATTCTCGTCCAACTCTAATATACCAATTATCAGTTAAGAGTTCCAAATGAATGAATGAGAACAAAATATTCTTTCCCAGCTTCTTTTTTTTTTTTTTTTGTACAGCAAAATAAACTTAATCTATTATGAGAGAAATCTATGAAATTGTCCCTTTTATAGTTGTGCCTTCTATGAGGAACATTCGAGAGTTTATCTCTCTTGTCGGCTACAAGACTAGAAATATATCCTTTAGTTTGTTTAAAATTTTCTACTTTAGTCAATGACGTAGAGACTCCTTCTGAAAAAATTAAAAAATAAAAATCTATGAAATTGGAAGCTTGATTACCAGTCCCATTACATCTTAATGTGTAGGGATGAAAATACGGAGAGTTGAACAAATTGGGTATCTTCTAATAAGGAAGCCAATGGAAAGTTAGCCAATGGAAAGTTATTAACATTTGCATATATGAAATTAAGGAAAACGAAAATTATAATAGATTGGCTTGTTCATCCTTTCGCTTTTGGAGAGTCGTAAAAGAAAAGAAAAGAAAATAATAAAATTATGACCCTTAAATAGCAAGGGGCAATTAATGGTAGGATTTAATGAATTTTGATTAACTCCATGATTTTTCATAAGGTAAAATTAAACAAGTACATTTCTTCCTTTATCTTTATCACATTTGATAAAAGTACCTTACATATTAATTAACCCCAAAGCTTCCCCAAACTTAAATGTGTTTATCAAAAGGACTCTCATTTACATAGTTTCCAGGTGGGTCATACTCGCAAACGATATAGGTTCCACCATTTTGGCAAACGTTACGAGCACACCCTAATTGAGTGGAGTCTCTCCACACAATTTGCGTGTAATGCCCACACATTTGCCCATCCTGGCATGTGTTGGATGCCCTGTTGTAGTATTTGATTTCACCATACCATTCTTCAACGGCTGCCGAGGGGGTCCACACGCCAGGGCCACTGCCCCAGAAAAGATTCTCGCCGTATGGCCCGTTGGAATGAACCAACTGGCAGTCAACGTGATGCTGAAGAGCATATTGCTTGGCATAGAAAGCTAGTTTGGGGTCCCAAGTGAAGGGCGGTTCAGCATTCTGCGCCCGAAAACTATTATGAACGTATAGAAATTCTTTTTCCAAATCACTTTCATCATTTTGCAGTAGCTTTCTCAGCCAGCTTAACTTATTTGGCTTGGCTGATTCAACCGGCAACAAACATGATAATAGGACCAAAAGAATGAGAACCCTAGGTTTCCAAATGGGAGAGTTCACCATTTGCCTTTGTGTTTTTTTTTTTTCTTCAAGATTTGGAATGTTTGAAAGTTCTATATCCCCACCTGGAGAGGGAAAGAGAAAGAGAGGTATTGAGGAGCTATGTGCAATCTTTGGTTTGATCTTCTCCTTTTAAAGATGATCAAAGGTTGGATTAAGTGGTAGTCCTTTAGCTTCGCTTAAATGTGCAATTGTATACCTCAAAATGGTATTTCTAGTTGCATAACTCTAGCTTGATCCATTGTTGTATTAGTTTAATTTTTAATCCAAGTTATTCTAATTGATGTGATTAGTTGTTTGACATGTAAAACTGATATATTGTTCATGTTATTTTTTATGAGATTATTGCATTGTAGGTAGACATACATGTAAGGTCAAAATATGACCATAATTATAAACAAAATATCCTAAAATTGTGAATATTTAGTTACTTTTTTTGAATATATGTATAAATTTTGTGAAGTTGTAGTTTTTCTTTTTGGAATGTACTTTAAAAATCTGTGAACTTTCTATTATTCTTACAAATATATAGTTTTTTACTTGAATATTTAGTTATTATTTATGAATATATACATATATATACATAGAGTTTAAAGTTTGTCATAACTATCAATTATTTTTTTGTGAATATGTAATTTAAAACTTTTAAATATATTTTTATTGTTGTGCAGAAATTCAATTTTAAATTTCTGAAATTTTAGTTATTTTTAGTGAACATATAATTTATTACTTATGAGCGTACGATTATTATTTTTCGAACATTTGAATTTAGACTTGTAAACATATTTTTTTATGTGGGTGGATGGTACGTGAACACTGCACGTTCTGCTGGCGGCGCATGGTATAAGGTCTCATGTCTCATCTTTCATACATTGCTTTAATACCTACAAGTGACACGCGCATTGTGGCAAAAGACAATCCAAATTAGAAAAGGTGGCCGAAATGACTTGAAAAAGGACGCTTTTGGGCTTCATATAAAGATTAGGACCTTATATACAAGTTTAAGTAATTAAAAATAAGCTTATTTTATTCATTTATTTACCCAAAATAAGGAAGAAATTACGGGGCTGTTTGGAACTGTTTTTAAAAAAAGTTTTTTTTTTAACAAAAAAACATAAAAATTTGTTTGGAAGCAATTGTTTTCTAAAATTGTTTTTGAAAACTATTCTTAAAAAATGTTTTTAAAAACAAAAAACATGAAATACATTTTTGCTATTTTCATGTGTTTTTGACATGATGTTCTCAAAAGAATAATTTTATTATTTAATTATTTTCCTTCCCCCCAACCTACCCTGACCTTAGCCCAATTATTTTATTCATTTATTTACCCAAATTAAGGAAGAAATCATGGGGCTGTTTGGAACTATTTTTAAAAACAGTTTTTTTGTTTTTGAAAAAAAAACATAAAAACTTGTTTGGAAGCAATTGTTTTCTAAAATTGTTTTTGAAAATTGTTCTAAAAAAATATTTTTAAAAGCAAAAAATATGAAATACATTTTTGTTATTTTCATGTGTTTTTGACATTTTGTTATCAAAAGAGTAATTTTATTATTTAATTATTTTCCTTCCCCCCAACCTACCCTGACCCTAGCCCATCCCCTCACCCCACGTAGCCTGACCCTCGCCCACCCCACCCCTCCCTACCCCTAACTTTACCCCTCATCCTTGCCCTCACCCCAACCCATGCCTACTTTAGCCTCTTTTAGAATACACATATTATACACACACATTCACATATATGTGTGTGCATACATATGTAGGTGTATGTTTATTAGAGGAAAAAATCAAATATAAAGGAAAAAAATAAGGGTGTAATGGTTTTTTTTTAATGCAAGATAAAAGAAATAAATTTATCTTCCATCCAAACAATTTTTTTGTTGTTTTGTTTTTTAAAATAATTTTTAAAAATTATTCTGTAAAATTGTTTTACAAAATAGAAAAATAAAAACACTTCCAAACAGGCCCTATGTATCCAAAAATTATCATGCAGGATAAGAGTTATGCAACCACCGTAGAAGTACATGCAAGCCTCAATAAACACTTTTTAATTTCATATGTTTGATCGCTAGGGTTAAGATAATAATGACTGCGTAAAGAAGGTCTCGCTTGAATTTCTGCTATTTTGGAAGAGTTCACTAAGCTTGAAGACAAAGAAACATTCTAATAAATTATTGTGTTTTGTAAAGTGGCCGTCCTCTTTGAAAAATTTCTTTCCCTTTTTCTTTTTGGGTTCTGAAGTCACAAATTAAACAACTGAAAGGCATACGCATGCTTCTAAATTTGAAAAAGGACAATTCACATTTCATTAGAAAGAAAAAATAAAGGGACGTGTGGTTCACATAATCCTATAGGATTCTTGAGAATGTAAGTTCAAGAATGTTAGATTTCTATGTTTGGTTTACAAAATGGAAAAATATTCTTGGAAATGTCACATTTCCAGCAATCTAATATTTCTACGAATTGGCCAACTTTCATTCCTATGTAAGGGGGTGAGAATCTTATATTCCTGAGTTGTGGGAATGTGGAGAGTAAATTAAAAGAACCAGAAATCTCATATTTAAGACAGTCTCAAGTACGATAAAAAATTGACAATGATAAAAAATTGTAAACTAAAAACTTAATTATGTAAATAATAATAAAAAATTAAAATAAATATAAACTAATTAATGATAAAATAAATAAATAAATAATCAAAAATAAAAATTAAATAAAAAATTTAAAATAGAAATTATATAATTTAAAATTATAAAAAAATAAAATTAATAATAAATTAATGGAAATGAAAATAATTACAAAGGTAATTAAAATTTAATTATATGTAAGAATTTAAAATAATGATAAAATGAATTAATTTAATTAATCGATTCAAAAATTAATTAATTAACTAAAAATTATTATAATTGAAAATAATTAATTAATAAATCAATTGATTAATTATAAATTTAATAAAATTAAAATAAAAATATTCAAATTTCATAAAACTGAAGAATGAATGAATGAATTAAAAAATTATTATAATTAATTAATTAATTAAAAATACTAAATTAAAAGTTAATAATAATAATAAAATTATTTAATTAATACTTAATTAAAAATTAAAACTAAAAATATTGAAATAAATTAATTTTATATTTTTTATAATATTTTTTGAATTTTAGACATTTTTAAAAAATAGCCAAATATTTCCATGAATATTAGATTTAAACCAAACATAACCCTTTAACATTCCTGAAAATACTCCAAAATTTTCTTAAGAATATTGTTTATGAAACAAATAGTTTTTACATCATTCCTGATGTGATTACCGAGAATGATTTTTCATTCCTTGAACCAAATGTCCTCTAAAAAAAAAGAAGTTAGATTACAATACAAGGTGGCCCTTAAAACGAATGAACGCGCCCCCAGCAAGTGCAAATAAGGACTAAATTAAGGGCACAGCCCATCAAAATAAAGCCCAAAACGGAAAACAAATGGTGGGCCTAATGGAAACGTAGAAAGGGGGAATTAAGGGCTCGTTTGGATTGGCCTTCTTAAGAAGTACTTTTTTTTTAAACAACTTTTGAAAAATAATTTTTTTTGAGAAGATGAAAATTTTGACTTCTAAAAAAAGTTGTATTTGAGTGTTTTTTTTTCTTCAGAGTTTCAACTTTTTTGGAAGCCAAATCAAATAGTTATTACAAATTTACTATAACTTTTTCAAGAAAAAAAAGTATTTTTTTTTTGAAAAAAAGCCAATCCAAACAGGTCCTAAATCATGCACAGCCCTAGTAGCACACTAGAACATAAAGAGGCCTAAAAGACAAATTATAAGGTTGCACTTTCAATAAGGTGCACCTTCATATATGTTGTCCTTTATATAAAAAAAAAACACGAAGAGTCATGCGCATGATCTCTTTCTTTGTCTCTATTTTCTCTCTCTCTTTCTCTACGTCTCTGTTCTCTCTCTCTACATCTCTGTTTAGTCATATTTGTGACAATTGGGTCTGATGGTTATATATATTATATTTGAAGGATTGGTATATATTCAATAGTTTATTATTATTTATTTAGTAGTCTATTATTGTTTCTTCAATATTCTGTAACTATTTTTGTTCAGTAGACGATTATTATTTGTTCAATGTTTTACATCTGTTTATTCAATGTTCCATAATTGTTTGTTCTGTAGCCTATTATTGTTTGTTCAGAATTCTATAAGTATTTGTTCTATAGCCTATTATTGCTTGTTCAATGTTCTGTAACTGTTTGTTTAGTAGACAATTATTGTTTATTTAGTAGGAGTAGCATATTATTGTTTGTTCAATGTTTTATAAGTATTTGTTCAGTAATATATTATTTATCAAAATATCTGTTTATAATTGAAATTGGTTGAAACTACCAGAATTATTTATTCATTATTCAATCTCTTTTTGTTCGCGGAAAGTTTCATCATATTTATATATTTTGTTTATAACTCACAATTCAAAGTTATAGATGTTTTTAATTTTTTGGACGTTGTTGCTTCGATCATTTTTATTAAATTAAATTGAATAATTGTATTTAAGATTTTGTGAGATTTAGTTTTTGTTGTGAAACATAGGAGAGAGGAGAAGAATTGTAGCAAAAAAAAATAAAGAAGAAAAAACGCATTATATAGCTCGTGACTTCATAGCACCCGCAAGTGCACTTCGTAATACGCACTTGTGGGTGCACAATATAAGGTTTCAGCCTAAAAGCACAAATTTAGATTTTCCAAGAGATATGACTTTGGTGGCCATGAAAACATTAATTATTAGGGGTGTACATAGGGGGGCCTAAGGTGGCGGTGTGTGGTGGTGGCCGCTACACTTCAATTTTTAATTTTTTAATTTTTTTCTTTTATTTTTGTAACATAAATTTTTACATATATTTTTGCGACCCCTAATGAGCAATATGCCTCCGTTTGGCTCAATAGTGAAGCACTTAACTCTTCGAGGGATGGTTGGGGTTCAATTTTTGCGCCCTTTTGCTCGGTTTTTGTTTTGGCATTTGCTAGGGCTCTCTGTGTGTGTTAAATTCGCTGCAGTTGGCCTTCCTATCATTCTTTGTAATGATTGAACTAGGCAAAATTTAACTAAATGACACAATACATGTAGTCATATCGATGTTATATATGTGTGTATATATATACATATACATATATATATTTATATAAATGACCATTAAAGTAGCAAGGAAAAATGAACCACAACAGATTTTGTTTTTCTCCATGCATGGTAATAAATCTTCAAAAGTTTTTGAAATATTCTCAAACTAGTGTGATATCCGATGCACGGAGAGCGACAAATGTGATTGGATATATTAAAACTATAAAGTGTTTGCATTTTACTAAATAGTTATTAAAATAATTATATCCTATGAAATTAATAAAACAATGATGATAAATATAAAGAAAGGGTATAATATTAACTAAATTAAAGTATTTAATACACGAATGAAAATAAATAAATGATAGAAAACAAAAAATGACCTAAAAATAGACATATTTAATTAATTGATAAGTAATTATGAAAATCTTGTCATATAGAGCGCTACTTGGTAGCACAAAATTACAATTTATTTTACTTTATTATATAGTATAGATCAAATCGGGATATGAGCAAAATTATTTAGTTTGATATGCAGTTTAATTATTAGACAAGTTTATCGTCTTATTCTCATTTACAATTGATAAATATTGTTAAAGTCTATATTGTTAATGTATGAAAAAACTTTTATCGAATACTTCCTAATATTACTTACAAAGTAAATACAACTAAATTTGAAGTTTATAGTTAAAAACATAAATATTAGATCCCGTTATAACAATGCGAACCGAACTACTAATCTGCCATCACATTAAACCTAATTAACTAATCCAAAATACTTAAGTCTGTGATAATAGTAGTACTAAACTTAAGCCATTATAAAGTACACATAAATTTCACAAATAACCAATGTGAGAGGACATTACACCCGTACACATGCATAAAAATAGATCTTGAAAAGTTTATTCAATATTGTGAAATTCAAAACAAGTTGTGACCAGAATTATTTAGTTTGATATTCAGTTTTTGAACTCTAAGGTAAGTTTATTATCTTTTCCTCATTTACAATTGATAAATATTGTTAATAGTCAATATTGTTAATTTACTAATATATTACTAATTTATCAAAATAATTTTATTGAATACTTTTTAATATTACTTACAAATTAAGTACAACTAAATTTGAAATTTATAGTTAAAAACATATAGAACCCACGCGTAGCACACGAGTAAATGCTAGTATTGTACCCATGGGATACACGGGAGTTAGAGGGTGTTTGGATTGGCTTATAAAAAAGCTACTTAAAGCACTTTTAGCTTTAAGTGGCTTTTTTTTTTGTCAACTTTAAGTAGTTACGTGTTTGAATAAAAATTATTGTTATAAAAATAAGTATTTACATGTTTGATTAAAGTGGGTTGAAAAGTAAGTTATATAGTTAAAATAACTATTAAGGACATTAAAATATAATTTTAAAAAGTAAGTATAAGATAAAAGAGAAAAAATATTTTAGTAATAAAAATAAAAAGGTAAGGATAAAATAGTAAATGATTTGGTCAAACTTATTTTTTTTCAAAGTGCTTAAAGCCATAAAAAGCAAAAGTTGGGGTTGAAGAGCTTTTTATTTTCTACTTAAAACTACTTAAAAAAAGCACATTTTTAATTAAAACAAACACTTCTATTAACTTAAATTAGGCTTTAAGTAAGTTTGACTAGAAAAAAAGCCAAACCAAACACTCTCTTAGTCCCCAGCATATTATGATAAATTACTATACGCACCATAAAAATAATTAATTAATATTTTATTTTGCTGTACTTAAAAACTACATTCGCGCCATTTGTCAGGTTATTATGAGAGTAATTGCTTCAACAAAGCTTATTTAATTTTATTTACATATCAGTATTGAAGTGTGTATTTCATCAACCATTTGTAAATGTTTTATTGGATCACTACGCGCAACATGTGTTTCTTTTTCTTTTTGGTGGGAAGTGGTCCTAACTTACTATATTTTATTTAGTGGATCATCCGATAAAGTCTTGAGCGCAATAATTTTCTATTGAAGTGTAAAGTTATGAATTAAAAGAAACAAAATCAATAATGATGCGTTGTTTAAATAAACACGTCATCATGGCATTATTATTTGCATATGATGTGATAAAAAAATTATAAGTGGATCTTTTTCAATTTTAACAGTTACAATAGTATATAACCTAATTACATTAAAATAAATATAAAATCTTGGTAAGCCAAAATAAAATATAAACTATATTAATTGGGAAAAAAATTAACGAAAAATAGAACTACAGATTAGCTTCTTGATCCTTTTGCTTTTACAGGATCTGAAAAAGAACAGAACAGGAATAAAACCTATAACCTAAGTAGCAAGACACCAGAATACGACTCAATCGGTTTTGAATATCTCTATCGTAGGGCAAAACTAAATAAATATGTTTCTTCCTTTATCTTTGTTATATTTGATGAAAGTGCGTAGCTAGAAATTAATTAATTAATCTTGGAGCTTCCTTAAACTTAAATGTGTTTATCAAAAGGCCTTTCATTGACGTAATTTCCAGGTGGGTCATACTCACAAATGATGTAGGTGTTACCATTTTGGCAAACATTACGAGCACACCCAAGTCGAGTAGAGTCTCTCCACACTATCTGTGTATAATGCCCGCACATTTGCCCTCCCTGGCATGTATTGGATGCCTTGTTGTAGTGTTTGATTTCATTAGCCCATCTTTGGACGGCGTGCACCGGTGTTCGCACGCCTCCGCCAATGCCCAAGAAAAGGTTCTCACCATATGGTCCCGTGGAGTGAACCATCTCGCAGTCGACATGATGTTGGAGAGCATATTGCTTGGCGTAGAGGGCTAGTTTGGGGTCCCAAGTGAAGAGTGATTCCTCATTTTGCAGTCGGATCTTGTTATGCGCGTCTAGGAATTCTTTCTCCAAACCATACGCATTATTTTGCAGCGGTTGTGTTGTCTGCAATGGTTTCTGCGGTTGTACAATTGGTAGTCTATAGCTGGCTTTGTGATGACCTCCATTTGGAACATGGCTTCTTGACCGCCTTAAACTGTTTGGTCTGGATGATTCAACCACCAACAAAAATGATAACAAGACCAGAACAATGAGAATCCTAGCTTTCCTAATGTGAGAGTTCAGCATTTCTTTTTTGTTTTTTTGTTTTTTTTCCTTCAAGATTGGAATGTCTGGAAGCTCTATAGCCCCACCTGAAGAGGGGAAGAGAAAGTGGGGTACGGAAGAGCTACATGCTGTCTTTGATTTGTTCTTCTTTTAAAGATGATCAAAGATTAGATTGTTGGTGTTAGTATCTTACTTCGTTTATAGTTCTCATTGTAGACCTCAAAATGGTATTTTTAGTTACGTAAATCTAGCTTGACCCTTTGTTGTATTGGTTCATTTTTGAGGATATGTTATTTGGATCAACGTGATGTGTTGATTGACACGTTTTACTAATATATAAGTCTCAAGAATCTCATATAATTATGCATCTCATAGATAACCTAATTACAATAACCTCATCAAAAAATTTATGTTGTCATATGTTTATTTATTACTCAACATGTCCACTATGTGATCTTTTGTGAGACTATTGCATTGTATATAGACATACATGTAAGATTGAATTATGACCATGCTTATGGGCGCATTAATAAGTGGCAGTGAGAATTGAACCTGTGTTGATCATTTTTATTTACTAGCTTTGATACCCATAAACAGCGGATGCACTAGTGCAAAAAAAAAAAAAATCCAAACCCCAAAAAATGACTCAAACGACTTGCAAACGGATTTTATATACCTATGACATGGAAGAATTATGTATCAAAAACTTACCATTTACGATAAGAGATATTTATGAACCTCCTTAGAAAATAATTGCATGCCTCAAATCACTTGTTAATTTCATATGTTTGATCAAAGAATCATTCTAATATCCCAGCACAAAAAGGAAAAAAAAAAAAGAAAAAGAAAGTAGCATTCTAATAAATTATTTTGTTTTGAAAAGTGGATATCCTTTTTAATTTTTTTCCTTTTTTTTTTGGGGTTTTGAACACAAATTAAACAACTGAAAGCCGTATGCATGTTTCTAAATTTGAAACAAGATAGTTCACATCTCATTAAAGGAAAAAAGAAGAAAAAGTTGGATAACAATACAAGATGGGCCTTAAAACGTAATTCCCCCCAGCAAGTGAAAATAAAGAATTCCCCCCAGCAAGTGAAAATAAAGACTAAATTATGGGCACAGCCCATTAAAGTAAAGCCCAAAACTGCAAAGAATGTGGGCCTAGTACAAACACAGAAGGGAGAATTGGGTCACGAACAACCCAAATATCACTCCTAGCACACCAGAACAGATAGAGGCCCAAAAGCACAGATCTACAATCACCAAGAGAGAGATGACGTTGGTGGCCGAAAAAACATGGGCGAGGATCATGGACGATAATCGACTAATCGTATATGATTTGATTAAACCGATAAAATTAATTGAAATTAAAAATTTGGGCCGATTTAATTATTTTATTCTTCAAACAAAAAACTACATGTTCTTTAGTTTTAGGGAAAAAAAATCGAAATTTGGTTTGGTTTGGTTTGATTATAGTATTAAAGGGGAAAAATAAAACCTTTATGTGCCTTTGACAAAACCAGACTTTGGGTTAAACCAAAACCAAACCGAGGTACATAAGTGGCAGACGTTTTGTACTAAGAAGAAAAAGATTTAACGGGAAATCGAACATACGACCCTTTATCTTAAGTTCAGAACTTAAATCCATTTATATTTCATTGTTGCAGACGTATTTATTTTAACTTTTTTGTCCTTGACTTTTCTTATAATTAATGTTGGTAAATTTTGTTTTAGTTATAATATCAACGGTGAACTGAAATTGATAGTTGATTTTTTTTTCTTGAATTTTTATTTTTTATTTTTAATTTGCCTGAGTTTTCTAAAGTTTGATTACTTTTTAATTGTTAAAAATTGAACCAAAACAAAACCAAACTTAGGATCTATTTGGTTTAATTATTACACATGATCAAATTCAATTAGTTATTTCTTAAATAAGAATCAACCAACACAACCACAAATTAAAGCTAGAACAACAAATAATCGATCATTAATTTGATGAACCGACAAGTTCTTTTTCATCTTTTTGCTTTTTCTTTGATATAGAAAAACATCAAGCTAAGAAATCGTATAATCTAGTATATATAGGAAAGGATATAAAGCTCGACCAAACACTTACTTATCAGATCTTTCTTAGAAGTGTCTTGTGATTTAAACAAGGAAAAAGGATTAAACATGTGTAACGTTCTAATGTTTAATTAAATGAACATGTATTATTAGAAGAAAATCACAAGGGAATAAGAGCAAGTCACTCTAACTTGACTGATTATTTAAAAAATAAAATGAATTTAATAATAGTTTTCAAATTTTCATTAAAAAATTAAAGTCACCATTAGTTTCAATAATTCGAACTGTTTTTATGTTATTTAGCCGACTTCAGTCTTATTCGAGATCATGCTTGTGGACGAGAAGATTTATTTTCGTTATAAAATTTTTAATATTGACGATGAGAGTTTAGACTTTAGTTCAGTATTTAACCAATTATAAATATTACGAGTTTTGATTTAAGAAAAGGAAAACACTAATAGTTATAGCCTTAAGAGTAAAAAGTATATGAAATATGTCAATTAATTTCTCCTAATACTCTTGCGACCAAAAAAAATACAAAAAGACGAGAAGAAAAAAATCAATAGCAGGCCTTTGTTTAGCCTGTGCTACTCGTGAGTAAATGAAAAACAAACTTGCAAAGATTTTGCGGTCAAGTGATATTTTTTTATTTTCTATGTAAGGGGTCATACTTGTTTTTTCTCACATTCTTTAAACAATTGATTGTAGAAGGAAGGACTTATTCACCCTTGAACTACTTGTTAGTGGTGACTGGTCCAAAGATTAATTTCCTCTAATCATGTATAATAGGCCTTTGTCTCCCTTGAAGTGGGGGAGAAAAAAAAAAGACTTGCATGCATGCATGGCCCAGTCAAAGTCATTAATTCCTGTTAGCTTTATGTAATTGGTTTTTACCTCTCTTAAAATAAAAAGAGATAAAAACCCAAAAAAAAGCCTACATGCATGCATGGCTCAGTCAAAGTCATCTTTTACGGTACAAAAAAAAAAAAAAAAGTCCTAGAGCCCGTTTGGCTTTGCTTATTTTTAAGTATTTATAAGCAGTTACCGCTTTTAAACTAGTAATAAATAAATAGAGATGTATTTGGATAATATGTGCTTATAAGCTAGTGATATATTTAGTAGATAAGTGTTTATAAGTAGTAATGATAGTTAAAATGACTAAAAAATATATGTCATTAATTAATAACTAATGGATATTTTTGTAATTTGATTACCATTTTTAAGAGTATACATGTCTTTTTGCTCACTTTGACCACTAACTTATAAGCACTTAAAAAAAAATAGCTTTATGCCAGCTATAAATAGCCACAAATTGCTTATAAACCATCACAAGTTGATTTACTAAACATGTTAATTTTTTTTTTAAACTTATAAACCAACTAATAACCAAAGCCAAACTGGCTCTCAAAGGGTATTTGAATTTACTTATTTGGTGCTTATAAATATCCAAATAATAAAAAATAAATATCTATATATTTTTTTCTAAATATTTATAAACACTTAAAATAAACAAAGTCAAACACCCTATGAGTCTGTTAGTCATCTTTTACGATTTTCCGTCACTTAGCTGCGAGCAATTGGTCTATACATCTCATTGGTCAGTGGGCCAACACTTGTCATGGTTTCACTATTTATCATGTGAACTGCCCGGTCACGTGTGAACAGGGCTATAAATTATTAGACGGACCAAATATGTCTCTCTCTCTCTCTATATATATGTATGTATGTATACGTATATGTATATAAGCATCGCTCTTATCAAAACCAATTTGGATTAACTGCAAGTTTGAAATTATGATAGCTTGAGTGGTTGATACTATTTTTTTATAAATAATGGCCTGGGTTTTAAATTTCGTGGGAAACGAATGTTGGAATGAGGTGGGGGTGTTTGTAGAAAAAAATTGCAAAATTATACATACCTAACGTGAGACATATGTTGAGTTGGAGTGGGGGGTTTGTAAAAAAAAGAAACATGCTTCAAACATTTCTAGTAAAAGGCTAATAGTTGTACAGCCCTATTAATTAGTGAGATTTTAGATTATTCTTTCTTTTTTCTTTTTCTAGATTCCCAAAGTGAGATTTTGAATTTCAAAGGTTTGAGAAGGGGTTAAAAATGATGAATGAGTAAGAAGAGGTCATGAGAATGGGCCATTTTTTTTAGAGAAAAACTAATAATGACTGATTGACAAACAAGAGTCTTCGTACTCAATCCCTCAATCATTAATAAAATTTTTTGATAACTTCATATTCAATTGAAGAAAAAAGGGTGACGCTTCAATTAGAAAATTAATAAATCAATCGAGGTTCTATCCTTAGCAAAAAGAATACACTGCATTCATAATAATAGCCAAGAGATAGACAAATTGGGCCACAGACCTCGCAAACCAACCAATCATACAGTTACTTGATGTGTTTTTGCCGACAATGCGTTTAAGAAGATGATAAAATTGTGGCTGGTGATCAACGAACGCAATTAATGAACGAAGAAATTCAAATTTCTGAAATGGATGTGCAGAGGACAGTTGAATAGATTGACATTAATGGGGGTACGATTGTATGATGGAAAGGGCTTAAAAGTTTCCAGCAGAAGAACCACTTGATTGGTCCATCTTCAAACGACTTTGAGGTACGATGTGGCTTAAATTTGACCTTGTTCTAAAGAACAAATTTGAACACAATGGTTGGATTGTAATTTGTTGTGACTTAAGTTTTAAAGTTCCAATACTGTTTAAATTTGACTTTGTTGTTCTTAAAAAACAAATGTGAACATAGAATGGTTAGATTGTAATTTGTTGCGACTTAAATTGGACCTTGTCGAACTAAGAACGAAATTTGAATACAAAATGCTCGGATTGTAACTTGTTGTATTTAGAAGTTTGAAATTTGAATTTATTTTAGTTTATTAAAAATTATGTCTCTCTTTGGCTAACGTGAAACAAACATTAATGTGTACCATTACCAAAAGATAGATTTACCTTTTGAACTAAAAATCTATGGTGATCCTATTCTAAATAAAATCTTTTCCATATAGAAAATATAAAAAAATTGATTGAAACTTCAAAATCTTTTTTCTATTCCCTTCGCCCAACCCAATGAGATTTTAACTAAAATTATTACCCTTAAAAAAAATAGTTTCAATCATTTGAACTGCTCACTTAACTCTTACAAATCTTTCTAGACATACTAATGTTACTACCGGATCTAATCTATTCGCAATGTTAAAATAAAAAAATTTCTCAACATACTATATATATTTTTATTAAGTTCTATATATAAAAGTATCTTTGAACAATATAATTGAATCCATTTTAAGTATGTATACAATTGCCCTCAACAATTATTGTTATTATTATTATTATTATTATTATCGTCGTCGTCGTCGTCATCGTCGTCGTTATTATTATTATTATTATTATTATACATGACCTTGCGTGGTTACAGATAAACGCAACTTGCACAACCCTTGACTCGTTGTCCTCTGTTCTAATGGAGACAGATGAGCTATCTTAGCCCCAACATGATGAGACCACTGGTCGATACTGGCAAAATGTGTTACTTTAGCCAAAAAAGGGGATGGTCTTACGCAATCCTCGTAATATAATAATACGTCTTAATGCATTAATATACTTTTTAAGTTAATCAAGAATTAATTAATATTTATAGTATGAGGATATATAAATTTAAATTTAGGATGTCTGAACATAATAAGTCATAACTTGACTATTTTACTTAATCCTTGAGAGTTTTATATTCAAGTTTGTATTATTTTTTGATATATTGAAATCATATACAGTAATTATTGCATCTGACTTTTAAGTTACATTGAATCTCACTCGTATTATTGTGGAAGTTATTGCTTTTGTCAAATTGTAAACAAACAAAAGAAGTAAGTAGAGTTGCCCAACCAAAAAAAGTAAAGTAAATGAAATAAAATTAAAGCATGACAGCAAGATATAACTCAATGATAATATTTTTTATTTAAATTTTTTTATGAGTTTGAATCATCATCATGAAATAAATGAGAAATTATTATTGATCCTTTTTATATTAAAAAAAAAGTATGTTGTCTTCTTGGAAAAACAAGTTTATTATTTGCTTTGAGAGCCGGCCTAGTCGGATTTGTGCCCAAACTCTTGTTGTTCAGAATTGTGAGCCTTCATCTCATTTGTTGAAAGCGTGGCTTTAGTTTTCCCACTTTTGTTGACTTTTTGGAGGTTTTAAAAAGAGAGTGTGCTATGCTATGTAAAGATGTTTTGTAAGGTTTTTTGTTGGGCTTAAGTTTAAGAGATACTCCTTGTATTTATTGTTGTATTTGTACTTTTTGTTGTATTTTTTTAGTATGCATGATTTGATTGTTGAATGAAAGTCTACTTCGTTTAGTTATTGGACGTGCAATAACTTGGAGATATTTTTCCACGTTCATTTAAGATTTTGTGTCCACATTTGATTGACTGCTAATTTTGATTAGAAATTAAAATTCCGGTACTTGCACGAGAATATTCTACCAATTTACCAGTTGATTGATATCTCAACAATGAGTCAATGAAAGTTATTAATGCTACACATATTGCATAACACGTGCACGTCAATGCATGGTTCTACTTTAAACCTTGCCCAATTCTTTGCTAAGATATTAAATTAAATTGAACACACTCGTCAAATGAGATAATGACATACATTAACTAATGTTGTTTTAATCAAATCAGTTTGCAGAAAAACGTCAAAAGCTATTCTGGTCAATCACTTCCCTTTCCAGGACCATCCATCATCAGCTCAATATTATACCAAAACCCTAGCCATTAAGATTAAAATTCATTAAAAAGGATTTGCCATTTGCCATGGTTCACAGAAATAAGCTAAGAGATAAGATTAAGCATTTGTGAAAGCTTTATAAAAATTGCAGTTCATTATAGCCCAAGTATACAAGAAGATTGGTGTTATGGGGATTACAAATGTCTGTACTCTAATTTCTCATTGCGAGATTCTAGTCACACGAAATGCATTTTTCACTTACAACTAACGTGAAGGGTTGTTGTAGGTAATAAGCTTCCGTCAACTTTTGCATTTCATGCTTATCAATCTTGCATGGTTGGTTGGCCCTGTTGTGAAGATTGAACAGCTAGGTGGGGCAGGTCTCTGGCTCCATTACAATTAGCATGATGGCTTCTATGCAAGTAAGGATGTACATGATTTGGTTTGGTTTTAACAATATTTCAAATTAAATCAAAACTAGTTAATTTATATTTGAAAGGAACCAATTGGTTTTTTTTTTGTCATGTTTAAAACCGAACCAAAACACAAATATGTTAATTTGGTTTGGTTTGATTTTCAATTTAAAAAAAATTAAAAAAACTCAAGTTTCATAATGAAACTATATAAAAAAAAGCTCAATTTACTATCCATATTAAAATTTTAATATTATAAGATTTTATCATTAAAATAAAACATAAGTATAGCTATAGTTTAGTGGTTAAAGTTTGAAAATATAATCTTGAGATTAAAGTTTCAACTCTTACTATACAAAATATTTGGGATAAATATATACATAAAATTACGATAAAATAGTTCAGGTTGATTTGGATATCTATTTTAAACCAAACCAAATAAGTTAGTTTTCATTTAAAATTAACCAATTCGTTTTTAATAATGTAAAGTAACCAAATTAACTTTAATTTTTTAATTAGTTTAAATTAATTTAATTGGTTTAACCAACCTGTGTTTACCTCCGTATGCAAGGATAAGATGTGCAAATCGAGATGTCAAGATATTTTAGATGGTGAGGCACATATATAATATCTTTGTGGATTTTTTTTCCTTGGTTGGCTGGCATCATTAAATGTTGGTAGTTGGATTTGCTGTGTACCCATTTGAGTTACAAGTAGCAAATCGGTCCCTATCATCATGTAAGTATTTATAAACCATATATATCGGTCGACCTCAAATCATGGTCGTGTGGTTTATTCATACATACGTAGTACTATTACTATTACGTCGCATTCAATGGCGGTATATTAGTTATATAGTTAAATTGATTCTTTTATTTTGGATCGTTCAAATTATTTTATTATAATTGTATTATTAATAACCCACACTTGTTTAATGTCAGTGATCAGCATTTGAACATGGTAAATTAATAATAACTGCAATGTAATGCATGGTTGCAGATTATATCAAATGAACAATGCACATGTTGAAGTGTATTATGTGCCCCTATTCTTTTTCTATTTAAATTCTAAGTACTATAGTTTGTATAATTGTTTTTGTTTATTTGCTAACTATATATGTGGCATATTTAATCAGAAAACTTGGACTATTTTTATCTTATTTTTCTCTAAAATAAATGAGTAAAATTATTTTCTATAAAATCTCAAGATTGAAAACAAATGCTAAAAAACTTGAATATAGGCTGTAATTTCCAAAAAAAAAACGCCGCCTGTGGTGGTGTAGGCGACAATTTTATTGAACTGCTACTAAAAGTAGATATAGGCAATGATTTTTGACTAAAAAAAGTTGTTGCCTATTCTCTAATTTTTCGTTGTGTATAACACCACACCATATGCAATTCTGTAGGATCACTGTACAGGAGTTAAAGTATATATGTTACTCAGTTTTTGCCGAAAATATATAGTTAAGATGTAAATGTATTGGGAGAATAGTGTTAGCATTATTTCTATTTAGGGAAGGGTGAGCAGATCGCGAGAACGCAGGGAATATTTAATTTGAAGTGAATTGTGTCACTTTTGAATTGATTACGCCATTAATGTACCTGGACTTTGTCTAGTAATAACCACTCTGTGGGGAGCCAGGACCATTCTACTATTCTAGTCTAGTTGTAGCATATATCTTGTTACGTTATCAGAGAGATTCAATTACGATGAACTTATCATAATTATTTTATTGCATTATTAATTATTACTGTTAGTTCGTTTCATTGCATGGTAAAATAATTAAAAATCAGATAAAATATATATTGATACGTGACCTTAACAAATGACAGAAAGAAATTACTCTAGGTTTTCCCCTCCAGCGGCCTTTTCAGTTGTTAAGTAATTATTGTTGTTTCTATTAAGAAAATTGAGTGGTCTGTTAAGTATTACCTAAAAATTAAAAAATTCTCCGATTACTGAGATATATCTGGAGTCCTAATCAAGAATAAAATGACACTTCACCGTTTATGACGAGTTAAAAAGAAAATTATATCAGTGATGCTTTGACGTATAAATCAACCTCGTACGACGTAACTGGAATTTAATTAGCTTGAAAATTAAATTAGTTTTAAGTAGTGGATTTTTTTTATATTTATTGCAAGTTTCATATTATTTACATAAATAATATTAAAAAATTATTATTCTAAAACTAATATGATTTTGGGAGTAATTCATATGTTTCTCATTAAGATCAAAAGTTTGTCGAAAAAGTACCGTTAAAATCCATAGGTTTCCTGTCAAAATCTTCAAATTCTTAATGAATTCTCTGCAATATTCTTATATTAAATATCACAAAAAATTTGACCTTAAAAATATCGAACTATAGTTTAAATTTTAGGAAAAATCGACAGATTCCTGTGAAAACATACATCAAAATCTTCAGATTCCTAACAAACCGAAAGTTGAACTTTTGAAAAATATTCCTGTGCCAAAATCTTTTCAAAGAATTGCGAAGAAGTATGAGTCTTAAGCATGCTGCTGCTCTTTTTCTTTTTAAATTTTTTAAGCCCCCACTGCAACCCTACCCCTGTTCTCCCATGAAATTCAAACTCAAAATATTAACTCTACGCAATGTTTGGATTAAGAGGAATGGGGGGAAGGCAATGGATTAGGAAGGATTTATAAATCCTTTCCGTTGTTTGGGTAGAAAGGATCTGGAAAGACGGGGTTAAAAGGGGATTAGACCAATCCCCTCATTTCTTTTAATATTGATCCTCCCAAATTGGAAGGGAATGGAGGGAGAGGATTATTTTTTTTATTGTAATGACTTTTTTACCTTTTATTTTATGTTTAAACATAAAAGTAATAAATGGTATAAATGTCCATTTAAATATAAAATTTATCCTTTCCTTCTATTTCCTTTCAATCCAAACAAGAGAAAACTACAATCCTTTATAAACTTTTCCTTCACAAATTGTTTTTTAAATCCAAACAAGAATTAATCATTTCCTCCCCTTTCTTTTATAATCCCATCATTTTCTTTCCTTTATTAAGTTCTTCCCCTTAAATCCAAACACAAGATAAAAGAAATAGTCTCAATAACTTAAACTACTCTCTAGATTTCCTGCTGCTTCCTTTTTTTGTCAAGATGTGCATCATTTCGTGTGTACTGTTCTTTTTGTGTCAATTCGGTCACCATTTCATGTATCCTACTTTCACTTGCTGAAATTTGTTCTTTTGTCTATATATATATATATATATATATATATATATATATATATATATATATAAACTTTACATAAATCGATTACGTAGCTAAACATTTCTCCACTTTGTCGGATTAATTTGCTTCTCAAGTACTTCAGGTGAGATGTAAGTTTCTTAGCGTCATTAGTTATATCCAGCTAGCTAGTTTCAAACTAGTGTTGTCTCTGTCGTCTTCTTCTTCTATTTTTTTTTTATTTTTATTTTTTAAAGAAGGGGATTAATATGACAAGACTTGTATTCAAACAAAACATTAAAGATAAAAAATTTTACATGTTTATGAAAATGGTGGTTCCTCCCAAAAATGGTTTCTCTTATTATGAAATTGAATGTGTAATCCTGTGATTGTTCATAGAAACAAATGCATCATATTTCCGTTAAAAAACTCAACTATAATTTTGCAAAAAGTTAAGGCAATAATTAGTTTACAAACTAAATTTGTACATTTATCTCACTATTAGATCCAAATTAATTATTCTTTTAGCCTCTAAATACATACATGCACTAATATATAAATGAAAATAATAACAGTAATAAATGCTTTCTCCAGCTGGCTTTTTTGAGCTTTAACAATCGATAATTCTTTAACGAAGTTTTCTTGGAGCTCGTGGCACTGTATATAGCTGGCAACAATAACAAATTCATTGCTCTAGCTGTTGTATCATTAACTCAATTTAGAGCTCAACGTGCTCACATTTCATTTGCACAAAACATTTCTTCATTTCCCATTCTTTCCAATGGCCGTCAATTTCATCTGCAAGTGACATTTTCCTTGCAGCTATCTATCTTTTTCCATGGTCAAATCTTCCAATCGAAATCAATCCCAACTACAAGAAGGTGCCAAAATTTTCTCTTGCTTGAAACCCTTTCTCCGCTTTTCAACATTCGTTGCGTAATATAATAAATAAATGCATCAATAATATATTTCTTTCCACCCCTACATCCTACGTACCTAACGATACCTGCACAATCAAATTATCTAAACCTTTCGCTATATATTCACGTTTACATAGTTGTGTAGGCTTCTATCTTATATAATCAGCTTCCTGCAGCAAGGTGCGCCAACATCGCAATCTGATCGATGGCAAATAATATGCAAGACATCCAAGTTATCAATTATGATGATATTCATCAGCCAAATTTCAAACTCAAACCTATTCGAACCAAGAAGAAGAAAGATATTGGAAATGATTTAGACCATGATGCAAAAAAAGAAGTTGAAGAAGAAGAAGATGAAGAAGGTGTGCTGAGTCCAGCTTCACGCATGTTTCATGAGCCAAACTACAACATTCACATCATAGCAATCATGGGGTGGAGAGGTGAGCCAAGAGTCGATGTGATTAAGGAAAATTTAGCTAAATCTATCGTGAACCAGCCCAGGTTTTCAAGCTTGCAGGTAAGAAGGAAACATTTACCTTGCTAGTTTGTCATAGAGAGAGTTCAATATTTCTTTCTTTTCAGTAAGGTTTATGCTCTGTTCGGAATAAACTTATCATAAGATGCATCATATTAATTTGATATTTTATATGAAAAAATATGATTTGTTTTTAGTTTTTATAAGATAATAGTAATAAAAGGTCTTACATCTATAGTTGTAAAAGTAAAAAATAAGCATCTTATAGTAAGGTTATTCCAAACACAGCATTACTACACCTAATTAATCTGTAACTATACTTTTTTGTATTGCGGACTAATTAATTTTTCGAACTAGAAATAGACAAATTAATTAACGAGCTCCATTGAACTAGTGGAGGTTATAGCTCTCACTAGTCCGTTTCTACATCTGATGCTTGACATCGAGAATGCATGTGTGCTTTCTTTTTCGTGCACAAGAAATAAACAGCAGTGTGAAACTTCATCAAGCCTCATTAAGGTTGGGTTTTTTTTTTTTTTTTAAATTTAAATATGACCATGTGAGCTTTATAGACCACTCTTTGCAAGTATGACTTTGGGCATAATTTGTGTGTATTATTCTACTTTAATGCCATAAAGATGCTTCCATTCGAAACTATTATGTTTAATTTCTTGATTTGAATTTTACAACAGTAAAAGTCGAATTAAAATTTTTATGGGAAAAAGGATTAAACTATATGTGATTTGCTTACAACGAGTCAAACCCATTTCTCTCTCCTTTCTAAAATATAATATATAAACTAGCTCGTTCTGAAACAAATATCATATCTTGTTTTAAAAAGTGGAGAAAATTACACGAGGGTTTCGAAACACATAGATTCCATGCACTTTAAAAAAATCGCATGATGTTTGACTTTTTTTTACCCAAATTTTATTTTTTGTTATTGTTAAGAACCAATTCTTTGGTGACTAACATGAAGATACATACAGGTGAAGGACGAGACAGATAAAGAGAAAATAAAATGGGTGCCAACAGCAGTGAACCTAGACAACCACATCATAATCCCCGACCTGGACCCAAACATGGAATCCCCAGACAAATTTGTGGATGATTACATAACCAACCTCAGCAAAACCCCACTCGACATGTCCAAACCTCTGTGGGACCTCCACATACTAATCATCAAAACCTCGGACTCCGACGCCGTCAGCATTTTCCGGGTTCATCATTCCCTCGGCGACGGCGTTTCCCTCGTGTCAATCCTACTCGCCAACACGCGTAAAACCTCCGACCCAAATTCATTGCCGACTTTTCCGGCAAAAAAGACAAAAAATTCGAACAGATCAAAAAAGGGTGTGATCAGGCATTATTTTACTAGGTTCTGGTTGCTTCTGAGGGTTTTAATGCATACGATTATTGATATGTTCATGTTTATGGCGACTGCGATGTTTCTGAAGGACACTGAGACGCCCATCAAGAGCCCACTGGAGAAGGGCCCACCTCAGGCGAGGTTTATTCGCCGGACTGTTTGTCTCGATGACATTAAATATGTGAAGAATGCTACCAATGCTGTAAGTTACTGTTTTATTTAAATTTTAAGTATTTAATAGGTGTCTTAACTTTTTTCTTTCGTCAAAGGGAGCTGGTACTAATTTCCTACCCTCAACTCAACGTCCTATTAATTATAAAATTCAAACTTAGTCATTGCTTTTAAAAAATAATCAGTTACTTGAATTACTATCTAATCCTTATTTTATCTTATTTATTTCTTTATTTGGCTTAATCTTTTTTACTTTATCTTTACCTTTTATTTTGCCGTGAACATCTTGTATAGTTTTTGCCAAGAATTATTGACCTATATATCAAGGTGGTAAGTATTGCCTTCAAATTTGAGTACTAAGTATGGAATGATTTCTTTAAAAGTATTTTTTCTATAAATTGAAAAAAAAATCTTTTTTTAAAAGCCAAATTAATCATTTACTGTCAAAATTAAAGATATGCTTTTTACAAGAAAAAATATACTTTTTTTTATGAAAAAGAAAAAAAGAATCAATCCAAACAAACTTATGTTGATGTATAGGCGAAGCGCGAGATTCAACCGTTGGATTTATTACTGTCAGATTGCTCTTATTGGATTTTACTAATAATATTAAAATCTTATGCATGGGCAAATTCATTCATTGCTTCACTTGCATGTTTTCTTTGTTGACTTTTTGGGGCTTATGAGTCATTGACTTTTGACTATATATAAATGCCGTACGTACTATACCTAAATTTGAGTATTAAATATGTGTAATGCCTACACTATAGTAGTATAGACACAAGCGAGATTCAACGGTTTTATTCTTTACTATTAGATTCATGGCTGATCTTTTTGAAATTCAATAATGGTATAATTAACTTATGAGCAAATTAAATTTATTTACTGCCTTATTTGCATGTTTTTTCTTGACTTTTTGGTGCAAAATTGCATGTCGTGGTGGTTAATTATTTTTCTTAAACAAATAATTTTTATAAAATTTATCTAGACGTGTCATTTACGTTCATTTAAGTACTTGTGACTGGAAAATGAAAACTAAAAGATATTAATTGTTTTTTTTTTTTTTTTTTGGAAATTGAGAAACATATATATTTTTATTTTTTGTATAAAAATGGATTAGCTAATTTTTATTTGTATTTTCATATAAGAGTTCACAACCAAACTTATGATATTCTGGTAAAGTTTATTAGTGGTGGATTAATTAAGTTTTATCGGCCCCATCCTTTTCAGACTATCAACGACGTCGTATTAGGAGTAACACAAGCTGGTTTATCTCGCTATCTCAACAGAAGATATTGTAAGTTTTCATTTTCTCAAGCTATCATTTTCTTCACTGGGACGTCTTTAGTTTTAATTAATATTAATTAATGCAATCTATTCAATTTGTCACATCATCTAGAAAAGTGTAATGTATTCTAGTACTGTCTTTGATATAGGTATATATGGTGGGTATTGTGTCTTTTACTGATTTAATTCTTTTTTTTTTCTCTTTTGAATTTTGTGTATTGAAAAATATGAGAAATCAAAAAAAGTTCAGTAAAAAGAATACACATAATTGTTAATTATGCATTATAATACTACTGAAAAAGAAAACCTAAAGGCACCACCATGCATATTATAATTTTGTAGTGGAAGAGTAGGACCTAGGGCTGGTTTTGATTCGTTATTGTTTGACCAAAAAAATTTATGAAAAAATATAGTTTTTAAATAGATATGTGAATTGACTTTTAAGAAAAATAACAAAAAAAAGCTAAAAGTTTGAGCTTTTAGAGAAAAAAAAAAACTTTTGTAATAGACAAATTGTGTTATACAAAAATAATGAAAAAGCAATAGAGCTCAAGAATAACACTATGTTGTAACCTCACATATGCGCATCTCACACTCTGGAATATGGATGTTGACAGGTGAAGCTGAAAGCACGAAAGAGCAACAAGCCATAGAGCATAGAAGAAATATGATTCCCAAAAGAATTAGATTCAGAGCTACTGTCTTGGTCAACTTAAGGGCAATTATGGGTCTCACTGTGAGTGTTAATTTCTTCTTAATTAGTTACCCCAAGTTATTAACTAATAAACATTACTTGAAAGTTTAGGATAAATTAAATAACAAAGATGATCATCACGTGTTTTTATCAAAGTTGCATGATGAATTGGTAGGTAAATTGCACCGACACTCGTATGGTTTATCATAAGTACATATTATTTTTTTGTAGTTTTAAAATAGGTACGGATACGTATTTTAGAGGATATATGTATTACAAATTTGAAGACCACATGGTGGTCCGTGCTTATTTTTTGGAGCATATATACTATACATTTTAAGACCACAAGCAGTCCCTTGCTTATTGAAACTATATAAGTAACATACACTTATAATAAATCATAAGAGTATAGGGTTTCAGTGCAATTTATCCTAAACTGATACATATTAATAACGTAATAATCCAATAATTAGCTATTAATTGTAAGAAGTTTTGATAAATTTATCAGGCATTAACTGATCAAAAGTCAGAGAAGATGAATACCGTGGTGACTGAGCATGGGAATTGTTTTGGGTTTGTACTTCTTCCTTTCAAGATTTCCATGGCTCAAAATCCCATAGATCATGTTCGCCAAGCCAAGGCCATTATGGACCGCAAGAAACAATCTCTTGAAGTCGTCTGCACATCTTATATTCTAGAGCTTGTTCTCAAGTTCTTTGGCTTCAAGGTATGAAACTATTCTTATCTAAACTCTATTTAAATATGATCAATGCAGCTTGGAAGGGCGTGTTGAATTGGCTTTTTTTTCAAGAAAAAGTAATTTTTTTTCTAAAAAAGTTATATTATTTTTGTAATAATTATTTGATTTGACTTCTAAAAGTATGAAACTTTGAAAATTCCTCAAATATAGTTTTTTTTAGAAGTCAGAACTTTTATCTTACAAAAAAAAAGCTTGTTTTCCAAAAGCTATTAAAAATCCGCTTAAAAAAAAAAAACTGATCCAAACGAGCCCTAACTGTGACGGCTCACGTAAAAGCGGAGATAGTGACTAAAATAACTTCTTTTTTATAAATTATTTATTAAAATGATCATTTTTTGGAACAAAAGAGTAAAATAAACATCCTTTTTGAAATTATGTTTTCAAGAGACTATTTTCAGGAGGAATCAGGTTCTAATGTGACAAAATTTGTGTCACATAGAAATTGTGGGTTGAAGACATAATTTATGAAGTCGTGTCTCCAACTCTCAATTTCACTCTTTTTATTTTTTATTTTTTTGAAGTCGTATTTTCAAGTCATGATTGTACCTTTTTGAAATATTTTTTTGTTAAAAATCGTGAGTTCAAGTTAATAATGAAGCTTGATATCGCTAGATCAGCAAGCTAAGAGCTCATTTTTTTTCACGTATCACGTGGCAGTTTCGAAGCCGTGTATCTAGAAAACTTTTCATAATATAGCTATTTTCTTTATTACTTTTCACAAATGAATATTTTGGTGTATAATTTTAAAAAGGAGTTCAGGTAAAAGCTACTTTATAAGTTAGTAGTTTGAGTAATTGAGTTCAAATAATAACGGACTAAACTATTATGGGGCTTATAATATGATCCAATACAGGGCGCCACAACTCTGGCTCGTAGAGTTCCGTCGCAGACAACGTTGACCTTCTCCAACGTAATGGGGCCCTTGGAAGAGATTAGCTATTGTGGCCATCCAATGACTTATCTCAGTGCAACTTGCTACGGGCAACCTACGGTAAATAGTGATAATTTTTTTTTAAATTCATTTTTTTCCTCATAATTTCTATAAAAAAAAAAGTGTTTCTTTGAAAAGTTAAAATTTTTCGCTTCTATAAAAAGTAACATCTGAACTTTTTTCAGAATTTTAAAATTTTTTTTCTAAACAATCCAAATACTCATTACCAAAAAAGATGCAGTTTTTTCACCAATAAAAATACTTCTTCAAAAAAAAAAAAAAAAGGCTAATACAAACATGCCGTTAATTTTTTAAGGTATCAGTAAATGAGAGCATCCAACCCCGTCTAGTGAAATAAGAGCTTAGTTTTACTAAATTCGGTGATTGGTGGATGTGTTGCAGGGATTGATGATTCATGTGGTGAGCTACACAGATAAATTAAACTTTGCAATATCAGTTGATGAAAGAACTATTGCCGACCCGTACCAGCTAGGTGATGATATCGTGGAGTCACTTGAGCTTATGAAGCGTGCCATCTTTGAGGAGACCAAAGCTAAGGATGATTAAACTAGAATTAATTAATATTAAAAACATGTTCATGGTACATATATAGGAGGGGGGAAAAAAAATTCAAACTGCTATAAGCCACATGTTATTGTATTTCTTTTCTTTTTGCAAATTATTCTGTATTTCTTTTCTTTTTGGGAATTATTTTGTATTTCTTTTCTTTTTGCGAATTATTCTGTATTTCTTCAATGAAATTGTTTGTGAAATTAACGTAATTTTTATTAATGTTTATTACTCAAACAACTCGATTTAGATTAGTTCTACATGATAATTCGTTAATAATTAAGTACAGAAAATTTTTTTGAGCAACTCAATCTTGATGCCCTTTTCGACTTTTATCTAAGCAATTTATTAACTAACTTATGGTGTACGTAAATAGGCAAATATTTATCGAATTTATAGTAATTCAGCTGAAGTAAAATAAGTTTTTGACAAAATGAAGAGGTCAAAAATTTCAACTTGTTTTGGGATTTTTATAATCATACTGGACAGCCCAATTCAGTATGTAAGAGGCTAGTCGAACATAGACAATGGGCCCAATCTCAATCTGGACACTTCCATTGGATCATAGACCCATGACGAGCTCGAATCAGGCTGCAAATATGCTAGCTAGTTAATGTGTTTCCTTCTCTTTTTTTTTTTTTTTTTTGTGTTTCCACTATTTCATTGACTCAAAAAAAGATATCAAGTTTTTCATTCAATAAAAAGGAGCACTATTATCAGATTTATATAGTTAATTCTCTTCAAACCGATAAAACTTGATTCAATTTAATATAGGTTGTCACCAAAATGCCAAAACTTCCTTATTGCTTCAAGCAATACTAGTAATTAAGGGTTGAACAAGAAAAAAATTACAGATTATTGGTCTGCTCAAGTAGTTGTGGCCTACATACACTGATCTTAAGCTGGCCATGTTTGAACAAAATGTTGAGCAATATGCATGTATATCACGTAAAAGCTACAGCTTCTTGAGGAAGAGTTTCATCCTTGATAAGCCCCTTTTCTAAAGCAGCTTCTTTTATCAGCTTGAGTGAGTCTTCAAGCTCATCAAGCAGCTGGTGTGGATTGGGAATCACGCTTTCGTCCGCCGATAGAACAATGCTCATCTTGTTGATGTAGCTTTGAAAATTAATCATCAATGCCTGAAATGCAATTCAGTTCAAATTTTCAGTGTTTTTCTTTCCCCGGTGAGAAAAATTTCCGCAAAAAGCCTTTCAAACTCACACCAGGAAACCGGGCGACCATGATCTCCCCAGAAAGAAGCAAGGTCCAGTTCAGTTAAACACAAAGCTCAATGAAACTGGTCTATGACCCGGGGATTTGATTTCGCTTATCTATACTCATTTAGACATATAATTAAGTAGAACATTACAAGTTCAGGAATGTAATTTTGGAGTTGGTAATTACTTACATGAGGTTGTCCGTATGAACTTGGAGCAAGAAAAGCCATGGGGTGGCCATAGAATCCAATTTCTTCTTGGGGTCCAACCAAGTTGGAGAAGCACATTGTTGTATGTGTGATTATTCTGTGTGACAATGAACTCGCTGCCTGGCGATGAGAAAATTTTGCATAAAGCATTAGTTATACTGTCATTGTGTACCACACAATTTATCAGCTAAATTATATATATCACAAGTTGTGGCTTTTGGAGAATATGCATACCTTAATCCCGAAAAGCTTGAGCACTATTTCAGCAATGGAAAATGTGTATATAGCTTCAAGAGAATGTTTCTTTCGATCAATAGTTGCTTTAGCTTCTTTAATGTAGTCTAGAGGATCATCTCTTAGTGCAATTGTGAATGGGAGGAGCACATAACCAATCCAGTTTCCCCACTTAGCCTCTGTGTCCTTTTCCATCATATCAGCTAAATCCTGTTCGATGAACTACAAGATTACCGGAGCTCCCAAGTTGTGGTCTAGATTGTAGATTCGACAGTTTCCAGCTTCGAAATTTATGCATGTGTCTTGAAAATATTAAATGCATCGCGCGAAATAAGCATGTGATTAGAACAGAGGATTGAACAAGTACCTGAATTCCACCAGAGGGTCTTATGTTAATGAGAAGAGTTGATCGGAGGCGAATGTTCTTTGGAAGAGTATTCTTCTTCTCCGTGTTTCCTTCATTCTTATTTTCCTCAGCTGGAATCAATCGTGATCATGAAAATGATCAGAAATCAAAAACCATTAAATCTCTCTCATAACATAACATCTTTTGGCCGCCCCAAATGCAATGGAGATCATATGAAAAGTTTTCGTTGGTTTCTCCAATATGATGTGAATTTGAGGCTAAAGAAGCTCACCATATCTCCTATTAAGATACCGAGACAAACCAGCCTGTGTGACTCCAAGTGCTACATCATTGATAGTCTGCACATTTTTGGAGAAAATTTCAACACTCTTCAGTTACAATTAAAGGAAAAAAAAGGAAACCTCATTGGAGCATTGCTTGAATCAACTTACCATGTTCATGACATTTTTCACCATCTTCAGATCATCGAAACTAACCGTGCGGTAAACAATTCGTCTAGGATTGAATTCAGCTCCAGGCATAGCCTTGATTGGTGTTTTAGTATCTCTCAAGAACAATGAAGTCAAGATGAACATGAAAACATCAACCGCAGTATTCCAAATCAATCTGACGAACAACCATGCCGAAATTAAGCATCCCCACAAAAGTCCTCCATCGCTACGATAAGCAGTAACCTTGTTTTTCTTGACTGGAATTGTTGGCAGCTTTGAAGGATCAGCCATTTGGCGAGTGCAGGCCAACAAAAGAGACATGAGAGACGTGCCATCACCCAGAGAATGGTGGATCCGAAACACGCCGAGAGCCTCAGCATCCGATGTTTTAACGTTGAGAAGGTGGAGATCCCAGAGGGGTTTCGATTTGTCTAGTGTGGTTTTGCTTAGGTTGTATATGTAATCCTCCACAAACTTGTCTGGGGATTCCATGTTCCTGTCAACTTCAGGTATCACAATGTGCTGATCTAAGTCAACCTTTGTTGCTACCCATTTCATTGTGCCGTCTTTCTCATCGAGGACCTGATGAGTTTGGGTTAAATTCATTATATATCTAATTTGTTAAACAAAAATCTAAATCCCATAATAATCCAGCCATTTTATATTGGATTGATCAAACACATCAAACTTACACTTGTAGCATTGATAGGGTCAATTATATGGATTTGACAGTGTCTGCATATCAAAAATAATATGGCTCATAGACATTTACATGTATTTACACTTGTTGTAGCCTACATGTATGCATGTACGTATGAATATATATACACACACAAATGACCCCTTTGGTTTCATATTTTTCACCTTTTCACAATTAAATTTTTTATATCTAAACTATGATAATTCAGTCCTTATCTTGTGGGGTCTGAAAATGCCACCAAAATAACATTTTAATTTCCAATCCCACATCTTTGGAATTTGGGATACTTTCAATCTCTTTATCTTTGTAATTTGTGGCGTCAGTTTTTTATTTTTTCAATTTGTGACACAACATTATTCGTAACTCATTATTTTTCATGATGTTTTTGAATTCAACACTAACGCGGTCACAAATTACAAAAATAGTAGAGTGAGTTGTTTTATTTTAAACATAAAAAATTTATTTTAAATGGTAAAACACAAAGGACCAACTAAATCATTTATGCCATGTATAATTGATTTGATTGTTTAATTTGCACATAATATATATATATATATACACACACACGCACCTGGAGGCTAGAAAAGCGAGGGTGCTTGAGCAAAGTGTGGACCAGCTTCTCCTTGACAAGATGAGAGTCTATAGGTGTTTTACTGCCCATGATGGCTATCACATGAACATTGAAGTTAGGCTGGTGAAACAACCGAGCCGATGGACTCAATGGCTCTTCTTCACTCACCCCATTCTCATCTTTTCTGCTGCTGCTGCTGCTGCTGATGATGATTTTTCTCTTATTCGTTTGTATAGGTCTTAGACCACCTTGTTTTCTCCACCTCAACCTCGTCAAAGATCCCATCAAAGCTTCACCTCTTGTTGAAACTAATACTCTCTTGATGACTAGTACAATGTTATTAATTATTACATACACACAAACACACACACACACATATATATATATATATATATGCATGCAAGTTACACTGAATTCGACGTACGTAGGTGGGATAGGAGAGCTGGTGAATGGCGTTGGTTGAGCAATTAATTAAGGGGGGTATTAGTAGCTACTACCACTACTAGGTGGAGCGCTTACAAAGTCAACCTCGTTACGTTTTGGGTGTTGCTGCAGTAAGCGATGATTAAAATGCTATGTTTTTTAGCAGCAGTTTTCACACACCTGCGCAGCTAGTTTTTGTCACTTTCTTATGGAAGAGGATTGTCAGAAAGCCTCGTCCAGGTGGTTCAAATGGTGACGCATTCCAGGTGACACCTTCCCTTGAATTACGGAAAAATAAAAGAAAGTGTGATTGCCAATGACTATAGGTGAAGGTAGAGAAATACACTGCCAATGGGGGTGTAGCTCATATGGTAGAGCGCTCGCTTTGCATGCGAGAGGCACGGGGTTCGATTCCCCGCACCTCCATTTTTGACCTATATTCGTGTGTCTCTGGTCATTTTAATTACCGTATTTTGTTTATGGATTTTACTTGACAATTGTTGTTTAGGAATAAAAATGGTATCTTGTTCATGGATTTTATTATTTGACAATGGTAATTGTCTTTTACAAAAGGTATTGAGTTACTACCTCATCTAAAAGTTTAAAACTTATAGAGAGAAAATTGATTTATTTATTTAGTGTTTTGTTGGATTATTTATTTAGCGTATTAACAAAAAGTGTCGTTTGTTTTTTCAAAAATAATCTATTTGATCCCTCATATATTTAAAAAGTGTGAGCTAGTCCCTATTGTTTCATAAGCAATCAATCTATATAGTCCCCATAATTGATTCCCATTTTATTCCTAAAAATGATCATATATGATGGTCACATGACCAATTAAGGGAGATAAAATGAAACTTTTTGTAAATATCAACGACTAAATATAGATTATTTTTAAATAGTAAGACAAAATTGACCTTAATAATTTTTGTAAATAATAAGAATTATTTGTGGAATTCTTTCAAAATGAGAGACCATTTTTTATGATTAGAATAATGACGACATGTACTATTACGACTACGTGTCATATGTTGAATGTTCCAAAAGACCGCCCCTTGTCTATACAAATCGCATCAGCAAGTTAATTGCGAGGGGACCTGAACGAACGTGTTTATCTACTGTCGTCATTAAGCATAAGCATTTTACTTTGTATTGTTGCTCAACAAGTTTCCAGATAAACTTCCAGCGTACGTGGTTTTTATTTAGCACCAAATATGTCCAACAGCCCCAGACGCAGCGTGATCTTCCATAACATGGTTTAGACTCGTCAAAAAAACATTGACAACAAATTATCTTTACATCAATAGTATATCGATGCAAATCTAAAATTTTATACCATCGCAAGGGATCTCAACTCACGACATACAATGAAAATAGAGGCAAAGAAACATTAACAATGCGCCAAACGCTGACTTGCATCGCAAATTTACTCTCGACAAAATTGAGGTGCGGACATGGAATTCTAAACATCGATACAAGTACATTTGCCATGTCGAAAATAAGACGAACGAGACATAAAATGTCCAAAGAATAGTTTGTTCAACAAAGAATAACATCATTTCCTATCAATAAATTGCAAATTCTACTATTGGAAAAAAAAAAAAAAAGAAAGTGCAAGTAAAAGAATAAAGAATAATTCTAATAATTCTGCTACTATTTTGACCAAGCAACTGAGTCGATCTCTGTCTGCGCGGATCTGTATAACTCCAGTCTTTTCGCCAAAGAGACACGACGTTGCGCAATAGCAGGATCCTCATCCAGAAGTTTACCCAGCGCTCTTCCCTGCGAAGCATATCGGAAAGATGGTTATGTAAAGAACAATTTCCAATTGCTTGGTGGGGTGATCGGGAGATGGTTGATGGAAGATGGAATGTTTACCTCCTTTTTGCCCAACTCGGTGAAGAAATGATCCAGCAAGCTGCGTTTGGCTTCGCGCACCTGACAATAGACTATTGACTTTGGAATGGAGTTCCTCAGGCCAGCGCAAACCATATTGACATAAGACAAGACATTTGATCCTGTTGAGAGAGAAGAGCAGTAAGGAATTGAGTCGCGAGTATAACAATTTAACAGCATAGTTACAAACCTGCCACGCATATTGTCCAGGAGGAGCAGCTAGATCAGACTTTATTAGCAGAATTGTGTTTATGAAGTTTAGGCAGTCGCACATGGTTAATAAGACATGATTATCCATGTTAACAATGCTAAGAAATTCTTAAGTTCAAATTTACTAAAGTGGCAAACAGACTAGTGACTAGAAAAGTCGGTAAAGATAGGCTAATTTTAGAAAATAATGCAAGTCTTCTAATACAAGATTTGTATACGTTCATACAGCACTTCAGTTTACTACTAATTGCACAGACAAATAATAGAAATGGTGACACCTGGAAGAAAAGCTCGTCACTAGCACATGAAAGATATGAAAAAAGACATTTCTGAAAATTTGCATTGATTCTCACCAACTCGTCGGAGATATGAATCATTGTATCTGTCAAAAATTGAATGTGTAGGATTTCCCCCCTTCTCAATATCTTGAGGAAGCTTCCGGAAGAACTCTACTGTCAGATAGTTATACTCCATTTCAACAAGCTGTAAAGTAGCTCTCTTGCTTTCCTCCCTCATCCTTTCTAATGATTCAACGGCTGCATTACTAACCTCCGCTCTAAGAGAGGGGTACTGCTTTAGCTCCTGCATTGCAATTGAAGCGAGATTTGATGTTAATTAAAGTCCTGTAAAAGGGAAAAAATCTGGTGAGACTATATTTTATAGAGTCGAAATTTTCTCTTTTTTGAATTTCCTTATGAATACCCCAAATCATAAATTTTCTGCAATCAGAAACACAGAAACAGAAAAAGGGTGATGGGACTTGCCGAAGTCTCACTAATTGACTTGTGAACCAGATCTTTCAATATTGCATGAACCTGAAATCATTGCAGAAAAAAGAAGTAATTAGCAGGCTCAAGATACAACAAAAAGGGACTATAGAACTTCATAATGTGTATCCTATCCTGCAGTTCTAGTGAAAACGACTCGTAGAATTGTGTTGAGTGAAGGCAAACATGCACCCTCCTAGGAAAAATCATATTGCCATTGTTTATCTCACAGCATAGATAATCGAAAAATAAATTAATGTGAATAGCTGTAACCATATACCGCATCAACAGCTGCCTCTGTAGGACCTTTAATAGTAACCAAGGAAGATTCAATTAGACGACGATATCCTTGCTCAGGAGCTATAAGATGAGGTTGATATCCATCAGCTTCTGTTATTAACTTCCGTACGTTGTCCATTGAAAGCTGCTTGTCAAACTGCAACCTTTTTAAAGCAGCAGGAAGTTGACTATCAAAGACATTATATACTTTTTCACCTCCCGGTCGACTGCAAGCAATAATCATCCAAAGAGGGGTTAAATTGGGTTGTCACATGTCAGAGATAAATCGTCCAAAAAAATAGTTAACCGAGACGTATTTTCTATACGTACACTCCATCAAGATGTTCCTTGAAATTTCCATCAAAAGCACGGCAAATTTCCATAATCATGTATAACTTTCCCTGGATGAATAAAGCAGTCGGAAAAGGTAAGAAATGCCTAATTGCAACCAAAAGCCAAAGTAACTAGAACATGATAAGTTTCTCTATAGGGAAATACAGCAACAGTGACAGCAAGAGTTATTACAACCAATTGTATAGACCAAAACTAATATATTCTGCAAGATAAAAACAGAACTTTTGAAACCAACAGAGAGAATATGCTTACTCCAGCATCAGTTGCAATGGGCTTCCCAAGGCGGCTCAACTCAGTTTCTAGCTCGATGATAGTTTTATTAATTAGTGACTGAAGGCCTGGGATTCGAGACTTGATGACCGTCTCCAAATGCTGAAAAAACAATGCAGTGTTGACCATGACATAATAATCAGTACACCTAATTTTGAGAAGATGTTTTGAAGGAAAATATCATATTGACTTGGAGCAGATGTTTGCAGTGACATATAACACACTCAATAAAACAGGATCTCCTTGGCAGAATATCTAAGTAAGATGTAACTCATTCTCTTAAAACAGTTAAAGCATAGTATTGGTTTCAACAAGACATTACTGTCTTAAAACAGTTACCGCATATATTTTGGTTTCAACAAGGCATTCTTGACTGCAAAGCAAGAAGAAAACAATAATAAATGTAGATTCAGAGGAGTGCTTTCCTCAAACTGCCCTAATTCTCGCTTGACAAATTACATTTTCTATCTGCACCCTGATTCTCTGCATTACAGACCATTAGATTGTTTGGAAAATTTGTATATAGCAAAACTCCATATTAAGAAACAAAACAGAATTGCTTACTTTGGACAGCACTTTCCCAAGATGCTCACAACCCATCCTCTGAGCCATATGCTTGTACTCTCGGCTCTCTGCAAAATATTCACGCTCTTTGTGCCTAGCAGCAATCATATCAACGTTTTTGTTGATATCAGCTTGGGATCTATTGACAACACCAATCCATGGAAACTGTAGCTTGTATGCTCGTCCTTCCAGGATCTGAACATTACACACACTTAGGATAAGAACCCAATTATCTACTAACAAAAGCAGTGGAAGCCTTACAAAGTCAACAAAGTCCGAGGGCAACTTAATCGAATATATTTAATATGAAGTTGAAAGAGCCGTCATAAAGGGACTATATTTAAGAAGAAAGCAGTAGCCTGTCAATAGAAATAAGATCAATGATGGAGAGCCCTGCAACACAACAAGAGAATGAAGTCTTCTTGTATGCTCATAAAGATTTTTGAAACATAATAATAGACTGGTCAAGCATGTCAGAAGTACAAAATTATTGTCAGGATTCCTTGTGTGCACCAAAGTACTGTCTAAACTAACAAAGCCCTTAGAAATTCAGGTGATGGTCCAGCTGACTACACTCAAAGTTTCACTGACCTACTATGGATTTGAAAAGAAATTACAGTATCAGTAGAAAAGTAACATGGTACCCATAACTGATCATAGAAACAGAGGGAATTATTTGCTTCAAACAATGGAAGACTTCATAGCAAATGAGCATAATGAGCTTCTAATATTAATCCTCAAGAAAGACTAATATTTCAAGTCCCACAATCAATATTCAACCTGAAACTCAAGTTTGGTTCTAATTACAAGCAATTAACTCATCACCATCTAAATAAGGAAAGTATTGTAACTCTCATTTTCCTTTTCATTTTCTTCCTGATCAGGTGGCCACTCATTGCTGGAAGCAGGATGGCAGCATCAGCACACAAATTTTAGAAACACAGCACCAACATGTACAGTACAATGCCAAATTAAGTGGTGCAATCCATGGCTCCTCCATTCCAAGTACAATTAAGTTTTTCTAATGTAATTAAGATCAACTAAAACATAAATTTATCAAATCTTCAGGCATGTTATACCATTCTGAAAGATCATCTTTAACTACAGCATCAGTTTAGAATTATTTCACAAAACTATACCTAAAGCTGCCCCATCATTATTGCAGAGTAGGAAAAAGACAAAACATGGAGGAACATCACAGAAATTCCAGAAAATTTTGCACTCAAAAATATATAGATCAGGCCCTTTCATCTGCAAAGTCAAAAGGGAAAAAAGAGACACTAGGAAGTATTGGTTAAGATAAGGAAAAGAAAAAGAAAAATATAATGAGAATGTAATAAACTACTAAATCTAGCTCTCACACATATGTAAACAAAAGAATATCATCTGAAGTTTGCTCTGAAGTACAGGCATCAACTTTTATGCAAATTCTACCCGAAACAGAATTATATATAAAACAAACTCCGACATAATTTAGAAAAATATAAATACCAACTTACATCAACAGCATCTGTACCCTTGTCCATGAGATCAATCTTTGTTAGAACTCCGAAAGTCCTCTCTCCTGAAATAATACGATTGGATAAATTACATAACTGGCGGCAATTGTCATCATTTTCCTCTGGGACTAATAAAAGCAGAAAATGTTTGTAATATACAATGCCACAAGTTTCAGAGCTGTACAGATTCATAAGCATTAGAAGTTAAAAAGACACGTGCAAAAGAGAATGGAATAGTTTAACTTGCATAATTTTTCATTTGGCAACCTTTCATGCGTAATGAAGCTACTAACTACACATTTTCAGTGAGCCAAAACCGCAATAGTATACTCATTCTTTGAAGACATAACTGCTCAAAACCGCAATAGTACACTCATTCTTAAAGACACAACTGCTATAAGAAAAAGTACATCAGCCGGAAAATCTTTGCACAGATATTATGCATAAAAAGGAAACCAAATGACCCAAGCATTAACTGCAATGAAACTCTTCATCATAAAAAGAATCTAAATGATCCCATGAAGTTTCTTCAAAGGCGAAAAGGGGAGAAAGGAAAAAAAGAAGATCTGTTTTTTAGGAAATAAAAGCATGCAGGTTAAATTTAGCACATAACATAATTCTATGGTCCAGAAGATCAATACTTTACCTACCAAGTGTCTTTTACATTAAATGTTACATTGTATAAGTCTTCCAATTCACTGTTTTGATGATCTGTGTCCTTATACATGCCTAGAACATGGAACTGTTATTCTGACAAATCGCAAGTTCCAGCAATCAAAACAGTCAAAAAAATTATAGAATCTTCGGTAATGACGAAATATAGTCTATGCAACTGCAGCAGTATGAAGAGTTGAACAATTACATAAGAATAAATTCCGCAATATGTGGCCATTTAGGCAATCATATTCTTTTATGCTTCCTTTCAAGCATTACTGCACTGCGGTCCAGTTTAAGAGAATCTTTATAGGATCAAACAAATATATCAAGTTCGAGTCTCCTTATCAATGTTAACAAGGTTGAGTGGAACAAGAAATACATCCAGATTGATGAATTCTTTCACAGATTAAGGGAAGGGGGATTTATCATTTGTGATCTTTTACCTTTCAGATCTACTTCACGAGAAATCTTGATTGCATCTGAAGTAGCAAGATCTTGGTTGGCAGGAGAAATAGCCAATATTATACAGTTGGGCTGCAAAACCAAAATTATTGTTAAAAAAAATTATGACATGCCATCATAAGCACAAAACCACAAAATTACCTAAAGGAACAGATTCCCCACTAGTTAGTACTTTTAAGGCCAAAGCTGAAAATCTTCACATTGTTGCAATATAGGAAAAGAGTTTTCTTTCCAAAAACCTTCAAATTGCTAGGACATCGCTGTTATAAGTTTTTAAGACCTAACAAATGAACTTACCTTCTCAATATAAGACCGAACCATGTTCTCTATATCCTGCACAATACTCTCAGGTTGACCCTCTACAATAGTCCAGTAATAACGGCGTCAACCAATGAAATATTATGCTCCAGCAGTAATATGTAAAAGGAAAAGAAGGCCAAGAAATGAACAAAAGAACAAAAGATCTTTATACAAATACAGAGACCAAAAACTCACCAACAGCAACCTTTGTAAGTCCAGGAAGATCGATCAGCGTCAAGTTTACAACTGACACAATCAGAAACAACAAAAGTAGAAGAAAAGTTCATCATCAGAGCCATGCATATGAATCGATTATGCAAAGGTGAAAGATAACAAACATGCTGCAACACGCATTCTACAGAAGGTCCAAAGAGAGAAACTGAAGAGCGTTAGTAGTGATTAGTTAAAGAACCAATATCAACTTAAAAGTGCATTCTTCAAGAGACACAAGCATAAAGCTAGGAATCATCTAGCCATGCCTCTCCTGTGCTCATAAAGAAATATATCTCGTTTTATTCAATAAACAGTTGCAAGTATGAACTCCATAAAATTTTCAGGTGACCACAGAATTTAACAACAAAATCCGTTGGCAGGCCAAGAAATTTCGTTAGGTCTCTCTCTCTGAACTGAATGTATTTCCTGATTTTGAAACAGAACCACATGCATTGCTATGTGCAGGGAACAAAATTGTGTCAATTGAAAATAAAAACAAATCCAACTTACCATTAGGGGAGTAGATACTAAGATAAATTGGAACAGTGGAAATCGCTTTTGAACGTCCTGTCTCTCGATCAGTCTCATCAGAAATCTCCTTTCTGACAGCAGCTGCATTAGACATAAGTATAAATTAGCATGAAAGAGTGAACAGATTGAAAGAAATTTTTTACAAGCTTGAGAACTTAACGTGAGCTCATAAGTGGTGCGTCAAGGAAACTAGTCTCAAGCTATGGGAAGTGGAAAAATCGTAGAAGACTAAATCCTTCTTCTGAAAAGACCTACCAAAATCAGTGAATCTCTTTCGTGGGAGGTGTCCAAACTCAGCATATTCTCTACTTTCATTGATCCGATGAAGCTGAAGGACAAGAGGACGTCGGGTGACAATTCCTGCATGAAGTATGTGAATATTATTCCATAGCGTTCTATATCCAAATGTCAATCATCATCACTGAAATTGTAACCTTGAAACTCCAAGAATTAGGTGGCACTACTTACCAGATCCACGAGGCAAAAAGTCCTTCCCAACAACACTCTCAAGCACTGAAGACTTTCCAGAACTCTACATATCATCAAGAAGTTGTCGTTTACAAAGTAAGAATACTAAGAATGCCAATTAAAGAGAAACTCTTTGTCAAAAAAATTAGCTTTTCCATTCTAGAACAATGCAGTGGAATGCATAAGATGATAGAATTATGAACATAGAGATATGCATCAAACAACAGACATTGTCAATCAAAAGTTATAGATGTCTATGTGAATCAGCATACACGATTCCAATCCAAATCATCAAGTCATATAGAAGGCAGCAAATATACCTTACATATATGTATGCACGCACCCAAGTATAATTGCAAATACGACGATATTTGCCTATTTATATAGCCAGTCTGTGATTTCCCAATGTATGAACGTATAGAAGGCGGACATTTCATGCTATCACTTACAGGGAGGACACAGAGCGAATCACTAGGATTATTTCTTATATGCATGCGTACAAAATGCATCATATAAGCGAAAGTGCGAAACCTCGGTTAAGATTACACTCACCAATAGCACACTAATAAATAACAAAAAAATAAAATCAAATCAAATATATCATTTCGCGTGCAGATCTGAACTTAAAACTCACATCAAACACTAACAAACTAAAACTCATAAATAACAAAAATAATCTCCTGAAGTAGTAATAATTTCAGCTAAATTTTCGAATTCATATATAAATATGTAATATCTATATGCATGCATGTACGTACATAATATTCTATTATTCTATATACTCAACAATTATCTAAACAAATAAATGAATTCTTCAGCTAAAATCTCAACAACATTTTGAAAGGAAAAAATAAATAACTATATATAAATATATATATATATAAACAAATATATTTGTATCTATATATGAAAGTACGTATATATGTATGTATACCTGGCCACCGACGACGGCGATGGAAGGTAAGGCGTCCCAAAGAGTGGGCAAATTGCTGCCTTCACCATGATCGCCGAGCGCGGTGCAAGCTTGCTGCAATCTGTTAACCAATTGGATCAGATTCTCCATTTCTGTGCGTCCGCGTCCCCGAGTCAAGGATCGGGCGAGTTGACTTGGCAAATCGAATGCACTACGATCTCTTTTGCGATGTGAATAGATCGATCGATATGATCGAACAATGCGCGGCGATTGAAGAAGGAAATGCGTGCGTGTGTGTGAGCAAGCGAGAGAGAGAGAGAGAGAGAGAGAGAGAAAGAGAGAGATGAAAGGAGTGTTCGTGTGCGTGAAGGGCAAATTGATTGGAGTTTCGAATTTTTGTGGAAATTAATTTTATTCTGTTAGTTAGTATCTGTGTCTTGGCAATTTATATGAGGAGACGGGTGGATTTTGAAAAGAAGAACCGCGTGTACAGAGCACACTAGGCCAGGTGGAGTGTCCGTTGTACTTCGCCTAATTGGCGGGTAAGGGTTCGTCTGTTTTTTTTTTCTTTTTAGTGAGAACTTTACTTTACGGGCGTGTTTGAATTGGGTTCAAGCCCCGTTTAGATTGATTTTTTATTAAAAAAATTTTAATAATTTTTCAACATATTTTTTTAAAATTTTTTAAATTTTAAAAAAATTGTATTTGAGATTTTTTAAAATTTTAATTTTTTAAAATTAAATTAAATAATTATTGCAAAAAAATTACATTTTTTAAAAAAAAATTAAAAAAAGAAGCTAATCCATACAAGCTCTAAGAGCGTTTTCTCTTAAACCTTTGAGGTAAAGTATTTTTTCAGAAGTTAAAAAAATTGTTAATAAAGAAAAAAACCTCATTTTAACTTTTTGAGTTGTCATCTTTTTATGAAATGTAATTCAAGATGTATATTGCAAAAAAATGTATTTTTTATTAAAAAGAAAAACATTAATTCAAACAAGTCCTACATATAGGTAAAGTATATAAATATATATATATATATATATATATATTTTACATGATACACTCTTTGGAGATATATCATAACATGTATTTTTTTTTATTACTTTCATATTAGAGTTATTACTAGTATTAATATTAATTTGTTCTTAGATAGTTGTAGGTAATATTTGATAACTGAGACTACCATTAACATAACAAAAATCTTAAATTTTTTTTAAACGACTTAGTTTTCACCTTTTGACAATCTAATAGTCACATTAAAATCGTAAAAATTTATTTGTAAGTGACTCAAGGTTATACAATTAGTGGTCGAAGGTGATTGCATGATTACAATTTCAAATATAGCTTGTGGAAAGGAAGGTTTCTCTTGCTTGGGAGATGTTTCAAGATTTCAGTCATCTTTGCATTCGTAGAATGACGGGATTACACTTAAGGGCGAGCGTTGTTCAAATATGACTAAATAATCGAATGGAATTTAATCAATTCAGTTAATTTTGTATTTGATTCAGCTCAAGTTATTAAAAATAGAAAATTTACAGTAGGAAGACTATCCATGATAGTTCTTCTCGACTAGATACACGCTATATTATCGTTGAAGTTGACGCTCTTGTAATTCGTAGTGCTTGTGTTGTAGCACAAAGTCTCTCTGTAGATAACATCAATGATATTGTAGCTATCTTCAAAGTAATCACCTTATCTAAGCTGTCCATATATTGAAAAACTAACCACATTACAAAGGATATTCAAATGGTAATTGTTGGAATCCTATTCAATCGCTCGACTGATTGGATTGTTAGAATTTTTTTAACAGATAGTGTAGTTTATAATTAGGTGGGAGCTCCACCATCTCATTTGAGTACGCTTATGTTCAATTGCTCCTTTGGACAGTGGATAATTGTTATGCAACTTTTATTTCCTTTGTGGAATAATAAAACTGAACATTAACATGACAAGAAATTCAATATATTAAACTGAAATTAAATGTGTTGTGCACTTAAAATTTGTCAATTAGTGGACGAACTTTAGTGGGTGTATTGGTGACCAAGTTCCACAAGCTGAATTTTTCTTATTGTGAAAAAATAAATAAATAATATACGGGTCCCAAGCTTGGACCCAATAAAACAAAATCTACATAAAATGATCCAATACACCAAATGCTAAACTAAATATTGCCAAAACCAAAGACCATTTTAATAGGCCATTTTAATGTCAAGCTCATCATGAAATGATTCTATTAATAGATAGCACAACTTCATAAGAATTAATGAAGCCTCAGATGTCAATTTTTACATTCGAGTTGACCTAGAACGGATCTACAAACAATTCCATAGGACAACGATTAACCACCTATTAATGAATAAAAGATTCTATATATTCTCTCCTCTACCTTTTCATTACTTTTATTTTAGTTGAGATAACCCATTACTTTCAAAAATAATATTTGACGTTGTTATTTTATGAACAAGACTTGACCACTATAGAATTGTCAAGATTATTAATTCAAAATAATTAAAAAAAATTCATAAAATAATAATATTATAAATTATCTCACTCTTTTTTATCTCTCTTGGTAGATACATTTGAATGGCAATTCATTATATTGACTTCTCCAAAAATAGTTTCATGCTATTTTTTCATGAGTTAACATGATGAATAAATCAACCAATCGGTACAATTAATATATATATGTTGTTGATGAATACATATTTAGTCATACAAAATTATACAACTCATGATTCTTGTTGTGGCATCGAAGTGGAAGATGGAAGGAGGTGCTCGCTTTGTGATCCTTCTTCCAAGTTGCCAGGCATATACTTGGATGGTGCTGCTCTCCGATAAACTGTAGACAATGCCAGCTGAGATATTCCAAGAACAACACCTATCCCATTTGGCACCTAGAAACCCAAAAAGAAAAAAACACATTATTTTCATACTACCATAAAATCAAACTAAATCAAATTAAATTTTCTCCCATTAAATGAACTCAGCTATATGAATTCGCTAACACTATTTATTTCCTTAATAAGTTGTTTATAACTTAAAGATAAGTTTAATGCCATCCTACTTAAATTGAATTCTTCGCTTTAGAAAGTTTATAATTTTGAAATAAATTTATTTTTCGTCATAATAATAAATTTATTCTTCATTATAAAATGAAATCGTGCTTACCTTGATGGAAATGATGTACGACTCCACGACGTCATGAGATTAATTTCGTTATCAACGTACAGTAGCGTGTCGACAGAATATTAATTGCTTCAAGTGTTCAATTAAATTTTCTTCAAATTTCATATTATAACTGGGGCATGCTATTAGCTGTCCATTAGATTTTTAAATTTCTTCACTCCTCACGTAAGGGATATCATTTGAGGGTTTTCAATGTTTATCAAGAACTAAATGACGCAAAGAGATTGAATTGTTTTATATATAAAGACAAGCTACTCGTGGTAGGCAAGCTAAGCAAGGGATTGATTATATATGAGAGCAATCGCGATTTCAAATATTAAATTTAGATTTGTTGATCATATTATCACATAATGATTCGACAAATTCGAATAGATAGATCTAAATCCAACATAACCAACTGAAATATTAAAGATCATCTTATATGTTATAATATTACGACTAGAAAAAGTGTGTATTATATATAAGAAAAACAAAAGGAAAATAAGGGACAAGAAAACCAAAATATAAGGATAAATAACATCTTATTATCTCCCTCGAGTTTTTCATAACTATAAGTTACTTCCTTTTAGTTTTAATGTAGACACGAAAACCTCCCTCGCTCATTGTGTTTTTCAAAATTACAACCCAATTGTCCAATATATAACACCGTTAGTTTTTTTAATGAAAAAATTAAAATGTCTAATATATCCTTTAAAGCAAAAATATCACGTACTTAAGAAAGAACATAGAAGGTGTTCATGTACTTATAATGGCAAAGCACTAGAATGTTAGGTCTATATATATATATGACGTTGAAAGAACGTGTGTTAACTCAAATAAAATAAAACACGTAACTGGAGATAAAGTGTACTTGTGTTTTGAAAAATACTATCAGATTCTATGCTTGTTTTAAAACTATAAGAAGGTACAGTTATATGTCAAGTCAAATGGGTATGGGATGTTTTTTTACCAAATATTAAAGAAAAAACTTGTAAATACATATGATGGTAAAACTTACTCCAAGAAACCAGTCTCCGGCAAGTATGGCGTAGAAAGTCCAAACCCCTCCATTTAAGCAAAAGAAAAACAAGAGAAGGAAAGGCATATACTCCACGCTTTTCGTTGTCAACACAGTTTTCTGCACGTTTCATACATCAAAATAATTAGTTTAAGCTCCCACATTACACCAACACTTAACCTAATTAAACCAAACTCTCTAATGCCGTAAAGCAGAAGTAATTAATTGTGCAAATTAAGGTTCTTACCACGGCAGAAAGAGGGGAGGCATACATGATAATGTTCAGACCTGAACTCAAGAAACCAATCAGATTTATCCTCATTTCTGCATCGTTCATGGTGAATTGTGTGACGAGAATAATTGCTACCAGAAAACCTACGTCCAGAATCCCCGCAAGCGTGGCGGTCTTGGCCTATTATGAAATTGTTCGTCATGAAACAGTGATATATAACAATGCTCTGACGAATAAGTAAGTACTTGAATGAAACGCATTGATCGGCTTAATATACCTTCATATTTGGAGGGGCGAAGAGAAGGAATAGAGTTACGTACACGGTCTCAACGACAACGCCAAAACCATTAATGGTGGCCACGAGATAACTGTTGGGCCTTATAATCCCATAGAAAGTCCACAAGGATGAGTTCAGCAACGTAGCGATGTAGGGGAAGCTCTCAAATTCCTCCGTTGAACGACGCTTCACAATCCTCCAGAAAGTTTTCCTGAAAAATTTTAAGAAATAACGCACAAAGTTATATTATATGCTGAAGTATTAAAGACTAAAAAAACATGCAAAAACTTCAAATAAATTAAATCTTCTCCAAGAACGTATACTACTCAAGTGTGCTTGCTTACACAGGTGAGAGAAACATTAGTACTGAGATGATATTGCCTGAAACAAGTTTGAAGAAAAGGAAAAATCAGCATCTAATATAACAGAAAATAAGCTAAGGGAAAAGATTCGAAAAATGAAGGATTATTTTTTTTTTTTTACCTATGATTCCCACAACAATAATTAAGCTTTCCATGTTGAGCAAAATCTTCAGATGGCAGAAGCAAATATGGGAAATCAACAAAAGAACAAAAGATAAGCAAAGTCTTAGTTTAGCTTACAAGTCTGTGCATCAATTTATAGCTTAAAGAGCTTTGATTAATTCATATGCTTATAATCAATGCTTTCTTTAATTTAATTACTTCAACATGACACTTCCACGAGAAATAATATTTTAAAAGTCGGAAAGCATAATGGAGGAGAATTGCTCAAATTAATATCTTGACGTGTGATGTTGAAATCTCTGTTTACATCTGTAGATCAATATATAAACATGTCATATTTGGGCTAAACCATATTAATTTAGATTAGATAAAGTAGACTTGAGCCAGACTCGTTAGCCATGTGACTATGACTTTGTTGCAGCGTATTAAATTAAATATCTAACAGAAAAGATTTGATTTTTCTAACCACTTTGGAGGTCTCATCTGCAATCGACGTCTACTTATCACAATTACGTTCAGATCAGATTTATAAATTTGACTTAATTAAAATTTAATTATAGCTTTCTTATTCTACCCACAATAAGACATTATTTAATTAGAGGTTATTTGGGAGTGTTTTGGAACGCACTTGCTTACCACGGGAGATTTTCGTTAATTTTTGCATGAAAATGACACGAAGGACTAACGATATCTTAGTATTAATAAAAGTTGAAGTACTAAAAGGCTTCTCTGCAAATAAGTCGAAATAGCCATTACTGAAAATTGCTTAATATTTATACTAATGCGCGGCTCACGTGTTATTTTTGTAAAACAAAAAAATCAATAATTTTTGCTCGAAAGACGAACAGCGTTAAACTAATAAAAGTTGGGGAATTAAAAGAGTCAATATAATAAGTAATCATCAAATCATATTGATTAATGCTTTGTTTTCTGAAGATTTTCCAAAAAGACATCGGCTTGTAACAATTTGCAGGGATGATTGTGCTCGTTTGGCTGCTCCTATTATTTCCTCTTGTTGTAGCCTGACTATTTGATAAAACAAGAAGGTGTATATATGTGCTGCAAACTCGGTTAAATCCGATTCTTCCTCTGGTGATGGTAATTTCACCTTCTCACACTTGTTACTCGTATGTGTAAGGTCTTTCTTTTTCCTCTTTTCTCTTTTCTTTTTCTTTTTTTTTTCCCTTTTTTCTTTTCTTTTTTCTCTTTCTCTTTTTTCCTTTTCTTTTCTTCCCCCCCCCCAGGATGGCAGCCAAAGTTGTTTACAATTGTGAAAATTAGAAACAGAGATTAAAAATATTATGCTTAAAAAGTTAGTTTGGGAAGGATCAAAATTTAGTCCTTAATTATATTTCATTCGCTATATTTGACCTTCTTGTTTTACAAAATTTCGAGTGGTTTCAATTAATGATTGTTAGCCAAATTCAAGATAGAAATATACATGCATGTGTAATACCTAAGGGGTTGTATAACACGATATAATTTTATAGGTTTTAGACTAGCTGCAAATTTGAGGTTAGGGGTAATCACACGCTCGACGAATTTTTCTTCCAAAAATACCTTTTCAAATTTTTTGAAAGTTCAATATTATTCTGAAATCAGTCAAATAATAGGTGCTATACCATAATATTTAATGAACTTGCTATGGTTTTGTTTAAAGTACGGTTCTTGTTATGTAAAAAATAAGTAAATAAATAAAATTTATTTGGTCGGAATGTGATCAGTTTTTTTTTTTATAATTTGAACTCTATTTTATGTATAAAAAAAGAAATATCTAAAGTTGTTTTTACTGTTATTCAACAAAAAGATAAAAGTAAAAATTGTCCTATTTGTTGCCACCTTTAGAATCAAAGCGCCTATTCATTCATTTAATAATATAGTCTCTGTATTATTATCAAAATGTGGCATATGTTCTCAGTCTCTCGAAACTAAAATAAAAACTAAATTTAAAAACTAATTAAAAAAAAAGAGAATTGGAAAGAAAAATTAAACCAAACGTAGCTATTTTCTTTTTCTTTTCCTTCTTTTTTTGTCGAAAACTACAACTATTTTTTAAAGAAATGAGCCAAAAAAAATGTTTTATTGTTTTTACTTGCACTACTTTTTCTAGAATTAGACTTATTTATAAAAGTTTTATTATCTTTACAGTCTGTTGATATTTATATAAAATATTTTACTAATCCCTACAAAAAAAAAAAGAAAAAGAAGGAGATTGATTTCCATTAACAATTTCAAAAAAATGCCATGGGACGATACTCATCCTTTTCAACCTTCTTTTGTCTTTTTTTTTTTTCTTTCCATTTTTGTTCTCTTATTTCTTTTTCTTTTTTTCCTCTCTCTCTTTTTCTTTTTTCTCTCTTTTTTCTTTTCTCTGCTTCTGAGTGCGTTTTCCACTTGGGTTCACTTCTTTCCTGAGAAAAAGAAAAAGGAAAAGAAAAGAAAAAAAAAAAGAAAGACAAAGAGAAAAAGCAATAAAAAGGAAAAGGAAAACGCCGAAGGAATGTGAGAAACCAAAGAATACCGTTCTTATCCTCTCCGTCGCCGCTGGCTTCTCTTCCTTCTAATCCGTCCACCACCGTCGCCACCTGGACCCTCCCCCCTCTCTCCGGCTCCGCGCCACCAGTTTCCGACGAGTGAGTGCTGACTTTTCATTTTCTTTTCCATTTATTTTCTGGGTTTTTTTTTTTTTTGTTCATTCCTTTGGTTGTTTACTACTTTAATTTTTGTTTTTATGTATGTATAGTTGCTGCTTGCTGTATAAATTTCTCTGTTTTAGAGGTAACCAGTTATTGCCAAAAAAAAAAAAAAAAAAAAGAGCTTATAAAAGTCAAGCTCTTGTGTATGAAGCTCCTGAAAATAGGAGTCTCGCCCCTACCCTCACTAGAACTGTTTCAAAAACTTGAACTGAGATCAAGTTTTTTTAACCCTTGTTTGTTAAAGAAACTGTTTTCAAAAATTGAACCGAGATCGAGTTTTTTTTTTTTTTTGGGTATTGCAGTACTTTTATTGGAAAAATTTTAAGCCAATAAAATAAATACTTGATGTTATTACGGCTGGCTATGTGTGCATGTGTGGTTTTTTAAATTTTATTAGCAAGACGATATTTTTGCTTTAAGTTCCTTTTTTTTCTTCTCTTTGTGTTTTCTTTTTTTTGGTTTTTTTTTTGGGGGGGGGGGGGCATGCGGGTTGGTTTAGAGGTGGTTTGTTTGCTTAGATTTGGTTTATTTCAAGGAATGTTAAGGGAGGGAATTAATTTCAACAGAAGATTATTGGGGGGGGCGGGCGGGCGGGTGGGCGGGTGGGCGGGTTGGTTTAGAGGTGGTTTGTTTGCTTAGATTTGGTTTATCTCAAGCAATGTTAAGGGAGGGAATTAATTTCAGCAGAAGATTATAGATCATGCGTGTAATTGGAAGAAGGAGGAAATGTTTTCAGAAGATTGGCTGGACTAGAGAGAATCAAGTTCCTAAGTTTTTTAAGTAGTAATACACCTTCCAGGGAAGTATCAGCCTAGTGCTGATTGTCTGGATAAATCGAGACTTTATCATCCCAGAAATGCTTCTCGCAAATGTGTTCTTCATTCTTAAATAAACAGAGCATTAAATACACAAGGTACCCAGAGGGTTTGTTATTTTTGTTTTGTTAATCATCTACTTAAATCTTTTATAATTATTCAAGTTCAATTTGTTGTTCTATGAAACCTGCATTTGTTTCTTATAATGGAAAAAGCATTCTGATGGTTAAGTGCTACTTAGCTGATTATTTTGGATTTACTTCTGTGAACTGTATGACCCTTTTATGGGAAGTTTCCTTTTGTGCTGAGGTTATGAAATAAATTAATGTTGAACCAATGGTGGTTTGTGTATATAGGCAGGAATTAAAGCAACTAATACTAATATTTTCGGAAATCAACTTTTTATATTCCTCTTTACCAGTGAGAGGGCATTGGTGAGGCAACAGACAGTTCTTTAGTGTGGTATGGTAGCAGAATGTGTTGAGCATCTGTTAGTTTCTAGGTGTTTGATGAAACAGTCTAAGTATTATATGTGGTCTAATCTGAATTTCATTTTCTTTTGCTGAGGGTGTCCTGTAATCTCGGAGATCTTGTGCAAAAAGGAGGACTATGGAATCCTTTTGAACTTGGCTATGGCTAGCTTCATCTTCTTGTAGTCCGGCTTTGGCCGTAAGCATATTTAGTCACTGTTTATAGTTTCTTCACCTACCCCTCTCCTCTTCTTCTATTCTATTTTTGTGTTAGTGTTGTATGTACATTTGTTTAGATGATCATTTTTGCGGCTTCTATGTGTCTGTGCATATATGCCCGCACTTGTTCTCTTTGAGGATTAGTTTGAATTTCACATGAACATAATCCGATCTATTGATGAATTGTCATCTCCTCGATCCAATTGCTGTTCTGGAATGTGTCCATAACAATGTGATGAAGGGCATAGATTTTAAGTACAGATCTTTAAATGCCAATAACAAGTTGTGAGGATCTGAATCATATCTAAAGTGTGCAACTTATGTTCATGATTTCCAACTTGATGCAGATTATATGTCAAATTGCTGAAGCAGATTTTTGTTTTTGATTTTTTATTAGTTTATTAAAGTTAAATACCAGTTTCTGCGGTTCCTGTGGTGGAGTACATTGTCACGACATCTGGAAAGATGATAAATTTCCTTTCTGGAAAAAGCAAAAGGTTAAATTTCCATGGCATAAATTTTTCGTTTATCTTTCACCTTTCTGAAAGGTTATAATGACTTAAGTCTGATCTGCATAAGTTGCATTCCCTGTTTTTGGAAACTCTCCATGATAATACCTAGGTGGAGTTTGGTGGTCGGTGCATGAGTAATCTGTATGGTTACAGTAGCAATATTTAGATAGTACCCAAAAGAAGAAGGGAGAAGTTATAAAGTTTTTCTGATCACTGTCTGAACTCAACTTTCATAAGTTATAGGTGTTAATGAATCTGTGTTGTAATGGCCAATTTGCCAGATCTCTGAAATCAAAATCTCATTGCACTGCCCTTCCGGGACCCCCTTGAACAAGAACTTTTCATCCTTGCCACTGTGATATGAATCCTTTTTTCTATTTTCTTTTCTTTTTCCAAATTTCCATGTTTTCTTCCATCATTTCTGGTCTAGTTAGTAGTACTGAATGAGATGCCAATTGCCTAGCAATACATGTTTTAGTTTAAGCCTCCTATTGTTTCCTCTTTCTGGTGTTCGTTTAATTGCATGAACCAGGAAATGTTAAAAATTATCACAGAGACATTGAGATAAATGAATATACCTAGCGTGTGGGAGTCTGTGAGGTGCTTCTGCATGACTTTTTCTGGCTAATCCTAGCCTTTTTAAGTTTCTAGCATGGGATTAATCTGCTTATGACTGTTTTAGTGGATCTCTTTTTGATGTCTTATTACTAGATGGGAAGGGGAAGGATACCTGACCACGGAAACTGGCCCGAAAGCAGTGAGTATCAGTTTATGCAAATATTGCGTGAGAGAGTGTCAAAAGATCCTGATCACAACCCTGGCTTACGAAATGCTGATTGGGAGCAAGTGGATAATGAGTTGTTTGCTGCTGTTGGCATGAGGTACGGTACAGAGAGGTTGAAAGGGAAGTACTACCGGTTGCGCTATAAGTTTCGCCATTTCTTAGAGTTAGTCGAGACTAGAGGTGTCACTTGGAATGCAGAGACCAACACCGTGCGTGCTTCAGATAAAATCTGGCAGACCTTAATTAAGGTAGTCTGGTATTTCTGGGCAAGAACAATATGATTGCCTTCGTTATCATATTTCAATACTGTACTTACAAACTCTTATTTTCACAGCAAAGCAAGGAATTCAGAACATTTCGCAAGAGTGGTTGCAAACACTACGAGTTACTTAAACAAATCTTCCCAGATATCGCTGCTGGACAGTCTCGCCATTTGTCTGGAAATTCTAACGAAAACCACGAGACAGAGGGAGAGTTTTTGTATAGGGGTTTGCATTTTGGTGAGAGTGAGGTTAGTGGTGGTTGTTCCATGGGTGGTAGTTCTATCAGAGGAGGTAGTATGGGTCGTAAGGCATTTACATTTACATGTGATGTTGCCGGAGAACATCGTCCAGCAAAGAACTTAAAGATGGAGAGGTTTGATGATGCTTTGGATGCATGGGTTACTGCATTGAACGCTAAGACGGTTGACAAAGCCAATGCAGACAAAGATGAAGGCGCTTATGTATCACCTGACTCGTATTCTGTTGAAAGAGTGATGGATATCTTGGAGGGTATGGTTGGTATCCCTGCTAATGCATACATGAAGGCACTTGATAAATTCACAAACCCAGATTGGAGGAAAATTTTTGTTAAAATGTCTGCTCTTAGGAGGAGGGAGTGGCTGAAAACTCTAGAATAGCCTGTCCTGGCCGTGTCCGAATATTGTGTTCATATTATCTTTTGTATGTGTGTTCTATGGTTTTGAAGGCCTGTAAACGTTTTGCACTTGAAAGTGTAGGCAGAAAATATTCGCAAACATTATTGTGCTCCCACTCCACTGTGCATCGCAGGAGCATTGTGCTCTCCCTTGTGCGTGTAAAACGTGTTCTAGGTGCAAAAATGATCGCTGCTTCTCCTCTTGTGCACCCTTTCCTTTCTCTCTCTCCCTTCTTTCCATGCCCCTTTACTCTCTGTATTTTTCGCAAAATAGCTATTCATAGCTATTCCATGCATCCACACAAATGTGCATTGGCGTCGTGTTTTATTGCTGCTATTGTGTATATATATGGTAGATAAAGTGTTTGATACCTAGCTTGAATCAAACTGTTATATAGTCCCTCTATTAGTGAAGTTTTGTGAACATAATATATATAATTATGACCATATAATATAAAAGTTACATAGTATTTATAATTAGTATACTAGTTGCGATTATATTGTTTACTGATTGTGAATATATTTGAAAGAGTTGTGAATTGATAGTTTATTAATTGTAAACATATAAAATGAACATTGAAAATCTTGAACATAAAGTAATTAAAATTGTGAATATATAAAATGAGATCTGTAAATAATTAAAAGTTGTGAATGTATAATATAAAATTTATGAATGTATAATATAAAAATTGTGAATGTGTGTACTGTTTATACGTTGCGAGGGGGACAATGTCTTGGGTGCACAATATAAGTGCCCCGAAATATTTACATGAATCAGATTTGATGGTCATGAAATTTTTATATACTTAAATGAGAGTTTGTGTCTATAAAACTAATAGAAAAGAAGATTCTGTGGAAAACCAATAGTATATAATTTCTAGATTTGAAACTTTTTGCTAGAAAGATACACTATAATTAGCATATACTAATTAAAAAAAGGAGAAAAGCAAATTATACAATTGTCCGTACTTATTCATTAAGTATTATGCTCTTTCACGTTTAAAAAAAAAAAAGCTCAGCAATAAATGATGCACGTGTTTCTTTCTTTCTCTCTCTCATCTCTTTTCTCTCTCTTCTCATTATTATCTCTCCTCGCGTCTCTCTTCTTCTACTCTTTTCTTCTTTGCTTCACTGGTGGTACCACCAATCATCTTATGACAAATAAAAACCACCATAAAATTCGTCTTTCTTTGCTGATCGTAACGATATGTACTATGTCCAAGAAAACCTCCTAAGTGTCGATTCATTATTACAGCCCGTCGTCTTCTTTCTCGTGCAGTCAAAGATTCCGGTATCATCTCACTGCACCGCAACTACCAATCTCTTCGTCTCCTCATTGCGACTCTAACCATACCTCCCATGTGATGTTTGGACGCTCCAAGCTCAATCCGCCATTAAAGCCCTCCTTACCTTTAAGTATGCATGCATATAGGACAAACAAATAGTTATGGGATAATAAACAAATATTTTATGTATATATGAAAATCAGTGAACAAATAGTTGTGGGGTAGTGAATAAATATTTGATGTATTTGTGTATATTTACGTATGTAAGAGAGTGGTGAATAAATATATGTGGAGTAGTAAACAAATATATGTAGAGTAGTGAACAAATATATGAGAACTAGTGAACAAATAAACGTGTCTGTATTTGTGTGTTTGTGTGTGAGAGAGTGATGAACAAATAATTGTGAAGTAATAAATAAATATTTGATGCATATATAAAAGTCAGTGAACAAATAGTTGTGGGATAATGAACAAATAGTCATTGAACAAAAGTTGTGAATTAGTGAACAAATAGTTATAGGATAGTGAACAAATAAATACTATGCATGAACAGTAATGCGTAGTGCATACTGTTCACACACAAAAGAAGCGTAATATTTAATGAAGAAGTACCTTGTGAGGGTATAAGGAGCCTCGAATAAAACCCTAAAATGCTGTTCAAGCTATTAGATAACGACAACTTTACCCTGACCGTTTACTTTATTCATTAGGCAAAGGACCTAAAATCGTGGTCAACCTCGGTTACATTACAGCAGTGTTGAAAAAGGGTGCATTTATGCCATAGGATCTTAATCTCTAGTCGTTAGTACTTAAATTCATGATAATATATTTCGATAATTTGTCAAACTGTTCTTCTAAAGGATGCAAATGTGATGTTGCACTAATTAAAATTTATTAAATGATTTCTTAATATGAAAATTTATCACATTTAAGCATTTTGATATTAAAAATAACTCAACTCCTAAATCATGAATTAACTTAATATGTCAACACTATTTTTCTTTTCCTTTTCAAAACTATGTAGCATTTTTTTTCAGATAGGATGTTAAGGATATAACGTGAATTTTTCCTGCTACAGGATTAAACTTATTAAAAAGAAGCTTTAGTGTGCTTTGGTTTCAATTCTCTTTTGGGGTTTTCATCAAATTGCATATTGAAGGCATTTTGTTAGTTTATACTTGTTTTTATTAAATTTTTGCACTTGTCACCTCATCGTCGTTTCGGTTTGCTTTCGGGCCCAGGGAAAGGGAGGAATGTGTTTTCGGAGAGATAGTACGCGTCTTTAGTGTGTGCATATATATAGAACTTTATAATATTAATTTCATTTATGGAGTTGGAGTTTTAGAACACAATAAAATGCGATTATGTTATCTAGGAAAAAAATACAATAAAGTTTCGTCATATGTTGTAGCTAAAAAAATTGCTTTCCTCTATACTCATTATCACACATTTATTTAATCCATCAATGAAGAACATCTAATTTTTTTATTTTTTAAGAAAAAACATAAAGAATATCTATTTGGTACCAAATGCATACATGCCTATTTGGATTAGTTTCTTTTTTAAGGGAAAATGTACTTTTTGTTTGCATTAATTATTTGACTTAGTTTTAAAAAAAGTTAAAAATCTAAAAAATGCTCTAATATAAATTTTTTTTAAAAAAGTCAAAATTTTTAACCTCTTAAAAAGACACTTCTTCAAAAGTTGTTAGAATACGTGCTTTCAAGAAAAGCTAATCCAAAAGAACCTATATTTAGCAGTCTATGCCAATTTCTATGCTTGTGACTTATGTAATACGCCAGGTTGTATTTGAAAAGGGAGAAAAAATAATGTTGACATATAATTCATAGTTTATCAAGAGTTAGCCATTAGAATGCTTAAATATGATAAATTATCATCTTAGTGGAATCAGTTAATGAATCTTAACGAGTGCACCGTTTCACCCACTAAAAAAATCATTTACAACAATAAAATGAATCAACCATTAATTAACTTGTAAGTAATGCAAATGGCAAACCAAGTTTTTACAGGGAGAAACCATTTTCGTCAAATAACCAATTTCTTCCATTTATAACAATAAACTGGATCATCCATGATTTTAAAGAATGATAAAACAATAAACCAATTGCCCAATTGCAACAAAAGAAAACAAATTGTTTTCGAAGGACCCAACAACTCCAGCGTTTTGCAATCTCGTACTCAAATCAGGCCACCAGCATAAGGCACCCAAGTGGCAGGCAACCATTTATCTCCTTGTATAAACCTGGAAACCGTAAAATTACCCGCTTCTGCTGCACCCATCACATTGTAACCCTCCCATTTCACCCTGTTACTGGTCACCGATCCAGGCCCGTTATTCCCATACTCACCGTAATACAAAGTATTGAGCCCAAAATCTCCAGACCACGCAACCCAACCCGCAGCATCAATCAAGCCGTCCATAAACGATTGCATGTAAACAGTTCTGGAATACTCCTTCCACGGCCGCCCTAGGTACGTCTTCGTTGCGGCGGCACCACCGCCGTTATTGGCCAGGTCGGTGGTAGGTTTAATGCTGCAGTTGTGTATAGAAGTTCCAGTGTTTTGGTTGATGTCAATTCTGCCTTGTGCTGTGATGGCATTGAACTGGTTCGGCAGTGGCAGCCGGGCGTATATGTTGCAGTTCTGGAGGACGGCAGCTGCGTTCCCGAATATGAAATCGACGGTTCCGTCGATGTTGCAGTTACGATAGAATTGTCTGAGAGAGTGTGTGTATAGTGTGTCTTGGTAGCCTTCGAAGCTGCAGCTGTAGAAGGTTGATAGATCGGCTCCGTTTCGTACGGCCACGGCTTGGTGCTTTGCGGCTCCTGCGGTGTTACGGAATGCGATGTTTGCTGCAACAAATCCTTCTCCACTCACGGCTGCAGAGTGAAAACAATTACTGCAATATAAAATTTAATTGAAGAAAAAACATGAAAAGTAAATTCTAACGGCCGTTTACAGCGTGTCTGGAACAAATGAATTCTGTAAAATTTTGTGAAATTATTTACAAATTTAAACTTTTTTCATGACTGATATCATCTTTTAAAAATATGGATTTTATTTACTGATATCATCTTTTAAAAATATGAAATTTATTTGAAAATGGAAGATTTGCAAACTTTGTATTTGCTCAAGTTTTACAAAATCTTAGCCTAAGATATGGAATTTAGAATTACAAGAAAATCAAATCCACAAAAGATCTTAAAATAACAAAAACATCTTTAGAAAATATAACATAATAAAATATTATCATTTTTCATTTCTCTTTTCTGTAAGCTTAGTATCATCTATACTCTATAATAAAGCAAAATAAGCTGCAATTCCATGCTGCTAAATGACAGTCTATATAACAAGTTTTTTATAATTACTTATCAATTAAATATGTCCATTTTAAGGTCATTTTTTGTTTTTCATTATTTATTCAATTCCATTCTTGTATTAAATATTTTAATTTAATTAATATTATGCCCTTTCCTTATATATTATCATTGTTTTATTAATTCCATAGTATATGATTGTTCAATAACTATTTAGTAAGATGTAAAAACTCTATAATTTTTCATATATGTTGCTCCCCATACATTACACGAGTGTCACACTAGTTATAAATAAAGAACAACAAAAGTTAATATAGTTATTGAACTATAAGCAAATTAAATTTAATAGCAACAATTACAAAGAATAAAGAGATAATACAGTACTAAATTAAAGGGTATTTACATAAAATATATATATTAATTTTAAATTTAAATTTAAGCATGTTCCAAACCTCAATTTGAATTTATAAATAATAAAATTAACAAAAAATTATTTTACGACTCTAAATAACAATATTCATTTAAAATACAAATTTGCATAAATTTTATTTATAAATAAAATAAATCCCACACCGCCATAAGTATTGTTGTTAGAATATAGGAAGTTTCTATTGTAGCTTACCAAATGTTGATTATCGTCCGGTTGATCCCATCTCCGACCATCATGATGTATCTTTGCTTACTACCAATAGTAACATACTTTTCATACACTCCGGCAACGACGTAAATCAAGAAATATCCATCGCCGGCAGCAGCATTGGCCGGAGCTGCAGCTACTGCTGCACCAATGGTGGTGAAATTCCCACTTCCCTTAGGGTTCACCACCACCATTTGCCTCACCTTTACATTATTATTATAAGCTTGCAAAAGCTTTCTGCTTCTTACAAACTCAAAACTGTTTCTTTCTCTTAGTCCATAGTGGGCCCAGCCATGCAAGAAAAGAGCCAAAGACACTATAAAATGAGAGAACATCTTTAATGCCTAATAAATCTAACTTTGCTTCTTCAAGACCATCTAAGCATGTTTCATGGTTGGTTAATGTGGCGCTAAGATAAGTATGAATATCTTCTTCTTGCTGAAAGCTTTGAAGGGTTTCTGTATTTCTCAAAGCTCGATTGGTTTTAGCCAAGAAATCTTTGTTCAAGCTAACAAGAAGTTGACAATCTTCAAGGGCACGGATTTTTGTCATCTCAGAAAATGTACGAGGCATTGATTTGAGGTAGTTATTGACCAAGGAAAGAAAGTTATCGGTCGCCGACAACGAGTGGTCAAGAGATCGCCTGCCGTAGTCGTGCACGGTGGCGACGCCATTGCCGCCGGGGAGCAGCATTGATGTGCAGAAATGGGGGTAGGGTGTGAAGTTGCATATGGTTTCTGGGGAAAGTAATTGTGTTGAGAGAGATGAAGAATATGCATGGATTATTGGTAGGATGAGTAGATAGAGAAGAAAACATGGAGATGCAATGTTTCTTGAGGAATCCACAGCCATGGTGTTTAGTTATAACGTTGTGAATATTTCTAATCAAATAGCCATCTATATATATATATATATATATATATATATATATATGAATATGAATATACATATTGTTAAAGAATGTTTGATACTTCAGGTAGTTTTTTATATTATAGTATTAGATTAGGTAGTAATCAAATTTATTTTTTTATTATTCTGTTTCTGTAGTATATTGGTTACCTATTACTTTACCTTTTTAGTATTGTTTATTTTTTATGGTACTTGTTTCTTTGATATGCTATTAGTATCTTGTTTCTTTGATATGCTATTAGCATATTAGTTATCTTATCATTATAAAAGATTTTTTTAGGATATTTTTAAACTATATTAAACTTAAGACTAAACTCTATCAAGTTGAAAGCAGTAAAAAAAAGCTCTCTAAACCAATATGATTCCTAAAATTTAAACTTATATTTTTATCCCTAATGAGTAAAACCGCTACCACCTAAATCAACTTGTTGGTTCTATTGCTTCTAGTATACATATTTTCTCCTCATATTTTCTTCCAATATTTTCTTTTTTCTATTTTAATATATTTTCCACACATATACATATGTATGAAAATATTTCAGCTATGGAAGATCTTGCGAATTTAAAAAGTTGAGGTGAACATGTTTACATGTTCGTCTTGAAAGCGTGTGAATCTAATTGATGTGATGCTTCAAGGGAGAATTGTGATTTCTATTTCACCCAAACACATAGTCAACATGGGAATTAAATTTAATATGACCGCTCGACTCATGAGCTGGTGCCAAATGGCTGCTGCTAATAATTGTTTTATGAGTTAAAATGGGTATTATAAACATTTAAAATAAAAAAAATTAGCGAGAGGAGTTTTTCTACATATATTAAATGCGTAAAAGCACCTCAATACACTAAAACTTTCTATAACTTCTTTATTCTTTTTGTTAAATAAACTTTGCCGAAAACCCTGTAAACTAACTATAGGAGAAGATTTTGCTATGAGATAATGAACCAAAGATTGAGATCTTATAAATGCATCCAACTAACTGATAAGTTGGAATATTCTTCATATAGGAAGCTGAAAGCCAAACATGACACTTTCTGCACTAACATTGTACCCCTCTAAAATTCCTACGTGTTCCCTGCAAATCCCAATCTGGTTATATCATAACACTTGAAATGCACCCTGCTCTTAATTGTAGGGGAAAACAACAAAATTTGAGCGAGATAGAATAAGTTAAACATATTATATGTTGTTCCATGTTAAGAGATTATCGTATCTATTTTAAAAAATATGGAGGATTACGAGGGTTTTTAATAACATAGGGGGGTTAGAATCAACCTGGCGATGCTAATTCCATGTCCGATCGATCCACTCGACCAGCATGGATGAATCATCGCATGATTTGCTTTGCGTTCAAACTAATGAATCAACTCTCGTTTATTTAACTTATGCATTCTAATCGAGTAAAATGTAGGCCATTACTTGGGTTGTACGGATCACTTGGCCCAAAACTCAAGCCGACCCTTGCTCGTTAGATTTTGGGCTTAAATCAAACTTTAATAACTACAAATATACAAGCAGATATTTCTAGTTCTAAAGTAATCCTTATATTATTGTACCATTCAAAAAATTGTTGGGGCCTGTTGGGTTTGTTTGGATTAGTTTTCTACTTATTGTCAAGCACTTTTTTAGGGAGAAAAAAACACATCTTTTTTAAAATTAAGTATTTAAAAAAAAAGTTAAAACTCTAAAAAGACATTCAAAATTAAAAATTTTAACTTCTTAAAAAAACACTTTAGAGGGAAAAAAAAAACTCTAGCCCTTTAGTTGCAAAAATTCTTTATGATTTAGTAAAATTCAAAAAAAAATAACGCGTACCTATGCCTATTAAAAATTAATCTCGAAGCCTCTTACGTCCGAATCGATCAACGCAATTGGACGGATCTTTCCAATTTTCCGAAACCGAGGTTAGAGTTTGGGCCTGGCGGTTAAGTTAGTTAAGTAACCTCCAATAGTCCATTTCTTAACACCCGCCTTATCATCTCAGCAACACACCAGCCATGGAAATAACTCATAGCTTGACTCGACCAATCACTTTTTTCCACCATTCTTCCACTAAATTCTCCACCCCTATCCCACTAAAATCATCAAATTTCCATCGCCATCGAAACCCAAAATGGAAATGGCCAACACTCTCCAGAAGGACACGACTATTCGCACCACCATTATCAGTCGGAGGTCTCTGGGACGCCATAACCGGGAACAACAATGCCTGTGATGCTGTACTCGCCATTCGACGTGGGATGCTTCTCTTTCGACAGGCATGGCTGCAATTTTTCTTCTTCTTTTTTGTTCTTCAGCATGCTTGGTTTCTTATTTCACTTGTTCTTGCAATTGAAGGGTGATGTTTTGGGATCTTTGTTGGAGTTTGACAAGGCCATTGAGCTCGACCCTCGCCAAAAAGCATGTGAGTCTCTCGTTCTTTTCATAATGACTCAAGCCCAATTACTAACATGTCATCATATTAAATTTAATCAACTTGTCCAAAATGATTATGTCCGTAACAGTAGTAGTAAGCCTAAACATGTGAACTAATATGGCAGGACATTACAAATTTCCCTATCCTCAGTCGTGCCAAATACAAATAGAACAAAATCACAATTCAGAACCCCAAGCAAGCTGCGTAAGATCCTCGAGAAGCGTGATGGGATGGCGTTAAACTTTTCTTGGCTATTACTTAATTTGAGTAAAAGGCAAAACATTCCCCACGTTTTGTTGAAATCACACATTTTTCACGATCATAATATAATAGAGATGTCATTATAAGTCGTAACTAACTGATTATTTCAGCATCGTTTCATTCCATAGGGGCTTTGTTATTATCTCAGCAATACCTTACTAGAGTACCATGTGGTCTAATATACTAATTCCAACAAAAAGAATGGTTGTTTTTGCACTTCATCCTTTTAACTAATCTTATTCTCTAATTGTAAAAATTATGCAAATATCAAACAAGTTGAACTGTTAGTCTTGATGGATCATAATTAATTTCAATTTTTATTTTTTTTTGCTACTGCTCAAAGAAAAAGAGGAAAAGAAGTTTTGATTTGTGTATGATGTAGCTATTTTTTTGAGTAATCAGATCTTTGGCAAAGGGGTTTGTCGCTATACTATCTCGATAGGTAATATATTGTTTTCTGTTCTGAACTTCTGAATCCTCTTTCTGATTCTTGATATAATCTAACTGTAGTCATTAATAATCAGAAAAACTAAATCTTGCCTAATAGATTTGAGGAAGGCGCTGAGCAATTCCGGGTAGATGTTGCACAAAATCCTAATGATACAGAGGAGTCAATTTGGTGCTTTCTCTGTGAGTCTCAATTGTATGGGGTCGATGAAGCAAGAAGAAGATTTCTTGAGGTGGGATAAGTGCTTCTAGTTTTGATATTTATCAAACATCTTAATTGTACATCATTTCCCGTTTGTGTTATTTCACATCATACAGCAAGGAACTGAAACAAAGATAATTAAAAGGAAAGGAAAAAGATTTGGAGAAGCTTCCATATAAAGAAAATCAGTGCAATGCATAATATCTTCTCATAAGCAGCTCAGAGTCTAGATGTATGTTACTGTACTTTCCATTGTTTCCCAGTTTCGTGTTAAAATTTTCATGAGGGGATTTTCCCACAACTCCTTGTTCAATGAATGCAGGTCGGTAGAGATCCACGGCCGGTTATGAGAGAAGCTTACAACATGTTTAAAGGTGGTGGTGATCCAGAAAAGGTGTAGACCAATGTGATCAACATACTTGTTCAATTATCAGAAAAACATTACATTATCTTCAACTGGCTGAGGAAATAAGAAGCTTGGGTTTTTTCTCCTGAAGCTTCACCATTATTGTGAAACTTTTGAGGAGCATCCTGTTGAAACACACAATTAAGATCAACTTCATAATATAGTATTAGAATATGGCAATTAAAGCATGTTCATCATTAGTTATCATTATAGTATTAGGGTATGTTAATTAGGGCATCTTAATTATTAGTTTCTATAAACGGATTGTCACTAAATAAAGAAATCTGCTTCCTTGCCAAGCTTGTGTCTGCATTTTTGGAGGGAAAGGAGAATGAGTATTTATATGCCTCTTTATATGCTGGACTTTACTATGAATCTCAGGTATTGCTCCTAACTCAAATTTCCTGTATTGATTTTTCTTTTCCGCAGCGCCTGCATGCTCTTCAATGATATTTTTCATGGTTGGTATAAAGGCAGGCATTTTTTTTCCTGGAAAACTATTTAATTTGTATCATAATAAATTGGCCTAGTTCTATGTTGGTTTCATGTGTAGTAACTTTAGTATAATTTTATCTGTGCAGAATGAAATGGACTCAGCAAAACACCACATAACTGCAGCATGTCAGTCTCTTTATGGCTCAAGGTTCGTTATAAGCATAGTTTGCATGTTGAGTCTTTGCAAATTCCGGTTAAGGCAGACGAGAAGGCGTATATCTGATAATGTTATTTGTCTCAGGTCTGATGATTACATGGCTTCTCTTGCCAAGGTTCATTGCAAGTGTCGGAATTGGAGCTACAGTTGAACGAAACATTTTCATTCTATTCAATCCAATGTTAGTATTGATTGTTAAGCTTAGCACAGATTTGATAGATAAAACACTTGGAAAGTTTGTTAGCATATTTTGTTTAGAGCTCTTAACTAATGTCTCAGTAATCAAATGGATTATCAACTGCGAAATATACTTGGACGGGGTCAACAGGAGATCAAGAAGGACTATGGCGCCATAGGTTGGTAACCTCCACCGTATGTTGCACGGGTTGCTTGCCTAAGGTCCGCCTAAGTGGTACAGCCTACGACATAATTTGAGGTAGTGGGAGCCTGCATTCACACGGCCCCTACCTAACTCAGTGTTGTTAATATTGGGGACCAGAAAATGGAGTAGTTGCACCGTCAGTTTGAGGGCAATTTCGACTAGGGAGCTGCAGTAGGCATTCTTTTCAATATAGGCGTTCTCATTCCGTGTCTTGACCATTTCATATAGACTTGCTAAAGTTATTCTGATCGTCAAGATTGTATTCTTATTGCAGGGTCCACTGCTTCTGCTCAGAGAGAGAGAGAGAGAGAGAGCGAGAGATGAAATTGACAGAATGAGCAATTACTTGCTGTTTTTTGAGGACCATTTCAATGCAGTTAGAGGCTGAATTTCCTCCAAACGAGAAGCATGAAAGAAAAGTACAATAGCTGAAATATCATCCACAGCAATTCCCTTCCTCTTGTGTTTCCATGCACGGACTGCGCTTTTTACTAGACGCTTGGCTGATTTCGCCCTATCTGTCGTTGAGGATACAATTTGTACAGCTTCTTGATTGGAGATAACATCCCACACCTGCATAAGCACATGAACATTACCATTTAGCTTTTCAAAGCCATCCCTAACTTGCAAAAGACAAATTATTGAACCCTCTTTAGTTTCAGAAGTTGATAATCATCGTTAACATCAGATTGATAATGACAACATAAACAATTGGATCATATGATGGATACAGATTCCTTTACTTGATGTTTTGCTACTGATTGAAATTGTAACAGAAAGTCTTTTCAGTATTAACAACACATCGAGAAAGAGGAGTCGGAACAATGATTACTGCTTTAACCTAGTAGTCTCGCTCGAGTTCAGACTACCATCACAGAGGACTTTCTATAGGCACATAATCTGGTCTCACATGAGCAAAGAACAACTAACAAAAGTATACTTACCCCATCTGTTGCCAATACCACAAATTGGTCTCTGCTGGTTATATGTCTCTGCGTCACTTCAGGGACAGAAATTAGTCCATAATCCTTCACGCAATAGTCTCCGAAAGCTCTAGACATTGCCAGTCCAGGTGCTTCTTCATCTGGCAGCCATACTCTGTGCACGCCTGGTTCATCATGCAAACGGAATACTCGGCCATTACTCTGAATTATTCGCTCAGCCTCCTCTGTACACATTGTTAACAAGGAGTCAGTGATCCTTAAAACACAGAGCTTCTTTTCTTTCATCTTGGTGAGAAAGAAGGAGAAAGGAGGGAGAGAGACTGACGGGGTAAATTAGGCTTGAAGTCAATAGTAAGCTGAATCGGTATCAAGCTCCCATCATCAGAAGTAGTAGCCAATACAGCACGCGAGTCACCAATATTGGCAATATATATGTTCTCACCCTGAAAGAAAATTCAGAATCCAGGACAATAAGCAAATTATGCTGATAAAAATCTACTTCATGAACTCATAGCAAACCAGGCACATAAGAAAAAGAGAGAAAATAGAAAATTAGAAAGGGAGGGCCGACAAAAATATACTTTGGAGATCAGCTCATGCCAGGCAACAATGCAAGAGCTCCCTTTGTGGAATAACCAAAGGCCAGTATCATTGAGGTATAGAGATTTATCTTGAAGATTTTGTAGCTTACACAGGAGTCAGAGTTTCAATATGAAGACTGAAGCCAGTCTCAAGTATACTACTCACATGGCCAGAAACATATACTACTCACAGTGTGCAAAGTTTACCTGTCTAACAATGGTCAAAGCAGTGGTTCCACTATTGAATGTATCAATTTTTTGGTGATGCTCCAGCTCCTGATCAACAGCAGCACACGCCTTTAAGTAGGAGTGCTTCCATATATTAAACCTTTGAAGCTTTTTATCCGATTCCAAGTCAAGATCAAGATCTAGATCTATTGATGCTTCTGCAAGCGTCTCTTGCCAATTGCAGAGCAGCGAAGACGGCATCGATTCCCTAACCGTCTTTGCAACAAAATGTCCCCATGGACCATGTCCATCAAATATCCCACAGAACATCATGTCTTCTTGGCAGCCAAATTCCTGCCATGTGAACCACCACCATTTAAGCTCGCAAGAAGAGCAACATTATCGCATAACAAACATGTTATTGAAAAATAAAGGTTTCTGCATATTTATGGTCTAGTAAATGATACATACAAAATCAATTATCGGCAAAACGCACCTCCCAAACAATAAGACAGTCTTGGTTAACGCCTTTCTCTCCTCTCCTGGAGAAAACAGAAGCAAAGTTCTTGGAGCCGTCCACATTAACAATTCCTGAAGATCTTAATATCAAATCATTCTTCTTGGCCTCCCTAACCATAGCTTCCACAGCCTCTTTTCCGCTTAAATCCCCATAACCGATGTTCTTCCAACGCCTGAACGAAAGCGACCTGGCCAGGCCATTGAACATGGACGAAATACGACCCATATCCACAATGCCTCTCCAACCAAACTCACTGCAATATAAGACTTAGCAGTTCTTTATCTGAAATTCTAAATAGAGACACCATCTCAGAAAGCAACATTATATATGTACATATGGTCCGTGCTTAGGCACACAAGTCTAATACTAAAATCACATTCATGATGTAAGGATTTGGGAAATGCTTAGCTCAGAAAAAAATGGTGATCTGACTCAGAAAGATAAGAATCTGATAAATTTTAAAATGCAAATAAGAATCTTAATATCTCTACAGTATTCTTAAAAGTATGCATGAACAAGACATCAGACAAACCTCACAGAAACAAATTTTGATAAAAGACTAAGTAACATAACAAATGAACCAAAACCCATTAATTCTATAGAGGATTAATGTAAAAAGACCTTGTCTTTCGAGCAAAAGAGATGGTGCAAAGAATGAAGGGAGGGCTAGGCCGGAAACTGAAGAAGTGGCCGGAAAGATGATGTAACTGGCCGGAAAGTGATGCAATCCCGACGAGTTGGGGTCAAGTATGAGGATAAAGAAGTTACGGATGGATTAGAATACATTGTTTTGGAGCTTCGTTGAGATGTTTTTATGGGGGCAGAAGAGAACAAAGAGATTGGGTGTTGCGTACAGTGACATGTAAACAGCGTACGTGTAGTTGCGGTGTTCAACTTGTTTTTTCAGCGTTTGTAACTACAAACAACTGTTTTGACAGTTAATAAGTATACGTTACTTATGGTATTTTTAATTTTTCTTTTTTTGGCAAAAGCATGGAGTATAAATTGAAAAGTAACAGTTCTCAATTATTGGTAAAAAAAAATTAGTTGGTTTAGTTGGAGAACAATTTTCTTACTGTAAAAGAGTATAACGTCCAAATTTAACTTTTAACCACAATAAATCAACTACCAAATCATCTACAAGGAGCTCTTGCTAAGGTTTTTGGTGGCTTAGGTCTTCAGGATCAACATGTTATGTTACCTTACTATTACCTTTTCTTTATATACGAATTTACATATTAGATAATTCATTTTCATCATATTCTTTTAACATATTACATAATTCATTTTCATCATATTCTTTTAATAATAAGAATTAAATGTAAAAATAATAATAGAACATATACGAGTAGACTCTGAGATTAGAGAACTTGGTGTGACATTACTTGAATCAGTAATCGTGGTGCATACGTTGCCAAGACTTTTGTCAAACAAATAATATAATTCTTTACATATGATAATGTTTCAAACTATATATCTATGAAGGAAAGTGAAAAAAAAATGTATATATCTAATTTCTCAGATAAACTGGTGTTATCTTATTACACAAAGCAAATAAAAACTGAAAAATCGACTCAATCTTCACTAACTAAACATGATTATATAATTTAATTTACAGACCAAACCAATATTCTTGATCATTTAAACTAGTCTCAACCTAATATTAGAATGCAAAGCTGGAAAATAAATTCTATTTTATTACTAATCATGCATGTATTAGCTAATTTATACATGTAAACTACTGACTTGATGTTTTGAATCTACTTATTAAATATTGACATATGATGAGTTGGAACTTGAATTTTATGGCTGTTGTTGAATAGAGAAAAAATAATTTTCTGTTTGAACTTGAAGTTTTTCAAGAATTTTTCATCATGAAAGATATAATGTATTTTATTTTTTTATGAATTTTCCTTCACAAATAAATTACATAATGATTGTCAAGGATTTCTTAGTATTAGATAAATAATCACTTGGAGCAAAGATATTAGTGAATAATTCAAGTGATTGAGATTATTAATCTTATAAAAGTTATGATTTAGGTTTATATTTTATCGAGACAAAGATTTAATTGAGAGTAAGAAATTTAAAAAGAAAAAACATTTGGATCAGTACTAAAAAAAATTTCTTGAAGTAACCACATGTTATAAATTATTAATATTTAATTGTTGTGCAGACTAATCTTGTGGTGCGAGAGAGAGAGAGAAGAAACACGATAAGGATAATAATCGTGGGAGTTGCTTCCAAAAAAGGAAGTTACAATCATATAAAAGTCAATTTTTCAATAACAATTAAATTAAATTATTGTTAAATAATGTTGATTATTGTACTTTGTAGCATCAAAATCAGATATTTTTATATATTACTATGTGGATAAATTTGTTTGGCCGAAGAAGATCGACCTGATATAAGCATGCTGGTCCCTAGCTGGCCCTTTCTATTTCTTTCTTTTTTAACTTTAGATGATAGATTGGGTAATATGCTCATGTCACTAATAATTGAATTAACTTGTGTTTAGTATACAATGTAACTTGATTTGAATATTCATCCATCCAAAGTTTAACAGATCTACCTCCTTGCAATTTGTGTAATTAGATGCATGATTGTGCTCCTGTGCTTCAAAATATTTATCACCTTACCTCTACCTCTCTATACTTTTCAAAAGATGGTATATAATCTCCTTTTTTAACCCTTTTTGTTCAAATTAACTTATTTTGTATTGTAAACGACTTTACTACATTTATCACAATAAAGCTTGCAATTTGTTATGTGCCTTTATTTTCAGCTAACAACGACTAGATATGACCAAAAAAAGAGGCAATTGTGCCACTTGTTAGAAAGTATTGGAGGTTAATGTAGTAAGTTTCAAAAGCATATGAGGTTAATCATCTAACTAGACAAATTATAGGAAAATAATTAGCTAATTAGACAAATCAATAAAAACTTATTCTGACAATCCATCACAACGATCAGCTGAAACGTGTAATACAAATTGAGTATGTGGATAACAACATAGCTAAATGAGATTAAATGTAAAAAAATTTTCAAGAAGGCCAACTTTGATAAAGGAAATAAATACCATGATATATCATGCCATCAAGGCTTAAATCATGGAATGAAAAGGATGCTTCATTAAACTCCAACAGCTGAGGCATTTGACCGAGAAAAATAAATAATTACAGCAAAGAAAGACGAGGAATTCTTCAATTGCAGCATAATTACATGCTTCATGAGTATGATCACAAAGAAATGATTGTGATATTAGTTGGATACAAGCATGCTGCATCTACTCATGGTGGACCACAGTAGATTCCTCTATTTTTCTATTAATCATAATCATTTCTACCTCTCAACTCCCCACTCCCCAATTGGGTCGGTTGTTAAAACTCAAGAGCTGCCAATTAAGGCTGACATTTAAGACTCATGTAAATTGATTTTTCTTTTTCTTCAAAGAAATATATTTTTTTTAAAAAATTATTTTTACAATAGGTATTTGACTTGATTTTTTTAAAGGAAAAGATAAAAATTCTAAAATTTCTTCTAGAATATCCATTTTTCGTTAATAGCCGGGATAATAATTAGTATTTGCTTATCACGTTCAATTAATAGTCGAGACATTGAAGAAAATCCAGCTAGGTGAAGCAGCCTAAATGTTGCACCTTAGATGACGAACGTCTAGTAGCCGAAAGCATCATTAGCTTATGTTTTGACCCAAGTAGCATGAGACACGTGAAATCCTGTGTGAATCAGCAAGAACCGCCTTAAAAGGCTAAATACTTCTGGGAGACTGATAGCGAAAAAGTTCTTATTCAATTTTTTTAAGAAGCCTAAAAATGTTAGCCCATTGGAAAATTAAATATTCAAGAGTTATAGAAAAATTTAAAGAAAGTTAATCCAAATGAACCTTGACTCTCAAACCATTAATAACTTATGACCCATTATATATCTTTTTAGGCTGTTGGAAAATTAACTTAAATATGATCACGTTAAATTCATTCTAATATTATAAATTTTTTTTGTACAGTAACATAGACAACATATGTCTCAAATTAGTTAAGAATCAAATAATTCCAATAACGGGAAAATATAATTTCAAAATTAAAATCTCTAATTATAACAAAATGCTATCTAATTCCCCGCCTCAATCCTTAATGTATCTTCAATATTTATAAGAGCTCGATTAGTAATCGTCCGTCGCATCAACTTTCAGTGGACCAATAAGTCTTCCTCAATCCTCATCAAAAAGTCCAGTTTCTTCTAGTGGTGTGTTCGTTTATGTATTATTACAGCAAAAATACGAAAAATGGAAAAAGGAAAAAGATAAGAACAGAAAAGTAATTATAATTGTGCATCAATAAGATGATGTGTCTCGACCAAAAAAATAAGATGATATGTCAACTTTGGACCCCACATAGAATAATTGAAAGGATGATCGGGACCCACATCATCTGAAAGTGGACCAGACAAGTGGACGAGAGCATAAGCTTTTTCTATCTTGAGATAGTCTCTCCACGAAAATATATGACGTGGTTCATGATTTATCTCTTAATTGAAATTTTATGTGATTTAATATATTTAGGACGTAGCGTATACGCACATTGTTTTAACTTTTTCTCTTATTCAAAAACAAATTTGAAATTTATATTAATATAAAAAAATAAAAGTACAGATATATCAATAAAAATATAAGATACAAAATAAAATAAAAAATGTGCATAAACAAACACAGCTCAAAATATTAGTACAAATTTTAACAAAAAAAAAATTATCATAATCTCATAAACAACTCAATATGCCACGCAATTGGTACGAACGTACAAAATAAAGAAAGTTTTATAGATTGCTTAGCTTTGATCTCTCCTCTATAACATATCAATTGGATTTTTCTCCAAACGTTAAGTTTTCTCGTTCAATAAATCAATGATAGAGCGGGATCTCCTGCATGAAGGAGAGGTTGCTTCTCTGTTACGTAATTGAAGAGTAAAGTGAACAGCGTTATTTAATATTATGTGAGGGTATTTATTCCTTCAATCCTAGGCACGTGATCTCTTATTTGAGTATCTTCATTGAATATTATAAGTTTATATCTGTCTCTTAGGATTTATTGTCTTTAAACCTTGGCACTTCTAACGTATGTCTCCACTAATTAATTGTTGAATACTTACGTGTTCTGTTATCTTTTTTTAGGGTTTCTCATTTTGCTCTTAAATTAAGTGATCAGTCCTTAGGAGTGGAGTAACTAAGAAGTCTGACTGTTTCAGTGCTTTCTCATTAATAGTCAGCAAATACAAGCGTGTTATTGTGTAAAAAGTTTTCTTTTGATGTATCAAAATTTCCAAATTTCATGCTAAAGATCGTTTTGGCATCTCTCTAGATTTCTCTTCTCCCTTTTGCATTTAGAAGGAAAAAAAAAAGACAAAACTTAACTAAAAAAGGTTTATTTGGATTAGTTATTTTCATAAAAAAAAAAAAACAATTTTTTTTTTAAGAAAAACCTATGATTTTTGTAATAAATATTTGATTTGACTTTTGAAAAAAATATAAAACTCTATAAAAAGTTCGAGTTTAACTTTTCTCAAAAAAATAATTTCTTAAAAAATATTTTTTTAAAAAAATTGTAAAAAAAAACATGACGTTCTTAAAAAAAATTGATCCAAACGAATCCAGAATGCATAGCTCTCGTTCGGAAATTTTCAAATCTGGCTCCTCGTGTTATGTGTAGAAAGTGTGGAACACGTGCACGTAAGAACATGCAAGCTCATCAACATGTTTGTACATATACCACAACAAATTTTGATAATAACACGTCATGGCAAGATGAATAATTAAAATGGAACCTAACAAGTAATAACGTCCAAAAATTCGAGTTTTGAGGAAATTTCAATAATAATAAATTAATTCAATAAATTTGCACTGTTATGGAAGATGTATGCATAGCTAATAGGGCCAAAAAAAAAAAAAAGAAACAAAATACCAGTAGATTTTTCCTTTTTTTTTGGGTCAAAATACTAATAAAATTAGGTAGGCTAGTCAAACGCATAAATAAATAGCAGCAACCACACTGTAGTACTAGATCGATCACAAACATGACGTCGGTGTAAAGTGAGTGATGTTTGAATCAGTGGTGGGGCCCTTTTTTGGCAGGCGATTGCCAGCCTATAAGATTGCGACACGTGTTTGACCAACAATCACGTGTGGGACGGTGACTTAATACGCTCCGAAAATGACGACCCACCTCTTTTCTCCAGAGGCTCCGCGTAATATATTCTTTTTCTTCAATATATTCTTTTTCTTCCAACGATCAACTTCAGCACCAGTAATATGTGTCCAGATTAGTCTTCCGTTTAAAACTGGATTCCCATTGGACCCAAAGCTACAAGAGTTTGGCCCCTTTAATGGACGACAAATAATGACATTTCTTGATGCTAAATATCCTTTGATGATAGAATTGGATATCCATAACAGTACCGTTATGACATTACGAGATTATTATTTTTGCTACGATCTTGAAATGATGTTAATGTCATTTCTCTTGATCCTTCGAGATATTATAAGTCATTCGTCTCAAGTAAAAGAAAATTAATTGATCAACTACTCTATTTTCAACGTAGCTCATCTAGAAAGACGATTGTAGAAATGATCTGTGGAATATGCTTAAGTTGGAGTTTTTTCCAATGTCACTAAAAGTTTTGTTCTTATTGATTCACTTAATGCATCCTTGAGGTAGGATTTTGACTCTCCGTCTATAGAGTTCCACTTGTTAAACAAAACTTTATTAATTGACCAACTAAATCCATTTTATGGTGAGATAGAGAACAATGATGATAACTTATTGCCCAAAGGTAAAGTGTGATGATCTATTATAATCACTACAAGTTACTTTGGTGATAAACTCTTTGTTGTATATGATAAACTTCTGCAGTGCTCTCTAATGGTGGGCAATAAATTAAATATTTGATCTTGCTGAACTTTAATGCAAATGCTCAAGGATTGGTTAATTGAAGTTAAATTATTGTATCAAATGTAAATTTAATACAATACTTCAAACTAATCATAGTTAATGGGCTAGGGAAGAATTGTTTTTAGTCTTGGGGAAGGGCCTAGTGTAGAAAAATTTTGAAGAAGCATGATTTTATGTATATTGGAGATCAAATGATGCAATCTTTTGACTAGTGTCGTCAATGGAACATCAGAAGGGTGAAAAGTGGACAAAATAATCTATTTGTTTTGGTTTAACTTAGTTCTAGCTAGCAAGACTTTAAGGTCCACTTGCTAGTGATGAAGGTTGTGGTATTTTATATTGGTGGAAAACGTAGTATGAGTATTATTTGTAAATGAGTGTTGTAAATTTAAACAATAATTTGATTTAACTACTTTAACTTTGTAAATTTGTCAAAGATAAGAATACAATTTTAATTCTTGGGAAATGTACTTGTTGGGAGAAGTTTTTTTTTTTTTTTTAAATAAAACCGCTCTCGATCCGACAAAAAATAGCTTTAAGTTCAACATGGCTTGGAAAAAAAATTTAGAGGGCAACCGTATGTTATTGGCTACAGACTCGCATATGAAAGTGAAACTACACTAAGCTAGTTTAATGACTAAAGGTGGCGCATGATGATCAAATCTAAAGAAATATGACCCATTTGCTTATAATTAATAAGATCAACTGGATTCTGAAGTATTTATGAAAGTAAAAACAACTGACACCAACAATACTTTCGCAATAGTGGGAGGCATCGTATTTCCTATTAGATTAGTGAAAGATTTTCATAATGTTCTTGTATAGGATAGAGACAAATATATGGAATCATCAGGAAAGAAATCGTTAAGCCTAAGCTGTACATGAAGACATCTCGAATAAGGACACGGAAAAAAAAATGGAAATCTAGGGCGCCAAATTGTCACATAGTATTGATTATATTAGAAAAGAGCCACCCAACCTCGTCACGAGAAAGAGGGAATATAATGAGAGGATTGATATATAAATTTGTGAATTATAGGATTGTTTTCTTATATGAGGAAAATTTAATTGATGAAGTGCGATCATCGAATATTCAGAGGAAACTGATCACCAATTAGTAAATTTCAAGTAGAAAGACCAATCTCACAACCCAACTATCATGTAACTCAGGACACTCAACTCAGAGTAAAGAATAGGGATTGAACCTGATTCCTAAGTCACATTCGACTCTAGTTCTTATAATTGGGGCATGATAAAATACAAGATTTTTAATCTTTGGACAAAAACAAAAAATAGAATGTGAGGACATATATAACCATCTATGTTTAGGAATAGACAATAAGGCCATCTACATTAAGAATAGACAATAAGATATGTAGATGGTTGACTTTTCGTATCTCGCTTATTCACTTAGTTCTCTTGGCTAAGAGGGTGTTTGGGAATGCTTATTTTTCAGTTTATAAGTTCTTTGAAAAAAGCATTTCTTCACATTTTTTTAATTATTTGCAACTTATAAGTCACAAATACGCACTCCCAAACACCCTCTAAGTGCTTATTTTTACTTAGTTTGGGGGAGAACTGCGAGAAATTCCATGCATGCATGATAAGTTCTCCAGACCACGTCACTTGCAACAATCTGATCTTCCCACATCGAACTTGTTCGGAAATTGCGACAACTAAGGCATTTTAAAAGATCACGTGTGAGGAAGTTGGACCTTTAACTCGTCCTGTCGGGGGTGCTTAGGCGACACGCCAATGATCGTTTAGAGACGGCGGGTCGTGCCGACACCCATGTAACGAACACAATCTTACGTTAGGCGAGCTGGTCCGCCCTACTTTGGTGGTCTGGCCCGTCAATTTTTGGAAAGCCTTCAAATTTTCTTGGGGGCTCGCCAAATTGATCCACTTAAAGTTGGGCTTTTAACTTTTGCATTGACAATTTGTTGGCCCATTTTTCTCTGTTGTCTCGTGTCACTTTTGAGTCTGTTATGCACTTCATTTTATCCATTTACTGGAAAGAATATGCGAAAAAGAATATCCCTTTTAAAACATGAGGAAAAAAATATTGTTTTTATTTATTATTGATAATAATCTATTACCTTTTATTTGAGGTATGAATTTTATTTTGCTGATAAAATTTTAAGTATATAAGAGATTTTAGCAATTGAATAAAATATTTAAATTATTTGTTAAGAGATTTTTATTAATCAAAAAAATTAATTTTCGGAAACAAGAGTAATAAAAAAAACTTTCAATGTTAATTTTACATGGCAAAATAGTATTACTAGTTGTTGATTAGGCCTAAATTCTATCCTGAAACATTAATGTTAATATTAATATTTAAAAAATATTATTTCAAACACTATTTTAAATATATACACACGGTTATTGAACATGGTTTAAATATATTTAAATTAGGAAATGTTGTATATATTGAAAGGTGAATTAAATGCTTTGTTGGATGGAATAGGAGACTTAAAATAATGAAATGTAACATGTATAGAAAATGCATGTAGACATGTACTTTTCTTTTCATTTGAACTAAGGGTGTTTACAGATCAGGAATAGTGAAGGAAAACTTTTCCAATAAATGTGTTTCCCAAAAACTTTCTTTAATTTGATATATAAATTCCGCTTACAATGCTACAATATTTTACTGTTTCCTCATACTTTTTGAAAATCGAAAATTAAAATTATTAGGTGATGTATGACATTAAGATGTCTTAGGAGAAAGTTCTAGTTCCCTATTATTATCCGCCCCTTGTCACGGTAATTACTCAAAAGTGTTGCAAGAGTGTATGTCGTCTTATAATAATTAATTAATTGATTGTCCTGAAAACCGACCTCAGTTGACTTGCAAGCTTTCAGGAGCAAAATAACTTGTCAAATTAGAGCACCTTGAACATAGAGGGGTCATTATTACGAGGATTTTAGTGATTTTCTTTAACCTCACAATATTTTAAAATACTTTACTTTATTAAATTTTTATTTAATTTTTTTAACGAGTGTAACATTACACCTATTAAAATTAGATCAATATTTTAATTGATATAAAAACTTATCATTCTCAATCATCCTCATATCAATTTATCATTTTTAATCATTCATTCTTTTAAAAGATGGGTTATATTTAATATGAAAATGACTAAAATGATGAATTTTCATATAAATAGGATTATTTAATGAACTTTAACGAGTGCAGCATTACATTTGTTAAAAAACCCTTTTTTGTTTAACGAGTGCAACATTAAATTCGTTAGATAAACCGTTTTTTAGTTTACTCACCAAAATTACAAACCTTTTAATGAGATATCCTAGACTTGGTATTGAGTAATTGGTTTATCTCAGAAAAGGGAAGAGAAGTAATTGATAGTGCTTTTCTCAACTCCCCTGTGCTTGAATTAAATAGAAAATGAAAGAGAAAAGATAGCACAATGGTATTTCAATTCAACAAACCCATCTTCAAGTAAAAACCTTGGCATTTTTTTCTATTGCGCGTGGAAATAGAATTAGAAAACGGAACCATTTTCTACAACGAAGTCCGCGTCTCAACAGATTCAACGCGCTTCTAGTTGAAAAGGAAGAAGCCATCGCTATCTGTTTTTGATTTTCATTTAGTCTAAGCATAGAGGAAGTTAAAAGTTGAGGTTTGCATATCGTATTTGTTGTTTCCAAGGCTAATTCCAATAACTCACCCAAATATAAAAAAACTCCATATTTAGGGAGAATGGTTGGTAATGTGCTTCAAGGGCTCCTCTATCTCATCTCTCAAATTTTAAGTTTTTCTTAAACTCTAGAACAAAAATCCATATATAGGGATTGTTCCATCTCCCAAAACCAACACCCAAATCTCATTCCCTATTTTGCATAGGTTTAACACTGCAATATTTTAAAATAAGATAGTTGTTGGAGTGAAATTAAAATAGGAATTCCTTAAACTAAGAGTTTGATAAAAAAAAATGGGAGAACGGTTGGAATAGAACTGAAAATAAGGGATCCCAAATTATAAGAAAATGACTCAACTAGAGAGAAAAAATATAAGAGCTATTGGAGACAGCCTAAGGGTGTTTGCATTAATGGAAAAAAAAATCTGATTATTGAATTAAAAATTTAAGTTTTGAGTAAAAGGGAAATTGGAGAATCTGATTTGAGAAAAATTTTCTTTGAAAACGAGTTGCCTAAATTGACTTATGCTTGCTACCTTTGAGATGTGTAAGAAGAAGTGAATAAGTAAATTAGTTGTGCATTAAATTTTATTTTTATTTGTGCTTTCAGTTTTGTGCTGTTATTCCTATTTTGGAATTTGTAATTTGGATTATGCAACTTTATTTAAATTTTGGACTTCGGACTATATTATGCTTTGAGTTTATTTATGTTTTGAACTTTGGATTATACAATTTTATTTATGTTTTAGATTTATAATTATTCAACATGAACTATATTAAAATTAGTTTTGATTTCCTTTTTCATCCCCATTGATTTCTCCCATTTCCCAATTCTCTAACTTATGTTTCCCATTGGGTGAATTAGGGTGGGAAATAAAATAAAATTTCTTCCTTGAAATTGTTTAGTTGGAAAAACATTATCAATGGAAAAGCAGATTATCTAATGAATACCGCTAGTTGTTCCGTATTTCAATTCTAATCTTTTTTCTGTGTGCTCGAAATTTTCTCCTTTTCTTATCTTTCAATACCGATCACCCATCTCGACATGTTCGTTTGAGTCACTTGTGCGTGATTATGTTATTACCACGGGAAGAAAAAAAGAAAGGAAAAAAAAAGGGGCACCGCGCAGACACTCTTTTCCTTATTGAGAGCTGATAATCGGACGTGCTTGCGGAGGCGCTTTATAAACCTGTTTGAAGTCACTTTTTTTAAAAGCGATTTTTAATAAATTTTTAAAAATAATTTTTTTCATAAGCTAAAAATTATAGCTTCTAAAAAAAATTATATCTGAATTTTTTTCAAAATTTTAAATTTTTTAAAAGTCAAATCAATTAGTTATTACAAATTTAATATAATTTTTAAGTAAAAATATTTTTTTTAAAAAAAATCAATTCAATAGGCTTTGAATGGAACTCAAAAAGGGGCAGGAAAAAAAAAAAAGAAAACAGGACTTTTTTTGGTTAAGAAAAGGAAGGCATTTAGGGCTCGTTTGGATGGGCTTTTTCAAAAGCATTTTTTTTAACAACTTCTAAAAAATAGCTTTTTGAGAAGCTGAAAATTCTGGCTTTCAAAAAAAGCTGTATTTAAGCTTTTTTCAGAGTTTCTGATTTTTTGGATGACAAATTAAATAGTTATTACAAATTTAATGTAACTTTTTGAGAAAAAAATTTATTTTTTCTTGAAACAAAATCAATCCAAACAGGCTCTTAAACAGTCTGATGGCTTCCGCAACAACTGACCTCAATGTGGGGCCATCTTGACGCGACACTTCCCCACTCTGCTCTGTCTCGTCAATGTTTAGTAGGGATTTTTTTTACAAATAACACAAATTAAATAATAAATTTCAAAAATAGCCTTGTTTTTTGCTGGGTTTCAAAAATAGTACTTTTGGCTTTTTTAATAAACGAAATCGGGTATTCAAAAAACGAAAACGTGCAAAATACACAGTGGATCTTAACGTATGATTTTTCGGCTATTGAATAGCCGATTTCGGCTATTCAATAGCCGAAAAATCTCTACCTAACAGCAAAATATTTAATCGGCTATTCAATAGCCGAAAAATCTCTACCTAACAGCACAATATTTAATGCCCTCGATTTTCGCTCTTTCGATTTTTGAATAGCCGAAATCGGCTATTCAAAAACCGAACGTTTTGCTATAAATACCCCCCCATTCTTCTTCCCCACCCGATCTCGAAACTATTCCCCCCTCCCCCTTGTTTTACCCCACATTTTTTTAGCTACAAAACTCAATATCTCGCTCAAAAAGCTTCAAGCCTAGGATTTTGCCTCTTATTGTAAGTTTTTTTAAGTTTTTACCGATTTAAAGTATTATTTTTTTATGTTTTCTTCAAGTTGTTTCATGTATATGCATGTTTCACATGTATGTATGGTTGTATATATCGTATTTATGTATATATTCATGATGTGTATGTACATATATATTGTGCATGTTTATATTACGTATAAACATCCGCCGATATGATTATTGATGTTATTGTTGTATAGTTTAGTTTAAGATGTTGATATTTGAATCACCACGTTGAAATTGTTATTGTTACTGTTTTCAATATAATAATAATAACAATTTTGATAATAATAATAATAGTAATTATTTATTATTGTTATTATTATTATTATTATTATTGGTTTACTATTATTATTAGTTTTATCATTATTATTTGTATTATTATTATTAGTAGTAGTAGTAGTAGTAGTAGTAGTTGTTGTTATTGTTGTTGTTGTTTCATTATTAATGTTATTATTATTATTATTATTATTAGTTTTGTTATTGTTATTGTCATTATTATTATTATTATTATTATTATCATCATTAGTCTTATAGTATTATTATTATTGTTATTATTATTTTTAGTATTATTATGATTATTATCAGTATAAATTTATATTAATATATTTACTAATCAATTCATTTATTGTTCGTAGGTGACGCTATGGCCTAGAGACCGATATTGGAGGACACATCCCTTCTCGTTCACTATGCTCAGCATAGGACTCATCTGATGACGAGCAGCACATATATGAGGGAGGTCTGAGTACCCAGATGCGATAAGCATCTATATGATGAGCCTGAGTATCCTCGTGTTCAGGAAGCACTAAAGACTGCAGGATTTTATGGGTGCTATGCAGCCGGTGGGCAGAAGTTTTATTATCCTATGCTTACTGCCCTAGTTGAGCGGTGGAGAGCAAAGACGCATACATTCCACCTCACTTGTGGAGAGGCCACTATCACACTGCAGGACATAGCTGTTTTATGGGGTTTACCTGTACAGGGTGATCCTATGCTAGAGATCAGTAAGGCACGACGCACGGTTGTTGAGTGGCAGTAGCTATTCCACAATGTATGTGGTGCAGCACTTCCTCAGGATGCCATTAATGCGAGAACCTGCAAGGTAAACTTGAATGAGTTGAGGAATGTATACACGTCGATACGTCTAAAGGAGTACACCCAGGAGTAGGCTCAGCATCGTTCTCATCTGTGGATATTCTCCTTCTTGAACTGTCATCTGTTCGCCGACGCCAGTGGCAACCTGGGAGACATGAACTGGTTGTCTGAGCTGCACGCCTTTGGGAATATTAGACAGCCGAATTGGGGCGCTGCAGCACTTGCATCCATCTACCATCAGTTGGATCTGTGCATACGGTGATAAAGTGAATTTATGTGGCAGGTTTAGTCTGATACAGGTATCATATATATTCTATATTGTATCTACAAAATTTCGATGAATAGCAATGTTAGTAACGTATTGGTTTACGTGCAGTGGTAGCTGTTCGATAGGTTCGACATTTTTAGGCCTAGACTCCATCCGCCGCCAGCATGGCAAACGCGACGATCACACCCGACTGAGGGTAATTGGGTTGGGTTACCAGGGAAGCCCCGTGGTGCCATATATCAGCAGCTGAAGGAGTTTCGAGATACTGCTAACGGCGGTTTGTTGGTGATTCGCGATGCATTGGACAAGATGTAGCTGGACCAGGTATGATAAGCGTATTAAGATGTATAATTGCATATTCCATATACTCTTTAAGTTAATAACTATTTAACTTATCTGAGCAACAACATTGGCATCACTGTTTGATTGGGAGCCGTACATAATCACCATGGACCAGCTGCCACTGTATTGCACGAAAAGGTCTGCATAGTGGGGAGCATGTGTCCCACTGCTCTTGGGACGGATGGTTGAGTATCACAGACCCGACAGGGTTTTGTGGCAGTTTGGTTTGTGCCAGTTGATCCCAGACGCACCGCTACCGTTGACGACAGTGGACCACATCCGAGGAAAAGAGAAAATAAAGGATCCTACTGAGTTAGGTCGGTTGCGTGGTCTTTGGGATGAGCAGCAGAGGGTGATCGCCGGGAGAGCCCAGATGTAGTCCCACTGTCTCAGTACATGCAGTGGTACCAGCGTCACTCTATCACCGTCATCAGTCAGTCGTTGTCGGAGCAGATGCATACTGGCTACCAAACACAGTCCCGGGACATAGATCGTTTGGTAAGTAGAGTATAACAACGTCATCATGATTTTTGTAATAACGAGGATGCACATATTATGTAGTGTAATAATGATGTGCTCTGTATGCAGGCTAGTACGATGGGTACCGTGTATCACCACCTACATTGTGGGTACCAGCAGTATACGCAGGGTACATTTTCTTCTGCGAGCTTCTGGCCAGAGATGCAATTTGTACTCGGCCAGATGCAGCAGACATTGACACAGGCACAGTACCAGCATATGTTCGATACCCCCACATACTTCGATGTCCTGTCGCCAGCGCAACCGCATATCCCGACTTCATCACAGTCGACACCGCCACAGCCGACACCGCCACATGGCCTTACCCGCCGACGTAGTGGACTATCCCAGCATATTGGACGGGTCAGCCCACGCAGTTGTCCTCGTTCTTCACACAGCCCACTCAGGCCACCCCCAGCCCCTCCGCTCATTCAGCGTAGCCATCTTCATCTAGCCAGGGCGTTGGGGGGTCGTCTGGGTCCTTCCAGTACGGTTCAGGCAGCCAACCCTTCTTCTCGTTCATGACGACCCCATTCATGCCTATTCGATCTGCGCAGCCTGGTAGTAGATCTGGTCTGCAGGGGATTGGGCAACCCCCTGATGATACGCTGCGAGTTGAGGATTATCTTCATGACGACCCACAGGTTGAGACTCAACCGTCCACGACCACCGGTCTGACGGACAAGCGGCGAGCCCGGCCATACAGCGGCGAGGGCGGGCCGAGCATGTCTGACGGACCCTCCGCAGGGCCAGGCCCACGGGCAGCCAGGAGTTAACGAGCAGCATGAACCATCCCAGGCTGGGCAGGGACAACGGAAGAGGAAGCCCCCGCGCGATCAGGGTCCGAGCAGGCGACAGCCCCCACGAGAGAAGAAGGGACACCCTCCATATTGTGGCATCGGACATCGTAAGGCTTAGGTATCGGTGGGTGGTTTGGAGTGTATATGTACATGTCACTGGAATACCTTTTGTTATTATTTATTTCTTTTTTTCTTATTATTATTGATTATCGTTTTACATAATATCAACTGTTCAAAAGCCAATTAATATGCCATCATAACAGAGGTTCAATCACTGATGAATATGACATAACAACAAAAGTGCAATCACCAACGAACATTACAAAATAGCAAAGGTTTAATCACCGATGAATAACACAGGTTAACAAAGATGACAAAATAACATAGGTTCAATCACCCTGTACATTTTAAACGGTTGTGCCCTGCTTGATGACAATTCGAACACCTTCTCCGACCAACTTGATCCGACTGGTCCATTTCGTTGGGGATGCGTCTATCACCTAGTCTACCTCTCCTTCTTTGGCGCAATCGTGCTGGATTGGGCACTAGTTGCCATGTGGGTGCTACTGGCCAGTAATCCTCATGTCCCAAAGGCTCGAACGGCATTGATTATGTTGCAGTGTACGCTGCCACCGTATATTCCTTTGGTATTAACTCATCGAATGCCTGTGCATGTGAACATGGCACATGATACGCTGTCCATTTACCACAAGTACATGTCTTCTAGTTGAATTTCACAACTTGTGTTGGAGGTCTTTCAGTGAATGACGCCGGTAAATGCCCGACCTGTGCCGTACAGGTTGGGAAGTGGAAATTTAAAACACTGTAACGGTGTGAATGCGACTCCCACTTCTCAAAAAGTTCCCTTATTTTACTTGGGAACAGCGTTTGTTGTCCACCCAAATAGCTAGCATTTATGGATCGATTGTAGAAATATTCCACCAATTTAATGAAAGTGTGACTAACTAACGCAGTTATTGGTAAGCATCTTGCACCAACAAGAACACCATTAAAACATTCGACACTATTCGTCGTCATCATACCCCAACGACCCCTCCATCTAAAGAAACGGTCCAAAGTTCCTTGTCAATTTTAAATAAATAGTCGTACACCTTCCTCCTAACACCGCCAGGTGTGGGGTCAACTTCAAGAATTTTTTGCATGATTGCATTATGCTTGCGAACTTGATGTTCTTTTCCAGCTACCCAACACAAGTCTTTGACGTACTGGCTTCGACAATGCTTCATCACGTTGCTTTTCAGATGGCGAAGGCAAGTACGATGTCTTACATGTAAATGCCCGACTGACGAGATATTTTCCACAGTAACAAGTATCCCTGGGTGACGATCAGATATTAAACAAACCTCTTCCATATCATGAAGAAAATGCTGCCGCACGAGCCCTAAGAACCATGGCCAACTATCTGTTGTCTCAGCATCAACGATGGCAAATGCCAACGGTAAAACTTTTCCTGTTGCATCTGTCGTCAGTGATGTAAGAAGATGACCCTTGTATAGGCCTCCTAAGTGGGTACCGTCGAGCGTCATCACGGGTCGACAATGTTTCCATGCTGCGATGCACAGTGCAAAAGCCCAGAAAACATAGTCGAAAATTTTATACTCTACCGTCGAACCCGGAAAGAACTTGTAAGTTACGATCGTCCCCGGATTCTTTCTCTTCAAAGCTCTAAGGAACCGTGGAAAAGACTGATATAAGGTGTGCCAATCGCCGTATACAAGTTCGATCGGCTTATTTCGCCAACGCCATGCCTTCCCATAAGATATATCAACCTGGAGTGCTTCCTTAACGTGAGCTTGAACAAAACTGACCTCGAAATCAGGTTTATGTTTTCCAAAATGTCTTACCATAAATTCGACCAAATTAGCGGTAAGATTTCTGTGCCTACACTGTCTATTATGAGCTAAGTAGTTGTGTACCCCATAGTACTTTGTAATCTCGAATTGTCGGTGCGTGGATTTTTTAGTGGCACGCAAGTACCATCTACATGGATTATCGCTCCTGCTACTCTTGCAAGAAGCGACGTACAAGCTCGGTGTGAACCGGTCGACTGAGTACTCTCTTTGTACCCTGACTGCGTACATTTGTACAGCCCGCTGCACATCTTTTTTGGTAGGAAAAACCATGCCCAATGCAAGCTCCTTATTTTCTGGGTTCCAAACGGGCTTGGTTGCTAGTATATCCATGCTATTCATGTAGTACTCCTGCGTAGCAGTTTGTAACTCAACATTATCCAACTCCTCCACCGTAGGTATTCCACTGCTGCTCGAACCACCTTCTATGTTAAAGTTTGTATATTCATCGTATTCATCATCATCATACCATGCATTTTGTTGGTTCAACTCCACATCCTCGTCATCTTCTTCAGGCTCGGATTGAAATGTGTCCATATTCAAGTCGAACATCGCATGCGAGCCTCCGGCATGTGATGTCCCAACCACATTATTTATTTCCCGAGGAGACACGTTTAAGTTGGAAGACTCCGGCACGGTCGTCGCCATGTCGTCACCTTCGTCTTGGTAACTAGTAAAATTTCCATTCATATCAGGGACACCATCGTCATAAGGAGTACCACTGACTGTCTGGGGAATGTACACGTCATCCGTGTCTACGTCGACAAAAACATCTGCCGTGCACATGTAATTGGGATGACAAGCAATCTCGTACATGTCCCGCAGCTCTTCATCGGAACTGACTACACTAACGCTGAAATACGGATATTGGGAGCTGATGAGTGCTGATTGAAAACAGTGATGCAAGACACCTTTGTCCACGCCGTAACGCAAATTGAGCTTCTCATAAACACTGTAAATGAACTCATCGTACGACGTTTCTTCTGTTATTTTGACTTTGCGCCTTGGCTTTGCAGTCTCGTACTGTACGCCGAAAGGGCCATTGATTTTTTGGCCTCTATAATGTAAAATAACGGTTACTGCGTTTGGATTCATATTATTTTCAGGATTTGCTATCAAATATTGGGTGGTTTACAAATAAGCAAGTGTTTTTTTGCTAGTGTTATGCTAAGAAAAAAAAAACGAAGCAATGTGTGGAAGCAACGGGAAGGAGGAGGGGGTTTATATAGCCATTCGTGATGCTGAGTTCATTAGTTGAATATCCGAAATATAGATTTCGGCTATTCAATAAACGAATATGGCTGCCACTTTGTCAGTCACGTATTGATTGATAGGAAGTAAGAATGACGGGACAAACTTTCGGCTATTCAATAGCTGAAATTTGTTGTTTAAAAACCAAGAATCTGCCAGGTTGCCAAGGGGAATATATTCCACACCATTTGTAGTTTTGGCTCTTCAACAGCCGATTTCGGCTCTTCAACAGCCGATTTCGGCTCTTCAACAGCCGATTTCGGCTATTGAATAGCCGAAAAATGGTGTGGTAAAACTTCGCAAGTTTTCGTTTTTTAAATACCCAATTTCGTTTATTGAAAAATCGAAAGTGCTATTTTTGAAACTCAGCTAAAAATAAGGCTATTTTTAAAATTTATTATTTAATTTGTGTTATTTGTAAAAAAAATCCGTTTAGTAGCTTAGCTTTACACTGCAAAAAAAGTATCTATTAACAGGTGTGCGAGATTTTCGTTATCTTTCCGTAATATACTTCAATTTCTCGTCAGAAGCAAATAAAATAAAATAAAAAAAGAAATAAAGAAAAGAAGCGTAATTGTCTTTCCTTTGCAGTTTTTTTTGGTCAATATACGCAATTGTCTTTCCATTGAATTTATAGTGATACAAGGAAGACTGTAGATGCTGCATGGACCCAGTGATTAACATTCGGAGACCGAATCTCAGCCGTCTAGTTATTTTGTTCTTTTTCTTAAAAAATTTAAAACTCACAAAAATATTGCTACTCTTAAGATTTCATAATCTCGTCTAAGAAAAATTGCTTTAATTAGTTAAATATAACGCTGATTAAAGTTGACTGTGAAAAGAATAAACTCTTAATTTATTCATTTCAAATATAAATACTATATTTTTTTTTTGACACGCAAAATCTAACTGGAAAATCTCGACCACCGAAACACGCAGCGAAGTTTGACCATCAATTGGCAAATCTTGGTACACAGCATATCCCCTGTATTATGCATTGGTGAAGTTAAGGATACTCTAACTAGAATAAGAGACTAAATTTAAATCTAAATTATAAGTTGTGTTATTTTTTAACTCTTATTTTTTTATATGTTTGGACTTTAGAGCATCAAATATAAATAAATTTCTTAACTGTACCTCAAATATTTAATCACTAATTAATCTATCACATCTGGATGTGTCAGGTGCGAGGTTTTGTAGGGCCATGCCATGTCAAATTGTCTATCACATGCCATCTCTTCTTTTGTAAAACAATCCAAGCGGTGATCCCATTAAAGCTATGCTTAATTTTATATTGTATAAAATAGATAGATAAATAATTGTTTGTGAGTAAAAGGTCGAATGTACACTGTTGGTGTGGCATGGAAATAAATTGTTTAGTGTACAACTAGAAAAGAATCCGTACCATCTAACATCATTCGGTCACTTGTGCAAAATTAGCGCAAGGCTTAAAAATGACCAACGTTATAGTAGCACGTGTCACGTGTTAAGTAAGGACAAATCATTCAACATTTAAATTTTTGTTTAATATTGGTTTGAAATTATATTGTTACAACATATAAAAAATTTTCATATTAGAGAATCTCAAGATTCATAGTCACTATATAAAGTTATGGTCACTCCTCATATTGACCAATTAATTTTTATGATAGAACCTTAGTAATTCTTCACATGATATGAGAGTTGGGTTTTTGGTCAAACTCTCGTACTGCACTCATATCCATGTATTACCCAGTTGAGTTGTGCTCATATTCACATGTGACCCAGCTAAATTGCATTAACTTTGGGTCGTTGATGGTCTCATCCAACCATTCCTATTACAGGCCACATGATCATTCAAATTCAAATCCAGATCATCGGCTATCTACATCCATTCATGTGGTAACCCATCCATAACCATCCAAATTCAAATCCAGGTCATCGACCATCCACGTCCAGTTATAAAAGTGATGCAAACATTATTCCAAGTCACACATGAGGGGGTATTACAACATATAAAGACTTTCTACATTAGAAAATCTTAAGATTCAGAATCATCATAATAAAGCCCTGGGTCACTCCTCGTATTGACAAATTAGTTTTTATGTTTGAATCTCAGTGATTCTTAACACGTATATTTGAATTTTGACCGAAAACTTTTTTTTAGGCATGTTTAATGGTTTTGTTTTGTCTATTTCTCTAATAAGAACAACAATGTAATTATGAGCTTTTTTCATTGATGTAAAATTCAGTGGAAATTTTTATTATTATGCACTTGAAAATGAAAATTATTGAAAAAGAATAACATGTCCATATTTTCTTGAGTTCGAAAGCCAGTTGATTATATGAAGGTGGCCTCATCTCTCCCTGGACCAAAACAAAAGAACGGAGTAACATAGTTTCTTTTTGTTGCTTGTTAATATAATTTATATTATATTATATTATATAGCTTCCAATAATTTAAGAGATCATGGGATGACCGAGCAATTTATATATATATATTATTTTTACTTTTCGTACCAAAAGTGAGGGACATATTATTAGGCTATTAAATTTGTTTCTTTTATTATTCTCTATTAAAAAAAAAAATTATGTCACCTTGGAATCGCAAGGAAAAAGAGTCAGTTATCAGATAAAATACCTCTTCATACCTACTTTAACACGTACAACATTTTGTATATGATATATCATAATGTTAATAACAACAATAATAATAATATGTAATTTGTTATGCTTAGAGCAAATATAATTATATGTGGATATGTAGAACTTATTTGTTTTGAGCTTATGCATGATTCATGCATACTTTACACAATCGTACACATGGATGAATGATGATGCATTTACTTAGAGAGAAGCATGACTTTGAATTGGTTGCGTAGTTTTCTTTTCAAAAGGGTTAACCAAAGGAGAACCCTTTCACTGGCCAGAGGCAGCGGGAGGTAAATCGAGGATGTGCGTGAGTGGCGGCCCGACCGAGAGGACCAGCGGGCGTGGAAATCCGCAACGACCCGCAATATTTCAATGATCTGCCGCCACACGGACTCGATCCCGCGTTGTCAGGGTGTCTCCACCCTAATCACCTGGCCACTTACCAACTCACCTATGCCCCTGGGGGCGGTTGCGTAGTTTTCTATTACTAGTAGGTGTATCATTAAAAACAACTCAAATATAAGATAAGAATGCTCGCACTCTCATATAAATTAAAGAAACGATCTACCTGCCCCCAGGGGCATAGGTGAGTTGGTAAGTGGCCAGGTGATTAGGGTGGAGACACCCTGACAACGCGGGATCGAGTCCGTGTGGCGGCAGTACTCCGCTGAAATATTGCGGGGGCTGTTGCTGGATTTCCACGCCCGTTGGTCCTCTCCCTGGTCGGACTGCCACTCACGCACATCCCTCGATTTACCTCCCGCCTGGTTAAGGGGCCTCTGGCCAAGTGGGAAAGGGGTTCTCCTTTGGTTAACCCTTTTAGTAGAAGAAACGATCTACCGTAATTAACAATAGGCGCATGCATGACGTAGGTTGCGTAGGGCGCCGGTAATCAATTACCAACTATAATAATAAAATAATAAAAAGCTTGTAGATACAATTAGAATAAAAAAAAGAAGTTAGATGGGACAATCAAACCATTAAACTAACAAACAGAAAAAAAAAACATTTTCTAATTGATTCAGAAGATAAAAATGAATAGATAATATAAAAATACAAGAAATTCTCAAATATTAAAAGAAATATAGATAAATGTCAAAATGGATAAACCCCCTCGCCAGTAAGCAATTAACAAGTGATGCAGTCCAGAATTTTATATTTTTAGTTAGTCATTAAAATTGGTTAAGGTTTAGGATTTATTAATTGTTATTGAGTCCGAGTTATATTAGAATTAGTTTATTACCTATTTTGTTATGGAAATGGTTGGTAGAAGTTTTAATTTCCTAATTGGTTGGTAGAAGTTTTAGTTTTCTAATTAGTTTTAAATTCCTATTTAATTTTAGTTTCCTATTTAATTTTCTATGTAGTTTTGGATTTCTAGTCCATATATAAGGGTGAAAGCTTTCATTGTTACATAACTTTTCAGAATTATTCAATAATATTTATTTCTCTCTCCTAGGGTTTATTATCTTAGGAATTTCTTGGCTATTTTCAGTCTTGAAATTAAGCTCCTTGATTTTTCTACTTTCTTATTTATGTTCTCCAAATATCCGCTGCGTTAACAAGTATAATAATAAGTATGCACTTCTAAAAAAAAAATGAGAATAATAATGGAGACACCCACATCTATTGACTATTTGGGACTCCTTTGAAGTGACTTTTTAATATAAAAGTATCTTTTTTTAAAAACATAATACAACTCTTTTATAATAAGTATTTAGTTTGGCTTAAAAATTTTATTTAACTTTTTTTAAAAGTAAAAAAATAGTTTTTAAATTTTATATGTTTTCAAAAAATTCCAAGCTAATTATCGAGCCATTTGAATCTCTAACTTATTGTCATATCTTTATTATTGTCAAGGGCTCAAGAGACTGCAAATTCCAGAGACCATGCCCACATGTATTTATAGCTTTTCAGGAGTTGTATAATTTTAATGCCGCGGTTGACTTCACCAATATCCGAAAAAAAAGAAAAAGAAAAAAAGAGAGAGAATACTCCCAACCTATTTGGGAGTGCTTTAGTTGCTTAAAAATAGCAAAATAAGCACTTCCAAACAGTCACTTCACCAATAATTATATTGTCGTTTAGTTTAACTTTAGTTTGGTTGGTAGACTTTCAATGATTTTTTTATTATTATTTATACCCTTATTTTGAGAATTCTTTTAAAAAAATACCTTATTTTGAAATCTTTTTTAAATCTATCATTTTTTTTGTTTGAATTATTGAAACAGTGAATGAGTTAATGTTTTTGAGACATTTCAAATTTTCATATTAGAATTTTAAATAAATTTTAAATGGTTGTGTAATCAATGCAAGTTCAATAATTCAATGTTTTGGTAATTGAGTTACTGTTTGTCCATTTAAAATTAAAATATAAAAATCTAAAATGTCTTGGAAACGGTAACTCATTTACTGTTTCAATAATTCATTTATGGTTTTGGTAATTCAAATATAGATTTGAAAATGATATCAAAACAAGGGTATTTAAAAAAAAATTATCAAAATGAGGGTATAAATAAAAAAAATCCACTTTCAACCTACATAGTCCTAGCTGGTATAGAAATGTTTAATTTAATTTAATTTACTTTTATATGCTCATTTTTCTTTGTCTCGAGAAATTCATCACATATAAATTAGAGTAACGTTAAATTTATTTTAAACTTATAAACTCTATAGTACATTGACACATTTCAATGGATATTTTGGCAAAGGTTGAATAATATTTAAAATAGTAAGGTACAAATACAAAGTTAAGAATTTTTATTATAATAAGTCGTTCTCTATTTACTTAACTCTTACAGAAGTCAACTAAAAGAAGATCAAAGCTACAAATAACGATATACTGTTTTGCGCTAGTTAACATTCTTATCCAATCAATTAATAATTTTATAAGTAAATAATGTTAAAGTGATTGATTTTTAGTATCTATCATGTCCCATCCATCTAAACCAAAATGTTATAAATCACAGAGAAATGTGGTTTAAGAATAAATCAAAACAATTATAATTAGAGTTTGAATTTCTATTGATGAGCTAATAGTTTAGTCAACAAGCAAATAAATTATGACGAGACACTTTATGGTTTTGTCATGTGTATCGAGTAGTTGATTCAACGCATCTAAGTACTGCTGTATATAAATAAATATATATATATTTATCAATTAGACATCCCTTCAAATTCAAAAATAAAAATAGCAATAATAATTTTGATAATCGTGCCAAATTGAATTAACAGAAGTTACTAAAAAATGAAAGCAGTATTGTGATATAAGAAGAGCGGACAATACCTCCGTAAGTTGTTTAATTAACTGATTAGTTCCGTGTGTTCTGAAATCTACAACATTATTGCTCCGTGTTTTTTAAAAAATGGCTCGTCACTTCCTATGATTAACTTAATAAGTTAATTACCCAACTATTGTCTGTTTAATTATTTGATTACCTCTTATATTTTCAAAACTGATCACATCCCTTTGTATTTCTTAAAAAGTGGTGCAATCATCTTTTTTTTCTATTATTATCTAATCGTTGTTAGCTAAGAATAAAGGTATTTTTGTTAAAATATATAATATATTACAAGTTTTATTGGTCAAGACGTAAAAAAGATCCTTATAATGCTGAATAAATTAGTTTAAATTAAAACCATCAAGATAGAATATTTTGTGTTGTGTGTTAAATAGTATAAAGCTAATGTAATAAGTTTTTATAAAGAATAAAAAAAAAGTTAAAAAAGGGTAAAACCAACAATGATAAAAGCTTAAAAGACAAGGCACGCGCCAACCACTGTGTCTCCCTACTGCAGCGGAACTTACACACCATCAAACATGTCTAGGTGAGACAGAAACAATAAGGGTCCCACCTGACCTTTTAGCGTGCCTCCCACGCGCCTCACTTTCTTATCGTTCCTTAAAAAAATCAATAATTTTTAATTACACCCCAGTCATCTGACAAGCTCGTCGTCAGAAGAAAACAAAATGACAGGGACATAAATTGTATGAAAACAAACAAACGAAACGAGATTTGTCGAGTAATTGAATGTCGATGTCATCTATTATTAAATTTGTAATCTTTTAATTATAAACATTGTTTAACCTTTAATTAATTAAGAATATATATCGAGATTCTTTACCAAATCACGAGGTTTCGATTTTGGCTTGATCTAGTAGTGTGGCTACATTAAAATAAGCTTTTCATGTGTTTACAATCTTAAGCTAAACCTTATCTAGTTTTATTTAAATTTAGTTTTTCAAGAAAAATTTTTTTTCCACCAAGAAGGAAGAAAATATACATTGATAAGGGAAAAAAAAATGAAAATCTCAAGAGAAGCTTTTTCCTATATTTTTTTTCCCCTTCAAAAGGAAACACAAAAAAGATTACAAGTAGCTTTTGCCTACACAAGCAAGCTTACTATCTTTCTTCAAATCATAAAAGAAATTTGAGGATTAGAGAGCCAATCCCCATAAAGTTCTAATTAATAAATTAGCTAGAGTGTTATCACTTCTATAAATTTAAAAAAAATTATTAAAAAAGTATGTAGCTACACATTTCTAACAAAGTTTTTGAGTCGTTTGGATTAGTTTTTATTTTAAGTGTTTTTTAATAACTCTCGAAAAAAATATTTTTTTTGAAAAATTAAATTTTAAAAAAAGATATTGTCAAATAATTATTTCAAATAGACAATTTTTTTTAGAAAAATATATTTTAAAAAAAATAAATTCAAATAAAACTCTAAACTTTTAAATTAATTTATTTATTATTTGCGCATCATTTTCAACAGTGATACCCAATGTGAAATGAAGCTTAGCCAAAAGCAGGCATTTCTCTATCTCACGACGAGAAGTTAAACGAGGAATTAATGCAGGCGAAAGCGACAGCACCATCACCAACTAACGAAGAAGGGTCACGTAACTGAAGCCGAATATTCAACTAGATTGCAATCCTCCATTTGAAATCCGCTACTTTTTCCACCACCTCACGCAACGATAAGATCACGCATAAGCGCTCTAACTTATCAGCAATTTTTGTTACCCGAAGTTCGATAACTCGACTGACTTATCAGTGATAAGTCCGTCTGGGCGCAAGAAAAAATGGTCCCCTGCAGAAACGCATCGAAGATAGCGAGGGGAGAGCGCTAGACCAAGTCTTCTCTCACCATTACTTTCTCTCTCTATCTCTCTCTATAAATAAGCTCTTCTCTCTTTCTCTCTCTACACAAACTACTTTCACACATCTTCTCTATCTCTCTCTATATTCTATACATACATATATAGATACATATATATCTTCTCTCTCTCTCTGTCTATTTCTCTCACTAGAATATAGGAGGAGCAGCCTTGGTTTTCAAGCCTGCTTCTTTTTTTTTTTTTTTTCCTTTAGCGTTTCAGCTCGGAAAGCGGTGGTGCCGGGCCGGGCCGGGCCGGGTATAGTAGGGCTTCGATCTGTGGGTTTATGTGAATCGGGGCTTGGGATTTTGGATCCGAGAAGGGTTTTCTTTAAGCGACCGGAGAAGAAAAGATGTCGTCTTTGAGCAGAGAATTGGTGTTTCTCATACTTCAGTTCCTTGAGGAGGAGAAATTCAAGGAGTCTGTTCACAAGTAGCTCTCTTTTCTTTCTCTCTCTATATAATTATATATATAAGTATAGATGCATTCGTGTTTTTGAATGTATATGTGTTTTTTGTGTGTATTTTGGAGAGAATTGTTGGAAAGGAGTATCTTATGGGGTATTATTTGAGGAAAATGACGTTAATTTTCAAGTAATTTGGTTGGGGTTTATAGTCATTTGTCTTGCGGGTTCTTTTGGTATCATGAAAAGTAGATGTTTATAAGTTTTTTAACCTTTTACTTAAATGTTACTTCAAAAGTGAATATTTTACAACTCAAACCCATGACTTCTAGCTGACATGGCAATTATTTTGCCATTGCGTGAAGCTCTTCTTCACAAGTTTTAACTTGATTTTTTTTTTCTTCTATCAGAGTAACTATGACTAAAGCTTTAACTTGATATTTAATTAAAAGAGTATAGTGTGGAGAAAATTTTGTTTGCGATAGGCTTGAAAATTGAAGAGAGAGGAAATGATGAATTTTACGCTTATTGCTGCTTTAATAATATGTTGGACTAGATCAAAGACGTTGAACCATTGTTTAGCGAAGTGGTCAAGGCTTTAATTAAGTTGGAGTTATTGTTTATGTTTCTAGTGAAGCTTAATAGACTTTGAGCTTTGATGAATAAATTGCTTGCATTTGCCAAATGGGAATTTGTGGGTGTTTGAGTTAAATTGCTGTTTGGTTTTGTCTAAAAATAGTTGGTTTTGGTGAGTAACATGGTTACTTGTTTTGTAGGCTTGAGCAAGAATCAGGGTTTTTCTTCAACATGAAATACTTTGAGGAGAAAGTACACGCTGGTGAATGGGAGGAAGTCGAGAAATATTTATCTGGATTCACTAAGGTTGATGATAACCGGTACTCCATGAAAATTTTCTTTGAAATAAGGAAGCAGAAGTATCTTGAAGCCCTTGATCGGTGTGTATACATTCAGAATTCGTTGGATGATAACTGGTTTTATTATGGTTCTTATTTAATGTTTCAATTAATGTTTTTAGGCAAGACAAGGCGAAGGCTGTCGAGGTATTAGTGAATGACTTGAAAGTCTTCTCTACATTTAACGAAGATCTGTATAAAGAGATTACTCAGTTATTAACTCTTAACAATTTCAGGTACTACCATTATGTTCTTTTGTAATGTCAGCTGAATTATTTTTTGTTGTTTCTGGGTTTTATTATCTAATCAATTGTTTTGACGTTGAAAATATAAGTGTGAGAAATGGAGGCCCTAGAGAATAGCTCGGAGGTTTTCACTTGGGCAAGCAACCGTATGGGATTAGTTTATCTGTCTCATTGAGGAGAAACAGAGAAAATGATAGGCAGCAATAGAGTTACATTTAAAGGAGACTTGAGATTGATAGTTTACTAGGAAGAAATTTGAAAAACTCTAGGATGAACCTAGTATTGTGGTACTTTCTTCCCCTATTTGTGCAGCTGCCGTGTACTTTTTATTTGTGCTAGAGTGGGTGGTCTGATTGTGAACATTATTCTGAAGGTGGTTAATATTATAAAATTCTATTAACCGTACTATCCAAAAGGTGGCTAAAATGTCAGGAGAAAGTTTGCAATGTCGATGAGGCAACAGGTAAGCTGCAAGCCTACTGGAATAACCTTTTGATTTTAAACTCTAGGAAATGGGCAATTCAGGCTAAGTGTAGAGGTTTTTTAATGGGAAACCTCTAGAGCTAGTAAGTTAATTGATACAACTGTGGAAAATTTGAAGTTATGGCTTGTTATAGCTCATGGTGCTTTAGCTCTAATATGTTAATGAAGCATTGGTCAAAAGTTCCATTTTTGTTGAAGCTCATTAACTTTGGAAGAAAATGCAAACTTCCTTTGATATATGTTATGATTCTCGCACATGAAAACTTTTCGGGTAAAGGTTATGATATGTTCTAATGTGTTGGTTCCACATAAACCTTATGTTTTACGGAAAATGTCTATCGTGAAATAATACTATAATTCTCTTTTATCTTGGCAGTTTTGGCCGGAAGACTCACATGTTTCTTTGAAGCTAATTCTTGTCTTTTATTTCAGAGAAAACGAGCAGCTTTCGAAGTATGGTGACACAAAGACAGCTCGTAGCATAATGTTGATGGAGTTGAAAAAATTAATAGAAGCAAATCCTCTTTTCCGTGAAAAGCTTGTTTTCCCAACCTTAAAAGCATCAAGATTGCGGACACTAATCAATCAAAGGTAAAAAGTGTCCACTAACTCGATGAATGATAGCAGTACTATTTTTATGGGGTTCCGCACTTCTGCTTGATGGTCAGTCAACTAGCCGAACAAACTTGTTGGATCCCTTACCCTTGCCCTTACCCCTCTTTTGACAGAACACTCTTTACCAACTCATTGTCGATTACTGCTTCCAAAACTACTCATTGTGATCATGCATAATATTGGCATTGTATTGACAATGCATAAGGTCCACATTTGGCTTTGATGCAGTAGCATAAGGTCCACTTCTGGCGTCAACATTTTTAACGATGTTAACAATTACTACTCCTGAAACTGCTCATAATGCTCATGCATATTTGGCATTTTGCTAACAATGCAGAAAGTCCACTTTTGGCTTTAATTGTACATGGAAGCAGCATCCAGTATGAACTCTTGAAATTTTTATTGTAATAGTTAAAAGATATATATTCCTTGTGCCATGCAACTGCAATAAGGGAGGTGGCTGCAAGACTTGTGAAGCTTTTTAAACGTTCAGTTATTGAACCCACCAATATGTTGCTTTCTCTTGCACTACAAAACTTCTGTATATAACGCATTGCACTGTGCCTTTTCACTTGTTTATCTTTTCTACTAGAAGAATAATTGTGCTATATATTAAATGTTGTAATGCTGAAGTATAATTTCATATTTTCTATAGTTTAAACTGGCAGCACCAGCTTTGTAAAAATCCAAGGCCAAACCCTGATATTAAGACTTTGTTTACTGACCATATGTGTACTCCTCCAAATGGGGCTCTTGCACCCACTCCTGTCAATATTCCTGCTGCCGCCGTTGCAAAGCCTACCGCTTTTTCAGCACTTGGAGCTCATGGGGTATAGTTATATACATTCTCTCTCTCTCTCATGCACATGCAGTGACTTCAAAGACTGGTCATAAATAAATTGCTGCTGTTAGTTGTTTAATTCTCATCTGTCACTTGCAGCCTTTCCCTCCCACTGCAGCTGCTGCGAATGCTAATGCTTTAGCAGGGTGGATGGCAAATGCTGCTGCTGCCTCGTCTGTTCAAGCAGCTGTTGTGACTGCTTCGTCATTACCTGTGCCACCAAATCAAGGTTATTTATGCCTAACTGAAATTGGAATCCTAACTGCTGCCTTTTCTCATTGAAAAGAGTTATTCCCTTCCTCCCTCACCAACCCAACAACCTTTAAGAAAAGGGAAAAGAGGAAAAAAAGAGAAAAAGACAACACGGAAGGCCTCAGCTTTTAACACCTCTTATGCTAGGCAGGGGGTAATATATGATTTAGTGGGTGAGCTATATCAATGGAGAAAAATCGAAAGAGAGAAGGAAGGCCTCAACTCTGAGCATTTGTTTTAATGCCTCTAGTTTACTAAACAAGATAATATTTGATTTAGCATGCAGCTATATTTACCCTGTTTACTTTGTTATGCAGTTTCAATTTTGAAGCGTCCAATCACTCCTCCTGCTACACTGGGTATGGTTGAATACACGAATGGTGATCATGAGCAACTGATGAAACGCTTGCGGCCTGCACAATCTATTGAAGAGGTAAAAATGGGTTATTGCTGCTTCAGTACCATTTTGCTTGTTGACACTTCTGCTAAATAGTTGTCACACTCTATTTGTTGCCATCAATTATTCAATTATCTGGATCCCTATTTCTTCTCTACATTCAGGTTACGTACCCATCAATTCGTCAGCAAGCATCTTGGTCCTTGGATGACTTGCCAAGAACAGTAGCTTTTACTCTGCATCAAGGATCCACTGTCACAAGCATGGATTATCATCCTTCTCACCACGCCTTACTTTTGGGTATGGCAATTTTTACTACTGCTATATCCCTATGCCTATCTGCATCATTTTATGGTTCTTCTCTTTGAGATTAAGCTTTAATTTCTAACATATTCCTTAATTTGACTTGGACTATCTCTTCAACAGTTGGCTCTAATAGTGGTGAAATAACACTCTGGGACGTTGGGATGAGAGAGAAAGTGGCTTCTAAACCATTTAAAATATGGGATGCTCAAGCTTGTTCTTTGACATTTCAGGTTGTTATTTACAAATGCTCCTATATATGAATTAAGCGCTGATCAAATATTGTTGCAGTATTTGTGCATCTTCTTCTTGAATATGATTGGAATATTTCAATAGTTCTAGATCTCATGTATAGTTCCACGCCAGCACTGTGAATAGCCTTTTGGCTGCCATGTGTTGTGACAGACTGTGTCATTACCTTCTCTGTCTTGTCATGTCTCATAACAGGCTTCTGTTGCCAAAGAGGCACCTTTTTCTGTAAACAAAGTTGCATGGAGTCCTGATGGAAATTTCATGGGTATGTGCTTTTTGATGGGGAATATGTTTTAATGATAACTATTGAGAGTTTCTAATTCTCTTGCATGATGCAGGAGCTGCATTTTCAAAGCATTTGATTCATTTATATCAGAATGCTGGACCAAATGATCTACGCCAGCATCTGGAGGTAAGCTTTTCTAATATCTCATGTTTAATAAGATATAATTTGTAACAGAAGTTGATAAGCTTGGGCTTGTTTATGCAGATTGATGCCCATGTTGGAGGAGTGAATGATTTAGCTTTTGCTCATCCAAACAAACAACTATGCATAGTCACCTGTGGTGATGATAAATTGATCAAGGTGCCAATAATTCTGAATTTTTATTTTCTTTTTATTGATTTGCATTTTGTTTTTTGTTTATTTTTCTGTGTACTAAGGGCTAAAGGAAAGATTGGTAACAGGTGTGGGATCTAACAGGTCGAAAGCTATTCAACTTTGAAGGACATGGAGCATCTGTCTACTCTATTTGTCCTCATCAGAAAGAAAATATTCAGGTGTGTGCATTTTGGAGACATATAGTGAGAAAATAAAGTGGCTGCCTTACGTGTTTACAGCTCTTTCATGGTGAATATATCTTGATTTTCAAAAATACTTATTTACATGGAATTGGAGAAAAGAAATATTGAAGTATTTGTTTGCTGATCATTTTGATAGAATGCATTTTGTATTGCAATAGATCTGGGGATCGTCTTTTACTTCTTCCACTTGTCATGTCTAGTTCTTATTTCTCTGGTGTTGTTAGATGATAACCATCGGCTTGCTTTCTTAGTAGTTATTAGACATATGCCTAAAACATCTACTGGTGTATGCATTCGTGATCTTAACTTGTTTGGTCATCTAGTGGTGTATGCATTGGTCATCATGTTGGACTACATCTCTAAGAAGTAAGATGAAAAGGTCATTAAACTGATGAAGCTATCATGCACTTCAGTGATCTGAATTTTCCCGTTATCTGCTAGCTGCTTTTGCCTATGTTGAGATGCTTTTTATGATTGCTTCAAGTGTACTTTTCCATTCTGTCATTCTTTATATCTGCTGAGCCTCTTAACCACCACAAACATGTGCGTGGTAAATGCTTATAAAAGAGGACTCAAAACATGCTCTTGATTTTGGGGGGATAAGCTGGGGTATCTCTTGTGTCATCAGTTTTTCTGTTCTGTATCTGCAGTTCGTATTTTCAACTGCTATTGATGGGAAGATCAAAGCCTGGCTCTATGACAATGTGGGATCACGGGTTGATTATGATGCTCCAGGAAACTGGTGTACCACCATGCTTTATAGTGCTGATGGAAGCAGGTAAGTTGAGTGACACCTTCAAAAGTTATACTTGCATATGAATTCCAAAGTTCAACTCTGTGCTGGTGGCCCTTGAATTTGTATTTTTAGGAATAGTTTTTATCAGGTTAGGTTGTTGTTTCTTCATCATTCTTTCTTACACCTAATCGATGGGCACTTGTTAGATTGTTCTCTTGTGGAACGGGTAAGGATGGAGACTCTTTTCTGGTCGAGTGGAATGAAAGTGAAGGAGCCATAAAGAGGACATATACTGGGTTTAGGAAGAAATCATCCGGCATTGTGCAGTTTGATACCACTCAGAATCACTTTTTAGCTGTTGGAGAAGATAACCAGATAAAATTTTGGGATATGGACAACACTAATCTTTTAACAAGTACAGATGCTGATGGTGGTCTTCCGGTTAGTTTCATGTTTCATTACTTAGTATTACCTGAAAGAAGTAAGGAATTATGTCAGTAACTTGCAAAAATAAACACTGTTGGAACAGAGTCTCCCGCGCCTGAAATTCAATAAGGAGGGAAATCTTCTTGCTGTTACTACTGCAGACAATGGAATCAAGATACTCGCAAACCCAGCTGGTCTAAGATCCTTAAGGGCTGTTGAAGCCCCAGCTTTTGAAGCATTAAGATCTCCCATTGAAGCAGCTGGAATGAAGGTGATTTTCTTCTCTTTCCAGCATAGCCATGCTTTCACAAAGTTACCCTATTTGCACTACAGAGTTTTTTATGTTGTGTTGAGCAGGTTTCTGGCTCTGCTGTTACAAATATTACTCCTGTAAACTGTAAAGTGGAAAGAAGCTCTCCTGTCAGGCCATCTCCCCTTCTTGTATGTGAATGTTGTCAATTCTATATATTTAAATGAATATTAGTTGTGAAATAGGTGACTCATAAATTGTGACAGTCTTTTGGAATCTATTATTCTTAGAAGGAAGCCTTCTGAATTATTAATCAATTAGTTAGATTTTGGTTCTGCTAAATGATTCCAGATGATATTAAGGTCCCCCTTGTCAGCTTACACGAGAAGTGACCATTGTATTTTGGAATTGCATGTTTAGCAGTCATTTACTTATCATTCATCTATGGGAACAAAATTTTGGTGCTGAGTTGTGCTCTTCTTTGTTTTACTCTTCTATTTTAATTGGGGTGTTATCTATAGTTGTAAGTGTACCTTTTCTCGCAAAAGATTTCAATATTGCTCTGTTGCCTTATATTTTCAGAACGGAGTTGATTCAATGGCACGAAGCATCGAAAAACCAAGAAGCTTGGATGATATTACTGAGAAAATAAAACCATGGCAGCTGACAGAAGTTGTAGATCCTGCTCATTGCCGGATGGTTACTATGCCAGACAGCATGGATGCTGCTAACAAGGTATGTTAACTGTACCTTTATCTAATCTTGTTGCATGATCCATCTTTTCTTTACCTTTTTTTTTTTTTGCTTAAATTAGCGTGTTTTTTATAGGTTGCCCGGCTTCTTTATACAAATTCTGGTGTTGGTATCTTGGCGCTTGGATCTAATGGTGTGCAAAAACTGTGGAAATGGGCCCGCAATGACCAAAACCCAAGTGGAAAGGTGATACTAATAAGTAGATAGTCTCCTTAGACATATGATTTTGTCGCCATCTGTGAATTTTTTAGAGAATTAGTTTCTGAAGCCAGTTGGGTTCTGAAGGCCACTGCCAACGTCATTCCACAACATTGGCAACCAAACAGTGGTCTTCTTATGACAAATGATGTGTCAGGTGTCAACCTAGAGGAAGTTGTTCCATGCATAGCCCTCTCAAAGAATGATTCTTATGTAATGTCAGCTGCTGGTGGAAAGGTTTCTTTATTTAACATGATGACATTTAAGGTATAAACTCCGACATTCGTAATGTCAACAGTAGCAAAGCAAACATTTGAGTGTGAACCCCATAATCTCTGGTATGTAGGTTATGACAACTTTCATGGCACCACCACCGGCTTCAACTTACTTGGCGTTTCATCCTCAAGATAACAATATTATAGCTATTGGTATGGAAGATTCAACTATCCATATATACAATGTCAGGGTAGATGAGGTAATATACTCCCCACCATAATTAATGTTATTTACGGTAACTATTTTAACTAATATTGCAGACTTATATGATCTATGTACCTTCAACAGGTAAAATCAAAACTGAAAGGTCATCAGAGGCGCATAACTGGGTTGGCCTTCTCCACCAACCTGAACATATTGGTTTCTTCAGGTGCCGATGCTCAGGTAAGCTGTAAGCTCCACTTTACTTATGTGAAAAGATTGGAAAACTTCTATTGCCTGAAGCAATAGTTAACTTGCTATGAACTCAGTTCAAAAGGTGTGTGTTGCACGCTACCTGTATTTTTGATGAACTTAGAACAAATGCATGAAGCATAAGTTAACTTGCTATAAACTCCAAAACGTCTACATAGGTTAAGGAGGCATGGGTAATTATATAATGAAAAAAGGGAAAAGACATTAGCAAGACCTAGGTTCTTTGTTCTCCTTGATCCTCTTTGAAGATGCAAATTACAACTAGAAAGAGAACCGGAGGGAGGAGGTATAGGAGACTGGAAATATTTCTTCCTCTTCATGTATGAGGATATATCTTGTTGTCTAGATTTTTTATTGTAACTTGTGCACGAATTTAAATCCTCTACAAGAGTTGGACCGCTGGTTCAACTAATGAGATATCTATCCATATGAAGTTACTAAAAGTAAGCGTACAAGTTGAAACCCAATGAGACTCAATGCTGCATAGAATTTACAAAGTGTACAAGTGGAAACCCAATGTGACTCAATACTGCATAGAATTTACTTGCCAATCGGACAAGCTTAATACTGCATATCCATCTTTATCTTGTTTTTTGTCTTCTGTTGGATGAGTTGTAAGACTTGTGCATTTATGCCATGCGTGGAAGTTCATTGCTTTGCTATCACATGGCTTATATCCTGAGCAGCTTTGTGTTTGGAGCATTGACACATGGGAGAAAAGAAAATGTATTCCTGTACAACTGCCTGGTGGTAAAGCCCCTAGTGGTGACACTAGAGTACAATTCCACTCTGACCAAGTGCGCTTGCTGGTATGCCATGAAACTCAAATTGCAATATATGACGCTTCCAAGATGGAGCGCATACGACAGGTATAATGCTTGCCTAAAAATATTTCAAACTAGGACCTCCTCCTGTCACAAGTTAGGTTTCTCATATATTCTCCCTTGCAGTGGCTCCCACAAGATGTCCTTTCTGCTCCTATATCTTATGCAGCATACTCCTGCAACAGTCAACTGGTGTATGCTTGCTTCTGTGATGGTAATGTTGGAGTATTTGATGCCGACAGCCTAAGATTAAGATGCCGTATTGCACCATCAGCATATTTACCTCAGTACGAGACATTGATCCATACACCTGAGTTTTTATGCTGCTGTTTTTATCTGCTCCTTGGATGAGTACTTTTTTTCACTTGGCTAAACTATTTTTAATGTCCAACTATTTCACTTGCATAATAATTTCAGTGTAGGAACTTCTAACTTGGTGTCTTTTCTATTTCTAACTTGAAAATGCAAAGAGCAAGATAACAGTGTGTTTCATCAATTTCAAGAAGAAAAAATGTAATTGCCGCTCGTTTTGTGATTTGCCTGTGCTTCCTTTTTATATTCTTATTTTGTTGCTGAATCTAATTCTGCGACTGCTTAACATGATTTCTTCAATGTATAGCTGACCCCATTGATCTTGATTTGCAGAAATCAATCTGTATACCCGCTTGTTGCTGCTGCACATCCTCAGGAACCCAATCAATTTGCAATTGGGTTGACAGATGGGTCCGTTAAAGTGATAGAACCTGCAGAATCAGAGGGAAAGTGGGGAGTTTCTCCTCCTGTTGATAATGGGATGCTATACGGTCGGAACGCCTCTTCATCCACCACTAGCAATCATGCTCCTGATCAAGTTCAAAGATGAATTCCGTTGTATTCTGTCATTGACAATCTTCCCCTGTATTTTACCCATATAGATTTTAGGCTTTTGGTCTATTTTATGTCCCTTATCAAAGGTAAGGACTGGAGATTGTTAGATTGATTGATATTGTGACGAGTATTCATTTATTGTTTACGTCATCCTGTTCTTCATATGCTGTATTCTTTCCCTCTGGATAGTCCTGTTACTACTAAAGTAGAATAATCTACTCCAAGAAGTTAGTCTAGTGGTGGAGGGCTCAGAGCATACACACAAACGTATAACAAACTTGAGAGAGTCACTCACTTGCTACTGATTTTCATGGAGTATTCTTGTTAGCCAAGAGGTCATGAATAGAACACCTGTGCACTCTTTTCACCCCGTCAAGGAGATGTCAATATATTACTTGTAATGGTATCTCAAGTGGTACATCAATGAACTTTTTCTAAGAGCACAAGAACATTAAAGCAAGTGCTGCTGTGAATTAGTTGAATAAAGTCCAAATTTGTAATTACAGTTTTTCAAAGGGAAGGATTTCTTCAGGCAAAAGAATGCCATTCTCGTCGTAGTGGAGACCGCCAGATCTATGCAATGGCCTGCACCTGCCTCCCATTAGTATCCGCCTTTTGCACAGTTCGATTTTGCCTGGATTTTCACGTCCATGATCTGTTCCTTCTCCTAGTATGGTCATCTTCTTCTCTAGGAACTTTGGATCGTCTATCTTCTCGTCACCACCTGGCTTCCGGCTTGGAACGCTAGGCACAATCTTCGGCCTTCGCTGTTTTCCAGTTACACGGTCATCGCTGCCCTTTTCGCGTACAAGACAGCCGCCACCAGCCTTTCCATTCGCATTGGTATCTCCATTGCTCGTCTTGTGAACCGTCCCTTTGGTGAAGTTAAAACCAATGCTCTTACTTAGTCTGTGAGGAGTGAACATGTGGAGTGCTTGCTTACCAGCATCACCTGATCTTTCCGAATCCTTTCCACCACCATTGAATCTCCCTCGATTCTCCAGCATTCGCTTAATCGAATGGGAGATGGACAACCTAGGCTGCCTTGCAATTTTCTCAGGCCCTGGTAAGGCCTGTGTCGTCACTGATAATTCCCTGGATCCATCCAGGGCTCCACGATTGTTGTTCTTCCTGGAAAGATTTACTCCTGGTGACTTCTTTCTCCCCAGGCTCTTTGTGAAGATGGAGCCAATTCTCTTTGGCAGGAGAATTTTGGCTTTAGCTTTCCTATTCTTGATGCTGAAACTTCCATCATTTGCATCACAGCTGCACTTCTCATCTCCTACTGGCATTGTTTTCTCATCACAAAGTGCTTATTCATGGAAAATAATTGAAAACCCATCAGCAGAATGTGGACTTATAAGTAGAGACATGAAGAGTAAGAGAAATTTTTTTTGGGGGGTGGGGGGGGGGGTTATGGAGTGAGTGTGATTGAGACGTGGGTGTTAAGTGTGTCCTATTCTTGTGGTATTTTCATAATCTTTTTCAATCAGTTTCCAAATTTATCGTCCACAGTTATTACATTAGTATTCACATATGAGATTTTTAAGCTAATTGGTACGAGATAATGATTAGTTAATTATCCCTCGTGCACATATTTGACCACATGTTTGTAAATTGTAACGTTATTGACTAATTGATCTGAATTCTAGTAGTAACGTTACATTTTAGGTTGCTAAAGGGACGCTTGCTTTACGTACTGGAAGTATTAAAGCTGTTAAATTGTATTGCTTATCGATGTTTTGTATGTTGTTTTTTTATTAAAGTTGCATTTGTTATCTAGTCGCAACCAGCGGCTTGTTTCTTTGTTTTTCTTTGCGTTGTTCTTTAAACCTTAAAGTTTTACATCTAATTCTTACAATACTAAATTAGCTGCCACTTTATGTTCCAACTCTCCCCTCCTTAGAATCCTGCTTTCATGTTTGTCTACATTGCCTTCTATCTGAGCATCCATTGTGGTTGGATTCGATGGTTGGGATTCACTTGCTGATATTATTAAATTTTCCTTTATTAATCAATCCTCAATTCTTCATTCGGCTCATTAGATATCAAACGTTTTTCCATGCTGTTAGATATCTATCCTTTCAATGTGGGTATATTTAATGGCTGAGATTTGTTTAGTGTTATATTATTAATTTTTTTCTTTTTTTATTAACTATTCAACTCCTCCCTCCCGCAATTATTATGCCATGTTACTTATATTATTAATCTAATAAAACTTATTTTAATTATTTTATGCATTATATGTGCATAATATCACATTTTACTTTCCTGTATATAGCACAGGTACAATACTAGTTTTAGATTAATTAAGGATGAAGGTTACATGGATTAGCTTCAAATAAATTAATCTTTTGCTAATTCGAACTTGGATTGTTGCGGGAGCCACCTGACGAAGCATTTCGCATAATCAAAGTAAGATACATTGCTATTCTAATTTCTTAAGGAGCAACATTGCTTGCAGTCAAATATTCAATTATAACTAGTCTTTTTATATTCCGTGTTTTACACATATATAAATAACTTTTTTATGCATTTTTTGTTTTTTTAAATATCTATAAATGTGAATTATGCGTGTTTTTGTTTTTTCTAACTAAATATCATATAAACATGATACTCTTATGTTTAAAAATCAATCATGACTATAGGCATTCATTTGACTAATAAAATGATGGACCTCAATCATTTTATTTGACAATTGTTATAATTAAAGTTATTTTAGGCATTTTTGATTAAATATTTAATGATAGGAACTAACGGATTTAAAAAAAGCAAAAAGGGACTGACTTGGATATATATATTTCCGAACAGGTTAACTTAAAACTAAAAAGAAAACAATAGCGTAATTTTTATTATGCTCTATAGAGATGGTGCTCCTATGATGCATACACAGTATGTAACAGTACATGTGTTCAAAACTTTTATAATATAGGTTCAAAATTTTGAACATGTCTGCAGCTTAATATAAGAATTTTGAACATATAATATAAGAATTCTGAACATGTAATATAAGAGTTTTAAACACATAGTATAATCTATGAGCATGTAATATAAGAGTTTTGAACATAGAGTATAAAATTTATGAGATTATAATTTTTATTTTGTGAACTTACTTTTAAACTTTTGAACTTGTAATATAAGAGTTTTAAACACAGAGTATAATCTTTGAGCATATAATATAAAAATTTTGAACATATAATATAAGAATTTTGAACATACAATATAAGAATTTTGAACATGTAATATAAGAGTTTTGAACATAGAGTATAAAATTTATGAGATTATAATTTTTATTTTGTGGACTTACTTTTAAACTTTTGAACATGTAATATAAGAGTTTTAAATATATTTGCAGCTTAATATGATTTTGAATCTATAATATAAAAATTTTGAACACATGTATTGTTGTGCACGTACTGTTCATGCACAGTACAGTGTACAGTGCTCCGCATATGGTGCACAATGTAGGTACTGAAATAATAGGGACTTGTAACGATCACATAGATTTGTTAGTATTGAAGGCTATTTAATGCAAATATACCCATAAAAGTTAACCAAATGGTGACATGGTATCTCTTAAAGTTTTTTAAATTTTAATGAGTTAACTATATACAGATTGATTTATTTTTTTTATTATTTTGACATTTTTTGATAGTCTTATTTGGAATCAATAGTTTTATATTTGTTGTATTATTTCCCTTTTCACCTTTTCTTATTTGGATTGAATTAACTAATTATTTTTTATTTTGTTTTATGATTTTATAGATCCTATAATTTTTTTTTATTTTTCTATAATTGAAAATTAATGACTTTTCTGCTTTGCACATTACTATCTGTGAGAATATACAAATTTAACTATATAATTTAAATCATATCCGATTCTGAAGGGAGAGCGTTGCGATCTCTCCCTAAGGACTGTCTTATTGACATTCCTGTAGGGGAAAGTGTAGGGTGAACGGGTTGAAGTGCCCCAATAGCCTCATATACTTAAGAGTCTTCTCATATTAGCCTGTGTTGCATCTAAAGGATTCAAAAGCTTGATCAAAGTTTAAATTAGGATTATAATATAATAATAAAATCTTTTAAAGTCAATATAGATTTTCAAAGAATTTCTTCTAGACTTGAAGGTATTATTTGAAATGAGTAATTATGTCTTTTTGTAATTTTCTTTTTTACTCTGTTTATTATAATATTTGATTAATATTATATAAAATTATAGAAATTTTTAATTTTCTATTCAATACTTATTTAACATTATTTTGTTCCTTTTTTAGATGATTTTTAGTATAAATTAATAATTATTATCCTTTATAATTTTTTTTTCTCTTTCTCTTCATTACATTGTATTAACCAACTATTTTATTAATTTAATCTGTAATAACATTTTCACTTTTGCATATTATATTTGCAAGAGTATATAATTCAATTTGTATTCTCTCTTTTTTAAGTTTGTATGGCATTCAAAGAGTTCATTAAGTTTAATTGACATATAACTTTATAATACACACGCACATAAGCACGCATGCGCGCACAGACACACACACATAGTTATACTAAAGTTTTAATGTCATTCTATTAATATTAATTAAGACCCAGTAACTCATTTAAAAAGAAAAAAATTGAAAAAGAAAAGATGATGTGTCACAATTATAACAATACATCAAAATGTTGACATGATAGAGCTCATATATTATTTTGTGGAACAACTTTATATATATTATATAGATATAGATAAGCTTCATAACTATTATCACTAGAAAATAATTATGACGTGACATCACATGTTAATCGAATGTGTAAGCAAAACATGTTGAGGTGATGTTATGCATATCACTTAGGATTCATGACATGGCATCTTAAATGCAATGCACGCTATTTCGGAGGCTGAATATTCAAAGGGTTCAAGGCATGTGTTTCGAAATTAGAAGGAGCTCTAAGTTCTAAAGGCTGGCTCAAGAAGATACAAAAGAGGTTCAAAGGCTTATTCTAGTACAGTTAAAAAATAGTTATGATGGTTATTAAGTTGGACAATTAATGAGGTGTTACCAAGAGATCCTGGGCACAAAACAAAAGATGACATGGGTGGTTACAAACAGTTAAAAAAATTAAAAGTACTATAAAAAGGAAGAAACAAGAATAGGCAAAGGATTAGACAATCACATGACTCATTAATCCTTTACAAAATTCCTTTTGCAGTCTTAGTCTAGCCTAGCATACATAAAGTAGTGGTAGCGTAACCTTAGCTTACTTTAGCCATAGCATAACTTAGTGTAGTTCATAGCATAGATTTACCTCGATTTCCTAATATAATTTTACTTCCTTGAAAGTAGGTACTAGTAGTTTAACTTAATTTAATACTATAGCTGAAATCGATCGAGCAGTTTTTCCCTTGTACGATGGAGATTCATCGGTAATGACACCACTTGTTTATTTGTAAATGTCTTTCTTTTTGGTTACATTGCTTACTGTTTGGGCCATGAATCTTTGGACCGACGAGGGTCCATAATGGTGTTGGGATTACGGCCCAGTTTATTGGGCCTAAATTTATTGGGCCTAAAGTTTAAAATGGATTAAAGTTGAGAACCAACTGGGATATGATCAATTATCTAAGTGAATTGATGAATGAGGAGAGCGATAACTATTATCTGGTAAGATAAGGATTCAATACATTAACTAGTAGAGATGGATACAGACACGTGTAGAGAGGTCAAGAAGGACTCTTCCGTCGGGGACTATAAGAACACGCTTCACCATAACAGAAAGGTATGAGTTCTGGCTCAAGAACCTCTTTATTACTCCAAATATATTTTCCACACCCTCAATCTATACTGACTTGAGCGTCGGAGTATCTTTGGCCGGCACCACACCGGTGTCAAGGATTTTCGCGCTTATTACATTTTCTGGTTTTGTAGGTTATTGAGCCCAACCAACCCAATACGAGATTGTAGAGAAACACCCTATATAATTTGGCGCCCACCGTGGTGCTCGATAACCGATTTCACAACTAGAAATTATACGTTCACGCCAAACCAACGACAGAGCCATGACCGACCCCAGTTCTAGCAATTATACCGATATGCAAGCCATCCTGACGAAGGTGACGGCGTACGAAGAGAAAATTGCAACGTATGAAAGCAAGTTCAACGATGTGGAGGCCAAAAACAACGCCATACGACAAGAGAACTTGGAGCTGTTGGAAAAAATCAATACTCTCTTGGCAACCACCACATCCCAGAGTAAAGGAAAAGCTGTGCTGATTGAACCAGTGGACCCAATGCTATCGTTGGACTCCACGCCTCGCCAGACCCCTGGAAGTAACGTTCTGCCAACGACTACTACCACGAGCATACCAGCGACCACACTGGTAACAAGTGTCAACGTAGCCGGGCCCTCGAATCATCAAGGTACGATAGGGGGACACGAGGTTCCCATACAAGATGGGTCGAACCCTGACCTTTTCAGACGATTTGCTGAGTTGGAATCCCTCATCCAGAGAATCCCAGGGGTACCTTTACCTATAAAAAGAAGTGCTGCGGATAGTTACGCAGAATCTCCCTTTGTAGATGCTATTGCAATGGTAGATTTACCGCCCAAGTTCTTGTTTCCAAACATGAAACCGTTCGATGGAACTTCGGACCCAGATGACCATATAATGCAATATAAATGGAAGATGTATACCGTGGCCATTCCACGGGATAAGAGAGAAGCTTGCATGTGTAAGAGCTTCGGTTCAAGTTTAGCAGGCCCCGCACTCCAATGGTACACTAATCTCCCCAATGGTCAGATCTCTTCCTTTGCTCAATTAACCGATATGTTCATTGAACAATATGCGAGCAGCAGAAGCTCGAGAAGCAATCAGATGATCTATATCTGATCGTACAAAAAAGAGGAGAAACTCTTAGGGATTACGTAGGAAGGTTCAACAGGGAGAAGGTAGCCATACCCCAATGTAACATGGCTACAGCGGTCTTCGCCTTTAGAAGGGGACTTCTTCCAGACTCAGATCTATACAAAGAACTCACGAAATACCCGTCCAAAACCATTGAAGATGCCCTCGCTAAGGCTTGGGCACAGATCAAATGGGAAGACGATCGTGTCAACCTCCGCCGCACTTCCCCAACTCGTAGGGCGGAAGACCTGCAATTGAGTCGGCATATAAGAAGGCATGAGCCCTATCCTCCTCAGAGCATAAGAGAAAATAGAATGGTTAACGGGAGGCCACGCGACAGAAGACGACCTCTCGATCGAGATTCAGAACGGAAGGTAGGAGGTCCAGAATACAACCTGATAGTGACCCCCTCGGAACTCGTTCACACCCTCAGAACTATGGGGAATGCAGTCAAATGGCCGGCAAAGTTGAGAACCCCAGCACAAACAAGAGATAGAACGAAATGGTGTGAATTCTATACAGATCATGGCCACATCACGGAGGAATGCCACGGTCTCAAATGGGAGATAGCGGAACTGTTAAAGAGAGGATATCTAACGGAGTTCCTTTCCGATAAAGGGAAGCAAACCCTTTCCCAACAAAAAGGAAAGTGGAAAACCGAAGATCCAGTTCCACCCAACCCACCAAGCCTACCGCGTCACGAGCGAACGGTGAATTGTATAATGGGAGGATCAGATATTAGTGGGATCAGTGTGTCGGCAGCAAGAAGACACACCCGTTTATCAAGGGAGCGGGATCATCGATTCTCGCAAACAATCGAGTCGGGACCTGGACCTGAAATAAAAGTATCGTTCTGTAATTTCGAGTCTTTCCACCTCAATAATCCGCACGATGACGCGTTAGTCATTTCGCTGATGGTAGCCAATTGTTGTGTACGGAGGATATTAGTGGATAATGGCAGCTCCGCGAACGTCCTAATGCTCAACACGCTTAGGGAGATGGGAATTGACGAGCACCGGCTCATAAGGTGGTCCACTCCCTTGATTGGGTTCAGTGGAGAGCAGAAACATACCATTGGAGAAATACACCTGCCTGTCTTTGCAGAAAGGGTCAACTTGGACGTACGATTCTTAGTAATTGATTGTCCATCCCCATACAACATCATATTAGGGAGGCCTTGGATCCATGACATGAAAGCAGTCCCATCCACATACCATCAAGTCATAAAATTCCCAACGAAGTGGGGAGTTCGAGAGATAAGGGGACAGCAGTTAGACTCCCGTGGATGTTATTGCACCTCTTTGAGAAATGCCCGCCATGATACTTTGTTTCAAGTAGGGATAGCACCTATATCAGCGTCGGCTGAGTTGTCACGGCCAGAGGAGCTGGACAAAGTACAGATCGATCCTAACGAGCCAAGTCACACTATACAAATCGGGGCAGGACTAGAGCCAGAGTTAAAGAACCAGGTGATAAATTTTCTCAGCAACAACAAAGATTGCTTCGCATGGTCTTATCGATATGGCGAGAATAGATCACGAAGTCATCGTTCATGAGCTAAAGCCCGCCTGAAATTCACCCGATCAAGCAAAAGCGCAGAAATTCGCCACGAGAGAAATCGCATCATCAATGAAGAAATTCAAAACTAATCGATGTGGGGTTTATCAGAGAGGTGTACTACCCAGATTGGTTAGCAAATGTTGTTGTGGTGAAGAAAAAGAACGGAAAGTGGAGGGTTTGTATTGATTTTACGGACCTAAACAAAGCGTGTCCAAAGGATTCCTTCCCAATACCGCATATCGATATGATGGTAGATGCAACTGCAGGTCACGAACTCCTTAGTTTTATGGATGCATTTTCTGGGTATAACCAGATACTTATGCACCCAAACGAACAAGAGAAGACATCATTAGTCACGGAGCGCGGGACGTATTGTTATAAAGTCATGCCTTTCGGCCTAAAGAATGCTGGAGCAACCTATCAGCGCTTAGTCAATAAGATGTTCTCTGACCAGTTGGGACGTACCATGGAGGTGTATATTGATGATATCTTTGGTAAAATCCTGGCGTGACGGCGATTTCAGCCATCTACAGCAAGCATTCGGCGTCTTAAGGAAGTATGGCATGAAGCTTAACCCCACCAAATGTTCCTTTGGAGTTAAATCTGGGAGGTTCCTTGGATACCTCGTCACTCGTCGAGGGATTGAAGCACACCCAGATCAGATAAGAGCCGTGCTTGACATCCCATCTCAGAAATACACAAGAAGTCATGAAACTTACGGGTAGAATCGCGACCCTCGTGATTTATCTCAAAGTCATCGGATAAATGCCGTTTGTTTTTTGATATACTGCGCAAGAACAAAGACTTCAGGTGGACGACTGAATGTGAGAAGGCATTACAAGAGTTGAAGACGTACCTCGTCAAGCCATCATTGTTGTCAAAGCCAAAGGAAGGAGAAACTTTATTTGTTTACCTGGCGGTCTCAGAAGTCGCAGTCAGCGCTGTGTTGGTTCGGGAAGAAGAAAAACAACAGCTCCCTGTGTATTACATCGATGGAGTCTTACTTGACGCGAAACTAGATATAGCCAATTGGAAAAGCTTGCTCTGGCTCTCGTCATTGCTGCCCGTAAGTTAAGGCCGTACTTTCAAGGGCACCCTATTATAGTATTGACCACCTTTCCATTGAAAGCGGTGCTCCATAAGCCCGAGTTGTCCGGACGCCTTGTCAAATGGGCAATCGAACTGGGTGAACACGACATCGGGTTTCAACCAAGATCTGCGATAAAATCTCAGGTCTTGGCTGATTTTGTAGCAGAATTTGCACCAGACTATCAGCCCAAGGCAATGTTGGAAGTGTCTAGCCTCACTGAAAGCCCAGTTACAGGGCAATGGGAGCTCTTTGTGGATGGATCAAGCAATGTGAAAGGCAGTGGACTCGGTATGGTGTTGCAATCGCCTGAAGGGGATATAATCGAACAGTCAATAAAGTGTGGTTTCAAGGCCACAAATAATGAGGCTGAGTATGAAGCCCTGATAGCAGGCCTAATGCTTGCAAAAGGAATAAATGTTGAGTCCATTACAGTAAACAGCGATTCCCAGTTGGTAGTCAATCAAGTTTTGGGAACTTACCAAGCGAAGGATAGGAAAATGATGGCCTATTTGGCCGTAGTCAAGGAGTTGCTACCGTCGTTCAAGGAGTTCGTAATAAAGCAGATAAGCCGAGACGATAATTTCCATGCTGACGCATTAGCAAGCTTAGGGGCAGCAACCCAATCCACCACCCTGAAAACTGTCCCGGTGGTGTATCTTAAGTGGCCAGCCATCGCTAAGGAGAAAGCGGTTGAGGTCACAACTGTAGATGATGATGAATCAAATTGGATGACCCCGATCATCCGTCACCTTAAAGATGATGATGATGTCCCAAAAGACCGCGCAGAAGCTAGGAAGCTTAAAATCAAAGCTGCTCGTTTTTGTATCATTGACAGAAGCTTGTACAGAAGGTCTTACATGGGGCCTTACTTACGGTGTGTAGCCCCCGACGAAGCCGGCTACGTCTTGGCAGAATTGCACGAGGGACAATGCGGGAATCATGCGGGGGCGAGAAGTTTGGCTAATCGGGCATATTCTGCGGGATATTATTGGCCGACCATGCGTTTCGACGCTCGCAATTACGTAAGAAAGTGTGACAGTTGTCAAAGATTTGCCCAAATTCCCCGACAGCCTGCTGAGCCGCTCACCACCATTACTTCACCGTGGCCATTTATGAAGTGGGGAATGGATATTGTAAGGAAACCGCCACCGCTCGGGTCAAAAGGTGTATATGTTAGCCGCTCTGATTATTTCTCCAAATGGGTAGAAGTGAGTCGTATCACCGTGTTCGAGACAAGGAGGTCAAGAACTTCGTCGGAAAAATATAATATGCGATTTGGAGTACTGGAGATCGTGGATCGATAATGGTTCTCAATTTATTAGTCACAATTTCAAGGATTTTTGTAAGGAATGGAGAATCAGGCTCACGTTCTCTACACCGAGGCATCCACAAGCCAACGGATTGGCAGAGTCATCTAATAAGACTATAATCTCCACGCTAAAGAAAAGACTGGAGAGCGCCAAGGGACAATGGGCGGAAGAACTTCTCGGTGTGTTGTGGTCTTATCGGACCACGGCTAGAACATCAACTGGAAAAACACCATTTTCACTAGTATACGGCGTGGAGGCGGTGATCTCCACAGACGTTGGTCTTCCAACCCTCCGAGCCACCCGGGCTTCTGAAGAACAAAATGACAGAGGAATGCGTCTTGAGCTTGATGCCACTGACGAAAAAAGGGAACAAGCCCTCATTCGAATGTCTACATACCAACGAAACGTCGCTAAATACTACAATAAGAACGTAAGGACGAGGATGTTCAAGCAAGGAGACTGGGTACTCAGGAGAGTCTTCGAAAATACCAAGGAAATAAATGCAGGGAAATTGAGACCTAACTGGGAAGGACCTTATCAAATAACTGGAGTAATCGGATTGGGAGCATATAAGCTTTGTACGAAGGATGGCAAGGAGTTACCAAACAGCTGGAATGCGATTCATTTAAAGAAGTATCATTTTTAGTAAGTTTCTTTTCCTTTAGAAATAAATTATTAGGCGAGTACTATTAGATAGGTCTCGTTATAGGTTTTCTTTTTGTCTCTTTCTTTTTCTTTTCTTTTTCCTGTGATAGATAGATGTTAGACTATCATAGCAAAAGAAATAAGAAAACGGCATGAATAAGTGTCTTTTTCTTCCGAGAAAAGGACCTTTTGCTAAACGACCAACAACAGTCTCATGTTCGTCAAAATGTGTGGCCATAACGATCACTCGCATCGGCTAACAACAGCCTCTATACCTCGCGATGGCTAATAACAGCCCTTCTCTATACTTCACATTGGCCAACAACGGCCTTTGTATCTCGCTTCGGCTAACAACAGCCTCTATACCGGCTAATAACAGCCCTTCTCCGCATGTCGGCTGGCAATAGCTAATATTCTTACGGACTAACAAATTAGTCTCCGTTCCTGACAAGCTTGCAAAGCAAATTACGTGCCTCGGGCCAATGATAACTTTTAGAATTGATATCAAGCTTTCTTATAAGAAGGGGCAACCCATCTCAATACATTTATGACAAATTACTGCCAGTTCCACAGGCTCGTTTCATGTTTGATGAGCAGAATAGATATATACATATATGTGCATGTATGCCAAAATTTATACAAATAAGGTCAGAGCTTAAGATTCATTCTGATGAAAAGTAAGCATCAGCAATTTTACACTATATACATCAAAAAAGAGTGAAATCAAAATGATTCCTATGCTCCTGTACGGTCGGGCAGACCAGTGCCTTCTGTGTCGGGGGGGACCTGATACAGATGGAGGGTCAGCACTCAACTGGACTCGATCAACGCGAGGAGTTGGGGGAGTGATAGTGGCATTAAAGCGATTGACGTCAACATTTGGGTACACTTACTGAACCTCACGTAAGCAATTTTCTGACTGCTCGTGACCTTCTCGAGCGAGCCTTGACACACCGCAGCGTATTTACCAAACTTCTTACTCCTCTTGTATTCACTCACAGCGTTCCTTTTAGCTTCTTCAACTTGGGAGTTAAATTTGGATTCAAGCTCCTCTTTGGCAGCTCCTGCAGCCGCAAGATCTTTTTCTGCTTTGGCGAGGGACGATCGTTCCATCTCTAGTTCCTTCGCCAGCCTAAGGCAGTGTGCTTGTTCGTCTGCGAGTCCCATTTCAGCCTTAACACGTGCTTCCCGCTCACTGGCGAGGAGGCGTTGAAGATCTTCGTATCTAGCCGACATATCAGGAACCATTGCCGCAAAGGAGGAGATTTCTGAAACCAGCTGTATATAAAAAAAAAAAAAAAAGAAGAAGAAGAAGAAGTGAGGATTGTAGGCAACACAAAAATATACATATACGGGCGTACCGTTGTGCTCTTCTTAGTAAAGCTCTCAAATATGTCCTCTTCGATCATCGCGGGCATCGGGGTTGCAGTGGACGAGGTAGTCAGATATTGGAGTCGACTGGTAGACACTCCTTCTACGTTAGGAAGATGGGACGAAGAGCTCCCTCTCCTCTTTTGTTTATGAGCAAGCCTTTCAACTACTGCCATGGCAGTTCTCTGCTTTTCACCTACATAAAAAAAAAATTTAATTAAAAAATAAATAAATAAATAAAAAGGAGAGAAGACAATGGGGGAGAACAAAAATAAATCGTACCTGAGTCAGTCGAAGAAGAGGAGTCAATGGTCTCTAAGTCGATAGGGATGTTAGGGAGATCGCTGTCTGAAGAACCATTGGCATTCGTATCCCCTTCTGTTGTAGCAGGTGTAGCCTTGTCTTCTTCGTCATCATCACGATCGCCTTTTATTTCCCCGGAACTTCTTGAAGGTGGTGAAGAGTCCAAATAAGCAGGACAAGAAGTAGCGGCATCACTAGAAGAAGGTTCGCCACCCATAACGGAGCTACGGGCCCGACGTCGCGTATTTTTCGTTACATGAGTGGGCCGATCTATCTCAAGACTGATTCCAGTGCTCAGACATACCCTGGGATAATGGAATGGCAAAGCCTCCTGCAACAAGATTGTCGCGGGTAATTAAGTCTCTCACATGAAATAACTGACTCCTGCATTCTTCGGCTAAAAAAAGTAGAGTTCTGCGTGTGTCTTCACTCAACTTGGGTAGTTCGTTCTGTGCCAACGTAACCTACAACTGGGGGACATCCCAAACGCCATGTATCCGTGCAAGGAACAAGTACTTTCCTCTCCGTGAGCCGTCATCATCAGACCGAAAAGAGTCAAGAAGCCTATAACTCCCACGAGCAGAGAGGCCGAACCAGCCAGGTTTTTTAGCAGATCGAACAAAGGAGAACAATGTCTTGAAAATTGGAATCAAGAAACGAACGCCCTTTCTCTGTAGTAAGATGAGCGCCGCCAACATGATCTTCCATTCGCGTGGGTGCAGTTGTCCGGGGCTAATTTTGTAGGAGTTAAAAATGGCGCACAGGTAAGGATGAAATGGAACCCGGATCCCCAAGTCAAGGACGTCTTGGAACATGGTTATTTCTCCTTCGACACAGGAGCTCGACCAATCTCCGAGCCTAGGCTGTACCACCACAATATCCTCACTTAGTATTGGATTGTTGTAATACCTGAATTCCTCTTACGTAGTGCTACATCGAATTCCCTCTGCGAAAAATTCACCGGTTGGTTCTCGGCGTCTCATCCCAAGGCGAGGAGCAATGCGTAGCAAATTTGGACTCGATCGATCAACTTGCTTAGTATGCAGCATCTTAGTTTAGTTGTAACAACGCGTGAGAAGTCCAGGATCGTGCCTACCAAGTGAAATGGAGCAAGAAATTAGTATGTCATGCCGAAATAGTAAAAAGGAAAAAAAAGAGAAAGAACGGAGAAAGAGTGGACGAATGATGATTGGTTTTCGCACGAGCATTGTCGTGAGCTATATGCTTACGGTAATAACTTGGCCGATATATATATATATATATATATATATATATATATATATATGCATATGTAGTACACATGTGTATGAATAAATATATATATAAAAAAAAAAAAACTGAGAGGCCGACGAGTATGTCAAGACAACCAGGAGACCATCTCAAACTCCTTACAGGATCGAGAACGATCCTCTATTGCACCATGATCACAAACCCGGACAACGGAAGTCGTTGGGGACAGCTCAGTCTCACGGTCATGGTTCGTCCATCGACTTGTTTTCTGTCTCCTTAGGATTCAAGGACACAAGAGGTACGAGCCTATAGAATGCATTCTGTTCAAGTAAGTGCTGCGATTAAGAGACCAAGTCTGATCTTCTATGGAGTGTGTGAAAGGTGCTTGCTAGGTGAAGTGATCGATGTCATGATCCTACAATTAGCTAAGTAACGTGGCTTTGCATGTTAATATGGTGTTGTCTTACATGCTAGCTTTCATAGACATTTTGTCAAACACTTGGTAGATACCAACATATAGTGTTGTCTTACATGTTAGCTTTCATAGACATTTTGTCAAACACTTGGTAGGTACCAACATATAGTGTTGTCTTACATGCTAGCTTTCATAGACATTTTGTCAAACACTTGGTAGATACCAACATATAGTGTTGTCTTACATGCTAGCTTTCATAGACATTTTGTCAAACACTTGGTAGATACCAACATATAGTGTTGTCTTACATGTTAGCTTTCATAGACATTTTGTCAAACACTTGGTAGATACCAACATATAGTGTTGTCTTACATGCTAGCTTTCATAGACATTTTGTCAAACACTTGGTAGTTGTCAACATGGGGTGTTACCTTACATGTTAGCTTTCATAGCCATTTTATCAAACACTTGGAGGACGCCAACAATAGATGTCATCTTCATAAGGCTAACTTTCTTGGGCATTATGGCAAACACTTGGCGGGACGAGCATCTAGCAAAGAAGTAAACAGCAACTGGTTACAAGATATTCAACAGACAAGCTCGTTGCAGTGAAGACCCAAACCTTCACAAGAAGCACAGCGGCGTCGTCACGGCTCTGTAACACACAACTGCACCAGCCGGGAAAAGCAAATAAGGCAGTGAAAAGTTTGAAGATAATGGGAGAATGGGATTAAGCTTACGTGATTTGGGGAATATTACTGATGCTAGAGCTGGCAATGGTGCGTTTGCCTTGTAGTTAAATGAAGGTGGAGCTTCGATGCATAAACATATAAGTGCGAGCTAAAGCTTATAGTTGGAGGATTAAAGAGGCAATGCAAAGGCCAAAGCTTGTAGGCGGACGTAACATGGCGCGTTAATGGGAGGGAATGGTCGAGCTTTTAAAGTCATTGGTAGCATGGGGCGTGTAGGCGTCGTTATGTAATGAACGTTGCAGCCTAGGAATGTGATGAAGCCATGAAGAAAATAAGTGAGCTTGAGTTCAGTGTGGGGGATCCGGTAGGGGTGGTACGTCCATGCATGTTAAAAGAGGGAAGTATCAGTTTAGTTACTTGATGTTTATAGAATAATCGGTTCGACATAAAAAAAATGTGCAACTCTCTTAATTGAAAGACTTCAATTCAGAGAGTGGGGGACAATTGTTTGGGCCATGAATCTTTGGACCAACGAGGGTCCATAATGGTGTTGGGATTACGCCCTTTATTGGGCCTAAATTTATTGGGCCTAAAGTTTAAAATGGATTAAAGTTGAGAACCAACTGGGATATGATCAATTATCTAAGTGAATCGATGAATGAGGAGAGCGATAACTATTATCTGGTAAGATAAGGATTCAATACATTAACTAGTAGAGATGGATACAGACACGTGTAGAGAGGTCAAGAAGGACTCTTCCGTCGGGGACTATAAGAACACGCTTCACCATAACAGAAAGGTATGAGTTCTGGCTCAAGAACCTCTTTATTACTCCAAATATATTTTCCACACCCTCAATCTATACTGACTTGAGCGTCGGAGGATCTTTGGCCGGCACCACACCGGTGTCAAGGATTTTCGCGCTTATTACATTTTCTGGTTTTGTAGGTTATTGAGCCCAACCAACCCAATACGAGATTGTAGAGAAACACCCTCTACACTTACAAATGTAATAGTTTATTCAACTAAGAAGACAATAATACAAGCTTCTAAGTGGACTTCCTGACTTTTATAAGGACTCGAGGTCTGTTAAGGCCTACCCTCGGCGAGTCCAGGCTTTTTGTTTTATAAGGTTAGGGCCCAAAATAGGGGTTTAACTAAGGCAACCCTATGAAGATTAACCCAGAGAAAAAAAAAATTTCTCATGCCTAAATTTGTAAATCATTGTTAATTGGATATTGGCTTGTAACATACAAATATCAAAGATAGAGCAAGGTTGTTTATGACAAAAGAATAAGATTCTTTATTAAATTACAGAAATAGTACGTCTAGTTAACAAAATTGAACACTATTAGCAATTAATCAAAATTTATGAGATGTGTAAACTTAATTTTAGAATAAAGGAAAAGGATATATCACTTTAAGAGAACGAAAGATAAAGAGAATGTCATTTTCCTTTTGAGTTTTAGTATAAATCCCAAACTCGCCTATAATGTTTTACTTTTACCCATTTTCTTCCATAATTTTATGTTTTGCCAAACAATGCTTTGACTTCAATTAGTCTTCTACTTTTTTTGTTTTATGTCTGTAAAATGTTAGTTCATTATTAAAAAAAAAGAAGTTATACCTTGAGTTAAAAAATTGTACCTTGAGTACTACAGATGCTAAATTACCTTTCAAGCTACAACATCATCAATTTCCTTTGGGGTCTGTTTGGGTACCACAGTATAATTACTAGACAATGCAGTTATTACTTTAATAATTACACAGTAATTTAAATCACAAAACGTGTTTGGCTACCATAGTATAATTACACTTTAATTCTGTGTAACATATTTGATAGCACATAAGGTAATAAAATGGTTAAATAATTTAATTTTAAGAATATTTATTTAAAAATTTATACTAAACTAACAAATATTTAAAAATGCCATTTATTAAAAAATAAATATGACTTATTAGAAATATATGAATTATAAGTATAAATATACAAAAATAACAACTATTCACTACTAATATTTTTAAATTTAAATATTATTCATCAAAAATAATAATATTTAATTATAATCAACGATACTATAAAAATAAATAACTTTTATAATTTGTAAAAAAATATTTATTTACATTTCAGAATCATTTCATATTTATATTTTATTTATTTAATTATATTTATTTAATACTTATTTATTTTAATTTTATCTAAAATTATTTATTATTTATATTTATTTTATAGCGAAACATGCCAAATATTAAAAAAAAATTTAAAAAAAGTGTACAAAGAGTTGGTAGATAGTAATTACATTGTGTAACTACACCAATTCACATCTCTCCCCATGAGAATTAGAGACTATAAATAAGAAGGTCCAATTACACCAAATTCGCCTCTAACAAACACGCCTAACTGTATAGTTACTCTCAATTATACCTAAATCTAATTACAATGTGACTTTTCAAATGCACCCACTGATTTCATTTGTAATGACTATCAATAATAGTGAAAATTATTGTCAACTGTTGGTCTATATCTAATATCTATCTCGACAATAATTACATGTTTCTATGATATTTTTGGAGTAACTGAAATGAATATTTGAATTAGAAAAGTAAAATTATAAAAGAAAGTGTCTTGTATGAAAAAAAATAGTAGATAAATAGTGTATTTTATTGAATTTCTCACTTTTGGAAATTCTAGTATTTTTGGAAACAAAAAAATTCTAATATTTTTGGAAACAAAAATCGTGATTGAATTAGATAAATATAAGGACAAAATATAAATAAATTTTTTAGTAGGTTTTTAACATCACTCATATTTTTTCTATGAGAGATCTATAGTAATTGAAAACGAAAAATAAAGGCGTGATCTAAGGGGAAAAAAAAGGTAGAATAATAATATATAATTAATCGTTTGGCTTTAGAAAATCAAATAATCTTAAAAAAATGATAACAGGTAGACTCCAAAAAAATGGTGCCCCTTGGTATTGGCGAAAGCTCCTCAAATTTAAAGGTTTTATAAAGCAACTTATCTTTCACAAAATTGGAGATAGGCATAATACCAAGTTCTAAGACGACTTTTGGATCCGTGTGGTATCTTGGTGGATTATTTCAGTGAGTAGACCATTACTAATCTTAATGTGAATCGTAATGACAAAGTGACCGACTATCTCTTTAAAGGTCAATAGAAATAGCAGAATACCAATCTTTGGTGATCCTCGATTTCCAACTCGAAATCTAAAAAGAGTGGACCAAATCATTTGGCTTTGAAATCTACAAGGTAGGTTCACTATAAGTTCAGCTTATTGTTGGGTTTGTATGCCCTAAAGACCACAAGTACATGATGTTTTCTAGATACTATATGTAATACGCCTAAGTTTTTGTTAATATGATTGAGTTTTGCACATTATATTCTCTTTACTGTGCGTTGATGCGATGCATGAAGGCCTAATGACGCTAACTAAGGACTTGGGTACGCAGTGAGGCTGAACGTACAGTAGGTTTAAGTCTAGTTTTAGTAATGTCATAAATAAGTCTCCTTGTGAGGGCGACCTACCTAGGTCATTAGAGGTCTTTCTGAACTTGTCTCTCTATTGTGTATGTCACGCATTGGACTGGACCACTGTGAATTGGTTTTCTTGTAACTGTACTATCAAAGTTAGAAAACACAATACTCACTGCTGCTAAATAACCAATGCTCTCAATCTTAAGCATATGTGGATGAACTGATGAATTCAGGGTTTAGCACTTTAATCCACCATGAGTGAGACCTTGCTTGGTCAACAACTCTATGTGTTAGGTGTTGAGTTCTAGTCAATTGGAACATGCATATGCAACAGTAAATTCTTTGTGCCCCCTTGGACTTGTCCGTAGGATCATTTAAATCTAGATCTAATGGTATAACCCTTCAAGGGTATATCGATCATTTAACTTATGGGTTGCTCCCGAGATCAAGAGTAATATGACCAAAAGATGATTGATATGTTAGACTAGATATTCCAAGGTTTAAAGGTAGTTAAGGAGTTGATGGTGCAGTAAAATGACTTACCTTGACTACTAGCCTGTTTGGAATAGTCTTATCTGAAATCTGATAAGCATCTTATCTGATAAGTGTCTTATAAGAAATAAGTATCTGATATAATAAAACTGTTTGGTTTGTTAGCTGAAATGTTGTTATAAATTACTTTGATAATAATGTTATCAATTTTAACTAATGGTATTTTAATTTATAATTAACTAATAAATTATAAAATATAAATATTAATTAATTTTTATTTTTGTTTTAAAAATTTTAAATTTTTGAAATTTTGACTTTTAATATTTAATTTTTAACATTTTTTATTTTTATATTTTTTTGTTTTTAAATTTTAAATTTTTATTTTTATTTTTATTTTTACTTTTAAATTTTATTTTAATTTTATTTTAATTTTAATTTTTTAATTTTATTTATTTTTAATTTTTATATTTTTAAATTTTTATTTTTAATTATTTTCTGTCTGATAAGATATAAGATAAGATATAAGTACCCAAAACCCAACTTATTTTTTATAACTACAAATAAGACATCTTATGAAAAGTATCTTATAAGTGTCTTATAATAAGCTGATAACAAACAATCTTTTTCACATAAGTTGTCAAATAAGATAAGTATCTTATAATAAGCTCCAAACAAACACATCATACGAGCATGCATAAAGAGGCGTTTTGGTCGTTTTGCTTAGTACGTCAAAGACAAAGGTCACTTGTTGTTATGACAAGCTTCTAGCATCTAATAATTATCCTTGGAGTGCGGCTTTAGTCTTGTAGTGAAATAGATTAGGGTCAAAATGGTCATTATGTTGCCTAAGGGGAGGCAAGGACATTTTGGTAATTTTGGAAGCCAAGGGTAGTTATATCTTTTGGTCCCTCTACTAGTCGGATATTGTTTTAAGCATGAGAAGTCTTTTCTTGGATATTTCTTTGAATTGGTCGATTGTTAAATGCGTGTTTTTATAAGAGTTCTAATTGCGTTAGGATTCTTAGAAATAAGAAATAAGATTTGTTCTTAATTTTTATTGGTCCAAGATTTAATGTAAATAATTAGAATGTATTAATATCTTTCCTTAAGCTTCTAGGTGTGCAAGACGTGACTTTTGAGTAAGGTTTCCAAATTAGGATGGAGTTGTTATATTTTACAAGATAATTCAAATATCTTGAACTCTAAGTTTCCTATCTTGGAATATTTATTTTTGTCAAGTTATCTTGTAGAGAGGCACCCAAAATTTGGAAAGAAGAAAGAGATGGGACCCACTAATTCTAGAAGATTTGTTGGGATTTAAATTTTAGAAGATTACGTCAAGAGTTATTTTTAATTTGAAACTCTTATCACATAAAGATCTTTTATTGAATTTAAACTCCTCAACTTGAAATCCTAGTCTACCTAGGAATCTATTGCTAAGAGAACTCTTAAAATTGGGGTCAATTAAGTCTGGAAAATAGCCGAAATAATTCATATGCCAGAAAATATTAGAGACACGTACGTTCTTAGAGAAGTTTAGAAAAGAAAGAATTCTCTTCTCCTCCTCTTCTTCTTCTCTTGATCAACCAAAGCAAAAGTAGACTTCCATAAATCTAAAACTAAATTCGTTTACCAAGAATTTGGTTCTTGCTTATTGATAACATCTCCCAAAGCAAAAGTAGACTTCTATAAATCTAAAACTAAATTCGTTTACCAAGAATTTGGTTCTTGCTTATTGATAACATTTCCTCGGTCATAGTAGGGAAAATCAAAAGTATTTTTGGTCGTTTTTATAGAGGTCTTGGAAAGAAAAATAAAAGGATAGAAACTAATTTTTCCCGTCACTATCTGCACAGTCTTTGGTTCGTGCTTGATTGGGATAGCAATCTCAGATCAGTGCTTGATTGGGAATTCATCACCTATCTGATTGTGCTGAAATTTAGGAAGACATTCGACACTTCTAAGGCTTCAAATCCAATAGTTGGATTGTCAATCAAATATCTAGGAAGTAGTCAGATAACTAGCACAACTTTTTGGTCATTTTTTTGCTCTAAGAGGTAAACTTGTTCTACTTTATGTTCTTGTTTATCTATCCATGTGTGGTATCATTGTATGCAAGAATTTATTTTTCGGTTGTACCTAGGGTTAAAAATTTACCTAGGGTTAGTCTGGCATGCTCTAGTAGATCCTTCACTTATGACACTATTCATAATCGTTACTCAACCATTGACTAAGCTAATGTGGTCTGGTTTAAAGGTGTACTCTCAAAGCATGCCATCTATACTTGGTTAGCTTGGCTTGACAGACTCCTAACCAAACACATAATGATCTTCTGAGGCATGAATCTTAACCCTCTTTGTGTGTTTTGTTATTGTTGCATTGAGGATTGAAATCACTTATTTTTTGAATGCTGTGTTGGTAAGAGAAAATGGTGGAAGGTTATGAAAATTGTTAAGGGGCCACATTGGATAGCATTTTGGGATTGTATTTGTCAATGGGTCAATTTTAAATACCAATGGAATGATTGAAATAGATAGACGCATTTTCCTTGTTCAATGAGTAATTCTAAATAAATAGATTAGGATTTTTTTTTTTTTTGCATGGATAGGAGGAGAGTGACTCAAAGACTTTTTAAGAGAAAAAAAGTAATGTCATAAAGATACGTAGCATTAATAGAAAAGACAAAAATAATACTTTATATATATATATGTATGTATGTATACCATAAATTTATAGGCAACTAATTCTATATTATTTATGTACCTTATATATAGATTCATAATAATTATTTGAATTTAAAAATTAATTTGATATACTTTTATATATAAATAGCTATATCTACAATTTATTATAAAGAAAGTTTTGAATCTAAACTATTTTAGTCATGGTAATTACGCATATAGTTTTGGAGGATAGAAAAAAAAAAAGAAATTATGATTGTGAAGTGTGTAGCATGACTAAATAAGACAATAACATTACTTTGTATATATAGATGTAGATATTACACAAATCTTAAAAAATAAAATGGTTAATTTCTCCAGTAGTCCCTGAACTTTGGGCTTTTAGACAATTTGGTTCTTGAATTTTCAAACCTTGCATTTTAGTTCCTAAACTATGAGCAATCGGACAAAACAAGGAAACTTAACGATTTTCGTCACTCTGCCGTTAAAATTTTGATGAAAAACATTAATTGTTCTTATTTTATCCAATGGCTCGTAATTCAAAAACTAAAAGCATAGTTTGAAAGTTTTGGACTAAATTGTCCCAAGGCCCAAAGTTCAGGGATCGTTAGAGGAATTAACCCTTGTTTTTTTTACTATTAATTTTTTGGCAAGTTTAATTCCTCCCCTTAAACTTTGGGCCCCAAACAATTTGGTCTTTGAACTTTCAAATTGCACCTTTTAATTCTCGAACTATAAGCCCTTGGACAAAATAAAGACAATTAACGTTTTCTGTTACTTTGCCGTTAAAATTTTGACGAAAAATGTTAATTGTCCTTTTTTTTTTTTCCTAATGAATCATAATTCAGAGACTGAAAGGCATAGTTTGAAAGTTCATGAACTAAATTATCTTAATGCCCAAAGTTCAGGGACTGCTAGAATAATTAATCCAAAATAAAAAAAACCCTAAATTAAAGAATCTTACTGGACTAATAATAATGGGCCAAATCCCGTAGCCCAAAATCTAATGAATCTCACTATTGTAAAATAGGCCCCGCCCAAGAAATTCCAATCAGAAAATCTTGTTTGATAGTGCAAAACCCTATACTTACCTGTGTCACTTGCTAGTTGCTAACGTGTTTTCTCCTCAGTTTGCCGCCGTTGCTCATCAGGTACCAAATTCTTCATCCTCCCTTTGGTCACACACACTTGCACCTATATATACATATATGTCTATATATGTACATATATGTTTTTATTTTTTAATTTTTTAAAAATTTTTCTGGCTGGTAATGGATCGATTAAACAGTGGACTCTACATCGGAGCTTTTGTATAAACACACAATCAGATTGTTGAAAAGCACCCTTGTTGAATTTATAAAAAAGACATCGACTTTCATTTTTTCCGTTTCAAATCTGCCACTACTCTCTGGCGTTTCGGACTGTGCTGTAGTGAAAATTTGTTTTTTTGTTTTTTCTGTTGAAGTATTTTGAGATTTGGGGTTTTAGATTAACTGGTTTGTATTTGCACTTTTTTTCCGGAACAAAATTATCTGAATTTTGGTTTGATTGCTTTGTTATAGCATTCATATGTTGCGGGGGTTCTGGTTAGTTTTTGTTCTGTTCTTGTGTGGAGTCTTTTAAAATACAGTTCTTTGTTTACTCTTTTTTTCCTTATTCTTCTTTGATTAGTTACATTCGGTGGCGATTTGTCTTGTTTATCTGCAATTGCTTTTTGTTTGATGAAGGATGTAGTTTTCTATCATTACAATCATGAGATTTATCCAGCAAAGTTGAACCCATCGTTGTATTAGGATCAATTGAATTTGAGCCGAGAATGTAGGGCTGGATATCTAACTGGCCTAAAGCAGGAGCAATTACATATTGGGTCTCGGTCTTGTTCTCGTTCCAGTGCCCTTCTGCAATGTGGATAGTAATTTATATCAGCGAGTTGCTGTGTGTAAATTTAGGATCCTGGCTACGGTTGTCAAATTAGAAGTTTGAGTTGGCATATAATTAATGAATAGAGTCTTGCGGCAGAGGCATAATTTACTCAGTTAATAAAACACTAAAATTTAGCTGACATAATTTCCTTGTTCACATACACGTATTTGAGACATCCCTTACTAGAGCCTGACCTTCTGCATTTTGTGTTGCCCTTATTTTGTTTTGTCAAATTGAAGTTATTACTTTCTATTTCGCGTTCCAAAATTTTCTCCAGTCCCCCAAAATAAATTATTCAAATCTTCATGATATCGTTATTATTTGAGCCTAGTAAGGGATATACATACAAATATCCACTTAACGCATTACTCCTTGCAAACTAAAACATTCAATTCACTGGAAAGGGATTAATCTTTGTTGTTCATGTTTTTGCTTGTCATTTTCCTTAAAATTTATCTGTGTATGGCCCCTTGGATTCAACATTAAGTTATATGTGGTGTACAGGGTCCACCTAAGAAGGATAATGACCAGGCCTGACTTAGACCTGAGAATATCTACTCTCCTGACTATTTATCTTTTCACCCCTTTTCCTTATTGTGTGTCTGCTTTTTTTGTTTTGGGGGGGGTTGTGGAGTTGCTTAGGGTGTTAAGCGGAGGGGTAGGTGTACACTAATGTTGCTATGATTTATCAAGCCTTGATTTCACTGCTTAGTCTATCTCGAATCAAATTACTTAAAAGAACTTCTGAAATCCAAATAGATGGCTCTGTAGGAATGGTTTGTGTAAGTCCAAATAGTGCTTCTCTTTTCAGTTACAGAATATTCAGACAGTTTATTTTTGTACGGTGTTCTTTTATTCAGTGTCAGTTTGTAGAAGTGATTGGTTGACAAGTCAAAGCTAGACATTTGAGTCTTGTAGTTTCCTTCTTGCAAATATTGTATCTTTATTTTCTATTTTGAGGTAGCTTCTTATAGTTATGAGTTCTCATTGACTTCTTTGTTCTCTAATTGCTCATGCACCATAGGTTAGTGGTCGGATTTGCATCTAACTGTTGAGGAGATAAAGTATTTCAGTATGGCAACAACTTTTGCTAAACCAGAGAATGCCCTGAAGAGGGCTGAAGGTTAGTTTGTGTTTATTTTTTTGGTTCAATAGTTATTGTAATTGCTTCAGTGGATTATTATAGGTACAGCTTCAGTCTATCTATACTATTTTCAAATTGAAAGCACAAGTTTTTCATTTCCTTTCCACATGGCCCAATCATTTTGTTTCCTTTGGATATTTATGTTTATTTTCAACTGAAAGTTCCTGGAATCTCTGGAGGTTTACCTTTGTCAAAAAGTAATATTTGATCTTTGTAAAGCTTTGCTGCTGTAACAGAGCATTTGATCAGGGTTCCTTTCTTTGTTCTTCTTCGGGTGCAACATACTCTATGATGCACCATATGGAACTATAGAAAAAATTGCAGTATTTGAAATGTATTGCATGGGAACTTTGGTTGTGTAGTTTACTTGGATGGCTGTGACACATGCTTGGTCAAAATTCTTTTGAGATCTAAATGACTATATCTTTACCTTTTATGAACTAACATGGTAATGGCTGTATACAGAATTAATCAACGTGGGTCAGAAAGAAGAAGCTCTGAGAGCACTTCATGGTGTGATTGTCTCCCGAAAGCACAGGGCATGGACAAAGACACTTGAAAGGATTATGTTCAAGTATATTGAGCTTTGTGTTGATATGCGGAAAGGCAGAACCGCCAAGGAAGGTTTGATACAATACCGTATGGTATGTCAGCAAGTAAATGTCAACTCATTGGAAGAGGTCATAAAGCACTTCATGCATCTTTCCACTGAGAAAGCTGAGCAGGCTCGCAGTCACGCAGAGGCCCTGGAAGAAGCTCTTGATGTTGATGATCTGGAAGCTGATAAGAGGCCAGAAGATCTGATGCTGAGCTATGTCAGTGGTGAGAAGGGAAAGGATAGATCTGACCGCGAGCTTGTCACACCATGGTTTAAATTCTTGTGGGAGACCTACAGGACGGTTCTTGAGATATTGCGGAATAATTCTAAGTTGGAGGCACTTTATGCGGTAATTACTGCGTTTAACAGATAATAGTATTGAGTTACCAACAAATTGTTGCTGTCTTTTAAATGTTTCCTTGTGTATAATGAAAATTAGCAATATGGGGCATGTTGAATAATCCTAGGATCTGAGCCTTAATGAATTAATAGACTAGTGGCTTGTGGTATGCTGATTGATAGTTCAAAGTTGCATCAATCAAAATACTACGTAGAGATCTAATAGTGTAGTTGATATGTCCAGTGGACTAGTTTATCTCACATCAGCAGGAGGACCTGAAATTGTCGTGGGGTGCCTCATCTGAGATAGAATTTTCTTTCTTGACCTGGTCTTGGAGTTACATACTCCCTGTTATATTTCTGCTCCAAGGAATCAGTTAGTCCCAAAATCCAGTATGTAGATGCTGTGCACTTGAAGTACAGTTTCTTCACAATCATATTATAAACAGAGTTTGTTCCTTGAATGCTTCAAGAAAAATGTTCTAGGATGCGGTCCATGAATACCGCAATGGTGATAGAAACCCAGAGGAGTTGTAATGCCGTAGAAATAAACATAGATGTAGTTCTTGATGTGTTGAACAACTTTTAAATACTCTATATTAGACTATATGTGCTCCCTTTATCATGAAATCATATTATAGACTAGCAACATTCAAGAATATATACATGGAAGATAATTACTGATACAACTGAACGCTCACGAACTTGATGCTATTTTACAATATGAAAGGTGATAAATTTGTTCAAGTGCTATACATTCAAATATCCTGATTTGAATACCTTCTCTATCGTTCTTATAGCATGGTTCTATATAACATCTTGTTTGGCTAACCAGCTAACTGAAGGTGGATAGCAGTTGTCTTCTTATTGTTATTAATAATTGCCAATGTTCTTCAGATGACTGCGCACCGTGCATTCCAGTTCTGCAAGCAGTACAAGCGAACTACTGAGTTTCGTAGATTGTGTGAGATCATCAGAAATCATCTGGCAAATCTTAACAAGTACAGAGACCAGAGAGACCGTCCAGACCTTACTGCTCCTGAAAGTCTCCAGTTATATCTTGACACAAGATTTGAGCAGTTAAAGCTTGCAACAGAACTTGAACTTTGGCAGGTAGGGATAAATTTTGGTTTGTTTTACGCATTGTCGGTTAGCTATCTTCGCGGATAATTTTCAGGTTTTCCATCTACTTATGTTTGGAATTCTGCTGACATTTGATTGCTGCAGGAAGCTTTTCGTTCTGTTGAGGATATACATGGATTAATGTGCATGGTTAAGAAACAACCTAAGGCATCTTTACTGGTTGTTTACTATGCTAAATTGACCGAGATATTTTGGACTTCAACCAGCCATCTATATCATGCCTATGCTTGGTTGAAGCTCTTTTCACTTCAGAAAAACTTCAATAAAAATCTGACTCAAAAGGATTTACAATTGATTGCGTCATCTGTGGTCTTGGCTGCACTTTCTGTCCCTCCATATGACCATACAGCTGGAGCATCTCATTTGGAACTTGAGCATGAGAAAGAGCGGAACATGAGGATGGCTAATCTCATAGGATTCAATCTTGATCCCAAGCTTGAGAGTAGAGGAATGGTAAAATCATTTGCAAAAACTTTTGTGCTATTTTTTTTCAACCTTTTGCTTTCCTGAACTAATTATTATTATTTTTTTTTTCCTTTCCTCTAGCTTTCACGGTCCTCTCTTCTGACTGAACTGGTAAGAGGGCGCTAGCAACATCCCTTGTTTATATTCTTTTGTTTGCTTTATGCTTCTTCTTTTTAACTTTTCTCTACATATATCAGAGCTCCCAGAAATGTGCTTTGATCCTGATTTTGTGTTTTCCCAAAGTTTGTGCATTGGGTTGGGAATTTTGGGAGACTGAAGTACAAACAACCAAAGAAACCAATTTGTGATAATACTGACTTTTGGCCAAAGGCATCTAGAAATATGGGTGGGTTTGTCCATGATGCCTGAAGCAAAAACAGGCACTACAACTATGTAGAATTTGTCAAGACAATCAATTTCGTATAAGACTCTTTATCTAACATTTCATAAACATGTATTGTACACAAGATTGTGCTTTCAAATGTAAATGATTTTCCAGGTCCTCATTTTTTGTTGATAGAGGAGAAATTATTCAGTGTTTCCAGAAGAAACTTGTGTTCTAAACATTTTGCATTCAGTTGTTTGCCATTGTCAAGCATGAGGAAGGTAATTTGTGACTTATGTCAGAGGAAGGTAATTTGTGACTTATGTCAGAGGAAGAATTGCATTTTTCCCATTATAGATGATCTGAGCCTATCACAAGTCATTAACTGCATCTTTATATTAAGGATGAGTTGAGATCTTGATTTGTGGTGCTTTTTTAACCTTTATGGAACTAATATTGGCTTTTATTCTGGTTGGTGTCATAAATATCTTTGTTTGGAAGCTTAGTGGATCTTGCACTAGAATTTTCAACTGCAGCTGCATTTGCTTCTCGTCATTGTGTACATGATCCTGGTTCTGCTGGCAGGTGTCAAAAGGTGTCATGAGCTGTGTAACACAAGAAGTAAAAGACCTTTACCATCTTCTGGAACATGAATTTCTCCCTCTTGATCTTTCCTCAAAGGTGCAGCCCCTCTTGACCAAGATATCCAAAGTAGGGGGTAAGCTTTCGTCCGCATCTTCACTTCCAGAGGTCAAGCTCTCCCAGTATGTTCCTGCACTAGAAAAGCTAGCAACTTTGAGATCGCTGCAGCAGGTAAGTTTGGGACTGTTGCTTTCGAATTGTTTTGAGATTTACCATGTATAATTGGGTCTCTTTTAGCTTGCTTAGCTTTTGACTATCTATTATGGTATTCAGGTGTCTCAAGTTTATCAGACAATGAAAATTGAGCATTTGTCTCTAAGGATACCCTTCTCTGATTTTTCTTTTGTGGAGAAAATCTCAGTAGACGCTATGAAACATAATTTCATCTCGGTGAAAGTTGACCATCTGAAGGGCACTGTTGTCTTTGGTGATCTGGTAAGTTTTACTTGTATTAGCCCACAATTGTTAATACATACAAAGAAATTGGTGAATTCTCCATTTTGCAATCATTAAGCCTCTCTAGTAAAAGTCACATTCCACCCATATTCCCCATCCACCCATGTCACACTAGAGCCAATTGTGGCTTGCTTCTCTCTAGCCAAAGAAAAGAATACTGGGGAAGATCCTTAAGAGTAGAAGTAGAGGCATTCTATTTATCAGACCACAAGAAAATCCTTTCTGCATTACCCACCTCAAAAGAAATGTAACTGGGAAAAGAGTTCCATCCTTTTCCGGTGGAGTAAAAAGAGTTCTCATCCTTTTCCGATGGAGTTCCATCCTTTTCCGGTGGAGTAAAAAGAGTTCTCATCCTTTTCCGATGGAGTTCCATCCTTTTGTGATGTGTTTCGAGTGATTCTCTTTTATTCGGCATCCACTATTTGTGTTTCTCTCCATAACCATTTGCCAAAAAGAGCTTTATTGAAAATAAGAAGAGATTAATGCTTAGCCCGCCTTTACAATAGGTTGTTTGACCACTTCCCTTCATACAAGGTGATACTATTCACTTCCCCTTTTTGAAATCCCACTTGTTGCAAAACATTTGTTTTTGGCTGAAAGGTTTTTGTATAGTTGACATTGATGGTATACGAGGTTGTATAGATAATATAGATAACTTTAGTAACTTATGTATTTAATTTCAGGGTTGCTTCTTGCACCCCCTTGTTGCATATTAATAAAGTTCTTTGCTTCTAAAAAAAGGTTTTTACTTATATTAGTCAATTTCTTTTGATGTTAGGGGAATGTTATAATACCTAAACACTGTGAATATGAATTTTAATTGCCTTGACTTGTGCAAGACTATAGAGGCAGACCTACCTTTGCTTTTTACCCAACTACTTCAGTGGTGCGCCTAGCAATGCTTTCTTCCCTGTGTGGCTAACAATGCTATTCTTGGAGTTAGGTGGCGCAAAGTCTTAGAATAGAAGACCTTTTGTATAGCTCTGAGATGGAGACCAATCTGAAAAACTTGGCTCCCTATGCTATTATTCAAGAGTTTGAATATTTTTCTTCTTTATATTAGGTTTTGCTTCTCGTTGGTTCTCTCTCTTTCCCCCTCGCCCTCTCTCTCCCTCCCTCCTCTCTCTCTCTCTCTCTATATATATATATACACACATACATACATACATAATATATATGTGTGTGTGTGTGTAAAATCAATCTTTCATTTTTTAAAACATTTTGCTTGTGGGTGGGGGGAGGGAAAATAGATAGGAAGAGTTATTCTTATATGTCTGTATATTCTACTTGCTGATACTTTATTCTGCCAAAGTTGCTCCCTGGCTTGTAGACCAAGTTTACTGATAGCTTTTCAATTTCAGGGGCTTGAATCTGATGGCATGCGAGATCAACTGATGAATTTTGCCGAACTTCTGAATAAATCAAGGGCAATGATATACCCTCCTCCGAAGAAAGCATCAAAGCTGGGAGAAATGCTTCCAAGTTTAGCTGAAACTGTGGAGAAGGAGCACAAGAGGCTTCTTGCTAGAAAGTCAATAATCGAGAAACGTAAGGAAGAACAGGAGCGTCTTCTCCTGGAAATGGTATGTTTTTCTGATCATATTTTTCTTTAGGTAGCTAGCGTGGTACTTACCTTTTACCTACTCAATCATTCACTTTTACCTTCTTGCTTGAATGGACCCTGTACTTTGCAGGAACGGGAGGAAGAAGCTAAGAGGCTAAAACAACAAAAGTTAACTGAAGAGGCTGAGCAAAAGAGGCTTGCCTCTGAATATGAGCAAAGAAAGAACCAACGCATTCTAAAGGAAATAGAGGAACGGGAACTTGAAGAAGCTCAGGCTCTACTTCAAGAGGCTGAAAAGCGTAGTAAGAAGAAAGGAAAGAAGCCTATATTAGAAGGAGTAAGTGGCTGTTGGTTTCTGTTGATCTAGCTTTAGCATTTGGGGGCTCAACACTGACATTTTCTTTGTGTTGTAGGAAAAAGTGACAAAACAGACTCTGATGGAGCTTGCATTAAGCGAACAACTTAGGGAGAGGCAGGAAATGGAGAAGAAACTCCAAAAACTAGCCAAGACAATGGATTATCTGGAAAGGGCAAAAAGAGAAGAGGCGGCACCTTTGATTGAAGCTGCATATCAGCAACGCCTTGTAGAAGAGAAGCTGCTTCATGAACGTGAACAGCAGGTATGTTGTGAGCTAATTTCTGACCACTTTTGCAGTTGGACTATCTTGGATTCTTTTCCAGTTGCTTTTGTGCGTAGTTATTGTTTCCAAGGTAGCAGTCTAACGTGGCCACATCAATATCATCTAATTTGTTTCTGTTTGGTGACCTTCTCTGGCACCCTGTAGCAAGAAGTGGAGCTCAGCAGGCAGCGTCATGATGGAGATCTGAAGGAGAAAAGTAGGTTGGCACGCATGTGGGACAACAAGGTGTGTATGCGTTATTTCCTATTGGCATGATATTTGTTTGCTTAGAAAAGCTTCCTTAAGGGACACATAACTGGTAGGGTGGGTAGCATTAACACGAATACCAGTCATTCTGCTGTAGTACTTTCACACAAGGTATGTATGCATTATTAACAGTTTGTGTGATATTTGTTTGCTGAGAGTAACTTCCCTAAGGGAATAGTAACTAGTGGAGTAGGTAACTTCCACACATATACCATAGGTGCTGCTGTAATAATCTTTGTCTTCTACCCCTGTATAGTGCCATTGCTGAGTATGTGAAGTACCCACATGGAACCTTGAAACAGCTTTCAGACAACGTATAGGCTACAGCATAAGCTTAGAAAATGCTTGTTCTCTCTTTGTTTCGGATAATTCTCGTCTTGCGCTGGAGGAACCTTGACACCTTTTCCTACTTATGACCAGAAGATTGTAGACAAACATGCTTTGATTGTGTAGATGGTTCATCAACATTATAGTTAATAGGTCTGCCATTGCCAATTAATGCTGTCGAGAGTCATTCCTTTGTTAGCCATGCATGCAAGATCTCATCCAAGTCTTCCTCTACCCCTCTTTCGATGTCCAGCTTGCACTACTCCACATCTTACAACAGTTGCCTCCTTCTGTCACCTTCTAAGATGTCCAACCCATCTCAATCAATTCTGCTTCATCTTGTACTCGACCTTGGCCACTACCACTTTTCCTTGAAATGGAATCTATTTGATTCTTAACTGGTAACATGAATGTTTTTGTGTCTCCTCAAAATGAAATTGCCCCTCACTTTGCCTATTATATGTTGTCCCTGAATTTGCCTGTTACTTTGCCTAGTGTATGTGCTGTGCTTGAAATGGTGATTGAAGTAGACTAAACGGTAAAAGATGATTATGCACTATTTCCTCACCTTGTGCAGTGCATTTTAAAAGGCTCCTCAACCATGGTGCTCGAGTTATGAAGTTTACTGAATAGTTATAGCTGTAGTTACAATGTTTGATGTATAGTTATGGCTGTAGTAAACCAAGAAATTATCTGGAAGTATAGGATTAATGTGCCTGTTTGTGACTGCACAGGAAACCTACCTATGAGTAGTACTGGAGCATAAACTGCTTTATAAGAGAGCAAGTCAAAACATTTATTCTCACCAAGGACATAAACACTTATTATACATTGATGGTCACTGTCAGTCCCATTTAAGATCATTACTAAGCTGCTTCGTGCTATGCCAACCATAATGTCCACTTGTGGCTATAATTCTTATTCAGTTTGATGTCATACAAAATAAAATAAATACAATAATTTTCTTTTTGGTGTTTAAAATGAATACAATAATTGTCAAAAGTTGATTTTGCTCTGCTGCGTCATGATTATGGCTGGAGCCTCTCTCTTTGGTGGTATGTACAATGAGGTTGTCTATTGTAGAGTAATCATCAAGACTATTGGTTTCTTCTTTGCAGATGCTATTCCAGGAAAAAGTGCTAAGCCATCGCCGATCAGAGTATGGCCGACTAAGAAGAGAGAGAGAGGAGCGCATCAACCAAATTGTTCAGTCCAGGAAGCAGGAAAGGGAAATCAAGAGGAAGATGCTCTTCTACTTGAGGGCTGAAGAGGAAAGGCTGGAAAAGCAGCAGCAAGAAGAGGAAGCTCGCAAACTCGAAGGTGTGTTCTTGTTCACTTAGCAATATAGTTCGTCATTTGATCTGTTTAATCACTCTTATCTTTATTCTTCTATGTCACTGGTTTTGGGATGTTGTTTCTCTATGTGAGTTTTTTCTTTGTTCTTGAATTTAATTTCTTTTAATGAGATTGCTTTTGGAGAATTTTAAATTGAATTGTGGTGTCTATGGCTAACTGCTCAGCAGTCTTTATCTGGATATTGAATGCCTACTTTTCTTTCTTCTGGAAGTGCAGCAAAGGACAACTTTTAAGAAGCCTGGCTTATGTCTATAGTGTACTTTGCCTTGCTGTTTTTAATCTTATGGTGATTTTGGATGTGCAGAGGCTGAAAGGCGAAAGAGAGAGGAAGCAGAGCGTAAAGCTAAGCTTGACGAGATGGCTGAAAAGCAGAGGCAGAGAGAAAGAGAACTGGAAGAAAGAGAGAGGCTGAGGAGGGAAGCCATTTTGGGAAAATCAACTGAGGGGGCTCCCAGACCCTCTGACCTTCCTAGTGGGCGTCCATCAGATGCTGGAGCTGCTGCTCCACCAGCAGCACCCGCCGCAGCAGCTGCTCCAACGCCATCTCCTGGGAAATATGTGCCCAGGCATCTTCGTCAGCGCCTCGAAAATTCAGGCCAGGCTCCCCCACCCGCGGATGCTGATCGTTGGGGTAGTAGCAGGCCAGATGATCGCGGGCCACCATCCAGTGACAAATGGCGTGGTGGTGACGACCGTCGACCTTCATTTGGTGGCAGCTCAAGATCCTCCTGGTCATCTTCTAGACGTTGATTACTATGATTTAGGGTAATTTCTGGATTGTCGATTATATCGAAGAAGAGGAGTTTTGGACGTTTGCAGTTGTCAACTTCAGGAAAGGGGAACTTGTTGAGTTCTGTGTTTCATTCATCATCTCTTTTCCATTGTTTCTGTTCCTGTTCTTGTTTACGTACTGTATTTCCTTCATGTGTCATCACTGGATGTCAACATCATTTTTGGTGCCTTTTAGGAAGCTATATTCGTATCAAGCTTTGCCGAAAAGGTTTTTTTTTTAAAGTTGATTAGATGAAACTTTTGTTGCTTGTCCGAAGTATAATTTGTATTCATCATATGAAAGTTTGGTTCGGTAGTTCACCGTTTCCTTATTAAGCACTATTGGACTCCTTTAAAGTTAAGTTTTTGCTCACAAATCATTTGGTTAAGGTAAGTTAAAACTCTCTTTAAGTTCGTGCAAACCTCTGGAAAATCTTATTGGGCGTGTTCAAAAAGTTATCTTATAATTGGATTTGGGTGTAATTGCGAGTAATTATATAAGCATGTTTGTTCAATTAAGTAATTATTTGGTTAGAGGTGAATTGGGTATAATTGGACTTTTTTAATTACATTATTTAATTCTTAGGGGAGGTGTGAATTAGTGTAATTTTACTGTGTAATTAATAACTTCACTGTATAATTAATCTTTAATAATTTTTTGTACTCTTTTATTTTTTTTATATATGGCTTGTTTTATTATAAAATAAATATAAATAAGAAATAAATTAAAAATATAAATAAATTCAAATAAAAATAAAATAAAAGGTATTAAATAAATTAATCAAAATATGTAAATGTGAAATAAATAAAATAAATGTAATATTTTTGATAAATAATATTTTAAATTTAAAAATATTACAAGCGGATAATTTTTAGCTTCATATATTTATATTTGTAATTCATATTTTAATTAGTCATATTTATTTTTATAATGAATAATAATTTTTTAATATTTTTAATAAATTACATCTTTAAACACTCGTTAGCATTAATATAAGTTTAAAAAATAAATATCTATTTTTAAAATTAAATTATTTAATTGTGTAATTACTACCAAATATGTCAAACGATATTATGGTGTAATTACGCTGTAGTAACTAAACACGCCGTGTGATTTAAATTACTGTGTAATTAGTAAAAAGTTTAATTTACTACCCTAGTAATTACATTGTGATATCCAAACAGACCCTTAAAATTTTTATTTCGGGGATCAAATTGATTTGTTGTGATTAATTGTATCTACTTTTTTTTTTTTCCTCTTAAATCTAGTTAAACTTACCTGCATAAGTGATGTTTTTATAATGATACAAGTGACTGATATGCAAAAATAATTATCCTAGCGAACAAGTGAAAATATTAAATAATAAGTTTTGCCTCCGACGATAATGAATTATGTATATAGAGTTTGACTTCAGTGATCATTGATCTGATATTTGTAGAAAAATTTAAAATGATTACATTTTAAATGAATTTCATATGCTAAATAAACACCCCATCCCCGCTCCAATTTTTTTTTTTGCTTTTTTCATAAAACTCCTGTCCCAACTTGTAAATTATACTATATGTCCATATTATGGTACATTTAAAAGTGCATGGTGCACCGCTCAATAAACTTTACAATTCGGCCATCGGATCAACGTGAAATTTAATGATTTCACTTTCCTCATGCCAACGAGAACAACACAATAATTTATCGTCGATCGAACATCGATAACACCTCCAACTGTTAATTTTGAAATCGTTGATAGATTGTAAACATATTATTTACAAGTCATGAATACAGTCGTTCACATATTGTGAACTTATTTTAAAATCATAAATATGTAATTTATCATTGTAAACACATGATATAAAGATATTGAACATATAATATAAGGGTAATGTATACGTAAATTGTAAACAATTAAAATTTTGAACATAAAATATTAAAATTTTTAACATATAACATGTGCTTTATAAATAATAAAAAGTTGTGAATGTATAGTATAAAAATTGTAAACTTATAATAACAACGTTGTAAATGCATGACTGTAGACTATACAATGTTAGGTGAATGCATAATATTTAAGTTGTATAGTATCCATACTCTCCCAACTCTTGTGGTATCGAGAGTCTTGTCAAAAAACTCTCGTCCCAACTCCAACTCCTGTGGTGCTCTTACATTCGCACTCTCCCAACTCTTATGGTATCGAGAGTTTTCTCAAAAAACTCCCGTCCTACCTCTTGTGGTGCTCTTACGAGGGGCGGACTACCGTTGTTATTCTATCATGTGGATAAATAAATAAATAAATGAAAGAAAGCACGTCAGAAGACCCGACCCGGTTCATAGGTAACGGCACAAGCCCGGCTCATTTCGGGTCAAGTCTCCGTGCTAAAACCCTGGTTGTACCCTTTGTAAAAATTTTCAGTTGTGTTGCCACTTGCCACATTTGCTGATAATTAACACACACACAGAGTGGTCTGCACAGTTTTGGCGATCTGAAAATGAACTCGTTAAAAGTTAAACTTCGCCAACTCTTAAGAATCTCTCCAACTTCCAACTCCATCTCTTCTCTTGGTATTTTACACCCCCACCTCTCCACCTACACCCACTTATATATATCAATACATACATATATGTATATGTGTGTTAGAATGGTGTTTGGGTTGATTTTAAGTGATACCATTTTGGAATATTTTAATTAGTTCATTTCCTGGGTCTAATCAAGAAAAGTTTCTTGAATAATTCATTGGGTTTTCTATAATTCATGTGTTGGTGTTGTGAAATAGGATTTTGTGAAAATGCATACCGGGTTACCTAGAAGATAGGTTTGACACTGATAATGTTTTGTCGATAATGTAGCATAGCGGGAGTTTTGTGTTCAGTGTGACATATAATATGCACTAATAATGTACTTCTTTTCTTTGAGACATTTTAGTGAATGGTTGGTTCGTGTTATGCTTGAGTTGGTTGGTTTATACTTAGCTCTTTGTATGATGTGTGATTGATTTGCTTGATGATTTCTGCAGTAATGGGTGCTCAGAGGGGCTCGAAGATGTTCTACTCAACTGGAGCGTTTGATAGTGGTGGGGAAGATGATGATATAGGCAATAATGAAAGTGTAGAAATTGATGATGATGATTTTCTTCCTCAGAAGCAGGAGTTGCAGCTCCAGGGTGTGGATCCTAGGAAGGGATGGAACTTTCGGGGTGTCCATAAGGTATTCTGAATCCTAGTTAAGCAAACCAATGAACTTTTTTGAAACAACATTTTACGTTTGTACTATTCTGGATTTGTGTATTGACTCTTCTGGTTTCCTCAGTAAACTGTATAATGGCGTTGGGGCAATTGGAAGAGTCGAGAAAAGCAAATGTGTGTTGTGGATCAGTTTTGCATTAGATTTAACTTAGCTTGCTTTACTGTAAATAGCAAGGTACAACTGCCAGCGAGGTACAACTGCCTCAGCTGTAGCACTTGTTCCCATTCATGGTTTACTGTTATGGAAAACATGCTATCAAAAATTTTAGACCAGCTTCTTCTCTTTTCTGACAACCTTCAAACCTACATAGAAGTTCCACTAGTTGTTCAAAAATTAAAACTTAATGGCTTTTCTGAATGTCCTTTTATTAATTAGTCTGTGATCATGGCATGTAAGGTTTGCGGATGCTTGTGTGACTATCAATCTTTTTGTTTGGTTGAGTGTTAGATTTTTTTCTCCAATAAATGAATATGCAAAGGCCATTGTGTTCTTCATCCTTGTCCTTATTCATTGCAAATTGTGGTGGGTGTAACACACTTTTCCTCTTTTGCAACGAGGAGAAGAACCATTTAAGACTTGTCCTGCATCTTGCAGGCTATCTTGTGTGGCAAAGTTGGGCAAGCCCCTGTGCAGAAGATCTTGAGAAATGGAAAAACTGTGACGATCTTCACTGTTGGAACAGGTGGCATGTTTGATCAGAGAATTGTGGGAGGGAAAGACTTGCCAAAACCAGCTCAGTGGCATCGTGTAGCAGTGCATAATGATATGCTTGGGGCCTACGCAGTTCAGAAACTTACCAAGAGGTATCGATCACTGATTTTCGGTTAAAACTTGCTTTTTGTATGTATAATATGGGTCCATGTGATTCATTTTTGCCATTCTTTTTCCAGCTCAGCAGTTTATGTTGAAGGTGACATTGAAACCAGAGTCTACAATGATAGCATCAATGGTGAAATTAAAAACATACCAGAGATCTGTGTTCGCCGTGATGGTAAGAGCACACATGTTATTTGTCATAAGATGGTCCATTATCGAATAAAGAAATTTTGCCCGTTCCTTTTGATGTCAGTCAATTTTGTTATTATGTGCCAGATGTTCTTGCTCTTGATTAGGTATTTACTTGATGGTAATGCTGCTTGTAGCATGTCTCTCCTCTCTGTCTCTCTCTCTTTCTCTGTCTCTCTCTCTCTTCATATCTATCTAAGTTACTAGTTTGGCTCTCATGGCCTCTCCCGTTAACAGGTATTGGTCTTAATTGGGACTGAAATTTTTATAAATTTTGAGTAGTTTTTGCTTTTCTTGGTTTTAATGTTAGCAATATTATTTTTTTGGGGAGAATATTAGTTTTGCTGAATACTTCTGTCCAAAATGCCAAATGATGTCTAGCTTGTGTAACATGTTCTGAAACAAATTTAAGGCTGCTTTGTCTGTTACCGTGTCGTGTTTGTTTGTATTTTCCAATCTCTAGACTTACGCATTCATTATATTTAATGTATCCATTGATCAAAACATACTTATAATTCCATAGTGAGACTAAAATCATATATGATTCTGATCTTGAATACCAACAAAGAAGAAGGTTAGGTGAATTTGAGATTATTGAGTAGTTGTTCAATCAAATAAATACTCGTTTTATAACAAGAAATCAAGAGCGGAGAGAACTCACCATATTTTTAGTATCAATGACTTGGCAAAATCTGTGGGTATTTGAGGAGAGAGATGCCTGGAAAAATATAAGGTAAGGTATATGTTTATAATCTGTATGCACGATTACTATGTTATCTATTTTCATGTTTGGTGAACAAGTTGCAAAGATTGGAAGCAACATTGACGTGTTGTCTGATTAAAATACCTGCAAGTGTTTAATTATTCTCTAGACAAGCAAATATTTTTAGGACATAGGTTACTTGGATAAGTAACTTAACCTGTGTACACTTGCAGGAAGGATTCGGCTTATTAAAGCAGGAGAAAGCATCAGCAATATTTCCATTAACGAGCTCCGTAAGTCTTGCCCATCAAATAATATATGCAATTTGTTGTCTTTTCAACTACTGCTTCTGGCCTCATTCATGAAATCCATAGAACTAAATCATCATCAAGACTGGCTTTGTGTTGGCTACAAAATTTCCGTGTCAGAAGTATTTATGATAAAAAATGATTAATGATTAATAATATTTACAATTACTGGAATTGTTCACATATATATTCTCTAGTATTGTTTTGTGAAGGATACCTTCAGGACTAGTTATCTCATTTTTCTGCTGGCAGGGGAAGGATTACTATAGTGGAGACCCACTGGCAGGTTGTACAAATACAAATTTCAGTAAGAATGACTGACTGAATGGGCATACTTCTGTAAGAAACTACTATTGGTAGATTGATTTCTGGTCAAGAAGCTTCATTTGGTAGTTATGTCTTTACTGCATATTGTTCAGCAATCATGCTCCTCGTGGTTTCTTCTACCCCTATTTCTTATTAGACCTCACAATTCACAAGTAAACGTTGCTTTTCCGAAGTGGGTGGTTTGGGGGTTGCAATCCCTGCTTTATGATGTTTTCATCATTATACCTGAAGAAATATGTGATTCCAATGCATTGTGAGGTGGCAAAAATGAAACAGACCACAGAGTACGAAGCATATATGTGTTAGTGGGCAAGCAAAGTTTTCATATAAGTTTTCGTAGGTCTTGAATATTTGCCCCAGACAAATGGCATTTGTAGTTAAGTTGGTCAATAACAGATCATTCTCTTCACTATCTGTATGCTTCATTGCACTTCTGAATGCATATGTGATGCAGACTGATGTTCTATGAAAACGATGAGCAGGAGTGACACTTTAAAGTTTTGTATGATATTCTTTGCTGTCTTCCTTTTCTTGTATAATCGGGCACATAAGGTGGTACACAAACTCGGTGTCATTAATTTAGCAACTTCTAAAGAATCATTTCTAGATTTACATTTTCTTTGGTTATGTACAGCCCGTTTTGCTAAGCTTATTTGGGGCTTACAAGTAGCAAATAATAAAAAGCATGTGATGGGGTGTTTTTCTCTAGGAGCTTATAAGCTGCAACATAAGTAGAGCCGAACAGGCTCATACTTTTGTAGATGACAATCTGTTTGTATTTATCACCCTGCTTATTCCCATTGAGATATATTTGTGCCTAGTGACATAGTGAATTTTGCTAAAGACAAATGAAAGCTGCAAGGTGCCTCATATCAAACAAATGCTCTGTTTGGAATAAGCTTTTTGTAAGATGCATCTTATTTGATGTGTTATACAAAAATGTATGGTTTGTTTTGAGTTTTATAAGATGATTTTGATAAGTTGTCTTGCTTATAGTTGTAAAAAGTAGAACAAAGATGAATTACTTATATCTTATAAGATAAATAGAGACACAATGGGAATCTTTTGAAAGTTTAGTGAAACTTATATATTGTAAGATATCATATGTATAGTTGTAAAATATCCTTAACGAATAAGATAAGCATCTTATGTTGACATCTCCAGGCTTTTAAATCTTTGTAGGCTTTGCATGTTCTGGCTTTTACCTGTGTAGTATTTGAGGTTGCAAGTGACAGCTCTACATTATAATCTTGTAGAAAAGTTGAAAATGTAACCCTGATATCTTTTGACCCGGGGAAAAAAATATATATATCCCTGATATCTGCGAAAGGGTACATTCAGAATTCCAATTGACGGTAAGAGAATTGATTGTTAGCAGTCAATAATAAGTTCTTCTCAAGGGCTTCTTTGGAACAGCATGCCCTAACATCCACGGGTACCAATAAGATCTTACTTTTTCATATTTTGGTCAGATTCTTGGCAATGTAACTTTTTCCTTTTTGGTTGAACAAAGGGAACTCAGCTGGCAGACTCGACTACTGGAAGATTAATGGTGTTTAATTATCAACTGAGAAATTGCGAAGCATAAACTTATTACAAGAATACATCAGGTGAGTACGGAACCATCTCGATATGGTTACGTATGAACGATAACATAACAAAGGGGTCATTGAGTCGACGTGTGCCACACATCAAGATGCTAAGCAGAGATATTTTTGTCTCTATGGCTTCAACGAATTGTCAATCAATGCGTATAAATCATATATGCATAGGTTTTCAAGCCATCTTCCATGGGTCAACAAAACTAATTATACGAGGCTTAAATCATTAATCATTAATCATCTAACTTTGAATATTCTTATTTTGAGGATTAAGTATGGGATAATGCTTGTCCTACAGAAGATTTGTCACCAACCTCAACATAGCAGTTAGCAGCCCTCCATAGGCGTTAGAGGACACGAAGTTTACTGTAAAAGACGTGAAAGTGTACAAATTTTGAGACCACTATGGACTAATAATGGAAAATCACTTATATAAGGACTTCTTGTCTTGGGTGCAGATGCATTCCACGTTTTTGACTTGGAAAAAAAAAAATCATTCTTGTAAGTATTATATTTTGTTCTATAACTTTTAAAACATAAAATTTCTAAATTCACTTCTCACATTGTATACGAGTCTTTGCTTTTTCTTAACATTGGGGTCCTATGTGAACGATGTGTGAGCTTAATCATCGTAAACTAAGTTGCCATTTCAAAAATGACTTGAACCCATCTTTTTTTTTGCTCATATTTTAAGGCCGATAAGTCTTAAAAATAATGTATCCCTAATAATGTTTAACACATGTCAGTGTTGCTTATACCGTTAGTACACATAATTTTATACGTAATCACAATTATATCATCCACTCGATAATGGTACCATTGTTATACGTGTATAGCTTAATATATTAATTACTAACGGATATATACGTGAGCGCAGCTTTTTTGCTGGAGGTTCCTCATTGAGTGGCTACAAGAATTATAATTGAAATGGATTGTCTCCCAAATTCTCAATTAGAGTTGTTACTTTGTTTTCGGTTCTTGATTGGCTGAGAAAGTTGTGACGGCAGGGACATTCTTCACCAATGGGCTTATCACTGCGTGCTTATGGCATCTACCAACTTAATTGCCACGCATCGATTGGTCGAGTTGGCCAGGAAATGTACTCAATGCCACGTATAAATTCCTCTGTGATCAAATATTTTAATTTGTCGTGAACCGTCCTGAACTGGCTAAGTTCGGTACAAGACGTATATGATTGTTACAACATATATTTGTCTTATATAAAAATATTTATTGTATAAAATTCTTGGATTGTTTTTTCTCTTGAAAGATTAGTTTTTGTGACAATTTCTTAACATGATATTAGTGTTGGGTTTTTGGTTTAGTCTTATTTTGTGCATGCATTAGTCCATAAGTCAGTCTTGTCTTGCACACATCATTCCACGTGTAACTTGTCCAACTTATTCATCGTGCAAATTTGTTCATCTGCTGGCCCATCCTGCAAGTAGCCCACCAAAGTCGCATCTCATCTATTTTAAGCTATAGTGATCTATTTCTGTGAGCAGCCCACTCAAGCTACATCTCATTTGTTTAAGTAAGGTCTAAATAGTGCAGCCAAGTTCAAACCATCAATTAAGTAGTGAAGCACTATTTTGGGTCATACATGAGGTGTTACAATATAGGCCTGTTTAGATTGATTTTTTTAGAAAAAAAAAATTAACTTTTTTTCCTTAAAAAATTTATATTAAATTTGTAATAACTATTTGATTTGACTTCCAAAAAAATAAATTCTGAAAACAGTTCAAATACAACATTTTTTAGAAAGCAGAATTTTCAACTTCTCAAAAGAACCTATTTTTCAAAAGCTATAAAAAAAGCGTTTCTAAAAAAAAAAATCCAAACAGGTCTTATATACTTGTCCTACATAAAAATCCACCACAAAAAGAATTATTCATTAGTTAAATAAGAATTAAAACTCATACTGATTGTATAATATATTGAAAATATTTCATTATTATAATAATTTTTTAAAACATAATACCCATTAACTCAAATAATATTCGGTTATTCAATTCCTAAATATCCCCTCCATTGTTGTCTGTGATTCTTGAAGCACTGACCCGGTCTTTTGTTGAAGTAACAACATTTGGTGTTCAGTGATTGGCAACTTACCAAAAGCTTATGTAAATTATACAATTTGTGAACTGTGATTGGCTGATTAAGAAAAAGTGCAAGACCAAAAGAAAACTTACCAATATCTTGGAGAGATTCAATTCAATAATGTAGAAGAAAAGAATAAGTTCGCATTTGGAAATTCTTAGTTATACATTCGAGTGCCAGAATTGGTCACAAGGCGTATCATATATCATCAAATGGGAGAAAAGAAAAGACTTGCACTTAATTAAATTTAATAGTAGAGCAGACATTACCGTTATAGAAAGCAGCTTATCAGCTTTCAGTTACATGGCTTATGTCTAATTACCAAATTTGTAATACTCTATTCCTTGCTTGATTAGTTAATTAATATATGCCATTGTCCCTAATAACTAACTGGCCAATAATGCAATCTTTGAGCAATTAACCTGTAAAACTTAAGTAGTACTGACATCTGTAACGCCAGCAGGCATTACACTTTTGTGTATTAGCATGATTGCATCAAACGAATACCGCATTTGTACTTTTAAATTCTATCAACCTAGAGGTGTTTCGTCCCCTAAAATATCTACAGTTGAACTCCACTTTGACGTCTTTGAAAAAGAAAAAGATAAAAAAGAATTCTTATGTCACCCTAAAAATTTAGCCAGAAATATGTATAAATAGATGCATGTTTAGGGCAACTCTTGCCAAGTCAATTGAAGTGTTAGATCTAGTTTAGAAATGAAGATGATGATTCTAGTATTTCTTTCACTTGTTTCATTGGCAAGTGTCTCAGCATTTTACCAATGCCCAAAATGTGGCAGCTTGAGTGTCCCACACCCTCTTAGCACTAGTGAAAACTGTGGCAACCCAAAGTACAAAATCTACTGCAACAATGGCAGCTTAGAGTTTTCATCAGCTGATGGATTTTACTACAAAATCCTAAGCATCAACCCATCTGCAAAAAGGCTTGTTATAAAACCTGCCCTCATAAAAAAGGACACTTGTCTATCATCTGATCTTGATTTTGGTGGTTTTAGGATTAATGAAACCTCTCCTTTCAATATATCGTCAAGAAACACTGTGATGCTTCTGAATTGCTCCGAGAATATTCTTTTGTCACCCTTGAACTGCTCTTCGAACAGCATTTGTAGGCAGTTTGAGGAGAAGGCTGTAGAGGGAAAGGGTTGTGGCAACACACTTTGTTGCAGCTACTTAAAAGATGCATACATGACTTCACATAGGATAAGGGTTAGGGTTGGTGGATGCACTGCTTACACTTCTGTGGTGGATATCAAGCCTGGAGACCCGTTTGATGCATGGAACTATGGCATTGAGCTGCAATGGCTGCCTCCGAGCTTCTATAGATGAGTTTCGTCGTGATTTTGTCGCTATATTAATTAGTGACTGACTAGCGGCGAGTATCATCCGTCGCTATTTATCACTTTATTAATTAGTGACAGATTAGTGACGAAAATCGTCTGTCTAGTAGTAGTATACCATGCATACAAGGGCTGCTTCATCTTCTTTGAGAGGGCATGCGTGCAACTATGTTGTTGCATTATATGCGTAATCATCGTATTAGCAATGTTTAGTGCTTTGTGTTATGTTTGGTGTGTCATCATGTGGGAGCTACCTCACTTTTACGTTCGTGTGAAAATAATTTTGCATGTCCATCCATGGTTTGCAAATACATGTGTTGTCTGCTTTGTGGGGGAAAAGTTTACGCCTTATCAAAAAAATATTTATGTGACATCGCTTAAATAGAATTGATTCTCGTCTTTGTTGTACTATTATTTTTGGATTCAAATGTTCTTACGACCTTATAATATCATTGTACTATTATAAGAGTTTAAAAAAATACTTAATAATAGTGAATGAATAATATAGTTATCGTGATAGTTATGATAAAAAAAAATGTTACGAGAGAATTCGATTCCTTACTTTTTATCTCTTCTTTTTATCTTGAGTTTACAAGCTAAATAAGTTTGGATTTCTCATTACAATGTAATATTATACAAACTATATACACAGAGGAACAAGTCCCTAAAATAAATCAACAGTTAAACAAGTTTAAATCAAATAGAAAAGAATAAAATTCTATTTGCAACACAAATGGTGAAAAATTAGAAAATCATTTATAAGAACTCTAGTAAATAATTATATATACAAAAATAGTTATTTTTAATTTCAGGAAAAATAATTGAATAATTTAGTGAGAAAAAGCACAAAGACAAAGGTAAATGTTTATGTTTTTTTTCAATAAAAAATAAATTATGTGCTATCGCGATGTATTTAAGAAGCACTAGAAACCAATTAATTAATTAACAATTCAACAATATCAAAGATCAGCACTAGAGCCCCAAATCCCTTACTAAAAGAAGTAAATCAAAGGAAATAGATTAAACTAACAAAAACATATATAGGGGGGGGGGGGCTGTTTTCAAAAGAGAGCCTGCACGATAAATACGTAGTGCGGTCACGTGGCTCCCTGATTGGTCAAGGCTTCTTTTCCAAATTTACTGCTAAACGATAAATATATCATTAATTCTAACGTAAATCTAACGAATAGCTATCTAAAAATGACCTTTTTTTATTTGTTTTTTCCCCTCAAGAGAGGCAAAGCGATTAAAGAACCATCATTTGAGAAGAAGAGATCAACTGGATACACGTAATTTTCTTCTAAAGGTTTTCGTATTCTAAAAATACGACTAATCATTGTTGTTTGACTAAAGTGATACATAACAACTTCACATTTAAGGAGGAAAACATAAGTTCAAATTTAAAAAAAAAACACACTTGTTGAGAGAACTTCTTCACAACTTCTAACCCAATACATATTAGTCTAAAGTCCAATATCAAAAAGAAAAAGATAACCAATCAACAAATGCATGCGCAGATTACATAACTAAAAGCTCTGTTAGTGGCAACTAAATTGTAGTTTCACAAAAGCACTGCTGTGCCTGCGTGCTACAGCATTCATGGCGGACCGAAACACAATTAAGCAAGGGCTATCATGAAGAGAAACCCAAGTTGCTGTACCTTTGATGTAAAATATTGATGCTTTACAAATTCCTTTCCCGTTTCCTTTTCTATCAGTAATGAACAGAGAAAATGTGGCTAGAAATAAAAACAAATAGTATAGTAGATACAACAAACCATATGAACAACTGGAAAACTCAACAGTGTTGACACCAGAAATCTCAGCATCAACACTGGAAGGACCAGTGGCACTGCAAATATCGCCATTCAAATGGTAGAATGGCTCTCTTTCTCTATCTAAAATTCACAATGAAGAATGAAAATAGGACCAAAAAAAAAAGGAAAAAAACACACAACCACATTTCTCAAGAGGGGCTGCCTGTTCATCAACCTCTCTCCAATCCAAGAATGCCATGGTTGGACGTTTCTCATTTGCCACTCCCACTCCCCGGTCTCCGCTTTCCATCACCAGAAACTGGTTGCTTTTTGGTTTTATGCAACGGCGAAGTTATCCCATTAGAAGGTCTCCTTGATGGTGTTGGAATGGAACTCCTATGACAACCAAGATCATTGTGTTAAACGATTAATGGAGTATGTTTATTATTAAGTGCTTCATTCGTAGAGATACTTAAAAATATGATGAAATCTTCTTTCAGCATAGCTTGAAAGTGAAAACAGGAAGGGGAGAAATGAAGCTTAGTACCTAGGTTCTGGGCTCTTTCCCGGCTTTGGACTAGGCTTCCTGGATTTTGATCCCAACCCGCTTGGAACACTGCGAGCTTTCGGGATCTTGGTGTGCCAAACAAAATCGGCTTCAGAGGAGTCACTGGTTGCAGCATCCAGGTCATCAGGGTCGTCTAGAACTTTGTTTAGAGGTTGTTCAGGGTGTACTTTAGAATGATCAGGTGTATGTTTCTGATAGAACGAGCTTGGTAACCTTCGACTATCTTCTTCCAATCTCCCCTGAGATTTGTCTCTGTTTACACCATCACCCTTATTCGCAATGACCTTGTCAACCCATTCACCTGAGGCTGCATCTTTCTCGTCATCCTTTGACCATGGAGGCGAATTCATGAGAAAGTCTTGAGGATCTAAACTCCGTCTTTTTGTCTTTGCTGTAGAGTTGCTTCCACCCTACAAAATGACATTAACACGCCAATCTCATTTTCTTTTTCGTGGATAACAGAATTTTCACATTCTCCTAAAAACCAAAAAAGGAAGCAATGGCTGATCTCAGAGTAGCCTATGACTGGTGATAACATTACACTTTATCCCCAACTTGCTTTATATTTATTAAAGAATTTAGAGCCAAAGGTGGTAATAAAGCAACGAGACAAGAAGAAACAGATAAGATAACACAGTGTAGGAGAAGATGATGGAATATACAGACAAGCAAAGCTATGTTAAGCAAGTGGATTGATCAATTGAACAACAAAGGGAACGTTAGCCACCATTATTTCCGAAACAATAATTTGCAATACAGAATCAAAAGATCGGGTTAACCAAGACAACACGTTCGAGAAATGATTTACTAAGTGCAGCACTCAACCTATAAGAGTAAAATTCTCATTTTTGCAACTAATTCTGAAACTGTTGGTTAAAAATGATGCGTCAAGCTGTATTTGTAATTCAGAAATGTGATGACACTAACTGTTTTATAGCAGTATAGTACCTTTGTGCTCTCAACATCCTCCATATCCAGACTCCGCCAGCTGGCACTTGAAGGAGAGGTAGATCTAGAAGATTTCCCTCGAAACCTTTCTGGACTGCTAGATTTTGAGTGCTGAAAGTGCCCTGGCTCTCCATCCTTTCTAGCAAAAGCAGCCTTAAGAGTAGCTATCTGTACCCAGAAAGCTAATGCTGAGTTCATTTGAATGCAAAAACTAAAGGCAAGAATACAAAAGTGACAGAAGGAGAAATTTACATAGTATATACATAGGACAAGGCCCAGGAAAGAATTGATGAGTATCGAGTAGTTGATGTAATCCTCTTAAACAAGAATTTGAAACTTAAAAGAAACAAAGATAGATTATACTTTCTAATGCTGAAAGATTTGCAAAGTATGAGTAACCTGTTCTTTAAGTTCCCTGATTTCAGAACTCTCTTTGTTTGAGCGAGCTGCACCAAGCTCAACCGTAGAAACACGTTCAGCAAATTTGAGGGTGCTTATTGTTTCTCCAACAGCATCAGGCTCCGGACTGATGTGAACAAACATTAATGTCTTTGCTTGCCCTCCTAACAATTTGCAGACCAGGAAATTCAATAAACAAAAGTTATTCTTTTGTTTTCTTTCCCCTGCTAAGAAACTAATCCTAAATCTTACCAAGTGAGTCCTGTAGCAGTAGTGTCAATTTGCTGTTCCTGTAGGGAACATGTGAATTTTTTTGGGCAAGTGAAGCAATCACATCGCCTAACGCAGAAAGAGATTTGTTAATATGTTGAGCTTCCTTTAATCTATCGCCTGCTGCCTCAGTTTTGTCAGCTCTTTCACTTCCTGCTAGGTCAACTAAATGCATGCAACCCCGAAGAACTTTCCCTGACGTGAGGTATCTTCCTTGAACGTGAACTGTGAGGCAACTGCAAATATATCATACAAGTTACAACATCAATTACGACAACATTCAGCTCTCTTAATTCAAGTTCATCATAGCAACAATAGCACCATAGAGTTTTAGCTACATATGTCAAAGTACTAATTGTTCTCTATTTCAGGATCTGAGAGTCTCCAAAAGTAGACAAATATAAACATTAATTTTAGTGTAAAAAACTTGAAAGAGCTATACCTATGGGAACGACTACTGCGATCATTCATGGCAGTGGCACTAACAGCCCGATTCTTTTGCCCAAGGTTCATCAAATTTATAACATCTGATGTTGAAGTAACTGGTAAGATATTTGCATCTGGTACATTTATGCCCTTCTGGGAACTGTTACGAATTTCTAATGTGCTATGGAGTTAAGGACACAAAATCAATCAATGTAACTACCTTAATCACTTGAAGATAAATAGAGCTATTATAAAGGATATCTTTTATTTAGACCATCTGTGTCAAGGAGATCCCTAACTTGCTCATTATAGATTTCAATCATTTGAACCGAGATATCATAAGAAATGATATCTTTTCTCTGTCCGGAGATGAGAAACAAATCACTCAATGCCCTGTAGTTTACACCCATGCTTTCTTTTGTAAGATCATTAGGGCCCATCTGAAACCGGGAGAAATCAGTGAGAAAAGTATTATAACTGGGAGAAGCATTTTCTAACATTTTGGAGGAAATAAACATATAATGTTTACCATTTGAAAATAGTCTTACCATTGTATGGGTTTTTCCAGATCCCGTCTGGCCATAGGCAAATATACAGACATTATAGCCATCAAGAACAGACCGAATCAAAGGCTGAGTGTCTGCAAATACTTCCTCTGCACGTTCGCATAGAAGAAAGAAAAACTTTCTTGAAAAGAATCCTCACAGGAGGAATACTAATGAAATTAAAATCAATTAGGGACCTTAGCGACCTTGGGTAGCAGATGGACCAAAAATCTTGTTGAAAGTAAATGTTTTTCTTCCATCTTTTCCATATTTTGAAGGTGTAGTAATTTTAATATTCCTTTCATCTATGTGATCCACAGTGCTCACGCCGGTTGGTTGCCCAGGCAAGAAAGGCCTCACTCGGCAGTAAACCCTAATATTTCCTATTCAAATCCAAACATGTGTGTCATAATTGCTTTTGTCAGAGATCCATTACCATCGCATGAGAGCATAACTTAGCGAGTATCTATCACATTAAGAATGCACCTTTGAGATCTTGCACTTGATTGTATAATTTCCGATTTTCCTCAAGAACTTTCTGGTATCCTGAAGCAGCATGAACTAAAGTCTGTAGGTGTTTACCTGAGATGCAGAATACACAATTTAGTAGGCAAATCTTGTTTATGATATCCAAAAACGTGCAAAAATGAATATAATATTGTACGTAGATTGCTAACTCCCTCTTGACATTTCTCCTGTAGAAATTGCATGTCTGTTTTTGCAGCATGGAAAATACTTTTTAGTTCCTGCAAAAATTGAAGATACATGTGTCAAAAAGATAAAATTTGTCATGATGATTAGTAATAGATGAGCTTAAACTCTGCAACAAATTACGTGTATTTCTCTCTGATGCTGTTCAACCAACATTTGCTTCCTCAAAATCTGAGCTTTTGATTGTTTCTCCTGGACACCTTCCTCAATATGATGTTCTTCTGCTTCTACTTCTCTTGATGTTTGATGTTCTTCTTCTATGTCTCTTGGCGTTTGATGTTCTTCTTCTACTTCTGTTGATGTTTGATGTTCTCCTTCTACTTCTGCTGATGTTTGATGTTCTTCTTCTACTTTTCTTGATGTTGTTTCATTGTCCATCTGGATCATAATAATAGATTGCATTGATCATCTTTGACATTGGTGTTCACACTCCATACAATGATTATTTGACTTAAAAGTTGTGAATTCAGATGAGAATACATACATTTATCTGTTCAGGGGCAACTTCTATGGGAGACTTCTCAGACTCTGAAACAGCCATGTCATTGCAAGTCGTTTTCATCTGGAAAATCAGCATAAGGTTTTCAAATGTACTGAAACTGCAAAAACAAATGAATAGCATGCTTTTGAAATAATAAACAGAAATCAAGGAGCTGACAATATGTCAGATGGACAAAATAAAGAAATAAAAGCGTCTCTCCTACCTGTTCTTTCTCGCTTGCTAACCGATCCTCAAACTCTTCCATTAATTTTCTTACCATATTCTCCACAATCTGTGCAAAAATAAAAGGGGAACTATTCATCTCAGAGAATGTAAATACTCACATTAAAGAATAAGTAGTCTTGATAAGACACGGATGGAATCACTCCATCATGTTACTGATCAGAAGGAAACTTCTATTTTGACTTTTTCTTCAGTTATAAGGTGAATTTCAGCCAAGGTGATTAGAAAACATGAACTTGCTGATCTTACAGCCCGATAGCACATGATTATATCAGTAAATGCTAGCCAATACTTATATTGGTAATAAGTTTCCCCTCATATTGGCATCTACAATCATAATTTATATCAAAAGGAAACACTTCCATGCTATTCTCCTAGGATTCTTGAACTTCATAAATTGAGTATGAGACTATCGTTGATCATAATCCTTACTATGGCACAGTTTGGCAAGATATGATAGAAGAGGAAGTCCTGATGGAACAATCAGATAAAACAGCTATTCTTCAACGCAAGTTAGAAATAGTTAAAGTAACTCACAATTGGTATATCTTCTCGTTTCTTATCCAGAAGAAGTTCATGTATAACCATATGATCACCCTGAAAAGAATAAGGTGAACAAAGTTGACAAGTAAAACTTCTGGCATCGGTAAAGACTGCCTCTAATGTTTAAAAGAGGATACAAATCTCTTTACTCACATGCACAAAGTCATCAGTTGCAGATTGATCACTTAATAAACTATTAAGGGACTTCTCGCTGTTAGATGAAGAAAGTTCACCATTTTTCAGAGATGAAGAGGACTTCAGATTTCCACCTCCTAGCTTCCCATCATTATATGATTTCAGTGCTAGAACACAATTGATGACTCTTGAAGAATTACCCCCCTGCAATTTTAGAATGCATAAAAGGTTATAGTGAACAAGTAAATGATAGTTCAAGTGTTGCATTTGATTGGATATTTCAAGTGCATCTGCTGATTCCACACAATATTAGACAATGTACATATAAAGAAGACAAGAATATTATTCAAAATGTTACTTCAGAATGTGCTGTACTAGATCATTTCACACACCTTCTCCAAATCAGAGGCTTCAAAGGTTGGAAGCCCGATTTCTTCTACAGCAACAAGAAAATTCCTAACGTTTTCAAAGTATTGATATGCAGAAAGAGCTGCTCCATCAGGAACGATAACAAAATCAGACGGCAGTTCAACTACCTAGAAGTAAAATGGCAAAAGTTAAAGCATCAAGAATTGAAACCAACAGATTATAGCAATCAAGTAAAGGGATCAAACAGAACAAAAGCTTCCGATGACCCTTACTTTTGGCACAGCACCAGGCTGGACCTTGTTAAGAACATTGCAAAGTATAATGCCACTCCTTAATCCGAGTCTAAATCCTTCCTCTGAAGGCTCAGCTGGCAAGTCCCTGGCCGCAACTACTCCAACCATCTTTCGTAGCCACCCTGCAGCTTCAGATCTTCTTAATGCTGCAAATGTAACCCCCAATTACACATTCTCTATTTCAAAATCAAGACCATGGTCCTAAATTCACAAATAAATCACATTACATGAATTTAACACTAAATTTCTAGTAGAGTGTGACCAAGCAAATCATACACAATCACGTGTGAAAATTGTTAGCATAGGTCAAAAGAACCTAAGATTCCATATATAATCAACTTAAAACACATTAAACATCTAATGATTCTGCTAGATACAATAACTCCATCTCTAATCATAAGTAATATTCCTACAAATTCCCATTGACTCAAACCATTTAACGTTGAACGAACACTCTAGCTAGTCAATATCAAGCCTATTCCATATTACATGCTTTACAACCCATCGATTCAAATCACAATTGGACAATATAATAAATATGTATAAGAGAAGAAAAGTTAAAGATCAGCAAAATGCATGAAGCAACACTTATGTATATAACATAAATGCACATAAACACAAAAGGGAAAGAACCAGAAAAGGAAAAAAAATAAGGAAAAAAAGGAGAAAAAGAAAGAAAGAAAGAAAGAAAGAAAGGCTATTTATCAAACAAGCAATTATACAATCTTCCTCAGCTTTTCTTGATGCCAAATCAGTATCAGAGAGACTTTTGCCATGCTGTTGAAGACTATCCTCGACGGGTGAACATTGCAAGATGCCTTCTGTTGCCATTGATTAATGACCATGCAAGTTATTTTTGACCGTTGATAAATTCAAAAGAGTTCCAACAATCCAAAAAACTTTGACCATGCAGCCACGAAAACAATGTTAACATAAGTTTGTATATCTATGAAAGGTGTATAAACATGAAGAAAACAAGAGGGTTTTGAAGATAAGTTGATATCTATGGAGGAACAAAATGGAAGAAGAGAAATGGAGGGGAAGAAATAGCGGCAAGAGAGTGAGAGAGAGCGAAGGGAGGAGGGAGAGGAAGAGAAAAAAAGAAAGAAAAAAGAGTTAATTTGATTTTCTTTTTCTTTTTTCATATATATTTAATATTTTCTTTGTTTAAAAGTTCATATTTTCTGATAAAATACTCTTTTTTTTAGTTCAATTTGTATCTTTCTAGATACACATGTTTTTTAATTGAGAAAGTTACACGCATATCTTAATATTGTTTTACTAATATTTTTGAATAAAAAATTGAATTAGATTATCGGCGTTAAGGGGTTGGTCTTGCTTTTTCTAAATTGCTTATAAGTAAAAAACAAATAAGTAACAAAATGTGCTTATAAGTTATTGACATGTTCAATAACTATATTCTTATAACTAGCAGTATTTATTAAAATAATTAATTCATGGGGACGGTGTTGGGTGGGATAGACTTAAAAAAAAAAGAACTAAATGGATCTTTCATTAATTAAAGGGTAATTATTTTTGTATTTTTAAAAGGTATAAATATTATTTTATTTGATCAATTCTCATTGCTTACAAACAGCTAAAAAAGTAGCCCCACAAAAAAAAAAGAGAAAAAAGCTAAAAAAGTTGGGCATGCAATTTTTTCTTTTTTGGTTATTTATAAGTCAACTTTATTTACTTATAAATATAATTTTACAAAACATGTAAATTTTACTTTTTTGTTTATAAACATGTTTGATTAGTTTATAAAGACTTCCAAAGATCCTCTTATTTAAAGCTAAGCATGAGAGAATAAAATATCAACCATCACAATACAAGTTTGTAACAAGTTAGAATTTTTGAATACATGCTTTGGTATGCTATATGCTATTTGCTTTTTCTTTTATATGGCCATGTCTAGGTTATCACATTCATTGTCATCAAGACCAGCGTCTCTTAGAGTATATATATTTGCTTAACTAGTTTAGGTTATCTTAACCCCCTAAATAGACTTACAAAATCCTTTGGCATTTTAAATCATTTAACTTTAGATATTACAAGGGGTATATATTTCCATATGTGAATTAAGCAACTGCCTTATACTTTTTTGTGTATTATACATGTTTTTTTATAGGTCAAAATGAACGATGATATTATTGTATATGTTACCACATTTTGACTTGGTTTTGTATCTTTGTTGTACAGTTTATATGTCTTTTTATGAAATGTTATTTTTTCCTATGATTTTAGCCAAAAAAGATCCAACTTATTTAGGAAAATGTACATCTTTATTATTTTATGCAAAAACTTGATTGTTAATGTATTGGAACATAAACGTTAAAAAAGAATATGCGGTCGCAGTACGTATGAGTTGCTAGACATTGATTCGATGATTGATGCAACTTAAACATCATTGAGTTTTCAAAAAGCAAATTTATACAGACTTGAATATAATTACCATTAACCATTGCTACCCACATCAGGCGCTATGCTAATTGCTATCCAGCAAGTCTGCAATGGAGATTGATCGCATTGCTGAGCTTGATGCAGTATGTACATAAGAAAGATTTTAAATTTTGATACCGCTTAGAGAATACAATCCTTTTTTCTTAACATGAAAATAGTTATATATTTAAATATCCCTCGGTATGATTTGGTATAAACTACATTAATTAAATTTAAGATGAAATTATGTGATATTTAACACAATACGAAAGTTAGGTGTGTTTATCTATATGATCCATTTCTCTTGTCGGTGTTGGTATCTTGATCGCTCTATATTCAAACCATGTCATATAGTACATTATCCTTCTCCTGTGGAAAATCTATAAACTTAAAAGACCAACGTATAAGATTTTAAGGTACATCTTTCAGGTCCTAATTGATATAATAGAGTCTCATAATTCTTAACAAAGATTTGGAAGCTATGTTAACTGCTGTTTCCATCTTATATAGGATTAGAAAATGGTCGAGACTATTCTTCCAAAAGTAATGAACCTGAGTCCAAATCCGAAATCCCATCAGAGATGGAATATAGGGGTTAAAAAGGTAAAGAACGTTTCCCTCTTAATTATATGATGAACTAATAAGAAGTTCAATCATTTCAATTTTTCTTTTTCTGTTTTCTTTTGTTGCTGTGTAATCATTTCAAATTATAATTAAAGAATATTATTATAATAATAATAATAATAATAATAATAATAATAATAATAATTCATCAAGTGTTTCTTAAAATTATATATTACAAAGACAAAAGTAAAACCACTAATTGATGATTAGCAGGAATAATTCAAAGCGTGCCATCAAGTACCTCTCACAAATTAATCCTTTGCTATGTTAATTGTGAAATGGGCCGCACTACAAAATAAAATACATCACTAAGGGAAATATACATAACTATATATATATATATATATATATATATATATATATATATATATACACGAACATACACAAAGTATATAGCATGCACTAATTTATTGTTGCGACGACTAACAAGAACATGAAGGGGAGACTGTGCGCATTATGAACAGTGTGAAACTTTTAATAGAAAGAGCATGCTTTCTTTTGATGGCAGCAAAGGGTCAACATGCAACCATGATTATAAAGGCACTAGTTTTAGTTTCTCTGACCTAATTCACAAGTTAATTTAAGTAATTTCTACTATTTGGATTGTCCAAATACATGAACAGTACAATACGAGTCTTAATCTTCATTGCATTATCATGTGCCATCGTCTCACCAATTTAACTTTTTAAAATGTGTTATGATTCGTCGATTGAAGTCATTAATGTTGCGTGTGTTAAAAGATTGTAATTGTCTCCACATAATTTAAATGTACTTTGAAAATATGTTTGCTCTACCAACAAAGTTGTTGGATGAGGTAGCGTTCCAACTTCACTTTTATAAGAAAAAGATCACAAGTTCATATTATGAAAAATACATTTGTTGTGGAGTTTTTTCTTTACCGTTCTTGACACTAAAGTTTGCTTGAGCTTCGATGGCTAAAAGGTGCGATAAGAGGGACCCGTGAACATCTGTACAAAAAGGACGTCCACAAAATTTTCAATAATATAATTCCTCGTATGAAACAGAAAAAGAAACGCAAAAAGGAAGTAGAATTGGACTCTGACGAAGAAACGCAAAAAGGAAGTAGAAAAAGAAACGCAAAAAGGAAGTAGAAAAAGAAACACAAAAAGGAAGTCTGATAAAATGATATCTAATATCAATGTGTTTAGTCCTCTCATGATACATCTGATTCTTCGTCAGATGAATTGCACTCTGGCTATCACAAAAGACTGTACTTGTATCTTGCTGCAGTCCAAGATCACGAACCAGGCCTTGCAACCACATGGCCTCCTTCACAGCTTCTGCAATTGTCATGTACTCCGCTTCAGTAGTCGACAATGCCACAGTAGACTGTAATGTCGCTTTCCAACTGATAGCACATCTAGAGAGAGTAAACACGTAACCCGTCAGAGATCTTCTCTTATCAAGGTCACCCGCAAAGTCTGAATCACAATAACCCACCAACCTTGCACAATCTCCAGTCATCTTGCTAAATAGCAAACCTACATTTGCAGTGCCACGCAAATATCTCATTATCCATTTCACCGCTTCCCAGTGTGCTTTCCCAGGTGATGCCATATACCTACTCACAACACTAACTGCATGTGAAATATCAGGACGAGTGCACACCATAGCATACATCAAGCTACCAATAGCACTCGAGTATGAAACATGAAACATATGCTCCACCTCCTCCTCAGTTTTAGGTGACAAATCTGCAGACAATTTGAAGTGAGCAGCAAGCGGCACACTCACAGGCTTAGCTTTAAGCATCTCGAAACGCTCCAGCACCTTCTCAATATAACTTTGTTGAGACAAGAATAGCTTCGGTGTTTACGTATTCGTGAATCTCCATGCCAAGAATCTTCTTCACGCTCCAAGATCCTTTATCTCAAACTCATCACCTAGCTTCTTTAATTCGTTGATTGCGGACATGCTTTTAGCAAAGAATAAGCATATCATCGACATACAACAAAGAAATACACAAACGAACCATCCGGAAGCTTCTTGAGATATACATAGCTGTCGTAAGCACTCCTTGTGTATCCAAAGACTTACCATGAATGTGTCAAATCTCTTGTACTATTGCCGAGGTGATCGCTTCAACCCATACAAGGATTTCTTCGTTTGCAAACATGGTTCTCCTTACCAGGAACTACATACCCCTCCGGCTGACTCATGTAAATTTGCTCTTCAAGATCACCATGCAAAAACGCTGTTTTCACATCTAGCTGCTCAAGCTCTAAGTCATGAAGAGCAACCAAGGCAAATAAAACCCTGATGGAAGTATGCTTCACAACCGGAGAAAACACTTCGTTGAAGTCAACACCCTCCCTTTGTGTATAGCCTTTTGCCACCAACCGTGCCTTGTATCGAGGACCCTCAATCCCTGGAGTACCTTCTTTTTTCTTGTAAACCCATTTGCAATCGACAACTCCCTGTCCCTTAGGTAATTCAACAAGCTCCCATGTTTGATTCTTATGAAGAGACTCAATCTCCTCACTCATGGCACCCACCCACTGAGCAGAATCTTTCCCAGATATGGCCTCTTTGTATGAATTCGACTCATGTCCTTCAATTGTTTCAGCAACAGTCAAAGCATAAGCAACAAGATCAGCGTATCCATACCTTTGAGGCTCTCTAATTTGTCTCCTTTCTCGCCCAGTGGCAATGCTGTACTTCTGTTGTTCAGGCATATTTTGATCATGTACCTCAGTAGGTTGAGTCGGCTAAATTTGACTACTACTATTGCTAGATGGAACATTTGGTACATCAGAAAATACCTCCACCTGCTCTTTGACACCGTGGTCTAAATCAGCTACCGCTTTCTCCTTTTCTTGGTCTAATAAAGCAGACTCATTGAACGTGACATCCCTGCTGATGAGGAAACCTGGAGACTTTGGATCTGTGCACCACAACCTGTAACCTTTCCTCTCGGACGCATAGCCTAGAAATATGCATTTCTTTGCCCTCGGCTCCAACTTGCCATCCTTCACGTGAGCGTATGCAGGGCAACCGAACACCCTCAATCAAGAGTAGTCAGCAGGCTTACCAGACCATAACTCAAAAGGAGTTTTCAATTCAATAGCTTTAGATGGAGACCTATTCACCAAGTAGCATGCCGTATTGACGGCTTCAGCCCAAAAGTCTTGACTCAAACCAGATTGGGAGAGCATACAACGAGCTCTCTCCACCAGAGTTCTATTCATGCGTTCTTCAACTCCATTCTATTGTGGTGTCCCTACACATGTGCGGTGTCTCACAATGCCATGTTTCTTGCAGAACTCATCAAACTCTTTGTTGCAATATTCCAACCCATTGTCAGTCCTAAGACGCTTAATTTGTTTACCAGTCTGCTTCTCAATCAACGTCTTCCACTCAACAAATGTTGGAAACGCCTCATCTTTAGTTTTTAAGAAGTATACCCACACCATCCGAGAGTATGCATCAATGAAAGTGATGTAATACCTGGCACCTTTCTTGGAAGGAACTTTATTAGGACCTCAAAGATCAGAATGAATATAATCAAGTGTGCCTTTGGTGTTCTCCTGCCCCTTACTGAACTTCACCCTTGTTTGCTTTCCAAAGACACAATGCTCGCAAAATTCAAGCTTTCCAGTTCTTTGTCCACAAAGCAAATCCCTCTTGCTCAGCTCGGTTAGTCCCCTCTCGCTCATATGGCCCAACCTTTTGTGCCATAACTGCGTAGTGTCATTATCACTCTCCTCGGATGTAACAGCTGCAACACCTGTAACTGTACTACCTTGAAGGACATATAGGCCGCCAGTCAAGTTCCCTTTCAAGAGCACAATTGCACATTTGGTCACCTTTAAGACACCATTCTCACTTCGGAATTTGTATCCATGAGAATTCAAACGCCCAAGAGAAATCAAGTTTTTCTTCAGCTCCGGTACATGCCAACACTCGAGAGATCTTGTAATCTTGATATTTACGATGCCCATTCCCTCCACCTTTAACGAAAGATCATTGCCTAGAAAGACTTTCCCTTCTCTTTTGGAATAAGAAGAGAACCAGTCGCGCCTAGGACACATATGGAACGTTGCACCAGTATCAAGAATCCATTGATTTTGCCACTGTGATCCACTCACAGTCAAAACTTCCCCGGTAATACTCAAGTTATCTCCATCATCACAAGACTCTCCACCACATTAACTGAATTCTCCACCTTTTTCTTTCCTTTTCTCAGTCTTGGACATTCTTTCTTAATGTGACCCTTTTCGCCACACTCGAAACAGCGTAGCTTCCTTGCTCTTGATTTTGACCTTGACTTGCTTTGCTTTCTACCCGAAGATCCACCTCTATTCTCCAATCTCCCTCTACTCACTAAACCTTCCCCATGAACTTCTTCCCTATGTCCCGGAATATGTGTTTGAAGATCCTTCGATTTTAATGAAGTAATCACATCTTCAAAAGTAATTTTATTCCTCCCGTACAACATAGTGTCCACAAAGTTCATATATGAAGGCGGTAAGGAGCATAACACGATCATAGCTTGATCTTCGTCATCAATTTTAACACCCACATCCTTCAAAGCAATAAAACAAGAGGTAAACTCATCAAGGTGTTGTTTTAGTGAGGTACCTTCTTTCATTCTAAGATGATACAATCGCTTCTTCAAGTAGAGGCGATTAGTGAGAGATTTAAATGCATACAATTCCACCAAAGTATTCCAAGCCTCAACTGCTGTCGTCTTCTCAGCAATCTCCAGCAATACTTCATTTGTCACGGACATATGTATTGCACTCAAGGCTTTCGCTTCGAGTTCTTCTCTCGTTGCTGGTTCTATCTTTTCTGGGATCACTCCTTCAATGACTTTCCAAAGTCCCTGCATTGTCATAAATGCCTTGAATCTGATCCTCCAAAGACTGAAACTCATTCTCCCGTCAAACTTCTCGATTTCTAACTTTCCACCTGTGGAAGACATCTTCGTTTGCTCAAAACTCACTCTTCGGGATGGAATTTGGCTCAATGGATCGCAAAAACGGATTCAGCACGTCGAAAGACCTTAGGAACACCCCTGGTCAACTTTGGTCAACACCGGTCAAAGTCAAACCTGTTGGTCAAAGTCAATACCGTCCCTAAACACATACTTCGGAGCAGAATCTGAGAAAACAGAGCCCAAAAACGGACTCAACAAGTCGAAAAACGTGGGGTAAGGCTTTGGTCAAAATCGGTCAACCCTTGGTCAATGGTCAACGGCCAAAGTCAACCCCGGTCAAACCCTGGTCAACGCCGGTCAAAAGTCAAAACAGTTTTTTTTTTTTTGTTTTTTTTTGTTTCAGGACTAAATCTAAGCCCAAATAAAAATTCCTTTTTTTTTTATTCTTTTGGCCTAAACTAAGCCCAAATCCAAAAAAGAAATTTATTATTTTTCTGGCGTAGAACCTAAGCCCAACAAAAAATTAATTAGCTCAAGACTCAAGACCTAACCAAAATTGGACAAGGCCACTACCCAGGCCCGATCCAAATAAACCCAAAGACCCAAAGCCTACAAACCCTAAACCTGCTTTACAAACTTGAACCAACTCCAAAAAGAAAAAAAATACCTGAATACCCATAACCAACCTCAAGAGCACGCGAACTCTATCTTCTTCACTTGTTCTTCAAACCCAAACACGAACCAGGACCCGCCAACGCAAGCTTCCACTCCAACCACCAACGCTCAACGTAGACAGCACCGGAACACTCCTCGCCGAACAAAGACCTTTGTTTGGTTAGGCACCGTTTGGTTTGAGAAATTTTGGTTTCACAGTGAGTTTTGATTTTTCCTTTTTCCCTCAAACAGCGGAATATATCTAACCTGGCTCTGATACCAGTTTGTTGGGGAAAAACATGCAAACACGAAGAATACGAGAAGAAATAATGGACACAAGAAATTACGTGGTTCGGCTTTGAAGCCTACGTCCACGGGCAACAGAGAATAATTATATTACTGATCACGAATGCTACAAGGCTAACACTTTAGTTTCTCTCTTACCCCACATATCACAAGAGGTGTGAACCTAAGGCCCTTAATGTAATGTCTAGCCCCTATTTATAGTACATAAGTATCCTAATCCGTATCCTACAAGGATAAGGAAGCAGTATACTACTAGGAAAAGTAAACAATATACTACAAGGAAAAGAACACATATTAATTATATAATACGGGCCACATTCAACAGTCTCCACATAATTTAAATGTACTTTGAAAATATGTTTGCTCTACCAACAAAGTTGTTGGATGAGGTAGCGTTCCAACTTCACTTTTATAAGAAAAAGATCACAAGTTCATATTATGAAAAAGACATTTGTTGTGGAGTTTTTTCTTTACCGTTCTTGACACTAAAGTTTGCTTGAGCTTCGATGGCTAAAAGGTGCGATAAGAGGGACCCGTGAACATCTGTACAGAAAGGACGTCCACAAAATTTTCAATAATATAATTCCTCGTATGAAACAGAAAAAGAAACGCAAAAAGGAAGTAGAATTGGACTCTGACGGAGAACTATGGAACATCTACTCCATCATGTTTAGCTACTGACCACAGAATTACATGTTAATTATCTATTAAAATTTGGGAAAAGTAATCTGAAGCATATGAAATCTACATCATAATTAAATAATTTGAACAAAAGTTCCAACTATATAAAATAAACAACTAATTATGCATAAAATAGATATCGTAGGTCTAAGTAGAATAGTTGGAAAATCTCCTTGTAATAAAAATTTTTAATTAAAATTTTTATATTCTCCCATCATAAATATTACTTAATTGGCAGGTGAAAGAAGCACTAGAATCGACCTAAAATGTGTATAATATCACGAAACTATAGAATTTTTTACTTTAGAATGGATATATATGTTGTTCTTATATTGTACGTGTCCATTGTCTAATGATTTTACAACATGATATGGAAATGAAATTCCTTAATCATCGATCGACCCTAATTATAACATCGTTGGATTTGCAATATTTCATTAATAGAGATAACATATGGATTAAATAGGTCTAGTGACTTGTTGTAGTTAAATATCTCAAGTTTGTATTTATGAGTCATGACATATCATTACAAATATCGTCTGACCTTTAACTAACTTGAAACATTCATTGAAACTTGTCACTATGCTATAAAACTTTAATTTCACAAATAAAAATATTTTTTTTAAAATAATAAATAAAAACACTTTTAAAATAAGTTAATCCAAATGAGCTCTAAAATTAGGCCTTAGATTCGGAAACTTGTCTAGGGAGAAAAGAAGGAAGGCCGCATCTTGATCTCATACTGAACAGGAATAGCTACAAGTACCCTGTCTAATTAATATCAAATGGCTTGTAAAATCATTATGCCAAATCTTCTTGACTTGTTTAATGCAATGAGGTCGTGTTCAACAACCCTAACCGCACAAGCCTGGGTTGGGCCTACCTCCATCCCTAAAGGAGCCGTATGAGACGGAAGCTCCATGTACGGTTTTGAAGTCGAGCCTTTCCAGCAATGGGGGGCATGGAAACCCTCTCATGTACTTTTCCATTAAAAAAAAAATGTCCTACATATTAGAACGAAGACTACTTTCTCGCCGTGACAATTACAATCAGAGCATGTACAAAAGTAAACTTTACTTGTGGGGCAAAAATCTAGCATTTGGCAAGTCAAATTGAAAATAAACTGATGTTCAGGGCCCTGCTCCTTGACCTCCTCAATGGGGGTGTTCTTCTTTCTGCAGCAAAGGTCCCATTTCTTTTCAAGGGATAATTACCATCTTTATTCCATCTTCTCATGAAAATTACTTTTAAATTTACAATAGGTTAGGGCTGGTCCCTTGATTCGCCTTACAGTGTGATGATTTGCTAATCCTCTACGTAATATATATGAGTTTCCTACATCGAGTTGTCATTTTAATTTTGGGACAAATTAATCATATATTTCTTTTTCTTTAAACTAAGGAATTCCAATTACATTAAACTTGAAACTAATTCCTATGAAATACATTTTTTCAGGATTCGAATTTGTATTCTCTTCCTTAAAAGGGTAATGCCGCTATCATTTCAACCATATGTTCGGTTCGTCAGCAGGTTGTGAGGAGCACTTCGCCGGTCAACTTTGCTTGACGTACAGGGTGATATCTTAGCATGCGACAAACATAGGAAACCAGGGAGAAATTTCTTATTGGTAGCGTACTTTGGGAACAGAAAAAACATGAAGAAAAATATTGCATAGAATTACAAGAGTTCAGACAAATTAGCACAATAGCCAACATAATTTGGAATCCCCCCAAGTACAAGAGTTTATAGCATTTTCATTATAAACTTAATTTCTTCAAGTCATTTCTTCTAGAATTCATTCGGATCAATACTGCATGGAAGAGTAGATTGTGGAGAATATTTGTATGGATATTAAACAGATACTCTCTCCGCATAGTACTGACTATAGGTATTTTTATACAGTCTGGGTTTTGTAATTTTGTCACCCTATTTGTCTTGTAAATGTTTTTTTTAGAATGAAATTGATTTACTTACCGAGCAAAAGGAAAAAAAAAAAAAAGAAGACAATTTTCTGACCATTAACTGTAGAGTAACATTTTGGGCTCGTTTGGATTGGCTTTATTCAATAACATTTTTTTAACAATTTTTGAAAATTTTTAATTTTTTAAGAATAATTTATATTATGAGAAAAGTTATACTTGTATTTTTTTAAATTTTGAAATTTTTTAAAAATCAAGCCAAATAATTATTATAGAAATATACTTTTTTAATAAAAAATCAATCCAAATAAATCCTTTATGCCATTCTCTTAATTCTTATAGCATTTCTTAAACACAGTTTTAAATGTGATGCGGCCAAGAGAAAAGTCCATTCTCTGACCTGGGCTAAATCCATATGAGGCCAACGATTGGGCTTTGTTTGACCAAGTTTTTACAGAATGTGATTTGATAAAAAATGATTTCTAAAACCAAATTTCGGAATTACCTAACTTTTTATTAAGTTGTCATCATGATAGAATATCTCATCTCACATTATTAGTTATATAATATATGTTTAGTTATTAGATTGCTCTATTAGTATCAACAAAGTTGTAGTATCTCGAATTAGTTGATTTATGTTGTTAAAAAATAAAATTTAACACGTTAGAAATCATATGAGGTATCATCGGAAAATGTTAGTCTAAAGAATTTTCATTAAAATTCAATGTATAATATAGAATTTCTTCATCATTAAGGTGATAGCGAGTGATTTTCTTTCTTTTGGTCCTTACTAGTGTATAGTTCTCGTAGCTAAGAAATAATGCGTTAAAATCCAAAAAGAGAAGAGAAAAAAAAAAAAAAGGAACATACATGAAACATTGCTTACCTCCCTCAATGGTGGTGTCACCAAATCAATTCGAACTAAAAAGAAATACGAAGAGGCCACCAACTTATGATCCACGATAAAGTCGGAAAAACAATAATGTTATTTACGTGGCATTTATCATAGTGATAGATGTTAAAGTTGATTGAACGGTCCTGGGAGGATTCGACCTGAGCGCATTCTAAAAATGCAGTTCTCATTCTGGAAAGACAGCCGCATTTTAGGACGCGGGTCTGGTTCTTGGAACGAGGTCTTCGTTCTGGGAGCGCGCCCTTTAGAGCGTAGCGGCTCATTCTTAAAAAAAGATTGGATTATATTTGAAAACTAATTTAAAAATAGGCTATTTTTGTAAGAAACGCCCAAAATCGGGTCAAAAAAACAAAATCCCTCATCTACCAGGTGTACTTTTATATTATAACTTTTCTTTCTATATATATATATATATATTAAAACAAATATATTTTTATAATAAGTATTGAATTAGTTTTAGAAAAAGGTAAATTTTTGAAAATTGGGCTTAAACTTTTTTTAAAAAACCAGAATATTTTAAAAAATTTTAACTTTTCAAAAAAGTATTTTTTCACATAAAAATTATAGAAAAAAAGGCTCTTAAAAATAAAACCTGCAACACAAAGGGTAGAAACTTGTAAAATGTATTATTGAAATAATAAATCAAATAAATAATATAATTTTAAATTTTTAAATAAAATTATTGTAAACACCATAAAGAGTATGCACGTACATTATCGATCGCAACACTTCAAGGCTGAAGAATATACGAAACGGAGATCGAGGAGGGGGTTGGGGCTCGAAGCACTCGCCATAAGAGCAGACCATGGCCCGTCCGCCGTCCCCCTTATACCGATTGCCCATTTTCATGAATGAATTTCATTTTCTAAGGAAAACGCATTGGACTCCATAATATGAGGTTGGGCTTTAATTTGATTTTACCTATTTTTATGTTTTGCTCTTTTTCTTGTTTTAGGTGTCTATTTTGGTATATAATTCTTCTAATTTTCATTTCTTCTTCATTTCACGTCTTTAACGATTATTATATATAACTCTTCCACCAGGCTTTAATTTTACCAAAATTTTTTTAATTAAATTCGGCTAAATAAAACCTTATGTTAAGGATAATTTTTAATTAAGAAATGATAAATGGAATCTTTTACCAAATCACTCAACAAAAATGTTTACAGTCAATAGAAAACTAAAAACGTTTCATCTCAAAACATTAAAAAGAATAAAAGAAAGTGGTTTATTATATAAAATTAACTTCGGTTGCGAGGCTAGAAAAAATTAAATTCATTTTAAATTTTGTATTTACTATACCCATTTATACATTTCGAAATGAATCTATTTTTTCTTTAATGTACAAAATATGCACGTAGGCGACTTTAAAAGAAAAAATTATTAGCCTTAAAATCTATATTACTTTATAATATATATAAGATAAGGTCGTCTTAAATTCTCCTATACAATTTTCTTATGGCAAAAAAACCGTAAAACAAAATATATGCTTTGTGTTTTTCAATAATATATGATTTATAGACTCTAGAGTACAACCCTATAAAGTTAAAGAATGGATCTAAACAAGGTTGATAGAGTGCGGTGCAAAAAGATAACCAAATAGTATTATGCCTAAAAGCAATAATGGCCATATCATATACTTAGCTTAGAAGATCTAGATAATGTCTTCATAGCATTAAGGGGGAAATGGTATTGCCTCACATTTGGTTTAAGAAACGAATAATTTAAAAGTTATAAATACATTTTTTTTTTATAATATGGGATTTAAATAGACTCGTTTTGACTATTACAATTTTACAGAATTAGTGGTAAGCTTAATTAGTTTGATATTTTCAAAATAGAATGTAAGATACTTATAATTGCTTCCTTCATCATAAATTACTCAGCCTAATTTTCTCCATTTATTTGGTTAACAAAATTGTAATATTCACTACTCAAATCGTAATCATGAATACTGACCAAAACAAAGGCGAAGCAGACCACACGTTCCGCACATGAGATAATTAGCTAACAAGTCTTGTTGCTTTCTTTTTCTTTCTTAAAAATCATCATCTTCATATGATAAACCATTAAGTCCATTTCTAGCTGATGTCTAGAAGAAAAGTTGCTTATATTCAAGGCATCAATTCATTAAATTTCCAAAATCTTATGCTTTAATCTGTTACTATAAATTGCAAAATTTTTAAGCCGTTGACCGACCCCAATTTATAACTCACGAGGGAAGAAACATAGAATTGTTTAGCATATAAATATAGGATGCATTTGAGATTTAAAAAGTAGTTTAAGTGGTTGAAATGATTTTTTTCATCGAAGCCAGTTACACGACAATCCTTCTAGGGAGGGGGGCCCCCTTTCTCTTCCTCTCCAAGAAATCTACGAGTTGCACCGGATTGTCATATAAAAACTAGAACTAATGGGGTTTCGAAAATCATAATTTGCTAATCAATTCGCGTCGTTGTTAGCTTCTCTATACCTTTATTAGAATTACTTTCTCTAAAAATAATTACTTAGATTCAAATCTTATGAAAGATTGTGTGTGTTGGGGGTTATTTATTTTTGCCGATCTTTACTTAAAATTACTTTTTCTTTTTCTTAATTTATCAAAAACCAATAATATCAAGGATAAAGCAACGTACACAACTCACCTTACGAAAATGTTTTACAATACCTCTATATTATATATTAATCCATGATGCAATTTAACTCCACATCTATACTAGCTTTTAATTGTTTATATTTTCATAATAAAATATCTGTAAACCGTCCCATAAATAGCAATAATTGCGAAAGCAATAAGAAGCACCAAAACATTGAAGCCATAGTATTGGTTCCAATTGTTCCAACTTTTATTCTCGAAAGTCCCACAGATTAGGCACATGTCATTTGGCCCAAATCTGAGTTGTTCAAAAGCCACCAGTAAAAAATGATTCATAATGAAAAACCAAACCCAAAGTCAAAAAAGCAGGAAAAAAAAAAAATTAACCGCTACCGAGGGGCATTTTAGTAACTTCATCACCAACCACCATACACCACCCTCGCCAGCTGCTATACATAGAACCTACACACACACAGAATTATCTTTCAAAAATATTAAAAAAAATCTCCTCCTTCATCGTTATTTTTATATACATGAATATGTGCATGTAATTATTGTAGAAAGTAAATATTTTTGAGTTGTGTCTTTGGCTGATTCGTTCTCCTCTTCAGGTACTTTTTCCCTCTCTGTAGCTAGATCAATAATAAAAAATACTTTTTTAATTTATTTTCAATTTTAATTATTTGATGCTGCGAGAATCTAGTAAAAGAATTAGTCTTTGTAAATGATTGTGAATTTGAAAGATCGTTACTGTAACGTGGGAATGAAAAGTTTGAGCCTAGATGAATTGAGAAAATTTTGATGCTTCCTGAAGCATGGTTTTGGGTAGTTTTAGTTTATTTTATGTTAATTTTAATGGAGTTATTGAAAATTTGTATAGAATTTTATTGAATGCCTTGATCTAGGGTTTTGTTTATGGAATTGGGTTTTCGATATTGTCATTTAGATCCATCCTGATTCGTATTGAATTAGTTTTTGAAATTAATAGTTTTCATTTCTGTTGTATAGTTGCCTTATTTAACTGAAAATTTGGGTCCAACCCTTTCTTGGAATTGCACATGAGGACGAACTTTGTTTATAGTTAACCTAATTTAAAGTGGAGATTGATCTAGAAATTGAAATGTTAAGAATACTGATAGCATTTTTTAAGGTAAGGATGGCTTAAACTAGAAAGAGACAGTTATTGAGAATATTTGTAACTGTTACTGTAATAATTGCAATAAAGGCCTAAAGTTGAAATTTTACAACTGTAAGAATCTGGAATTTATTAGGACAGCTTCTGTAAGAAGCAGACAAATTTTGGGATTTCGTTGTCTGGGACAATTTATTGAATGAGTGGTATAAACTGTTATAGATTGAATCTCATTTTTGTATTGGTGTAGGAATAGGTGGTGAGGGGAGAGAAGTGAGCCCATGAGGAATAATAGGAGAATGTTTCGGTCAAAGGAGGGATCCGATGAGTCCGACGAGGATTATATGGTGGGTGAAGAGGAGGAGTTTGACGAGTCAGAGGATGAGCATTGTTCTGCTTCGGATGCAGATGAAGCAGAAGAGTTTTTAGATCAGCTGGAAGAAGATGATGAAGAAGAGTTTGTAGAAAAGAAGGTGAGGAAGGTTGGTAGGCCTAAAGGCAAAAAGACTGGTCATGCTAGCTGGAGGAAGAAAAATGGGTTTGTTAAACCAAGGAGAAAGAGGGCTTTGTATAGTGAAGACGAAGAAGAAAAAGATGATGATGATGATGATGATGATGCAGACTTCAACTTTAGTGATGAGAAGACAAATAAAGCTGCGAAACCACGGAAGAAAAAGAGGATCTCAGAGAGTGAAGAAGAGGATGATTCTAATTGTGCAGATTATGACTTTGATGATGAGAATAATGAAGCTGTGAATCAAAGGAAGAAAAAGAGGGTCTCATATAGAGAAGAAGATGATGATGGTGCAGATAGTGACTTCAATGATGAGAAGGTAAACATACCTGTCAGACGAAGGGTAAAAAAGAAAGCTTCATATAAAGAAGAAGATGAAGAAGATGATGATTATGATGTTGCAAATGACATGTTTGATAATGAGAAGGTAAATATTGTTGCGAGATCAAGGGTAAAAAAGAAGGCTTCATATAAAGAAGAAGATGATGATTATGATGTTGAAAATGACATATATGATGATGAGATGGTAAGTCAAGCTGCAAAACCAAGAAAGAAAAAAGAGGTGTCATATAGAGAAGAAGAAGATGATGATTATGATGGCAACGATGATGACGATGATGATGAGGAGTTTACACCAGATGAGATTGATGGCGTTGAAGATGAAGACGATTTGCTTGTTGCCGAAAAGAATAAGAAGGTAGGTAGGCCCCAATTGCAGGAAAAGGTTGTTACTAGAGGATGGAAGAGGAAAAGGAATTCTAAGGTTTTGAAGAAGACTGTGACAAAAAGACCAAGAAATAATTGCCGGCGAAGGAGGACAATTAAAAATGAAAACAATGGGGAATTGATAGGCTCAGAGCCAATTGTAGAAGAAAAGATCAAGAAAGTCAACGGGCGGAGAAAGAGGAGGAGCAGCACTGTGATTTCTGATTCAGATTTTGCAAGTTCCGGCTCATCTGATTTCGAATACACCATCTCTGAGGAAGAGAGAGAACAAGTTCAAGAGGCTAATAGATTTTGCAGGGGTTTGACCACTAGCTTGAGGAGTTCAACTTCATCCAAGAAGCTAGAGGAAGAGAAAGAAATGCTGATACAGCAAAAACGTCTGACACGGAAGGGTAAGGAGAAAGTTGAGGAGATGAAAGTTGAAGCAGGAAAGCAGGTCTGTGGGATATGCTTGACCAAGGAAGGGAAGAGAACAGTTAGAGGAACATTGAATTGTTGCAGTCATTATTTTTGTTTTGCTTGCATAATGGAGTGGTCAAAGGTGGAATCTCGTTGCCCCCTATGCAAGCAAAGATTTGTGACAATCAGCAAGCCTGCAAGATTAGACACTGGGTTTGATCTGAGGACAGTGGTAATTCCAATCCCTGAACGTGACCAGGTAACTTTCAGAACCTTTGTTTAGCCAAGTGAAACTCTTTTCCCTCATTTATTTTGTTGGTTACCTTTTAAGTGCTCTTCCTTTATTGATCCTTTAGTGTCATGTGTAGGTTTATCAACCATCTGAAGAAGAGCTTCAGGGTTTTCTTGATCCATATGACAATGTGATTTGTACTGAATGTCACCATGGTGGAGATGATGCTTTAATGCTGCTATGCGATCTTTGTGATTCATCTGCACACACTTACTGTGTTGGTCTTGGGCGTGAAGTTCCTGAAGGTGATTGGTATTGTGAAGGCTGTAGACCAGCTGCTCTTGGTTCCTCAAACCCACAAGTTTTGACTCCTACACCAGATTTTAGAACAAATAGCAACTTGTCTGTCAGATCATCACCTGTTTCCGGTATTCGGGAAACTTTTGATCTTAATGAGATATATGTGCCTGATACGCCATTGACTCATGAAATTAGCCAACTTCAATCTCCTAGACTTTCAGTTCGAGATGTTCAACTTCCTTCTCCAGCCTCTGGGTCAGGGGCATTTACAGTCTTAGAAAGGCGCAGAATACAACATCAGATACACCAACTTCTCAATAATCGGAGAAGACAAATGGATGACAGAGTTCCTCAGACACCAACTACAGTTTCAGGGCATAGTCTTTTTGGCTCTCAAGTTGGTCGGAGTAGGGAATTAGCTACTCAACATGTACCAACACAAGAGAGGATGTCATCAAGCAACATATATTTCCACGGGAGTTTACAGGACACTACCATGCCTTTGTTCCAAAACCTGGATTTACCTTCTGCAAGATTAGCCCATATGGGGGGACAGCTAAACCAAAGCCAACCTTCCACATCAACAAACAGATCTTTTAGTGGATATATGCAAGAATTTGATGGGTTGAATACTAGTATTGGCTTAAGATTGGGTCATCAGCAACCCTGCAGCGGCAGCTCAAATATGGGCTCTGATTCTAGCAGGTCTTCCTATCCATTCAGAGAGGTGAGCCCTTTAAAGTAGAAAAGGATCAACTTTTAACAAGCCCCTTTAAAGTAGAAAAGCATCAACATTTAACGAGTTCCTCCATAGATAGCTTGCGTAGTTTGAAATTTTCCTGCTCAACTGCATCTAGTAGTGCATATTTTTAGAATTATTGTTGTATTTCTTCAATTTTAATCCTAGTCATATGGATCAGGATGATTCATACTGTCATGAAGTGCCAGATGCTCGTCTTGGATTCACTCTTGTCACTCATCCTAATAGACAATGATAGTGATGTGGACTCGGTTTAACTCAAGATTGATGCTTTCACACGGTGCACACATATTTCATACTTCAGAAACAGTAGAAGCAGGCAGAGTTGACTTGTGAAGAAATGCTTGTCCCCTGGGCAGGTCGTACTACCTTGATTCATCTTTACAATACTCGCATGTACTGATTGTGGACATTGCTTACATTTATTTGACAAACACGCTTGCTGAGAGCTTGGCTTTCTTCTAGAGTCAATTACTCGATTAGCCTATATGGCTCTCTTGATTGGTTATGTATATCTTTTCATGCCTGGAGCAGTTAATCTAATTTGATCATGTCTATATATGCATTTATTCAACCTAACCTTTCTTTTGGTGAAGATTTTTGAATCATCTCTCTGATTAGGCCACTCTGTTTGGTGCAGGCTACGGTACCTTCAAGGACGTTGCAAGCAGCTCTACACACACAATTTTAGCTGCATGTGGTGTTGAGCATTGCGGAGACAGTTTACCCCGTGCAGACACCCTTCATCTGTGATCGCATCAAGAGCTGAAAATGGACAAATTGGGCAATTCTATGCGAGCACAAGCTCACTGTTTTTCTTTTATGAGTTATTTGTAAGAAATGTAGTCAGAGAGAGAATTGTACCTCAAGAAATTGATATCTTGAGATGATTTGTTGCTTACCATTCTTTAGGTGCCATGTCCTCCATTTGGTGCTCTCCATTTCGGCAGGATAGAATACTCTTGTTGAGTTGTTTAGGACTCTGGCTGAAAAAGAAGTGCTGCCATTCATAATTGTCATTTATTAATCAAAATTTTTTTTTCTTTTTTGTTTGGTTCTTTTTATACTTTATGAAGATTTCACTCTCTTTGTTATTGAGTATTTGTATTCTCTATTGATGTTTAGTGGAGATTTTCCTTAGCGGTACAGTTTGGTGGCAAAAGTCGCCTTTTGCCCACTTTGAAAGTGTCTTCAAATCTTCCATCGATTATACAAATTTATACCTTTGAGACCAAATTCACCAATTGCGTCTTCGGCCTTTGGTGAACTCTAAGATATTGACGCTATTCGTCTTACCGAAAATATTTTCGACCAATGATGGAAAAATCTTCAAAAGTATAGTAACAGTGTCATAATTACTAAAAATCTTTAAAATGATGGTCCTTTTGAAGCATTGAGAAGAGAGAAAAGGAATAATGATGTGGGGTGAGGAGAAAGAGAAATAAAGAAGAGACTGACAAAATCTTTTAAAAATTGGCATATTACTCAACAATTACACCTGAACCCAAAGAAACGTGTCATAATCAGCGTATATTCAAACCATCAATTGATTGTACGAATTTATATCTTTGAGACCAAATTCACCAATGGCATTCTTCAAAGGTTGGTAACTCTATGATATTGATGCTATTCTTGTCTAACCAAAAATGTTTCCAACCATAACGAAAAAGTCTTTAAAATGATGTAGTAACAGTGTCACAGCTATGAAGAATCTCAAACAATGGTCCTTTCGGAGCATTGAGAATTGAAATAATAATGTGAGATAAGGAGAAAGAAATAAAGAAAAAAGACATATCAAATCTTTTTGAGAATTGACATATTACTTCATAATTAAATCCGAATCCCAGAAAATGTGTCATGATCACGCATCACCAGTTGAAACGACAGCCAATAATTTCCCTCAAATGAAAGAGGTAGAATACTTAAGACTGTTCATTCTCTGTTCTCTTCAGTGTATGCATGTAATACTCAAATTCACAAGATATCTAAAACAAGTCTTTAAGTGGGCGGATCCCTAGCTAAAAGCCTGAACCACTAATGAATATATATATTCCTTGATTATTGCGTGAAAGAACAACTAACAACTACCAACTACGGAACCCACCAACTACATCAAGTTGTCTCACCAAAATTCATAGTACCTAGATAGATTTAAACAGATAATATACCTGCAAGTTGCAGCCTCAATGACATCTAACAGGAACAGGGGAATTTCTAGAAAATGACATGGTGGTGGGTTTTGTGAGAGTAGGATATGGACCCCATGCTCCACCCTAATCAGCCAACCAACCGATCAAGACACTCCCGGAACAGTAGTGAAAACGCAGACCTTCTGACGAAATCACCAATTTTCTTTTTTTTTTTGGCTCCGAGTTAGGAACTAAAATATTGAAAACTAATTTCTATCAAGTCAAGAAAACTAATTTCTATCAAGTCAAGAATAATGAAAAACTTCCTGAGAAGTGCGCTTCCCACAAGGAAAAGCACAATCATTTTAATATACTATACCAAACACCAGAATCCGCAACTGGAAGATAAAAGATCTCTTCATAATCATCCAGTAGTTGCAACAACACATTCCCACAAGCAACATAATATGCGGAGTGAATGCAAGAAAAGCAGCAGCATTACTATTAAGTTTTTATTTTATCCATTGATCAAAAGCACGAAATGTAATCAAAGCAGGTAACATTATAGCCATCTCCTACCACCTAAATTCTACAAGCAACATAAATTACATTTATTACTACATCTTATTTCTCACTCACTCTCGGATTTTAATACACTGGATTACTGGCACAGTCAAACAGGCGAATCTCACTGCCTTTTCGCTGTGAACATTTCTGGTTTGAGACCAGAGCAGCTATGGCGGACCTTCATAAGTTATCATCAAGAATGGTGGACAACAGCAACCCTTGAACAAATTTGCTTCTTTTTGCCTTCTCCTCCTGATCCTTGATTGACAATGGAGCCTGTTGCACTTTTCTGCAGAAATAACAATAAGATAATTAAGGACTTTACAACAGCAGTTAAGATCATGGAGACCCAATCGCATATATTCAGTATAAGGAAAGGATGGATTATATAGCTTACATTTCCCTAAAAGCAAAGATAAGAATACCATAATAGATATGAGATCCCACAATTTGAATGAAAAGGTATAAAAAAATATACATATGGTTTCAAGAATAGCATGACAAATATGAAATAAACCCCACAATTCCAATGAGAAGGTAAGAAAACCCCCAACAATGCCTTTCATACAAATCAATCCCTTCTCCAACAAAACTTGCTAAAGGGCAAAGCAGAGGACAATTGCAGAATCAAACAGTTATAACTGCCAGAAAACTCCAAACGATCCCAACAAGCAAGGTAAGCAAATATCCAACAATGCGTTTCATGCAGTCACTCCTTTCTCCAAAAAAGTGCAACAAAGGCAACTCAGATGGAAAAGGGAAATAACGCAATCAAATGTGAAAAGGGAAAAAGTAGGTAATCATTAACGACCACATTTTTCTTTGTTTCTGAAGATATTAGCCAAGTAGACAAGCACAACTTGCTAAAGGGAAAATCGCAGGACTATTGCAGAATCAAACAGCTAAGACAACTGTCAAAGAATTCCAAACAATCCCAAAAAGCACTACACTCCTTATGTCACAAGCAATGAAAAATCAACTGAACAACAGCTATGGAGAACAGACTAGATTGTGGTTACAAATGAAGAAGCCTTGAGATAACATTGGCACTTCCAGATACAGGGCTCTCCCCAAAGCTAAGTGGGATTATGGAAAGAAGTATCATAACTAATGATCTCTTTAACCAAAAGCGAGAACTGCTGACAGCAAATACATTCTAGGTGTTGATTTGACAAGGAATAGAAGATCAGCAGCATTTAGTAGGCAACGAAAGTGATCGCAAAGTATGCCCCATTTTCAATCTGGTTTACTGTCATAACTGGGTATTGCTGATTCGCAACACGATTGATCCCAAAGTATGCCCCATCTTCAATTTGGTTATCCCATAACTGGTATCCTCATCCCAAAAATGTATTTAGAAATCTATATAGAAATCTTTTCCTCTATCAGTGTAAGAAAAACCTCAGCATACATCATTTCGCGTACCAAAGCATGCATTGGTAGCTCCCAAGTCCAAGTCCTTCCCTCAACCAGTAGAAGTTCCAAGTCATCGAAGCAAATAAGTACAACAACGTTGAGAAGAGTTCAAATAAATAAATAAATTTACATAGAACCAAAGAAGTTCAGAACAAATTGCCTGTTGAAAGAATGAAGCCTTACAATATGGACCAATTACAATCTGGTAGCAGAACTCTAGCTTCTAAACAGATTTATGATCACTGCAGTTGATCTAAAGCTGCAGAACAGACTTGTACTAAGAAGTAGAAATATTTTCTAATTCCTAAATTCCATAGAGAAATAGCATTCATATCATTACAATCACATACAAGGTCTTCATAATCTGATTTTGTCTTAGATACATGTAAAACTGGCTTTTAGTAGGAAACACTACTTCAGTTGAATTCAAGACCCTGAGGTTTGACTCCGACATAGAAAATGACACCCCTCAAATTGACAAATGATTTGTTTCTCCACGTCTCCTTTTCCATTTTCTATAATTTTCCGTCTGATAGCACCACAAGATAATATAAGAAGCCCCACATTAGCCTCTGTAGGTACCTCGAGAAATTTAAATGCAAGAGTTGAGTGGTAAAAGTGTTCGGCACCTTGTTCTCTCTAAGGCTGAGACAACTACAGAAACGAGGAAGACCAAAAAATTTATGCTCTCTTCAAGTAGTCTGATGCAACTAAATTCCTACTGGTGACGCCTATAGAGCCTACCAATAACCCCCAGATATATTTCTTGTTTCTTATATTTCCTTTATATTTCTCTAGTATTTCAAACCATTTCATATGCATGTGAATTCAATTTCTCATGAAATATGACACCACATCTTGTTCATTAATTATACATCATGGCACACAAAGGGGTAGCACCTATACCTGCCTGACCTCAAGGATCCTGAATACAGGCTCAAAGTCAAAGGGCAACCTCAACATGGCCTGGCTGACTACTTGCAGAGATTGCCAGGAGAAGATGGAGTACAACGGGATATAAAGCACGTTAAACAAGGATAAGGGAGTAAACTTCAGCTTCCCGTCCTCAGGTCAAAACTCACCTCAGAAAAAGATCTAATCATAATACAAGGGTAAATGACACCCTTGCAAAAGAGTGTGGATTTCCTCATAACATCACAACATTACAATTTACAAGAAGGAGCCATCGGCTATAAACTGTCCACATCATTTCATAATAATTATATTACCAATTCACAACTGTTGAATCTTGCTTGAAACATCATAAAAATCTGACGAGATCTATATGGATTGGTGGAACACTATGAAAGCCACACACATCCTTCACAAAGGACAACAGAAGACAAGAAGCACCTGCCTCAACCTCAGTGTCCCAAGTTTTAGCTCTTTCCAATATATCTATAAATGTGAATGCTATGGTCCACTTAACCTGAACCACTCAATGTCTTTACAACTTAGCTATCTTAAATGCTGAATAAGAGACCATTAAAATCTTGATCTCCGTTCTTCTTAGCCCCCATACAAGAGCAAACCCAACTTCCTTCAGATTCACTGATTTGGACCAGTCTTGACTAGTGTGCTGTTAGATAGTTCTGTTAAGCAATCATATAGACAGCAACTTCACAACTGGACTGATTATTCAGTCCGAGTTCAAAACCAATCATGCTTCTTCTTCGATTTCTCCTGATCTCCTCTTACCCTCTCAAAGACACTACATCTTCTGATCATCCTCTGCGACGTCTCACCTAAGGAAGCTGACTATTAAACTTCTAGCTTAACAGTCAGTCAAAGTCAATATTAAGCAGGTTAGATAAGCAATCCATTAGCACCAAAACTAGTCAGAAATTACCTCTTACCCTATACTAAGTTAAATGTTGTTCGCCAATTTGTAGTTTTAAGTCAAACCTAAAACCAACTTCCACTTGCTCACAAAGCGAATTTTCTCAGATGGGAAAATCCTATTTTTGGCTGAATGCTCATAGCTGGGCCCTTGGTCAGAGAAAGATCCCCTGGGATTAGAAAGTACTCCACCCATCTTAGTATCCTACAATTTGGATGCATCTTAAAAGAATAAACTTTGGATTACTATTATGATCTATATACACAAAAGTACAATACAAGCATCAAATTAATATATCCGGCAGAGACCAGCATCCTGACAGATGTCATACCTTTGCTGATTTATCAGTACCCTATATTTCCAGCAGTCATCAATATCTGTCCTATAACTGAATCAGGAAACTACTGAACCCTTTTAGATGATCCAGATCCCTGGGTGTCTTCTCCGGATAGCTCTTTCTGTGAACATAGATAACACTCTCTTTCTACTACCACTTTGCTCAAGGACATTGTCTTGGATTGTAATTGGTATCATATTAGTTCAGCCACCCACTACGTTGGAAGATATGGAACACAGTTGACAAGACAAGAATTCTCACTATTTCTTAGATTCATAGGCCCAATTCAATTTAGTCAGATCTTTCATTCACAATTTTTATTGCATAAAACCAAAATTCATTCTGCAAAAGAATCACATATAAACATAACAAATGCAGAGAGACGAGTGCATTACCTCTCTGCAACAGTTTCATTTGAGCTTTTCTTGACTGGGGCTCTCGCAGCAGAAGTGTGTGGTTGAGCACTCCCAAAATCATCAGCAATTGGCAAAATAAATGATGACAACAATGGGTCAGGAGCAGCATTGGTTGAAGAAACTATACATGAAGACCCTCCAAAGAGAGACTGCAGATTCCCTTCTCGCAGTTCCCTCCTCAACAAAGAAAGTGTGGAATGAGAACCTCCTTTACGTGATTTTCTTTTGCGCTGCATGTAATTGCTAGTCAAGGAATTCACAGCAGATGCACAAATGACACAATTATGCACAACAGCAAAATACAAATTGATACAGAAAAGAATCCAGCATAAGCATGACTAAGGATTCCCAGTAAAAATTAGTTCAAAAAGTAGCATCATAAACACAATAGAAACTGCATAAGAACCAGCAAAGGATATCTTAAAGATATTGCCATGCTGCAAGGTGATATGCGCCACCATGTCAACCCCCACCCTCATTGCACAAACAGGACATACCTGCAACTCGAGCATCTAAACATTAGCACAATCAAATCATAAACAACATTTAATACATAGAAAATGTAGAGTTCAGCAAACAATAGCAACCCACAACTAATGCTTTTGCATAGACAAGTATTAGAACACTGACAGTCTTTTAAATCCCAGTGTGGAACAAAGATACTTGAAGAGTCACATAGCCAGTTCCCATCAAAATAAAACCATCAAGAAAAACTTTCTTCATATGTATTTTTGACAAGTCTTTTGTTCACCAATGTCTTAACTGAAAATGCATAAGTAAATCATCTTTTATAACTCCCTCGTGCTAGGAAATAGGAAAGAGAATCAATAACTTAGACAATAAATTCTTAACAAAAAGTACACAAATAAATGAAAAGGAAAAGAGATTTTCAACCATTACCAATAACTTTTTAATTATCATGGGAACCCACATCTTCATCCCCAATATACATGCAACTAAAGCTCCCATAGCAAAAGATGAATCATATCCTAACACTTTGACATATAATGAAGAAATTTTGCAGAAGCAAGGTAGCTACTTTCTGCTAATAACAGTGGTGGATACAACTACACAACCCCTTTGACTATTCAGCTCTTCTGGGAGAACTAGAGAGCTAAAAATCAATTTTATATTAACTGATTAACATAAAATATAAACACAAGAATAAAGTAATCAAAATACCCCATTCTTGGCCTCGACAGGATGCTCGTCATCGATGTGGCAACACAATCCAACGATGTCAAAGTAATCAGAACAGAAAGGGCATGGATATTCCTCTCTGACATCGTCATCCATGTCGATTTCCTCAAATCCCATCAACATCTCTGCGTCAAAACCATCCCATTTCATCCCTATTAACATGTAAACAAATGCATAAAACCCATCAAAATTCAATCTTTAGTACAAAAAAGTGAAATTATCCTAAGAGGGAACATCCAGGTGCATAACACCCATCAAAATCCAATCTTTAACACAAAAAAAGGACAATTATCCATAGATTTACATGACAAAAAGACCCTAAATCAAAACTAAACCGACTTGCACAAGACCGATCAAAATCGTATCTTTAAGACAAAAACAAGCACAATTATCCACAAATTGGAAAATAAAAGGAAACCCTAAATCAAAAATTAAAAGGTAGCAGCATAAAACCCATCAAAATGTAAGATTCAATTTTTTCTTTAAAAGAACAAATCCTTTAACTTTAATTCTGGTTTCTGATTTACCAGATCGAGACTGAAGGGAAGATTGATAACGCTTGGAAGCAGAAAAGAGACGAGCACTCCAAGAATCAGCGTCCATGGCTGCTGTAATCGCTGTTAATTTCCCTTTTTTTTGCTCGAAAACTTCACGATCGAAAACTGGAATTGTTCAAGCTTCGAGAAATGAAGATAGTTTTTGTGTGTGTGTGTGTGTGTGGGAGATGGTTGAGGAGTGAGGTGTAGTGGGTGGGGTTGGGTGGATAGATAATCAGAGGAGAGAAACAAAAGGGGTTGGCTTTGCCTCTCTCTCTCTTTCTAATCTCTTGTTTTTGTTTTTGTTTTTGTGCAGCTAACAGCAGCCCAAAATTCCACCAAAAGAACGGCTAGCTCTGTGTTTGCTTTCTATATTTAATTATTTATAGCTGTCTCTCTCTATTCATATATACATATATATACATATATACATAAGTATATATATATATATATAGAAAGAGGCTGTTGATTGGTTCTCCAAATATGCCTCGCAGTAAGAGATGAAAATGAACACAGTCAATGAGTTGGATTTGATCCTAATCCATTACCCTGAGTATCCTCAACTTACCTAGGGCCCGTTTGGATTAGTTCTTTTTCAAGAAAAAATATTTTTTTTTGAAAAATTTATATTAAATTTACAATAACTATTTGATTTGGCTTTTCAAAAAAACTGAAATTTAAAAAAAAACTCAAATACAGCTTTTTTTAGAAGCCAGAATTTTCAGCTTCTAAAAAAAATATTTTTTAAAAGCTATTAAAAAAAACAGTTTTGAAAAAAACTAATCCAAATGAACCCTTAATGTACAGTATAGGGGACGTGCTGCGCATTCGATGTTTGCTAATTAGTGGTCGAGCTCCGCCAGATGTACTGATGATCATACTCTGCCAATTGAATTTATGTCATCACAAAAAAACATAACACTAAATAGTAAAAAGTACGTGAGAAAGTATTTTTTAAATGCTTAGATGGCGTTTGAGAGTGCTTATAAGTTGATTAAATTTGTTTAATATCATTTGATTTTTTTCTCCAATTGCTTATAAGCAATAAGAGTTAACTACATAAAATTATATTTGCACACTCCTAGAAACAAAATATTACAAGGGTGTTAGACTTTGCTTATTTGGTGTTTATAAGCAACAAACAATAAAAAATATGTGGGATAGTACTTTTTTTCAGTAAGCAAACCCAAACGCCCGTTAAACAATAAAAGGCTCTTTTTTGTTATTTTATAAATAGTACTGCTTATAATTATATATTTACCGAATATGTCATTGACTTATAAGTACATTTTATTTGAAAACTTTCCGCTTATTTATGATATGCTTATATTAAGTATAAAAAGTTACTTATAAGCAGCTTAAAAAAATCAAAGCCAAACTAGCTCTTATGCATATATAATAATATATACAACATATTATATATAAAATATGTATATATGTGCATGTGTGTGTAGAACTAATCGGTTTTATATTCCTTGTGGTGTCAGAGATGCATCATTTTTCTGATTGCATAAGGAAGATATTCTATTTGCGGTCTGGAGCGAACTTCTTCAAAAACAGAAAAAAAAATATACTTGTATTGTATTCTTATTTTCATTACATTAATTGTGTAACGAAGAAAAGATTTTTAACTGTTACACAATGTAAACACAAAGCCGTTGTTATGACACTTGTTGTGACATACAAGTGTTAGTGTGCAATAAAAGTTTTCCTTAACATTATAAATGTTATGAATTTGACGTCAACTCTCAAAAATAAATTAATTTTAATTTCTAAAAAAGGTATTTTCTTGAAAAATCATAAAAAAAAACTGGTCGAAACAGGCACAAAATATGTTAAATAAAATTCACCCACTTGCAAAAAAGTTTATTATTATTGATTAAGATTATTTGGTTATATATATATATATATATATATATATATATATATATATATATATATATATACTAGTCAATCACTCGTGCGATACACGAGGAAGCAAAATGTTATTTTATATGCACAGTATTTTTTTTCAAAAAATTAAGATAAGTGGTATTATGTTGAAATAAGTATTATTATTATTTTTAAATAATTACAAAAAGATATATTCAAATAATTAAATTATGTAAAGTTGAGTTAAATTACAAAACAAAATATGAATAATTAAAGCATTTGGTAAAATGATTTATATTAAAATTACTAAGAGAAAACAATATAAAAATATGGGAAGAAGATTAAAATAAGAAAAAATATCAATTAAAATAGGTCATGATTTGATAACAACTAAATTGGAGAGTTATCATATATATCTGCAATCAATCTAGATTGTATGTAATAATTTTGGAATGTAATACGTAAATATTAAAATAGATTAGAAAATTAATGTAAATTTCCTTAAAATAAAACACGGCATTCACAATTAAACGTAATATAAGAGTGTCACGTGACAAAAAGATATTAAAAATGCTATCTACACGACATTTGTCGTTGTTATATTACAAATGATTATTCCATATAGTAGTATAGAGGATAGATATATATATGTATATAATTATTTTCAAAGACTCACCAGCAAAGTCAACATGATTAATTTAGAAAAAGAAAAATAAGGACCCCACTCTCTTAAATCTCTGACCAATTTTGCAACCCAACCCAACTCAACTCGCTTCAGACTCGGCCCCACTAGCTTCACCGGAAAGCCCACTAAACCCATCTCCGATCTCACCAATAGAAGGGCCTCCCTCCATTTATCCACAACCAGGCCCGAACATTGCCCGACCTACGCGGCCCGTAATTTTCAGATCTATATAGACGCCGACCCGATTTGTAATTTGTTTTGTAGCCTGCATCGCCTTGATAATTGAATTTTGAAATTTTTAGTTTTTTTGGATTTTTTGGTTTGGGGAATTATTGATGGCGACGAGAAATAGGACGATACTGTTTAGAAAGTATAGAGATGCATTGAAGAGCGTGAGGGTTCCGGCGGGCTCTTTGCCGTCGGCAAGCTCCGGTTCCGGTTCGGGTCCGGTTATCGAGCTGGCCTCGACGTCGTTGCTTAATCCCAATCGATCTTATGCTCCTCTCAGTACCGAAGATCCAGGAACTTCCTCCAGGTACACAAATACTGAAATATACATATATATGTATATGTATATATGTATATATTTATGTACGTGTTGAATCGATGAAATTATAATTCATCTTTCTTTTGGGGTATTTCTCATTTAAATTTTGGTTATTTTAAGTTGAGGGTTAATGTGCATACTATTGGCGCGTAATTAATGTTAATTTTGTAGGAAATGAGTAGCATTTTGAGTGGATTGCTGAGATCATATGCGTTATGAGACAGAAGAAAAAAATTATCGAAAGATTTGTAAATTGTAATAATCGGATTGCAATTGGTATGTGAAGAAATGGTGAAGATTACAGTTGGTTGGATTCTATTGTTATTTTGCACTCAGTAGATTGTCTAAGAGAAATGGGATAGTTTACTACTCATATGAATCGGTGCACAAGGTAGTAGTATTTAGTCAATGTTAATCTCTATTTTGTTTCAGTTCCATATATATTCAAGGTTGGTGCCATTAAAAATGGGTGAGATGGTAACTCTGAAACAGAGAAAGGACAGAGATTGGCGTTAGTGTTTAGAAGGTTGATAGATGGGCGGTTATTGTTAAAAATCAGACTTCGAGCATTGTTTAAGAAGTTAAACGTGTTGATTATATCTAGTTATATACTTGTATGTTTTTCAGCTTCGAGATATTGTATATGGAGATATAGAACCCCCGCTGTTACTAGAGCTTATCAGCTCATTTTGCATCTGGAACGTAAGAGAATAATGATTTTTTGGACATGTACACAAAGAATAAAAATATAACAAACATGCTCTTGCTCTTGCTGAGAAAGTTTTAGATTGGTTTAGAACACGATATAATTCGAAAAGTACACACTAAGATAGATGTAGAGAAATTTGGACCTGTCTTGAAAACAAAAGAGCAAAAAATATATAAGAAATATATTTTATGATTGGGAGCAAGGTGTTCCAACATCTCCCGTTTGAGTTCATCAGAAGGTAACATGTCTGCCATGTTGAGTTCCAGGACAAATGGGAGGGGTCGGAGGGGTTGGTAGAACCAATGGAAACTTCTGATCATCAAAATGGCAGTGGAATAGGTCTCCATGCTAGAAGTTTCCTACTATTTTTTTTACTAATGATTTCTTGTAGTCAAATATTTGTTTGTATAACAAAACTTGGTCTTCACTGGTAAACCATAGCTTCGTTAATCCCTTAGTTACCTACTCCCTGTATCCAATGCATTGGATGCTGTTTCCCTCTTACTACAAGCTGGAGAGAGATTTTGTTTTCATATAGATTCATCCAAATTAGGCCTCTAAAACATTATTAACTTCAAGTTCGACGTTTATTGTTTTCACTGACATCATCTATCTGTCTTGTAATCTAATGTTGTGCTTGTGCTGCATCAGGGGTGCAGTTACAGTCGGTCTGCCTCCAGCCTGGGTGGATGTTTCCGAGGAAATAGCAGCTAATGTGCAGCGTATAAGGACAAAAATGGCTGAGCTAGCGAAGGCTCATGCCAAAGCTTTGATGCCCTCATTTGGAGATGGTAAAGAAGATCAATACCGAATTGAGTCTCTTACCCAAGAGATAACTAATCTTTTAAAAAAATCAGAAAAGATGTTACAAAGACTCTCTGCCACTGGGCCTTCTGAGGATTCAAATGTCAGAAAAAATGTGCAGGTATGCCTTGGTGGTCCTTTTCCCTTGTTCTGAATTCCAGCTTACCGTCCAATTGCGAAGTTGAAGGTTCCTATTATAGTTGGACCCCAGCCCAATTTAGATTTGTTCATACAAGATTACAAAATAATAATTTAAAGGGGAAGAAGAAAATTGGTCTCTGCATCGTATCTCACTGAATTTTACAGAATTGCAATGATTTGGTGCTGCTGAAAGAATTAGTTACTGGAATCAACATCACATACTAAGTTTCTCCTCCTTCCGACTTTCCTATTTCCCCTTCTTACCCATGCGGGAAATCTTAACTTATTGACTTTGATAGATGGCAGCATCCCAGTCTTTGGACAACATATACTGTGCTTAGAGGCGTTTGTAATAACTTTATCATTCGTTCATGAATGAAGTATCACTATTGCCTTCAAAGGCTTTCTAAGGGTCAGAATTACATGTAAATGGGCTTGGGCTGTTTATATTGGTTCTTTTTAGTGAAACTTACTTATATGATGATCTTTCTGTGTCAGCGTTCTCTTGCTACTGATCTTCAAAGCCTTTCAGTGGAGCTACGCAGGAAGCAATCAACTTATCTGAAGCGACTGCAGCAGCAAAAAGAGGTATATGCATATTACAAATAGCTTTATACCATGCAAATATGCATAGGAAATTTGACTTTGCAGAGGACTCTGTGACTTGCTGCAAGTTTTTCTCTTTTATCCTGACCTGCTGACCTGCACCCTGCTGTGTACTTTCATTTAATCTGGTCCAATTTTGTTTTCAATTCCGAGCGGATGAAGACTGACAATTCTTTTCTTGCATCTGTGCTCAATGTACAGAAAATATATTCGTAAAGTTTTTCCTAGTATCTTTCTTTTTCATGCAGGGTCCAGATGCTGACGATCTAGAAGTGAACTTGAACGGCAGCTTGTCTAATAGGGATGATGATGACTTTGATGACATAGTATGCTGTTCTTCTCAAATTTATCTACGTTCTATTTGTCTGGATATTATTTGTGTATTTTTTACTTTTACCTTGATGACCGAGTTAAACACTAGAGGCTTATGTAGAATTTTCAGGTTTTTGCTGTGTTTATGTTGATGGCATATTCTTTAATAATTTATTTATAAAAGGAAAAGACTAACAGGTAACAGGTTGAGCAAAGCAGAAAATTACTCTGCACCAATAGCCACCAATTCCCCGATCTGAACAAAGAAAGAGAAAATAATATGTTAATTTTTAATGATATATGCTAGCGTTCAACTCATGCAACTGTTTTCACCGGTGCTTACTTGAATATTATTGTCTAACCAATACTTTTAGGGTTTTAGTGAACATCAAATGGCCAAATTGAAGAAAAGTGAGGCGTTCACAGCAGAAAGGGAGAGAGAAATTCAACAAGTAAGTTGAATATTTTTGTCGCAAATTTACTTTAACATCTGCTACAAAAAAATTGACCCATGTATTTGGATTTTCTGTTTCCCCTAGGTTGTAGAATCAGTAAATGAACTTGCCCAAATAATGAAGGATCTTTCGGTTCTGGTGATTGATCAGGTTAGGAGCTAGTCATCATCTTTAATTGGCGCTTCCTTAAGTTTTAATGTGGCTGAACTAACTCAGTATCTCTAAGCAGGGTACTATAGTTGATAGAATAGACCACAACATCCAAAACGTTGCAGTGTCTGTGGAGGAGGGACTTAAACAGCTGCAGAAGGTCTTCGCTCCTCTCTTTCCTTTAAGCTTTTTTACGTTTCAATTATTTTCCTATATACATCTTTCAACCTGTTGTGGTTTACACATTCATTGAGATCAACTGGACTTGCAGGCAGAGAGAACACAAAAACAGGGGGGGATGGTTATGTGCGCGACAGTGCTCATTATAATGTGCTTCATAATGCTTGTCCTTCTAATTCTAAAGGAGATATTCTTGTGATTATGAACATACCACTGACTAATCCACGTAGATGTTTCTTTCGTGACCCTCCCTGGCAACTATTACACGGTCAAGATATTACACAGAATAGCGTGGGTGTTCGAGCAGTCCAATTACTATACTCGATTATTACAGTCTTCTCCATTCTGCTTCGTATTATTGTTTTTCCACTTATACTTTTTTCTGTGGTCATTCGCGGAAAGTTGTATCTCTTGCGGGAATTTATACTGTTCCAGGGACCTTGTATAGCAGTAGAGCATTTATTATAATTTCGTGTACGCGGAGGAAGAAATTATTTGATTGGTTCCCTGGGAGAATTTTGTAGTTTCTTTTCCCAATGGTTCAGGGTTTGAGATAATATGTACTAATTTGTATCCATTATTTTTTGAGTAGAAATGGTAAATATTGCACTTGGTATGTATATCATTTTGCATCAGATTGGTTGTTAAAAATAAATCTTGTACATTCTTTTCTTCTCTGCCTTGATGGGCCTGCCAAAATCAGTCACTGAAACTCTTGTGCAGCCATGATTTTTGGGTCCCAAGCCTGTTTTTATAGTAGCCTCTAATTGTTGGATCAACTTCAAATGCAGCAAATTCTAAGATTTATGTTCTGTTGTTATAGTCTTATTTTAAAATACTTATCCTATTGAAATGAGGGTAAATCTTATAAGATTTAAGAAATTTTATCATGCATCCTATGAAAATTTAAAATAAAATTATACTTTTGATCTTATAAGAAATAAACAATTATTTTTATTTTATTTTTTACAATTATAGAATGCATAGTATATATGATAAGACATCTTAAATTTTTTAAGATATTTTTAAATTTTAATAGGATAAGTATTTTAAAATAAGATCATTCCAAACACACTATTAGTAGCTTACGTTAATTATTATTATTATTTTTTTCCCCCTCTTTCATTAGCTTCCTTCATTCAGCATGAAAATTGAGATGAAATTGAGGAAATTGCAAGCCAACGAGTAGCGTCGGGGAAGTAGAGAGAGAAATTTTCCACTGGGATTGCTGACACTTGCAAACTATGGAAAACGCCGAACCAAAAGATATACTCCACTATATGTTTGTTATCGAAGAAAAAGATAAAAGAAGTAAAACATCTTTTAAAATGATCGTAATGTAAGAGAGATAGCATCCCATAGAAGAGAAGAAAGGGAGGAAAAAACCATATATAGCAATGTTTACACAGAAATTACGACGGTTAACATCATGTGAGTGGGCCAGATTTAGGAATTGCTTATTTAGAGATTGGGTCTCAAATATCCCCTCCCCCATGCTTCTTTGTTAGATTCTGATTTGGACCAGATTGGTATTGGCTAAACATGCGTTTGATTCGTTTTGAATGAAATATTTTATTTCATGAGAACCTTAAAAAAAGGGCAAAAAATCTAATTAACTAAGATAAAAACACTACTCAATAGGCTCTCGTAGCTCAGTTGGTTAGAGCACCCGTTTAGTAAGCGGGAGGTCTTGAGTTCGACTCTCAACGAGAGCATATTGTTTCCATTTTTTTTTTTGGGTTGTTGGTGTTGGATAATATATTTATGAATGATGCACTTACATTGATATTATAGATGGTTGCAATTAATTTTAGCCATGTCGGATTCCAGTACAATAAAGAAAAAGCAAACTGTAGCATATGATTGATGAAACCAAAAATTAAAAATTAAAGAAAAACAGTAACGAGTTATCTATTAATTAGTTTCTTAATATACACTTTTCTGAGATATTTTGGTTATTGACTTGTTACTAATAGCTCTAAGCCAAAATTGTTCTGTATTCGCTTTCGTATTACTTGAGTGCTATTTACTTAAACCCAAGAGAAGAACGAAGATTGCAAGATTATTCAATCGAGCAAGTTAGAGCATCAAAATGATAGATGTTGTAACTATTTTAGGATCTCATAACTATGAGGTTTCATTTTCTTTCTTTATTCTTTTTTGTTAAGGATAATAAAATATTTCATGCAAACGAGTACAAAAAAAAAAATCTTATAAACAAGTAAGTCTAACACTAAGGAAGAAATTCTAATTCTAAACAAGTATATATATCATTGTCGCAAGAGCAACTTAAGTTGCCGAGAAGCAGATGGTTCATAAGCGGTTGGTGAGAACAATCTTGAGATATACAACTGGTGGTAGAAGATAAGAGGAAATTTTGAGATACTATAAGATGGGAATAAAATAAGCACAGTACTTTATCTCCTAATAACTTCCTTTTCAGGCCTAAATGAAGATGAGAGATGTCTGCCTAATCACCTTAATAAATAATTGTCTCTATCCCCTCTCGGACCACATAATTCTCGAAGCCTGTAGGAGCAAATATGCCCCAAATTATGAATTTTTGAGGCTGCTGACATACATTTGAATATTTGATAGAGCATATAATATCGTTTTTGAGAAGTAGATGATGAAGACTGTTATTCTTAAAAAAGAAAGAGGCTATTTTGAATATAGAGAAAAAACTAAATTGAATTTTATTATTTCTTTTAACTTGGGTTTCATTACTGAAAGCTTTCACTCCCTATATATAGTTTATTTCAGAACTTCAAAACTAAATAAGATTTGATTTTACTAATTCTTTACATATTAAAATAGCTAATAGATTAATCTAAATTAGACTAGGAAAATAACAAATAAACTAATCCTAATATAATTAAGACTCCTAAATGTATCCAAATCCTAAATCAAGTTTATAACCTAACATCCCCCTTATACATGATTTGATTCTAGTCACTCTTAACAAAGCTCTCAGCTAGATGAACACGTTACTCTTAAGGGGCTACGTGAGAATGTTGATAATCTCTCACATAGTCTGTCTTTAATTACTTCTTTGGAATGCACTCTCCAGCTCTTTCACCATTGTCCTTTAGAACTCTCATCACAAGCAATACCAGCTCTTTGACTATAGCTTATTGCAACCCACTTTGTCTTGTATTTTTTTACTTTATCTTTTGTATTCCTCTTTATTTTGTAAACTTGCTTTACTCCAATGACTTTGTATCCTTTGGATAAAGCCACAAGCTTCCAAGTATCATTCTTCTTGATTGCTTTGATATCTTTATCCATAGCTCCTTTCCATTCTTTACTTTTATCTGCTTCATCGAATGTCATTAGCTCATAATTAGCATGGAGACAAAGAGATTTAGTTTCTCATTTAAATTTTGAGTTATCTCATAGATCTCACTCAAGCTTATAAAGCAAGGAGCTCTTTCTTTAGTACTCGAACTTGTTCCAAAACAGTTTCCTTGACCTATAGTTGGAAATGGAGTTGGAGTTGCAGTTGCAGTTCCAGTTGCAGTTGGAGCTGCACTTGAAGTTGAAGTAAGAGTTGGAGAGATATAATCTCTATTTGCTTCTACTTCTTGCTCTTGTACGGGTAAGAATTTATCTTCTTTTTGCTCATTGGTGGCCTAATCCTATTCTGCTTCTTCATCAAATTGAACGTCTATGCTAATAATAATCCTTCTGTTAATAGGATTATAAAGCTTATAACCTTTAAAGTGTTTGTCATAGCCAATAAAAATAAGTTTTTGGCTTTTATTATCAAGCTTGGATCGAACTTGACTAGGAACATAAGCATAGGCTATGTATCCAAAAACTCGCAAATGCTTAATGCCCGACTTCTTTCAATATCATTCTTCCAATGATGTCTTGTTAGAGAAACTCTTTGTGGCACAACAACTCAAGAGATACACACCACAATCAACAGCTTCAGCCTAAAATTCTTTTGTCATTCATTTAGTCTTCAACATATTCCGCGTCATCCCAAGAATCAGTTTATTTTTTCTCTCAACAACTTCATTCTGTTAAGGCGATCGAGGAATTGTCAAAGGGCATCGAATACCATGATCTTCACAAAACCTTTCAACTTCTTTTGATGTAAATTCTCCTTCTCTATCAGATCTCATAACTTTTATCTTGTAGCCATTTTCCTTTTCAACAAGGGCATTAAATATCTTAAACTTGTCAAAAGTTTCAAAATATTCTTCTAAAAGATAGACCTAAGTTTTACAGCTATAATTATCAATGGAAAGAATAAAATGCTTATTTTTACCATAAGAATTTGGATTTATGGGCCCACAAATATTGGTATAGACAAGTTCAAGTGGCCTTTTAGCTCTTAATGTAGCCTCTTGTGGAAAACCTTTCTTAGCTTGTTTCCCAAGATGACAACCTTCACAGATTTGCTCCATATGATTGATGGAAGACAATCTATTCACTATGTTATTTTTTGACATCAAAGACACATTTTCAAAATTTATCTGCTTAAATCTCAAGTGCCAAATCTCAAGTGCTAAATCCAAGAAGTTTCTTTTATACAAGTTTTAAAATATTTTGATGTATTATTTTGAATATTTAATACAAACAATCTATTTCTTGTTATTGGCACTTTTGTTATCAAAAAATTATTTTCATCCATTATTACGCAATGTTTATCTTCCAATAAAATTGTGTAATTTTTCTCAAGAAGTTGGCCTAGAATCAAAATATTACTTTTTAATTTTGTCACATAACATACTTAAAAAAATAAGACGATGCCTTCCATCTCTCAAACGGATTAAATCCTACCTTTGCCTTCCACAGAGATCGTAGAGATATCTACAAATTTTGCATTGCCTTTGACAATTTCATCAAGCTCTACAAACATACTCTTTTTTCCACACGTGTGACTATTAGCTATTATATCAAGATACCATGAAGTATTCTCACCATTAGGTTCACCTTGATGGGCTATCAACAAAGTTATCTCTTTTTCTCTTTGTTACTCTATGTAATTTGTTTTCTCAGCCACAATTTTTGAATTTTTTCTGCATTCATAAAAATAGTGTCCAAATTCTGACTAGAGTAACATTAAATTGTTGATTTATCATACCTTACTAAATTGTTGCCTCTTCCATGCCCAGGTCCTTATTTATTATTCTCTTCTTGATTGGATTGATTAAATCCTCCGCTTTCTCCATGTTCTCGCCTTCTTTGTCCACATCCATTTTTACCTCTATTATTATTGGAGTTTTTTTCCTTTTTCAAACTAAGATTGCTTTGAAAAATTTTTTCTAGTACATTTTTATTCTTCTTTTTATGTCTTTTTTTATGGGCTTGCAATGAACCTGTGAATTCATCAATGGACATGGTATCTAAATCCTTTGATTCTTCAATAGCTATAACAATATATTCATATTTTGGATCCAAAGAATAAAGGATTTTTTCTACTACACAAATATTTTCAAATCTTTTCCAAATTTTTTTAATTGGTTGGAAACTACCAAAACTCTTGAAATATAATCTAACATAGATTCAATATCATTTATATGGACAGATTGGAATTTGCCTCTTAAAGTCTAAAGACATACCTTTTTCACCTTGTTAACTCATGAGATTTTTGGAGAATCTCCCATGCTTCCTTCGCGGTAGTGGCACATGAGATTTTTAATAAGTTCTAAATAAGTGTTTAATTTGTATGTTATATGCACTTGATTTTGAAATAGAATGTTTCTTAATCGATGTTTTTAATGTAATTTTGCATAATTGTGCTTAGAAAAAAGAGCTGGATGCATTGTATATGGATTCAAGAGCTTTTTTGATGTGTTTGTAGCAGTCAAAGTTGACACCGTCACATGAAAAAATGCCATTAAATTGCTATGCGGGTTTGACCGGGTTGACCAAGATGGAAGATATTTTTTTCTGGGCTTTTGGAGGAAATATATTAAATATTAGCAGACTTTTTATTTTGTTGGAACTTATATTTCAGGCTTTAACCTTATTATTCTTTTTGGGCTAGGTTTCCTTATCCAACAAGGAAAATAAGTTAGGGTTTTTCTTATATAAATACCTCTTATTTGCACTTTGGAGGTAGACAACTTATAGCAGACAACAGCAAATTTTCTCTTCATTCTTTGGGCGACATTCATGAACAAGCTGTTCTAATTTTCTTTTCTAGCCGAGGATTAATCAAGATTCGGTTCATCAATTCCGTGAGATCTAATAGTTTTATCCCTTTTATATTATTTTGATATTTGCGTATTTACTATTTCAAGAATTAATATTGTTCTGTGATTGTTTAATTTTGTACACGATTATTCAATTGCATGACAATAGGTAGCCAATTAGATTAATTTAATTAATCTAAAAATAGTGGTAACCAGCTTTCCTGTGTAATTACGCAATTTGAATGAGTAATTACCGCGAGAGTATTGACTTTTAGAATCAGGTCTTTCTAGATTTTTATTGCTGCCGTTAGATAGATCCTGCAGGCATCTCTGGTGATTAGAACGTCGAATAGGTAAGGTGATAGCGGGAAAAATCATAGGGGATTTAAACCGTTATCAACTCTGTAAAGAAAGATGAGGGTATTAGGCCAAGCCAATAACCATAACTGATTTATCGAAATAGTTGAAAGTATTTTTGCATCTAGGATCGGATTTGTTGACTGAAATTGCGATTGTTTCTCAGGCTAGATTTAATTCTCGTTGAATTCCTATTTTTCCGGTCTTGCGTTAATTTAGAATTGCGTATTTTAGTCATTTTTATTTTTTTATTTACGTTTTTATTTTTCTGTCTAGCTGCGTGCCCACGCAGCGTGACCAGTGGCTGGACAGCTTTGCTTATTTTACTTATTTTTGCATTTAAACCCCTTGTTTTGCTTGTGACTCGCTTGATTAATTTACTTGACATAATTAGCATATTCTAAAGTTCTCCAATCCCTGTGGATTTGACCCTTTTCTCACCGCGTACACAAATTAAAGTTGCAAGGTAAGAGATATGAATTTTTTTTTGGTGGTTACGACGCCCATCAATCTTCTCGAGTATTGCTTCATCCAAACATAGATGGATGATAAAAAGAGTTTGTTGATTTTTTTTACGAGCTCTTGTCAACACTTCCTTTTAAACTTGATTCAAGTTTGCATCTTCATTAAGTCCCGTGTAGCCTTTTTCTACAATCTTCCAAAAATCTTGAGAGCCAAGAAAGGCCTTCAGATGAATTGTCCAATTATCATAATTATCTTTTATCTGGCGGGGGAATTGAAATGGCAACATCCCATTAGCCATCATATTTACCTAACTCTAGATGTAATTTTGTTAAAAAGCGTAAGAGGTTATTTTGAATATAGAGAGAAAACTAAACTAAAATTTATTATTTCTTATAACTTAGGCCTCTACTATTGAAAGCTTTCACCCCCTACGTATCGCTTATTTTTAAAATTCAAAACTAAATAGAATTTGGTTTTCCAATCATATATATATTAAAATAGCTAATTAATTAAATTAAGAAAATAAAAAATAAACTAATCGTAATATAATTAGGACTCCTAAACATATACATATCCTAAATCAAGTTTACCTACTAACAGTTATACATTTCCATTAATAACACATCAAATGATGACTTAAAAAATTAGTGATAATAGAGTCAAAATTGATAGCATTTGTTTGAAAAAAAAACTGGCACGGTACATAGATTGTTGGTGTACAGAGGTTGACTCTTCATCGTCTACTTAATATAGCACTTTGTACCGCCATTTACTCACATTTCAAGTATGAAATGAAAATTTTAGTTACTAATCACATTTACATTATAAGTAATTTAATGTACATTTGTTCCACTGATGTGAAGCACTATATGGACTCATCTTGAACATAATTGTTGTGAGCAAGGATTATTATAGAAAGAGGCTTGAAGGAAGATCACGCGGGGATGATTACTTTACAATTTCGGTTGGGCTGGTTATAAAGTGACGGGACAAAATGATCCAAATTAGTTTCGCAAAGTTAAATAGGTCGCTTGATAAAAGAGAGTTTTTGTGGACCCTTGTTCATAGACAATTCTAGGATGACCATAGGAATGGAAAAAGGTTGGTGACCTTGTTTCTTTATGCCAAGTGTGTAGGCCATCTTTGTCGGTTCATGGATAGTTGATGTGTATTTTGAGAAGCAATGAAATTTTGGATCAACTCATGAAAATGAAGCAAGTCATAAAGTGGAGATAGAAAGTTTCATGATTACGTCATGAAGTTTTTAGCAAGTCATGAAATTTGTTTCCAACCTATGAAATTGATGTATAGAGAATTTCATGATTATATCATGAAAATACAGATGAACTCATGAAATTGCAGTCTAAGTGACGAAATTGAGATACAAGACTAGGCTACTTGGGTTTAAACTTATGCTAAACCAATCAGAAGTAGGATTATTTTTATTTTTTATTTTAGAATTAAGACCTTATGAGTGTAAATACTCATTCTTTTACTAAAACACGTATGTTTATTAAGATTTACAAACAAATTATATTGCCAATTTCTCCATATTTTGCAAGTGAGGCGTGTTTGCATTTCTTGGTTGTATCAAAAATTGATTTTCTTATCAAGATATTTTTACTTCGTGGCGAATTTTAATTCTTATTTTATTTTCAATCCCTATTATTTGCTTTTCTAATCTTTGATAAATTAGGGGTTTAGTAGAGAGAAAATTTGTCTCGCTTAATTTTTGAATTCAAAGCATAGCATATGTTAGAGTTCCGACATCAATCTATATTTTTGGCCTCCGCATCAATAATCATTAACGAAAAAAGGGCATATACTGGCGTTTGTTATTAAAAAAGAAGAAGAAGAGGAAGAAGAAGAAGAAAAAAGAAAAGTCGTGTTGAATTGCTCAATATAGCCCTTGTGTTGGTATGTAACATCATTCAATAAGAACATGTAAAAGACATATACGTCATCTTCACGTGGATCTGGAAATTATAAGTGGGAAGAGGACAATTATGTGCGACCTTTTGGCCATCGAAACAAAAGAGAGCAGAATGTCACACACAGAAGTAGGGGGGGGGGGCGAGGGGGGGGAGGGAAAAAAGCCAAAAGGATAGGGAGGAAGCTTTTGAATCATAAATGTCTATCATTATCGTTTGCACCGTCCACAAAATATGGGTTCAAAAAATTTGTTTTAGTTATCGCCTAAAATACCCCAACAATTGTAGTTCGACTCCAATTTTTTATTCTACGTGGTTGTTATTGACTTATTTGATGTTTAGTATAGAAGACGTGTTACGCGTCTAAAGCTTATTAGTTAGTTGTCAATTTCAGTAGCTAAAGTTTGCTTATCACCAAAAAAAAAAAAAAAGGTTTCAATTGGCTAGTTAATAGGTTACTTTCACAATCGATTCGGATACAGAATACGTATAGATTCTATATATGCGTAATTTTTTTTTTTTAATTGATGATACGTTTTTAAGTTTTTTCCGTTGAGAAGTTGGTTCTCCGACACCTCGGAGCGGACACGTACCACGTACATGAAGGCAGCTTCTTGGAGACATTATTAGTAGTGTGTGCAAAAATTGCAATCCAAGTAAGGCAAGCAAACAAATATCTCAAGTCGCATCTCCCTAGAAACATCTTCCATCTGAGTTGTAGCAGAAGAAGAAGAAAAAGGTGTTGCCATAAATCTATGACTATGTGTTGTTTTCATGTGTGGTCTACCCATCATGTGGTCCATCAAGAGTTGCGGTGACGTTGCACCTCGATAGAATTCTCTCATGTTAAAGATTCTTTTATACGAAAAAGATCAGCTCAACTCATCTTTTTTATGTAATTAATATTTGAATTGTTCATAAAATTTGAAAAGGATTAAAATGTATTCTTACTGTCATAAACAGTTTAACTATAATTTTATGAACATATATAATTAAGATAATTTTATCATATTAATATCAGATAATTGTAAAGTTACCTCTCAATCCCTACCTTTGAAAATTTGGATATCATCATATCAATACGAGAAAATTAAGACAAAATATGCTCTCTATTTGATAAATAGTATATTTTCTAGACTAAGAGTAAGCAAGCATCATTTTGGATTAGACAACTTGGGAGGACATTCGTTAAAAGTATAGAAATATACAAGTAGCATTTGCGAGAAGGATATAACTAATCATAAAAATAAACTATTAACTTTGCAAATGCTAATTATTAAGCCATCTCTATTTTGCTCCACCCAAATTGGGTGTTGATTGTGAGAAGAATCAAGTGTTGTCTCTTCAAACAATATTATCTTCATTAGTTTTTAAATTTTTCAAAACATGCCACATGTCATATCATCTCTTGCTATTGTCAAGCCATTGCTCTCCCTTTTTCCCCCTTTTTTTCCTCCCCTCTCTTTTTGGGGTCAATGATGCCATTGCTTTCAGATACTAAATTTCAATTTTAGCCCAACTCCATGATACTTCCTATAAAGGCTCTTTGTTCACGTTAGGGAGGTAAATTTGGAAATATTTTCTAACACCCTCTGTGTTTAACTGGTCCTTAAAATTGGAAGTCCATATTGCTTCTGTCTCTCTCCCGTTCATTTTTTAAAGGCACTTTTAGTTTTTCCTTTTTCAATTTTATGTATAGAGAAATGTGGTAGGGACTACAAATAAAAATACTATAAAAATAAACAAACTAAAAGAATTGCTAATTTAATTTTTTATTATAAAAATTAAAAAAAAAACTAATTATTGGAGTTGTATATTATCTAAACATGCAAGTGAGGCATGCGTCATCCGAACATGCCTACGCAAGCACATTACCTCCTTCTGTACCAATTGTTATTTTAATGATCTATTGAAAGAACCCCACTTTTACATGTCTTTTGAAACTTCCCTCTCTCTCTCTCTCTCTCTCTCTCTCTCTCTCTCTCTCTATATCTCATCCATTCAATATCAATGAACCTCAATTTTTCTGAATCGACAAAAAGTAGCTTAGACGCCAAAACCGTCATTGATTACTATCAATTTTCAAGGTTAGATATATTGTAGGAATCTCAACTACACCGTTTCAGTGAAGACTAAACAATATTATTAATCTAAAAATACACCACATTTCAAAAGATCTTGACATAGGAAAAACTTAAAACAAGTATCGATTTTCGTATCCAATTTAAACCCGCAGCAAGAAAAAATACCCACGTTCCAAATAATCTACCATTCCACGTTGAAGACTTAGATTATGGATAAATTAACTAAAGGACTCTTTAGAAAAAGAAAATGAGAACTTTTACGAAGCAAAGCAATCGCACTTCTGTGACGTTGAAATGATTGAGCCAAGTGAAATAGCTTTTAGCTTTGTAACTTACCTAAACTACCCCCCATCATAACCATGAATTTCACCCCTGCAATGTTTCCCTCCCCCGACAATTAAAAATCAGACGTACACAAAGAGGGGGAAAAAATGAAAAAGTACAACAAAGGGGTGGGGTCGCACTAATGTTATCGCAAAAAACAACTAGTAGTAGTCAAGAAATTGGGGCTAGCAACGGAACGATGTGCCATTGGTGTTACAAGATGTGCGTTTAGGAGCTGCCCTTGTGGTGGTCGTGGTGTTGTTTGACCCACCATCACGTGTCCTCTTTCTCGCCGCTTGATCATTCTCCTCGACCATGTTCGCCAAATCTCCACCAAACATCTCCACGAATGTTCTTTGTAGATCCTCTAGGCTCTCCTCCTTCTACCACAAATTATTATATTTAAAAAAAAAAAAAAGAATCAAATGAAATTCCACTCCAACCCATAAAATTATCCACAAGATCACAGTTCAATTTTGTTTTAGGAAAAAAAAAAAAGGGACGTCAAACACTGTAGTGTGGCATCAATCAACATAGAAATATCGCTATATATATTCTAGCGTTGGGTTCAGAAAGTGGCTCAAATGATTAGGATTTACTTCACGAAAAGTGATTGTATGAATTTGAAGTGACAAAGATTAGCTTGAGGTTAGGGTTAAAAATACACGATCTGGATTCAAAAGAGCCGGAAAGAATTAGGTTGAAAATAGGGTCTAAAAACCATATAAGCTTCCGAAACGCTAATAAAATATGATTATTAAATTATTGCGATACACAACAATATACAAGAGATTTTTTTTGGGGGAATTTGCCTCTAGTAAAGAAGGGTTACGCACCTCAGCACCCACATCTTTATCCATCATGTTCATGAGATCATGAAGAAAATCGCCCATTCCCTGACACAAAAATTCACGAAAATGTTTAAGGCTAAAATGTATAGCAACGCCTAATGATTTACTTTTTATAACAACAGTCAAAAAGATCTAATCACGAAAAGGCTAAATGTATAGCGCATACACCGAAACGGCGTCGTCCCATTCGGCAACATGCATTGAATGTAGCGCGAAAAATATCTGAGATATTTATACATATCTACATATATACGTATATATTAATTATATATATAAAATAAAAAAAATTATATAGTGGTGTAGGTAAATTGTATACGCACATCATCTTCCTCCAGCAGATCGAGGAATCCGGCGTCGTACATTGACCTCTTCCCTTGATCAGACAAAACTGCCACCACCACCAAAACGGGTCCCCCCCCCTAACCTCCGTTAATTATTTAAATTCCCCCAAAAATTAAAATCTCAAAATTAAAATAATAATAATAATAATAATAACTAACGCCGTCAACAATTCCTTCAAATTAAAAGTAAACAAATAGCTAACCCGAATACGCCTCCTGGATCTTCTGAAATCGCCGCTTGGCTTCTCCAGCCACCGACGGATTCTTTGCCCACCTATCTGGATGCCATTTCTTCACCACAACCAAAAATAATAATAATAAAAAAGGGTAAAAATTCACACATCAATAAGCTCAGAAAATCAATGAAGAAAAAGCTAGAAGTAGACGACGTCGTGTTAAACCAAAAGCATGTTTCTACAAAAACGACGGCGTGTTATACCAAAGCTTGTTTGCGATAAGCAGAGCGTATGTCGGAGAAGCAGGCGTCCTTGCGAATCCCTAGCACGGTGTAGTAGCAAGATCCGTCGGATCCTCCCTCTCGATCCATTATTGTTTTCACCAATTTTATTTATTTATTTATTTTAATTAGTAAAAAAAAATCAAATGCTATAAGAAGACAAAGGCTTTATTAGGATTTTGCTCTCTACACAGGAGATATATAGAGTGTAGCGAGGCAAATATCACAACATGGTGAAAATAGAGAAAAGAAAAAGAAGTAACAACTAAAGATTCTTTTTGGGTTTTGGTGAGACCAAAAATATTGAATGTGTATTTGTGCTTTATACGAGAGAGAGGAGGAAAAGATATGTGATGTTGAGACAGAAAAATATCTCTGGAGCTTAAAGGAGGGAAAGAAACTTCCAGAGATTTCAGACTTTACAGAATGCGGAAGATATTTTCTGGGTTTGTTTGGTCTTCGGCCTTGGTTTTCGCGAATATTTACAACCTTGCCAGTGGGTTTTTAACATGTTCATGTTCCCTTCCCAACGTTGGGCGTTCTCAACTATTCTGAATTAATTAATGCAAGTTATAACCCTACCTGAGGATTGAAAAAAGGGCCAAAAAAAAAAAAAAAAGCAAAAAGAAAAACGTTACAACAAATATATTACCTGTAATGAAAAAGGTGAATTACTCAATTTTTTCCTATAATTTAATAAATATGTATAATAATACCTTGTGATTACGAAATTAGCTAAGTTATCCCTTGTAATTTTAACGAGGGTGCACGTAGATCCCTTCCGTTAATTTCTCTATCCAAAATAACATGTTTTGACACGCATGCCCGACTTGGGCGATTTTACTTCATTTCTTCATAATAAATGTATTAAATAAAATTTTTTATCTTTAATTTGTTTTTAAAAAAAAAAGCAATTAAATTAACAAAAAAAAAAAGACACCCCAGCCCACCAGCCCCAGCCAGCCCCCACAGGAGCTCCATCACCCTCGCTGGCCCCACTCCCTTCCAGCACCCATCCCTGGCTGCCCCCACCCCCTACCAGCCCCCATCCCCGGCTGCCGCCACCCTCAGTAGCCCCCACCCCCAGTAGCCCCCACCCCCGTAGCCCCTACCCCCACCGCCCCATCCCTCATATTTTCTTTTTTTTTTATGTTTTTTCTAATTTAATTTTTTATTTTTATTTTTAAATAAAATAAAGGAAAAATAAATATTTTATTTAATAAGTTAAGGGCAAAATAGACTTTTTAAGACTTTTTTAAAGTTTTTTTATTTTTATTTTTAAAATAAAATGAAGGTAAAATAGATTTTTTAATTAAATTAGACAAGGATAAAAATGACATTTTACTAAAATCGGTTAAAAAACTAACCGCAGTTAATTTTTGGGGGTCGTGTGCACTATTATTTAAACCGTAGGGGGTCAAATAGCTAATTTGTAAAATACGAGAAAGTTTTGAATATTAGTCAAACCACAAGGGGGACTTAAGCAATTCACCATAATGAAAAGTTTATTTGTCTATAATTAGATCTTTTCGTAAACAAATTTTAAACCAAAAATACAAGTCTTAACAAAATAGTTCAATTTACTTTAATAAAGTCACGGGAACAAAATAGATACAGATTGATAAAAGGCGCAATTAACATACAACTCCAAATATAGTTTTTACACTAAGCACCACTTTTTACATGCATCATATTTGCATTTGATGCATTATACAGGGTAGAACTGCTAGACAAACAAAGCTATGTATGTACACAAGGTAGCCTAATGAGAATACTTTTTTAATACGTGAGAACCTCAATTAGTAGAGCTCGATCACCGATTATTCGGCAAAGATCGACCACCAATTGAAAACCCAAGCCCCTCGATCAAACCACCAGCTAAGTCACACACTTAACCCTGATGAGAATATTGCCAATGTCAGACTGCAGTTTGCTTCCTATGTTTTTCAGACAATTAAAGAATCTACACGCAAAAGTTTTGCCATTGGTTTAGCAGCCACTTCTGCCTGACCAAGATCTGCCATTTGACGATAGCGCGAAGCTTGCACCACCTTACTCTGGGCTTTCTGTTCCCAGAAATGCGGATGCCAAAATCAGAAGAAACTATTTGAGTCCCTTCATTGATTGGAGCTGTAAACAGCCCGTTCGCTTGCATTGCTGATTCTGCAAACGAAAAGTTCTCGTTTAGCGCCAGAGTATTTGAGGACACTAATGGTGCAGTTGAATCAGTTGGATACCAACTGTATCCTCTAGAGTTAAGTCCACAAATTGCATCAGTTAATGAGAAACTGTTCCTGAATGTTGAACTGAGTTTCTGCATTCGGTGAGAGCTCTCTGCCACGGATGTTTCGAATTGATTATTTTCTTCCACTTGGCAGGTATATGATGGCGAAATCGTGGCATGATCAGAATTCATCTGTAATTCAACTTGATCTGCAGAATTAAGGGAAAAAAAAGAAAGGAAACATAAATTTTCAACTAGCCACACACGGGAAATTTCAGGTACAAAAGAAGTACAAACAAGAACCTATGAGCTTTTACCTTGTTCAACTAGACTGCTGAAAGAATTTGCCTGGAAACTTTTTAATAGAACTGGGCAGCCAGAAAAGCCAATAAGTGATTGACTATCAACCGGAATCAAGTGTCCTTTATTTGTATAGGCCTGCTGCTTCAAGTTTTCCACCATTTGCTGCCAATGGAGAGAATGGGTTTGTCAATATCAATTCGAAGTTCTGTAGGACCAATATGCCTAAATCGAGTTGGCAATGTACAACAACCAAATGTAGCTGTTCAAACGAAGCCAGTGGCATATATACAAATGTATACAGAAAAACTAAAAAGGGTTATGATCCTGAAACAGAAAAGAATGTATATGGAATATAAACAAAGATTAGGAAACGCAAACCTTTTGAAAGACATCAAGTTTATCCAGAGACTGATGATATTCACCACCAAGAATAGCTCCTACAGCCTTGAAGATGGAGTTGACTATGACGCCAAATCCTTCTGCAGCTCGATACATATAAAGCTCATTATCGTCTAAGACACAAGAATTAGCATGGTCAGTGATTGTCTTCCATTTCTTCTCCGAGAATACCCCATCATTTAGTATCTGTAGTTTCCACAAACTGTCAGTTATATGCGCTCATCGAAGACTGCTTATCTAAAATGAAGCTTCAAACAATGTCTAGTGATTGTAATGTCAGAAAAGATACCATGAATGATTTTCTTACCTTTCTTAGCAAGCTTTGATTTGTCATGTACAGCCACAAAAATTCTCTCACTGTGGTTATTCCCTGCTGAGTCAACCGTTTATGGGATACACCATCTTTTGCTATCTTTTCCAGTCGCCACACTTCATCATCCATAGATGGCGGGTAATGCTTCTTGTATGCTAAATTAAACATGATTTATCAGTCCAAAATTTTGCTACACTTGTCTGTCAAATATAAGCGGAAAGTACTGAAACTTTTTCCTTTGTGTTACTGCTTAAAGTAGAAGATTGCAAGATAACTAATCCATATATCTATGTTCTGCTAATTGCCTAAAACATGACAAATTACTTGCAGAGAAACATAGGACTAGACACAAAGTTTCAAAAGTCAAGTCATCAGAGGATAAAGCAAAAGTAGGAGAAAAAGCATAAGATGAAAACGCCAAATAACACGGTTTTCTATGGCAACTCCTACAATAATAACCCTTTTACTTTGGCTTATTGATGCAATTAAGCATAAAAGAAAAGGGAGAAAAAAAGCTTACATTGTCCACGGTGATCTTTAACTTTGAACTCTTTGCTTACTCCTTCTCTAATTTTCACTTCAGCAGAGACAGTATGCACCTTCGCGCCCAACCTAAATTTCCGACCTCTTATCCAGCTTGAATTATCAGTAAAGCAGATATCACCGATATAACCTACGCCATCTCTTAACTGAACTACCAAATTCCCGGTCAGTAATGGCCTTTTGGCTTCCCTTTCTCTTATGATCTTATTGTTGAACTCTTCTTCAGTCCAATCTCCCCGGTCGTCTGGATTAAAATCGCCATCAAGTGGAACAATTTTGACTTTCACTGATGATAAAGGCCCGATTGCAATGATTTCCTTCGACGTAGCATCACGCAGGACTATCTTGATGGGCCTATTATCCTTGGTTTCTATGTTACTGCCTGTGAAAAGGGTAGGAGGTATTTCATCCTCAAAATGCAATCGCCACGACCTTGATCCAGAGGAACCATTGTTATCATGCAAGGATCTACACCTTCAAACAAAAACAGAAGCAGCAAAGGACTCTTATTTAAGGTATCAATCAAAATGATCTCTGAAAGAAGAAAGATCTGTGTGTAATTAGTATAGGTTACGTGATGTCTTTAGGAGACTAATCAAACCGAATACGTCAACCATGAGGCTTTCTTTTATTATCTCTATAAATCATTGCTATACTATAAAAACAACAGCAGCGTAGGGCACTAGTAACAGAAAAGAGCAGAAGCAGATAACCAACATAGGAGTATACCTGAGATATGAGCTAATTACACGTTCCACCTCCTCGTGCACCTATAGTACAGAGAGAGAGAACAATGAACATAGAAGTTCACAAAAAGTATGGGTAGTCACTTGTCATATACATACTGCAACCGTAAGTCCTATACCTCAAATTCTAGATCATCTTCTGTCCATATATTAACGGTCATCATCTCAAGCCAAGATACCATTAAGGAATCATTTTCCTTGGATATAATACGATAATGAAGAAATATTTAGGCCATCTATATCCTGACGCAGGCCGACCTGAAGATATCTATAACATCAGAAAATCTAATGGTCTACATATCTCAAGATCCTAAACGATCTGTACTTTACAAAATTTTCATCCTCAATATTAATCTTGTGCCTTTTAGTTTTTGACATTTTAACTAACAAGCTCCTCTAGTCATATCATTAGTACCATGTTTAACCTGGATAACGTGAAGAACCAAAAGCACAAAATAAAATATTATGTTGTGAAAAACTAAGAGTGCTGATTGTGACATTAATCCTTAGGAAATTTCACTACTAGAGCTTTGGCAAGCTACAAAAAGACGAGGCTTAGCAAAGAACCATGAGAACAGAGATCATACCCAATTTCGGAAAAGGGGTTCCAACTTGTGTACAAATTCTTGGAGAGAATGCTCTTTGATCACATCCCTAAAAATGCTGCACAACAACCTTATACAACTTAGTAGGCAGAGGCAGGCATATTGCTAACTAACTAAGCATGCATAGCGAAGAAAAGCGTAAATCTAAAACAAAACTACCTCACTAGGTCGAGTCGACTATACAAATAAAACACGTAAAGAACCAAATCTAACTAGCATGTGCCAAAAATCAATATTATTACACCAGGTTGATTCGGTTATATGAATAAAACACGTAAAGAACCAAATTTAACTAGCTCGTGCCAAAAATCACTCACCCCGCAAAAGCATGATGGCGTTTGGGTTCACGAGGTGGAAATTCAGATCCTTCATCACCCCCCTCATCAAAGTTCCGTTTCGATGCCATCAAATGAGATTTTATTCAAATGCTATTCGACAATTTTAGTGAAAGCTACAGAGAGTAGAGGCAGGTAAAGCGCAAACTGCTTGACTTATATAAGAAGGAAGTGAAGATTAAGCTGCTACGAAGATCACAGGAAGCTTCTATTTCTGAATAAACAACGCGGTAACATAAAAGTCTTCCTACTTTAGAGCTTTTCGATCATAACTATCAAAAATAGCAAGACCCCTATATAGTTTATATTGCTTATGTGCATGCCCAAACGAATCCACATACGCACATGTTTTTATGTGGCTTTGTGTGGGTAACGGCTATATATTCCATTATTCAAACCACCTACGCCTACTTACTAGCCTAATATTATGTTTAACCTAATTAATTTACGCAAAATATTTAAATCTGTCATAACAGTAGTAGTGAATCTAAGAGATTATAAAGTGTATGTAAACCTCGCAAATAACTGTTGTAAACGGAGCATTCCAAATGGTAAGAGCAAGAGAAATTTTCCATTTATGATTAGGTTCAAGTTTTCACCTCCATTCTAAATTTGAAAATCTCGATTGAACTAATGCATGTATTGAAATGTATCATTCATACATATTTTATACACTTATATACGACAAATTATCTATCTCTAATAAAAATACAAAGTGTAACGTACATAATCTTTTATTTGTAATCTAACCTCATAGTTTTGATATACGTGGTGACATCTTATCATTTAGATCGCGTGCAATTAATTGAAAATGGACCAAAGGTATAAGTGACAAGAACTACGTACTAAAACTACTAGTTTCCATCAAGAGACAACCAAGCGCGTAAAATTGGAAAGGTACTAAGTAAGTACGAGAAAATCCAGAAACTGTAATAAAGATAGAATAATAAGTGTCCAATCACAGCAAACAATGTGGAGCATTTTTTTTTTCTTTTTTTTTTTTGTGTTCAAATCACGCGTACTCGCTAAGTAGACTGAGAGTGAAAGGTGTGTTTTCACCAAGAAAGTTGTTAGAAGATCCCAAAAAGGACACCATGAATAATTATTTTTGTTTAACACAAGAGCCATGGCCTAGTCAATTTAGACTGTGAAATTAATTCAAATTGTGTGACCACAACATCATTTGCTCAAGGTTGTCTTTTGATTGAGGCAAGCATGTTCTATCTTTTTCTATTATGGTGATTATACATCATATAATTGATATAATTATCATTTTATCTAAAAGTGATAATTCATTTAGAAGTCATTTGTAGAAAAAAAATATTAGTGTATCTATATATTGAACATGGACTCCATATTAAATATGATCTCTCACGTGCAAGCAGGGTTTACTTTTTTAGTTTTGCATGAGAATTTTAATATTTTTTAAATGGGTGACTGTGAGCTTCGATCTTGATCAAGATCTTTTGGTTACCACCTCATTTGTAAATACAATATTGATATATTTATATATTGTATTAACAATATTAATAATTGGTACGATATATGGGCAATTTAATTGTAGAAAGAATTTGTTTTTGTTGGGGCATCGCTCAAATTTAAATTCATATTTGTTTTGAGTAGAAGCAAGAGTATTTCACAAAAATAAGCCTAAGTTGTTGATTTCTTATATAAGAAACGTTCATCTTGTAATGGATGTCATACATTTTATTAGTCTATTTGCAATACAAATGCAATACGTGATTCAAGGGTGTGCTGAATCTAAATGAGAATTTCCGTACACACTTTTCCATTCAAAAAGTTAAGATCATTTTTGTTGAGGTAGTAAATTATTTTAGAGATGATAAAAGCATAGTATTAGGCCAAAAATGACCGAATCACATACTTTAATATGTTATTTTTGCTCATTTAAGCGTGCTTGTATATATAAGAGAACCCATCTAGCCTAGAATATGGCTGAGTCTGACCATTAACTCTGTCAAATTCTCAATAACTTGGACACAAGAATGCACTAAATGAGTTAGGAAAAAAAATTTAATAACATAAAAAAAGACTCGAAGGATCAAACTTGGGTGTATCCCACGAACCTTTGCACTTTTAACCCACTTAACCATACGCTAAGAGATTAACAATTTCTAATTTGATGTCTCCGACAATAAATTTAAGTAGCTAGATATCTATCTAGCATTAGGGCCTTTTTTGGATTAGCTTTTGTTCAAGAAAAAATATTTTTTTTTCTAAAAAAAATGTGTATTCTGTCATCGATAGCTACTTGGTTTGGCTTTCAAAAAAGCTAAAGGCTTGTTTGGATTTTTTTTTTCAAAAACATTTTTTCTAACAGCTTTTGCAAAAAATATTTTTATGAAAAGTTAAAAATTTTAACTTTTGACAAAAGTTGTAAATGAGTTTTTTTTTTCAATGTTTCAACTTTTTTTATAAATAAATCTAAATAGTTATTGTAAAAAAAAAACTTTTTTTCAAGATAAAAGTTATTTTTTTCCTGGAAAAAAAATCGAAACACGCCTAAAATTCTGAAAAAAATTCAAATACAATTTTTTTTCGTAAGTCAGAGTTTTTAATTTCTCAAAAAATACTTTTATTAAAAATTGTTTAAAAAATAATTTTAAAAAAAATCAATTCAATCGAACCATTAAACTATTCGAACAAAAATGGTTAGTGTTTCCATTGGATGAATATTCACGAATGAATTCATTCAATTTCGTTTACAGACTTTTTCAATGGTCACGAGTGACTCACGTAGGGGAGAGGAGAAGAGCGACGCGGTTTGGTTGATTTACGTCGAGAGACCCGACGAGACACGCAAAAAGCTTCCACGGGCTTTGAATTCAAGGATTTCAAGTTTTTTTTTTTTTTTAAATAACTCCGCTGAAAAGTCGTTGCTAAATTATGTAAAGGTAAGGTGTTTAATTAAGTACGCACGAAAGTGCAGTTAGTTAGTGATAAAAACTATATTTTATTCCTTAACTTTTCTTTAATTGGCGACAAAACCCAAGATTTGGACATCTAATTAACGTCAGTACATCGCTATCATTGTCTCCCCAACACTACGGGGAAAATGTGGGTTATTTTTATTTTTAACTTTATTTTTTAATTTACTTTAAAAAATAGTCCAATTTTAAGAGGAATTCCAAAAATAGACTTTTCGAAGTTCAGAAGTCCGATCACGAATGATGAAAACTCGATATCGGACTTCAAAAGTTCGAAAATATTTTCGAATAACGGAACTTCAATATCGAACTTCAAAAGTTCGAAATTATCAACAGTAACAACTTCGAACTTATGAAGTTCGAAAATAGGGTGCTAGGTTTGCAGGATTCCTTCTGTGACGATGTTGCGAAGATGTGACGGAAGGTAGAAAATAATATCAGAAGGGAGACAATAATATCGTGTTTCGAACTTTTGAAGTTCGAGTTTATAAGATTCCGACGTGATCGAGGGCAGAGCAGAGCAGAGAATAAAATTTTTGTCAGAGATGTCCTTTTTCGAACTTTTGAAGTTCGAAGTTTTGAAACATTCGAACTTTCGAAGTTCGAATTTTTCGCACTTTCGAACTTCTGACTTGCGATTTTGTTGTTTCGAATTTTTAAAATTCGAGTTAGGTTATAAGTCGAAACTCAGAAGTTTAAAATCTGAATTTCTAAGTTCAAATTTGTTACTATATAATGCACACCCCACTTCTCCCTACATCATCTCGTTCCAAAATCACTAACCTTACACACGTTCACACGATAAGTCACATTATGTAGCATTTTCAAAATTTAGATTTGCTGCTATACCACTAACCACTCCACTTCCCTCCTTTCTGCAACTCATTCACATCTAAGTCACGTTATATATTTTTTTTTCACCCAAAAAGATGAATGCAAATGTTGATGCTGTTAACGTATATTTATATTACAGTGGCAACAAAATTGAAACAGATCATGGGCTCGACTATGTAGGTCCAAACTTACCACGTAAAATTTATACTAGAGGAGTCGAACTTCAGAAGTTCGACATCGAGGAACAAAAGCTAGATTTCGAACTTCTGAAGTTCGAGTATACAGGGTTATCGAACTTCTGAAATTCGATTTTATGTATTTCGAATTTCAAAAATTTGATATCGAGTTTCGAGATTCTACTTTAATGCCCTGTCTGTTACGTGCAGCTATAATTACTCCGAGACGGGCGCATTCGAACTTTTAAATTTCGAAAACGGCCAGCTGCCTTAAGGGGTTTCCGAGGAGTCGAACTTCAGAAGTTCGACATCAAGGAACAAAAGCTAGTTTTCAAACTTCTGAAGTTCGAGTAATAGGTGAAGTTCGATTTTATGTATTTCGAATTTCAAAATTTTGACATCGAGTTTCGAGATTCTGCTTTAATGTCTTGTCTGTTACGTGCAGCGATAGTGACTCCGAGACGCGCGCATTCAAACTTTCAAATTTTGAAAATGGCCAGCTTGCTTATCCGGTTTCCGAGATCCATGCAGTCGAACTTCAGAAGTTCGAGTCCGAGCTTCTGAATTTCGAATTCTTAGTTAAACTTCAGAAGTTCGATATCTCATATTATAATTTCGTTTTTTTTTCCTTGACATAATCGAACTTTGTAATTTCGTTTTCGAACTTCATAAGTTCGAAAAGTCTACTTTTGCAACTCCCCTCAAAACTGGGTTATTTTTAGAAGCAAATTAAAAAATAGGGTTAAAAATAAAAATTCTCCGAAAAAATGTCTCAACTTCTCGTAAATCGTAATTTGTCGAGTAGCAATTTATTATTACCGCAAGTTCTAATTTCAAACTCATAAAATTTTCATTTCGTCCTTGAGTAATCTAAAACATATATTGAGGTGTATTATCATGTTTCGAAGTTTGTAAAATTAAAATGAGTTTAGTATAATATTTTTTTAGAATGAAATTTTGTATTACAAATTTACAACAACGAGTGCAGTCTTTTGTATTATCTGCGTGTTTTCAAAGAAAAAGACACTAGTGAGTATTTTGATAAGAGAGTTGTCGTGGTAGCCACGCTGTAAAATTGGTTTTTGGGGAATTGGAATTGTATGTAGTCCAATTTTTTTGCCCGAAAATTTCTAGGAAAAATCTGTCTTTTGTTTGAACATTCTGGGAAGTTATCAATCTGCTATGAAAATTTCATTTATTCGCCTTGGCGAAGATGCTGAGCTTGTATAGTTGGCTTTGTTGTACCATTTTAAAAAGGGGTGGTTAGAAAACTCTTAGTGGATGTAGGAAGAGAAGAAAAATCATACGTCTCATGTTATGGGTTCGTTTGAATTGATTTATTAAAAAGTATTTTTATCTATAATTCTTTTAAAAAGTATTTTTTTTAAAAATTAAAAATTTATAAGTTTTTAAAAAATTAAATTTAAACTTTTTTTAGAATTTCAAATTTTTTAAATTTAAGTCAAAAATTTATTGCAAACAGTTTATGTAATTTCCGGGGAAAAAAGTCCGTCTCAATAAGCAAAAATAATCTAAACGAGCCCTATGTTGAATCAAAAGTTCAAAATCGAATTAAATACGTACAATTTGAAATAATTGTTTTGACGGACCATCAAATTTAAGAAGTCAAAATAGTTATTTTTTTATTTATTATTTAATAAGCTTGTAAAAAGAATCTCAATATATAGTTTTTTTTTAGGTAAATGATTTGGCTAAATCATATAGATGCCTTGAAAAAGAAAAGTGCCTTACCATGTTCGATGTCTCAACAGAATTGTTTTTGGTCATTATTTTGGTCAGAATCAGCAGGTATTCACGATGATTTATAAAAAAATGAGTATACTTGGCATATAATATTTATTTTTTTATTGATTATTGACGAGGAATTCTTTCTAGGTAAAACTATACCAAATCCAGCTAAAGCCTATAAATTTTTAAAATTTTAAGTTTTGACGCATATTTGAAATCAATAAAAAAATTAAACATTTGTACTTTGTCATTGTAGAAAGGAAGAATGTTACACACAATTAACAAAAATTGTTTTCGATACCATTCACACTATAAATGAGAGACATACCACTAGACTGATAGGTCATTTGTCCCATGCTTTCTTTTTTTTCTTAGAATATACATAATACTTTATTTAAGATTGTATTAATAATTACATTGATATATACACAACCACACACATATACATGTATGTATGTATATATGTGTAACTATAATATCTAATATATAGATCTTTGACTCTCGACATTGGTCTGCTTAGTGTTCAATTAAGCAAAGATTTTCAACATATGTCCATGTAGTCTTGATAGACCTTAAACAAATAAATCAAACAATGTTGTACTCGCACCTTTAAAGTTTGAAAATCATTATTAATAAAATCCCCTCTCCAAGCGTGATGGAAAAATCATACTCCAACATTTGTTGTCAAAAACGATTTTTTTATATTTATTCTTTTTTGAAAAAGGCTTCGTGGTTAACTGAAAAATGATAAAATTTGAAATAAATTTATCGTTCCTACGAATTCCGGCGAGGACATCACCTGCCTCGTCTTTGGAAGGAGAAAGAGCGGGTTGGATACTTGTAGAGAGAAAATAGTAAAAATTATATTAAAAAAAAAGGACAATAGTAAAAATCATTAAAAAAAAAAGGGAAAAAAACGATTTTTTGGACTACTGGACAAACCCCGTGTAGGCCAATATGGGCCGACAATGGCTGGCCCAACCCACTATTCTAGCATATGGCTCAAGCCTGAGCAGGTACTAGCTAGGACGGGCCTAGCCCATGTAAGGGCCTGGCCCGTTTTCCATCTCTAGGAGAGACTCACCTCATCTAACTTGGGCATCATCAAATTTAAGCACTTAAGAACCCCAAAAAAAAAAAAAAATCAAAGAAAATAACAAAAACGGGAGAGCATCTTTAAAAAAGGTGCAATAATCATATCGGTGAAAATTAATGTATAATTTGACATGTCTCTACATTTTCTCTTATAGAATAAAAATACACGTATTGAATACATTTTTTTTTTAATTTTATCATACAATAATTTTTTTTTTTGAAAAATAGAGAAGTCATACAGCTCACATTGAATATTTATCTTTGATATAAAATAAATGGCAGAAGACACCAGCTATAACAAAAAATTTCATGTAGTCTTGAGTTATGAATTATTGACGTTATATTGTATCCAATTCATTTGCCAACAACCATAAATTCAAAGTTCCCGAAAATCAAGTTCCAACTCGTTATTTGTTATGCCCTTCCCACATTTCCTTTTCAAAACACATTTGATCCCAAAATAAAGTTGCCGAGGCTTGGGAACTCCCTCCTGGCCTCCCTCCCCCTCTCTTGGCGAACCAAATCTGCATGAGAGGGTAAGGGAGGGAGAGAAACCAACCATGAATGATTACACATCATCATCATCATCTGCTGCTGCAGTTCCCAAGTACATGATCAGCACCAGAAGGCAAAGCTTTGCGATTGTTAATGGCAATTCATATGCTGTGGGCGATGTTTATAATAGGAAGTGGCTAGATCATAATAATGCTCCTCGCTATCATCCTACGCTGCCATCGCGGAAGGTCCAGGCGACGAAGGCGAAGAAATCTGAGTCCGCGTGGTATTCTACGCCTGAATTGAAGCGGAAAAAGAGAGTTGCTAAGTATAAATTGTATGCCGTTGAGAGTCAGGTTAAGAGGTCCTTTAAGAATGGAATTCGTTGGTTGAAGCAAAAATGTGCCAAAATTGTACATGGATTTTAGCCCATGAATTGAATTTTCTTCATAATTCGTGATTAAAAAAAAAAAAGGGGGAGGAATTTCTTCTACTTTGGGTATCGAAACATGCATGCAATTGTGATTTTTTATTTTTAGAATCTAATACCGATTGATTTTAAAATGTAACGTGGCTGTAATTCTTACTACATGTATATAATTTGTTTAAGTTCTTTTTTTGCATCAATGTTGTATATATCTTACATTAATATTCACAATTTGTATTGTTTTCGTGTCCATGATGACGTAGAGATTAGCGAGATAGTTAAAAAGCTAAACCAGATTGCATATACATTTGATTGAATCAGATTCTATCATTCTATGAAATTGCAATCTACGTACGGATGAACACCACAAGAGGAAAATGAGCAAGTGTTAAAAACACTTGATCTAACAACCGTTAAGACATAAGACGCTTTCGTTTTTCTTTTTTGGTGGAAGCCCCCACCGCTAACCCATCCCCTGTCCTCCACCATTCGAACCTGGATCATACAATTTGGAAGATAGTTTCAACCACTTTAGTTATTCTAGTCCTACAAACGATGCTACCTTGGAAGAAGAGATGGATGAAAAGTCATTTATATAATTTTTATTTTTTTAAAATTCCACTAGTCACGCATTTGATTGCATAATATAATTTCTCTTATGAACTTCATTAACCTCATAAAGTACTTTCACGTCGAATTACTAAATCAAAACTGCACAAAACCTACATGTTTGACAAAATTTGCTTATAAGCAAGTAAACAAAAGTAACAACCTTTACTTTTTTTAAACCAGTTACCGACACCCTCCTAATATAGTGAAATATTTTTTTTAGCCATTTTAACAAACATTACTACTTTTGAGCACATGTTTGTCAACATGTTATCAGCTTACAAGCATATTTTGTCTAAATACTTTTCTATATATTTGTCATTTATTTATAAACATTAATTGCTTAAAAACATTAATCACAAGATAGCGGATCGCCTCATCCATCCTTTGAGGCCCAACCCATTTGTAACCGCATGTTATTGTCAGGCCCAATTACTAAAATCGAACGCGCGCGAAACTCTCCCTCTCTATACACGGAGAGGACCTCGACTTGTACCACCGGAGCAGAGCTGGAAACTGAAGTGAAAAAACCGCGGGAAAATATTCATAAATCGAAACTGTGCAAAAATGAAGAAGGATGCTGATTTGGAGATCGAGAAAGTGAGATTAATCAGCTTAGCTCTTGACTTTGGATTCGATGAACACTCCGCTCACAAATGCCTCGATCGCCTGGTCCATCTCTACGGTAACATTTCATAACCCTAATTATATATACATGCACTTATATCTATGTATACGTGTGTATATAATGTGTGTGTATGTGTGGAGACTAACTTTAAAAATCGAGTTATGCATTTGGCATGGAGTTCAAGAACGTGGAAGATGATTTGGATTGTGCGAAAGTAATTTTTGTGATTTTTCGTTTTGATGAAGGTGAGGATGGGAGGGATTTTATTACGGTGGAGCACTGCGGCGATGATTTCCTGGCTGCATTGGCGGAGTCGATGCAAGACACGGCGGAGGATTGGGACGATTTGCAGGCCATGGAGTTCGAAGCGTGCGGCACCTTGGCAGATATGTTGGTGGAAAATCGAGTAATTAGCGATCGCGAAAATAGTGATAAAGATAATGGAAATTCAGTAAACATACATGTAATAGAAGATGATTCTTCGCCCGAAAGTAAAAAGAATCAGCAGTTCATGCAGTTGGATTCTGATTCTTCTACTGATAACGAAGGGGATGTTGCATCTGGGGTATGATTTCTTCTTATTTAATTTTGTAGCTTTAAGTGTATTCGCGAAGTATGACTTCTTTTTAGTTAATTTTGTAGCTTTAGTATTCATTAACTTTCTTGTACAAAATGCAAACTAAGGCAGTGTATAATAAATCCTAATGAGGGTGTGACTGCCCATCGGCCCACACGTAGTGGGAGTTTGAGCAACAGGCAGCCCTTCAGTGAGAAATAATGATTTATTTGTTTTTCATGTGTACGGGTTTAATTGTCTTGTATCTATATAGCTATTATTTGCAAGAGGCCATAGAATTGTGTATGGAATTTTAAAGAACTTGCTATTCGGTAATATACCGTTACATGCTCTGATGAAGCACACTAGATATGGAGAACCTGATGCTGCCCAATGTGTACGTTACAAATGTGAAATATATTATGAAAAGCTCCGGAATCTTGCTGCTTTTACCGTCAGTAAATTGAGCCCTGTATCATATCTGTTGCTGAAAGTTAGTTTTCTTTGAAGGAATGCAAGAGTAGCGTGAGCCAAGGTTCAGTTCCATCGGTATCGAATAAAAGGAAAATTTCCAGGATGTCACATAGTGGCAGTGGAACCTTGACATATGAAGAGTTGCAGCGTTTGGATGACTTAGAATTAGCAAATGTTGTGGTATTTGGGAATCGGAGTTTTCGGCCATTACAGCATCAGGCTTGCAAAGCAGCAATAGATAAGCGTGATTGCTTTGTTCTTATGCCTACTGGCGGCGGCAAAAGTCTTTGTTACCAGGTTAGAGTTCTTCATTTCTAGAAGAAGTTATCTTTTGTCATATCAATGGGATGATGAGATGCAGTCAATATGATCTGATGCAACTTACTAAATTTACTGTGAAATTTTCAGGTCCTTTGACTAATCTTCATAGCCCTAACCAACTGCAATAAAATGTCCAAAGTTGTAGTATATTCTACCATCAGGATGCTGTATACCATATTCGTATGATTTCTACTTGTTTATATGAACCTAGATATTGCATGTGTAGACAACCACAGTTAAATAGAATAGAGTGATTATGCTCTCTAGTTGTTATAGTCAGACACCAGAACTTTGTCCGGATGCAACCATATAATGAAATGGTTGCTACAGAATGAATTTTTCTGATAATCATTACAAACGTGAAATGAGAATTGATAAATGAACAAAGCAATTAGGAAAGTATAGTACAAATCTACTGCCCATAAATAGGCCTAGGTGGTGACTTTTTCTATTTACATGGTGGAGAATCCATGAAGGTTACATTATGTGGTCTGGTCACCATATTGTGTTGGTTGGTAACATATTAGGTGATAAATGGTTCTACTAAGTGATATATGGAGCTAGCCTATAATATTTTGGTAGATTGCTTTCTGGTCTGTACAACTAATCGATTATTGAAAGGTCCAATATACTATTTACCCATTTTTCTGATTTTGCAGCTTCCTGCTATTCTACAGCCTGGTGTTACCATAGTTGTATCCCCGCTACTTTCTCTCATTCAAGATCAGATAATCACACTGAACCTTAAGTTTGGAATACCAGCAACCTTTTTAAATTCTCAGCAGACTGCTTTACAAGCTGCAGCTGTACTGCAAGAGTTAAGGTAAGGATCATCTTCATGCATTTGTTCTTGTTAATTATTTTTCTTCTGATGTATCTAGTTGCACACTCAATGCAATTCACCCATATAAGAACTGGAGACAAACAAGAGGAAGTCATATTTGAAGTCAAATATCTCATTCATGCGTAAAGCTCAACAAGAAAACTAGTTTGTGACCATGTGAAGAAGACTATGAAGATGCTCTGGCATAGGAGATTAATCATGTTATAGAAAATTAGAAATTCCTATTCTTACTACTTGTGGCTTCAACTAGATCATGTGATTTATCTTGAGAAATCTTTACTGTGTGATAGTCTCATTCCCAAACGGATCTTTAACAAATTATTGAAGCTACTAATTTAGTAAAATCTTTCAATTAGTTTGGTATTTTGATACGCATCTCATTTTACCTTTTCTCAGGAAAGATAGGCCATCATGTAAGCTATTGTATGTAACTCCTGAAAGGATTGCTGGAAACATATCTTTTCAAGAGAATTTGAAGTACCTGCACAGAAAGGTGAGCCCTAGCTAGTTACACTTAGTTAATATTTGGAAATTCAAGTCAATTCCATTTGATCTTCAGTTCAATGGAAGTCAGATTATATAAAGAAAATGATTGGTCTGCAACTGTCAGGGACTGTTGGCTGGATTTGTTGTTGACGAAGCACATTGTGTGAGGTATAGTCTTCTGTTGACGTTATTATTATAAGAAATTTTCTTATATATATTTCCTAGTAAGGGGATAATGAATGAAAATGAGATTACTAGACTGCACTATCTTCTTTCTGAATTATAGTGGACATCTATGTCCAAAATAATGTTGACAATTGGCAGTTCAATAACTTGTTATGCTAGACTTGCTAGTCAATTTCTAATAGCCTTATCTGTTTGTTTATCAAGACCAATGTTGCTACTTTGCTGGGGACACCAAACAAAGCGCATTAAAATAATCTAAATATCCCAAATAAAGGTAGTTCTCTTAAAAAATTTAGCCTTATGCATGGGATTTCTTATCAATTTATCTTGTTTCCTCTATTTTCAGCCAATGGGGGCATGATTTTCGTCCGGATTATCGAGTTTTGGGATGTATCAAGCGAAACTTTCCAGATGTTCCTCTGATGGCATTAACTGCCACTGCTACTAAGACTGTTCGTGATGTAAGATTTCAGTTTTTGGTGCTCCTGAATCAACTTGTTACTATTGATCTTTACTGGAATTTTATTCTGCAGGACATCTTAAACACCTTAAAAATCCCTCGTGCACTTGTTCTTGAGACGAGCTTTGACAGACCCAACTTGAAGTATGAAGTTATTGGAAAGAACAAAGAACCACTCAAGCAACTGGGTAAACTGCTCTTGGATCGTTTCAAGAATTTGTGTGGGATAGTATACTGCCTTTCAAAAAGTGAATGTGTGGAGGTCTCAAAGTTTCTGAACGAAAAATGTAAGATTAAAACAGTCTACTACCATGCTGGTTTGGCAGCTCGTCAGAGGGTTGCTGTTCAAAAGAGATGGCACACTGGGGAGGTTCATGTTGTTTGTGCGACCATTGCTTTTGGGATGGGAATAGACAAAGCTGAAGTTGTGAGTGCTGCTAATCTCTGCTGGCCCTTCTTGCATTTTAAGAGATGCTGCCAGTTATAGCTAACCCTTCTCAATTTTTGGACCTTGCTTTTGTTTTGAGAGTATTTTTAATGCCATTTCAGACTTCTAAATAAGAACTAAAATGATGATTTCCCAATTTCAGCGGTTCGTTGTCCACAATACAATGTCCAAATCAATTGAAAGCTATTATCAAGAATCTGGAAGGGCAGGTAGAGATAACCTTCCTGCCACCTGTATAGCACTATACCAGAAGAAGGATTTCAGTCGTGTTGTTTGCATGTTAAGAAGTGGGCAAGGATACAAAAGCGAAAGCCTGAAGCTGGCCATGGATCAAGCTCGGAAAATGCAGCAGTATTGTGAGCTTAAGGTAAGTTAATTTATGATCTACAAAAGAAGAAATCATTGCGTCTGCAACACGAGTCTAGATTCATCAGTATGCAAACATTCATTTACGTGCATACAAATCTTATATATCTTTCCATGCTGCAGGCTGAATGTCGTAGAAAGGCCTTGCTAGCACACTTTGGTGAATCATTTGATAATAATGCCTGTAAATATGTTTCTAATCCTTGTGACAACTGTCTCAAGGCTTCCTCATGAAGATTTCTCATCTCCAGATGGGTTTCATGGAAATTCTTCGGGCATCCAGTACCCCAAATACCAAGTATAGGTTCTGGGAAATGAGAAAAGGTGCATGTATCAATGGAGATTATGCCTGAAATCATTTCATGGGTGTGTGACTTGGCCTATCAAAATAGAATGGGAATATCCTTCCCCAATTTGGTCAGACATTTGGCTGTTCCTCTAAAGAGAGGAGAACATTAAAACAAGATACAGCTGTACATAAGATCTCTCCGCATCTGATATCCACCCCTCGATGAAGGAACTGCTGTTATGGCTTCGACAGATGGGGGCTGACCTCAAGTTTGTGAATTGAGCTGTTGCCAACTGATGGGCAGGGATCGCATTTAGTGAGGTTAGCCCATATGTTGACGCTATAGTTTGAATTTGGTTGGAAGTGAACCTTTATATTTATGACAGAAGATCCCTCTTTGCCTATCAACATCTGCAAATCCTAGTTGATCTTGATTTACAATGTCTTCAACTAGAACAATTTCTTTTTTAATAATAAATTACATAATTCCTGCTTCTGAATGCAACCAGATTTCAGTTCTCCACCATCTTCTACTGAGTTCATATCGGTTGCTTCTTGCTTTCGTCAATCTTGATGACCTGAGAGATACTTGTTTCTAAAATATTTGCCCCTAGATGTATATCATGATTAAGAGCGTTGTCACATATCATTCCGTTTTGCATTACTGTTTGTTGTCTTCCTTGCAAATGCCTCTAGTTTTTCTCCGTGATTAAGCGTGGTGAATAATTGGTTAACTGTTTGTTCTGTCACGTTATTAATTTCTTATCTACAGAGACGGACAGAATGTTGATGCTTGGATCTTAAGATCCCACTCAGCTCTGAAGAGTTGAAGGATTATTCTGATGAATAGCACATGCGGTCAACATGATTGAGTCTTGAGTTTTGGTTTACAGAAAGATAATAGAGTATGTTGGACAACTAAACTTGCGTTTCAAGTCACATAAGATAATCCTAGATTCAGAAAGAATAAAGATGGCCACTGCTGGTGCAATAAATCTATATATGGGGGAGATCTTTCTGACAAATTAAACAATTTCAGCTAACCTGAGGTCCAAAGAGAACAATGATTGAGATTCTTGGCCTTTCAAAACCGTTACCTTTAAGTCTACAAGCATGACTAATATATTATTAAGTTCAGAATATAGTATCTTTAGTCTCAGTGTTCGTTTGGATTGGTTTTTTTCAAAAGTATTTTTTTAATAATTTTTGAAAAATGATTTTTTTTTATAAGCTGAAAATTCTGGTTTTTAGAAAAAGTTGTATTTGAGTTTTTTTTTTTCAGAGTTTCAGCTTTTTTAAAAGTCAAATCAAATAGTTATTGCAAATTTAATGTATTTTTTTTTCAAAAAAGTACTTTTTCCTTAAAAAAAAAAAACTAATCTAAACGGACCCTTAGTTCATTCGTGAATATTTCGAGTTATTGCTTCAACCCACATTGTAGTATTACTCAACCCACTACCTTCCAACATCAAAAAAACATGGCTCGACTTAAGTTGGCGATATTATGACCGTGATTGTTGGGCTGGATCGATTGAAAGAAAGAAATCAATGCGTAAGAACCGTGATATGCTGTGGTCCCATGAAAATTTGGTTAATAATAGACAGACTGGAGAGTTTTAACGCTTCAATGCTCAGCTGAACATTCGAACAATTTGTAGAGCTCTATGGTCCCATTAGGGGGGACCTTAAAAAGTTATTTGTTCATTCTCTCCGGTGTGTGGTTTAATCGTTTCATCTTTATAAGACTTAACAAAAATACCAACATGAGGACAAATTACAATAACAATTTCCTGACTTCACTTTTTTTGGTTGTTTTTGGTACCCATTTTCCTGCTCATCCACCTATACTTTTCCTGTCCATCATCATAAATTCCAAAATACTTTTAATTATAAAATTACAACGAAGATTTTTATTACAATTGACAACTCAGGAAAGAACGATAAATTGAAAAATAAAAGCTGAGGAGGGAATAACTAATTCATTTTTAAATGGGTGTTGTAAATTTAAAAGTAGTTCGAGTTAATATTTTGAGTCAATGAGCAGGTGAATTAAAATTCTAATTTATACATCTAAAATTCGGAACATAAAAGGAGCCAAAGTTCCAAAAAGACAAAGCCAATGCTATTTCTTTACAATTTACTTTTCCTTTGAGTGGTAATCTTTGAAACTGGAAGTCAAGAGTCTTGATTTTGGTTTGGTAGATATATGGCGCGAAAAGCCAAGAACCCAGAAAGAAATGCAAAACCTCAAACACATGAAAGCAACATTAGACTAGTTATTATTCATTTTGAACGCTGTGATTCACTTCCTTTTCTAATCGCTTTAACAAATTAATTAAGCGTTGACATAATTGAGGCGGCCATAAAATCAAGTTTGTTTATTTAATGAGGGTAACGGTATGAAATAATGAAAACCTTGTCCCTTCTTTGTTCTTATATCAAATTATCAATTCAGTTTCTCTTTAAAGCTATTTTTGGAGGGGTTGTGCTCGTGGATAAATAAAATGGGAGAAAAACTTTTTATATAAAAAAAAATGATCGTTTTTATGTTTCCCTAAAAGGATAGAAAAGAGAAATAAAAAAACCGTAAAATGAAAACGGCTCGAAAATTGGAAATATATGTTTGTTTTCTCTAGACTAATATGCCACTTCTGATGTGACATTATTTATTTTTTATTGCTCATGTAATAAAAGCCGCGTTGATCTTTTCTTCACATAACATACTTTTTTCGAGTTGGACTATTACTGTATGAGTGGCATCAATACAATTATTTTTATTTTCATTTTTAAAATATATCAGAAAAAGATATATTTATTATTGATTCATTTTATCTTCAATTCCATTTTATTTTATTTTATTTTTACCTCATTTCATTTATGTGCTCAAATTTAAGCGTATCAACAGTCACTTAAATAGTAAAAAAAAAAAAGAGTTTACCATCCAATTATTTCTCGTAATTTTTATATGAAACATCACACTTCTGACCACTCGAGACCTTTTTTTTTACCACTCTCTCACTTCACCATTGTTATTTCAAATTCACCCCTCAAAGCAACTCTTTCTCTCTCTCTCTCTCTCTCTCTCTCGCTCTCACACACACACACACATGCAGAGACAGACAGAGACAAACATATCCTAATCTGTATGATTATCTTCTGTTACTTGACCTCACTCATTCTGTGCCTTTTACACACACATACACACTACTCTCTCTCTCTCTCTCTCTCTCTCTCTCTCTCTTTCTTACCCACATCATCCACATTTCCCAAACTCAAAATTCAAAACCCTAAGCTTGTTCCAATCTTTAAGCCTTTTCAGATATTTATTTCCAAAACAAAAGCAAAAAAGGAAAGGGCTTGGGCCTTCAATCTCAAAACTTGGTGGGGTTGAGGTTGACTATGAGCAGCATTCTTACTGGTGAGTCTTATTCAAATTCTTGATCCCAATATTGCATTTTTTTCCCCCTTCATTTTGCTGCTTACCCATCTCAATGCTAGTTGTTTTACAAACATATTTATATGCAAAAAATTTGTTTTAGTGTTGATGGTAGAGTTCACTTTTGAATATTTCAACTTTTAGGTAAAGAAAATGGGATTTGAACTTAAGAGTATAATTGGAGCTTTTTTCGCATTGTAGTGCCCTTTATTACTGTGAATGAGAGGTGGGATTTTTTGTCTATATCTTGAAACTATTGCCTCTCTATATACACACACACTCACACAGTTATCTGAATCTGCATTTACGTAGTACTTTTATTACCTAATGCTTCTCGAGTCTCTTCGCATTCTGCTGAGCAGCTTTGAGTCACACAAGATGCAAATCTGATTCAAAGGTTATGACTTTGATGCTTGTTTGCTTATTTCTTTGAATTTTTTTCAGAAAATTGTTTCTTTCCAAATTCTTTGTCAAAGTTGTTGATGGGTTCTTAGTACATTCTTTTTTGACTTAAAAATGTTCTGCCGAGTATAAAATGGGAAAATGTAGGTGCTAAATTCATTAATGATGACTTTTGCTCAGTGTTAAAAGTTTTTCTATGTTCTAGTGTACAAAGAAAATGAATGCTGAGTTATGGAGCTTCTGTGAGAGCTGTCTTCCAACTGAGAGGTTGTGTTGGATATAATTTGGAGAAAATTGGAGCGGTGTAATTCATAAATGAGGAAATGGAGGTTGAAAAGAGAAGTTCAAAGGGAGGCTTTCTTCAGTTGTTTGATTGGAATCTCAAATCTCGGAAGAAGCTATTTTCTAACAAATCTCAGCTGTCTGGTAATTTTGTTTTCCTTGAAGAGTATTATCTACTATGTTCTTCTTTTGTCAGGTTTAATATTATTCTTGCTTTCTTGTTCTGCTGCTGCAGAAAATCTAAACCAAGGGAAAGAAAATGTTGATGGTTCAGCTATTTCACGGCTTGAACAGGTGGCTTTCCGTCTCAATTGAATTGTTTGTCCTTAATTATTGATACTCGCATTATTGTTCAAATTGACTTGATGTTGTTTACCCATCTGATGTTGCTTCATATTTAATTGAAGGTGCATGAATATGGGCAAGGTCCCGGTACAGGGGGTAATAGTGATTTGCATTATCATAGTGCTTCATCACTTAGTGCTGAAGACAGTTATGGGACAAGAGCACCAGGGGTTGTTGCACGTCTTATGGGGTTGGATTGTTTGCCAACTTCAAATGTTTCTGAGCAATATAATGTCCCCCCTTTCGAGTCTCAATCTTTCAGGAATTCTTATTACTTAAATGGCACCACGGATTATCAGGATGAGCATCACATTGTAATCTATGAAAGCATGCGAAATAAGTTGGATGGATCTAGAAACCCTCTGGAGTTGAGGTTACATAAGGTGCAGGGCCGACCGATTGAGAGGTTTCAAACTGAAGTATTGCCTCGGAAATCAGCGAAGCCTGTCTCAGTTACTCATAATAGGCTTTTGTCTCCTATCAAAAGTCCTGGTTTTATTCCTCCAAAGAATGCAGCTTATATAATGGAGGCCGCTGCCAGAATAATTGAGCAGAGTCCTCAGTCAACTGTTAAAGGTAAATTACCATCATTTGGGTCTCCTTCAGTTCCTTTGAGAATTCAGGATTTGAAAGAGAAGATGGAGGCTGCTCAAAAGTCATCCAAGAATCCTGAAGCATCTAACAAACAATACCCTAGCAAGCATGTTAAAAGGCAACCTCGTGAAAAGGGAGAAGTGAGTCAGTTTAGGAACTCTGAGGCATCAAAAGTTGGTCCCCAGAATGTGAAGTCTAAGGAGAAATCAGTTTCACTTGCAGTTCAAGCAAAGTCCAATGTCCAGAAAAGAGATGGATTGCCTTCAACTGGTAATTGTTCTGTCAATCAAAAGCAACATACTGAAACTAAGCCTGGCTCTATTAGTAAGAATCAGCCAAATACAAGAAAGAGTACAGAAAGAGGAACTTCATCTAGCCGATCCTCCAATGTGCTCAGGCAGAATAACCGGAAGCAGAATTGCACTTCCGATAAGAATGGAGAAGGTTTGAAACCTTCAGCTTCCCATCAAAATGACAGAAAAGTTTTGCCCACAAGTGATATTACTAGGACAAATAAAGTTGTTAATAAGATTGTTGTCAACACTTCAGTGGGGTCTGGAAAAACAAATCCCATGACAGTTGATTCAAAAAAGAGGCTTTCAGAGTTTAGAACAAAGAAGTTCCACGGAAAGAGAGGGCCAGTCAGTGTGGATAATCATTCTGATAGAAGTGCTATCGACAACGCGTTGGTGAACAAAGAGGAAAGGAATGTCAAGTGTAATATCTCTATCGAAGGACACACTAACTGGGATGCAATTGACAGGAAAAGTGGCAGAGATGTTGTGTCATTTACGTTCAGATCACCCATTAAAAAACCTTTACCTGGATCAAGTTCTGCACAAGCTGTAGGAAAGAACATGCGTCTCATTACTTGTCCAAGTAATAATGTTAGTAGTTCAATACATTCAACTGCATCAACTTCAGGAATTAATGTTGTTGGTGCTGATGCATTAAGTGTACTTTTGGAGCAAAAGCTCATCGAATTGACTTCAAGAGTTGAACCTTCTCATCAAAACTTGGTGAAAGTGCATTCCCTGTCTAATTCTTCTGACAGGTTTCAAGATTCAGTGTCCATTTTCAACTCAGTGAATATAGTACCTGGACATACTAAGTATCGACCACTCGATCTGCACATGGGTAAAGCAGACAGTGGATGCAAGACCAGCTGTTCAACTTTTGATGAACTTAAACTCAGACCAACTATAAACTGGAAGGTATTGTTCCTTTCATTTTCATTAAATACTTCATTTTATCCTGAGTTATTTTCACTCTTTCACCAAAACTATGCAATAAGCAAAGAGAAATTTGAGCAGGTAAAAATTATGTCATTCTTTCTAGTGTAGTAGAAATCTCATTGGTTAACTGTATACCTGTGCTACTATCTTAGAGGTGCCAAGTAAGCAATGCCGAATACCCTCTTAAGGTGCTCATGGTTGTAGTGTCTCAATTTCTGGCAACTTTTTTTCTTTATCACTTCCTTTCTTAACTGTTTTCCAAGTCATTGAAATCTGTAAATGTACTTATTCCATTTTTGCATACTGGTTTTTGTTATACATTTTCTCCTCATAAAATGTTTAAGTGAAGTTCTGTCAGACACAAAATCAGTAGTTAGGACATGAAGTAAACATGTTAATTCCTCGAATTCTTTACAAGGGTCTGTGTATAATGTGTCAAAAGTCACGGTTTCTTCTTCAAAGTGTTCGATATTTGCAGTCACAAGTTGATATCCTGCTCTATCATTTGATAATGTCATATGCTAGCATTTCATCTAGTGATGAAATATGCACCAATTCCATTTGTCACAGATGCTTGCTAGAAGTATAACATGTATTGTAGTATCATAATTCCTGTGGATATAACTGATTGAATCTGAAAAGGGCGCGCATCTAGACTGAGCTTGATAATCTGCAAGTTCGGAGCACATTTGTCATTCTGGAAAACAAATTTGGTCTACTATTCATCCCATAACCATTGATTAAAATACTTCAAGAAGGTATATTTTGTTCATTTTGACCAAGGCAGATCATTGCTTGTTGAATCTGGTGGTTCGAAAATCATGTTTCCTCTTACCCATTGCAGCTGAATAATGTGTTAGTCATGGATCTAATGATTTAATTAAATCAAGAGACATGCATCTGGGTTTGGACACCTTTGGATGCGACAAGACATTTCTAGTAATTATTGTTTTTATGTTTTTTAAATTGTGTTTAAATATGGTACTCAGATTGATGGCTTTATACTAACAGAAACCAGAAGAAATGGCAGAGCATAGCAGTAGCAGCGACATTGGATATGAAAGTGATTTTGATTTGCATGATTCATGTCCAGCTGCAAGTCTGGAGCCTTGTCTTTCTGGAACTAGCTGCAACTCATTCGATAGTAGCAGAAGTGATAGTAGTGAAGGTAATGAACCCTCGCTATATATGACTACTTTTCTTAATCTTCATTGATTAACTAGCTCAGATATAAAGTCTGGTTTTCGTTTATATTTGAGGATATACCTGACAATACAGATGCCAGTCCGAGAGCCTTCTCTCCCGAAATCATCGGGAGGCACTAATTTATCCACCTACTTTCCCCCTTTTGTTTTTCTTTTTCCTTTTTTGTTTTTTATTTTTTTATTTGGTTGTTTGTTTTTGTTGTGGGTTGGGGGGTGGGGGGCGCAAGCTCAATGGAGAGATTATTCTGTTATTTTTATTCTTTTGACACTGGATGGAGGGAGGGATTGGACAGGGCAATGGCGTTTGCCTCCTGGGACTCTGAGATTTACTCTTAACGTTGTTAAAAGGAGCTGTGATCAATTTTGGGTTATAAGTTCCGCAATCTGTTGTTTCCATGACAGAACTTCTGTAGTTATTCATTGTACATTGTTGAATTATGAATTACAAAGTCCATGGTCATTTATACAATATTCATGTTCTGATCAAAGCTTCGTTGATGTGTCAGAAAGCAAGTGGTATAAATCAATTCATGCTGATGAAGTGTCTGATTGGAACTCTGCCGGAACGCACCATCTGGTGCATGGTGACTTAGATCTAGCAGATTCAGCCTCTTCTATTTCAGTTGGGGCTATGAGAGGAAACACCAGTACCATATTGATGCTCACAGGTTACAAAGGATTGTGTTACTGGGAATTTGAGTATATCAGAGACATAATCAACAATGCAGACTTGATGTTGGAGGAGTTTGCTTGCGGTCAGGTACACCAGGTCATAGAACCCAATCTTTTTGATCAGTTGGAAAGTCAAGTAACAGAATCAAATAAAAACCTAGAAGTGCCATTCAAGGTTGCAAGAAGGGCCTTGTTTGACTGTGTGGAGGAATGCCTGGAATTAAGATGCAAGCGTATTTTCTGCGGAAGTTTCAGAGCTTGGGCTAAGTGGACAGCAGTGTGTCAGAGGGCAGATTGGTTGGCAGAGGACTTGTACAGAGAGATCTTGGGTTGGACCAACATGGTGGACTTGATGGTTGATGAGCTTGTGGACAAGGATATGAGTAGTCAGCTTGGGAAATGGGTTGAGTTTGAAACAGAAACATTTGAAGAGGGTATAGATATTGAGATGGAAATATTCACTTCTTTGGTAGATGAATTGGTTGACGACTTCTTGTTGTCCTAAGGCCATTGAAATGGATTTCCACCCAGATATACATGTACGTAAATGACTCATCTTAGAATTACAGTTTTTTTTTAGTGTTATTTCATTTGAAAGAATTGTAAAGATGTCTCGAAAGCCAAGACATTTGGGGGCTTAAGTCAGTATCGACTCTTTCCATGTTTATTTAGTTAGATACTGGAATTGCATATCTGGATTAAGAAGGTTGAATATGCCTCATGTTGTACCAATGACATTTCATAGCACCTAGTCTAACATGTAGCTTCCATATGCAAAAAACATGTGAGCTCGACTTGTATCGATTTCATATGACAGAGCCCCGACATTCATCTATTTTGAAAGAAGATGTAAAACATCCTTGTCTCCGTGCTCATTTCTTCATCCTGCAGCAGAATGGCAAGCAGACCTCTGCCTACTGTTTACCTGGTGAGTGGTAATGTACTACCCCCACCCTCGATGACCAGCTGTCAACATAAGCTTGATATAGTAAGGATGATCCTAGGAATTTGGGTCACGTCATAACATACAAGATTTAATGGCAGTGAACTGTATGATTAGTTACAGTTCACTATTATTGAATCTCACGGGATATTATACGACTTTGATTTACAAGAAGCATGAGGAATTAAGATGCCTGACTATGGAAGTTTCAGTAAGCTATTTTTTTTTAAAATTTAAATAATAACCAACTGGTGCTAATCAGTTTGGATAGTTAGTGAGTTCACACAAACCTGCTCTTATTGACAATTTTGACATCATTGGCTGCTTTATAGAAAGCCACATCCAACATGTGGATCTTACAAGGATTAAGACTTCTATGGTTGACATCAAGTTTGTGCATGATTGATTTGAAATGCACAAGTTGGTAAGTATTTGGACACCCCATATTCTAATGTCATATTCCAGCTACTAATGTAGGTGTTAAGATAAACACACCACATGATCTCATATCAGCACCTTTATTTTCCCCTTCACATCTTGAGATAAGATTAAGATGGCTTGTAGTAGTTTAGCAGCCTGTTGATTTCTTGGTGACTAGACATTTTCTTTTGCAGCATCAGCATGAAACCGACTTTTCCTTTTTTTGTTTTTTTTCCCTTTCTTGGTTTCTACTTAAATATATATTCCTTTTGCACAAAAGATTATAAGTTCTAAATTTATCATATAAAATGATGGGTTACTCTTTTTTAATTCTTAACATAATGTCAGATATTGATCCTTAGTTCAATCTTGTTTATTGTACATTTATCTAGGTGTAACTCGTCCTTCTTTTACAGTGTACAGTTTACGTGACCATGCTAATTCCGCAATCTATAGTCGTGTGCCTCATAATATTGTTCGCAGAGTTTCAATACAAGCGCTTGTTTCTCAATTCTTATGGTTACAACATACATAATCTAGATTAATTTACTTGCCATATAGTAAATAAATTCAAGTAAATCGATATATATTAAATAATTATGCCATCACAATGTTATATCTATATATAGGGGTGGTTGGTAGCAAATATAATAGGTGATCAACAGCACTTGGCTTGCGATTTCCTCTACTTCTCCTTTCCTGGTAGGAGAGAAACAAAAAAGCAAAAAGAAAAAAAGAAAAAAGAATCATAGAGACCTCTGACTCATGAAACAAAAAAGAAAAAGAAAAAGACCTTTTACTCCTTTTGGCCTCACACAAGTAGAGTCCTATGGGGAAGCAATGGCCTTATGCTCTGGTGTGCGTGACAAATTTAATGATAGTGAATCGCTTAAATTATTTTATCACAAAAATATGTAAATAGTTTATTGTTGTTATATTTCTATTGAATTTCTCTCTTAATTATTTATAGATGAAGTTCAGAGAATTTTCATTTGATTAGCTCTTGATAGGAGCATTTTAGGCTTCACATATATTCATGCACGATACTTTCTCATGTAAAAGGAGCAAAAACATCATCTTCTGCAATTTAATTTACTTGCTTTAGATTAACGGTGTTAAAAGACCATAATGTTATGAATATAATCATAATTTTATCATAATTTATTTTCAATGGCTACACTCCATGAGAGGATTCACATCTATGAAAACAAGTCTTAGCAAACTAGAGTCTAGAATATAAAATTTTTGTTATTTATGTTGTTAAAGTAGAAAGACATTACATGAACGAAGTGACAAAGAGTTGAATCTAAATCAATTGAGATAGGAAAGCGACTAAGTCCTTGTTGGTACTCATCAAATAATAATTTTTCTAAAGTCTTCAAGTTAGTATTCTTTCATAAAACAGTGTTTTAACTGACTTTTGGTGTTTAAGTTTTTTTTTTTCAAATGTTAAAAATTTTAACTTTTAAAATAGCTTTTAGCTTTTCATCTTTTATTAGTAATTATACCCTTTCAGCTTTATCTGACCCTTATTTATATTTATACCTTTTCTTTCACAAATATAAATTAAAAAATAAAACCAAAATTAATTTTAAACTTATCTATATCAAAATATACTAAAAAGTATAAGTTTTATTACTCCATTTAAAAATATTTTTTATAATAGTAATACAAATTCTTTATCAAAAATTAATTTTATTATTCTTTAATATTAAATAATGTTATAGAAACACAAATATCTAATAACAAAATAAATTATCTTATTTCAATAACAATAATTAATAGCAATCAATTATTCAAATAGCTATCATCTACCTTAGTAATTAATTGTACTAAACATGACCTAAAAAAATATTTGCTATGGATGGTGTAACGCCCCATCCCATATCGATTCTGTTTGAGATTTGGGTGCACTTTATAATGGCTTGGTCCACTACTACTGTCGTCACCAGCTTAAGTATTTTGGATCGGTTGGTTGGGCTCAAGTAAGGTAGCAGACCAGTAGTTGGGTTTGAGTCATTACCGGTGGTATTAGAGCAGGCTCTGGATGGATTTCACGCGGAGTTTTGAGCAATGGTTTAGTTCTGTTTGTGTCTAGACTGTGGTGGATCCCACGCCGCCTGGGTTCTTGTGATTCTGTTCTGTTTGTGTATTAGAGCAGGTTCTGGGTGGATTTCATGCTGCTTGGAGTTTTGAGCTATTTCATGTCGCCTGGAGTTTTGAGCTATAGTTCTGTTCTGTTTGTGTCTAGACCGTGGTAGATCCCACGCTGCTTGAGGTTCTTGTGATTTTGTTCTGTTTGTGTTTGTTCTGGGTGGATTTCACGTCGCTTAGAGTTTTGAGCTATGGTTCTGTTCTGTTTGTGTCTAGACCGTGGTGGATCTCACGCCACCTGGGGCTCTTGTGATTTTGTTCTGTTTGTGTTTGGACAGCTGCAAAAGCGTCGGGTTCTGTTTGTGTTTGGACCGCTACAACGACGTCGGGTCTCTAAGGGAGGAGTTTGTAACACGCCATAGCTCTGTTCTCTTTATGTCTAGACTGTGGTGGATCCCATGCCGCCTGGGGTTCTTGTGATTTTGTTCTATTTGTGTTTGGACCTCTACAAAGACGTTGGGTTCTGTTTGTGTTTGGACCATCACAAAGATGTCGGGTCTCTAAGGGGGGGTTTATAACACACCCCATCCTACATCGGTTCTGTTTGAGATTTATGTGCACTTTAAAATAACTTGGGTTCACTACTATTGTCATCATTGGTTTAAGCATTTTAGATCAGTTGGTCGGGCTTAAGTGCGGTGGCAGACCAGTAGTTGGACTTAGGTTGTTACAGATAGGGTGTTTCCATTGAGAAGGCCAGTTGGTTGAGCTCAAGTATGGTGGTAGGCTAGTAATTGGGTTTAGGTTGTTACAGGTGAGATGTTTCCATTGAGAACACTAGTTGATTAAGGTCAAGTGTGATAGCATGCCAGTAGTTGGGCTTAGGTTGTTACAGGTAGGATGTTTCTATCGAAGATCATCGAAATAAGCAAGAATACTATTTCTATGTAAAATACTATTTATTTGTTGGGATTTCAATAGAGATATCCAACCATGACATTAGTTCGTTCTCGCATTCTTGAATCTGGAGTGAAATGATAATTCTATTTTTTTTTCTCCTTGACAATAAGTCAGAATTATAGTGAAATGATGAATCTATTTTTTCGCCTCTTTGACAATAAGTTAGAATTATCACTTTGACAATGAGTCAAAATTATTGTGGAGAATAATTGGAGACATGAGATTACAAGAATCAATTTAATCTTGATCCTTGAAAAGAGACTAGACTGTTGGGTTGGGTCGGGTTGTGTTGGCGGGGGGGGGGGGGCGAGGGCCGGCTTAGCACAAGCTTGGAGGGAACGAGACAGCTTTTTTTGAATGTGTTTTGTTGCAGAGAGTGGTGTGGTCCACCATCCGCCGTTGTTTGTCACCAGTTCCGCCAATCTAATCAAATCAAGATCTTGGCTCTACTCTCAATGTTGACCTTTTTATGCCGCCATCCGTTTGCTGCTGCTTGCTTCATATACTAATCTGTTATTAATCACCCCATTTGTCTCCCCAAGTGGTCGTCCAAAATCATCTACAAATCTAACCTACAATATTCTTTTCTCCTTTCCTTCTTTAAATGTTAGAAGGTAGTAAGTCTTTTATTTAATGTTTTGAAAATACTTTTCTATTTTGTCACTACTTATATGTTCATATGATTAAAGACCAAACTCGTATAAAGCCATTTTTTTGGCTCAACATACTTAATTCCTAATCCTATTGCGTTGGCGCTAGAAGGGCTTGGCAATATATACAACCATGAGGAGAGAATTATGAATGCTATTTAAGTCATTGGAGAAGTCAGATTTAATTAATAAATAATTCAAACACATTGGAGTAGGTGGGGAAAGAAGTAATTGTCAATGATATATCCAACATGATTTTTATCAAAGAAAAAATAATATCATAAGCAATTGGGCCACTAGGCATCCTAAGCATTTTTGCTTTGAGAAATGAAATAAATCTAAGTTGTTCTGTAAGTTTTGTAGCACATGTCTGTAGCCTTCACAACAATCAAGGTTTGCTTTTTGTTTTCCTTCATGCCCAATTCTTTTACCACTTTTCTCTATTCTACCTGTCACTTGGACTGATACACAAAATTTGGCTTTGCTTAAAAGAAAGGTGCTTATAAGTATTTTCAGTACTTATTAGTAAATGGTGGTTATTAATGATAGGGCAATTGATTCTACCATGACAAGTGTCATTCTTTCAGTGTACAAAAGGGTGAACGTGAATTTCTATGATAATTCTGAACCAAAAAAAAAACCAAAAAATAATGCTGCATGTTTTGCACTCCTCTACCCTGTTGGGAAATGAATGGAGTCTTGTCAAAAGCAAACACGACAGTACGTATGAATCTTATTTTCTTCTTAAAAAAATTAACCAGAGGTGAACCCTTTTCTCAAGAGGCCTCATGATCAGGTAAAATATTAAGCGAGGATGCGTGATGCGATACTGTCGGGAGAAGACCAACGGATTTGAAATCCAGAATAAATTTCACAATATTTCAGCAGGGTACTACCGCCACACGGACTCGAACCCGCGTTGTCGGAGTGTCACCACCCCAGTCACCTGGCCACTTACCAACTTACCTATGTCTCTGGAGGCATGAATCTTACTTTCTTTCATCCACTCCATATGCACGAGGCCAACTGAGGCTCTTTTTTTGAAAATTAAGAGTAATTTAAATAGTTAAATTTTTTTTTTTTAAAGTGTGAGGTAATGGGTTTAACTTTTTTTTGGTATTTAAATTTCTAATCTAGTAACAATGACTTGATAGTAAAATTACAAAGCGATATTACGAACAGAGTTGTTTTGAGGGTTATTATACATCAATTCTTTTTTATTTATTATTATCACCTTTTATATGCATAAAGTTTTAGTTTTCCTTTGTACCGTTATCCCGACTCAATCATTTCATTCAAGATTTGAACCCATGTCTTTGAACCCAGATTATCACCCTTAAAAAAGTAATCTCAATTATTTGAGCAATCTCTAATCATATATGCATAAAGTTTTAGTTAAAAAATAAAAAAATATTTAATTAATATAGTAACTAAAAGATATATATATTTTTTCTTTTTCTTGTGGCAATAAAAAAAGAGGAATGTTGGCAATAAAAGCAGGAAAACTGCTGTTACATTATTGCCACACTTTTCTTCTGAAAATAAATTAAACCCCCCATGCTGTACTGTACAAATAAGAAGAGACAAAGACATTTTGACGATATATATATATATATATATATAAATAAATCTCTCCTGAACCAAACCACCTCTCTCTCTCTATCTCATTGCACCACTTCACCATCCTCGTCCACACCCCACCGCCTTCCTCAGAAAACCATGGAAGAACAACTCGAAACTCGCACCACCACCAACACAGCCGCCGCCGCTGCCGCGGCCGCCCAAGAACCAGACATGTTCATAGACGACATAGACAGCAACTGCTCCACACCTTACGTCAGTGCACCATCAAGCCCAGGGCGTGGCCAACCCTTCAGCGGCTACTACTACAGCGCGCCCACTAGCCCCATGCACTTCGTGTTAACAAGGACAGCAACTTTATCAGCAGCCGCAGACGAGAGATCACAAAAGCCACCATCATCATCATCAGCAGCAGCAGCAGCAACGTCCTCATTCGAGTTCGACTTTTCCGGTAGGCTCACACCTGATGGTTCAGCATCCCCACCTGGAGAATCCATGAGCTCAGCCGATGAGCTCTTCTTGAACGGAAAAATACGCCCCATGAAGCTCTCCACCCATCTCCAGCGCCCCCAGATGCTCGCCCCATTGCCCGACTGCGACGACGAGAACGATGATGATGATGATGATCAAGATTTGTACACCAACACTGACACACATACTAATTCTAGAGGTAGAGAAATGAAGATACGCAGCAAATCTCTGCGCAGAAGGACGAGATCTATGTCCCCGCTCAGAAATACTTCGTCTTTCGCCTGGCAAGATGATGATGAGTGCGAAGCTGATAACAAAATGGTGCTGAAAACTGAGAAAAAACATGAAGAAACAGGGTGTGATAGTGAAAATGCTGCAGCGAGTGGTTCGGAGGCTTCTTCTTCGAGGTCTTCTTCAGTAGGGAGGAGCTCAAAGAGGTGGGTTTTCTTGAAGGAGTTTCTTTACAGAAGCAAAAGCGAAGGGAGGAACAATGGGCATAAGTACTTCTGGGGTGGCTTATCTTTTTCACCTGTCAAAGAGAAGAAAATGGAGAAGCCTCAAAAACTGGAAAACTTGACAACCCCAAGAACCAAGGCATCATCATCTGGTACTTCAAGTGCTGCAAAATCAGAGAAAAAAGATGAGATGAAGAAAAGGTTGGTGGGGAATAATAATAATAAGAATAATAATGGGAAGCCAGTGAATGGAATAAGGGGGAAAAGAAGAGTTCCACCATCAGCTCATGAGCTGCATTACACAGCAAACAGAGCTCAAGCTGAGGAGATGAGGAAGAAGACATTCTTGCCATACAGGCAAGGCCTGCTTGGGTGTTTGGGGTTTAGTTCTAAGAGTTATGGGGCCTGGAATGGCTTCACCAGAGCTTTGAACCCTGTGTCTTCAAGGTAGAAAAGAAAAAAGAAATAGGAAAATTGTATATCTATTGTCTGATCCATGAATCTTGAAAAAAGAAAAAATTGGTAGTATAGATTTTTTTGTTTTTGTTTTTGTTTTTATCTTTTATGTTCAAGTGTAATATTGAATGTTTTGCAGTGTTTCTGCTGTTAATTTATGTCAGTATTTATGATGGTTTTTGCTTAGATTGGAAATGGTATGGTCTGGCCAATAATGGAAACTTCTTACCTGACTTGTTGAAACGTTAGATATTTCTTTAAAGCACAAGTACATTAATTAGCTCAAGTAACAAATTTTTTTCACTGCAGTTAGTTACACCCTCATAGTTTATGTTCTTCAATCAATTGTCTGGACTGAAAATTTCTAAACCCAACAAAGAGATCAACAGATCAGTGAGCTATTGGTTTCTTTACAGTGTAATAAGCACCGGATTAATTGAGTTTCTTACTTGAAAACAACTCTTAAACTTTTATTTTCACGTAATTAACTTAGTCTCCTACGAAATAAGAAGAAATTATCTTACCACTCTACCCAATCGAGCTTCAATTTTGCCCTTTGCTAGTAAAACATTTACTATGTCCTATTTCCTTCCTCACTGCACACATTTCCAAAGATCATGTATATTGGTGTTGGACAAACCATTTTTATCTTTCTTGATGGTAGACAAGGCAACTTGCCCAAAAAATAGGGCTATATAAAGGCAAATACAACAGTGAAATACAACTGTTGTCAGAAAAGCATACTGCAGAAAAGTTTTATTCTTGCAGTTTTTGGGGCAATGCTTTTGTAAACTTTTTGTGCTTTTGAAAGATTCCGGAATATATTTTTACAAATGGTATTTAGATTTTTCTCCCAGAGAAAGCAACAGTGGCCATATTAGTACTCTTTTTGTCTTATTTAGCATGGCTTGATGTAATAAAAAGATATGCAACAGATTAGAAAAACAATAAGAAAGGAAAAAAACTCAGATGGTGATAAACTCAAATGCTGTCAAATAATGTAACTCAGTTTGTAATTTCATTTGCAAGAAAAACGAAAGTTAATCATAAGTTATGATGCATTTTACTCCCTATTTATCTTTTATAAAAATATCATTTCTTTTGTCCTTTAAAAATACCCCAACGATAAGAATTAAGGTCAGACCTAGTTCAAAAACTATGTTCGATTCCTATCTCCTTCCTTTAAGTTGAGTCTCTTTACTTACTTGATGGTTGGTCATTTCACCCTGAATTTACTAATTAATGGTCGAGTAACGTCAATTTAGTTTTCGTGGTATAAGAAAAATCCTTTCTTTAAACTTTAGATATATCCATAATGACACGAGTAAAACGTAATAATATTATAATTAATTTTCTCCTTGTTTGTGGCCTACAGGTCTGTTGTCACGTAACCTGAAATGTTAAGTAATAGTACCTCTGTTGGATGCTTCTAATCAATGATTTGACCCACACGCTTTAGTGGTTAGTTGCACAGCTCTACTAAAACTATCAAAGTAAGGAGGGGCCTCTGCTTGGCCAACAATGTCAAGCTGTTTATTGTTGTATTTTCCTATCTATAGGGCCGGCTTTTGAAGCATATTGCATCATGTCCATTTTATTATTGTAAAGATATTTCTTTTGACATTCAAATGGGGCATGATTAGTGGTGTAAATTTGCAATATCATTTTAAAGAAATTGGAAACTTGTAGAAACTTGGGAAGCTTTTTCTCTTTATCTTCTTAGTTTATGGATCCTTTCCATTGCTTCCATGCTTAATAAACAAAGACTTGTATGAACGAAACAAAAGCAGGAGGCATGTTATGTCAATGCCTGTTTCACGGTGCTTATTTTGAGGACTTATAAACAATTTTTATAAAAAAAACAAAGGAAGACACGTTATTTTTATTTTAAGTACTTTTAAAAATTTTAATAAGTACTGTCAAATAAGTTTTCTTAGTTCGTTGGATCAGGCCATCAGGGTATTCAATGTGGTTTGGTCTTTAACATTATGATGTTATGAGTATGAGTTAATATCAATAAATAATTTATGTTGTTTTGTCATACGTATGTTAAATTTACCTGTGAAATTTACTGAATAATAGTGAAATACACAAATAAAAAAGATATGATAGAGTCTTCACCAAAAAATAGTGTTAGATACCGTGAATGATGAGGTTTTCCGCAGTTATCACGTGACCAAAAGCATCCATTCTGACATGAAATTCTTGGAAAAATAAAAAACCAAGGTTGTAAAATTTCTCCGCTTTAGTTGGGAAATGCAAGCCCCTGCCTGGAAAATGTGACTGCCCTTTACCAACAAAGTTGTAGCTATCAATTTTTGATTAAAATTTAACAGAATAGGATGCATTAAGGGATTTTATAATCTCAAATTAGATCCAATATGATTTTATCTAAGATTTTTTTTTTTTTGTCATTAAAATGTTACGTGGTAATTGCCATGTGTTTTTATTATGTGCCGAGGAAATGGATTTCGAGAAGCAAATAGGTATAAAATTTCTTGACAAAAAATTTGTTGATTTTGGAAAATACACTTATTAGAAAGACTTTTCTTTAACTCCTTCGGATCCGGTAAAGATTAGAAATACGCTAACTCAAAGCAATTAGAAAAGAGAAAATTTGTTGATAAATTCAGAGATATCTGGAAGTTAGCCTGTGAAAAGATAGCTGGACAATCAGAGTGAAGGTCCCAGCAAGCACCGTAGTGGTTTTTGTTGATGTGTGGGGATGGGGTGTTTTCCCCCAGGGCGGGGGGTGGGGAGGGGGCGTGGGAGGGTATGTGTTGGGCGGCCAAGGCGTTTGCACTCGAAATTGTTTTCTTCTAAGCAGCACCACATGATTGTCATGGCACTTACAGCTTTTTAGCTTTTAGCGTTTCGTACAAAAAGGCCCATCTAAAAATTCGACAAGATCGTCGGCTAGTTATATATTATATTCTAACTTCACCATCAAGTTACGTGAATTAATCAAACACTATCTAGAATTTTTGTTTGCTGGTGTTAAATTCACAAAATGTAATAATTGTATGTAAATACGTTTCTCTTTATGGTATGGATGCTTTGTTTTTTTAAAAAAAAATTAAAAATACCCTATAATTCAAGTCACTTTATTGGTACAATCAGTAAATAGGGACCAAACACATTACTCCACTCAACCGTCGACAAGTTATGAAGGCTGTCCATGCATGTGAAAGTAAGTGATGATGCACGTTTTCCGTATTCCTCCGATTCAGCATTTTGTTGACCTTTTTTCTTTTATTTTTTTGGGTTAAAAAAAAGATATTCATTGCAAAAAAGGTATTACAAAAATTTTCAACCGATCCTCTGAGGCGGGGCGTCTTTACGTGGCAAAAACTTAAGAAGATGTTCAACTTTGCTTATTTGGTGCTTATAAGATAATAAAAAATACATGAAAGGGTATTTTTTTTAGGTGATTATAAGTACTCTAAATAAGCAGTAGGCCTTGTGCTGCCACTTCTTTTGCGATCTAATTCGTAGGCCAATTACTCACACGATTGGTCAAAGAGAGCTTCACCTGCTGTTGAAGCACTTCAGGTAATATGTTTGATGTTTGAGTTGTGAATGAATTCTCTTCCTTACAAGAACGAGGCCACTACCCCTCAATTGACGTCACACCCTTTTGTATATGTTTTCTGGTTAAATGTTTCCTTCTCCTTCCTTGTCAAGTGTTCTCAAGTTGTGCTTGTAAATATATGGGTGATTAATTGATTTACTCGCACAATGGGGTCATCTCTTGAAGCGTGCGACAATTATGGTGGTAGTAAATGCTTGCGTCTGAAACATGTAATGCTTTAGTAGGACATGGTACTAAGTGGATTGAAAGCTTTCATGGCTATCATATTCTTCATTTAATTTGGGACAAGAAACTTAAAACTTGTTAGTAGCCGACCACTTCATTTGGCTGGTTTTAAGTGAGTGGTTCGTGATAATTCTAGACTTGGCCTCATTGAAGCGTACTTTTAGTGACTCAAAATCGTCCGTCGTGTTCTGTGTACAGAGATTGACAGCAAGCGAACCATGCAGTGGAGTGGCCCATGAAGATGGGGTTTCAGGTATAAAGGGATTGATTGGATTGGTTTTTTCTTAAGAGCTTTTTTCTTTTAACAAACTAACTTTAAAAAAAAACTGTATTTGAATATTTTTAAAATTTTAATTTTTTTTAAAGTCAAACCAATTAATTATTGCAAAAATAACATTCCTTTTTTTGGAGAAAAAAAAAATACTTTTTTCCCAAGGAAAAAAAATCCAAACAAGCCCTACATGTAGTCGATATGAGGCATCATAATGAGCGAGATAAATATCTAAAATGAGTTGCACAAAGACATTAACACTAAATATTACATGCATGAAAATAACATAAAAAACATCCCTCGACAAGAAAGAGTGACGTCATGAAATCTATACTTAACCATTAACCACTCTTACCTATCAAGAAATTACTTGGTTGGTTGATATATATGTATACAACCAAATTCACCACATCGAGGATCACATTAAATAGAGAACAAAACAAAATTTTCAATAAACTGAAGAAGAGAGCATGAAGAAGGCAAATTTAAACGATTAGAAAAGTCTCCTCGCTGCACATGTGATGTTTGCTCAAGTAAAAAATGTGCAGTGGAACTAAATCAGGAGTAAGAAGATGCTAAATTCCTCACTGGTGGGAGAACCTTGGAAGACTCAACTCCAAATGCTAATCGCCGATGGCTTGCCGCCAGTGTAGTATGTCGTCCGCTACGCTATCAAAGCAAAGATGGACAAGATATTCTTCTTGAGAGTGAATTCATCAGCCTTTGCTGGGCTTATTGACTGCATTCAGCAATTATCGAGAAATTAGATAAGCCATGTTCCCTCCAAACAACAACAGAAGCAGGTGATGACAACTAGAAAGTGCATCTCTAATTCCATAACTCAATGTATCCCATCCGTCCACAAGAGAAATAGTAAAATAGAAAAGCAAAGACAAAGTCGGAAAAGACATAAAACAGCAGTCTAGTGGAAAAGAAATCAACGAAGACCCTTTTGCTTTAGTATATCTTTTATTACAATACGCAAGAGAAATAATAGGAAGAAATAAGCAGTGTACTTTTTGTTAGGTTATAAATGAAACCCAAAAAAAAAAAAAATTCCTTATCCCAGTAGGTGGAATTGGCTATTTAATTAGGTCATGGTTTCTAATTAATTCTATTTATATCCAGATTTCATAAGGAAGAACATGGCAATGTTGTGTCTGTCACAGCAAAAGCCACAGTAAAAAGCCGGCTTAAGGATGGTCATATTGTACCTTGGAAAGCATGCGTTCCAACCGCTGAATTTCATTCTTGGCATAATCAGCACCCTTTTCCAAGTTGCTCTTAGCAGCTTTAAGGTAGATCTTTCCATATCTGAGAGACAAATTAGAGAATGAAGGATGGTCAGATACACAGCAAATATAACACTATGTTTTCTAGAGAATTCATCTCCTTTGAACTCCTAAGGATAAAGATGTCTGCAATATCTCTCCCAGTCACCAATCATGGTGAGGCGCAGGCAGAGAAAAGGAAAAGGTTAAGATAAGCTCATAATATAAACCTTGCAGAGGAACCCTCCAGCTTCTCAACTTCTTCCTCTATCCTGGTAAATATAGCTTTCTTCTCCTCGTCGCCTGCGCCCACAAACTCCTTCACCAAGCTACCCAAGGATTCAACAATGCCAGCCTATTCAACAAAAGAAAGTTAGAAAAAGAACTGGAAATTGCCTTAATAAATGTCCATAATAAGCCACTAACCTTGGAAGTTAATTGTCCTTTTCCATCACGACTGGTGCCACACTTCTCATTAATGAAATTGACAAAGTCATCTAACTCTCGTCCTCCATCATAGTCTTCACCAGCCTTGTTCCCCTTGGGGAAGAATTTCAGTGTAGGGAAACCACTTATACCATACCTGCTTGTCAGAAAGTTTCCATCAGGTTCCACATCTATACGATGCCTCAAGAACACAAATACATGCAACCATGGAGAACACTAGAGAGAAAGAAGGGAAGAATAAAGATGAACATGGGTGATTGAAGCAGGAGCCTAAATCTAAAAGCGCAATATCACTTTTTGACTGCATAAAGGAATAAATTCCAAGCTATAACTCACTTCTCTGCAAGATCTTTGTGCTTGTCGGCATCAAGATTAGCAATAACCACGTCTTCCTCCATTTTAAAAGCTGTTGCAACCTTTTCATAAGTCTGTAATAAAGAAAGCAAAAGAGTCAAATATTACACAATAATTTTTTTGGCAGCAGCAAGAAGGTTATAAACATTCTCATAATGCCTTACAGGAGCAAGGTGTTTGCAGTGACCACACCTGCAAATATAAATCATCAGCAGAGAAAGGCATTAAGCACAATTTTGTATTATTAACTCAATTATCAGTAACAGCATAGGGATCACCCTCCAGAATCAATAGTAATTAGCATTATATCTCAGTCTCGTTTAACTTGGATAGAGTACAGGACTTATTTCAACTTCAACATCCCAAGCATAATCTTACCAGGGAGCATAGAACTCCGCCAAGACATCCTTTGATTCATTCAAAACAATCTCGTCAAAGTTTTCTGGTGTAAGTACCACAACATTCGACGGGACTGCAGCTATCTTGACGTTGGTACCTGGGAAGCAAACATCATTAATATTAAGTAGAAATCAAACATGTGTGGACCTTAAAGTAATTAAATTTGATGTTCACAATATCCGCAATCTGATCATTGTACCTTACAATAGATTTGCTTTTTTCTTCAGATAGGAAGTATATATTATTTTACATTTATAAAGATTTTGGTTGTTTCAACAGGAAATTTTCTGCAGTTTCGTAATATATCTTTGAGTTCACTGAGTTAACTGGAAAAAGAAATGTACTCCTGTAAGAACACTCTGTCTTCGATCTTCATATTTTTGAAGAACCAACCCTGCCTTGCACTCGAATGAAACTTCCTCTTATATTTGTCTCTCTTCAGTCGGTTATCATTCACAAACTCTTGTTTGTTTTCAATTGCTTAATGCCCCTGTATGAGTTCTAACTTGTTATATTTCCAAAGAAAGCACTAGAGTACAGTACTTGATAGATAACTTAAGAAAGGAATCATTAGAAATCAATAAAAGCAAAATATTTAGCTTGATCATGAACTTTTTTTTCTTTCTTTGGGGTAATAGCTCCATGGGGAAATTACGAGTTAGTTTGTACCAGTGGCTCATCAAGAACAAAATAATGTTTTATGATAATTTCACAAATGATAGTTTACAAAATGAAGGCTTGATCCAAGGTGGAAGGAGTCCTCTTAGAGGGAAGTAATTAGTTGCCCTAATGAGAGAGACTTTATTTTGTACCACAGGTTCAGTATACAACTACTGAGGACCTTAATGAGAGAGTCCTTTCAGATGCAATTGATGTAATCATCGACTTAAGACTAGTAAAAATATACTTGCTAATATTCCCTTCAGAATACAAGCTAGTGGAGTGCCGAAGAGGCTTACAGATTTATCTGACTTGATAACAAGAGTTACATTAAACATTCCAATTCAAGATTATTACCTCCTTCATTATTCACAAATTCAGCAAGGTCTTCGGCAGTTCGTGCACCTTGATACCTACAAGGTAAGAAGTGTCACTTAATGATAGAAACACATGCAAGAATTACTAGTTAAAAAAAGAGATTAGGGGCACATCTTAAATCTTCAAAAAGGAAAACAAACACCAATGCTTCCCGTTAAGCACAAGGCAAGGGGCCAGAAAGGAGAAATCCTTTTCAAATTAGATACTCACTTTTTGGGCTCCAAAGAACCTTTGGGAAACCACTGGATGGTGGGGTACCCAGAAACTCCATACTTTTGACAGAGGCTCTTGTGCGTGTCACAATCAACCTACAACAAAGTTATCATACTTTTGACTATTCTCTTGCCAGTCGGATTCCCAACACTAATAAGACACTTCAAATGCGTGCCAATTATGAAAATGAGAAATAGTTACGACTTATTAAGATGTTAACAAATAAAATATAAGCAGACAAGTGAAGTAATGATATACAATCCAGAGGTAAATGGATCCCCAACTCCTTTCCCCCACAAGATAAAAGGGCAAGTACACATAATACATGAGACATGAGTGATGAACAGATGACACTACATAGCCACCACACACACCTAACAACATTGATACCATTGGACGAGCTATAGATACCTGTAGTAGCACTAATAACAAAACATAGACAAAAAGAATTGTTTTAAGATCAAGCAAAATAAATTCTAAAAACTTGTAAGTTTCTTTGCTTTCTTTTATTTGGCATCCTTATCTGTAAAGAGCTTACCTTTCCAATCAAAACTGATTTTGATTTCTTGAAACTTGCACCAAGCTTTTCATACTCCGGTGCCAGCTTTTTACAGTGTCCACACCTGCCACAAAAAACCACATCAAATTTGTTAACCCATCCTATGTAAAAATTCAATCCCCTTCCAAATTAAATGTCCAGTTGAACCTTTTTTTTGTCAAACAAGCTGTTTATTCTTCCAAACAATACTTTGCGCACATTATTCGATTACTTAAACTACAAAAATTCGATAAGATAGTATCTTCAACATAGTTGAGTATAGTTATTAACATCTTTACAGACATTGTATGAATTGATACGAAAATGTTGTCTCAGAGAATCAAAACTACGAGCAAAATAAAAGAAATTAAGAACAGTGCCAAATTAGACATTCAATTTGATCGCCATTTTATCAAGAGCAAATTATTCTTTTGTAAACTAAAAAGAAAAAGAAAATCAATCAACTTAAAAGATCCAGATCAATGCACGAAGCTGACATATCACAGATCCACTTCTCGATCAAACAAAAACAAAAAAGCAAATAATTATGTTCCAATTACAACAATTATATGCATATATAATATCTATGAAATAGAAGAGAGGTGAGCATGCATACCAAGGGGCATAGAATTCGACGAGAGCTCCGCGATCTTGGCCGACCTCTTTGTCGAAGTTCTCTTCGGTCAAAACGACGACGTCGTCGGCGGCGGCGCTGGCCGACGACAACAGAGCTAACAATGCCAATGCAATATAACAGATCCGTGCGCCTTTCGACATTTTTCCAAAGTTTTTTTTTTCTTTTTTCTTTTTTCTTTTTTTGTTCTGATTGATTAATTAAACGAAAATAAATGCAAGTGAGACAGAAGTGTTTGTGTTTATCAGGTACATCTAAGGTTTTTTCAGATTTTTGTCGTACTAATTATTTATACTGCGTATTATATAGTTTGGGCTGGTGCGCACAACGTGCAACTCTACTTTTGTATTTCCTTTTCGTAATCTATAAGCATATGACACATGTCTTGTAGCTGTTGTTGACATTTTTCTTTTGTTTATTACACCTACATCTCAAATTTAGATTGTCTAGTTTTAAAATTTATTTGTTATGTTTCTTTTGGAAAAAAACATTTTTTTAAAAAATAAAATTATTGACAATTGAAAAAAGTTAGAACTATTTATTTTTTTAGAATTTCATTTTTTTTCCTTAATTCGATTCTAATACTTTGTGCGAAAAAGATGTATTAAAAAAAAAAAGATGCATTTTTATTTTGAAAAAGTCCAAACAAACTGCCTTGAGATTTAACAAAATGAGGCATAAATCTTTCCTAATTGTAAGTATTAATTTTATCTTATTTTATAAAAAGACGAGTGATAATGTTGGTTGCTTGTGTTAAGAAACGATTTTTTTCCCTAAAACTTTAGCCATCTTAAATATTCTAATAAGATTACTAACTATATAGCCTTTAACTTTCCCATGGACTACTCCATTCTCGACGTGCTCCTCTACAGCTAATATTACCTTATTGGAGGATAGAAGGGCATGACTACATCCACACGAGTCGTTGTTTAATTGAGAGAAAACCCAACTTCCATTCTTCAACCAATTCGTAGACTTTAAAAAACGCTATGGGCGCGTTTGGATTAGTTTTTTTTTTTTTTTCTAAAAGTACTTTTTTTAATAACTTTTTAAACATAATTTTTTTAAAAAAACTAAAAATTTTGACTTCTAAAAAAAATTGTATTTAAACTTATTTCAAAATTTCAACTTTTTTAGAAACCAAATTTAATAATTATTACAAATTTAATGTAACTTTTTTTAGAAAAAAAAAATTTTTTTTTTTGAAAAAAAACCAATACAAACAGACCCTATATTCAAAGAAAAGGCCGTTTTGACATTTCACCAGAAACTAGAACAAGAGAATTACCCCCACACTACTTTCAAACAGAACATGCGTCCTCACTCAAGTCCAGTGAGAAATGACACTGAAAAGATAAAAATCCAAAACTGTTCCAATTATATAATCACTTAATGTACTGAGACAGCCATTTGAAGCCCTCTCCATAACCCATTTTGCGTACAATGCTGCACATGAACACCTCAAGCGGCCGCACGTTTGAACCATCCAGGTTTACCTTTCCCTTACCAGTGGTGATGCCAGTCAAGCCCATGTGATAAAGCAATTCGTCTTCGGAGGCAGCATAAGGGATATCAATCTTGTTACCCAGTATGAGGAAAGGGACGTTCGCCAAGGCCTCATCAGAAAGGAGAGCATCTAACTCTTTTTTGGATTCGGCAAACCTTTCCTTGTCATAAGCATCCACCAAATAAACAACTGCATCCACCTTCACACCCGAAAGTTGCATGGTAGACATAATAACAAACACTAGTTATTGCAACCAAGACCATCAAGGTAAAAAACATGACACAGTTACAAATGCATTAGTCAAGAAAGACCAAAACTTTTGAAGCACAAAGACTCCATTAAGGTTTTTGATGAATCTCAAGGAAATAGTCTTCCGATGATTAGAAAAGAAAAATTGAAGAGTAGATTATCAAACAAAAGCATATAATATTGGCATAGCAATGCCAAAACGTTTAATCAGTTTCTAGACACTTGCCTCCTGCATATAAATATACCCTGAGATCATAGATATTCGTATCTGCTTGCAAGTTTAAGAGGTTCAATTTGAAAAGGTCGGAGCCAAATTTTAGGCATATCTGCTGTCACTTTATTTCAACAAATGGTAATACCATGAAGCCTAGCTAGGAAAAAAGTTTGGATAAAGCCAGTCTCTTTCTACGACTGAATGAAAACGTGCTATAGTGAAGGCATTCATTATTATAATGCATCAATGACATTTTAGGCCTCTATAGCAAAAAGTGTTAAGAATAGCATATACAAAGACCAAATAAATTTAGATCAAAGTAGGTGTATGGCGAGGTACCATTGAAACACCTCCTTGAAAACTGAAGGTGCTATCAGCGAACTCCCGTTGCCAATGTAGGCCTCCCATGAATCAAATAAACATGAAAAAGTTTATTTGGGATTATGAAGGCACAACAATTATTGTGATGAACCAAATGAGCGCACAACAAAAGCAAATCAACAACCAATCTAAAGTTATTCAGAAGCACTCCAAACAGAAGAACAGGATCTACTTTTGTGGTTTATTAAAGAAATGAAAATGAGCTCATCAACACGTTAAAGCCACAAAACAAACAATTTACAATTAGGAAGCAAAAGATAAAGATTAGGGCTTGATCATCAATGCCAGACTCGTAAAATTTCCAAGCTCATCATACTTAACTGTTAGTAAACTTCTATAGAGGAAATTGTGCACGAAAAGATTTTTTTTCTGACCACTGAAACAAGGTACCCCAAAATGCTAAAATATGTCGAGAGTAAACTTCTGAACAGAAATTTTTTGCTAGAGAAACAATAAGGCTGCCTACAGGAAGAATTTAGGAAGGGCAAAACCATATGTAAATATAGAGACAATGACTCAGCCGCTAGACAATTACCAAAGTTATCTCAGACTGCATTCCAACTATATGGTAACCATATTAACGTGTAACTCTTTGCATTTAAATGAACAAAAGACCATCTTAAGCAATAGTTAGTTAAAAGCATCAATATGTCACTAAAGGATCCCAGTGGCAAACAAGTACTAGCACAAAACATCAAAATGGATTTGGAATACAAGCTTCAATATCCAACTCAGCATTTACGAGATATTAAAACGACCAGTGATAACACGAGTCAACTAAACCATGACCCAGAACATGCTGAAATTACTGAAGTTACAAATCGTAAAATCAACAGAAAAGTTGCACAAGTGCAATTTACTATATATACCTTGGCATAATAATCTTTCCAAACACGGCGGGCAATCTGATGACCTCCCAAGTCAAAAGCCTTAAACTTGATTTTGCCAATACTCAGCTCCTCAGAAGTTGGGTATTGAGTGGGCTGATGTTGAACCAATCTCTGCCCAAGTCCAAAACCATAATTTAATCTTCAGACATTCGGCATATGTTATTAACACTTCTTAATCAGCAATCATTCAACCAATAAATCTCGCACAACCCAAACTTTACAAGCACGTAAAATTGTATCCCCCCTCGGCCTAACAATACCCATGTCAAAAATTACCACACATGTCTATACAATACGTTAAGCTCAACACTTCCATTAAAGTGGAGCTCGGTGCACAAAACTACGGCTATGCGTCCAGGACGGGTCGAACCCAGTTTAGGTCTACCAGAGACAAACTAAAATAGATTAAAATCACCAATTATATATTAAAGTCCAGTCCAGGGCACAAATCTCCAGCAATGCAAACTCCCTAGTCTATTATGTCCAGCATTAACTCTCATTTTTGCAAAGAGACTCAAACCGTGAAGTTCAATCCAATGTATCATAATATATCAATTACAATTATAAAACATTTCGTAGTACAATTAATAACAATGATGAACATAAAAGCGTAAACGAAATACAATTAAGGGGTAAAAAATAAATAAGAAAATAAATTTTAAAAAAAAGGAAGAAAAAGGAAACCTCGTCTTTCAACATATGAAGCAAGGTGGTTTTGCCGGCATTATCGAGGCCCAAGAACAATATCTTGGCTTCCTTTTGCCACAGCCCTAGCGATGCCAATATTCCGTAGAACCAATCCACCAGAAACATCTTTTAAATTTCTTCTCTTTCTTGTATAATTCGCTAAAACAAAGGAGAAGAGAGATAATCAACCGTTCGTTGGTTGGTCTGATCAACGACCAACGATCTCTCTCAATTTCTGCGCGTTCTTTTTGTTTGTTTTCGTCGTCCTCGTAACGCTAAAGGCCTCGCTTTCCGTATTTTCTGGAAAGTTCGCGTGGACCGCGTGCTGTATAATTATGCGTAGGAAATTTATTTTTTTTACCCTTATTTTGAGATTTTACGGCAAAATTTCCTTACTGTTGAAAAACTTTTAAAAAATGTCCTTTTGGGTACGTCACATACCATCTACACATTATTAACAAGAATCTTAAATAAAGGTAAATCACTTACTGTTTAACACGCTATCAACAGGAATCTTAAAAAATAGTAAGTGAACTACTGGTCATTACGTCATTGAATGGTAAGTCACCTACCGTTTTGGGAGGTGGCCTACCGATCCGAAATGGCTTAACCCCCTAATGATCCCTACTTCTTCATTCTCGAAAGGCCCAACATCCCCGATCCAAAATTGCAATAACTCATATATAATCCGCCCACTCTCCTTCATTCTCGAAGCGCATAAAATCTCTCTAATTCTCTTTAACACATACATACTTCTATACTATTTCCTAATATTTTTAATCAGTCAAAAAATATGAATACAGTCACTGTTCTTTTATATTACGACGGGCAAAAAATTAATGACCCTTACAGTATTGATTATAAAACTACGAAGCTTGTTCGTAAGGTCAAAATAACACGTGAAATGTCGTACAATGAATTCATTTATAGCATCTATGAGAAGCTTAATTTGCGTTATAACATCGACAAGGTTGAGTTATCTAATTGTTTCCAATAAGGGGTCGTACAGTCATAGTATCCATATTTTGGCGAGGCGGCAATCAGCAACAATAAAGATTTGATGGACGTGTTTCGGATGGCTTGTGATCATAATAACATGAACAATGCCCATGTTATTATTGAAGTAAATGCAGATGATGTATACATCCCGCAAGCAAGCAGTGATTTTTAGCGTGATGGCGCTATTCTCGACTTGAATGCCGAACGATCACATTACAACGATTCTAGATTCGACATAGCAGGGGCATCGCATGGACTTCAATATGGACATATTTCAGTCAGAACCCAACGAAAAGGATGAGAATATGGCCTTGAACGAGAATGATGCCTGGTACAATGATGACGATGTCTTAGATGGCAATTTAAACCCTGGGAACGTAAATGCTGAAAGTGAGAGGTCATCTGGTAGTGTGAGATCCAATGGTAGTGCGATACTAATGTCCAGGGTATTTGAAACTGTAGAGTTCCACACTGTTAATTAAGAATATTATATAGATATTATGGACAAGCACAAAGCGCACTTATTTTGGGATGAGAATACGAAGGAATTGACCCAAATTTATGTCTTGTTTGTTGCATAAATGCTTCCAACCTTAGAAATCGATGTAGGTGGGAATTGCGGGCAATTCGAAAATCCACGCACCGCCAGTTTGAAATAACAAAGTATTGGGCCGTGCATAATTGCTTCGGTGTTAAAAAATGGTCCGACCATAAAAATGTTACCGCTGCACTGGTCGGATCTACATTTATGCATTTCGTAAACACAAGCCTGATTTCGAGGTGGGCTTTGTACGAGCACACATTAAGGACACTTTTCTTGTGGATATTTCATACAAGAATGCATGGCATGGCCGAAATAAGGCCATCGAAATGGTGTATAGCGATTGGGACGAGTCGTACCAATTACTTCCACAGTTTTTTAGAGTTGTCAAGGCAACAAATTTGGGGACAGTTGTAACATACAAGTTATTCCAAGGGTCGACATAAGGAAACAAAATTTTTGATTATGTGTTTTGGGCATTTGCACCATGCATTGCAGCGTGGAAGCATTGTCGTCCAGTGCTCTCTCTTAATGGTACCAATTTGCACTGTCAATATAAGGGGCATCTTTTAACAATATTGATCGCTGATGCGAATAAGCAAATCTTGCTGCTGGCGTTTGCAGTTGTTGATGCAAAGACAACTGATGGCTGGTCATGGTTCCTTCAACAGGTACGGATACATTTTCTCCAAGATATGGAGGCGATTTGTATAGTATTTGATAGACATGTAGGAATTTTTGCTACAGTGAATCTTATCTCATCTAATGGTGAATCGTATCTCATCTGATGGCAACTATGGGTGAAGCATTGAATATGCTTGAGGCACCTTAAAAGCAATATCATGAAACAGTTTCACAACCAATATATAAAGGACTTATGCTGGTTAATTGGCAAGGAAAATCAAATTCTCATACATGTAGAAGTACTGCAGAAAATTTTGAAAGTTGACCCAACACCAAGAGGGGCTAGTAAATAGGCATACGACGATCTCACCGACATAGACCAGAGATATGGACGTTGTGTGCTGATAGAGGTTATCGGTGGGGGATGATAACGACAAATAGTGTGGAGTATTTCAACGATGTTCTTGTTGGAGCAAGGTATTTGCCCATCACAGCGTTAGTATCACATATTTTTATGAAGTGTGCCGATTACTTGTACAATCGGTCTATACATGCAAGGCACTTGGCAGATAAGAATTTGTTATCCAGATTAGAGCGAGAGAATTGTTTAACAAGTGGGAAGCAAAGTCACACTTTCATAACGTGTTAAATATCATAAATTCTATCTTCACAAGATAAATAAATTACTTAACTTACTACAAAATAATGCAATTTAAAACATATATATATACACACACACACACACAAATATACATATAAAATATTCATATGCTTGTGAAATATAGATATACATATGCATGTAAAATAAACACACACACACACACTTATATATATAAAAACACATATAGTTATACACGTATGAATACAACATGTGCATATATTGTATACATACGTATATATTGTATACATTACACATATACATATATATATATATATGCATATTAACAACACATATATACACGAAAAAAATAATATATACCAAATAAAAACACGAGAATTTAGAAAATTTATAAGTAAAGGCAATTTCCTAGGCTTAGGGTATAAATTTTTTGCAAAAAAAAAAAGGCTTGGGATAGGATTATTTTCAGGTGGAATCCAAAGGGTCACGGGAAAAAAAAAGAGAGAAGAAGGAAGAAGAAATGGGGAAGGCGAAGGGGTCGGTATATACTAGGTATTTTCAGTAGGTCACTCTCCGTTTCGGTAGGTGACTTACTGATATCCATTAATGACGCAACGGCTTCGCTTTTCAAATTTTTTCAAATTTCAGGATATAGAAAACGGTAAGACATTTACCAAAACGGTAAGTAACCTGTCAAAAAGGGTATTTTTGAAACAATTTTAAAAAGTAAGGTAATTTTGTTATAAAATTTCAGAATCAGGGTAAAAAAATTTCTATATGTGTATGCATGTGAGTGTATATATATAGAGAGAGAGAGAGAGGAAGATGACTAACCCTAGAGAGAGAATGACTGACAGCCGATGTTTGTGGACAAGTAATAGACCTATGGGAGAAAATAAGATTATTATTATAATAAAATAATAAGTTTTTCATAATACTTTATTCTTTTATCAAGAAAAAGAGGGTGTAGTGTATATAAAGGGGGTGTAATATGAAAAAATATTTTAACTTTTCATTCGTAGATCATGTTATTTGGGTTATTTATAAAATTTAAATTTTAAAAAAAGAATAATTTTTTAAAAATATTTTTTTCACCCTCAATACCACCTTTTTTGAAATATAAATTTTATAAATAGTTGACATAATATTATACATACATAAATAGTTAAAATTTGTTTCTCATATTAACTCCAAACAATCAGTTCTAAAGATGATCAAAGTGAAACCAAAAGATTGAGCAAATGAACAAGCATCCTAAAATGTCGATGCCATAGTTTGAAAAGCTTCCAAATCATAACACGTTCGGGCACCATAATGCTTTGTATAAAGACATTTATTCGTTTGGCTTAATTTAAATTATAGCTTATGAGCCCAAAACACACTCAAAAGCCTTGTGAAATTTCGCAGAGGCTGCAATGGTAGGGATTATATAATTATCACAATTTGCAGTGACATTGAAGCTCATCATCCAGATGTCGAGATCCAAGGATTCTATTATCTGTTTAACCCACTTTCTTCCTCAACGTCAATCAAATAAGTAGTCAACAAGAGAGGAAAACAAAGAGAATGTTTGACATTGCTTATTTGGACGCTTATAAGCATGTAAAATAAAAAACACTATACTTCAGCGCTATACATTTAGATTAAAGAGTAACTTGCGTTTGTGCGTCTCCTTCACCAGCCGGTATCAACTATTTTGCGCCTGTGGGCGGTTTTTCTTCTCGATAGGAGAGACGTGAAAAGGGCGGTCCAGCACCAAAAAGAGACTACAAGGAGAAAGATTATTCAACGATGAACTCAACATGCCATTTGACAAAAAATCTAAAGTAAAACCGAACATTTTTTCTCATATAGTCTGCAACAATGGCTGAAATCAATTGAGATTAAAGGCAGTCAGCCCACGTACAATTCTCATGCAACCTCAAACCGTTTCTTTCCGGAAAAACTAAGACTAATAAAAACTAAAATAGAAAAGGGAAAATTGTTTTTTGCGCTTCCAAGGCTCAAAGCGACTAAACTAAACAGCATTCATCTGAAGCACATTGCATCGTTAGCTTCCTAAAGTTCATCCTGCAGAATATGATAGAAGCATAAACACGTCAGGAAAAGGAATTGAGAATACTGCCAAGAAGTAGAGTTATTATCCGGGATGCAAAAGGGAGAGAGGGAGGGAGGGGGGGGGGCATAGAAGGTGAGGAAGGGGTCAGTATAAGGCTTACATGCTGTGCATCATCGTCCTCCTTCTCGTCATCTGATTTTGAGGCATCGTCATCTTCATCTTCAGCCTGAAGAAAAGCAAGTTCCACTCAATAAGAAATAAACAAATGAAAACTATAAAGCCTGGATTCCCAAGTTCTCAAAATTTTTAGACGCATGCATGAGCAAGAGATCAATTTCATAGGTGAGAAGGCAATTCTGACTTACATCAGAATCAACTGGATCATCCTTCGCTTCCTGAAAAGAAAGTTGAATTATAGAGTTAGAGAGATTCATCATTACAAAGCAAAATCTGTAATACCATGAAACTAGCATGCAATTTCAAAAGTGTAACATAATGAAACAATTATGGGTGTATATCTGCAATGATAAACCTCTAGGACTTCCAGATATTCTAACACCAAGGGAGCTGTATCTCCAGGTTAGTACAAGATCAATATATTCTTAGATCAGTTTGTATTTCATTAATAGTAAATGCACGACAAAGAAGCCTGACAATGCACCACTCTAAATGAAAGGGGCACAATTCATACCTCCTCCTCTTTCTTCTTCTCAGCCTCATCAAATGCAGCCTTCTCAGCCTGCAAAATTAGCATTTACACAAGCATCAGCATATGGTTTATCTTGCTGAACCTTTTCGCTACTTTAGATATAAGACTACTTACATCCTTGTGCTTGCCCCATGTATCTTCAGCAAGCTTCTTCGCATATTCAGGATCATCACATACCAAGACATTGTCAAACAGGGTACCAGATTTCACCTAAAAAATCAAATGCATTCAGTCAGCAGGAGTTCAAATAAATGGCAAAAGGCCAGTAGGAAAAGCAAAAGACCAGAGTGAACTCAAATTCAAGATCTTTATACCTGCCACAATTCAACACCTACGTACTTCAAGTTCGGGTAAACATAGAGATTGGGGTCATCCTCGAACTCTGAACAGAGAAGCAGTACCTTGTGTCAGAGAGCTAATAGAATACAAAGATATTAACAACATAAATGCAAGTCAAGTAGACATGGACAGACCCGGGTTATCAATCATTGGAGCCTTCCACTTGCCCTTGTAGTTGGGGTTCTTAATTTTCTGGAAGAAACAAAAAGGCCAAGTTATAAAGCAATACTCACAGAGGGAGGGAAACTATAAAACAACTAAAGATTCCACAGACCTTTGGCTCCCATGGACCCTTGTACTCAGGGTTGGGAATGGTTGGGGCTGTCCATTCGCCATCTTCCTCATCATCCCAATCGTCAGGCTGCAATAGTGATCATGTCAGTCAGTCACTACTCACTACATTAACAACAGTCCTTTGAAAGACATGTAAATGTATACATATATGTGACATGTTAATAAATTACCTTTTTGGCATCAGGATCTGGAATCTCTTTTGGAATGTCATCGTAGCCCTGCAGACATAGAAAACAAAATAAGTTTTACCGGAGTATGTAACCTTGTCGCATCAAATTGTACTTTGGAACACAAAAAGGAAAAGAAGTCAATCAAGACTATGCTCACCTCTGGTTTCTTATCTTCAGGATCAGGAATGTACTCCTTGTCATCCCAATCTTCTGGCTGTCATTACCATATGGTTGAATTGTTATATGGTTGAGTTGTCACAATGGTCTCGAGTGTAGACATAATCATCTAAAATAATATTTGACTCATGGAATTACCTTCTTTGCCTCTGGGTCCTTAATTTTCTTTGGTGGGAGAAGATCCCAATCTTTGTACAAACTACCAGTTTGCTTCTCCTCATTGTCAATCAGGATGCTGTAGGTAGCATCAGGACGGAGGATGAATGTGTATACATGAGTCAACTGGTCAGTCTCACATGGGACTTCCTTTTTGATCAAGTTGTTTTTCCCATTGTAGTTAAGAATTGCGTGGACTTTCTTAGTGCTATAGCCACAGATATCTGGCCCAAACATGATACTACAACCATGTATATGCCACCAGTCAGCAATGCAAAAAGAATATAAACTTACAGCACAAACTAATACAGGGAATTTGAAGACTAAGTATAACCTGTAAGGAGTGTCACCACCGAATTGCTTTTGGTCAATGTCACCGCTAAGCAACTTCATGTACCCACCACCACAGTCAAGTTTCTGTTCATGCTTGACGGAGAACTGGAATACTAAGGTCTTATCCTTGTTGCTGAATTCGGGGAACTGGGCCGAAATAGCATAAAACCTGTAGTCTTCACTAGTCTGAATACCTGCAGTAAGATGTAAAAGTAAACATTCATTAAATATATCATGATCCAAATTGTACGAAACCTGACCAATCAACATAGAAAAATGAAAACAGAAAAAGTCTGAGTCAAAGATGAAAGATTGTAGTAGGAAGAACGGGGACAAAAAGGATACCTTTGTCATTAGGGTCTCCATTCCATTTTCCAGATGTGTAGTTCCACTCTCCAGCCATCTTTTCATCTTTTTTCCAGTCAGATACAACCCACCTATTCTCCCAGCCACCTTAAATCACGCCAAGTCAGACAAATTAGTCGAAAGCAGGTAATAAATAAGAAGTAAATATAAAAAGTAAAACTTCTCCATTTTGTAAAGGAGCATATGACAAATTGCTTCTACAAACAAAGAGTAACACTCCCCAAAAGAAAGCCACAGGTTCAATGTAATCATAGAATTCAAACAATCATAAAATTCAAAGGTTGGCAAAAATCTTTCCACCTCACAATGCTTCATTTGCAATTAGCTCTTCTGCTAGAACAGCAGTAAATGATGGAAGCAATACTGCAACATCTATGGACCACTATAAAATCAATTCACCATAAAACATAAAACGAACTTTAGAAAGCCGATAAGGAGTTAGAACACTCTGAAAACATAAGGTTCGATTAGATAATTACACCACGTATACACCATTAGAACAATTCTAATCGATCAAAAACTATTTACACATCCCGATCACCATATTTAGCAGTAAACAACGTCCCAAAACAACCAATGATATGAATCACCAATTTAGCAAGCCAGCTTTCTCATAAACAAAATTAATTACAACTTAGAGTGAAGCACTATGATCAATTCAGAATGCTTAATTCGTAAAAGGACATAAAAAGCAACAAAAGAGAATAACGTGATAAAATGTTTCTACTAGCCAACAGATCTGCGCAAAAAGTCAAAATCGCGTACGCATTTCATCGCAAAATCAACACATTTGACTCAAACTAATCAGATCCACACAGAAAAGGCCAATTAAACAGCGATCATCAATAGGTACATACGATTAACATCCAGAACTAATCCAAAATGCCAAAAATTTCACCGAGATCAAAGCATCACCTAGTGATATATGCATATATAAGTGTGTGTGTGTGTGTGCGAGAGAGAGAGAATAGAAAATGTACCTTCGAAGCGTTCTTCGAGGAAGACCTCAGACGAGGCGATGGCGAAGAGGAGAGAGAGAGGGAATGCTAGAGAGAGAAAGTGAACTCTAGGGTTTTTCCTTCTCTGACTCGCCATAGCTGATTTCATTGGAGAGAGAAAATCAAAAGTAACCAAACAGAATGAGGACTGAATGCTACCATGGGAGAAATGGGATATTTATATACGCGATGTGCTCTACGGGCCCCACATTTGGGCCCGGACGCCTACGTGGATGACTTAGCGAATGGAGACTCGACACGTAGGAGTAGATCGTCACTGAGGAAGACGTGGCTGATTTAGATTGGGACAACGCGCGATGCCATGAGTGGATGGATCGACACTTGTACGGATATAGATGATGATTACCTATCCCTTTTGTATTTTTCTTTTTTAGGTATTATATAATAATAATAATAATAATAATGATAATAATAATAATTTTATTTTAATTATTTACCAATTTTGTGAATAAGAGAATATATAATCATATTTAGTAAATGCGAGTGTGGATTGCATGATTGTGCATCTGAGTCTTGGACTCTAAGCAAGTCTCTTGGGAGATTGAATGGGTGGAATTGGAAAATAGTAGTAATTACACAAATCTTGATTTTGAAGGAAAAATGAGCTTTTTTTGGTTGATCCATAGAAAAAAGCTGCTTTTTGAATGATTGGTTTATGTGCTTTTTATACTCTTCCTTTTGATCCAATTTACATAAGCTTTTTACGTTAAAGAAAAAAGATTAACTAATCATTTTTAATTTGGGCATGACATGTCCAAAATATTTTTCATTTTCACCAAAGAGAAGTATTATTATCCATATTACCTTTAATTTTACATTCTGTAACATCGAAATTATATTTTCTATATAAAATTGAAATGTTTATCTAGTAACGTCAAAAGATTATACAAAATTAATAATATCTCCTATGCCGAACTAATGTTCTTTATAAATTGACTTGGCTCAAAAAATTGACTCATTTTATTTATAATATAAACTTTAATTAATGATTTTCATTACCTATTGCTTAATTGTAGATTTTAGCTGTTCAGTGAAGCTTTGAATAAAAGTGCTGTTAAATAAAAATCGTTGATTGTTTTGTTTCATATTTTAGGAGTTAAACTTTTAGTTATCTTAAAAGTAGTATTACACTTTTAAAATTATGGGATAATATTTTTGAAAAAATAAGAAGAAATAATATTTCTCATGTAATGTAAAAACAGCTTTGAAAACGTGTTTTTGGAAAAGCTCAAATTTGGACTTTCTAGTTTTTTATCTTTTTTTAGCTCTGACTTTTGTGCATAAATTCTACGAAAATGGGTTAAATACGTTAGTTTTAACTTTTAAATTCACAACAACTCTTTCAAGTATTTGAAAGGTAGATCAAATAGACTTTAATTTTGTTATATCCAAACTAAAATTTTTCTTTAGGATGATTTTTGTTCTATTTTCAAAATATTTTTTGAGGATGATAGAGCATCAAGAGTTTAGATTGAATTTCTTTTTTAGAATATAAGAGAAATGAAAAAAAAAAAGATAAATAAGTAAAAGAACGAGCAAGCAACAAAAGAAGGCAAAAAATTAACTCACTCTTTTTAAGTTTTTAATACTGAGTGAGGGCTATTTTTCTTTTTTTTTTTCCTGAAATAATTACGTGACAAATAAAATCAGTTGACTAATGTGACATTACAATAATGGGGCATCTATCTATCCTTAAAATAATGACGTGACCTTATCATCTCCAGAAGCTTCTCATGTAATACACAGGAAACCACGTACATTTTAAATTATAAGATAATGTCACAAACGTGAATTTTACGATGATGATCTAAATCAAATCTTTATTAGGTTGAGTAGAAAAGCATTTTAATCGACCGAAAAAGTTTATAATATAAATGTCTCCATGCTATATACAGTGATCCGGATCTCGATTATGTCTATGAGAATGTGCTGATCCAGAGTTATTTGTTGTGGTGAAAAATTTTATATTCATCACATTACATATGTTAATTACTTAGTTTTTATTAAATTCAATTATACGTTTAGACGCATAGTTGAATCTAATGTAACTTTATTCAAGACCATTTGCTCACATTAATACAGTGGCGGATTCAAGGGGGCCGAGTAGGGGCCGTGCCTCCCCCTCCCCTGGTTCTATAAATGTAGTTTATTTATTTATTTTGGACCATTTCCTTTATGGTGATTAATTGTAATCTTTTGACCTCTTATATCAACCTTAAAAAATCAAAATTATTAAAGTTAATAAGTTGTTTAAAACGCAACTTAGTGAATTACCTAAAATTATAAATGTGGTGAATTATCTAACTCATAATTAGAACTTTAGTTAGTAACATATAAAGTTTGAAAATCTTCATCAATTTTTATTTTGATAATAATATTTTTAAAATAGGATGGGATAGTTAATAACTCAGTTATTAGTTTTTTATGATTTCTTATACTATGGAAGTGCAATGAGTGTAACTTAAGATATCAAAAGAAAGTATATATATGCAATATATAATTTTTGGAGGGGTCAATAAATGTAGACTAATTAATTTTTATATGTACTTAAATGTATTTGGAAACAAGAAACATTTTCTTATTTTGATGCATATTGCACGCTGCACATACTGTAATATAATGAGAATAATTAAACACACAGATGCACACACACAATTTGGTTGGCAGGGTTAGGGCCTATCTCGTTGGGGGAGCACATATGATCATAAAGTCCTTTCTTAAAACACACACACACACACATATATGCAAAATTTTTGTGGACTTTGCCCCTCCAACGTTGAATTTTTTGTTCCACTGCGGCATTAATTTTTGGTTGCTGCTCGACCTGAAGTTCCTGCCATCATCGAGTGTGATGCTTTACAGGTCCTTAACTGCCTTTCTTTGTCATTGGAGTCTGATTAGAGGCTGCGTCCTATTATTCAAAACTATCGAAATTTCTTATCTTGTAGTTTTGGTTATTTTTTTAAACATATTTTTTGGTGCGCCAATCACGTGACAGATTGAGTTATTCGTGTAATTAAGATAGGCTCTCTTCCGTTCTCTTGGACTTGTCATCTCCCACTTAAGTTATTTTTGCTTGTTCAACATGATGTCGATTCTTGTGGCATCGAATGATGTACTTTTTTTGACTATATATATAAAATTTTTTCGCCAACATAAAAAAAAGACTTTATCTAAAAGGAATTATTGACTGTTAAAAAAGAAAGAGGTGTTGATGCCCCTCGAGCTGGATAATCATGATTTGTACCCACTTTGCCATTTTATATTCTTCCCTATGGTATTTTTGTGTCCTTTAAAAATAAATTTTCTGCTTTCTGGTATGGAAGCTAAATAATTATTATGGGGGCGGTGTTTGCGGTTTGCCACTTTGTCCTTTTCTTAGCTTTGTACTTAGAGTATGTTTTGAGTATTTAAAAATATATTTTGTGAGTTTAAAAGTTAAAATTGACTTGTTTGTTCTATTTTTTTTAAAAAAAAATTTATACATGTTAAAGTTAAAAACAAGCTATATTTTAGAACTTTTCGAAAAAAGACTTTTAAAAAATTATTTTTACATCACGTCAGAAATTATTTTTTCTTTATTCTTTCTCAAAAATACTACCACATATTTTTAAAAATCCAATATTATCCCCTAAATAAATAAAAACTCAACTTTTAAAATACAATACCAAATAATCAACAACTTTTATTAAACAACGCTTTTACCCAAGTTCTACTACTAAAAACTCAATAATCGAAATCTGATAGTTAGGCCGGACAGACAGAGCTTTTAGCACTGTTATTCTCCCATCTCGGCCAGGAGAAATCAAAAAGGAAATAATACAAAAGAAAAAAGCAAAAAAAAAAAAAAATGGTTTCAGTAAGGCATATCCACATAATATTCCTCAGAATCGGGGGTATAAATTGAAATCGAAAGCATTTACCTTCAAATTTGAATTGCATTACACATGTAGATATTTGATTAACTTTGTTACTCCCGTTAAAAAAATCATTTCTAATTGTGCCGTTCAATTCTGAAGTAAACAAAACAGTAAAGACTCCTCTGGATTCAAGAGTGAACAATAATAATAAAGGGATTAAAATGATGAACACAGCAAACAAATGCAAAAATAACACACAAAACGAATGTTGACGTTAGTGTAGTAGCGTACATATCTCAGAGCAATTTAAAGAGGAGTCCTCCGTGAGCTGCAAAGAAAGGAGCAAACACCAAAGACTCAACAGCCATGAGCTTTATCAAGATGTTAAGTGATGGTCCAGAAGTGTCTTTAAGGGGATCACCAACTGTGTCCCCAATGACTGCAGCCCTGTGGGCATCTGATCCCTTTGGACCTAGTGCTCGGGCATGATCCGACGCGCCAGCCTGTGCAAAAAGTCACATTTTAAGATTATTTGGCTCTGTTTACTTATAGAAAACTAGAACGGTTTTTTTAAAATTCTTTTTTTGGGAAAAAAAAAAAATTAGAATATGTGTTTATCACCTCTATGTACTTCTTCGCGTTGTCCCATGCTCCTCCAGTGTTTGAAGCTGAGATCGCAACCTGAAAGAGAAATGGAATGCCTTGAAACACTCAAACTATGCGACACAATGCCTTTAATTCAGCACAGGCTAGACTAATAGTAGCAACTTTTATGGTTGAATAGAAACTGCATACCTGAACGCCAGAAACGAGTGAGCCAGCAAGAACACCGGCAAGTGTTTCTACTCCAAAGAATGTGCCGGCAATGAGTGGCGTAAGCATAACTAAAGCACCAGGAGGGATCATCTCCTTCAATGAAGCATCAGTGGAGATTTTCACACAGGTTGCATAGTCTGGTTTTGTTCTTCCTTCTATAAGCCCTGGAATGGTATTAAATTGCCTGCGGACCTCTTCAACCATTTTCAAGGCTGCTTTTCCCACACTCTTCATGGTCATGGCTGAGAACCAATAGGGAAGCATGGCTCCTACAAGCAATCCCATGAAGACTTTCGGGGACAAGACATTGATTGTCGCGATACCCGCTCTGCTCACATAGGCTCCAAATAGAGCAAGAGAAACAAGTGCAGCTGATCCAATTGCAAATCCCTAAAAAGATGAGAAGCTATTGGATTTTAGTGAGTATGAACTCAGATATTAATTAACTCTATAGAAGAAGAGTTGTCTATCGAAACAATACTCTAACTGATCTATTAACAAGAAGTAGATCAACACTAGGGGAACTAGTAATGTGTCCGGGGAAATTAGTACAAGAAGCCGTGGATACACTTCTTGATAATGGAATCCTTGGACAACCAATGAAGAATGGTCATAATAAAGTTTACAAGTCATTTAAGTTATGAATATATGACAGCCCATACCTTGCCAATTGCGGCCGTGGTGTTTCCTGCAGCATCGAGGGCATCTGTTTTTTCCCGAACAGTGTGGCTCATGCCAGCCATTTCGGCTATACCGCCAGCATTATCACTTATTGGGCCGTAAACATCGATTGCAAGCCCAGTGGCAATGGTGCTGAGCATTCCTAAAGCAGCAATGGCAACGCCATACATAGCAGCCAGGCTGAAGCTCACATAAATAGCGGCAGCCATGGCAAATATTGGAATGATAACGGATTTGTACCCCAGAGCTAATCCAAAAATCACATTTGTTGCCGCACCAGTTCTGCAAGAATCCGCCACATCCTGCACCGGGCTACAATTTGCAAAGACAGCAAGAATTATTTTCAAGGTCTTACCGATTCCCATGTAGTGGCGGAGCCAGGGCCCAGTGCTCAGCAATTTAATGAAAATTTGCGGTTAAAATTTTATGTCGGGAAAAATCAATAATAACATGTTTCTGAACAAAATTCAAATAATAGCTCACCTGTAAGCATTGCTAGTATAGTATTCAGTGGTATAGCCAATTACCAAACCAGCCCATAAACCAATTGAAACACAGAAAAAGAGGTGCCTGTAATGGTTAAATATCACCTGTGTTGATCAACAATTCGGCCAGACAGCATGAGGCATGTAATAAATTATTAAAGTGACAAGAACAATACCAATTCTTTACGACCTTGTCGATCTCGAAGTCAAATAGAGTAAATTCCGATGGTACAGAAACAAAAGTGACCACAGCAACTCCAAAGGTCATGATGATTGTTGAGATGATGAGTTGCCTCTTTAAAGATGGTTCAATCTCAGGAGCAGCCTTTATCTCAGATAGATCAGTTGCAAAAAGTGTTGTTATCAAGCACACCATAATTCCCATTGAGCTAATAAGTAGAGGGTAAGACATGGCTGAGTATTCATGGTTGGTTCCAAAGGATGATAGTGATGCTAACAAAAGTGCAGCACAGGATGATTCAGCATAGGATCCAAATAAGTCAGATCCCATCCCTGCAATGTCACCTACATTATCACCTACGTTGTCTGCAATAACCTGCAAAAACCACAACTCTTCGAGTTGATTAAATTACGTAAATCTAACAGGTTTATAATTAATACGTACAAATTATTGTTGGATAATATAGGGCATTACAGCTGGATTGCGAGGATCATCTTCAGGAATGTTCTGTTCAACTTTTCCGACTAAATCGGCACCAATATCAGCTGCTTTTGTGTATATACCACCCCCAACTCTTCCAAAGAGCGCCATGGAAGATCCTCCAAGACCATAACCAGTGATAGATTCATAAAGCCCCTCCCAATCATCCTTGTAATATAATTTAAACAAATTGATAGAGATATAGAGGACCAGGAGTCCATTGGCAGCCAGGAGGAACCCCATCACCGCCCCAGAGCGAAAAGCTATTTTGAATGCCTTGTCGATGCCTTTTCTCGCTTCCAAAGTGGTCCTGGCATTAGCATAGGTTGCAATCTTCATTCCAAGGAACCCCGAGAGAACAGAAGTGAGAGCGCCAAGCAAGAAGGCAATGGTGCTAAATACAGCATTTGCCAAAGCTGGTTTGCACATATTTCCTTTTTTATATGTGCAAGGCTCACTTTTGGTACTGAATCTTGTGACAGAACCAAGGAAGAGAAATATGATGACAGCAAATACAACCATGAAGGCTCCAAGATACCTGTACTCCGTAACTAGAAATGATGTTGCCCCTGTAATATCAATTCTGAGACAAGTTAAAATTCACTGTGTACTTTCAATTTGATCTGAGTATCCTCTAAATGATCTCTATCTACATAACAACATGCTATGCGAAAAATCAAAACAACGAAATGATCATCAAGAACTCTTTCAGATAATTGATCACGAATTAAGCACCATGTAGCTGATAACAGATTATACAAGTAGTTGTCTAGTGCAAGACATTCTCCATTTTTTATTTTCTTTTTTCTTTTGATTGGTTCAAGATATTCATAGTACAAGAAAGACCATCAAAATGAAGTCTATAAAAGAGAAACTTACCAACAGAAATGGCATTCTGAATTTCAGCACACTTGTTAACAACAACAACAGAGTCAACACCTTCTTCTTGTTCATCTTCTTCAATCAACTGGTCCTTGTATCCATTCTGTAATCCCTCTCCACTCGAAACTCTTACCTTAGAAACCAAATACCATTGAACCAACGCGAACCCGATGCCTACTAAGGCCGCGAGAGGTATTAAAATCTGTGTTAAGGCCTCACTCAGCAATCCCATTTCAGATTAACAAAGAATACTACCGTTTTCTTGCAACCTTCCTATCAATACCCTCTTAAGATGACTTGTATTAGTCTTCTGAATGCTTGCATCACCTGCAAAAACTAAAAATTTTTAATCTGTTAAAAGTTATCGTAATCCTTAAGTTCTTGCATGAGCAATGCATGTGGAGATACATGAATTGGTGCTGATTTGATTGACTAGTAGATAGTATTTTATTACTTTGCGTTTCCAGTAAGCCTTCATGACTTCATCAAATGTTGTACTTGTACAGTTTAAGTTATAGAATTAATTATGTATGAAGCGTTTCAAGAGAAAATCTTAAAAAAGGAAAAAAAATCTACTGCTGGTAATTCTAAATGGGAGTTTACATGCGTCCAAATCAATATTTTCTCTTTAAATATTTAATAGTAATGACTTTTGTCGTATTGTCATATAAAGTTGTCGATTAATCTATTTCTACCCCATATTTTATAAGATGTTTTTCTTTTTCTGATACAAGAGAATTCATCCGGACATAAAACTTCATCAAAGTTTATCCAGGATTATAAATTCTGTAACGCAGTAATGTATCTTTTAAGTCAATCAAGAATAGTTTGTTTCTCTTTTTCGGGTGTACGTATGAGTTTGTCTTTTCTTTTATTTCTTTCATTTGATATTTTACAGCCATTTCATGATACCCATTAACGAGGCTGAAGAAACATGAAATTGAAAAATCTTCCAAACCGTTGGCAGCATTACTAAATGCAATTCTCGCCTGAAAATAATGCCATGCTAAACCGTTGCCAAAATTCTGGCCCAAAATAATTATAAAAAAAAAACACAAGAAAAAACTGTTGTCGAAACTGAACTTCCTTATGCCCAACAAAATAGTACTTGGACATGAAAAATGAAAAATAATTAACTTCTCAGAAGCATCTAATACATACACACTCTGCTATGGAGATTTAGATCCCCCTATAATCTCGTAATGTCTCGTTGAGGTAAATCCATTTCTGACATGATATCCACTTTGATGAGGTGGTAACTCTTAACACGCCCTGTGACCCTGGGTTCGTTTTCATTTCAATCACCACCTGAAGACAGAAGTTATCCAATGCAAAAGGTGTCGTACAACTATGAAAATGAAATCAGCTAATTACGCTCCTGTACCAAAGAAAAGGACCATAAGCAAGGGCAACCTTCTGCTCGAGTTTATCAGTTCAAGTTATCACAAAGCTATTTTCAGCACACGAGAGCTTGCTACTTCTGTACAATCTGCCTTGGCCGGGTTAAACTCCACAAAGACGTGCTGAAAGATGGATGGAGAGAAAATAGTAAACATGAGTTTGCAAAAAGAAAAATTAATGAGCTATAATAATATGTGCCTCTTGCTCCAAACAAGAAAAAATTATAACTGTAACAACGCTATATTCAAAACAATAACATCTTCTTCAAATGGAATAGCTTCTTGAAAGTAGAAAGCGTCTAGACCTTTCTCTGCATGTCAAAGTTCAGAGCTATCTCTGTATCTAATATTGAGTGAGCTGCACACTTCAACTTGGTTTAGCAGGATACCAAGACTGATGAGTTATGAACTCCCTAGCATTTTTCTCAGTAAAGAAAGTGAAGAGGCGAAAGAGAGGTTGGTTGGTTGGGTGGGTGGGTCACAGTTTCATAAGTAATATATTATTATACAGAATAATAAGGCATTCAAGCTTTTCCATCTTGAGAACTATTTAGAATTTTAGATTGAAATTCAAGCAATAACAACTAACAAGGACACATCTAAAACACCAAATAGACAAGCTCTCTTCCAATGACAGCTAAACACATAAGCTCTTTGCGTTATAAACAAGAAATTTCTTTAATCCAGAGGACTTGGATCCATATGCATAATAAAAATACCTAGGAGAAGAGATGAATAATAATTTAAACTTATAACCAGATCACTATGACTCCTAAAGCAAGATGTCAAGTACTTTTGAGGAACAAGAAAAATTGAAGTGTGGTATATGTAAATATAGAGTACCTCTCGCCCATGATGTTTTAAAGGCTTCAAGGCTTCTTCAGCGTGTTGGAATGAATATGAACTATGGTGCTTTCAAAGTTATATTGACTTTACTGCTTGGCATGCCCACAGAGGCAAAGGAACCTGAATTAGGAGAGGTTGAGCAGTAATAGGATGCTCAAAAGACAAGCTTTCTGCATGAAGCTCATGGCCGTTGTATCTTTCGCCCTTCCACTCGTAGACACCCTCATATTTCACATCTCCTCTAATGGGAATTCCAAGATACTGGCAGTGTAACCGAATTTGATGCGTTCTCCCACTTTGAGGGTATGCTCTTACCAAAATTTCTTCTTTCTTCACATTAAGATCTATAGCTGATTTCTGCTCAACCACCCTAATTTTCTCGTCATCCTCTTCTGATCCAGAAAACTCTTGAACGTAACTTTGCCCATTTACTGACAATACTTCAAATCGAGTTTCCATGTCTCTAATAATTGACCCACCTGGTAAAGCCTGACCCACATCTGATGCTGCATAAACACGCCAGGCTCCATACTTTGATCTGCCATGACCAGACCTAATATTGATACTTTTCCATTTTGGAGCTGCTCCAACGCAGAAAGCAACATAAGTCTTCCTAACCTTGTGCTCCGTAAATGCTTTCACAAGCTTTGACGCCACTTTGTGAGACTTCGTAATTATAGTAACACCACTTGTGTCGCGATCAAGTCTATTAGCAAGATGGAGTTCTAGCAGATTTTCCTGCATCACTGAATATCAAACTGCATCAAATATACAATAAAAATAAAATTTGAAAAATTCAGGAAGCTGCAAAAAATTCCTAAATAATTAATGCTATTTGTGTGCCAAAATCCTTGCATCAAAAGCAACTTTTTAAGTGACTTGTCGCAATGCATGGATCAACCATGATAGCATGATTCTTACTTGCTTTTACCCTCAACAGTACTAAGCAACTTAGAGCAATAAAGCCTTATCTCTAAACTACTTTCAGTCTATATAAATTCTCTTCTGGTTCGCGTAACACTGGTTAAGACTGCATTGCCCGTTAAGCCACACATCATCGGATAAATATTCCTTTATTTGGATATAGCTCTTTTCCTCATAGTTTACTTAAAGCTAGTGAATTAGCAAATACCAAACAGCATCAGACGGAAAAAAAGGAAAGTCAAATTGATCTGGGACACATGTGCCCCCTAATTGTTGGGTAACTTTCAACACTCCCGTTCCACATGTCAGAAAAACCTAAGACCTCCCTTTCGAATTTGCATGTCAAGTCCAGCATAAAAACACTTGCACGTAAAAATCTTACCAGCTGCATAATGAGTTCTTTTGCTAGCTTCCACAGTCCCTGGATGTCCATCTTTAACAGATAATGGCAATATTCCCCTGCTCTCTTTTTTTGATGCAATTAAGCATTGTAAAAAATTTGTTGAGCTAGATTTTAAGAAACTATATATAGTCAATTCAAGCCTCCAACTACTGATACTTTGGTATAATGACAAGTACGTTTGCTAAAATCGACGAATAATCTCACATATTAGACCCGCGATAGCATAATAATCTAATAACTAGCACACATATCTCACCTCATTACCTGTTTCCGGGACATGAGCACATTAAACCAGTAACATTAGATTATTACATGCCCACACACTGGGACAGTAACCACATTATTAAGAAATGCGCTTTTTTCTATAACTACCTTAAAAAGTTAAAATTTCTAACTTCTCAAAAAAGCTAAATTTGAGCATGATGTGCTTTTTCTTAAGGGAAAAGTTTCTTTTTTCTTTCTTTTTTTTTTGGAGAGAGAAGCTAATCTAAACGGGTCCTATTACGATAGCACAAGCCTAAACTGAAACTTCGACTAGACCAAAGTGTAACCCTTTTATTGAATTTCATCCAAGATAGAATCTTTGAAGCGATGGGGGCGAGTTTGACTCACCAGACTCGGATGACTCAGCGAGTAGACTCGGGAGAGCAGAGAGCAAAGCCTCACAATAAACACCTTGAGGCTTGTTGAGAGCAATGAGCCACTGGTCTTCGAATAACACATCGTCTCTGGTCAGACTAAAAAGCGCCGATCTTGACGACGCCGTTAATGCTCTGTTCACTTCCATGTCTTTCGATATGGGTGGCAGTGGCGGGGACAGGGGCACTGGGTAATTTCCCAAACTTTTGGGGTCATTTTCGGGAGAATTTAATTGGGTTTGTGTTGTTGCCATTGAGAGAAGCCGGAAGGGTTTGCTGATTCTGCAGAGGAAGGTGGGTGGTGAATGAAGATGGTGCACCAGCCACATCTTTCTTTGAAGTCGAAGCGCTTTTAACCATAAATCGCTAACACGTTTTATGATTCGGCCACTCGGGCTGCAGCCTTTACTAATTTTTGAGCTAAAATAGAATAATAAGAAATAAATTGGACTTGTATTTTCTTTGAAAATGAGTGTATTTTAAGATTTTTTTAGATTGAAAAGTTTATTTTGATTTTATTCAAATTTATTAAAGAATTACTCATATAAGTATGTTTTTTGTTCCCCCAAAAATGCGCACACACACACACAATGTCAAGAAACTGTATAAATATGAAAACTTCTATGCCATTTGGGTTAGAGAATTTATGGAGATAATCGGATTTTAAATTCTTATATTAAAATTTTCACAAAAGTTTTTAAGTTGGGTTTTTTCGTTCCTTTGTTACCAAATTTAGATGAAAAATCACAAAAATCAAATTTATATCTTGCAAAACTTATATTTTTAGTTTTTAGTTACTAAAATAGAAAATTGAGTTTAACTATTAATAAAAGAAATAAAATATAAAAAATTAGAAAAAATTACGGGTATCAGATGATATGAACAAACAAACACTCGTGATAACATTAATCGGAAAAATAAAAAGAAAAAAAAATAAAATCACACCACCTTTAGAAAAAGTATTACAATTACAAATTTTTTTTATCTAAAGATTAATTTGCAAATTCAAGTAAAAAAATGGGACCAATAAATGTTTAGGACTGTGCATTTATCGGGGAAACCCGATCCCCAACCCAAAAAATCGGGTGTGGGGAAATAATTTCGAGGAAATTGGGGAATTGGGGAAAAATTTCGAGGAACAGGTTGGGGATCGGAATTAAAAAAAATTCCACGGAAACCCGAAACCAGAATTTTTTTTATAATTTTTTTTAAATTATATATGTTATAATGTTTTATATATGTGTGTGTATGTTTGTATATAGTATAAACGTTATATAATATCTTAAATTTTTTTACCCTTTTTCTTATATAAATATATGTATTCTAAACTAAAGTTTCAGAGTTCACACAGCTTCACAAATCACACCATTTGTCTTCTTCTGCTTTTCACCTTCACCTTATCACCTATCAGATCTAAATATATTTTTATTTATATTTTGAAGTTTAAATTTATAATTATTTTATTGATGATGATTATTCTTTCTTATTCAATAGGGCAAGTTAGTACTTCATAGTAAAACTAGCTAATAATTGAGACTTGAAAATGTAAAAAATTGATATATTAATAGTAGAATTAGTTTTAAATTTAAAAAAAAAAAATCGGGGATTCCCCAATTCCCGGTAATTTATTCCCATTCCCCATTTTCCCAAAATGTGTTTCTCATTAGCAAATTGGGACAGAGAACGAAATAAAATTCTTTTCCCAAAAAAATATTAGAAAAAAATATTTTGTTGATTGGGTCGGGAATTCCCTAATAAACACCCCTACAATTGGTGAGTATAAGACAGATGTGTTTGAGTCTTTCAGTAGGAGGGCCTCTTGGTTGGCCTATTATGGAACTACACCAACCCAAGCCCATTTTCCCTGGGCCCAATATGGTCATCTTCCTTTAAGACACGAGGTCAGCAGTACTACGACGTCGTAACAGCGTAATAAAGCTTCAAAAACCTCTCAGGGGTTTTTGTGCCCCCGAGGAGAAAAATAATTCCTCCAAAAATGTCATCTTTGATGCTGAAAAGATCATACAACACACTAACTGTTCAATCTCAAAGCCCTTCTCTAAAAATCCACTTGTTCACATCCATTTTCTCTTCTCTTTCCCAATCCCAACCTTATACTACTACTACTACCCCTAACAGAAAAGATTCCTCAATTTTCGTTTCTGGATTGTGTGCGCAAAACTTCAGCTATGCGCTATGTTCGGAAAAGGGTTGGGTTCGCTTCACGGACCTGAAATCTCCATCTGGGTCTATTTGGGCTCGCTTTTTTAGCTCAGAAGCACGTGCTGCTGCTGCTGTTGAGGCTGCCACGTCAGATGGGCTAACTGTTGAAGGCATTATTGCTAATAATTGGACCATTTTTTATGAGGACGAGAGTGATTGGAAGAGCCATGCCTCTGCTATTGCTCAGTCTATTCATCTTATCAAGAAACGACTTCAAGTATGATTTCTGTACTTTTTAGCTCCTTTGTGATCTCTTACTAGCATTATCATGTATCATCCAAAACCCAATTTCTTTAAGTAAGTCAGATAGAAATTTTATTAGCTTAGTATCTGATTTTGTGTTAATTTGTGATTCTTGCTTTTGTTAACCCTGTTCTTCATCTTGATAAAGATCATGGCCTGATTATAAGTATCACAAATAAAAACGTAAACTTTGCGTCTAATTGATAAAATTTTATGTTTTTAAATTATTATTCGGCTTTGAAAATGATCTTACATCAACTGTTGGATTTTGGTTTCTTTTTAAGTTCAAAATGTTACAGTATATTTTACATATTTATCAGCTTTATCACCTAATTGGCGTGATATGCAGTCTCACATAGTGTCACGCGTAATTGGAATCGATTTTGAAACAAAAATGTCGGTTTGGCATTTGGTCCGGGGGTAAAAAGTGGGTGGTGCCACATATGAGATGACATATAGCATAGCTAAATTGGTAATATATATTTTTTTCCCTTTATCTTGGTGATAGTGGAAAAGGCTAATGACTAGGCTGGAGATGTTATCAGTGGAGCTGAATAAGCCAGACCTTTGGGATGATCCTGTTCGTGCAGGGAAGATAAGCCGTGACCATGGTTCACTCATGGGTAAAATGAAGGAGGTGAAGGCATTTGAGCAAGAACTGCTTGAGCACATTGATATGATTAAGCTTGCTCGTGAAGAGAATGACCAGGAGTTGGAAACGGTTGGTCTTCAGTTTCTTTTCTTTTCACAGGGTGCAATTCATCTTGTTATGTTTTATCTTTTACCTGATCTTGATCTTTTATGGGTTCATGCAGCTTACAATATACCAATTTCTCTTAGTTGGTGATATCAATATATTGTTAAGAAGAGTTCATATAGTCTAGGGGGCTATTCTACTGATGTGCATGTGATGTCTGCGTTACATAATAAAAATCAATGTAGCAGTTTAGACTTATTGCTTTCTACCTTAAAAATCAAGGGAACTGAAGGTTTTATTGAACTATGTGATGTTGGGATCACGTGCTAATATTTGGATGAACAGGTGCTAGCATTTCCCGTTACTCATTTTATATTTACACCTTCGGCGGATTGAGTCATTGTAGCTGCTTTCCAGTCAGAGACAGGTGCTTCCTCCGACGCACCTTTGGCTGAGTTGCAAGGAGCTGGAAAACTTTAGTGATGATATTTGATTGTATTCCACTTGTTTATGTTTGTCTCTGGATTCTTCTTGTTCTCTTAGTTCTGTTTATCATGGCATGATAGTAATTGAGTTTCATTTACTGTCAAGCTCCAAAACGATAACAAGAACTTTACACATTCAAGTAAATGAAAAGTGGTAACCGCATTTTTGGTTATGAAATTTTGTTAATTTGGTGGTTGACTACTTGAAGGTGAGCCTATCCGCTGCATGATATATCATCTCATTTTAATACTTTCTTGGAAATCTTTTTCTTGTAAACTTCAAACCTTTCTTGGGGAAAGCAACAGAGGCTGACCTGGGATGGAATGGGGCTAACTAACTTTTGTTGCAATAAAGGCATAGTATTATTTTGTTGTTAAGATAGTAATTTGAAAAGTTGTTTTCTGCAACTCATTTGTACTACCTATTACTTATATCTTACTTTCTTATTGCAGGAATCACTGAAAGCTCTACTCAGGATGAGAAGAAGCATAAAAGAAAAAGAACTTGAAGCTTTATTGGCTGGGGAGCATGATTCCTGCTCTTGTTTTATAGAGGTCATTTATGCTACTCTAATAATTGAATATGCTTGAATTGTTAAAATTCCTTATTTTTCTCAGTTGTTTAATGATATGTTTCCACCCTATACCAAGATCTAACTATCTTTCATTTTTTTGTTTATACTTCTTTTGGCACTTAGGATGAAGTATGGAAAATCAAGTAGTTGGAATAGTCCCTTATCCCCTAACAGAAGTTTATGGTTAAAGCAGGTCCAAGCAGGAGCTGGTGGTACTGAGAGCATGGACTGGGCTTCAATGGTTATGCAGATGTATAAGGCATGGGCTCAACGCCGGGGTTACAGCACTACTGTGGTTGATGAAATGCCTGGTGAGATTGCCGGAATCAAGGTCCACAATCTCAAATTTTCCTCTTTTTCTTTTTCCTTTTCCGAAATTAGATTTTGACCGTATGGTTATTAAAAGTCTTGTGACTCTTGAGCAGTGAGCACCTACGGAGAGACAGCCTTCACTCTCCTCTATGATGTTGGAATTTCTGATGCAAACATGCATGCACACTCTCTTTCTTGCTTGCTTGCTCAATCCCCTGCCTTGAGATTAATAGCTTGCTTTCTAATTAATGATGGAAGATACCTCTGTAAGATGTGATACAATTATGATGATAAGCAGGGTCATATCCATTTTTCCGCTGCACCTCATTAATGGTTCTTTGTCTTTTGAGGATAAATGTGCTCACAATTTTGTTAAGATGCATAAAAGTTCTGAGTATCTATTTCCTATTTGGTTGTGCCACTATGTGACACAATTGTGACGTTGGAATTGGTGATGGAAGATACCTCTGTAAGATGCGACACATTTATGATGATGAGCAGGGCCATATTCCATTTTCCACTGCACCTCATTAACCCATGGTTCTTTTTCTTTTGAGGATAAATGTGCTTATGGTTTTGTTAAGATGTATAAAGTTCTGAGTATCTATTTCCTATTTGGTTGTGCCAGTGTGGCAGTACGTGCATATTAACCGATATGTGATGTATCCGGACATGACACTTGGATTTTAGAATGGTAGAGGTATAACGCGACAACAAATTCCTGACTCTTATCAATGTTGTATTTCAGCGGGCAACGATCAAAGTTGATGGTGAATATGCATTTGGATATGCCAAAGCGGAAGTTGGAGTGCACCGATTAGTGCGCATCTCACCGTTCGATAGTGGAAAGCGTAGGCATACCTCGTTTGCTGCTGTTGCTGTTATTCCAATTCTAGGTGAAGGGTTTTCCCATGTTCAAATTAATGAATCTGATCTACGGATTGAGCGAATGCGAGCTGGGGGAGCTGGTGGTCAGCATGTCAATACAACAGAGAGTGCTGTCAGAATCACTCACATTCCTACAGGAATCACTGCCACTTGTCAGAACGAGAGGTATATACAAATTTTTCTCATGCAAGCATGGAGATGCACAACTGCCAATTTGACTGTTGTAGTGGTTTATTCTAATGACAGGTCACAACATCAAAACAAAGCTTCTGCCATGGCGGTTCTTCAGTCTCGTTTGGATCAGCTTGAGATGGCTCGCCAGGCTCAGATGAATGCCCAGCACACACAGTCCCTTACAGATATTAGCTGGGGCAACCAAATTCGGACTTATGTACTCCATGTATGCCTTGAAGCTTTTCTTGTTCTATAATATTGTAACTCTTGTATGCCACACCATGCAGCCTCCTAATATACCATCATCTCTTGCAGCCTTACCGCATGGTGAAGGACCTTCGGACCAACTATGAGGTCTCAGACCCTGATTCAGTCCTTGAAGGAGATCTCGACGACTTCATCTTGAGCTTTTTGTCTGCATCTATGGAGAAAGATGAAGATAACTGAGTCATCTATAGTTAAATCTCAACTAACAACCGGAAAGTTGGGTATTTAATCTTTAGTATCTCGATACGTGATATCAGTGGTAGCTTGCTCTCCTCCTGAGCCACAAGCACAAGTTGCACATACTTTTGCAGAGGTTAGACAGCCCTCTTCTGTCAAACTAAGGGAAGCATTGAAGTGCTGTTAGCATCTTTCCTTCTTGTGATATCTTCTAGTTACTTATCTGATGATAGCAGAGGAAATTTTTATTCTCTCACATAATTTTTCTGGTGAAAATTAAGTCAAGTCATGTATATTCGTTGTAATAATAGCTTTATTGGGTGCATCATATGGCTGAGGCAATCTATAAGAGTTTTTAACTCGTGTCTAGCTTCATGAACAAGTTAATGACAGCACAATCATTTTATAGTGGTGGTCTCCTGGAATGCCATTTATTTTTGGCTTGGATAATATTATACGTAATGGAACCTTATTTTTCTGATAAGTGGTATCACGGTTGATTTTCATTTAAGGTTGTTCCGTAATAGCGTTTCAACTAGTGTTTAGTGTTTTGATTAAGTTAAAACATTATTTCTTCCTATTTTTGTTATTCGGTAATCAGTGTTTTAGATAATATTTCTTCTTGAAATAGTGTTGTCAAAACGTTAATAATATTTTTATTAACATTTTAGGTAGCATTTCGGTAATCAGTGTTTCAGGTGGTACAATTTAGTGTTTCATTTATTGCCAACTCTCTCTTCAATATGTTTTGGTAATTCTACTTACAATATAATCTCTGTCTATATTTTTATATTTTTTTTCACAAATATAAATTTAACGTCCCTTTTTCATGGAGATTTGCCCACCACAAAAATGCACAGAGGAACAGGACGTATAACACAAAAATTTATTTTAGGTTCTATCCGTGCCAAAATATACTAAAATGGTGCAAGTCCTATTTGTCCATTTATTAATTTTTTTTTGACAAAATAAATTTTTGACCAATTAAAAAATATTTTTGTACTAAAAAGTATCTTTTATAATATTAATAAAACTAATTTATCAAAAAAATAATTTTGCTATACTTCAATAATAAAATACTATTATAAAAAATATATATCAAATTATTAAATAAATTGTTGTATTTCAATAATAATAATAATGATTATGCTTATCAAATATCAATGTCTTTTTACGTCATTTTGTATTCATCAACTATTTAATAGCTAAACACATTTTATTCAATTAGTTAGCAAAATAGTTATTCGTTAATAACTAAAATACGACATCTATCAACTATTTAAATCGCTATCAACTATTCAAACTGTGAGCTATTCAAACAACTAATTTTGTGGAACAGGTACTTAGGAACTAAAATAGTGGTGTATTGAAGTGGAGTGGAATAGGCTATATCAATGTGAAAAAGAATCCAGAGTTTATCGATTTACCTATCTATAAAAAAATATATTAAAGCTGAAGGAGAATGACAAAGCTTGACACCTCAACTCACCAAAGAAATGAGGACTTGACATCTCAGTTAAAAATTATATTAATTCTTTAGATATTATTAATTTTTTGGTGTGATACAATGTTAGATTAATATCAAATATATACATTATGTCGACTTTAATTATATATATGATAGCGCAAGTTAGAGCTATGAGGAAAACTCATTGTGACAGGTTATCTTCTTTCCTTCTCTTTGACCCATTAAAAAAAAAAATCTTCTTTCTTCCTCTATAATTTGTCAACAAATGATAAATATTTTTAATTCTTTATTGTTTATTTATCATAAAAGTTATATGAAGTAACCTTCTAATAAGACTTATGAATAAAGTATAACAAAATTTAAAATTAATAACAGAAATTAGATTATTCACCGCCCGTGCGTAGCACGGGAGGGTGTTTAGATTAGCTTATAAAAAAGCTACTTAAAGCACTTCTAACTTTAAGTGGCTTTTTTTTTATTGTCAATTTTAAGTAGTTACGTGTTTGAATAAAAGTTATAGTTATAAAAATAAGTATTTACATGTTTGATTAAAGTGGGCTGAAAAGTAAGTTATATAGTTAAAATAACTATTAAGGACATTAAAATATAATTTAAAAAGGTAAGTATAAGATAAAAGAGAAAAGATATTTTAGTAATAAAAATAAAAAGATAAGGATAAGATAGTAAATGATTTGGTCAAACTTGCTTTTTTTCAACGTGCTTAAAGCCATAAAAAGCAAAAGCTGAGGTTGAGGAGCTTTTTATTTTTTACTTAAAGCTACGTAAAAGAAGCACATTTTTAATTAAAATAAACACTTCTATTAGCTTAAATTAGGCTTTAAGTAAGTTTGACAAAAAAAAAAAAGCCAAACCAAACACACTCTAAAAGGGTGTTTAGCTTTGCTTCTTTGGTACTTATAAGTACTTAAATAGTAAAAAATATGTGAAATTATGCTTTTTTTAAGTACTTATAAGCACCCTAAATAAGCAAAGCCAAACACCCTCTAAATGCTAATTTAGAAACCTATGCTCTCTTGTGGTAAATTTGGTATTAGAATAATGTCAGAGTAAGCACTTATCAAGATTCTCCAGAGGGATTGAAACAGCAAGGTCTCTATCCTGAAAAGATCAGGATGAAAATGCGTTTGCCAAAAATGTGGAGAAAAATAAGTGATATGCCAAACGGCCTAAACGAACCAAAATCTACAGTTTGAGTTGACCAAAAAAAAAAAAAAATCTACAATTTGAAATTCAAAGCAGCAGCTCTTTATCAGGATGTAGCACCCTGAAAAAATAGTTGACCGATGGATTTGGGTCAGAACTCAGAACCCTTATATATAGTCCTAAGTGGTAGCATAATTTCTTAATATTATCTAGATGGAAAATCTCAATCACGAAACCAGAGTCTGATCACATAAATATGGAAGGCTTCCAAGTGCTGGTTTGCAGGCACCAATGAAAGGTAAATGTAAAGCATTAAACAGAAAAGGAATGGTTACTCTTAAAATACGTTATTTGTTTGTTAATACTTTCTTTGAACCTCGTGAATAATAGAAATTTCATGCACCGAGTTTCCCTTTATCACTCATCATTGTAATTATGTCTATGGTTATTTTCTGTTTTATTATCGTTCATTTGTGCTGGTTCAACATATTTACGTGATAAAACAGCTAACAAAATTTCTCATTGTTGTTGCAAAGATCTATCTTAAGCGAGGTAAATGATAAGCATGAAACAGAAAAGGAAAATTGCTTTCAAAACCATAGTCATATGTAAATATGTTTACACTGGGTCATTTATTGTTCATATCTTCCTTGAACCTCATGAATATTAGGAACTTTGTGCACCGAGTTTTCCTTTATCATTTATCGTTGTAAATTTTGTGTGTGGCTTTCTTTTATTTTATTATCGTTCATTTGCACCGATTCAATAAATTTATGCGAGAAAACAGCTCAGTAATTTCATTGTCGTCGCAAGAATCTAATTTATCTTTGCCTCTCGCCATAGAAGAGCATGTACCATGATTTCTAAGAGTAATTGCAGAAGTAGCAGTTGGGTGTTTTCGGTGGCATCTTAAGAATCTTTTTTCCTTTTTTTTTTTTTTTTTCCTTTTGGGTATGACACCAATATGTTTCGCTTTCATTATCTTGATTTCTTTGGCCTAAAATGGACCTTTCTGCATTTCATTCTACAAATTGGCTACCTCATATGATGAAATTAATTATATCATCTAATTTAGGTTTAATTTACATGAATGATCGAGATGGCCTTATAATTATATTAAAGGTCATATTCTATGAGAGAATAGTTAAAGATGAAAAAAAAGAAAAAAAAAGATAAGTGAAAAAAAGAAGGAAGGAAGAATTGAGGAAATCAAAAATCAAGAGGTTGGTCAATTTTAGGGGCAAAGTCAAAAATTTATTCATTGAAATCAATGTAATATAGCAATTCACACATTAAAAATAGGTTGTAAAGCAAGGCTTGTAGTTGCAAACCAACACTAATCTGATTAGGAAATGTATTAACACATACACTAATTCTTTTGATCTTATACCAACACGATATCATTAATCCCGTTATACACGAATGCTTTATCATAATTAGCGATTTGAACTTCTATACGAAGATGAGTACTAAAACCCATCAAAATACACAATAATAAAACAAGAACACATCCTCATTTTAAAGTAACTAAAGTAATTATTTACTATTAGATGAGAGCCAAAAACAGAAAGTTATAATTAAAAAAAAAGGAAAAAGAAACAAAAACAGGATGATGTGATGATATACACGAAAAACTTTCACATCCTCCAATAGTTCTTTAGTTTTTTGGCAAGAAGAGAAATTTAGTTGGCGAAGTTTAATCACCGATACACCAAGCAAAGCCCTGCCATCAAATAACAGACCTTGGGTACACAACACATTCCCTATACAAACCACTATCATCCCCAGTTATACAAAACATGAGCATCAGCAGCAGGCAATGGTAAATCACCAATGGTGGAGTCTACCATACCATATGAAACTAGAGAGTTACTCATTTGTGGTTGCACCATTCCACTACTTCCATTATTAGCTGATTGAAGAGCCACCATGTTATTGGTTCCTTGATCCGAAAAAACACCTCCATTAATGGCGACCATCTCTTGGCTGCTGCTAGTGTTGTTATCCATAGAATATTGCATATTTGGAGTGAACATCTTATCATTAATATATCCAACTTGAGGGTCACCTAGTAAATGATTGTTGGTATATTCGAAAACTCTTGGATCCTCGTATCTAGGCTCCTCTCCTCTTTCAACATGATGTAGCATGTGATAATCTTCACCACAAATAGGTGAATTGGCTTGAACATAATTCTGATATTCAGGAACAATATTATTTGCATAGTTCTCCCTGTATACATCTGCTGGTAGCTCTGGAAGATAATTTTCTATAACAGCATTTGTTAATCCTTGATCAACCCGAAGCATTCTTTGAGGATGATGATCCATTACTGTGATAAGCAGTAAATGACAGACTATAAAGATAATTTTGTATAACAGCGTCACTAGAAAAAACGCTTAAAAGCCAATCTAAACGAGCCCAAAATGACATACCATAAAAGAAAAAGAAAGAAATCATTTACCTGGCATGTGTGGATTTGAACTCATAATTCTTGCTTGTGCTTGTGGTGACAGATTGTAATTTTGAGTCTGATTGAAAATTGAAGGATGGATTTGTTGAGCATATTGTAATCTGTGGAGATACTGTGGTGGTACTCCATAACCATCGAAAGACATTTGTGAGAACCCACGAATATCTGCTGCAGGAAAAATGGATTGCCGACTTGGAAAAGGCTTTTGGCTCAATGAGTAGAGTTGTTGGTCGCATTGGAGAAGCTTTTCATAGTGCTTATCGAGGACTCCAGGAGGAAATTGCACAGAATGTCTCCTGAAGAAGATACAAGTACACAAATATTTAGACCATAAAATTTGCACCGAAAAGCATAATTTTGTTAAACGACTTAAAAATTATAAGTGTTTTGCTAATAGAATTGGTTAACATAAAATAAATTGAGTTTATGTTGGTAACTATTTATATGGCTCCAGGAGTACTATAATAAACATTATTGAATTTCTTTAGCTTAGTTATACCTCCAACATGAAGCTTGTCCTCCTGTAAAATCAGGCGCTTGTTGCCAAAGTGTATGTTTTCGTGGTTGAGGATTAGTTTCTCGAAAAAACGAAGGTCGCTGAATCAGCTGCATAAAATTTGTTGTATAAAAATTAGAACAAAACGTTAAAATTTAATAGCAAAAATGACAAACTTAAAAGAAATTAAAGAAAAGTTTCTTTTTTATTTTTTTAAAAATACTAACTTCAATTTCCAAAATTCCAGGTTCATTTTCACGAAGACTGGCTCTAATGGCCCCAATATCAGACCATTGAAGTTCAATCTTACTCTTCAATGCACCTTCAAGAACTTCCCAAACCAATTTGCGTTTCGCAAAATAACATTTAGCTATCAAATCACCTTCATACTTTGAAGTCCTCTGCAAATGCAAATATATGTTATTTAATGTAAACACTAATGATAAAAGAAATGCTAAAATTACCAAATGGTTGTTTAGTTGTACCTGCCAGTAACCGATTTTTAATACAGATGCTGGAAAATTGGAAGCTTTCAACTTTTCTGACATAGATTGAGATGCAAAATTAGACCTAGAGCTGTTTGATGTATAATTTTTGGTATCAGTTGAACAAGCTTCCTGTGTTTCTTGAGATAAGGCCATTTGGTCCACTAGATTCAACCAAGATGGAGTTCTTGTTAGAGATAAACCTAGAACACTTGATTGTTGTTCATGATACTCATCTTCACCATGCTGAAAATAAATCCAAAAATAACAATAATGCATGAGTTGTTTGTACTATAATTATTATCATACTTCTAGAAAAATCAAAATCCAATAGTAAAGATGAAAAAAAAAACAAAACAAAGAAGCAAAATGCAAGTGAAGCCAAACTTGAAAACAAGAAAAGCAACACTTAAAATTGCTGAAAACCAACGCGAGATCAAGATTATTCACCCACAAAACTTCAAAAAGGGAAAAAACAAGATTTCACATGCATGTTAAAGAAAAGAAAGAAAGAAAATCAGTTTTCATCTATTATGTACATGAGATCATAACAAGTCTAACAAAAACACAAATGAAAATCAAAATCAAAATGGAGACCTCATGAGCAAACAAATCAACCATGCATCACTCGTCATGCACTTAAACGAAATGACAAAAGAAAAAAGAAAACATAAAAGTGAAATATTAAGATATTACCTGTTTAAACTCAGGCGATAATCTCGTTCTTTTGAATTTAGCTATCTCAGAATTCTGAAAATCAGAAAGATCATTGCTCCTGAGATATCTTGGAACATTTGCACTAGTTGATAATCCTCCATAGCCATGGTCATCACCTTCTTGCACCATATTTTTGCTTAAATCTTCGTCTTTTTATCTCAACAGATCCTTAAAACAATCCACAACGCGACTCAAAATAATACAGACTTAATACATATTGCTTCTTTTTTTGCTGTTTTACTGACTGACTTTAATGAAGAAGCTGGTGTATATATATAAACAAGCTGCAGATAAGGCTATGGGGCAGCCCGAGACGAGGTGTAAAGAGAGAAAGTTAAAAGGGTTTTTTTTTTTTCTTGAGGAAAAAAAAAAAAGAATTGAGAAAAAGGTGGAATGCAGAGTGAAGAGGGTTACTTCTTTTTTGACTGAAAAAGCCAATCATATGATGGTTGTTGCCAAGGAGGACTCTTTTTGACTTTCCACTAAGACGTCCATCACTTGCCACCTTGAGAGAGAGAATCCTACCGATGTTTTAGGGTTTGTTCTTTTGGCGGTAAGCAAAAACAAAAAAAAACAAAAAAACAAAAAAACAAAAGTACTTAAATATACCAAACATTTATGTTACTTGAGCAAATCTACAAAAGCCAAATATTTGAAGAATTACAGCATTTAATTGTTATGGAGTACTTAAGATAATCTATAAAATGAAGGCTCGCTTTTGAGCCTTTGTAATGCCAAATTTCTTTTATGTAGTTATGTTTTGTTTTTTGGAACCGGGTCTAAAACTAAATTATAAATTAGGGAATAATTTTGAACAATCTTTCGTTTTCAAACTTATTCTTTTTACTTAAAGCAGATGAAAGGCTTGGCTCCATTATGATATTGTTGTAAAGTGTATTACAATTCACCAAGGGTTTGATATTTTAACAAATCATCATAAGCTTGATATATGCTACTTCCTCCAGTGAAAGAGATTGTCCGAAACAACTTTTTTCAAAAGCTTTTGATAGTTAAAAATTCTAACTTTTAGAAAAAATTAAATTTGAGCTTTTTTTTTTAGAGTTTTAGTTTTTTAAGGAGTCAAGACAATTATTTATTGTAGAAAGAATGTATTTTTGAAAAAAAAAAAACTTTTTCTTGAGAGAAAAAAAACAATCCAAATAGACTCAAAGAGCTTTAAAGTTTTTACAAGGAAAAAAAAAAAAAACTCAAGTACTTATTATAAAAAAAGAAATATATTCTTTATTAAAAGAATAAATCCCAAGAAGTTACAATCTGGAAACGAATACAACTTTTGCTTTTACAAATTCTTACCTTTCCGATCTCTCGCCCACCGATTTTTCAGATGTGATCTTGGATCTTCCTGAGAGGGATGTCCCCACAGAAAAGATTGGAGAAGAGTGCATGACGTATTTATTTATTATTATTATTATTCCATGTTATATAACACGTGAAAGTTTTTTATGCTTAGATTGCTACAGAGTCGGCTACCATATATATATTTCAGTTGTGGATAACGTTAAGAGGTTTTTTTTTTTTTTTTTTTTTTTTGTGGAGTTTAAGAGGCTTAGGGCTCAAGTACTTTTGCACGCGTAAAGCCTCTTTAAATTTTGAGGCCCCAAAAAGGCTTAGCTTTCACTATGCAGACATTCTTTGTGCAGCAAATTTCAACACCAGAGGAATAAAAATGGGGTTTGACAAATCATTACTTTTTATATATTTAAGAGTAGCACATGATCAATCATTACTTTTATGATGATATATAGAGCATTATATCTTCAAACAGTGATGGTTTCAACTCTTTATGTCATTGTCACACATGAGTCTCTATCTTGGTAGCAACTAGCAATTTGGGATTCTTTCCTATCTATCTGTTGGTGGAGGAGTGACAGTAAAGAGGGTCCCAACTAGGGCAGAGTTGGAACGTGCATGGTCTCTCCGGCTGCGCTAACAAATACTACGAGCCCTCTGTATTTACGCATTTAATTAGCTCTTGTAGTTTGCGAATTTTGAGGGAGAAAGATATTTATTTATTGAAGTGAAACATAATGCACTTTAGGCGCCAAATGGATCTTCTTTCATTTCAACTTTATATACATACATACATATTTATATAAAACATAACACTAAGACTATAATCATATAATTCGTAATAGGATTAATGAGAAAATAATTAGCACTAATCCCTTGTTGTTATACACTTAAAATGTTTTACTTTCTCGTTTTACAAGGAGGCAAAGTTATCTTCAACAAGGATAAAAAAATTAAGAGATGTTTCATGCCTTCTTTCTTTTTCTCACGAACTGTGTAGAGGTGACTTCTCCAAGTTGCGATATTCTATAGGTTGATTGATATTGATACATATTAAAATTTGTCATTCCAGTCAATATTGGCTTCCCTACACATATGCTTAATTGTAAGACTAGCCTGATTGATTAGGATTTTTTAATTAACAAGATTTCTAGTTTACCCACAAAAAAAAAAGAAATGCAGGCAATTCTTAAATGTTCTTTTTCTTTTCGATATATCTTTTGTCAATATGAAATCAAAGCGATCGTCTAATTAAGTTACCGTCGTATGCAATAGATTATCCAAAATTAAAGCAATACTTAAATTATTATTTTTTACATCGTACGTGCACGAGGGATCATCTTCAATATTAGATGGTGCTTAACATATCCAATAACACAAAAGTAAGATGATGTAAGACCCAAAATGCTTGAAATCTTGGATGGTCCACAAAAGGCTATATCGTCTAGTCTTTCAATTGAGAATTACTTTTGGATAATCTTAGTATCATCAGTTAGTTTGTGCAATTGGAAATCCAAGTCAACCGATGGAGATAAACGTGTGACATATACATACATATGTGTGTATATATATATATATATATATATATATATATATATGTATGTATCCTACTTTTTGCAAGTTCGTTTCTTTCTTAAGCCATCATTAAAGTGACATAGATTTGGTGTGGCTTGATTTCACGTGTGCATCTCTTAATGATTAGATTATTATCGTAAGTAATTCTAGATTTTGTGAATATTTAGGACGGAGCATGAATCAAATCTTAAGTGGGTTCTCTCTATGATTCTTATCTAAGCCTGATAAAGAAGATTAACTTGTTAATTTAAAGATTGAGTCTTAAGAGCTTTTTTTTCCCCCATTTAGCAGCCAGTGTGAATTGAGCTTTCCGTGCTCAAAGGCCAGTGACAATGACAAGTCTAACAGAATTTTTGTACGACTTGAGCTTATTCCATGCTCAAAGGCTAGTGAGAATGACACGTTTGTGACTGTGACTTCCGCTTTGTTTGGTATAACCTTATTATAGAATACTTTTTCATATAAAGAAAAGTATGATTTACTTTAAATTTTTATAAAACACTTGTAATAAAATATTTTATTTATAATTATAAAACATAAATTAAAAATAGATTATTTATATTCTATAAGATATAAAAAGGGACAAAGGCAGTATTTTTATAAGATGCCTGTAATAAGATATTATTGCCTCTTCTACACATTTGAGGATGAATCATTCTTTAACGAATAAGATAAGCAACTTATAATAAGCTTATTCTAAACACAACATTCGTCTCTTAGCATATAAAATACTTTGTTAAATAGAAACGATTTTATTTTTTGTTGCTATACTGTCTCTCTATTTATAGCTTTTTTTTTTTTTCGTGTCACTAATTATCATTATCCGCGCCCCTTATCCACCTAGACATCTCTATGATACACGGGTATCCTTTTGGTCCGCCGCTTAATCACAATCCTAACTAATATGTCTTTCTTGATTATGTTAAAGGCATCAAAGAAAAAACATTCCAGACGATCTTTAACCGGGCGAGGTAAGCAACTGGAAGATCGATTAGCAGCTTTAGCTACTGGTCGAAAAAATTATTTTGATTAGTGAGATGCTGACTTTTACTTGGATTATGTAGCGCTTGCTGTTGCTGATATGATCTTTTCTCTTATTAAAGAAGTGGAGTTTGCTGCTATCGTAGATAAGAATGACGGAATTGATAGAGTGGAATCCAATCCCCCTATTATAGCTTAGTCTTAATGATAGTAGTTTGGAGACTTAAGAAACCGAATTTTTGTCAGCACTCAATTCCTTCATCTTAAATCAAGTTTAGTTTCTTTTTCGATTTGAACTCTTAGTTAAGCTAATGACAAGATCGAATTTTTGTTCAAGGTTCTAGAGGAAGGAGAGAAATCGTCGCCCACAATTTCTCGCCCGTAAAGCCGACCTATGAATTCTTCTAAGTAGACCAATAGGTCAACGACTATACGTTATAAATTTAAACTAATTAGTATATAGGGAATGAATTAATATCTAGCATATCTCTAGCATTAATTTTCAGGATATAATTCGACATTATCTCTTCTTTAATGATAATTTCAGTCATCGAGCTTTTTGTTTCCATCAGGTCGAACTTTCCACGGAAATCTTGACCTCCAAAAGTTGATTCCAGGGAGCGCACTTCAAATTCTTTGATTTTTCTTTCTTTTTTCTTTTTTTATTTTTCGGTTTGGCAAATCCCTGGAATTGACAAGCCACACCAACCCACTTCACCGCCCAAACTCAATGTCCGGCTGCATTTTGCGAGAGTATGTGTGAGAGTTGCCAACGTAGACCTTTAACTGACATGCACCCTTCAATATTCCAGTAAGTGGATATTTGTCATGTTTCAAACCACACGGCCAAAACGTAACATTAATAATTTGGATTAAAAAAAAAAAAAAAAGGACGTTTTCTTCAAGAAATGATTGAGACTTTGAAAGCGGCTATACTTGAACCCCACTTTCTCATTACTTACTCTTTTGCATTCCTCTCATGAGAGAAAGACAATGATTGAATTTGGAATATATACATATATATAAATGGTGGGCTGAACGATATGAAACCCTTGAAAGTATTCATGATTGGTCAACGGGGTGTTTCTGAACCCCCAATCTGATAAGATAATAACAGCCAAGCTTTAAAGATTGAGTTTTCTAGAGATGTCTCAACGGTAAAAGCTAAAAACATTCACGACTCGTGATTTGGGTTCGAGTGAATACCCTCGACTTAACTAGTATTCAGTATAGGGGGCATGCTACGCACATGACGTTTGCCAATTGATAGTTGGACTCTGCTGTTTGTTCTGATAGTTGGACTCCATCAATTGAATTTTCATTGCCATAAAACAAAAAAAAAAAAAGAACTTTAAAGATTGACTAACACTGATAATCTTATTGGAGTAGTGACTCACAAGTAACAAAGATTTCCACTACAACAATTCATAAATAGGCGACAGTTTTTATAAAAACAGCTCCACAAATAGTAGTTTTAGAAAATTGTGACCACTAAGTTATGAATAACTGTCGCCTGTTTTTAAATTTTTGATAACTATATAACCCGCTGCCTATATGCGCATCTTAATTACTATAGTACAAAACTGTCGCCGGTTTGCACATTTTAATAACTAAAGGCAACTGTTCCCACAAAACCGCGCCTATCGCCAAACTTTTTATAATGTTCAATAAATCAAAAACTCTAGAGTATATTTTTTCACAAGTTGAAGTCAAAAAAGACACTTCTAATAGAATATTTTTCAATTTATTTTTATCAGTTAGAAGAAGAGAGAGATACTAATTTTTCCTTTATAAATTACCATCTTATGCCCTTATACTGTACAATTAAGAGATTATTTTGGTGAAGCCACGTTAGATGACATTGAGATTATCACGAACATTTCTTGATGGGTTATATATCTCTGATATTGCGTATGATATTGCATATATTTCTAAAATAATCATTAATAAAAAAGTTTTGCTCACCGTGAAACATGTAGGTGAACTTAATGCTCTCTAATTTTTTTTTCTCTTTTTGGTATTTTATCCACATGAAAAGCGACCACATCAGTCGATGTGATCAGATCCGCGACAAAATTTAAGTGTACTAGAAATTAGAAAAGAGTCGCGTGTTTCATCATAACTTTAATGAGTGTAAAATAGTTGTTTCTGTAATTGGAAATCCAAGTCAGTTGATAGAAATCTAAGGGGGGTTCTACTTTTTGCAAATTAAGTCTTTTACATCTGAAGCAATCATTAAGACAAATACAATAATTAAAACAATCTAAGTAGCCAATTTCACGTGTGAGTCTCTTAAATTACTACTTAAAATAAAACCTTTTGTGATCTCACGTATTTCTATATAAGCCAAAGCATGCATATGCATGAATCAAATCTTGGGTGGGGTCTCAAGATAATGCTTACTTAAGCCTGGTAAAGAAGATTATTAGGAACTTCTTTAGAAAAATTGGCTTATAAGTCACATATGTGGAGTGAAAAAAGATTTCTGGTATCAACCAGTTACATATGACTTAAGCTCCCACGCTCAAAGACTAATGACAACGATAAGCTTGTGACTGCGGCTTAAAATTGAATGATGAGTTTTTGAAAGCGACTTAAGAATAAATTTTGTGACTGTGACTTAACCACTACTACAGAATGAACCAGGTGCGAAGTATTATGATTATTTAGGACAAAGATTATCCTGTATGCGAAACTCTCGTAATGTACTAATTTTTGACGAGGAAGGCTCAGCAGAATAAAATAGAGAATAACAAGACGGGTTAATGATCTACTTAATAGTTTTTTACCTTTGATTCTTTTGACAATCAACAAATCATTCTATTATATTTGTAAGTTATGATCCCATTAATTCATGAGAGTAACCATTGAACAGTAATCCATATTCCAGCACATTCGAATTAACCTTTTTCAAAGACGTTTTCATTATAGCTCTTGGAAAAGTACCCTTTCATGAAGTTAAAATTTTTTACTTTTAAAAGAATTTGAATTTAAGCTTCTGCAAGTTCCTTTTTTCCATAAAAAAAAAAAAGACGTTAAATCAAATACTTGTAGCAAATATTCAAAAAAAACAAAATCAAAAAAACAATTCAAGCAGACCTTCACTTGGACTGTCAGTGTCCATCACATGTACGTACAACCACTATACTGATATAGCGTCTTTGTGGTCATGGGACCGGTCAGTAATCATTTTTTTCTTCCGAAAAAAACCTCTCTTTTTATGAAGTTGAATTCATTTGTTAGAAAAGGATGAACACCTTTAAAAGGTTCAAAATTAAGCTTTTATTGAAAACCAAAAAGTTAATTTTTATGAATATATAAATTTTTTTAAAGTTACAGAAAAATACATTTTCGCATAAGCCAATCAAAATGAGCCAATAGCCACATGTAAGGCGATCTATTCGGCGTACAAAGACGCAGCCACAAGGCTAGAATAACTTGTAATTTTATCAAACATATTTAAGTGGAATCAACATAAATGACCCTTTGAATGGATATTGTCATCTGCCAATTTCTGTTAGCAGCTTACATAATAACCTAATTATCTTTTTCTTTAACAAATGATTGATACTGCAGTGTTATAACACTAGCCAATTTTCTAAAACACACACACCTCCTAACGACGACAACAACATATTTAAAAAGAGAAGCAGCACGCCACCTCCAAATCAATCCAGTGAAGATCAAAAGAAAGCTTATGCAAAAGGATCCCTCAAAACCAACAATCAGGAGAATTTACTTTCAGTTGGAAGGTATAAAGAGCCGCGAGAGCAACAATTACAAAAAAAATGTACCTAAGCATTCTACCAGTCTTGGTCTTTGAGAAAATTTGGATCAACATTTTCTCAGTAATGCTATAATTTATACATGGATCAAAAAGAATTTTATGCTGGTACATCAAATACTTTATGATCACAAGGACTAAATCAGATAACAATGAATGACAGCAACATCTCCTGGAATGGAACTATAGCACACAGTGTGAGAAAAGCTAATACGATCTGGAAGTAATGAAGGAGGGAAAAATGTTCTTGATTTCATGCCTGCGTTAAAAGGGACTTTCCAAACCACAGAACCCAGGCAACAGATTGACTGTAGCCATAAACCAATTAATCGCTTTTCTGACTGTCACCAAAAGCTATATTGAAAATTTGACTGTAATCATCTACAAAATGTACCTCAAGGCCTTCCTTGACATTGGTTGCAAGCTCATCAAAATCTCTTCGGTTAGCTGAAGGGAATATGATGGTCTTCACCTCACTCCGTCTTGCAGCGATAGTTTTCTCCTTGACCTGATTTTTGGACCAAAAAACAAATACCTATGAGAATGAAGGTGCTTTGCTATGTCAAAGAGAGAATAAAGATGTCTTAAACAATACTAGTTTCTAGCCAAGGAATAGATCCATAATTAACTTTTGCTGCTTGGTTCAGATAACCAACCTAAATGGGATTCTTTGGAAACTTATACTGGGAATTTTTAGTTTCTTAATTATGGATGACATCTTAGATTGGTGAACATAACCCAAAACTGCTGACTGCCACATATCGATTCACAACTTTAAAGCAAAAGAAGAGCGTAATATTGCAAAGAATTTTTTTCTGAAGGAAGGTGCTGCACAGTGAGTGAGTAATTTTATCATTTGTGAATACTACTTGTTAAGACACCAATATTATATCCTAATACTAAATCACAATTGATGGCATCACTTTGTAGCAGTAATAATTGAACTGAATTAACAGAATAACTTGAGATCATAATAACTCTTCTAATAGTTGACTGGATTTAGTTTACATACCCCTCCAATAGGAAGAATCTTTCCTGTTAATGTCGCTTCTCCTGTCATTGCCAAATCCTTCTTGACCGGTTTATTCATGGCGAGTGACAACAAGGATGTGATCATGGTGCAACCAGCACTAGGACCATCCTTAGGGGTGGCACCAGCGGGGACATGGAGGTGAAGCTTTGTGTTTGCAAAAAAGGAGTTATTAGATTCCTTCTCAAGCAATATGGTCCTGGCACACGTGTGAGCAATTTGGGCACTTTCCTTCATCACATCTCCAAGTTGCCCAGTAACATGAAGAGCCCCTTTCCCTTCTCCTTGCTCCACTTGAATAGTTTCAATATACAGTGTCGAACCACCCATTGCGGTCCAGGCGAGACCCATTACAACTCCAATCGGGGTCTGATCATATATACGCTCCGCATGGAAAACAGGCTTGCCAACAAAATCAGTTAGGTTTGAACTATCAACCAGGACCTTCTCCACTGTTTTTGTCCCTTCACTTTTCTCACTGTTCTCAGTTTTAGCCGTCTCCTGTCACAAGAACATCAAAACATGAAACAACTTTGAAAAATAACATGGTAACTGAAAAGTATTAGCAAAAAGCCTATCAGTAATGATGGTGTTAATATAATATTTAAGCTACATCGAACAAGTACATAAGGAAAATGAAGATACACACAATGCGTCATCAGTAAAGACATAAAGTTCATTGCCATAATCATCTATAAATATAAATACGAAAATCAAAAACAGACTTCCACAAAGACTTATGCATGAACAGACATCTTACTTAAATATGCTTAAAATCAGCTGTAAATTTGAAATATTAAATGATTTACCATTTGAATACAACTGGAAGGATGTTTAAATTTTATGCTTGTTTCCAATTAAGAGAGAGGAGAAGAAAAGTCGATGAGAAAAATCCTTTTCTGACTAGCATCATATCAATTGAACCACTGATGGAAAAAAGGAGTTGGAAACCTCAGATGCCTTAGAGGCTTGATCAGATTGACTCGAATTAGCTGAAGAATCTGTCTGCATTACCTCAGCTTCTTCAGAATCCTCATAAGCCAGTTTCTTGCTGCCACTTTCAACAGTAGCAGCTCCCGCAGGTCCCCCTTGATCAACAGTCCTTTCATGAAATACACTACCAGAATCTGTCTTGGCATCGTTGGGTTCAATATGAACCTCTGAAGATGCCTCAATGGATGCCCCCTGCCGGACAAGTTTCAGAGCAATCTGCAGATGGTTAAAAAAAAAAAAAAAGTTTAGCAAAGAACTGAATAAGGTATTATTATTCTTGCCGCTTGCAATTTATGAACTTCAGACTTAAGATCATGAAAGATCCTAAAGAAACCCCCAAATATCAGAAACGTACCATGACAACTTTGAACCTCTCATATTTTTCAGGACAAAAGGGAAATAACATAATCTAAACAAAATTATTCAGCAAACCTTGCGATAAATCTTTTCAATTTGCTTTTGAAGATTTCGGACTCCTGCTTCTCTGCAGTAATTTTCTATCAGGGCAAGAAGAGCTGCATCTGTCACCTCAACCTGGAAAGAGGTTAAACATAAAAGTTCAACATTCCAGCAACGGCCGTATCTATAAATTTATACATGGAAAGTACCATTCTCTGGAAAGCAAGAACATCAAAACAAGAATTGGAGGCTTCCAATACTCAAGCACTCAACTCAGCAGCTACTACATGGTAGTGCTAGACTGCAAAGTGAACCATCTTACTAGGGAAACCTTTAGGATACCATTATATACCATATGAATAACATGGGTCTCTCATGCAGTTATCAGCCTTTTTTCAAACAGAAATTTCTTTAGCCATTTTCAGAAATTCACCGGCCATATATTAGTCACAAGTTGAGTCAATACAACAAAGATCATATATCACTTTTCGTGGTCAATGCATCAGACAACCGTAGCGTAACAAACATGCAATCGACAACAATAGTAGCATTTGGACGTAATGGCAGTGACTTCACCATAATTGAAGTGACAGTTTTAGTAAATGGTCATTCTGACTATTGAACTTGAAAATTTTATTTTCATGTCTCGCCGGAACATATGCAATGGAAGGAAAGGGTGTTCATAACATCCCATTTGGAAGGAAATCACTTAAACAACCCACCACAGACACACAGACAGAGGGAGAGAGGAATACTTGTTCAGGTTTAATCCCGCATGCTTCACGAGTATTTTTCTCCAAATAATCTCGGGCAATGTGCATTTTCTCATCCGTTATGTAGCCAGCAATGGAGATCACCTCCATTCTGTCCAAAAGAGGATTGGGGATCATTTCCACAACATTTGCTGTGCAAACAAACAAAACCTGCAAGAAGAAATTCAAGAATGGTTCTTCAATTTTATATTTGCATGCCAAAAAACCTCAAAATCAATATAGGCGAAAAAAGTAAAAAACAACAGTAAAACATATTAAAACAAACAATAAATAACCATCACCAAAAGAATCTAATCTGAATCAGGATGACACATACAGAAAACCACAGTTTAATAACATAGTTCAAATTATAAGTAAATGTTACTGGAGAAAGCTTCTCTTTTTCAGTACTCATTATGGAAGCGCATACTTGATATCCAAACATAAACGACATATGCAATCTCGAGGTCAAGAAAACACAACATATCCTTAGAACTCAAGTGACCTCTGAGGTGAATTCGGGCATTGACCCATAAATGACTGGCATACATAGATATCAATCCGCCATTTTTAGGGGAACTAAATTTTTCTGGAAAAGAATGGCCTCAGAGCTGATAAATTGTCATACCAACCAAACTAAGCTTACTCATTGCTGGATATGAGAAATAGAGCAGCACTGTAGAAATGAGTTCAAAATTTACAAGCGTTGAAACCGACTAACCTTGGACAAATCAATTGGAACATCAAGATAGTGATCCAGAAAATTGGCATTCTGTTCTGGGTCAAGAAGTTCCAACATAGCACTTGCTGGATCACCTGCATGTCCTCTCCCCAGCTGGAAAATGCAATTATGTTACAACAGATGCTATAACAGAGTGTCATCCATCTTTGAGAAATGAAGGTGAAGAGAGGGGAAAATGAGACAAATAATAACAGGCTATAAATGTAAGATATATATTGAGGAGAAGATACTTTTTCAGTTGTGAGATAATAAGATGAGCTTCACGATACCTTGTCAATCTCATCAATTAGAACAAGTGGATTTGCTGTTTCCACATTTTTCAAGCATTGCACCATCTTCCCTGGCATGGCACCAATATATGTTCGCCGATGCCCCTTGATATTTATTTCAATATCATTAGTTAAAGAAACGTGTGGTATCATTACAGTACCAAATAGCAATGTCAGTTGCTAGCCAGACGCCTACTTTCATGATTTACCTTGATTTCAGCTACATCAGATAAACCTCCAACAGAGAACCTGTAGAACTTACGGTTCAGTGCACGTGCAATTGAACGACCAATACTAGTTTTGCCAACTCCAGGAGGGCCAGAGAGGCAGATAATTTTTCCTGTAACCAGAACGGATTAAACAACGAAGAGAATATTAGAATTCTCCAACAATCTTTCCTGTAACCAAATTTGATAAAACAATGAAAAGAACATTAGATTTCTCCTTTTGCAGCCTGCTCTATCTTTTATTCCAAATATGAAGTAAACAAAATAAGAACCAACATTGACTTTTCCCCAGAGACGCATGTCGACTATCCATGAGGTTTGATGTATAAAACAAAATAATACTATCTTCAACTAAAAGCGTTATAGTAATAGACTATACCAATTTAATTTACTTGCAGGCATTATTTTTTAACATCATAATCCGCTTCTTATGCTTTCAGAGATAGCCTCAACTCCGACCATGATCTATGTTCAACTTAAGATTAGAATTATGGTCGATCTGCCAATGATGTTATGCGTTACCATACTTGCCAGGGATCACTAATCTCTTGTGAAGCAACAACCATTTACAAGTATGGTATGTGAGCAATGTGGGAAAATAGCTCGTTTCAACAAATACACACAATCTATATAAAAAATAGAGTGTTCATTAGTCCAAACCGCAACATTGAAAGAGTTGACACGTGGAGTACTCAAGCAAACAACACAGACTTCTCGAGACCATGTAATTCATATTATGGTCCATTAATATATTGCCAGAAACTTTCTTTAAGATACGTGACATGGACATCCATGCTTTTAAGAGTATGTATCATCTATTAGGCTTCTGTGTGGAAGCAACTGACGCTTTGGCAGAATATAGAAAAAGTTTCCAACTTAAAGTCTGTTTAAGGAAAACCTACTTTTTCCTGGAGGACTGGTAGAAGGGCATCTAGGTGAAAGTGAAGTTTCTCTGTAAGTGTTCCTCCAACCCAGATGAATAAGGGAAGCTTCTAAATGGCCTTCAACTAATTAGTCTGACTGATGACGAAACCAGAACCAAAGTCTCCTATTTCATGGTGCTCTAAATTTACCATATTATACACTTAAAATCTTGTTTATTTAACCACCTTCAACTACTTACTCTAACTGATGCCAAACCAGGACCAAAGTTTCCCACTTCATTATGCTTTTCTGTATTACACTTATATCTTGCTTATTTAACTAAATCTCTGAATACTCAAAAACCTGAAACAATACCCGGGAAAAAGAACACTATGAAGAGAGAGCAAAAATAGCTGCTTGTGAATCCTTTACCGCCCTTCTTATTGGCCCACCACCCATCCTCTCATCACTCTTCATGCTATATAGCTCAGAAGTGCGAAAACTTGAGCCTTTCATTGTGTTTTTTGCACACCACAAACTGGCAGTGCATCTCATATTCCAAACAGTGGCCACTAACAGCATCGACATTGCCCAAAAAAGAGAAGATTATTCTAAAAAATACAATCTTTGGAGGTTCTTCCATCTAACCCACATTTCAATCACTTCACTTTTAAATTGCTTATAGAATCAAAAATTAAGATATTTATAAACCCCAAAGACGTCACGTTATAGTTGATATTAGAGTTCCCCATAAGTACTTTGAGCCTACTCGAAGTTCATGATGTCTATAATTTGGGACCGAGGAAGTTGATTTATTTCCTGATAGTGTCCAAAATAGAGATGACTTGTAAAACTAATTCCTGATAGTATCCAAATGCAGATGACTTGTAAAACTAACTGATAAATTGTTTGCAACTCAATCCAAGAAATGAACCTACAATCTGAAATGCAACATAATTTGAAAAGTCCACACCTCTTTAAAGGGCCACCCATTCTTTTTTCTTTTTTTTTTTCCCCTCTTCTCTTTTTCTTGTGCAGTGGGGCTTGGAAGGGTGGATGAACTTATACTGATCACTGTAATTTTTCAATTCAGAGTTAATTAACAAGTATTTGGTGTAGTGACTGGTGTTAATATTGTGAGGCATTAAGAATGGTACCATTGGCCAGTCCTTGTTAGCTACACCAAGGACAGAAACTTACATTATAAAATAGTCCAATATTATCATAAGTTTGTCACAACCATAGAATACAAAAAGGAAAATACGAACCTTGTGATGTTCCTCTAAGTTTTCCCACCGCTATAAATTCCAATATTCTTTCCTTAACATCTGCTAGTCCATAATGGTCTTCATCAAGAATCTTTTGAGCCCGTATCACGTCAAAATTCTCATCACTGCACTTAAATGAAGATAAAGGAGTTAAAAGAGTGAAATTCTTATCGGAAACTTCTGGGATTTTTTGCAAGCAACATAACCAGAGCATGCACCACATTCAGCCCAATAATATAACATAAAGCAAATGCACACAAGGCTCTATTGTGATTGAGTGTGCTTCTCCCTATCTCCCAGTAGATGATAGACAGCAACTAATGCAAAATAATGTGCCGCAAATGGTAAATTCCTTAACAAAACAATCAAACTAGATAGAGCAAATACTTCTTGGATGCTGAAAACACTGCTTTTTGGCTTTTTCTTATCTATTGCAGGATTGTCAGTCGAGAGAATTTTCTCTATAGTTTTCCCAGCACTCAAATGCATGATGCCTTATTTCAACTGAGCAAGCTCACCACCAGAACGAAACAACTAAACAAATCCTCGATATACACGCAGGCACATATACACTTAAAGAATCAAATTTACAACTTTTATCCAACAGTAATGCTGAAAACACACATTGATTCCTTCTCGTCAGAGAATATCTAATATTCTACAAAAGTTATAAGCAAAAGAAAAGTTACTAGACGCTTTATAGGCACTTAACCACTAGCTTATTAAAAATCATCGCCCCATATCTTGCCGCCTTTTCAGCACTTTCTCTGCCTTTCAGTCTCTTAGATGAACTCATTTTGAATTTCCCAAATCCCGGATATTCTTTGGGAAGCTTCAATAAAGCATCAGGTCACAAAATCAATCTAAGGAGAATGACTATAGAACAGCATAAGTTGCATGCTGTAACCAAAGGGCAGTGACAAATTATATCATTAAGAGATGTATGAACTTGTACTAGACTTGCACTAATTGAATGTCAAATTGCTCATATTTCAATCACATGAAGCTTGTTATGTTAAATCTGACCAGAGATGATTTACAAACCTGTAAATACCCCACGGCAATGCAGTCAACCAGTCAAGATAATTACGTGTCACATTGAATTCGCTCGAACTGGCTTCTAATAATTGCAGTTTTGTCAACTCTTCTTCAATGACTTGCAAAACATGAGGTGGGCATTTTTCCTTCTTTGGTTCGAGTCTTTCTCTGAATTTCGCTACAGTGACAAGATGAGATGTTGAATCATAACAATATCCAGAACCAAAACAAACTTGTGGGTTCTATTTGTTATCATTGCCAAGGAATCCACCATAAGTCAAATTATATATTCCCAGGAACTGTATGCACTCATCATCAGCACAAAAAGGTAGCAGCCAGAACACAAATCAGAACAACAAACAAAATGAAAGAAGGGGGGAGGGGCAAATACAAGATCTAGATTTTGTACAAAATTTTTATTACAAAATGGCACTGAGAACTCCAACTAACAACTAGTGCTATGACTATTATTTCTTAATTCATAAGCCCTTAGCAGGGTCCAAATTAATTAGTTGAAACCGGATTCAACTTCATATCAAACTACACTTCAAGTGCATTAGTTTATGAATTATTAATATCTATCATAATAAAACGTCAAAGACACTTATAACCAACTCCCCATGATTATATTTTATATCTACAGTTCAACTTGACTGCACTTGAAATACTCACGTAAACCTGGGTGTTTCAAAATGGCTAACACCAAAAATCTAAGACTGTCTTCTAACCAAACGACACTCTTTCCAGATAACCCATCACTTGGGAAGCATACAACAATATATTCATTCAGACAATTTCCGCCAACCTATTTTGGTGCATCTCAACTTTCCCAATCAAATTGACTTTTCTTCGAAGTGATGCTGTAGAATTATTTGATTGATTTCCTTAAATTTCAAAACTTCACTGATCATATTTTTTATACATACTCTTCGCTTGTTAATTCCAAAGGCTGATCGTCATCTATCACCTTGGAAACTGATTAACCTGACAAAATGTCTGAGCGATATGATGGAAGGAACAATAAAGTAATGAATAAATATAACTTTTCGAATATGGGGAGCTTATATACTAAAAAATGCAACTTACTATTTAACTCCTTTTATTTCAAGTTGAATGATTTCCTTCTTTTTGAAGCCCAAAGAGTACATGTACACTTCCCTGTAATGGATAGTTGTACCCTTCTATTAAAATAAATAACACATCAGTTCACAAAAACATTCCTCTATTAGTAATTACAGAACACAATTCTCCTGAAAGCCCTATTTTCCAAATCTCATTTTTTATTTCAACATCAACAACTCTTGCAATCCATTACGTGAATAGATCTTTGAAGCCTCTAGGCAAGAACAGCTCAGCACAGACCAGAACACCCCACCCAAATCCAAGAGGAACTCAACTGGTATTTTAATTACTGATACAGCAACCCATGGCAACACAGAATGATATGATGGATTACCTAGTGATATGATTTTTCTAAAGAAAACAAAAACTGGGAGGAAAAGTAAACAAACCAGAAAGAGCTGTTTTATCATCTGCTTCTAATCCTAGTTCCTGCACAAGGACAAATCGATTTCTTAGGCAAGATCAATAAGTCTGATAGCAATCCATTACACTCTTTCAGATGTGCAGTCCAAGCTGAATGTTCAAAACCATATAATCAACAGTGATGCAATGGCTCCTATAATGAGATCAGAATAGAAGAATTGATGCAGCACTGTATAACTTGCCTTCTTTATGGCCTTTAGCTGCTCATTCAACAAATAGCGGCGCTGCTCCCCACTTATCTTTTCTTCAATTGCTTTAGCAATTGACTCCTAATTATGAGGCAGGAAAAAGGTAAATGACTACGTATATAAAAGAACAAGGAAAATTATCAACTTGGATACAAGGTTTAGCTAACATTACCTGGATCTTACTGATCTCCATCTCTTTCTTAACTAATTCCAGAGTGAGTTTTAGTCGTTTGTACACCTGGGCAGGGCAAAAGTGAAATTAATAAGAGAAGTATGGAAATAGGGGGCTTTCATGGTAAACGCATTTTGAAGCAAATCGGTTAACTATGTCAAAAAAAGGAGAGTGAGTAACAAGAGATGAAGGGGGAGAAGAAGGAGATAAGCTTCAGGATTTGCATTCATTCATTAGAACAAAAAGATGCAGGAGCCACTCACATCCAGCTCTTCAAGAACTTGCTGGCACTGATGTTTGTTTGCACCAGATATAGCTGCTCCAAAATCAGCTAACCTTGGATAATTAAAGTCGCCGATATGCTGCAAATTTCAGTGATATACACAAATCTTGGTAAAATGATAATAGTTTTAATCCATAGGGAGAGAAGTCAAATCCTAAGTTACAGTTAGCAAGAGAAGAAAATAATTAATATAATAAGGATCTAACAGGAAGAAATTATAAAGATGATTATAGAACTTTCAGCAAAGATGCATTCTTTACGCGGCTTCACGTAAGCAAGATAGACTAGATGCTGAAATGTTTCAGCTGAAAGCACCAACAACCACCTTTACATATGGGAACTAGAAAATTCCACTACAAAGATGATCAATGATGCATGACAAGATATCTCAGCGAGTTGCAGTCTCCTAAAAAATATTGCTCAAGAACTCATATAACTAGAGGAAGAGCGAGAAGCTTACTGAAAAGAACAATTTTTGGCACCATCAACATCAAAGTTTTTGTCTACTTCAGAAAAGGTTTGTGTAGAGTACCAGTAGCCAACTACTTGCTCATGAGAACAGGCAAGTTCAACTGCAGAATTTTTACCACTACAGGAAGTTTCTTACAAGTTGATTGTTCATAAGATACCATAAGGAACATATCAGGTAATTCCTTAAAGTAATTCATAAACTTTACTTCCTTTTTCAGTTACTTATAGCTTCTAAATGAAACATCATCTACTTAAGCTGGTAGTCACGAATCAATATTGGTGCAGTGCTCCAAATCAGTCCTACTCGCTGTCCTCTTACTACCAGTATTTTCTGTTTGTTACAAGTTCCAAAAGCTTTTAACAAGGCTTTTACTCGAGACTTAGAAAGTGTAATATCAGAAGTTTCTACATACCATTAACCCGAAGAAAGAACTAAAAGTGAATAACTTGTATACCTTTTGCACTGGATATCTTGTTTAGTTGTAGTATAATATCTTATGCCCCATCTGGCCAAAATGGTGTATGTTAGATTTCATATTGTGAAAAATCACCTCCAAAAAGCTTTTTTTTTCCCCTTCTTTTTGAAAAACACCTTTGTTATTTACTTATACAATGTAGTCCTGCAAGAACCAGCAAGAAAGTCGAATTTGATATAACCAGCATGGTTGTCAATATTGATAATTATATTTGATGTACGAAGGCACAAGGAAGAAAACCATTTCTTAATTGTAATAGTCTAATAACTCAAAACAATTTTGTAATTCATCAAAGAAATTTACAAAATGATGGGTTGTTCAGACAGGTAGAAAGACTCAAAGCATTTCTGCAAGAGCTACCTGTGACAACTTTTGCCGAAACACAAATCCTATTTTGGCCACTTCTCCAAACATGCTTGAAATCACATTCTGGTTGCTCAAGTACTTTTCTGGCCCTAAATGCAGGGCCAGATGGCCCTCAATCTTCACTTGAAAGGCCCCACAATGGCATCGAGTTTTCTTAGATAAACTAAATCATCCTGGATAGAAAAGGTACACTCCTAACCTTTTTCTTAAGTCTTTCAGAGAAGGTGAGTTCAAAACCTATTGTATACTTTAAATTCCAAACAGAAGAAATGACCTGATATGACAACTAATGACCCCACTGTGTAGAAAACTCCACTTTTAGTTGCATATTATTCTACTTGCTACTATATGATTGTCACTTCTAAAACTAAGGCATTGATATTGCATTGTCAAATATGGGGGTACAAGAAGTCAATGAAGTTCATTTATCATGCCAAAAAGAGAATGGCTAAGAAAAGCTGGTACCTGTGTGTAAGTCTGAACATGATCCCTCCAAAGTGAACTTGTTTTCAGAACATCTCTGATGGTTGATATAACTTCAAATGATGTGGCCTTAATAACATCATCATCCTTGTTATATGGATTTTCCTGAAACATAAGATAGAATAAAAGAATTTAAAAATATAATAAAAGGTAATGCATGAGAGAGAAGCTTCAGATCAGTAAGAGACTGCATGCAAATTTATAATATACACAAACGCACACGTCGAAGATTGATGCATACCTTGAGATGATCAATTTTTACTGTAAGAGGATCTTCATCGACCTGCACAAGATGCAATTCGCCAATGATTTCCAATTCTTTGGAGGGGGAAAAAGGCTTATGCAAGCAGATTACAAGAAAGAAAAAGTTATATATGGAGAGAAAACAAACAGGACGATTTTTTTCAGAAACGTTAGATGAATACAGGAAATAAAAATAAAATAAAATAAAATAATCAACAAGTCTAAAATCTCTTGAAAAAGGAAAGAAAAACTTTTGTGGCTCAGACACTTCCAACCAAATCACAAATTAATAATAAACAATTCTTTTAGATCCATTGACCTACTGGAAGCAAAGCCACACCAAGTTGCTCCTGAGGAACTATGAGGGATGTAAGTATCAGGACTGAACTCACCATTTCTGTTATCCGAATTCGCCTATGACCAATAAGAACGACCTGATCCCCTTGGATACTTGTAATCTAGGACATCAAACCAGACTTGATCAATAAAATGCACCTTCTAGCATAGCTAGATAATTTCTATTTTGTAGCATTAACTGAACTTCTAAAATATAACTGAGAATAAAATGAAAGAAAGAAAGAAATCAGGAAAAAGATCAAAACCTTAGCTGCAACAGTAACTTACCTGCGCCAGTGTACCAACTTCGTGGAGGCGGTTTAACAAATCTTTCCCCTTCAGCTCATATATGTTCTTCTCTGATTCGGATCCAGTCACCAGACTCGGGTCGGCCCCTGGCTCGTCTTTAACAAGGAAAGCTCCGGCAAAAGGTGCTTGACGTTTTCGACTTTCTGCAAGTGCAGCTAACAATTTGGGGTCCTACAAACAAAAGCATCCAAAAGAATAATGGCTTTCTCCTAATTGAGAAAAACACAGGAGCATTCTTAATGACATATAGCACAGCACATACAGTTAGCAAACAAATATAACATGGCTTTCCACCTTTGAACTACTGCAAATATCCTGCAGGCTGCAAGAGTTTATACTTGCCATGAGAGCTCCTCTCATTGCAAAAGTAGTTTTTTGACTTACAAATTCTACAGCTCAATCAAGATAGCAGCATGTAAGTACAAAAGACAAAATAACATCATGGAATTGCTTAATTTTTAGCGTTCAACTAAATCAGAGCTAGATACATATTTTCTGTAACACCTGTTAACTGTTTCCTTATATTTTCTGCAACAATTGTAAACTGTTTCCCTCCAACGGCATTACTGCTCATGCCTACTTTATAGCCTTCAAATGACCAATATCAGAGGTTCACAACAAAATATAACAAATATCTATCCAAAAATGATAGTATAACATATTTGGACCATGCACTCGTTTAGCTGCAGGATCAGGGATCAATAATCACGAAAAAAATGCTGGAATAAGCCAATAAAATAAAACCAAGGAGCAGATAACAATAGATTTCATACCTTTACATAAATTGGCATGTAGAATCCAGGAAACAATGGCCTGTGTGGCAATGGTAATGCTAAAACCTGCAAACATGAGAATGAGAATCATAGTCTAAACAATTTTACAGTTAACACGGTTTGTGCCAAATTTTTCAAAAAGTAGAACTCAACTGCAAGTAAAGTTGAAAGCAAATTACCAAGTGACACTACTAGAACTTGATTTAGAGGGTGTTTGGCTTTGCTTATTTTAGGTGCTTATAAGCACATTGGAAAAAAGCACCCCTTCACATACTTTTTACTATTTAAGTACTTATAAGCACCAAATAAGCAAAGCCAAACACCCTCTTAGAGAGCAGCCAAAAAGTATAACTAAAGATTAACGAGAAGCTCGTAATAAAACTTCCAATCAACCAGAATTGATAAGTGCAGCAAATGTAGAGTCTTCATCCAGTAATCATCGAATGAAGTTCACAAAAAGTTGAAAACAGGTATTTCAGTTTATTATTGCGTTATCGGATTCAAAAGAAAGCCAGCAACTTTACTTATAACCTCAGACAATACAAAAAATACCTTCTCACGTAAGCCCCAAATGACGACGCAAGGGGAAGACAGTGTACAAATGAAAACTTCAAACTTCTCCACCCCATCATTATCTTAACAATTTGCAGAACACTAACATTAACCGAAATTTTGATTTTTTGACTCGCCCGCTAAGCACATTTCCCCACAACAAAATATACAAATCCATACATATCTGACTGCACTCACATATATCAACCAATTCAATGCAGAAAACCAAAAATTAAAGATCACATTAATAAGCCAATAACAAAGTCATTTCACCAATTCCCCAGCTTAAAGAACATCCATTTTCTTCAACTAAAAGTAAACAAATACATTATATTCATGAATCGTGTGTGTGTGTGTGTGTCTAAATAGAATGGAGCTAACCGTTAAGCAATCTTCGGGTTTAAACACAGTAGGAACCATAGCAGACGAAGACTTTGATTCGCCGTCTCCGCTTTCTCCACTCTCAACCTCAGCCTTCTTGGCCTCGACGGCCGGGTCGGACCCGGACCCATCGGACGAGTCCGAACAGAAGAATCTCCTGTAAAAATAAGGGCTTTTACGATTGGAGCCCCTGAGTGAACTCAGCACTCGGAGGAAGGGCGAGTTCGACTCGCTACCATGACGGAGGTGGTGGGCCCCATTAAACGTCGGCGTCAAACGGGTCTGACGGCAGGCCGATGTGAGGGCCTTCAGCATGGCAAGGAGTTGCAAAATTGGATGAAATTTTGGGGCGGTTTTGACGAATGGATTTAATTAGGGTTTTTGCAATTCTAAAAGGGAGGGTTTTGTCGTAACTCAGACCGCCATTGTTGAATTAATGTGATAGCTTGCTGGAGGAGCCAATAGGGGTTTTGTTGTAATTGCATCGGTGGAAAACGTGGGATTTTTAAAACCCTGCCTAAACCCTTTGTGAAGTTGCAATAGATTAATTGACATAATTGACCTTTAATATAGAATTTAGTGCCCAATTATCCCTGAATTTTCTTTTCTTTTCACTTTTCTTAAATTAAATTAGACATCGTGATTGGAGAATTAAAAATTCTTCAAACTTCTAAATGAAAATATAGATTTAATTTCACTGAGTTTTATATAAGGTGACATTTATTAAATATTATATTTAATTTTAGCCACTTATTACCTCTTAACTAAGGTTGAATCTAATAAAGTGACATTTCTGTTGATAAAAATAACATAATTACTAAATTGCCCTTTTGAATTTTGTATTTAATAGTTACAAATCTTTAAAAATTTGTCCTTAGAAAAACAAACACACCTAGGAAAAGGGGAAAAATAAATAAATAAACATTAAAGGGTAGCTCGATAATGGGAAAGTCCAAAAAATCAACAATTTGATTCAATATAACCTTTTACAGGGTTCATCAAGGCATGGCAAGTGTGTAATGCTGGATGCAATCTGCCTCATAATTACTTGATTTGTCTCGTTGTTTTTTTTATCACTTTTCTCCCTTGAAACACTGAAATCAAATTCTAATTGCAAAAATAATCCAAAAACAAAAAACACATTTCCAAAAACAAAAAAAAAAGTTCTCGTTGATCCTCTAAAAAATAAAACTATAAAATCCTCGTCTCAATTATCCTCGCTATTTGTCTAAATGATGAAATTCCACCTTTCAAAGACCTCACCAGTGGACTTGCCCATGATCACAAGATCCACCCCTTGTACCTTCCGACCACTCTTTAAAAAATTCAAGTTATAACCCCCAAAAAAAAAAAGTCAAAACAAAAATTGACTTTTTATCGCAATAAATATTAAGCTTCTACTTAGGGAACAAAGCACACATATTCTTCAAAATTGGCAACTTTGGTGTCGATCTCTCTGTGCGAGAGTGATGACAAAAAAAAGTGAACTTGTGTTTGTAACAATGATAATAATGACGATGACAATAAAGAAGAAGATGTCTTAATCGAAATACATGTATGTTTTAGTCTATGTTTGGTGTTTGGATCCAAAAAAAAGAAAGGAAAAAAGGAAAATAGGTGTAGGATTTGGCTTGAATGGCAAGGGTAATTTAGTCCAAAAAATATGTAATATTAATTTCATTGTTAATTTTTTAATAGTAATTAAACAAAAGGTTAATAAGTGCCTAAAACTAAATATAAGGGTTAATAAGTGGCACTTTATGTAAAAGTTAAGGTTACTAGGTGGAATTAACGCAAAAATATATAAATTTTTGGAAATAGAGATATATTTGATCAAAAAGTTTTTGATTTTCTGTGGTCTAATTAATTTATAATGGGAGAAATATAAATTATTAAAGCACATATTCAATCTTAATAAGAAGATATTAAACAAATTTCTAAATCATTGACACCGTTTATAGATCAAATAAAATTTGACTTTGTTAAGCCCATGAGGTTTTATAAAAAGGACTTATTACGTTTTATAAGAAAGAAGGCACAAATGAAAAATGTTTTTGGTCCCATGTGCTTAATGTCTAACTTCTTTTCTTTTTTATTTTATTTTATACCTTAAAAATATTATTCAAATTATAATGTTATTCAATAATGGTATGTCCAAAGCATGTAATTCACACTGGTCGAGTATTGTTTTTTATTAAGTAAAAAGTATATAGTACTTTTAAAATTTGTATGGGGTAAAATATAATTTTCATTTTATAGATAAAGAACTTCAAAACAATATTTAAAGACATCTCCAATGATGTTACTCTTTTTTTTTTTTTTTCAAAGAATATTTGTTAGCTCTCCAAAGAGTTCAAAAACTATTAAATCCTGTTTGGCTCTAACTATATTTTACTCAAGAAATTGATTTTGTTAGATTTAAAAAGTTGATGTACCAAGTTATGTGTGCCCAAAAAAGAGAGGAGAAAATGAGAATTAACTTACACTTTTCAAATTAATCCTTTTTTATCCTAGACTGCCCAATTTAATGTTTTATACAAACAGCCAATTTATTTTAAAATAGTTGTATTAGCCATTAATATTTTATAATTTATTCAAATTAATTACTCTTTTAACTCTTTTTCTTTTTTTTTTTTTTTTGGAAAAAAAAAATATGGAGACCAATTAATCCATCTTCGCCGTGCCTGGACTCTCGAGCATAGTTTCCGGACTATGTTGCTCTGCCAATACAGGAGTTTGGCCCAAAGCTGCCAGGCCTATTTCAGCCCTCGTTTTCTCCTGTCTTTCTTGGGCCAATTGTTGTGGACTTTTTGACTAAAACACAAGTCGAATGGTTTTCAACTTAGAGAGAGAGAGAGAGAGAGAGAGAGAGAGGAAAAAAAAAAAGGAGTTCGAGAATAAATATATTAAAAATCTATGTGATCTAATAGTCACTTGAACTCATAATTATCACGTTTGTCTATCCAATCTAATTATACACATCTCTCCTAAGCAACCATACTTGCATACTTGGTTATATTTGTTTTGGCAAAAATTAAGTTAATTGACAAGCACTAAATAAACTATGAGTTACTATTTTGCAAATTATATTATGATCCCTCACTATCACTCCTAAGCAACCATACTTGAATACTTGCCCAGCAAGGTGCCTCACATCTCTCTCTAATGTCCTTTCTCTCTCTTTATTTTTCTCTCTTCTTTTATTCTTTGCTTCACTGGTGACACCATCGGCTATCTCACGCTAAATAAATACCACTATAAAATTCACATTTGTTTGCTGATCGTAATGATATGTAACATGTCCAAGAAAACCTCTTAAGTGTTAATTCACTATTAAAGCCCATCATCTCCTTCCTCGTGTTGGTGAAAATTTCGACGTCATCTCATTGCACCACAACTACCGAACTCTTTCTCTTCTTCTCGCGATTCTAACTGTACTTCCCATGTGATGTTTGACCGCTTCAAGATCAATTCGCCATTAAAGTTTAGTTCAACCTTCAAGTATGCATACATGTGTTTGTGTGTGTTAGAATAGTGAACAAATAGTTGTGGGATAATATTTGATGTATATATGAAATTTAATGAACAAATAATTGTGGGATAATGAATAAATAGTCAGTGAACAAATAATTATAGGATAATGAACAAATAGTCAGCAAATAGTCTTGATGTAGTGCATAAATAATTGTGGGGTAGTGAACAAATAGTTGTGGGGTAAGAAACAAATAGTCAGTAAATAAATAGTTGTAGGGGAGTAAACAAATAGTTAGTCATCAAATAGTCGTGGTGTATGAACGAATATTTGATATATATATATATATATATATATATATATATATATATATATATGAAAGTCCTTGAACATATAGTTGTACGGTAATAAACAAATTTGTATATGAAAGTCATTAAACAAATAGTTGCAGACTAGTGAATAAATGTATATGAATGAGCATAATATATATATTTTTTAGTTTATTGTTATGTGAACAGTAGCTTATACTATTCACGCAACAGTAAGTGTAAAGTGCTCTGTGCACCTAAAGGACCATGATATAAGATCCCCTACTATTTTTCCCTTTATCTTTTTTTTTGTTCGTTATTTTTTTAAATTTTTTCATTTTTGTAATAATCAAGTAAGTTCTATTAATAACAAAAGATTTGCATATTGAACCACAAAGAGAACCCAAAACAGAACCTATGTGAGGATTCTATTATTAATCTTGAATGCTGTAAATAATGCCTATTTGCTAGAAATGTGTTATTTCACAATTTGCATTTATTTGAATATACTATACTCATAATTAAATTCCAAAACGGAACCTATATAACGATTCTATTATGAATCTCGAATACTCTAAGTAAAGCTCAATTTATTAGAAATGTGTCATTTGTTTGCTGACTTGCTGTCTTTGAATACATTTGTAAATTCCAAAACAGAACCTATATAAGGATTCTAACATCAATCATGAACGCTCTAAATAAAGCCCTATTTGTCAAAAATATGACGTCCACAATTTACATTATTCGAATATATTCTATTTGAAAATTCCTCTCTCTCCATATATGATGGATGGATAATTTTTATTTTTAACCTTATTTTTTTAAATGCTTCTCAAATTAACCCAGTTTTTAAAGAGTTTGCAAAAATAGACTTTTCGAACTTTTGAAGTTCGAATTCGAACTCCAAAAATTTGAATTCGAACTTCAAAAACTCGATTATGTTTTTTGCCCCTGTTCAAAAAAAAAAAAAATTTGAACTTTCGAAATTCGATTTCGAACTTTGGCATGCATAATTCAGTTCAACAAATTATGCCAAAGCCAAACTTCAATAGATGAGGATTCTTTTTATATTTTTGTTTATCGTTAATACTTGGTTTGCATAATTGATTATATTTTTTAATATGCGATCTATAATCATTCATTATAATATTTTAATTAAAAAATTAAAATTAAAAAAATGTACGGACATTAATAAAAAGGCATGTACGCGTGGCATTGACGGGAGAGGTGTCCGTAATATATTGTATGTAATATATATAAATAGGGAATAAAATTATTAGATTAACAAATTATTTAATGAGGCAAATCTCCTGTGCAGAAAAAAAAAATTACATGACATAATTATAAGTTGCATTGATCAATTTGGCACGAACTCTCATTTATAATAATATACAAATAGATATTTCTAAACATGGTTTCTAAAATAACTAAAAAAAAAATAGATATTATTACATGTAAGCCAACTTTTGTTGAACTGAATTATGGATGTCTATGTTCGAATTTCGGAAGTTCGAAATATATTTTTTGTTTGAAATTATTATTATTTTTTGGACAGGGGCAAAAAACAAATCGAGCTTTTGAAGTTCGAATTCGAACTTCGGAAGTTCGAATTCAAACTTTGAAAGTTCAAAAAGTCTATTTTTGTAAACTCTTTAAAAATTGGGTTAATTTTAAAAGTATTTAAAAAAATAAGGTTAAAAATAAAAATTATACTATGATGGATAGCGGCACTGAAACAGAGTTCAACAATGATGACTTGAAGAGTCTTGTCACAATTAACTATGTTCCAACATGTCATTTGGTTTCTGTACCTACAAAATTTGGCCATCCAAAGGCTCTCTTATCCAAACTCTATGTGTCGACCCAGGCCACCCAAAAAAAAAGTGTATGGTCGCTCGTCTCAGCAGTGAGGTCACAAGATATGCAAGCCAGGTCCACGTTAACAACCCAAGAAAAGATCCTGGATTTGGAGCCTTAAGGAGCTGTTAGAGCTATGCATGAATTTTACAGCAAATATTGAGAGAATTATATTTGAGAAATTAGAGACTCATCGTTTTAAAGGCTTGATTGATAGTAATTAAGGGATCTTTATTTATTTATGTACTTTTATTGGAAGGCAAAGCTAATCTAGACAACATTGTAATTTATCGATTACCTAGTAATCATTCTAGACGAGGTTTCCTTCTTTTTCATTTTTCTTTAATGGCAAGAGTATAAAGCAATAATGGAGATTGGCTAACATCACAGGCTTGGGAGATGATAGTGAGACAACAACTCAAGTGGCAGTGGTAGTAAATCAAATATCATATTCGTCAAAATAGAATTCTCAAATAGAATACATTCGGTTATGTGGTTGTTGCATTTATAACTTTTTATATCTGTCACGTATAATTTGTCAATTTATAGGCAACTTAATTCGGACAATTTTGACTTCATTTATGGCCGAAGAACATGGGATGGCCCTCGATCGTTGCTGTCTGTTAAATGAATATGACCATCACAAATCATGGAAGCAGAGCCATCCAATCTATGCACGAACAGTTTCAATCGTTCCTCAAAGAGTCATCAAACTGCTTATCGTTGAATTATTTCGGGCACATAATTGAGTTGAGCTACCAAGTGGTAGGGATTGGTCATTTTCCTTAAAAACAAAATAATATATACTTTTAATTACCATAAATTTCCTGAATAGCGTGACGAGACGTCTAAACCTATGTTTTAAGTCTATGACAGTAATCTTTCCATAATATTTGTAGAAAAATTTTACAATTTTATTGTTTTGGAAGAATTTATGAAATTAGAAAAGATTTGAAGTGATTTGTTTAGAAAGTGCAAAGAATAAAATGAGGAAAACAGAAAGAAAGTGGTGCATGTCGTTGTCCAAATGTCCAGAGCCACTCTTTAATATACACCAAAAGATGAAGAAAAAAGGGTCCAATCTCGGTGTCGAGTAGTCGCATTGATCATTGATACTACTTTTAAAAGTGAAATATGTCACACTAGGGACGAAACTTTGGGGGAAGAAAAAAAAAAAAAGAGAGTGGAAAGTGCTCAAAAGTAGCCAATGCAACTTGAGGCACTTGGGTGTTAGTCTTTGAGTTGAAAGTGTTTGCTATGCGTGCACTTTTAATGAGAATGCTGGGCGTTGGTAAATATTTTTTATGATGATTATTCCGGTCATTTAGGTTTTCCTTTACTAGCTTGCTAGATATATTTTCTAGTATTAGTATGTATGTCACATGGAAGATAACACAAGATATTATTTGAAAATTACTTATTGGAGACGAAAGAATTAATCACTAAATGAGGATTAGTGATGGGAAAACGTTTCTTTTTCTCAATCATGTTACAACAATATGAAAGATTTGAATCTAAAGAGACCTACAATTGTAAGCTAGTATAGATGCATATTGTTGACCTCTTTTTTCTCAAAGATCAAGAATTAAAAAAGGGGAGGGAAGCATGCTTTGATGGTATTTAAAGGCGTAAATTAACGAAATAGAACTTACCTCTCGTAGCTTGAAATTTTTTGCCACCAGTCATTGATCATTTTACGAAAAGATAATCGCAGTTTCATAATGCTAAGTGCCTTGGTTCTAATTTAGAAAAGAAAAACTTGTTTTCTTTTTAAGAGAGAATATGTTTCTCAAAAATTTTAGAGAGAGCATACTGGGCCGGCCTGACTCGATATGGAAACTGCTCTCTAAAATTATTCATAAATGTATTCTCTCTTAACAAGGAAATAAATTTTCATTTTCTAAATTAGAGCGAAGGCAGTTAGCGTTGTGAAACCGCGATTATCTTCTCGTAACGTGATTAAAGACCAGTGGTAAGAATTTTCACGGTGCGAGAGTTAAGTTCTATCTCCTTAGTTTTACAAAAGGAAAGTTCCTAAAGCTTGTTCCACCATCGGAGGGATGTGAGCTTTTTAGTTGAAGCGTAGAATATATGTCGTTGTAAGCAATTTCTCACCATAAAATTAAAGAAGCCATTGCAAGTAAATTAAATGTATATATTTTTTCCTGAACATAAAATTACATCATTAATTAGCAGACAATGGATAGAGAGCTCTTTAATTGTATAAAGTACTTTACCGCAAGATGATATTACTTGTCCAAATTGATATTCTCTTCTCTTAACCTCATTATTATGTAGTTCATAGTGAATAGATACAAGTACTCAAATAGTATAAAGATTAAAAAGGAAATTAGAAAACTAAAAGTAACAATGCTTGAAAAAAGTTGGTCAACAATATCTAAAGAGAATCATGATCTCTCATTTGCACCATTGAAGTTGTTCGATAGCTCTCATGAAGTGAAAATGTCAACATTATATTCTGTAACTTTGGTGCATATGGTGGCCTTTCAAATAACAGAAAAGGCATCTATACCTCAAATTAATAACATCAATAATAATAATAATAATAAAATATATAAGCCTTATAAGGTCACTAAATTGTCATTTTCATGGCATCTCAAACTAGGTCTTATTATTAACATCTCTGTGTGTGTGTTTGTATTGGGGCCAACATAATATATGCTTAGCAAGGGCGATATGATAGATAGTACTGCAGTGACCATGTGTGGCGCCATTATCTTCGTTTCTTTTTTGTCGTAATGCTGCAATTTGTGTGGGGTAAACTGACTGCAATTCTAGGATAAGATTCACTTTAATGTAATAGATTACCGGTTAGGAGTATGTATTTTTAGTTTGTGCTTAATCATTACATAGTAGACGGTGAAACTTGTACTTAACCAACAATTACGACTCCAATCTTTCAGGGATACCTAGTGCTAAGAGCTAAAGACAGACATGACTCATGAGTCATGACTCGGATATTTTGATATTCAGATTTTACTAGCTGGATTTTTTTTTATCGCAAAAAAAAAAAAAAATTACAACACCAATAGTGTAGCCCTTTATTTGTTTATCATTCAATGTGAAAAAAAAGATGATCATGTTATGATAGTTTTTTAAGAGAGATAGTTCTTATTTTTCTGAATAACCAAATTTAATGCCAAAACACCAATTATGCTACAAAACTTGCTTAATAAACAACAAATTAGGCCTATACCATACATTGTTTACTAAGGGGGATCAAATGACAACAAAAAAATTCTTGTTCTTACTGAGAATTAATTTCAAAATACATTTCTCATACTTAAAGTGAATATCATATCATTAGATCGCTAAGCTTGTGATTCTGTATGTCGTATGTGTCGTAAATATTGTGAATACTGATGTTGTCTTCCAAAGAATAATTATTAGTATTCTATATGACAAATCTATAGCTAGAATATGCTTACTTTGTGTTCTAGCTTTATCTTTTTGGTTTGTGCGAGAGCATTGAATGTGCTAAGATATAATTGTGCGCTATCATCGACAATGCGTAGCACACTTTTCTTTGGTTAGGTGAGTTTGAATTAAGAATGGCATTACATTAACCACGATCAGAAGCAGTAAAGACGCATTAATTATATAAGCTACGTCTTCAATCTCCTAGGGATCACCAACGTTGTCCTACACTTATTCTTTTTTGCCTTTCTAGTCCTAAATAATTTGCTTGCGTGTTTACACGATGTTCTCACAATGACGACGTTATTTACAACCAATGCTACTCGAAGCACCATAAGCTGCAGTAGCACCACTACAAAAGAAAAAACAGTGGTCTTTTGTTACAAAAAATTAGGACCTGTTTAGATTTGTTTTTTTCAAAAGCGTTTTCTTAATAATTTTTGAAAAATAATTTTTTTTTAGAAGCTAAACTAACATATAACTTTCTAAAAAAAAAGTTGTATTTGTGCTTTTTACAGGGTTTTAATTTTTTTGAAAACCTAATCAAATATTTATTGCAAATTTATGTAACTTCTTTCGGAAAAAAAAATGAAACAGGCCCTTAGTAATTGACAAAATTAAATATAAAAAAGTTAGAGGATATTTCGTGTTAAAACATTGACCGATTAGTGACTAATTTGTCATTGAATTAGTGCTGCTATGCTTCAGTCACAAAATTGTCACAACTTCGTTTTAGTGACTGTTTTCAAGATTAAATGACTGATTTTTCAGTCACAAAAACCTTTTTTTTCCTTTGTAGTGACATGAGATCAAGTAAAATAATAATTACTTATTCATAGATATCTTTTAACGTCATTTTTGTTACAATTCAGACTCATCAACCATTGGCTTGTCACCAAAAATGACTCTAACCAACTGTTTTGAAATGCTTAAATTATATGATAATGATAATAGTGAACTCAAATCATAAAGTGCACATAAATTCTACAAACAACCAATGTAAGAGGATATTAAAATTTTCTAGCACCCAAGTGCAACAAACGATGCTTATGTTGCATTTTACGGCCTACTTACAAAAACATCTTCGTATTGATGGTTGTGTTTTCTATTAGTTCTAGATTGTAGTGTGTTTGAGATCGTTGTTAGCCGTGTGCGGTTTAGAACATTGATCAAGCTCATCACCAATTATGACAAGATCTTTGTTCTTGCGTTTCTGTGGAAGAAACGATGAAAACGATAGTGTGTGTGTGTATATATATATATATATATATATATATGATTGGCGTTTTGAGGAAGAAATCGGTTATTAATGAAAGGTGGACCTAAATGTTTGCACGCAAAGGAATAAGATATGGAGGCAAAGCTGAATCTTTAATTAGTTAGCGCACAAGTGTACGTGAAAACTTATAAGTATGCCAATCATCTAACTCAAAAGAATAGCTAAACTTGCACAAAATGTATGTCTGATTTATTTTAAATTATACATGCGTTATATGTCAAAGAATAATAATAAAATTTCAGATTTAGTTGATTATTTAACAATATGTATGTATCAGCGCTCACGTCATAGCTCATACCAGTTGTAAAATTGCATTACTTATGCTCTGTTTGTTATAGTCTTATTTTAATATATTTATCCTGTTGAAATGAGGGTACATCTTATAAGATTTAACAGATCTTATTATGCATCTTATAAAAATTTAAAATAAAACTATACTTTTTATCTTATAAGAAATAAGCAATCATTCCTATCTTATTTTTTACAATTATAGAATGTATGGTGCATATGATAAGATATATTAAATCTTATAAGATATCTCTAAATTTTAATAGAATAAGCATTTTAAAATAAGACCATTCCAAACACACTATTAAACAGAAAAATTATCTAACTTACACGTAAAGGGTATTACGTCTATAGCTCTTCAATTGTCAATTATTACACAAAATTCTGCTGTTGTGACGATGTGAAAAGTGTGAAAGCATAAGAACTTAATCTTATATTTATCATAATTGATTTGACCCCAAAATATATTTGTCACGTATGATTCATCAGACTTGGATTATCTTTGCATGGATGCTTCATGCCGTTTTTTAAAATCAAAGTTGGAGCAAGAATTCTACTGATTATATTCTTGAATCTTCTGCAGCATAGACTATATAAACGTCTAAAAATGTTAAGCTAATCTTCTTTGAAGATATTTATAATATATAGAATATGAATTAGATAATATCAGGGAGGAAATTAAATACATGTAAAATAAGAGAGATAGTTAATTTATTGCCTTTTTTTGATGTCATAAAGAAAAAAAAATCAATCATCTACAAAATAATTAAACTCGTTAATTTACTACCCTTTTCAATTTAATTATCACTATGCATAGTTGTTGTAAAAACATAATGAGTGGACAATGATCTTAATTAAGGTGGCCTTGACACGTGTGCACTTTTGTTGTCCGATTGCTGATTTAAATATTCGCCCTATGTTATTCCATTATCGCAATCCTTGCGAAAAACTTTGATTTAAAAATGATATCTTTGGGCGTTTTTCTAGTGAAATATCCAAGGTAAAGCATCGATGCTACATTTTTATCTCTTACATTACCAAAGGTCGAAGATATGCCTTACTTTCGCTAACAATAAACTACAACCATCAATGAATGGTTTTCTTACAAAAGTGGGAAGATAAATATATTCCTCGTTTTCTTTTCTATTATCAACGATCTAAGGAACTCATTCTAGATAAGCCTATATAATTTTCATATTAAAATTATAAATCCTATTATATATCCATACATTTTAATACATGTTTTAAATTATAATCAACACTATCGGTGCATGCACTGGTTAGGGATATTGTTCCACATGCCCTTGATATTGGAATTACCATTAATTCCATCTCCCAAGGAAATGGTATAGAAATGGTACTATATATATATATATATATATATATATATATATATATATATATATATTCATGTGGTCCTGTAAACCTAGTTGACCATAACCCTAGCTAAAAAGATATGTCATCTAATCTCTGTGAACAGATGGGTGTGTTTAAAAATATTTTCTTGTGTTGGATAAGCAAGGAGATGAGGTAGCTAGTTCGTAGAAGACGATTTTGACATATTCGGTAAAACTTTGTTTAATTAGGAAATAACTCATTGTGAAAACTAACTTAACGAAGTAATCAATGTTATGATACATTAAGAAATTACACCGAAGAATGTTAACATATAACTTTAGCTGCTTTGTGGAGACCCCCCCCCCCCAAAAAAAAAAAAGAAAAGAAACCCAAAATAAAGGGGAAAAATAAAAAATAAAGAAATATATACATCAAGTCAGAAAACAAGAATAGCCTTTTGGAGTACAAGTTAACTTGTAAAAATCTAAAACTTGCTTAAAATGTATTGCTATAACAAAAAAAAGGTACGTGTCAAGTACATTAATGTGTCATGTCAAAAAAATTATAATTTTGAGATGAACTTAATATGACTGATTTATATCATAAGGTCTATTAATCAACTTAACATGATCGCTTTTGCATTGAATTTTGATCACCATCATGAACCAACAAAAGTTAACAAGGTAAAACCAAAAAGAGAGAATTCAATGAATGATGCAACTTGTTTCACCCTTCCCCCTTTATTTTGCAGGGACCCACAAGTGCCAATAAATATCAACCCCTGGAGAGGGCAATTCGCTCATCTCCAAGTAAACAAACAAATCGTCAGCTTTCAATTTTATTTTTCTTGTGTTGTTTATTCAAACACTCAAAACACAAAAAAAAAAAAAAAAAAGTAAACAAAGGTCACCTCTCTCTAACCTCATAGTGTCGACATGGTTTGCCAGAAAGATCCAATCGTACAGAAAGTCTGCGATTTGTACGAGAAGATTTCTCAGCTCGAAAACCTAAATCCATCTGAAGATGTCGACATGCTGTTCACACAGCTCGTTCACACGTGCATCCCCCCGAATCCAATTGATGTAACCAAGCTGTGCAACAGGATTCAAGAAATCAGGTCTGAGCTCATCAGGCTCTGCGGGGAAGCTGAAGGCCTTCTAGAGAAGCACTATTCAACCATCCTCGGATCATTTGACGACAACCCCCTTGACCACCTCAACATATTCCCATACTACGACAACTACCTCAAGCTCAGTCTCCTCGAATTCAACATCCTTTGCCAACACACCTCCCAAGTCCCTAAACGTGTCGCATTCGTGGGGTCGGGTCCCCTCCCCCTTACTTCTATCGTCTTGGCTGCGTACCACTTGACCACTACGACTTTTCACAACTATGATATTGATTTTTCGGCTAATTCCATGGCGTCTCGCCTGGTTGCATCCGACCCTGATTTGTCCAAACGAATGTTTTTCCACACGACGGATATCATGGATGTCACGAGTGCTCTCCAGGACTACGATGTTGTCTTCCTGGCAGCACTCGTCGGCATGGACAAAGACGAAAAGCTTCGTGTCATCGAGCACTTGAAGAAATACATGGCACCAGGGGCTGTTTTGATGCTGAGAAGTGCTCATGGTGCCCGAGGTTTTCTGTACCCGATCGTTGACCCTGGTGATCTCCGAGGTTTTGAGGTTCTGTCTGTGTATCATCCGACTGACGAGGTTATTAATTCTGTTGTAATTGCTCGTAAAAACCATTGCCATTCGCATGACCATCATCATCATCTGGGGATTGGGGCCATGGTTTTTCCAAGCAAATGCTCCGCCTGCGCTGAGATTCAAGCATTCAATCCCCTCAATCAAATCAACATGATTGAAGAATTGGCGTTTGAGGAGCATCGTGCTTAAAGGCTCGTTTAGATTGACTTTTCTCAACATTACTTTTTTGAGCTCAAGTATTTGAAGAATCTGTTGTCTCCATTTTCACCTGTCTGATTTATGTTCCCATCACAAAAACCATTTTCGTTGTTTAATTAGTTATGTCTTCTTTGTGTTTCTATCCTTTTTTTTTCGAGGAATAATACACGACCTTAATTTCTTCAACCTATAATAGCAGAACACTTTTGTGTGTGTTTTAATCGTTTGTATTTTAATGTACTATATTTATGACGCAATGAATGAAAACATTCATATATGTACGTGCCCAAATCCATGCATGCCAATCCCTCCTTTTTTTTTTTTTTCCTTCTTCTCGTTCTGCTTCAGTTACCATTATTATCTGCAACCTAAAGAAGTGGAAACTCGAATCATATTTATAGTTGTTCGCCTACTATGTTGCGTGATTAATAGCCGCTCGTCTTGGGAATCACATCTTATTATCTTGTTCCTATGTGTTGAAAATTATTGATTTTTAATTTAAGGATTATTAGTTTCTCTTGAAATTTATGATTTATCACTGTGATAGAGTTATTCTTTAACTCTTCTAGTCACGAATTAAAAAATGTTTTTTTTTTTTTTTTAATTTCGAGCCCTGCTGACAAAAGCTGTTGAAATTGTTGTGATTTGGGTCTTTTAACTTGGCTGTGCACTTATCGGAAAAAACTCAGTTCCCAATCCAAAAATTTGGGTATAGGAAAATTATTTTTAGAGAATAGGGGAATTGGGGAAAAAATATTGGTGATGGGAAAAATTTTCAAAAAAAAGGGTTAAGGATCGAAATAAAAAAAAAATTGGGGAAAACCCAAAACGTGAATCCTTTTTCTATTTTCTTTAAATTATATATATAAATATATCTATGTATATATGTTTGTTATAATATATTAATATAATATATCTTAATTTTTTTAACCCTTTTTCTTGTATAAATATATATATTCTAGATTAGGGTTTCAAAGTTCAGATAATTTCACAAATCACGCCTCTTGCCTTTGTTCTGCTCTTCACCTTCACTCTTCAAATCTGAATATATATTTTTATTTAAAGTTTAGATTTAGAATTATTATGTTGATGATAATGATTTTTATCTATTCAGTAGGACATGTTAGTGCTTAATAATAGAATTAGTTGAAAATTGAGACTTAAGGATGTAAAAAGCCAGCATGTTAGTAGTAGAATTAGTTTTGAACAAATTTTTTTTCTTAAAGAATTTAGGCATTCTGTAATCTCCTGTAATTTTTTCCCATTCCCCAAATCACATTCTCCATTGGTAATTCGGGCGGGGAACAGACCAAGATTCCTTCCTCAAAAAAAAATTAGGGAAAGTTTTTTTTGTTGATTAGGGTAGAGATTCCCTTATGAACACCCATACTTTTAGCACAATGTTTGGCTAACCTGGTCCCCACTTCAACTGAAGTTGTGTAAAGCAAAAAAATAAGGACAATCGGTAGGCGTAAGTAACCAATGGTACTAAGAAAAAGGTGTTTATCTTGTTTAACGCAGGACGCATAATCTAGATTTGTAACATTGGTTCCATTTTCTTCGATTGTAGTGAGGGCATCAAACTGTGTTTTCTAGGAATAGTAGTTGGTAGGAGTGAGGCACAAGGGAAGTTGATGATTAGCCACATTGATGGAGACAAGTTCTGTGGAAGCTTTGGTGGCGGAGGCAGTGGTGGAAGTATCTGGATTAGGCGATGAGGTGGTAGAGGATGCTGCGGCAACCGGAAAAAAATGGATCCCAGGATCTCTCAGAATATAAAGGCTCCGATACCATGTAAGATTTGTATTGGAGTGATGATTAAAACATTGAGTAGTTACATAATATATATATATATATATATATATATAGCAGGCTACATCTACATAAAATAAGGATTATAAGAATGAGAACCATGTAACAGTTAAGAAGTGATCATATAGACGTTAAAGAGCGACCCCGATCAACTTTAGCAGACGTGACTGACAGAGTACATCAGAACTCTCTGGCTAATACTTTAGCTAATAGTTTGACATTTTTCCTCACAACTAGCTAACATGAATGTTGGATTTTCAAAGAACTACTTTTCACAAAAACCAGCCCGTCATTTTTGGATATAATTTCAGGCAGCAGTACATGCATGAACTGCGTATCTTTTAAGTCAAAAGTTCTGAAGACTTTGAAATTATGTTGTGAAATTAGCAACATTGACGCTGATAATTAAGCCTAATGGAGTTTATCATTGTGATTTCTTGATGTCATACACAGGCGGGAAAAAAATATAAATCTTAAGTGACATATAAAACCTAATTTCTAGGGCCAGTTGACTGTATGCTGAAGCTTCTTTGACTTGCTACACTAAGCATGCACTTGAAACAAAGCTAGATGTAAAAATTTTTATCAGTCAAAACTATGAGTTTTCAACTTTGCATTTCAAACTATAATTCTGTATCAATTAGTGCTTAAAATTCAGTATCATTTGATGTTCTTTTCAATTTCAAGTCTGTTGTATACATAGAATTTATCTACTATTGACCATATCTTCAGTAACATCAAGAGTAAGACAAGTTATTTTCTAGCAGTTATTACATGCAGATTCTGGAAATTCTATTGCTCTGTTTCAAAGAGTAATTTCCTGCGATTGCACAGAAATAGTTCCGACTTTTAAGTGCCAGTGTTACTACTGGTTCCTCCTGTTGCATCAAAGTACATAGATCCTGCAACGATACCACTCACATCTTCCATGAGGGACAGTCTCATGTCTTCAGATGGTCTCCAGTGTCGCTTCCTCTGATTAATGAACCAATTGTTTATCTGCTTCGCATTTAGTCCAGTTGCTTTGGACATCTTCATTTTCTCTTCTTCCTGCAGTGTTAAAATGCAGTCAGTACATATCATCAAACAGAGAGGACTAGCATTAATGGCCTGGAATCGGAGCCAGCTGTGAAGTAAAAGATCTTGTTCTCTAGTTTAAGTAATTCTTTTCATGCAACACAGCTCACATGTGAACATAATGGAGATAACATTGGATGTTTTTTCAAATTTCTATATGGAGGTGGCTATGCAAATGACCAAGAGCTTGATTGTGCCATGTAAATGGGTAAGTGAAACATTCTGCATCTACACTTCAGGAGATCAATGTTCTACAGGCACGATTCTTTCTACAGTCGCTATGAACTAAATCTTGATTTGTGAAGAGTCTGTCTATTGTACAAACTGTACTTTTCCTAAGGCTGCTGCAAGCCCTCAAAAGAAGCAATTCCATCAACAAGCTACATTTGCTCAAGTCCTACCAGATTGTTCGTGTAAAAAGCCCGACCAATATTCAACAGGATTATGAGAATGCCGTGGGTTTTACTTTACTAAGCTGCATATTCATTTCCCTGGAATTCAATAAATTCCACTACCAGATCGTAAATAGCCAAATTACAAGAGTGCTGTGCATTTTATTTTACTAAGTTGCACTTTCATTTCCCTGGAATTCAAGTAATTTTAGCACCTGGACTTGGATATGGTAAATCAACAGAATGGTGCCATTTGCAGTTAATTGCAGGACAAAATTACCGTGGGATACGGCCATCTGTAGTGTGTGTTCCACCAGTCCATCAATGTGACCCTGGCATCCTTTGGCAGCTTACCTTTCTTCCTCTTCTTTAAGAATTCCCTTCTCAAACTGCTAAGATAGCCGCTGTACTTGTGCAAGAGCATATCTTTGAGCTCGCTCTCACTGTGGCGAGCACCAGCAGAATCCTGCTCCGCGGCTTCAGCTTCCCCACAGCTTAGATCTTCATCTGTAGTGCCACCTGCTTCATCTGGTAACAACAATGGATGGACTAAAAATTACAACTAGTTTCACATTCTCACTTAATAATATTCTAAGTTGGCATGTTATATATCCATATGCTTATGTTAACGAGCTTATGGAATGGAACAGTAAGGAAAGAAACTAATGATTAAAGAAACCTATAAAATATATACACTCCACCAAAGGTAAAACATCACCAGAAAAGTAGAAGAGATTAATCAGAGAATGGAAAACCAACATTATAGAAGTATATGCGATTTAGATGATTAGAGAACCTATATTTGTAGTCAAGTGTAGAATTACAAGGATTTTAAGGACAGTGTTTTCTTATATAATGATAAATATATACTAATGTAATGAGAGGATTTAAAGAAATATAAACTGTTCGATCTTTTTTTTTTTAAAATCTAAAAGTAATGAAGTGATAAAGGTAGAAAGTGATTATCACTTCATTATCATTAACTAAAACAATGAATGGTCTATATCTCTTGAATCCCCTTATAAGATCATTGTACATAACAAACAATGAAACAATGAATGATCTACCTCTCTTGAATCCCTTTGTAACCTTATAAGATCATTGTACATGACAAACAATGTCAACATCGTCTTATTTAATGTTACTGTAATTAGGCATCACAAACAGCTTGACACTCATAGGGCCTGTTTGGATTGGCTTTTTTTAAGGAAAAAATATTTTTTTCCTGAAAAAGTTACCTTAAATTTGAAATAACTACTTGATTTGGCTTTCAAAAAAGTTGAAACTCTAAAAAAAGCTCAAATACAGCTTTTTTTAGAAGCCATAATTTTCTGCTTTTAAAAAAAACTATTTTTCAAAAGCTGTTAAAAAAAAAAGCTATTGAGAAAAGCCAATCCAAATGATGGTTGAAATAATCTTATTTTAAGATGCATATCCTATTGAAATTTGAAAATATTTTATAAGATTTAAAATATTTTATCACAAACACCAAGCATTCTATAATTATTAAAAGTAAGATATGATGGATTGCTAATTTCTTATAAGATAAGAAGCACTGTTTGCTTTGAGTTTTCATAAGATGCATATGATAAGATATGCCCTCATTTTAACAGGATAAACATCTTAAAATAAGATTATAATAAACAGAACATTAATTTCACAAATTAAGACTAGCAGAACTCTCATTTGTGAACAAAGGTTCGCTTCAATTGGCTTTTTTCTTTAAGCATTTTTCTAAAATTTTTAATTTCTTTAGAAACTCAAGTTTCTAACTTCTGAAAAAAGCTAAAATTGAGCCTTTTCTTATGTTAAAGTTTCAATTTTTTTAAAATCTAATCCAAAATACTTATTGCAATATATATACCTTTTTCAGGGAAAACAATAATTTTCCATGTACCCTAACACATGAAGTACTCAACTAGAGGATATGCATTGGATTGGTGGAATAAATAGTACACTTGGCGATTCTCCTTCTTACACATAAAGCTAGTCATAAATTTACAAATCTACTTGAACGCCTATACAATGAATAAATAGATACGATCATACGAAAATGGTCTATACAACATTAAAGGAGCATATATTGTATGTATAAGCATATGCATAAACATAAACTAATAAACACACGAGAGGTTGGAACTCATAGTCTTAGAATGTGATGTTATCAATACTACCCTCTGAAAGAACAAATTTAACTTTTTCTGAGGTTAGTTATTCAATACATGAATCTTATTATTCAAATAATTGATAGAAAGATGATATAAAGGATTTCTAGTAATTAATACAATTCCAAAGAACATCTTTTATCGGCCAGTAGTACAAAACCACGCCTAACCAGATACCACTAGTCTTTTCAATCTGGCAAAGGGTACCCATGAATTCAGCAATACTTTCATTTATCAAGTAGATTTAAAAGGTGTTTGGTAATGATTATTTTAGGTACTTATAAACACTTATTATAAGAAAGAGGCTAATAAGAGTTTACTTATTTGGATGTTTATAACTAAACACCCAGATTACTAAGCACAATCAAACAGGCAGATAAAGTTTCGACACTATTTTTGTAGATTGTAGTGGTATACCTAACATTTCCCATGTCCATTTTCCCCTTTCCCAACCCTTTCCTCTAGCCCCCAGTATCATAATATGCTTTTTGGTACCTAAATCCACCGTATTTCTAAATTTCCTCAGTAGAAGTCCTGATCTCCCTCCAGTATAGGAATCATCTTGGGCATGCCAAAAATAAAGAAAAATTTCAAATTCTTCAAAAAAGAAAAAAATTGAAATTTTACAAGCATATCTTTTACTATAGTATATGATACATGGTTTATCATACCAAAGCGCTTAAAAAGTACTAGTCTTAAAGTTCTGACAGCAACGATACTTCCAGCCTCCCAAAATTTCAATTTCGAAGAAATAATAAACTCCAAGTGTTAAAAGAAGCCCCAGCTAAAGCTATGGGGGACGAATCTAGAGAACTATTACAAAGAATAGAATTTCTCACCAGGTTCCACACTATTCTTAACCTAAGATTTTTCTTAATAAAATGCTTAAAATGATACAAATAAATACAATATTTTCTTTTATAACAAGATATGTTTTTCCGACAAGATTTCAATATACATGAAAGCCTTACCAGAGTGGTAGTTGCCGGAGGCCAGTGGCGGCGACGCCGTCGTCGTTGCCGTTAGGTTTTCTTGACAGAGGCTACTGAGCTGCAACTCAATGTTGTTCAAGAAGGCTGTTGCTTCATCATACGACTTGGTGAACTCCTCCTTGTACTTGCGCATAACCTCACAGAATGATTCCTTTCGACCCCAAAAAACAAAAGAAAAAGCAACATTTTACACATACATCTACTTATCATATTACAACAAATATGCTAATAATACAATCAGATAAACTGTAAAAGCACCCCTAAAGTGTGTGTCTGTGTGTGTTATACTGCTTTGATTTTTTACCATGAACTCATCAAGTTCAGGATTAGATCCAATCTCACTGCGGGTGGTGAAGGGTAGGCTTTCTTTGCTGATTTCTTCAAGAAGTGAAGCCATTTCTGGTGGTGCTCCCACCTGTGAACATGACAATACCCAGGAGTCAAAGCAGAAAAAAGTTTGAATTCCGAGAATCGCATTTGCTGGGAGGACTTCTCCTTCCCCGCTCCTGACCCACTCCCGACCTAATAGGATTAGTTTCAATCCCAATATGGCTCGACGATATCGTACCTCAAAGCAAACAGAGAAAAAGTTGTCTTGAAAATTAAACTACGCGCTCATAAACAAGAAAGAAAAGCAAAAAACAGCTGACCTTTCTGCATTCAACGTAGGCAGATTGTAGGGTAGGATAAAGAGGATGATTAGCTATCTGTGCTTTGATAAGATCAGACATCTCTGAACCACCACTAACCTCATCAGTTTCAGCGGCCGTTTGTAATCGAGCTAGGTTATGATCTACATGACCTTGAACACACTCATTGAACCCAACATTAATAGAACTATTACTAGAACATGGAATCGAAGAATGAAGCCTATATAATTCATCCATGAGTATACCAAAAAGAAAGGGGGTCAAGAATATGATATTAAGTATGGGAAAATTCCCAGTTCACAGCTGAAGTGATGAAGATAGGATTTAAACTCTTTTGATCGATAAGTCGTTGTAAACATGCAAGACAAGTTTGCGTCTGCAGTGAGGATATCCAAGAAGATCTGTGCATCAACACTGGATGTGAACATGCATACAAGGTCAAGCAAGAGCAGTGATGATTCAAGGGTTTTCAGCTAAAACATGATGAGAACCTTGAACAAGTAAAACTTGAAAGGCCAGGAAGACAGAGAAAGTGTGACTGAAGGGTTAAAGTAAAGAGAGAGCGGCAGAAAAAGACAGAAATGGAAGAATTACCATTTACCACTGTACAAGTTGGGTTTTTAGCGTTGTTCCAACGATAAAAGTCAGAAAAATGCGATCCATAATTCGGATTTAATCCCATTTTTTGCCCTATTTAAGTGTACTCTATTTAAATAAGGAAAAATTATACAAAAAGTTTTTAATGTTATCATATTTTTTTAAATTAATACCTATTATTTAAAAAAATACAAATTAATTCTTATTATTTAAATAATTTTAAATTAATTCTCAATATTTTACAAAGTCATTTAAACTAGTCTCTAAAATGAGTAAAGTCAAAATGACTAATTTGAACAAAATTGTGAAACATTGAGGAATAGTATGAATTTTTTCAAATATTAAGGACCAATTTAATTATATTTTGAAACATTAAGAATTAATTTAAATTTTATAAAATAATAAAAAGTAATTTAAAATTAAACTACAACTTTAAAAACTTTTTTGAATTTAACCCATTTAAATAATGTACTAACATAAAAAAAAAATATTGTGCATTTAAATATTTGTCAATTAATAATCAAACTTTATTACAAAACTAGTTTGGTGGGGCTGCGGGGCGGGGGGGGGGGGGTTATGATGGAGGATAAGTTATTGATGAGCGCACGTTCTCGCACGCTGTGATACAGTAAGCTTCGACTGTAGTAGCACGAACTTTTGGAAGACAAAACTTCTGGACAGACCAGTTTATGTATATATATGAGGTTGCGTACATATCGGGTTAGCAAGCTCTAGTCAATTGCCCCTTTTGGGCATAGAGATCACAAGACTAGAGCACGGTTAAAATTATTAGTGCTTCTCTTTTTCCACGTCTTGCATGAATTTTTTTTTTAATAGCATGCATAATCTAGTGATGAACTTTTCTAAAATATTTTGAACATTAATTCATTAGTAATTAACTTTTTATATTAAATAGAACTATGTAAATATTATTGTGAAATATATACGAGTGTCTATATACTTTCGTATTTATGTAAGAAAGTCATATATATACTTCTATATTTTGAGATTTCACGGGGTTATATATTTTTAATATTGACTAATAAATTTACTTGTGAATCTTTGAAATTCAAAATAGAGTTTGTACATTAAAAATTATAATGAACATGGGTAATAGATAGAAAATATTAATATATGAAGGATTAAAATTGTCTGAAATAGAAGAAGTTATATATATATATATATATATATATATAATAGATAATAGATTGGGAGTCTAATTATTCAATTATATTCTTCAAGTCTATAATATTTTTTTCAAATTAATGCAAAAAATTGTTCTTAAATATAAAATCTAATAAATTTTAATTAGTAACAGAACCTAATCAATAACCATTGCTTTGTTTATTTTAATGTTTCTCTTTGTCTTCAGAAGTAGGAATTTATTCAAAATTAGGGTGGTTAATTCGGATGCACTTAAAGTCCATGAAAGAGTTTTTATCAGAGAAATGGAACTGCAAAGATATCATAGAGTTGGACGGCTCCACATTTTCATAGTGGTCTCATTTGACACCATTCAAATTTTTTTGAAAATAATTTATATACATATTACAAATGCTTTTAAAAATTATATATATATATATATATATTATGTTAAAGAAGTTAATTTTGATCCCACTAAAATATACTGTGACCTCATGCTTTATCTTTCATCCTTTTTATTAAAAAGAATGTATTTGATAGTATTAAAAATAAAATAATAAATTCAATGTTGTTAAAATATGAAGCATTTATATTTTAAAAAAATATTCAAATATTATATATATAAAGTGTTATTATATTGACATTATTTAAAAAAAACTCTGGTTCCGTAATATAAATGTCAAATTAGGTGCTCAAATGTAATTTTTTTAAAAAGTCAAAATTTTTATCTTTTTAAAAAAAATTATTTTTTTAAAATTGTTAAAAAAATATTTTAAAAAAATCAATCCAAACGTGCCTTAATTTGTGGGAGCGTACACATCACTCATCAACGACTGCAGTGACGTGACATTAATTTTGCCACGTTTCGAAAGATGATTGGTTTAGAAAGGTGAACTGCAGCTGTGGAGCGGGGTCCACAGATTCAGCTTTCCACTATAAACACGAGAACGCAGTAAACTATCAGTCCCTCAAGACACGGTAGCCCTAGGCCCTCAAGAAGAAATTACATACGTTGTCGTATTATAACATTATGATTATAATTTCACGACATTTATTAATTGTAATTTTATTAATCATTTATGATTATTAAATCATGATATTATAATATCATAATGTTTTATAATTTGATTTATTTTTACAATGGGCTGTCGTGTTCATCTTCTTTTTGTTTTTTTTTTTCTTTATGTTCACATGAATTGCAAATTATATTCAAGCAACCTCAACATAGAAAAAACTAACATTTGACACATCATTTTGAAACAACAAAAAAACAAGACTAACCGTCTATTTGACACTACTTATTTTTTGGACTTATAAGTTTCAACAATAAAAAGTATGTCAGAGGAACTTTTTATTATTAGGGCTTAAGACAACTCCTACAGTTACTTCAAACCATTCCTTACAACAAATGTAGAGCTAGATGTAGGGATAAATTCCTCTAACGAATTCCCTATATCTATCTTTACATTTGTTGATAAAAGTTTCATCGCCAAGTCATTTTTTGACATCCCTAGATATATTTATAGCATTCACATTCCCTAAAATAATATTAGAAAATTTTTAATATAAAAAAGCTGTTGGAATAAAACTAAAATAAATATTCCTTTAAACAAGTATTTTACTAAACATAAGAAAACTGTTAGAGTAAAACTGAAACAGAAAATCCCTAGATTTTAAAAAGTATTATAAACCCTTTAGAAGTAAAATAAAAAATAGGGAATCTATTGGAATTGGCCTTATAAATCCAAAATAAACAGAACCAAACAGGTTGCAATAAGGCAACTTATTTTACTATTTATAAACGCTTAAAAAAAAATTTCCTCACATATTTTTTACTTGCATATAAACCCTTAATAAGCTTAGCGAAACAGGCTCTAGGTACACAAGAAAGCTATTTCAATGGTAAACATCATTGCGGAACGCCCTTAGCCGACCAATGAGCATGAGCATTATATAATCGAGATACAAATCCCAACAAGAATGAAGGGTGAGTATCTGCACCTATATAGGGCATGAATGTCAACTACAATTTGTTGTGATTTCCAGTTGATGGGTAGACGAGTAGCAAATCTATACTAACATATAAAAGAAACAACCACAGACTTCATATTACTTTCTTCTAGAAAGTCCAGTTGACCATATCATGTTATTTGCTACAAATTTATTTTTATTTTTTTCTTTGGACCTCGTTATACATGTACGATATCAAATATATAGCTTTGCTTAACATAATTTAACATATATCCCATGGTCTTCCTATTTACCCATGATATCTATTTACTATCATTCCTCTACATGGTTTACTATCGTTAATTACATAACGATTTTTAAAATTTCCTCTAATTTTGACCCTTAAATTCAAAATAAACAATTATTCAAAATGTTTGATATTTATAACAAATTAGCCCGTCTGACGCTTATGCTTTTGCTTCGACTTCTAATCTTTGTCCCACTGGCTGCTTATGAACTGCTGGAACTTATATGGTTAATATCAAAACTCGTACATTGTACGAGTAGAACACTAGTAGGCATCAATTGAGTGGGTTATAAATTATGCCAGAAAAGCATCCACTGCAACAAATTCAAGAGATGCTGCATCAGTATTACATTGCAAGGGGCCCTGTGTAGACAGTCCCCGTATTCATATGAAGTCATTGAATTTAAAGAAGTTTAAATGCCTCTCGGTACTTGCCTTAAAAGGCTTTAATGTTTTGATTTATTCGACCTCAAAATAAAAATAATATTTTGTTCGACATGAAATGGTTTTTATTAATTAAAAATTACAATGTAAATGAATCTTTTCATTTTTTTTGTTTCTATAAAGACTCCATTAATAAACTAACACTATAACTGGAAAGGCTACAACTTGTCTCCTTGTTATTGATGCTGTAACACCACGATACCCGAACTAACTTTACACGTAAACTAATGCATACACTCACGTGATGGGGTGGTTATATTTTTTATTTTATATTTTATATGAGGTGAATAATCTTATAATTAATGTAAATTAATCAGTCCTATTAAAAAAAGAATTGTTCAATTTATTGAATGTTTGTTTGTTTCAATCTAACCGTCAATCAATTTAAATTTTTATTCTTTAGCCCTTAGTTTTCCAACTAGCTATAACAATATGTTTACCCATTGTAATTAAGAGAATGAACAATATATATATATATGTATATATATATAACATTTTAATATTTTGTATAAAAGTGCCGCTTTAATCTTTTATTCCAATTCTTTGGGACAGCTAAGGCGCAGTATGTGGATTTTGTAAGATCATGTTTGGCTTATAGCTTAAGTTTTCATCAATTAATGGTTATAAACACTTGTCTAAGGTGAGTTTATTTCAAATAATATTTAGAAATTGCTTTCGCTCAACTTTTTTGTCGAATAATTATGACCTAAAAGAAAAAAAAATGAAAAAAAATCCTCATCAAATGTTGTATATATATCTCCCAATCGTCTGGTTTAAATACAACTCTTTCCAAATATAGCATAATGTGTTACTTCTTTCTAGTGTAATTAATACCTATGATACCTAAATTAAAGTTATTAATTGTCTTCAAAACTACATTTAAATCTTGGACGAGAGATGATAGCAAAAGCGAAGCGTAATAAAAAAATAAATCATTATCCCATGCTGTCGTTAAAGGAGATGTCCCACCAGAGTGATACTATGCTTAATTATGTGTAATCTATGAGATTAGGAAGAATAATTAAGCAAATCTTTGACTAGAGAAAAGTGGAGTCCTTTTTCATGCACTTGGCCAATTAAGATTTGGCTGTCTAATTAAGTGAAAGAAAGTTTAATTTACTCATCAATGATGATCACATGTTAAATTTAAATATAAAAAGCACTTGATGTTTAGAGAAGACAAAGGATTCGAAGATCCCCAACAACTACTCCATCTATTTTTTATATACAACTAAGGAAAATGCTTCAAAATATTCATTGATTATTTGAAATAATTGTACAATTAATAGTAATTTGCATTAGTACTACTAAAAATGTGATGTTTACACCCATTGCTATCAATACATGTATGCTGTGTTTGTTATATTTTTATCTGAAATACATATAATTATATATATATATATATATATATATATATATATATTTCAGACTTAAATATTTCAGATAAAACATATGACAAACACAACAAAAGTGTGATATCATGATCTTTAGTATGTGAATCCGACATGTCCTTTTAAGTGTTTTAAAAGCAATCCCAGGCACCAAATCACCAAATTATTTAAGATAGCAGGCTTTATTTGAACGTACGTAAAAAGAGTTAATGATATCTTTTACATACCTTGATTATTATCTTATCTCGTCTTTACTTCTTTTTCTTTCTTTATTTATTTATTTATTGTAGTGTGTCTTTTCTGGACGGAAATATCTTAATTAGAATGAACCAAGATACTCAAGGTAATGGTCAAAGAAAAAGAAAATTGATATTATTTTCTGCCTACTTTTTCATTTTCAGATTATATATTATTTTTTACATTATGCATGTAGATTCTAGTCTTACTGACATATTTGAAATATTCTAGCTTATATTTCTTTGTTAGACAAGTCACTAAATGTGAAGTAATACTAGGTACAACGACAAATATGAGCAAGCAAAAAGCTTGCAAAAGATAGTGCAATATATATATATATATATATATATATATATATATTTCCGTAAAGCAAGAATCTAATGTGAATGCATAGCCTGAAAGGATGAACAACTGGGAAGGTTTTACAAAGCTACCACATAAAGGGCTCGTTTGGATTAGTTTTTTTAAAAGGTATTTTTTTAACAATTTTTAAAAAATAAGGATGAACAACTGGGAAGGTTTTACAAAGCTACCACATAAAGGGCTCGTTTGGATTAGCTTTTTTTAAAGGTGTTTTTTTTAACAATTTTTAAAAAATAATTTTAAAAATAAAAATTAAAAAAAAAGTTATATTTGAATTTTTTTCAGAATTACAGTTTTTTTTGGAAGTGAAATTAAATAATTATTACAAAATTTAATATAACTATTTTAAAAAATTTTTTTTTTTTTACTCAAAAACAACATGATAAAAACTATATGGCAAAGTTTTTGTCCAGATGATCACTTTGCTTCAAATGGTACAGAGATATGGAGATTGGGAAAAGTTTTCATCTCGAGGACAAAACAATGGCCCGAATTTAAGGATCAGAACCACCCATCTTGTTTTATTATGCGGTAGAAGAAAGGACATCACACACTCTGGAACTGATTTCTGTGACTTCTTGAAAGAGACTAGTCTTGTAACTATTTTTAGGTTCGAAGTCTTTTATAAAGTTATAACAATATCATGATATGGAGCGATTCAATCATGGTGAACTTGTAATATTAGTAGACTTAAATGATCAAAACGTTTATTATTATTAAATCTCTTTCATGATGTCCTATGTTATTAGAGATCTAACTTTGCTAATTATTTTCTGTAATTTGTAAATAAGGGGATATATATACATTTTAAAAAATACATTTGTATGGTAAGAGATTTAATGCTTGGTAAAGGTACAAAGTAAAACCAAAGGTAGAGTTACCTCCTAAAACCAAACATATAATCCTTGCCAAATCAAGCAAGTTCCTGAAGCAGTTAATATACTGGAAAGTATAAATTTCAAGTTTTGAACAATATAATAGCTGTACTAGTTGTACATATTTCAATTCATCTCCATTAGATTAATTAGTTTATTAGCAAACTAGCGCTGCTTGATCCTTCTGCGACTGCCTATATATGTGCGATGGTGCTGGAGTAGCATATTATTTTAGTCATTAGTGTTATCGGGTGATTAAAAAGTGAAATATTATCAGTTTGTTTGGCCATGCTTGATTATATACAGTAGACATTTAAAATAAAAAGCAACACCGAATAACTTTTTATGAAAGTACTTATAAGCACCCAAAATAAACAATGCCAAGCTCTTTACATATATTCAAATCATAAACAATTCAATCTCAATCAAGTAGTTTGGAATTTTAATTAATTTTCTCGCCTTTTTCCACTTTTTATTTCCTTTTCTCACTCCACTTTATTTTCTGTCAGTCTTAATTATTCCGAATATAATATGAATAAAGATAATTTTACCTCCTACGCCTAGCCAAAAATATTAACAAAAGAGAGTCCAATTTTTAAAAAAGCTGTCTGGCGGCAATTGTTGCTCGAATGGCCCAAAGCGTTACTGCTTGTCCAATAGTTTGGGAGACTGGTCAATAAGGCAGGGAAAGAGAAAAAAAAAGAACATCCCACATCGATTGGAAGACAAAATTGCGCTCGTTCCAATACGTCGTATGATTGTCGAGGTAGGCATTTGGAAACTACGCAGCCATGCGATGAGCACAGAGCGAACTATTCTTTCGCCTTTTACTAAAGTACTTTTGTTAAAAAAAACTTTTTTCATTAAAAAAAAAAACACACAGCAGCCCCATAGGCTTTTGCTTTAGGCCATAAGTTGATTAAGTTCTCACCACAAGTAAAAACCTTTTTTCTTTTGGTCAAAGAGATAGGTAAGACACATTGTTTTGCTTGAGGCTTGAAATCTATAAATTTTGTATATGAAAAAATTGGAAGGAAGTTAATTTTCTCTTTCAGCTAGAAAACGCTGATATGCATTGGTTCCCCGACATCAAACCAGAATATGCCCAATGGATTTGAAGTCATTTTTTCATCATCATATGCTTGGCCTAAAGCTTAAACATCACAGGGAGGGAGGCAGGCAGGGAGGGAGAGAGTAAAAACAATATATGTTCAGGTAACAGTTCGGTCATCTTTAGGAAGAGCCAAGGCTTTCACAAAATTGTCTTGTGGCCATTTTGAAACTAAGAAATGTCTTATCTCAATTGTAATGTGTGTCAATGAAGAATTTTGTGAAGGAACTCGTCTACAATTGTTCTTGACAGGTGCATGACAGATGTGCTTCCTCTACTCCATGAGAAATTCTGATACCTATCGCCCCATCGATCATACTTTCAGCACCATGGCCCGGACAAGATACAACATCACTGCAGAAATTTGACCTCTTTAAGATTTGAATGTCACTGACTAGCTGCAGCTGCTAGTGGTGTAAGGGCTTTCAGAGGGTTCATGATTACACCATCTATGAGCCCATATTCTCTGGCTTCTTTTGCACTCATAAAGAAGTCACGATCAGTATCTTGGTTGATCTTCTCAAGGCTCTGACCGGTGTGGTAGGCAAGGTAGCCATTTAGATTTGCTTTATGGTGCAGCATCTCATTTGCCTGGAAAGCCGTCAGAATTCTTAGCTAGAAGTTTCCATTAAAACTAAGACCATACACCACAACTAGAAGCATACAAGAAAAACCACCCAAATATGCAGCATAATGTCCAATACAAAGATTTCTCAGCACCACTGGCTGCTGCTAGTGAGGAGTAGGCTGATTCTCAACCAGTATTAATCCACGGTTATGAGGATGCCAAATAGATTATTTTAGACACACCAAGGTGATAATTCCATGGAAGCTATTCCTTTCACCTTTCCCTGTTCCTTTCTTTTTATCTGAATAGATTCAGGGGAATGGGAGACTGGGGAGTTGAATTTAATTTCCTCACCAACTGTTATTGGACCAATAAATGATAATATTTACTTTTTTTAAAAGTGATAATCCAGATATTTAATTAGTGCCGGAGGAATTTATAAGACATGGAGGCTGGAGCCTCCAGTTCTTTTAATTGTACATTCATAAAAGGATAAATAGAGCTTCAGCAAAAGCAGGTCCCATCTAATGCTAGCATAATTTACCTGGATGTCTATATCAGTTTGTCCACCTTGAGCACCACCAAGGGGCTGATGGATCATTATCCTTGAGTTTGGCAAACTGTATCTTTTCCCTTCATGTCATTGCAAGACAAAAGTGTTAAGTCAGTGTTTAGACTTAGACTTAAGTTTGTCACAAAGACTCACAGAGCGTCACACTAATAATGGTTACCTTTGGTCCCAGCACTCAATAGAAAAGCTCCCATACTGAAATAGAGAAAATAAAAAACCAAGTTCACTGAAACTGTGCATATATTATAGATACAACGATTAGCTAAATATATAAGCAGATAACAGATTGCAGACACAAACAAAACTGCCACTAGGGCAGCCAAATAACTAATTATACTAATTTTATATTCTCAGCAGGTGTGCCTGGAACAGATATGCCCATGGATACACTAGGGATTTTCAAGCTGATCGAACAGTTTCCTCAGTTGAGCTTGCGGAAGTTGAGATCCAGTATTCACAACAAATTACACATGTTTATAGTTTACCCACGATATATACTTTCCAGGTTACCATGATCTCAAGGATAATATTGTGTAAGCGTAAAAATTTATTAAGGTATAAGAAAAAGTAATAGGGCAAAAGACAGAAAAAGTACAAACATTTATACCCATGCAAGTCTAATCCACTTATGAATTTATATATAGATCTGTTAAGTAATAAGCACTGTATGTGTGCTTACAAGCATCAGATTATAAATTGGAAAACATTCCCAAAAAAAGGACACAGAAAGTCTCAATTTCATATCAAATATTACTTTTTTCCAGTTATTTTCTCACTACCAAATGATCCAAGTCCTCACTCCTCAGATATTTTGTCCGCAAAGGATTTCATATTTGTATTGTACTGAAAAGTTTGAGTCTAGTTTAAACATTTAACTTATGGTAAAAAACATTAACCTTTTGGTAAAAAACATTTACCTTTTGGCCTTATTCAGTTTAAGCATAACAATCATAAGACTTGCAATTATACCCTGCTACTTCAACTACTTCCCCTCAGTGAAATAAAAGTTCTAGTTGCATAAGCTCAGGATTCATTGCTTGTTCACCTGATGGTTTTTACTTGATCCTTTTTACCTGATCCTTTCTTTTCCCGGTGAGATGTGCATATCAAGGATATACAACAGGTTTAAACTAGACACAAAAAATACATGCACATGCACAGACGATAAGCAAGTGGAAATCAATTGCAAATGAATTTAACCAACAAAATGGCATCTTACGCAGAGCTAGACGAGAAACTTCAGAAATTAAGAGATGTAGATAGTATATACACATACAAATGGATGTTGTGTGAAATATTCAGTACCTTGCTGCAAGTCCCACACAAACAGTGGATACATCAGGCCTAACATGCCGCATTGTGTCAAATATGGCCATACCTGAAAATGATAATTTCAGGCATAGAGAATTAGAACAAAAATTAAAGAATAATAATAAAATTGAAGCGCATTGTCCACGTAACTAAACCAACTAATCCAATTAAGAAGTAGAGATGGTAAAAGTAACCGTACCTGCTGTAACTGAGCCTCCTGGGGAGTTCACATACATGACAATATCCTGATAGCCATATACAATGGTCAAAAGACTGATGTAATTAGAATAAAAAAATTCAAGAAAAAGTGAACTAGTTTTCAATTGCAAATGTTGCTTATGACCCGTAAAAGTCACAGCTTTGTATTATCAAGAGTTTTTGGTTAAGCTGATTTAGATATAGTTTATGTACCCCTTGGTGCACAAGCCCATCAAGAAAGGGAAGAATAAGGAAGAAAATCTCTGATAGTTAAAGCATACCATTGATGTCACTAAAACAGAGGCAAAAAAATCAGGGATGAAATGAAAGGAGAAAGGAAAAACCTTGTTTGGATCAACGGCGTCAAGATAGAGAAGCTGAGCCACAATAATATTTGCCATATCATCATCAACTGCTCCACCACAACGAATAATTCTCTAGATGCAGCAAGGAAAAAACTTTTAAGCCAAAAAAAAAAAAAGAGGAAGTTTTCCAGTCGATATTAAAGCTATAACTTAAATAGTAGAACTACAACAAATCTGTACATGTTGAAAAAGTTGACTGATCACACTCTGGAATCGTTCTTGTAGCATTGGAGGTGGTCCTTGACCTCCTTGTGCATAGGCTGGAAAATAAGGTGATGATGGAACTTGCAAATCATCCCTATAGTTGAAAAGTGGAAATTCAAAGCCATCCAGAAAAGATTTGATCCTTAGGCCAATTAGCACACCAAAAAAAAAAAGGAAAAATAGAAAACACCACAGCTACGGCTAGCCACATAAGGATCTGATATTTGAAAAGAATTTCTACAATCCAATATATCTAAAAGTTCATTGCAAACCTGATTCCAACCCAAATTTTCCATGCTGGCAATGTATAAAAATACTCAATATCAAAGCAGAACTAATTATCATCATACTACCAATGCCACCTGTGAAAAATTAAGAAATCTACCTTAAAAGGCCTGATATAAGAATTCAGGTCAGATGATATGCTTTCGATTTAAATTTCCATTAGGCTGTAGATCAAACACATAATAAAACATAGCATCGAGTGAAACAAAAGACCTCCCCATACCAGAAACAGGTGGGGAGGGGGACACTTCTTTTCCTCTTTTTCTCTCCCTTAAGTCCTCTAATTGCATAAGTTGAACTTTCATTTCAGTTGTGGCAACCAGCTTTGTCAGAATTCGATTTCTTAAGAATTAGATGTAACAAGAAATGCGACATGCAAACCCTCCAGTTGCAGAAACTCAAAATTCTGAATTTGAACTCTATTCTCATATATGCGTAGTGAAGATAACAAATATTTAAATCACGAAATAATACATTAAAGGGAAAAAAAAAACTAAAATAACAGTCTAAAATCCAAATTCAAGTGTCATCTTATTCATATAAAAGAAAATGACAAATAAATGTAAAAATGAACCACTGTACGAATATGACAAAAATGCTCATATTAGACACATAAATTAACTACAATTTTTTTTTCAGGAAAATGGTAAGATAAGAAACAATAACCTAATAGACCAAATCCCCCGCCGTAAATTCTTCTCAACATCGCCGGAATACACAGCTTTCACCTTGCAACTTCTTCCATTCTTTATGGCCCCGCCAGATTTTATTCTTCTGCTATTTCACGCACAAAAAGAAAAACTAAATTAATTCTACAAAACAACAAATTTGATAAAATTACTATTAAAAAAGGTGAAAAATGGTAAAAGAAAAAAATGCGCACCTGAGATCAAGGGTTTTGAAGGGGAAGTGTGGTTGGGATGAGGGAGAAGCGAAGATAAGACGATGAGTGTTTTTGTTGGAGGATGAAATTGAAGATATTGTTGTAGATACACATGAATGAGCCATTTTTTCTTCTTCTTCTTTTTTTTTTTGGGTGTTTTTGGATTTTAATATGAGAAATACTGCTCAACTGCGGAGTGTGGAGCAGCAGTAAAGATACGGGAGGCGGGGTTTAAGAGTTGAACAGTAGCTATGCACGCACCACTGCGCAATTACACTTTTTTGGCTTTTCTAAAAGTATTTTTTTATAATTAAAAATAATATTTTTTTAAAGTTAAATTTAAAAAAAGAATTAAATAATCCAATCCAAATAGAATCTAAAAAAAAAAAAGATAAGTTACTTTGTAGTGTATTTTGATGCTAAAATTAAGCTAAGGGCTTAAAGTATATATTTTGCCCTTTTCTTTCAATCTCACTTAAGAAGGACCAATTTTGAGGAGAGTGGATTGCGTCATAAAAGTTATGATGTTATCATCGTAATTTAACGATTTTGAATTATTGATACAATTATAAGAAATTATGTAAACATTTCACAACTGATAAATTATGATCATGAAGAACATTCTCATCCAAAGATACCCAACTGTAGTGCACCTGAAAGTCACCCACACTTCACAGGAAGTGGAAAAGGAGAAATATAACACAGTAGATGAAGTGGAAAAGGAGAAATATAGCAATACAATAGAAGTAATATTTTATGGATACAGCTGAAAAATGGCAAAGTTAATGCTATCACTACAGAGATGAATGATGTCAAATTGACCCTGTTACACAACTAGCAAAAACCGCGCATTCACCAAAAAGCTGCAAGTTTCGCCATAGTCAACAGGCAGTCAGAGGCCGAATCTTCTCATGTATTGCTTTGTAACACTGGAGACTGCAGAGAGGGAGTTTTGATTTAGAGTCTCGGTACTTGTATGCATTTGTACAAGAAGGACCGGCACATTTCTCCCGCGGTGCAGGATAGCTGGAAATCCAAAAGAAAGACCAAGTCAGCAGTTGCCATAGTAACTAGAAACAGGTGCAAGGTGATGTTTGTGACCTGAAACTAAATCTTGTTTTCACAATCACTTGATAATTTTCATGAACATTATTGCAGTGCTAGAAAAGGGGTATGAAAGAAGGAAAGTAGATGCATTAGAAGCTATTTGCTGCTTTACTTCAACACTGAAATCGCCCTTAATTACAACATTTACTGCTTCAGAAGAAAAAGAGCACAAAAGCATCCAAATTACCTGCACGGCTTCTGTTCGAATATACTTGGGAGGCCCATCTCATCAGGAAATGTTACAATTGTCCCTGTAGGACCCATGACCCATCTAACAGCATTTGATGCAAGGGTTAAAGAAGTGGCAGTTCTCTCCTATACCAAATCATATCACACGGGGAACTTTAGTTCCAAGGAGAAAAGAAAAGGGAAATGAAACAATATAGATTATGAACTTGTTGAGCTTTTTACCTGTGCTAACTGCTCTTGTCGCTTCTTGGTTTTCTCATCTCGTTTCTTTCGACTGGAATCTTGACCCAGGATTTTTCTGATAGCCTCAGCCTGTAATATTGTAGCCATCCAGACCAGTTAAACTATATGCTCAGAAAATCAAAGGATAAGACATATTATGTAAATAGTCGAGACAATTATAGAATATCAGCCAACCTCAGACTCCCTATTAGCCTTTTCAACTTGCATCCTACGTCTTTGAAGGGCCTCAGCTCTCTTTAATTGCTGCTCCATTTCAGAAAGCTGTTCCTTTTGTTCTGTCAACCAAATCAAGAAAACTCTAATGAAATAATTCTATTAAAGATTAGATAGCCACAATCTAACTAGCAAATGTGAAGAGTGTGCTCACTCCTAGGTGGAGCAGGAGGTAACCCATTTGGGAACTCAATTAAACTCGCAACAGAACCAGAACCAGAAGAGGTGCCTTTCCCAGCAAGAAGGGCCCGTCTGCGTGTTGTAACGGCCATTTCCTGAACGGAGTCCCCAGAGGCATTACTTAACTCCTTTCTCTCTTTCCTCTTTCTAGGTTCTGGTTCAGTGTCCGATACCGACTCTTCTTCTAAATAATCTGCATCTCCTGAAGCTCTTTCTAATCTAAGCTTCTTGCTCTCATTGCCTGATCTAGATGAACTATAATCTCTCGTATCCACAGCATATCCATTAACATTTCTATTCAGAACTCTCGATAATGGCTGTTGCTTCTTGGTTCGGCCTTCATCTTCATGATCTGCACCATATTTAGAAGATTTGAGCTTCTCAAGGTATCGGATTTCATCATCCTCACCGTCATCTTCATCATCAAGTGCTCCACTCAACAGACGTCTCTTCTGAACCCGCTTGCTTTTACGAGCTGGCTCGTAGGTATCAAAATGCCCAACGGAGACAGTCTCCTCGGGCATCTTCCGCCTTGAAGAATAAGATTTTCCAACACCAAAGCCTGTTATGGAAAAATCCTTCCATGGGACGCCTTGTAGGCCACTTTTTCTGTCCCTATGACGGGAAAGATCATCATCTGGCTTACCCTGCAAGAGATGGAAAGAAAAATTGTCAGCATATTCAGACAAAGCTTTTGAGTTATTGACACATAGGAGAGAATTTTCTTTCTGAATGCCAGAGGACAGTGTGCTCTGTAAGGAGTAAATCTGGTGGAACTAGTTGCAGCTTTGTGGTGGAGAGAGACAGAGACACTATAACCAAACACTTAAATTTACAAGTAAAAGAAAGAAATTCTCATGCACAGGGTACAAATACAAGTAACTATCAACAAAATCCTTAACCAACTGTGAACAGAAACTTCTGAAATGGAATAGCTCAATAGGTCGTGGGATGTTACTTGCCACATAGAATATGTGGAAATTGCTATGTCCTAAGTTAGTGACTACCACACAGATTACAAGAGCATATCTTCATGCAAACTTCAGCTTATTATTGATGAGAAGCGTATAGCCATATCAATGAGCTAAGCTCCATGACCAGCAACATTAATTACCTGAACAATCAGCTTATTCCCAGGATGAGGAGCATATGAAGAGGGAGAGGACTTGGTTGAAGAAGACCCAGCCAAAGAGGAACCATCAGAGATACTTTTAGCATGTATTGTGTGCGTAATACCACCAACCTTAAGCTTTACTTTCTTTAGTTTGTTTTGATGTTCAGGTACATCTGATATTACTCTTGACTGCCCAGAAATTGGTTTCCCGTTAGCTTCTACAGTATCTTCCTCACTAGACCTCTTAAAGTCAAGCCCCGTTTCCCTGAACCCACCATTTTCATTGATGTAAGCTTCTTTTAGTTCACCAGACCTTTTGTCCCTGTCAAGGCCAGGTTCAGCATTAGCAAGATTACTGCATAACGTCCTTGAATTAGAGTGGTTCAAAATCTGTTCTTTTCCCCCGTAATTGCTACCAGTGCCAGTATTGTCACCAGTAGGTGCTTTGCTGACACTAATTAAGGGCGGTGTGGATGACAATGACGGACTGTCACCACTTCGAAGAGGCTCAGAATCACCGGGAGGCCTCCGAAACGGGTTACTCCTCTTCTTTCTCACAGCTATGCCTGAAGTAATTGACCCCAAACCTCCAAAGCTATCCATAGGAATAACAAAGGTCCCAAGCCTGTGTCACTCTGTATCAGTTGCAGAAATCGTTTACAAAATAGACAAAACTCCAATAGATACATCCAATTTACTTGCAGACAATACCACACAAATAATCACAGTGGAAAAGAAATCAAATACCAGCTTTACAAATTGCGCTTTCCTGGTATCTTAACACACGTATCTCTTCTACTCAAATATTTCACTTAACTGTGATAACCTTTATATAAAGATTTGGTTACAACTATAAGCTGCTACACATAGCACCACCCATAATGAGCATACACAGACAACAATGTGCAATACAAAAGAAACTGCAAAAACCACTCCATTTATTTTCTCCAAACAAATGGTTTCTATTAACGTGTAATACTTGCCACTTACTATGCTAATTAATACCCTAACTTTGCGAATACAAACTAAATAGATAAATATACCAAAATGGTAACTAAAGTAACGTAATTAGAGGAAAATAAATTAACCCAAAAAAAATATATATCTTGTTAAGAAAAGGTTCAGTTTTTGCTCATTGGCCATCACAGAAGTTCCAATTTGTTAAAGAAAAGCATAAAATCTCGAGTTTCTTAACCTAGTTCCAAATAACAAAATCACCAACTATAATTAGTATCTGGAAAAAAAAAGAAGCAATTTTGAAGAAAACCCACTATAAAACTTACTCCATTGCACGAAACTTCTGCAATGTGAGAATCGGAGAAGGGTCAGAATTGTTTAACCCAATAAAAGAAAATCCAACGTGCCGAAATAACACAAAATCAGATAAGAAAAACACGAAAACGCAGCAAAAACTATGTGAAAAAGATTATTACAAAACAAAGAAGAGCCAACAAAAAAAAATGGTGAGGTAAAAAATTCAAGAATTTTACCTGGTGGGTGTGGCCAACAACTTTGGAGATAAAGCTCTGGTGCCCTAGAAAACACAGAATAATAGTTGCTGGTTGGGCCGGGGGGGGGGGGAAGGGGTGCGTGGGTGAGGGATGAAGGGTATAATTGTCATTTGTGCTTGAGGTGCATGGTGGAGCGGTAAGGGGTAAAATGGGAAAACTACGAGCCATGGTCATTGAGTTGTCGGATGATTTTGGGAGTAGTCCGGGGTTTGCCGCCATTTTTTGTAATCTTTTTTGATGTCATAAAATGGTGTTTTTTCACATCAAATATTCCCGAGTGACACAAAAAAGGAAAAATATACATTAGGGTTTAATTACTCCTATCTTCTTGAAGCATTCTATGAGAGATAACAATCTATACTGTAAAGTTGTAATTATTGATTAATTTACTTGGATTTATTTTGGTTTAAAGATAATATCGTATATGATCTAAACATTGGGTTAAGTTGAAATTTTTAAAAGAACATAACATATAAATAAAAGACTGAATATTTGAATGGTACTTGAATAATATTGCTTATTCTTTTGATTACTATTTGAAAGTTATAATCTTGTTACATACACTGTCGAGCTAATTATTCAATTCTTTATGTTTACTCCCACTTATCTCCACAAGGAGTTAGTAAAAGATAGTAGTGTACATAGACAATTTAGTGAGACTTTCTTATCAATTCTTCAATCAAATTGACTTAGATATTTAAAACTAAAATCACCCAATGTAATTGACAAATCATTCTAATCTCTAGGTGATTTTGAAATGGTTATGGTTGGTTTTTAAAATGAGTTTTTGATTGGTTTTCAGTCAATTGTTGGGTACTTCTTCAATGATTTTTGACACAAAACTTACAAATAACAATTAATATCCGAGTCAAGAGTATATTGCAATGTAATGCATTAAATAGTACGTCTAAGTATTCTAATTACTTATCAATACATGACATGTATAAAATAAACATATGCATAACAACATTAATAATATAGTTGCCATGTTGGCTTGGACCTCGTTTTTAAATCCCCTAAACTACAAACAAAACCATCTTTTTTCAATTTCTAAAAATTATATGACCAACTTAATCGATCAAAATAATTTTAACTGCTTTTATTTATGCACACCCCATAAAAGGAAAGGAAGTAGCTAATGAATTTGTTTGATTTAATTAGGACTAGTTTCGAATTAACTAATCGAACCTTATATTATGTTTCTAAACTTCGATCACCAAACTATGACATTACTTTTTCTTTTTTACTTAGAAACAAATATATTTTTACTTCAAAATATTATTTTCTTTACAGTGGAACTTTTACTATCTTTAAAATTTAAGTATTTATATCTTAAAAAAAAATTCAAAATCAAACCAATCCAAACCAGCTTTAAAAATATTAATTTGATCTAATTATCATACAGGGTCAAAAACTAATTAATGAATTTCCAACGAAAACTAATTTACTTAAAACCAACTAATTTAATTTGGTTTGAAAGAGGCCTAAGACCAATTCAAACCAATTATGTTCACCCCTAAATTTACCTAAAGCATTTTGGGTCAAAATGAAATTTAACTTTTTTTTTTCTCGACCAAAAAACAAAAAGGAAAGAAATTTAACATAGTTTCACAAGGCAAAACCCAATAATAACGTCGTCGTTTCAGTTAAAACATCACTTATTCTTACCAAAAAACCCTACGTAAACCCCACTCGCCTTGCACCCCCACGCACCCACACACACACATACACACAACCAAGACATGGCAAACAGAGGAATCCGTTCAACCCTTGTCAAGTCAACGGCGTCGTCGCAGCCGCGATATATCTCTACGGTGACGGTGACGGCGACAACAACAGCTGTGACGCAACGCAAGCAAGAAACGAGTCTGTTTCACAAACTGTCACAGCTCGCTTGGAGAAATGAACCAAACGCAAATGTTGCAGAAACAATGGAAGAATGGATCAGAAGTGGCAAACCCGTCAAGAGATTTGATGTCGTTGGCTGTATTAATCTCTTCCGACGTCTCAAGTATTACCATCTTGCCCTCCAGGTCCCTCCCTCTCTCTCTCTCGCCATGTTGCATTAGTACCAATGAATTTCTATATGTTTGTGTAAAATTTTGTTATGAGGCTTCGCATCTTAATTCGATTCTTGTTGATAATTAGATTGTACAATTTTTGTAATTTTTTGGACCATAGGTAACATTTATTTGTCTGAATTGTTCTACTATAATGTATTTTTTCTCAAAGTTCTTTTTCTTTTTGGGTTTATTCTTGCTACTTTTGTGTGTTCAAATTTCCTGTTACGGTGTGTGAGTGTGTGTGTTGGTGTAATTGGTGTATGTGTAATTGAGGGATAGGTGTTATGTGAAGTTGCATTCTTTTTTCCTTTTTATGTTTTCTTGGTTTTATTTCAGTGCCAAGTTCCGTCTTTTTCACAGTCTGTGAGAGTGTGTGTGTATGTGTTTTTTCTTCTTTTTCTGTGTGAGTATGTTTGTAATAATAGATAACAAGGCAGGCGTAGGCAAGGAATGTGAAAACCGGCTGATAATCTGTTGTCGACGGGTTCAGTTTCTCTTTAGAAGTTGTAACTGCGACAATGCAAATGTATGGCTAACACTGCATATTGAGCTGTCGGGGATGTTCCATTTTTGTGATTTGGATAAAAATTTGTTGAAAGAAAACCAATGGAGCACCACGGAGAATGTAAGAATTATGACCTCGTATTTGGTGAAAAGGCTTTCCTTCTACTGTGTGAGACATTAGATTGGAGCGGTGGAGGCTCTCTCCTCTAGGATGCTGAGTGGGCTTATTGTTAGCTCTTACCCTCTCCACCATTGACATTGATGGGAAAGAAAGGGAGTCAGCTTGCTTCTCTTTACTGCACTTCTTGTATATGTTAGCAAAAGACTGAAATGTTTTCCACAAAGTATGTCATAGAGACATCAAATTACTGATAACAGACCTGATTGGGACAAACTCAGAATCCATTGCGATGCGGCAGCGAAGATAGGAAAACCTGGATTCCATTGGCCTGTTCTACCGTTGGGCATATTCTACATTGTATTAAGCTACTAATTTAGATTGTGATCCACTAAGCATTTTGTGGTCGCTGAAGCAGATTTGTTGCTATAAAAACGTATATTGTGGTGAATTACTGATCCACCTGTTACAATTCAATAATTTAATTTAGTGTACGTTTCTAGTTTGAAAAAGAAACATGATTGTGAAAATAAAACTAGATGTGGTAAACTATGTATGCTTGCTTATGCCCTCCCTGCTTTGTTTGCCATATTAGTTGCCTACCTCTCTGATTTTCTTTTTGTAATGAATATGATCTGTTGATCTTGTCATATCCTGATTTTGTTAATGCAGCTGTCTAGATGGATGGAAGGGAATGGTGTCAAAGTGAACAATGCTGACCGTGCCAGACACTTAGACCTTCTTGCCAAGATTGAAGGCATAGATTTGGCAGGAAAGTACTTTGGCACCCTCCAAGAGTCTGCCAAAACCAATAAAACCTATGGAGCACTCCTCAGTTGTTACTGCAGAGAGAAAAATTTGGATAAGGCTTTGGAACTCTTTGAGAAGATGAAGGAGTCTGGATTTACATCTGCTCTAAATTATAACAATGTGATCTCGCTTTACCTGAACACTGACCAACCTCAGAAGGTGCCTGTACTGGTGCAAGAAATGGAGGAGAAAAAGGTTGCTCCAAATTTGCATACTTACAATCGGTTGATGAATAGCTATGCTGCTCTGAATGACATAGATGCAGTTGAGGGAGTTCTGGAGAGGTTGAAGGAAAGAAAACTAAGATGTGATTGGTTTACATATGGGAACCTGGCCACCATCTATATTAATGCCGGATGTCTTGATAAGGTCAATGCTATTCTTAAGAAGATGGAGAATTTGAAAAATCTGCGTGATCAGGAGGCATTTCACACCCTGATTACTTTGTATACACGTATCTCTAATTTGTCAGGGATTAATGAGGCATGGGAGTCTTTGAAGTCAACTTTTTCCACTCCAAGTAATACGAGTTATCTCATCATGCTATTGGCTCTCTTCAAATTGGGGGAATCTGAAAGCCTTGAAAAATATTTCAAAGAGTGGGAAGCAGGTTGTGTGAAGTATGATGTGAGACTGTCAAATGTGATGTTGGAGTCATATCTTAATCGCAATATGATTGAAGAAGCTAATTTGCTATACGAAAGCGTGCTAAAAAGAGGGAGAGAGCCTAATTTAAGGACACTGGAGGCAATGACAAACTTTCACATCAGAAATGGACAGATAGATATGGCTCTGAAATATCTGGAAATGGGCGCGAGCAAAGCAATACCAGAGAAACATAAATGGTTTCCTACAGATGAAACCATAAAGATGTTCTTGAAGTACTTTGGAGAGAAACATGATGTGGAGAGGGCTGAGAGCTTTATTAGCAGCATGAAGAAGATTGACCGTCTTGACTCTGCAGTGTATGATTCTCTGCTTAGCACAAATGTCTCTTCAGCTTGAATGGCCAAGAGGTCTGGATGAAAGGAAGTCGCTTTCATTATGTCATAGTACTGGAGATAGAGTATTCGACTGTTATTGCACCAAAATTACGGCCTACAACATTAAACTGTCGTGATTTTTGGCCGATGAGCAGTATGGTGAGCCTCTTTATTCAGAAACGGATTGCGCAACAACGAGCAGTAACCTGGTTAAGTTAAATAATTTCCTGATTGGAAATTAGTTGCATTCCGCAACATGTTTGCAAATCACACATCCCATGATTCCAAACCATAAGTCATTGTGGCATAACATTGTCATACTTTGACATCGTTATGATCACAATGAATGCAGAGCAGATACCTCAAACAAATTGTTAGGTAGCAGATCATGAACTGAAACTATGCTTTGCATTCAACCTCTTTTTTTTTTAAATATCTTTTGTGCATTACTCAGAATGCTATCAGTCAATCCCAGGTACAAGTCTGAAGCCTCCCTTGGAAAGTCCCTCTCCTTTGACTATGTTGGTACAAAACGATGACATTTTTGACATTCTTGGTGCACATTTCCAAAGCTAGCTCAAAATCTGCTTTTGTCTATCACTAGGCAAGGTTCAGTTTGGATTGACTGTTCCTTTAAGGAAAAGGTATTTTTTTTTCCTAAAATTTCTATAAAAAGTGTATATATATATATATTTGTAATAATTTTTTGTTTTAGCTTTGGAAAGAGCTAGAAATGTGAAAATATTTCAAATACAACTTGTCTTAAAAGTTAGAATAGCAAATTTTTAAATATATATATATATATATATATATATTTAAAAATTTGCTAAAAAAATACTTTGAAAAAAAGGCCAATGCAAATGAGCCAATAAAACGTAGTCCAGGCACATCGATTATTCAGCGTATCTCGGGTCTCTAGTTATTCTACCTTTAATTGTCTTATAAGACCATAAAATCGCGTACTTGAAGTGTTAGAGGTTGTAAAAATCGTGTGTTTGAGTTTTTATTAGTTTGACATGCCAACTTGGTACACACGTGCTTACATAGATTACGATAATAAGCTGATATCTAGAAAACACTCTTTATAAGTTGTCAATTTAAATACCTAAAACATATATAGGTTTCAAATTTCAAATTATAAGAATGTCTTCATCAAATAATTGACTGAAGACTGAAATATACGATCCGATTCAGCTATCTTGTTCAAGAAAAAGAAGGAAAAAAAAAAAACTTGCAATGCCAAACCAATAATAATAAATTAACAAGCGACAAAAAGAAAAAGAATGAAAAAGAAAACGTTGATCATGGTTGATTAGCAAGCCAACGTCTACGATTGTATAAAGATCTGAAAAACACTTGAAGCTCTGGATCATTTGGATTCCTTTCCCATGGAACACGCCTGGAAGTGCCTGAACCAGGTCCCATGCAACCCACCTCTGCGTACATGAAATTCTTTCTGAAAACAGCCCAACATAAAAGATGTTATAAGACCTCTGAGGTGACCAAAGTAGGAGACTGTTTCGAAGAAATTGAATTAGAAGTAGTTAAAAGTGGAAATTCTATTGATATAGTTCTTCCGATGTCTTTCAAAAAAGTAATCTTTTAAGTAGAAGATGATATGTAGTAATACTCGATATAACAAACGATTATTTAGTCCTTTCAGGATGTCCTAACAGTAAGAATTGGGTCAAACGCGGCTAAGGAACCGGATTCGATTCCAATCCCTTATTTTGTACTGACTTGCCTGGTTGTCGGGTTGGGGGTTGGCCCTACCACTCAAGGTTATTAATTAGTGGTAGGGTTCTGTCGGGTGTTTGGTAGTCAGATGCCTCCGATTGGGTTTCTTGGTAAAAAGAAGACGTAGGAGCATGTATTAGTAGTAATAGACAAGTGAGCTTACTCATGGCCAACGTAGTTCCAAGCATCCCATCCTTGAGGAGCCACGACGACATCCATTTCTGTTCCATGAAACACTACAGTGGAGTAAGGACCATAGGCTCTTCCTAGGTAGACTTCACCTCTACCATAGATTTTGCCCCTCGAGAAAAAAAACCCACTTGGGTCACTCTTCGAACTTCGTCCTTGAGCAGTTATATAACCTGCATGAGCTAGTGGAGCAAGTCTTGCTGATGTCACATTTATCACTGCGTCCTGCAAGAATCGTTTAAAAATTTTCATCTCGTCTGTCTAAACGTTTAAACTTGTTCAGGTAATATTAGTGTATTTGCATGTTGTTTTAACATGCCTCTCCACGTGCACAAGAGAAGAATATCACTTTTTGGATTATTTACGGAAAAAAATTCTACCTCAAAGATAGTTTGACCAGAACCCCAGATGAAGTCAACAGCTCCTTCAAAATAGCAGGATTTGTAGTAATGTCTACCTTCTACATCCCACAACGTATCTTGAAAACCTATAAAGGCCACCTGATAAAAGGCCGATTTATCACTGTAGATTCTAGCAGCAACTGCGGGTTTCCACGGCACAATCTGATCAAGATTCTCTAGTGGACGATTGTATGAATTCTGTTATAAAGAGAATATATACCAACTTATTAACCATGCAATATCAGAAACACTTTAATTTTCTGTTAAGCGGAAAATATTTTTCAGTTAACTTATTTTCCGATGCTACCAAATATCGAAAAATCAAGAAAACATTTTTTCTGAAAATATTTTCCTGCAAACAAACGGAGCACCCCACATTCGTGTCAAGCTCACTTTTACGTGAATTCTATTCTCCTTGTCATTGTCTCACATATAAATATTTTTTCATGAAAGGATAAGTTAATTTAGTTTAGTCCACATATAACCTGGAAAGCGATGTTCTTGGCGACAAAATTGTCCGAGGACGCAGTCAATGTAGCGCTAGTGTCCGTTCTACTACAATCATTAGAAACAATGATCGTTTGGGTTGAGCCACTTCCTTCAAGCAAGATGCATGGCCTGTCTATATTCACCTTCTCTCTTCAAATGTCAAAGTCAAAGAAATCGAAGTCATAACTCCTATTGTTTTTAAACTGTTATGAAATATACATTAGGATGTTACGAGAGAAACAAATTAAAATAGTAGATCCACATGCATGCAACAAAAATGATTCGAAATTACGTACACGTATACACCAGGATTAACATGGATTCGCACCCACTGGTTGTTGCCAGGAGGAATGGAACCAATTGCCTTCTGAACACTGTTGAAGTTTCCTCGGCCAGCTTTGTCAACAGTAATCGTGTATGCTATCACCGCTTTCTGGCCGTTTAGTACTCCACAATCATTAATAGCTGTTGAGAAAGCACAAACGACAACCAAAATCGAAATGAATACTAACAGAGGTGATGAAGTAAGATGCATTTTCCACTGCTTTTGGAACATGTCTTTTAGCTCTGCATAAAACTATGAAACTGAGTGTATATATATATATATATATATATTTATTTATTTATTTAAGGTAGCTTAATCAGTGAAGATTCAAATGTGGGTGCAATATGCTGGATAATTTAATGGATATTAAAAAGCTGCCTTTTCTTGAAGCTCAAATGATTTGTCAGAATTTTAATTTAGAATTTAAATTTGATACTTGATATAAGGACCTTCCTGTGATGTAGGAAGAAAATAAGAGATGATTCAGTTCAATATCAATTTAGTTAAATGCTTAATGACTGATCTGATGAGACTGTAATTAAGTAGAAGTCAACTGATTTAAGTAAGGAATTAAGACAAAATCAAGGCAATGAGTTTTTCCCAATCAAGTTCATTGAGAGAGGGCTCTGATGTGATTTTTTTACGTAATGAAATGCAAAAGAATAACTACTTTCTAGGATTTATGTAAGTCTGTTGATAGTTGCCTTCTTTGGCTAAATAAATTAATAGTTTTTCTTTTGGTAATTTCGTATTAGGGCATGGATTAGTTGGTTTCCAAATGAAGTTGGTTTTCTTGTCGCATGAAAAGGCGGACTTAAAAGGCGTGAGAAAATGGAACGCATATATTATTCAATTCTCGATAGCAAATTGATTTGATAGCTCTGATTTTTATTCACGATATTGATTCGAATCAAGATGGAATTCATTCATTGAATTTACAAGTAATAGATTTTTTATCTCTATAAATTTAAATTCCTTGTTGTAAAATGTAAAAAAATGATGAATTATAGAAGTAAATGTTAAGGTGGAGCTCATCCACCACCACACATTGCTTAACAATAAACCAAGCTCGCCCACCATATAATTGATGCTGGCGACAAGAGTGAGATATTCGTTCAATCATATCGTCGTTATAGGAGTTTTGTCGACTCATGTTAAGTGCGTAGTCATTATGTAAAAGGCATGTTTGGAAAAGTTTTTTTTCTTTTTTTTTTCCCATCTAATAAAGAAAAAAATATTTTTTATTGAAAAAAAAGGAAAAAATATATTGTAACAATAAATATTTAAATTGAATTTTAGAAAAAGCTAAGATTTGGTAAAATTTTTAACTTTTCAAGACAAACACTATTTTTAAAAGTTATAAAAAGATATCTTAAAAAAAAAAATAACCAAAACGAACTCAAAGCAGCCAATGGGTTGACGAGGAGGAAATGTCATGATCATGTACGTCAATGAAGTCTAACATTTGACTAAGGATGATTGATTCAATGGTACTAAATTTCTCTCTGTGATAATATTTTTTCTGATCTAATATGATTTTGCAATCTCTCAAAACACGTGGTTAATTATCCATAACTTTCTGCAATTAATGTTAGAATATAGACAACTAAGTTCCAGCGGACTATAAGGAAATGTAATAATGATTTATTCTAGAATTACTTAAATTTCTCTCTATGATATCATTTCTGGTCTAATATGATTTGCAATCCCTCAAAACACGTGATTAAATATCCATAACTTTCTGCAATTAATGTTAGAATATAGACAACTAAGTTCTAGCGGACTATGAGGAAATGTAATAATGATTTATTCTAGGATACTTAAATTTCTCTATATGATATTATTTCTGGTCTAATATGATTTGCAATCTCTCAAAACACGTGGTTAAATGTCCATATTTTTTTTAACTTTCTACAATCATTATCGTGTGTTTGGTTTATGGAATCATAGAATATTCTTGAAAAAAGTGAATGTAGAAATGTAATTTTCTTGTATTTGATTCGTAGAAAAAGAAAATCCTAAGCATATAACATTCCCAAGAATGTAATATGCCTACTGTTTTTTCAATTTTCACTCTCACATAGAGGGGTGCTTAACTTTTCTGAGTTCTGAAAATGTGTAGAGGAATGCTTAAGAGCCTTCTCATTTACGATTAAAAAAAAAAGAAACCCTTCTCTGTATGTCTCTCCATCACCAAATCAAATATTAAATTATTTTCTCTCTTCAATATATTCTCTCTTTGATATATATATATATATATATATATATATATATATGAAATAATTAAATTCATAATTATAATTTGCAATATAATAGAAGAAGAATTCTAATTACTATAAATTAGAAACATATATTTGATGGGACATATGTAACGTAAACAAAACAGAAGAGAATGTGTAATATGGAAATATACGATAATCAATGTAAACCACAAGGTTTACAATTAAGGTTAAGCTCTTAGAGAAATAAGTCCAAGACCCCTCTCGTTAGAAATGGTTACTCTAATAATACTTTAAGAGAGTGTTTGGTTTGGCTTTTTTTTCCCTCTAGTTAAACCTGCTTATAAGTCTAATTTAAACTAATGGAAGTGTTTGTTTTAATAAAAAAATACTTTTTTAATTAATTTAAGCAAAAAATAAAAAACTCCCCAACCCCAACTTCTTTACTATTTATCCTTATCTTTTTATCATTATTACCAAAATATTTTTACTCTTTTATGTTATACTTAATAGTTATTTTAATAATATAAGTTATTTTTAACTCATTTTAACCAAACATATAAATACTTATTTTTATAACTATAACTTTTATTCAAACACGTAACTACTTAAAGTCGATAATAAAAAAAAAACCGCTTAAAACCAAAGGCATTTTAGGTAGCTTTTGAAATGCCAATCCAAACACCCTTTAAGTTTGCTATGTGCTTTTAGTGAGGTACCAAGGCAACCCTATCTTAAAGGAATGGGGTCTTGGATTAGCAGTTGTCAATCCGTCCTAGTCCAAAACCTAGGGATCTCATCTTGATTGCAGTATAATGGTCACAATACGTTGATTTTTTGTAATTCTTTTTTGAAGACGGTTGACTTTCCAACGATGGCTTAAAGTCTAAGGACCCATCTTGGACCCTAGAGGGATACGGCCCAACATGGCTGATCTTGATATTTCCCTTTGGGCCCCTATCTTGTGGGGCCAACACAATAAAAATTAGAGTAATTACCTTCTATTTGGCAATGCTAGATATTAGTTTACTTTTATTACTTCATTATCACTTACTACTTGGCAATGCTAGATGTCACTCAATTTTTATGACCTCCTTATCATCTCATACTTGATATGCTCAGTTAGCATGCCAACTAGGCTCTTCTTTTTAACGTCTTGTCTTTTTTTTTTCCTCACTCTTCTTTATTTCCTTCTTCAGTCTTTTCTTTATTTACTTTCCTTTTCTTCTTTTTTTTCACCCCCTTAATTAGGCTTCGTCCTTTATTTTCTTTCTCTCTCTCTCTCTCTCTCTTTTTAACTTTGGTTTTTATGTAAAAGCACTTCTAAAAATTTGCCAAACAGGTTAATTTCATTTTTCAACTCATTGAAAATACTTTTTTAAGTATCTAAACTTTGAGCCGACTATAATTATTGATTTGTTACAACAAGTGAACCTAATTAATTATCTCAAAATGCTTAAACTTTTAATGATAATAATAATAAATTCAAGTCATTATAAAATTGACTATAATTTTTACGCAGAACTATGTGGAGAAGAGTTTACATAATAACAGCAAACTAAAACAAGTTCAAGTTTTGGGTCTTTTTTTTGAAATATCTAAAATAATAAAAAGATTTTACTATATATATATATATAAAAGAATCAATGTGAACTTTTTGTTTTTGGTACAAACGACGTCGTCTGTACTTGGTTGGCAGCTTTTTTTTTTGGCACAAACGACGTCATTTGGACTCTTATTTTTTCCCCTCCCCAAAGGCTAAAACAACGTCGTTAAGATTCACTCTATTGCAAAACACCACAAAACTCGATGAAAAGCTTTTGGCAAAATAGGTCCACTTTTGTCATTAACTTCTTCGCCTTTGCCACTACGTGTTGTTGCCAAGTCATGCTTTCGCCACCGCTTCCTCCTTCTATGCCACGACATACTTTTACAAACTCCTACTTCAAGCTATTGTTTAATAGGAAACAAAGATTATGTTTTCTTGGTTTTGTAGCTAAGCGATTAGTAAGCGTTCTTAAGCTATTCTTTGATGTATATATGTCAATTATCAATCTGTTTCAATGTTTCTTTAGTAGATCTATATAGTTGCAATACATGTTCTGAGCAAAGATTTAAGCTTGCTTGGGGGTGGAAAATGTTGGAGGAAGAAGACAATTTGGTTATAAATAAGTTAAACTTCAACAGGGTGTGAAAGATTAACTCAGATCCATGAAAACCCAAGTTCCATGCGGCTTAATGGTGACATTTTTATAGTGTTTTCCTTGTGATTCTTGGTGGGCGTGTGTTATCTTTTTTTTTTTTTTTTCCCTCAAGCTTTCTTTTCTCATTACATTAAGCCATTTTGTTTTTTAGCTTCAGGGTTGTAGATAAGGTTTTGATTCTGTTTCACACCACATGTTTCTAGACCATTTAATGCATTAACATTTGTGTCTACAATTACGTAAATGTGAATTCAATTTTTCATTACTAAGTATGTTAGTTTTAGTATGTGTCTATCTGTTAGTTAAGATGGGGGAAAAATTGATGTTGATAAGAAAAGCATAACCTCAGTTGTACTCCATTATTACAATTTCTAAAGGTGAAAGCAGAATGGCTGCAAAATCTGGAATGATTAGTAAGAGTGAACATTATGTAAATGTAGTTGAAATATTTTCTATTATCACTACTTTGAATATGCACTGTCCTGACATATTGATTTTTGAATCCCTAGAATGTTCAATTTCCATTAATCAACTTTAACAGGGACTCTTATGCTATTAATGCCTCCTCGGTTAATGCTTTTGTGTTCTGGACTTTGTAAAGATGCATCTTGAGGCACCTTTTAGCATATAATGAAATGCATTTATAGTTTTTAATTATATTAAGTAGTAATAATTTAGATTTTTGATTAAGCATATATGGTTTAACTTAATGTGTTGATGCATTTTCTAAGTGGCATATATATATATATATGTATATATATATTGTATATTTCTGTTGGTTACTCATAAATTCACTTAATGAGTGCTCATATCATTGCAGGTGGTGTAATATTAAAGCACTTCCTGGTGCTAACAGGTTGATTTATCATATTAGAAGCATGGCACTAGTGGCATTAGCATCAAATTCTTCTAAGGAAAATATTGAGACCAAAATATCTAATCATCAAGGTAGTTCACTAAAAGACATGGATGTATGACTATTGCCTAGAATTAGTAATAATCTAGAACCAGTGACATTCAACCTTCAGCTTCCAGGGTGGCAAGAGTTGTTCTCTGTTATTAGCTTCAAGACATGCTTCTATCGTGAAATATTGAAAATGTTATAGTGTAATATCTCCAAAATATAATATAGGTGCAGTAATTCTGTTTTCAAGCCCTTTAGGCTTGGTGGAAAATTTGTTTATGGAAAAGTCATTATAATTTATTAGAAAGCCGTCAAAAAAAAAAAAGATACCTACCTCTTTAAATTAACAAACTGGCCTTTGAAGAAATTGAGCCCCCTAGGATATATGCATTTTGATACTATTGTTTCTAAATTCTGAGTATAATTGTTGGACCAAGTCTCTTATGAAAGCTCAGTGTTGATTATGTGTTTGAATCGATTATTTTCATTAATTTGTATCATGTCTAACTGACTATAGAAATGAAAAACAATTGCAAGCACACGTATGCAAGTGGGAGCTTTGAATATCATAATACAACTGAGAGGGTATTTGCCTTGCTTATTTGGAGTTTATAAGCACCAAATAGTAAACAGAATGTGAGAGGGGGTTTTTTTTTTCCTAATCAACAATGTTGAAGTTTTGAAGAATGTGAAGCTGGTGGATGATTTGATGGTGTGTGTATCGTGACAATTTGACCCGAAGAAATATAGTGTTATGTGCAAATGAGAGATGTCTTCTTGTGAAAATGATTCTTTTGTATTCTTTCCTTAGTTGTTGAAGGAAAATTTGCAACATGTATGGTTATTCAATTGTGAAAAATCCTTTTTCATGGGAAATTTATTTTGCGATGTATAGTTTTTATGTTAATTTGAAATTAAAATATAAATTTACAGTGCTGAAAAGAACCTTACAGTATGTATATTTATTTAATTAAAAAAAATCATTTTCCTAAAAAATTTTACAACATATAATTGTTTTTATATTAATATCCTTATACAAAATCAAGATACAAAATTACGGGTACAGGCAAGCCGAGCATTGCCCAGTCCTTGCACACTTGGGAAAGTAAATAATAATAAGCAAGAATAATTTTCATTCACAAAAAAAGATTCTTTCATTTTACCCGAACTACCCCTCATATATTGCACTCCGAAGCGCTGACACCAACAACCATCAGGGGCATTTTTGTCTTTTCGTGTCCCAAGTAACTGACACGACTTCCCCGCCACTCAAAGGACAATACGATCAACATTTCAGTTTTAGCCCACACACACACACACACTCACACGCACAAAAATGGCGTTGAGACTGCTATCGTCACCCTTTACCATCTTCAGGTCTCAACAAAAACACAAGAACCATTTGTTCTTGGGCTTGAAATCTTCACCAATCCTTCAACGGAAACCGCATAACAATGGGTGTTTACTGAGGAGACGAAAGGTGGGCTTAATGGCGCAGGCATGCGTGAAGTTGGAGGAAGGAAGCGTGGCGAAAGCAGGGAGCGAGTGGGGGAAGGTGTCCGCCGTGTTGTTCGACATGGATGGCGTGCTGTGCAACAGCGAAGAGCCTTCGAGAATGGCTGCCGTTGACGTCTTCGCCGAGATGGGTGTGCAAGTCACCGTTGAGGACTTCGTTCCTTTCATGGGTACAGGTATTTGCATTCCTTTCTTAGAACTGAGCTCAAATTATATTCAACTCAGAGTTATATTTGTAACCCCTCATTTACGTCGGTTCTGTTTGAGATTTTTGTGCACTTTATAATGACTTAAACTCGTTACTAATCATCATGGGTTGAGTATTTTGGATCATTTGATTAGGCTCAATGTGATGGCAAACCAATAATTGGGTCTAGATTGTTATAGGTTCTGGGTAGATTCCATGCTCAATGGCATTACAATATTTCTGGAGCCTTTTCATTTAGTTTATGTGAAATTTTTGAATTAATTTTATGGCGTCTAATAGTTGTGGTTAGCACATTACGCTAGAAGGTCAGTGTGCTAGGTGAATGATGAATTTTGAATAAGCATTGCTTGCGAGGAGGCTTTGCTTATAATGTCTTGGTTACATTCCTATTCTCAACACATGGTTTAACATGTTGGACATGAATCATTACATTTATGGTATCGTGAATGAGGAAAAATGTGGTAAATTGCTAGTTGGTTAGTATTATGCGCTCATAATGGGAAAGAGTGTAGAAGTCTGATGTAATATGTTTGTATGGCAGAGAGGAACGGCACCTCAATTTTTACTTCTTTTTAACCTGGCAGTTACTAAAGGTGCTTTGGTGCTTTTGGTAGGACTTGTATCTGTTGTACAGCTGCACCGAGGCTGTGCTCTCTGCTTTGCTCAATCTATTTAGTGAAATAGATGATGCTTCCTTCTAAAGTTCAAATTTTTGGGGAATGGTTAGGGTGTAAAACATGAGATCTGGTTATATTTTTTGGATATGGATGTGAAATTTGAAAATCTAGAGTGGACCAATCAATCTCTTCAAGGATTTAATCATTCTTTTTGGCTTTTTTCCTACTGACCTGTAGTATGTTTAGCTGCAAGTGCCATATCTATTTGTGGTTTCTAAAAACATAATCTCCGTATAGGGTACAATGTCATTGCATATGCTTTTGTTACAAGATTTTTATACTCTGGATGCACTTGGATCAAATTATTTCTCAAAGAGAAAAAGAATATATTTGTTTGTTGCAGTTAATACTGAACTAAGAATTTGCTCTTCACTCAAGGGAAAATTGGAAGTATCCCTTGTTACGTGCTTTTTAAATTGCAAGGGTCAAATATTTTGTGCCATGCAGGTTTTATGAAGGAAATAGTAGAGCCTTCCCGTACTGATCCACACTTGTCTCCATTCCTTTCTTTTTTCTTTTTCCAATAGATGTAGTATGCCAATCTTAATGTAGGCCCTCTCCTTCAAATAAGTTGGCATTTAAAGGTTACTCGTTTTCAAATGTTCAGTCACACTGCTCCGAAATTTTCATGTTTGCTACATTAATATCTTACCTTTTGCTTTCTGTTACCATCCTTCCACATTCTTCTTCTTTAGTTCTGATTTTTCTCTTTCTCTTTATATGTTATTACAAATGGATCAGGTGAAGCAAACTTCTTAGGTGGTGTTGCTGCAGTAAAGGGTGTTAAAGGTTTTGATCCCGAGGCAGCAAAGAAGAGATTTTTCGAAATATATTTAGCTAAGGTGATTGTAATTGTCATATTCATTTGTGTGCTTTTCTATAGGACAAAAATCTGTTACCATAACTCACTGTATATACATTGTAACTGACCGTGAATGTGGTTAACTCTTTTTAGTATGCAAAACCAAATTCTGGCATAGGTTTCCCTGGTGCTTTTGAACTCATTACTCAGGTAAAAAAAATAATGGTTGAATGTTATTATAAAATGACTTCTTCCTGCCGAACTAATTTTTTGCATGATTTAATGCTGCCATCAACAGTGTAAGAACAGTGGCCTCAAAGTTGCTGTTGCATCCAGTGCTGATCGCATCAAGGTGGACGCAAACTTAGCAGCTGCAGGTTTGCCGCTGTCAATGTAAGATGATATCACCATCTAATTAGTGCTAAGATTATAGAAGAAACTTAAGTTATTAATATGCCATCAGTAACTTTTGACATCGACGCAAACATTTAGTATCTTTGTGTAGCAAATAGTTAGATAGTACTCATGTAAATCAAAGATAACATTTTATTGGTGTGTTATAATAGTATTCTTTCTCTTTTCAGGCTTACACAGACAGTCGTTATGCTTTGATATCTGACCATGAATTAACAATGAGAAAACATTTAAATTGATGACCTGTAATAAGGTTCACTGCCTGTTACCAAGTTTACTTGTACTCTATGCTCAAAGGTTTTACCACGTCTGGATTTGTGTTTGGCCAGTGTCAAATGGGGAATGGAGGTTTTAGCATTCATTAGACAATCGAATCATCTTTTTGAGGGATGCATGATATTTGTGACAAATAGATTTTGGATTCTATTTTGTTTGCATATGAAGGCAGAGGACAAGGAGTTTATATGAGTCCCATGCATCTAGAATCATCAGAGAGAGCTGCTTCACGTAATTATCCATAAGCTAAACAATGTGAATCTTTCTTGTCCTGATTGATGCCTCCTTTCTCTATACTCAGTTTGTGTTGGACAATAGTGGGAATAATGCATCTACACGCATGCAACTCTCTGCATAACTTCTGAAGAATAGCAAGTGTGCATGTGTACTGTGGAAAATATATAAAGCATAAAATATGGAGAGAAAATATGAAAGTATTGAAGATGGTTGGAGCCACCATCAACGGTGGCTCTAGAAGAAAGATACTCATGAAGAATACATTGTGAATTGTTGATATTTCATGAATACAATAGAAGAGCCTATTTATAGGCAAGATAACTTGGTGAGCAAGACTAGAAGCTAGACTAATAAGGTAACTAGAATTCTAAGGAAACTAGAATAATAAGGAAACTAATTTGACTAATTACCTAATCTAGACTATTGCCTAATTCAGTACCATAAGATAAGGAAATACATTAATAACTAAAATATTTTTCAACCCCCCTCTCAAACTCAAGGTGGTATTTGAGATATGACCTTGAGTTCGAAAGGTCTTCAAAAGAAAACTTGATCTTGATGGAAGGGACGGTCACCATGACTCGTCTAACTCAAAATTCACCACGGTCACCATGATTTGTCTGACCATGCTTAGAGCTTGGAGGAATGGAATTTGGATTAAGTTAGGGGTCGTGTGCACCACTTTGGTGTGATGAATCCCCACAACCATTAGACGGAACTTAGATTGAGATAGTAACTGAAAACGAAATTGGACTGGACTTGGATAATAATTAGAATCTGGATTTGAATTTGGATTTGACTAGGATTTGGATCCGAATGTGGATCTGGATTTGGATTTGGATAGTCGTGTGACCTGTAGGCTAACACAATTGCTTGGATTGACGTGAGACCCGTAGGCTGACATGACTGCTTGGTTTTTTTTTTTATTTTTTTGTTTAAGGAAATAGGCCACCAGGATGGTGGCTCTGATACCATGTGGAAAATATATAAAACATAAAATATGGAGAGAAAATATGAAAGTATTGAAGATGGTTGGAGCCATCACCAACGGTGGCTCTAGAAGAAAGATACTCATGAAGAATACATTGTGAATTATTGATATTTTATGAATACAATAGAAGAGCCTATTTATAGGCATGATAACTTGGTGAGCAAGACTAGAAGCTAGACTAATAAGGTAACTAGAATTCTAAGGAAACTAGAATAATAAGGAAATTAATTTGACTAATTACCTAATCTAGACTATTGCCTAATTCAATACCATAAGATAAGAAAATACATTAATAACTAAAATATTTTTCAACATGTACAAATGATGGAGAACTCACAACTTATTATATTCTGAAAATATGGCAAAAAGAAAGAAAAAAGAGAAATGATGTTTCATTGAAAATTTGCTCCGAAGTTTCTCATAATTGGTGAAAATGATCATGAAAAAAATTCAGTTTCACCTTTTCACTTCCAAATTTCGAATATTGCCTTTTCTAACACTATCATATTGTTTATCAGGTTTGATGCCATTGTTTCTGCTGATGCGTTTCAGAATTTGAAACCTGCTCCTGATATATTTCTGGCTGCATCAAAAATTTTGAATGTTCCCACAAGTGAGGTATGTACAGAGTAGGCCATGTTTGTTTCCTCCCTTTCTGCACATAAGATGCCAATGCTCTGCGGTTCTGACTTGAGGTATTTATATCCAACTTACATATGGATATATACGATAGGAAGTCATCTTGGGTTAAGCACTTTAGGCCTGTTGTGTTGTCCGAAACTTCTTCTCTGGAAAATCGACTCCCAGCTTGCTATAAAAAATTTAAACAGTGTTGTTTAGAAAGCTGGAAGAGAAAGGAATATGTGTTTTAGTTTACTAAGGAAAGTTCTTTTTATGGTTTTCTGATTTCTTGTTTTCTAAAACCTTCTCCATTATGATCAGTGTATAGTGATTGAAGATGCATTGGCGGGAGTACAAGCTGCCAAAGCAGCACATATGAGGTAGTCATTTTGGTTTTTACCATTGGTGTAGATGTGTATATTGTTAACAGGATATGACTTCTACCTTAGCTTATTTTTTCCTTGTGTTCATAAATTGTCCCAGTTGCATAGGTTTCTGTTATACTGGTTCACTGTTAAAAATTCCTATGTTGGAACTTATTCCATAAAGAGAGATAATTATAGCTTTCTAGTTTCTGCATATATGATATTATGATTTATCTTTTTCTTTCTTATCTATATAACATGCGCCCTGATGATTGTACATGCAGATGCATAGCTGTAACAACGACATTATCAGAAGATACTTTGAAAGCTGCTGGTCCTTCACTTGTTAGAAAGGAGATCAGCAGTGTTACACTTGATGATATTCTTACTGGCGGTTCTGGTTCCCATAGTATGTAGTTCTATGGATAATTACTGGAATGTCTTTTTGTACAATTACTAAAGCAGACTGGTGAAGCAATTTTGTCTTTTGTCAAAATACTGCAAGTAGGACTTGTGTCTTGTAATAAATGTTCCAAGTATTTCGAGGCTGTGCTTTTGTTTCTGCTGAAGTTGAGTTTGGATGCATGCATAAGTTCTTTAGCAGTTTCCTTTTGACTTTCTCCTTAAAAGGCACGAGGAAAACTTCTCCCTATAGTGATGTCCTGGCATCAATTTGCCAGATTGTGGTTGATTTCAATATTATATTGCAAAACGAGATCTGATAACAGCAAACGGTTGCAGACAAGGGGATGCAGAGACCTGAATCTGTCGATTATTCTGCAGAAACATTGACAGAACTCAACAGGAGACTGAATGATAAATCTTCTACAAAAGAAGCAATGTTTTCAATAGGAGGGTAAGATTATTTCGTATCCCAAATTTCAACTTATATCATTTATGCCAAGATTGTTTCCGTATCCCAAATTTCAACTTATATCTTGTGTGCCAGTCACTGTATCTAAACAATTGACATTTTGCAGTTCCATTAGTTGCATAAGTGTTAGTTATTATGTATGTACATCATGTCATGTCTTTGTTTTAGGAAGCTTGTGCATAAATTAGCTAGACACATTTATCTTGCTGCAGTGCTTAAAGGAAGATAAGTTTGTTGACTTAGAAATTAACACACTATCAATTTCATGAATGCGACTTAACAAGAATTTAATGGAGAAAAAGACATTTTGCCTATTTCTGAATTTTATTGATTCATAATTGTCTTTGGATAATAGTTCTGAAGCTCATTTGGACATGCTGGCAATTAGCAATTTATCATTAGCTTTCATCTAAAGCAGCTTTCTCTGAAAACACACAAAAAAGAAAAAGAAAAAAGTTGAACTAAAGGCTCTTATTCTTATTAAATAGAAGTTTTTCTTGAGCAAGGAAAAGCTAAAATCTTAATTTATATGCAATGACTAGAGCCCCCCAGCTGTAGGAGATCCAAGCACATTAGCCTTTCAACTTAGCTCTTTCTGTGAAGGAACTTAGAAACAGTAGAATCTCTAAAGCACTTAAATATGATTTTCCTGTCCACAATGGTCAGAATTACACCATTAACTTCAGAGTGGGTTTTCTCTAATAATTAATCTTTCAAATTGTTCTTCCCCAGTCACCATAATGGGTCTTAAAGGATGAATTTTTTTGGAATATCTGCTCCTCACCTTTTGATGCTCTCTCTTTCTAATTTTCTTTTCCTTTCAACGACTCATTCTCTCTTTTCCTTTAACAATAAGACCAATTTCTGTTAGAAGCCAACCTTAGTGGTTATTGGGCACCTTTTGGTTTTACTTATACCCTGGATACTGAAGAACCTATGCATTCTGAATTTCCTTATCTAGAAATCAATAGGTGATAAGTGCAGTGACATAGCCAAATATACACAACCTTACATGTTTACTTTTGTACAATAGGTGATAGGTGCAGTGACATAACCAAATATACACAACCTTACATTGTTTAATTTGTACAAGATAAAGGAAATTAGTTTCTCTCTCTATCTCTCTCTCTCTCTCTCTCTGTTTTTTTTTTCCTTTCTTCCTTTCAATTCTAGGGGGACCTTCACTTTTAGTATAGCTTCATTTCTGTAAGTAAATTCTAATAGACTTAGTTCTCCTATCTCATGCTCTATCTTCTGAACTTCTGACTGCACATCTAATTAGGTGCCACCAAAAGGAACACACATATGTAGACCATTTCGCATTGAGGTTGCCGAAAATAATTTATTGACAGGTTGCAGGTTTCTCGCCGAGATGTTCTGAGATATGGAAGTTTGGGCATTTCTGTATCTTGTCTCCTTTTCACCATTTCAAACTGGAAGGTATCACATTACCAATTAAAACAACTTTGTTGGCATTTATCCTCTTTATTCTCAAATGTAACTTGTATATCTGGATGCTGCCAACATTGTGCAGGCAATGCAATATGCATCTCCTAAAGCTATCTGGAGTTTGCTATTTGGAGTTAGTAGTCCCCTTTTTTCACAAAATGAAGGTCTTGCATCTACATACACTTGCTTTCACATGGTTGTTCTGCAAATGATTTTTATCTTTGAATAATTTCCTCTTTCCTTATTTTCTTCGCTTTTCTTCTTTTCCTTCCTTTCATGTTCCAAATAAGTTAATTTCTTCAGTAATTTATTTAAATATTAAAAATTTTAATGTTATTTGTTGTGTACTCCTTCCTTTTGTCTCCATAGTAGAAAGGGGAATAAAAGAGAAAAACTGAAAATTGTTATTTTCTGTTTATAATTGCAGCAGAAGAGCCTAGCTCAGGGAGAATTCAACAATTTGTTAACTACATATCTGATTTGGAGACCAGGTAATTTTCCTCTCTTGTGAATATGTGATGTATTTCGTGTTTTCTGTATTTATGGCTTGTGCTTTTAACAACTTCATAATATCAAATCCTTTTTCATTTTTCCTGCATCTTTTATGTTCACTTACTCTTCTCAAGTTTCTAACAATCTCTTAAATGTGTAATTCTTGCAACTATACAAGGAAAACAGCAACAATTGTGCCAGAGTTTCCCTCTAAACTTGATTGGCTAAATTCAGCTCCGCTCCAGTTTTGCAGGGTAATACATTATCCTGTCTTGTTGTTCTTTTCAACCATTTGGCATTAAAACTTTGTTTCATTTGGGGTTTACACTTAGCTTTGTGTACATGTATGCCTATTGCCTAATGTTAGTTGTGGTTGCTTTTAGATTTTTTCAGAAAGAGGAACTGGAAGACTAAGGGAGTCAAGAATAATCTTTTTTAGAGAAAAACTTATTTAGATACATTAACTTGTTCTTCAGTTCCATAAGATCATTTGTCTCCTATGCAAGAGAAAACTTATACTTACATTTCCAAATTAAGTTCAAACAGGAGAAAAATAGTTTGAAGTTTTTGCAAAATAATCTGATAATTTCTTGTTAGCTGAGATTCATTACATTAGACTAAATTTCCTGTACATTAAACTAATTGGTTGATAATGGCGGCAGCCACTCGTAGTTGACAACATATCCAGTTACATATGTTTTCATCTAGCAAATGATTAAATGAAATTCCTAAGATAGCTTTGTCAACTTGAAATAGACACATAAGGTACTAGAGCAGGGAGCCCAAGGGGCATTGAGTCTTGTGGCCTCCAGATAAAGTGTTTGGACGTGGTTGGTCCTATCAAATATAGAATTTTTCTTGCAGATGAAGATGCATGTTCAAGACATAGTTTCTAACAATGCTGTGTTCTATCTTACATTGAGGAGCAGGTCAACTAAATATGAGCAGAAAATCTGATAAAGCCACTAATCTATATTTTAAATAGTATTTCCAATTTTTGTTCTCATAGAATTTCCACTTTACTTTTTGTAAACCATGGAAATTCTTACAACTAAGACTATATTGACAGGATTTGAAGGGAAAGGTGGTTGTACTTGACTTTTGGACCTATTGTTGTATAAATTGCATGCACGTGTTACCTGATCTGGCGTACTTGGAGAAGAAATACAAAGATATGCCAGTAAGTTATATTGCTCTATGTTAAACTTGTATCCATTTGGTTATGTTGTTCTCTGATCCCTTATGCTGCTCAGCTGAAGTTTTAAAGTATTTGGAGTGCTGATTATCATTAGTCTTCTCATATGCACATACATGTTTGAGAACCAAAATATTCGATTTTGTGAGAATTTTGAACACATGTATCTTACCTATTTAAACTTGCAATTCTTTTGAATAACCAATTATCGTAGGGAAAATGAAACATATAAAACCAAGTTATTCTATATAAGTAGTCATCAGCGGTGAGAGACATCAAAATGTTGGCCCAGTCAGGCAGATTTGGCACTTCCACTTTCCTACATTCCTCACCAAAGCTTTCTTCATTTTGGGAATCTTTCGTTTGATGTCTGTGTAAATACATGCTTCGGACATACCTTGAGGTAGCTTAGTTGCCCTGCCTTTTGCACGATATTTTTATAATTCCACTCATTACTGGATATAAACTTATGCATTTTCTAAACAAATTATCCTACGAAAGTTAAGGGTGAAAGAATAAAGCATGTATTGTTTTCTTGATGGATAATGTTGATAATGAGGATTGGGCTTTTTTCTGCATAGTGATATTCTAGTCAAGAAAGGAGTGTTGTTAGGATAGCGGAGTCTTGTCAGCAGTTTTTTGTTAAATTTGTGCTCCACATTGGTTGATAGGAGTCTTACGTATTGGGGTACAATAATATAAATAGATGCCGGTGCTTGGTGAGAAGAACCTAGCCATTCTGTCCTATGTTCTCTCTTACTTTACTAGCATACTAACCAAGGAGTAATGTTAATAACATTTCTACGATAAAAACTATTTACCAAGCTCAAGAAATCCCAAGGACTTTCCTGTTTCATGAAATAAAAGGCATACCTGTATATATACATGTACATTTCTTTTCAAGACAAAGTATATGCATATAAGTCCTGTGGACTGGATAATGGAGCAAAGAATTTGCATGGCAGGACTAGAATAATAGCATCACTATATTTGATTAATAGATTCAATGATCTGAATCAATTATGAAAATTATTTCGCAAAGCGCTCCTAATATGTAGCCAGAGGTGATTGGTTTGGAGCAGTTACTAACAGTGGTCGTAGCTGATTGCTATGATTTTCCTTTTCGCAGTTTGTTGTCGTAGGTGTCCATTCGGCAAAATTTGACAATGAGAAAGATTTAGAAGCCATTCGCAATGCTGTACTACGCTACGGAATTGCTCATCCAGTAAGTATATCTTCTTGTATATTAAACAGCATGGATTGATGCTATATCATGTTATATTCATTACTGTTATTATGACTCCTTCGGTGATTGGATTTTAAGAAGGAATATTGTCTTTTTGTTCACTGGAGCCAGAACTGTTAATGTAAATATATACAATGAAAGAGAAAAGAGACGAACACAAACACAAACAGGGACTAAGAGAGATCGAGCGGGAGAAGAGAGAGAGTAGACCAATATCTTTAGTTTTCGGAATAGAGTGAAAGACTAATCCTTTTCTGGAATTGAATATGACCTTCATGGTAATCTGTCCTAATTAAACTATGAATAATGACTTATAATATCATTCTTGTTTCTGATTGGATCCCTATTCTCGTTTCTGATTGGATCCCTTTTCTTTTTCTGATGATGAGTTGCCAATTACTATGTAAAATTAGTAGATATTTGTTGGACATTGTCTAAAAGAGTTACTTCTTCCAGTTTGTTTCCTTTTCTTATTGTTACGATCTGTATATATCTGATATTAAGAAATTATAAACTCCAACGCCACCATACAACATATTGCACTACTCCTCCTAGCACCAATTGATTTTTGAATAGGACACCATGATTCTTAACATGATATTAGAGTTGTGTCTTGGTCTAGCCTTGTTCATCACACATCCATCTATGTTTGACCTGTGTCCGTAGTTTACCATGGCTAAAGTATTCAATCGTGGTCAGTTTTAGCTCACCATGAGGTATCTTCGATCAAAGTTATCTGCATATACAAACCGGGTCGCGCTGAGGGGATGTTACAATATAAACTTGTCCCAAATGAAAAAATTGTAAACTCCAAAACCATCACATAAGACCTGGACTACTCCTACCAATTGGCTTTAGGACAAAAACTTGTGATTCTTAACTGTTGAAGAATATTTTGGTTATTAATGTTATTTCCTTATTCTATGGTATTAAATTAGGCAATAGTTTAATTAGCTAATTAATCAAGTTGGTTTCCTTATTATTCTAGTTTCCTTAGAATTCTAGTTACCTTATTAGTCTAGCTTTCTAGTCTTGCTCACCAAGTTATCATGCCTACTCTTCTATTGTATTCATGGAATATCAACAATTCACAATGTAGCCTTTGAGTCTTTCTCTCTTCTAGAGCCACCGTTGGTGGTGGCTCCAACCATCTTCAGCACTTTCATATTTTCTCTCCATATTTTGTGTTTTATATATTTTCCACATTAACAATTACATTATCTTGTTTCAGGAATTTCAATGCTGAGTTACTATTTAAGAGGCATTGTTGAAATTTCCCGGATGTAGGATTTAGAGAGTGAAAATCAAGGACTGTATGATTTCATTATAAGAGATATATGATCTCTGGATAGAACTGATTTTGAATGACAAATTGATTGCCTTCGGACTTATCTAAGATAATGTGGTTTTTCAATCAGTAATGGTATGTGACACAATCGTTTTCTTTTCTGCACTTACCAGAGTAGTTAAGTTAGTAAATTGTGGCTGGGTTTTGTAATATTGTTCTTTAAGAATCTTAGATCATCTTCAAATTTCTAAGTGGTGTGCCTATATTGTGTTTAAGCATCTTAGATCTTCTTCAAATTTCTCAGTGGTGTGGCTATGTATTAGTTGCGTGTCATGCAATAACGTCCCCATCCCATTATTGGTTTTTGAACAATTTTCTGATTGTGAATCTCATTGGGATTCTCTAATATCAAGGTTGTCAATGATGGAGATATGAACTTATGGCGAGAATTAGGTGTCAATTCATGGCCCACCTTCACAGTTGTGGCACCAACTGGAAAACTTATTGCACAATTATCTGGTGAAGGCCGCAGGAAGGTAATCACTATTCTGTTACTTCCATCTAAAGCTCCATGAATTTTAATCACTCAAGTTGGAACTGACCTTCGCCAATTATGTGAGGACTGTTATTTGTCCAAAGAGAAAATGATTTATCTTTTCGTGCCAATATATACAACTACAGTGGCTGATATCATTAGTTCCTTGTCTTTTTTCCATTTGTTTTTCAGTTCCCGACCTTTTCCATTCTTTGCATAGTTATTCTCGTAAATGTTTTGCAATGTATATGACTGATAATCAATTAATTGAGCAACCATAGATAGCAGCCTGCAGCATTATAATTAAGTCATGATAGACAGAAAATTCCAATTGTTAGTAGTAGAAATATGGTAATAGAGTTATGACAATAGATTTATGGTAATAGAGTTATGGTAATTCTCTATTATGGTAAGTGGATAAATAGGAAACTTTATATATTATAAATAGGGCCAAATACACAATATGTATTAAGTCATTCTCTTCAATTCTAATGTCCTATTTCTTTCAACATGGCATCTAGAGCTAGTTCAAGGCATTAGGGTTTCTTTCAAAATACCCACCCACCCTCGCACCCACAAAATCCACCAGAACCAAAAAAAAAAAAAATAGTGTTCACACGAGGCACTGTTCGCGCGGGTTACTGTTTACGCCGGTGAATTTTTTTTGCTTAGTTTGTCCATGGTTTTGATTTTTGTTGTCTGCCTCTCTTAAACCCAAAAAAAAAAAAAAAAGAGAAGGAGAGAGAGAGGAATAGAGGAGTAACACCTTAACAAGGAAGATATTATGACAGATTGTTAGTGTGGTTGTTCTCTTTTTTTTTTTTCTATACTTTATTAATCTGTCTTCTTGCCTTTCCCCTTTATTTTGATTGAGTGTTTATGACTATTATGGATCCCTCTAACGACACTACTAGTAATTCTACTACTGTTACTGAGTCTGTTACCTCTGTTGTCGTACCCACATTCAATGGCACCCCCACTATTACTAGGACCAAACTCACTGGTCAAAATTACTCCCGTTAGTGTTCTGCCGTTATGTTATGGTTTCGAGGGCAAGACTTGGAAGACCATTTAACTAACGATGTTCTAGCTACTTTGTCCGTTGCTAATAAACGGACTTGGGGCCGCTTTGATGCACAACTTACCAGTTTATTATTGCAATCCATTGAACCTGAATTGCATGATATCTTTGGTGAGTGTCTTTCTTGTAAGGCTATATGGACTTTGGTGAAAGAGATGTATACCAGTAATGTTAGTCGCATCTATGATGTTGTCAATGATCTCCTCCTCATTCCGTTGGGTGATCGTGGTCTTTAAGTTTATTTTGGCCGATTTCGTCGTACCACGTCTGAGTACAATGATACCTTCCGTACTGATACTGATGATGCACGAAAACAACGTGAACAATACTTTGTGGTGCTTATGCTCCGTGGCCTTCCTCCTCAGTACGAGTCTGTTCAATCTCAGATTCTTTTGGGACCAGAGTTACCATCAATGTCTGCAGTTTATTCGCGCCTTGATCGTGCATCTATTGGGAATCCTGTCCAAAATCCATCAAACCAATCCGCTTTGCTTGTCTAACCTCAGCTTGGTGTACGTTAGGATAATGCTTCCCGCGGTGGTCGTGGTCGCGGTCGTGGTGATAATCATGGAGGAGGGCGATCCGGTAATGCTTCTCGACCACAATGCACCTATAGTAACAAGTTGGGACATACTAAGGACAAATGCTGGGATCTGCACGGTCGACCCTCTAACAGTGCTAATGCCGCCCATGTCAACAATGAAGAATTATCTCCGACAGCTCCGTCACTACAGCAAGCCAACTCCAGTTATCCCACCTTTAACTTGTCTGAAGCAGAGTACAAACATTATATTCAATTACAAGCTTTGCAGCAAGCTGCCCAACCTTCCACTGCTTCATTTGCACATGTTTCCCCTACTACAACTGCCTATCTTTCTCAGTCCTCATCCTGTGCTGGTAAGTGGATTTTAGACTCTGGTGCTTTAGACCATATGAGCGGTAATTGTTCTCTTCTCTCTTCTATTCAACCCCCTAAGTCTATCTCCCCGGTCAGACTTGTAAATGGTTCTTCCGCTACTGTGTCTGGTATTGGTTCATCATCTCCCACATCCTCTATCTCCTTTTCTTCCGTTTTGTACCTTCCTGATTTCCCTTGCAATTTATTATCTATCAATCAGTTAACTAAATCATTTAATTGTTCTGTCACTTTTACGTCTAATTCTGTGGTTATTCAGGATCAGAGAACACGCGAGCGTATTGGCACAGGGCATGAATCTGGTGGCCTTTACTACCTTGATACTGATTCTTCTACAGCTTTTACAGCCGTTTCCACTCCTGAAGTCATTCATAGCCGTCTTGGTCATCCCAATCTTTCAAGGCTTAAGCACATGGTTCTTAGTTTAGGTAGTGCTAGGGATATCAATTGTGAGTCTTGTCAATTAGGTAAACATAGTTGCACATCTTTTGTTAATCGTGTCAATAAGCGGGCTAATGCGCTATTTGAATTAGTTCATTCTGATATTTGGGGACTTAGTCGTCATGTTTTCAAGTTTGGATACCGTTTGTTAGTTTTATTGATAACTATTCTCGTGTTACTTGGTTATATTTAATGAAAGATCGTTCTGAATTATTTTCCATGTTCTCTCTCTTTTGTGCTCAAGTGAAAAATCAGTTTAATGCATCTATCCGTATTTTGCGAAGTGACTATGCCAAAGAGTATTTTTCTACGTCTTTTTCTTCTTTTCTTCAAAATAGTGGCATTATACATCAATCTTCTTGCGTTTACACCCTCAGCAAAATGGGGTTGCTGAGCGTAAGAATAGGCACCTAATTGAGATTGCTCGTACCCTTTTTATTCATATGAATGTTCCTTTTCGTTTTTGGGACGATGCTATTTTCACTGCCTGTTATCTCATCAATCGCATGCCTTCCTCTGTTCTTCAAAACCAAATACCGTTTTCTGTTCTTTTTCCCCATCAGTCTATTTATTTATTACCACCTAAGGTATTTGGGTGTGTTTGTTTTGTTCATATCTTGACTCCTGGGTTTGATAAATTGGGTCCACGTGCCATCAAGTGTGTTTCCCTTGGGTATGCTCGTCATAAAAAAGGCTACCGTTGTTATTCTCCTGAGTTGAATAAGTTCTTTTGTTGTGTTGATGTCACGTTTTTTGAGTCTCAACCCTTCTTTTCTTCTACGTCCTATTCCTCTACATTAGTAGTTGATGATCTTCCACTTCCTGTGCCCTTCTTTAGTGCTCCGTTGGATGTCCCGCCTTCACGTGCGCCACCATTCCCCGATCCTGCCCTATCACGCTTGGATCTTCCGGACCTCAAGACTTATCATCGACGTAATCGCCCATCTGTTGCTGCTCCTGTGCCACCGGCTTCGCCCTCTCTGGATCCTTTGTCTCCTCCATCCTCCGACTTGGATGTTCCAATTGCACTTTGTAAAGGTATTCGCTCTTGTACTACTAAACATCCGATATCTAATTTCGTTTCCTATCATTCTCTATCACCATCGTATCGGTCGTTTGTTGCTTCCCTTTCGTCTGTGTCTGTCCCGTCTAATGTAACAGAGGTGCTTTGTCATCCGGGTTGGCATGCTGCAATGGTGGAAGAGATGTCAGCTTTACAAACTAATGATACATGGGATTTGGTAGATCTACCTCTTGGGAAGACCGTTGTTGGTTGTCGTTGGGTCTATACTGTAAAGTGTTCTCCTGATGGAACTGTGGATCGCTTGAAGGCTTGCCTGGTCGCAAAAGGATATACACAGGTTTATAGTGTTGATTATGATGATACCTTTTCCCATGTTGCTAAGATGCCTTCAGTTCGTATTGTTCTTGCTCTTGCAGCTATGTTTGACTGGCCACTTCATCAACTTGACATTAAAAATGCTTTCCTTAATGGTTCACTTGAAGAAGAAGTATATATGGAGCAACCACCAGGTTTGTTGCTCAGGGGGAGTCCGGTAAGGTATGTCGGTTGAAGAAATCATTGTATGGTCTTAAACAATCACCTCGAGCATGGTTTGGCCGATTCAGTAAGGTTGTCATCAAGTTTGGATTATCAAGATGTGGGGTCGATCATTCAGTCTTTTATCGACACAGCTCCGCTGGCAAACGTTTGTTACTAATTGTTTATGTTGACGATATTATCATAACAGGCGATGATCTTATAGGTATATGTGACTTGAAGGCATGTTTACATCAGCACTTTCAAACAGAAGACTTGGGATCATTGCACTACTTTCTTGGAATTGAAGTTGTCCGTTCAGATCAAGGTATTTTTATTTCTCAGCATAAATATGCGCTTGATATGTTGATAGAAGCCGGAATGCTTGGGTGCAAACCTTGTGAGTCACCAATGGACCCAAATGTCAAACTTCTACGAAATGAGAGGGAGCCATTAAAAGATCCAGGACGATACAGAAGGTTGGTAGGCAAGCTGAATTATCTTACTGTAACTCGCCCAGATATTTCCTTTGCAGTGAGCGTGGTCAGTCAATTCTTGAATTCACCACGAAAAAGTCATTGGGATGCTGTCATTCGTATCCTACAGTACATTAAGAGTGCTCCAGGGATAGGGATGCTATATAAAAAGAGAGGAGAAGGCGTGAGCATTGTTGGCTATTTTGACGCAGATTGGGCAGGATGTCCGGATGATAGGCGGTCTACCTCTGGCTACTGTGTGTTCGTTGGCGGAAATCTCATCTCTTGGAAAAATAAGAAACAATCAGTCGTAGCCCGCTCAAGTGCAGAATCTGAATATGGAGCTATGGCATTAACGGTGTGTGAGTTAATTTGGGTGAAACATTTGCTGAAGGAACTTGGCAAAGATTGCTCTCAACCTATGAAGTTAATATGTGATAATCAAGCAGCAATGCATATTGCAACCAATCCCGTCTTTCATGAAAGGACCAAGCACATTGAAGTCGATTGTCACTTTGTAAGGAGTAAAGTGTTAGCTAAAGAGATTGTTACGTCACATGTCAATTCAAATGACTAGCTAGCAGATCTCTTTACTAAATCCTTGAGGGTTCTTTGTGTAGAGTACATTTGTAACAAGCTGGGCACGCATGATATTTATGCTCCAGCTTGAGGAGGAGTGTTAGTAGTAGAAATATGGTAATAGAGTTATGACAATAGAGTTATGGTAATTCTCCATTATGATTCTCCATTATGGTAAGTGGAGAAATAAGAAATTTTGTATGTTATAAATAGGGCCAAATACACAATATGTATTAAGTCATTCTCTTCAATTCTAATGTCTTATTTCTTTCAACACCAATTAAATGGTACCATACCCTACTAACATTAATCTCAAATGTGCAAGTAAAATAATATTGCTAATTTTCAGGAATTGCTTGCATAGTCTTTCAAAAGATAAAAATATTCTCTTTCAAGTTCTGTTTTCGTCATGTTTAGTTGATTAAGAATTGCACTTTATTGTGGACTTCCAATGAGGGAATTCCCAATTTCCATTCTTACTGTAGATTGTCGGTCTGAATCCTTCTTTTCTTTTTGAAGCATATGACAATAGCAATACAAATTAAATTAATTATTTTGTAGAAATTTTCTCTGAACTTTCATTTCACATGGGTCTTTTGTTGGGAATAATTATCATGGCCTTGTAACTCTTTTTGTATTGAGTGAGATAGCATTAAAGTGCTTGTCTGTTGAACTATCTCCAATGACCTAAAGGAAACTTTCATTTTGTATGGGTTTCTTGTTAGCAATAATTGTCTTGACTTTGTCACTCTTTTGGAATTGAATGAGATAACATTAAAATGCTTCTGTATGCTGAACAATCTCCAATGACCTAAAGGAATACAATCCTAACATGTTTATTCTTTCTGTTTTCCCTTTGCAAGGATCTTGATGATTTGGTTGAGGCAGCTCTTTTGTATTATGGCAGAAAGAAATTGTTGGATAATACGCCTATTCCTTTGAGTTTGGAGAAAGATAATGATGCTCGCTTGTTGACATCTCCTCTGAAATTTCCTGGCAAGCTGGCAGCTGATGTCATCAACAACCGTTTATTCATTTCAGACAGCAATCACAACAGAATAGTAGGTCTCCTCTTCTCTCTCTCTGAACTCATCCGCATGCAGCGGAGGCAGGGAAATTCATTTGCAGTCACGTTTTATGGCAATTAATTTGGTGTATGTGGCCACTTTCTGAAGTTGAAATAACAATTGACGGTGTGCATTTTCAATTTTGTTTTCCGGGATCTCTCATATGCTAACTCAGAGCTCGTACATACATCCTGAAGCCCTAGCTCAACAACAAATGCAATTAAGCAGATGTCTAGAGGTCAATAATTGATTGACACTGAAAACATTATTTCTGAAGGTAGAGATAAAAAACTGTCAATCATATTAGCAAAGGGCTTCTCCCTATTAATGTGTATGAAATCTGAAATTCTTTAATAATATTTTGATGAAGAGTTTTCAGACATGTGGGTTATATTGTGCATAAGAGCTATCCGGGTCCTCTTCTTATCCTTGGCAGCCCAACGTTTTATATTGTTGAACTCACTCATTACATTTTGTACTCGTACACCTGTACATGTGCTTTCTCCCTGGATAACTAGACCTCTCATAATCATTTTGTTGGTTGTGGATATAGGTAGTAACTGATCTAAATGGCAACTTCATAGTTCAAATTGGAAGCACAGGAGAAGAGGGTCTTCGTGATGGGAACTTTAATGAAGCCACTTTCAATTGTCCACAGGTAATGCTTGCCACTAACCCTTTACTATAATCTCTGTGACATTTCTTTGAAACCCTTGCTTTAAGCACATTTCTCATTATAGGTTTTCTTCTGTTCTCATCCATATAGGGCCTGGCTTACAATCCAAGGAAAAATCTCCTATATGTGGCAGATACAGAAAACCATGCGCTAAGGTATTGAATATAGCTTTGTTCATCTTCTACTTAGAGGCTGTCTCTCAAAACAATATTTCCAAATTCCAACTAGTTTAGCTTAAGTAGCATTGTGAATTAATTTGAGAGAGCCCAAAAATCTGATTAGCTACTGATTTACTGTTCTAGGGTGATTGATTTTGTCAATGAGACAGTGGGGACTCTCGCTGGAAATGGAACCAAAGGGTCTGACTATAAAGGGGGAGGAATTGGAAACACCCAGGCAAGATATCTATGGAAATGTACCATCTTTTTATGGATATGTTGGTTACAGGAGGAGGGAACATATTTGGCAGATATCAGCATACTAACATGGATGTGCTGTATTTTCACAGCACTAATAGTGTGTTTGGAATGATCTTATTTTAAGATACTTATTTTATTAAAATTTAGATATATCTTATAAGATTTAAAATATTTTATCACATGTACCATGCATTTTATAGTTGTAAAAAATAAGATAGGATAGATTGCTTATTTCTTATAAGATAAAAAGTATGGTTTTGGTTTAAATTTTCATAGGATGCATAATAAGATTTCTCAAATCTTATAAGATATACCCTTATTTCAATAGGATAAGTATCTTAAAATAAGACTATAACAAACAGAGCATAAATATCCATAATTAAAGAAAAAAAAAATCTGTTTTCACTGATGATGATAAATCATGATCTTTCAGCTTCTTAATTCTCCCTGGGATGTCTGCTTTAATCCTGTAAACAAGATTGTGTATATTGCAATGGCTGGCCAGCATCAGATCTGGGTGCATGATACACTAAGTGGAGTTACAAGAGCTTTCAGCGGTGATGGTTATGAAAGAAATTTGAATGGTTGGAGGTACATTTCTGAGTTTGTACTGATATGAAATGAACATACAACAGTATGTTAACAACCAATTTAATTTATTCACTTTTTCTTTTCTTTTGCCAGACATATTCGCACTTTTAGATAGTTGTTTGCTCAAGTCTGAAAAGTCATTGAGAACAGTTCCATTAATTGTTTAAAATCAATAAGATGAGACATGCATGTACATGTTTTATCAAGTCATCAGTATTTGGAGTTATATGTCTCCAGTTATGTATAGTCAACTTAAAAGTAGGGCATAAGTGGTTGTCTCAGCAGCTCGACAACCTTCAAAAGTACTAGGAGATTAATGGCCTGTTATGGAATCAATTTGTTGCCATCAATTAGTGCCATTGAGTAGCCCAGCTCTATCAGCTTTCTTGGCAATCCAGAGATAAAATGGTAACTATTGGCAAACAAAGGGGCTTATTTGCCCTTAGTTAATATTTCTGCATCTTTTATTATAAGACTAAATATGTAAGCTTCTTAACAAGGAAGTATTATACTATACATTAATGCACTTATAAAATAATAGAACTTCAGTAATTACTACTTTTCTTTTTCCATGTTTTGACCTACCTTTTCTCCTTCCACTTTCTACTGAGGCAGCTCTGGGAGCACATCATTTGCACAGCCTTCTGGAATTTCACTATCACCAGGTAATATGGTAGACCAAGTTGAGATTCATGTATGAAGTTCTGTGAACACAGTTTGCCACTATTTTATCTAATATAATACTTCTTGCTTTCATGCTCTTTGTATAGATTTAAAGGAAGCATATATTGCCGATAGTGAGAGTAGCTCTCTCCGAGCACTAGATCTAAAAACGGGGGGATCGAGATTACTAGCTGGCGGTGATCCTGTTTTTTCAGACAATTTATTTAGGGTATTTTGCCTGTCAAAGATTGGAATTCATCCTCTAGTGAGATGTAATTCTCTCTTAACCGCTTTGATGATTCTTACAGTTTGGGGACCATGACGGAGTAGGTAACGAAGTACTTCTTCAACATCCATTGGGTGTTTTATGTGGAAAAGATGGTCAAATATATCTGGCTGATTCTTATAATCACAAGGTATTTTGATATTTTGGCTTACTAGATGACTGTTATCTAAAGTAAGACACATCATGCAATTCTTGGGATACAGCTAACCTTAGTTTACATATCATATTAAGATATGCTTCTTCTTGTAGTTTCTCTTTTCATTTCAAAGTATAAGGTGTTAGAAGACAAATGTAGGAGATCAAAATTTCTTGCGTACTTGTTACTGCCCAGCTTTCCTTTTTGTACGCAACCCAAAAACTCTTAACATGAATAGCTAATTTCTGGATATCACAATCCTGATCTGTGATTGACATTATATTGGTTGATAAGTTTGATCAGCTGTATGTTGTCAGCTAGGGTAGGTGCATTATCAGCTGATTTCTTTCAGAACTACTTATTTTTAGTTATTAATGCATGAGCTTATATTGTAGGTAAACTAGTTGCTAAGCAAGGTTAATTGATAACAAAATTAACAGAAGTGTACAAAGGTGAGATTCAAAATGGAACACAGGAAATATACAAATAATATAGAAAAGAAATACTTCATTAATGGATGAGTTTATATTCTTGGTAGACAAGAGTTAATTGCTGATATGACAAGACTAGAACCAAAAAATCAGACCTAAGAAATGCATTGCAATTCTTTTAGTTATCTGGCAATGGTAAAAAACTTCTTAGCTATGCAATAGAAAATAAGCTCTAAAGGTGTTTGACTTAGAACTGTTGCTTTGCCACTACTATGGATTAGTCCTTACATGATGATGATGATGATGAATTCTCTAAGTCGATTAAACTTTCTGAAATTATAGATCAAAAAGCTGGATCCGGCTAGCAAGAGAGTGAGTACGTTGGCAGGTACTGGAAAAGCTGGCTTCAAGGATGGCTCGGCCCTAGAAGCCCAGGTTAGAAACTCTCTTATGGCATAATCTTTTTTTTTTTTTTATCCCCCCTTCTCTGAGACATCATGTAGGCTGTCAGGGTCGGGTATGCTTTACACAGAATAACAAATTACAAATGATATTGGCATAAATTATCAATTGTCTAGGATCCTGGTGGTTTTCTTAGTATGCATTTGTTTCTACCATCTGCAAGTTATGACTACTTTTCTTCAACTCTGTCACTGGATGTTTATACTCTGAAGGAGAAAAACTAGCATGGCCAATAGGACTCTAATGTACTTCTGCACTATACTGCTATGGTGTTCCTAGCCATGCAGCCTATGAAAAATCTGTTTGCTTTTCTGCTTAAACTAATGCTTTAGAAGTTTAACCATTACCTCAGTTCCATTTCTCTTTCCAATCAACTTTGCGATAGCTATCTTATACTTGTACATACCCTTGTGATGATCTAAACACTACCATAATAATTAAGCACAAGCGTTATATGCTTCAATAGGTTATTAGCTGATAAATTAATTACCAACATGTCACTGACAGTGCTGATCTACCCAGAGCCAGGTGAAATGAAAACATTCTCCTGTGATGCTTGAAGTTAATAAGGTTTGTCACAACTGAAGCATGATTTTTACAATGTTGGTCAACTAGTGACACAGTAAACATGCAAAATCAATAGACAAATAGTAGTGAGCATATAAAGATCTTTATTCTTCTAATTTAGTTGTGAATTTGTAAAAATATTTTGATTCTTCTTTTTGTCCCACTAAATAAATGTTGCAATACTTTCATTTTACTTCTTTTGATGCTGCTTAATAATTCTTTTGGTACAAGGCTCTAGATGGATGACTGTAATGGTAGATGTTTGTTTTGTTTGCTTACTAATTGATATTATCTTACAGACACCATAGAACTTACTGTGTGTTTCTCATTTATTCAGCTTTCAGAGCCATCGGGAATTGTTGAAGTGAAAAATGGTAATACTCTTTGTATCTGTGTTATCCAATTAGTTAAAGTTATGATATTTGATACATGGCACCTTTTTTGTTCAAATCATATACTCTATATTTGATTATGTTTTTATGTCAACCATTTACCTGAAATGGAAGTCTCTTTGACATTGTGCTGGTTCCTGTTCTCTCAAATTGATGCTAGAAATGAAGATTAGGCAAAAAATTTGACTACGTTATTTTATTTGGGTGTATTAACTTGGATAAGGGCAACACAAAGTACGATACAAGCTTTGGCATTGTGGCAGCAGCAGCATCATGTTTTTAGTACTGGCACCGCTTATCCCTTTCAGCTTTGGTGGTATGGTTAGTGAAAGTGATAACAGAGGTTTTGGTTGTGTGATCTATAAAGATAGTGGTAGTGGTGGTCATAGCATGTGGATTACTAATCTTAATGATGGTAGTGGTAGATGGCATGGCTGTGGTTGTGGTGTACTGGTGATTATTGTGCTTTTATGCTGTGAAGCCAGTGACGTTAGTTACTTGCAGAAGGTAGTCCCGGAGCAACCCGACCTTTATGGCTAATGGAAGTATACTCAGAAGGGATAGAGGTGAGTGGCTGGACAGATTTTTTGGGAAACTGGCCTTTCTAAGTTAACCTTTTCAGAGCCATGGGCCTCTGGAAAGAGTCTTCAGGAGGATGGCGGATAAGGTTTGGTAGATTGTTATTGAATCAGACTTGAATCAGCCACCAATTTCCCAAAGATGCTAACTAGGGTCGTCTTCTGGCAGCCAATATCGTCCATGGCTGCAGACACTTATTGCAAGGGACTGGACTCTGATATGTGCCGCATTGTTAGAGGAAATAGGATTGCATATATGACGGCTGCTACTCATGATACAGATTCTAGCTAGTTGTGCATTTTTGATTCTCCTGCCAATTCCTGATGATGTTCTGGATTTGTTGAAGAAGATAGACATAATGTTTGGATTGAAGGACATAGGGCCTTTAGGCCCTGCAATGATTGAAGGACATAGGGCCTTTAGCAATGTACCCCAAAAATGAGAGCATTTTTCTTGACCTTCCAATGGGAAAAAAAGATTTTGAGATATAGATAAGTTTGACATTCTCTTGTTCATAGGCTGCTTGAGGAAGAGCTGCATCCTTCATTTTTCTCCAAGGAAAATGCAGGCTTCCATATTTGGATACTATGAACAATTCAAAATTATGTAGTGGGACCAAATCAGCTTGAATTTTTCTGCAAGACTTCCGGTCCTTCCATCGCCTAATTACTAATCTACGTCGGCCAATGCAGAATGCTGCGGTCTGAATAAATATTGGTGCTGAGATTACTTATGCTTGATAAGTGGCAAATCCTAGTTAAACCATTGGAATTCTGAAGCAGGCATTTTACCACAGTATCATTTGTAATCCATGTCAACATTGGTTCTCTCTTATTACATGGACATCGAATTGATCAGTTGTTTGGAGAACTTAACCTTGCACAACTTAATGATTGGTTTTTGTAATTAACATATTCCTTTTTTATTCTGCAAATGGGCATTGGTAGAAAAATCATGTTCTATTTGTGTATATATTTAGTATGTATCTATATTGTGCCCTGTCTCTGACTAAGTTCCGTGGTTGTAGGGAGGTTATATATTGCAGATACAAACAACAGTCTGATCAGGTACATAGATTTGAACAAGGAACAAGCTACACTTTATACTTTAGAGTTGAAAGGAGTCCAGCCTCCTGCCCCGAAATCCAGATCCTTGAGGCGACTCAGGAGACGAGCTGGACCTGACACAGAGACAGTTGTCATCAGTGGTGGTTCATCCATGGAGGGTAAACTTTATCTTAAAATAACAGTACCTGAAGGATACCATTTCTCAAAGGTTCCTCGCTCTCTCTCTCTCTCTCACATTCTACCTTTCTTATGTCCACTAATTTGATACTCTTTATTTAATTATGCCTTTCTCGACTTAGTTCTTCTAATTCACATGCAGGAAGCACGAAGCAAATTTAGTGTGGATGTTGAACCAGAAAATGCAGCATTAGTTGACCCCTTGGATGGGTACATCAGCCCAGAGGGATCTGCAGTGGTGAATTTCAGAAGATCCTCCCCTTCAGCTTCTACTGGGAGAATTAACTGCAAGGTGTGCACTTTTTACAGAGCTCTTAATGATTATTTCTTTGGAATGTTCTATTTTATTTGATTGTGAAGCCATATATGAAATCACCTGTTTTTCCTCTTACCAACTGTTGCTGCGCATAACTTGTGAGCACTAGTTAGTTGTATTATTCATCCTTGATATGAGTATACAACCTGAATATTAAGTGACCGCACACCAATACATTTGGAAGGATAGGTTCGTGGCAGTAGTCTAGCCAAGTATAACTATTCTGCCAGTATTAAGAAACACAATGTAGTCATCATTTGCATTCTCTGCAGTTGTTTCCTCCCGGTCATCAAAGGTAGATCGCCTTTAAATTCATGACTCATATTGACCATTTCCTGAACAGAGACATGAATCTGAAAGAAACGGTTAGAACCAAGAGTATATCATGTACGTAGGCGATGAGTCTTAGACTAATAAATTGGTAATATGGCTGTATTTTCCCTTAGTTTCATGGCCCACAAGAAGCTTGGAGCTTGTGAAAACCAAAAGAAGTACCTTTGGCATTGAGAGTTGTATTCAAGTGATAATCACATCTAATTAAACTTTTCATATATTGATTTCATAAGGTCAGATGGTATGCGTCTGTTTTAGCAGCCTTGTCTGGTCCTAGCATGGTGGTTCTCCTCCCCGTACCTTTTTCTTCTTCTTCTTCTTCTTTTTTTTTTTTAAATTACTTCTGGTGCATGCCTGCTGAAGAGAGCCCGGGAACTGGAATGAGGGGGTGGCAGGGACAGTTGTGTAGACACGATGAACATGTCTCATACAATGGTTTCTCACTCACTGCCTGATTTAAGACCTTTCTATTATTCATCATTTACTCTGTTCATGGCCCTGCTTGATATGAAATCTTCTATGTGTAGGTGTATTACTGTAAAGAAGATGAGGTTTGCTTGTATCAACCATTGACGTTTGAATTACCTTTTCAAGAAGTGGTTCCAGACACTGCCCCAGTCGAGATCACACTTCCGTATGTCGTGAAACCTAAAAAGTCTGCAGAAAGCTTAGAACTACCCCCTGTCCAATGAACCAAAAATCTGTAGAAACATGCATACCTTGACCATTATGATTCATTTGCAGCAGAACTAATAGGAGATGCAAATGAATATAGCAGTTAAAGAAATTTTTTGTTGTAATATTTTTGACACATGACACCGACACACACGACATGCATTTTTTCTGACTTAAGCTCATAATTCTCAGTGTATAGAGAGAAAACAATCTCAAATGTAATATACATGATTAATAATACAGAGAAGAAGTAATGCAAAATCCTTTCTGGTGTATGTGTAAGAAAGATCAATGTGTATGCATTTAATTTGCATGATGATACCATAGAGAAAAATATATAACTGAAGTGTTCTGGTGGTGCTGATATTCTGGTTATGGTGTTATTAATCATTAGCACCATTTTTCCAATGAATAAGCAATGGATAAAAGCCATGAGATCACTCATGTGCACTTGTCTTTTGGATTTAGATAAATGTCTGCCAAGCTGGCGATATTAATCAGAGATGGGCTTTCATCACTATTTGTGATCAATTACAAGATGCATTATTGCTATATTTTCCCCAGATTCAAATGCGTTCAACATATTTTTATCTCTTGAATTTAAACCTAATTCATGACAGAAATTGAATAGTCGAACAAAGTCTTTTGTGCATTTTAAAATTAGGATTTAGATTCTCTTGTAATCTTATATCCTTTAAATGTGACGGCATTTACGATATGGATTCTCTCGTAATCTTATCTCCTCTAACTGCGACACATATTCTATTCTGAGCTTCTCAATCAATGGCTGACGCCTTTAACCTTTCTAAAGCCATAATGGTAAGTTTATTACATGTTGATTGGCAAATATGTACATAGCTTCCAGGCTATAGCTGAATTAAGAAGAAGGAGCTGGTTTGGGTACTCCGTGAGCCTGTGATATTTGATGTATATTTTATCATGTCTTCTTCATATGATAAACATGTGGTTCGAGTCATGCAATTATTTCATTTTGACAACTCATCCCACTTTAATTTTGTAAGAGATTTGTACTTGAATGCGCCACTACTATTATTTTGCTATTTCCTCCTAGCTTCACTAGTCTCTTTCAACCAAATGCATTTATTTGTATCTATTTGATAGTACGATAATCTTTACATATGATAAAATTGGATGAATTGGGCGACAAAATCAAACAAGATTGTTGTACATGGAGCTCACATGATGACAACTCTAGAGAAGAAATGATGGGGTTTTCAAATGCACAAAGTCGACCTTACTTGGTGGATGAAACTTCATTTAGTTTGATAATAAAAATTGACATGCATGATTCATTTTGGCATCCCCTCACTTTATGGGGAGGAACTCATTTTAGGAAAGGCCATAGCGAATCAATACCCTTAATTAGGCTATGGACTCCATAGTGTATTTGCACATCCCCTTATGAGTACTTGAAGTTTGTAAATGACCAAATAATATTTGTGATAGGAATGGATCATAACAACTTGCTCACCCATTGGGTAAGGATATCATGCACCCTAAGATATGTACACCAATATAGTATAGTGTACCTGTTTACCATCTTTATATTATATGTTCACAATGCTTATATTTTATAGTTACAACTTTTAATTTTTTATAAATTGCAAGTTATATGTTTATAATTTTAATATTTATGTTCAAAACTTTTAATTATTCATAATTTACTTATCAGTTACTCTTATATTATATGTTTAAAAGTTTTATATTATATATTTACAATAATAAATTACCTATTTATGACTATTTAAGATATGTTCACAGCCTGTAAAAGATATGTTCATAACTTGTGAACAACATGCTCATAATTTGTGAATGATTTCAGAGCTCGCAGTCAAAGATGTAACCGGTATCCGATCGACGATCGAATTTTTGTGTTGTGTTCGTAGGCATGAGAAGAATGAACTTGCTAAAATTTCACATTGATCCGACAATTGAATTGTGAGATCCTTTGAGAAGTGTACTATGATCATTTAGGTGTACCATAATGTGGATGCGTGGTATAATTTGCACCATCCATTTGATCCTAAGGGCAGTTTCGTTACTTTTCTTTTTCCGTTTCCAAAACCAAGTGACTGGTACCTAGTCAAGTTTCATAAAAAGTTCTTCATCCTCTGTAACTTACCCGAAAAAATATTCTCGTCTCCACCTAATTGCGATGCATTATTGACCATGGAAAACGCCAAAAAAACAAAGAAATGAATGGTTGCATCGCAAACCTATGTACGTGGCCTAGGTTTAATTGTCGTAATGTGGTATGGAGAATGAACATGTTATAGAGAGAGAGAGAGAGAGAGTCAATAACCTAGCTGCCGGAAAACCAACTGTCTGTATCAGGTGAGACAAAGGGATGGTTTGCTTGTCAAATTCAAGCAATTATTAGACAATTATATTAATGAATTTTGAACCATGAGTTACGTTTCTGATTTGGATATTGTTTAATCTCTTATTATTAAATACCAAAAACAAACTTATCTGATCATTATTACACTACCCTGTGCAATCACGCATGCTCAAACACTTAATTATATCATCTCTTATCCAAATTGTTCTAATTAGTTGTTTAATCACCGTTCAACTATCAACTCTCTTGCAAACATCAAATACCATGGCTATTGACTTTGTAAACAATCTTCGTACTAATAATTACTATAATTTTTTATCCGTTCATCACGTTATGAATGTTTTCTTTATCTATCTATATATACATAAAAGTTAAATTCAAAGGAGCTCAAAAAAAGGTGCCACACCAACATTTATTTATTTGCCAAGTTATCATAAATTATATTTTTAATGTTATTATATTATTATAAATATATATCATAGTGTTTAATTATATTTATGCACCACTTCCTAACCTTATTATTATAATAAAGTTACAAAATATTTAATTATATTTATGTACTACCTATATATATATACATACATATATATATGTATGTATATATATTTTAATGAGTTTAAAGTAATAAAGTCCAAAAAACTCATTAGTTTGATTAATTTATGCATCATATTCTAAATAAAAATAAAAATAAAAAAGTACTAGAATTAATTTTTATAGATATTTAAAAATAATAAAACGCATAAAAACTTAAAAATAATAAAAAATCAAATTTATAAATATTTAAAAAATTAAAAAATACACAAAACCTAAATAAGTCTACACAACACGGGTAAGAAAGCACTAATTTAGTGTGCGTGACAAAAAATGCTACAAGTCAGACTAATGATAGAGTTGCGTTCAAGAATTGGCTTGCGCCACTTACCATTTAGAGATTTTCACGAGAACATGTGCCTGTAGGATCAATTGATGACCTCCTTGACAATTGGGAACATGACTACTTATTAGCAGTACTCATAGTTTTTCTTGCATCATCCAAGTAGGGTTTTTAATATTGTGTCGGGGAGAATTCTAGTTAGAGCATTTTCCCTTTGGATGGTTTTTTTTTTTTTTTTCTTTCCTGAAATCATTTTTGGTACTTTTTATTTCTGTATATATTTAAGAGAAAATGAAAAGATGTTTTTGGATGATGTTTTTCGAGTAAAGGCTGTTTGAATTGGTTTTTATAAATATTTTTTTAGCAACTTTTGAAAAATAACTTTTTTGAGAAGTTAAAAATTTTAACTTCTAAAAAAAAATTATATTTCAACTTTTTTAGAGTTTCAACTTTTTTTGAATCCAAATCACATAGTTATTAAAAAAATAATGTAATTTTTTTAGAAAAAAAATATTTTTTCCTAAAAAAATTAATCCAAATAGACCCTAAGAACCTCAGAGGGACAACAGATTTTGACGAGCACAAGATCAGGATCATAGATACATAGGATGAAAAATTAAGGTGACATTAGAAGCATATCACTATAAGAGACTAATCCTACTATTGAAAGAATGAGGACAAAGATTATGGGCAGTATTAATTAAAAGTTTGTTTGGCTTGCTTTTGGACACCAAAAGTGTTTTGTGTAAGTTTAAAAGTTGAAATTAATTTATTTGGCTTATTTTTAAAAGAATTTTTACATAAATACGAAAGTTAAAAAAAGTTGAAAACTCCAAAAAGTGCTTCTGAGGAGTTGTTTTTACATATGTCAGAAACTATTTGGACTAATTTTTTTCTAAAAATACTATTATATATTTTTAAAAATCAAATATTACTCTCAAAACAATTAAAATAAAGTTCATTTCTAAAAATATAAGGCTAAACAATTAATATTTTTATTAAATAAAACCTTTATCCATGATAAAGCAACAAACTCATGGGTTTCTCCTTTCCTCTAGTTTGCTAATAACAGCGATTCGTTTTAGGTAAAATTATATTAAATTTACTTAAAACTCATTGTATATATATTAGTTTACGATAAACATATATTTCAACTCAACAAATAACCAAAAAAAATTTGCAATTAACTCGCATAATATCAAATTTAAATTTCTTATTTATAATTAATTATTACTCAATCACTTTATCTAATATTTACAAGAAGAAAAAACTTAGATCTCGCCGTAAAAACTAGAAAAGGTCGAACCCCTGGTAGGCAATGTGGATCAAACCTCGCCAACCCCATCAATGGCCCGAAGTGATATAAAAAGTAGACCATGAAAACAAAACACATCATGTATTCTCTCTCTCCCTTTTTCTATGTGTGCATCACCTCCCCTAATCATTGCTGCAAAGAGAAACATATGAAATTGACCCCATGTGACAGCCAATATGTCGAGGCCAACACTATTTTTTTTAAAAATTTATCCAAATTAAGCTTTTCAGTTTCTCGTCATCAACTTGCATAAAATAAGGGAAAATTAGTGGTTACTATAATATTTATATAGCATACCGTTCTTACAAGACACGATAGTACCCACAATGCTTTTCCTAGGTTTTTCTCCTAAATAACTATATATATAGATAACAATCATTACATGCATGAAACATGATGCAATTTTGTTGCTACACTTGTGCCAACGATGCTTCCATGAAATTAGTATTTATTCCTCCAAATATTTGACTAAACAAATAATTTTTTAAGAGGTGCAATGATCTCATGTATATGGAAAAAATCATTTTCCAATTATTTGATACTTATTAGAAATACTGATTAACAAAAGCTCATATCGATGTATTAAATTTATCGCATAACTATATATGACGAGAATTAATTAGGTTGACCTAATTTCTTTTAAGAGTACTTTTATTATCCATTTCTAGAAGCAAGGCTATGGTAATTCAACTAACATGCCTAATCACCAAGATTTCGGCTTTCTCCATTTTGTAAGCAAGTATACTAATGGCCTAGTTTAGATAAGATTAGCTCACTTCACCTTGATTAATATATATGTTTTCAATTTTTATTATTTGCTGCTCACTTTGCTTGACAAATGATCCATCAAAAGAACAACTCAAGACCCTCGCCGCCACGCAAAGAAATATTATATATATATATATATATATATATATATATATATATATATATATATATACAGACGTAATTAGATAATAGAAAAGCCTAGACCAAGGGAAAATTGATGATCAAGATATTTACTTATTATAATATATAAATGAGACATGTAACCGAAATTAACGTCTAAAAGAAATAATAAGATAATTTGAACATATTAACAACCTTACCAGTACTGAATCAACTTTCGGTTCTTTATTGGAAATACATTAAAGGCTGAGTTTCTTTTTCTTTTTTTTTTCTCTCTTTGACTAGGAAAGGCTGAGGTTTTTTAATTTGGCTAAGCAAGTAAAAGTGGGTATATTAGAATAAAAAGCTGTGTTCACAAAATCACACGACCACTTTAATCAATTTTTCATGCTATACAAATAACTCTATTATTGTTACTGTCGCTAAATATTTTAGCTCCATGAATTCATCTACGGTCTTGGCACACCAACCATGGATGTATACCACAATAACATTGCCGAATGGTCGAGAATTATGAAATGATCTTGACATGCAGTTTACAATCGTTAAATTTCTCTTATAACCTAACCACATTACATAAGGATCTTCCTTCGTTCAACTACGATCACTTGATGAATATAAATGTATAAGAATAATAATTAATTGACCAACAAAGTTCTCTAGAAATACGAAAAGTTCTAAGCATATCCTTCGTGCTTAGAATTAGAAGATAGCTCAACTAGTTCAGATTATCTTCATGCTTAGAATTAGAAGATAGCTCAACTAGTTCAGATTATCTCTTTCAAACGTGAGATCCTAACTTCAATTTCATGAGGTAGGGGTTTATCAACTAAACAAAAACTTCAGGCGTTATTTCCTTGCAAACGTAAGCTTTCTTTGCAATTGAATTACAAGGATAAAGTTGTAATAACACATCTCCCTATGTAAAATGACATTATAGAGACCACTTGCAGAGTTAAGCTCCTCTCTGTTATTACTTCATCTTTCTGGTAGCCTAGTGGTGTTGTTGTTTTCTATTTTTTTTTTTTTCCTGTTACTTTGAGTTAGAGTATCTCCAAATAACATTGGGTTTGACACTAATTCTTATTGGGTCAAAACAGTGAAGGAAAAGTCCTTCTAACAAGCTAAGTACGTTTTCAGGATTCTAATTTATGCATTCTCCTCCTTATTACTGGAAGAAGACATTAGCACTTCAACTAATAACTCACCGTTAGTGTCGTGGTATATTTATAGAACATGTAACACATTCAGAGACAAAACAGGCTACAAATTTATGAATGGAGGCCCCAGCCGTAAATAAATGGAGACATTCTCTCCTTTGGGGGTCGTCATTCGTCATTCAAATGAAAGGTGATATTCCCATGTGCGAGTTAGTAAAAGTTGGCCAGTCAACAAATGCTTCCAACTTACGACCCCCAATAAACAAATAATATATACTCTTTAAGCCTGTGAGTAATCAACAACTCTCTCCATTCAACTCATCCTTTGGAGCTAATTCTTGTTAATCATCATGTCCCTAGGCAACTTCAAGCACACAATTTAGACCCAATATTAGCTAGCTTTGGGCTAATTAACTTGTAGAATACAAAGTACAAACTTTAATTACAATTTAGGTTTATGACCGATAACCAAAAAATTTAAAGGAATTCTACATGATCCTTGTAATGAATTTATTTTAAGTTGGTGTAACTCGAACAACTTCGATTAAAATTATGAACAGTAAAATTGTTATCGTATTCTTGTAAAATTAAATTCATCGATCTCTTGCTCGATCATTATAATATATAATAAGAATTAAGATATAGGTTCCACTCCACATTTAATTTGTTAATTACTATAAATTTAATCTCTTTGAAGTTAAATACAATTATATCGTAATTATCAAAACCTTCAAATTTAAATAAAAAAATTAAAAAAGAACTCAACGAAAACGAAAAAGGAGGACAAATTAGAAGAAAACAGAGGGCCAAAAAAGAAAAAAAAAATTAGATCAAAAAAGGGTTGAATAAACAAACGACGCGTGGATTGTGTCCTCTTTTTGCGTTGCATGAGTCTCCCTGGAACAACAATAATAATAATAAATAATAATAATAATAATAATAATAAAGTCTTGTTGGCATTTTATCCCCAACCCATCTATATATTCAAAACTCCTCTCTCTCTCTCAGCTGCATATCTATTTCTTCAACATACATAACCTAACTATCCTTTCGCAGGCAGCACCAATATCAAGGTGAGATTGATTTTCTTTCGAATTTCAAATTTGACGCTACGATCATTTTATTATAATCATATATCGTTATGTTCCCTATCGTTAAATTTTTCTCGTAACGTTGTTATAATAGAAAGGATTGTAAACTCATCCTAATTTTAAGTGATCAATATAGATAAACAGATTGTTGCATATTTCTTTAATTCTGATGTACGGCCATGAAAAGTTGCTTCGTAATCCGAATCTGTTTTATCAGACTCTGAATCCAAACTTCTTTTCGTGTTTGCAGTGTAAACCTAAAAAAGAAAAGCAAGTAAAAGTTCGACAAGTTAAAGACAAACCTTTCATGGCGTCGATCGCCAATCCGGAGGCGAGTGGGAGACAGTCGCTAGAATCGAATAGCATAAAGAGAAGAAAATTCCAAGTGGATGATGAAGCAAATGGTATGGATCGGACCAGGTGGAGAAGCGTAGATGAGCAGCAGATCTACTCGTCGAAGCTCGCCGAGGCTCTCCGCCATCTCCGACGGAATGAATCTCCGGCCACTGGCGGAGGCGGAGGCCGCGCCGTCCGGGAGACGGCTGACCGAGTTCTGGCCGTTGCTGCGAAAGGGAGGACTCGGTGGAGCAGAGCGATTCTAACGAGTCGACTCAGCTTGAGGCTTCATCAGATTCGTAAGAAGCGTAAGAGAGCCAAGCCGGCAAAGGCCAGAGGAAATCTCACCGGCGATAAAAGGCTAAACAAGAGTGTTGCTAAGAAGACATTACCGGCTGTGGAGAGGAAAGTGCGTGTCCTCGGCCGGTTAGTTCCCGGTTGCCGGAAACTCTCATTTCCGAATCTTCTAGAAGAAACCACGGATTACATAGCGGCTTTACAAATGCAAGTCCGTGCCATGAGCGCTCTCACGCAGCTTCTGACCGGAGCTGGTCAACCTGACCGGCTCAATTCGAGTCAGTCTTAGCCGCCGTCACTAAAGCCAGTTACTATGCAACTTGCAGAGCAGGAGAGGTTTTTTTTATTATTATTATTTTCTTTATGTCATTTTTATCTTAAAATTTTTTTAACCTTTTGTTAATAATTAAGGTTTTCTTTTTTCTTTCTTAATCTTTAAGTTTATGTATTTTAATTGTATACATGTTCCTTTCCCTCCTCTCTCCCTCTCCTCCGGCCATTGCTTTTTCCTTTTTTTTGGTTATTCCTTTTTTGCTTCTTTTTTTCGATTGCTTTTCTTTGGGATTTGGGCTTCTTTATCATTATTATTTTAATTTACTCATTCATTGGTTAATTATTGAATGGTCTGGAGCATGACAGCTAATTTAGTTTTTTTTTTTTATTGCTAAACCATTAGATTCCTTTTACTTTCAAATTGTATTATTATTATTATTATTTTTTTGGGGTCAGGGATTTTATTATGTTGTTAACAAAACAGAAATTGTCTTTTGTTAAGTATTATATTGGTAGTAGAAAAATCTAGAATTAACATTGCAATTCATACTATTAATTAAGCTCTACGAATATGAAGGACATTTTACATTGTCGTCATTGTGTATCATCTCGATTATTCTTTACCGTCCTCGTATGAAAAATGAATTTGATATTCAATATGGGAATCTTAAAATGTAAGAATATACCCAAGTAGTAAAGGCAATACCCATAAGAAAACCATAAAACGAATGGGGAATTTACTTGAGAGCTCATTTATTAGTTAGTGTTTTACATATTGCTATGGATTATAATTTCCTTCAATGCTGATAAGGGAAAAATGGGATTAGCAGAAGTTGGGAATATTTGATTGATAAGCCATTCAATCTCGACAGCAATTAAGTCGGCATTAATCAAGACATGGAAGCGTGAAGATAAGGTAAGTTAATTGTCAATTGCACAGCGCACCAAAACATTATGGTTCGGTGGCTTGTCTATGTCTTTGATGCACGAGCTACTACTTCCTTCTGTTAACTTCTTATATATATATAACTTCACCTTTATTGAACATTTGTGGCATATATATAACTTCTTGAAAATACATTTGTGGCATCACATATATACCGATCATCATTTTAAATAAATTATTGAACTTCACGATCAAATAACAAATTATTACTCTACACTTAATTTAATGTCTTATAGATTAGGTGAAAAAAAAATACGGATAATTTGGAAGATAGGAAGGTATAAATTGTGGCCAAATGGTAGGGACTAGTAGGGGAAATGAAATAGAGCTTAACCCCACAGCTCTTTAAAGTAGGCGAATCGGCCAAATATAATAGAGCAGTACAAAGCGACAGCCGCATGTCATGTGCAACATTTTCCTGCAGCCCCACCCACGATGGCGTCGCATGTGGGATGGCTTAATCAAACATTCAAACATTTATTACTCTTTTGATAACGAGATATGCTTTCGCTTTTCCATTCGTTTCTTGCATCAATAACATCTCTTCTATAGCTCTGCTTGTTATAATCTTATTTTAAGATACTTACTTTATTAAAATAAGAGTATAATTGATAAGATTTAAAAAATTTTATTATACATTTTATAAAAATTCAAACCAAAATTATATCTTTTATCTTACAACAAAATAAGCAATTTATCATATTTTATTTTTTATAATTATAGAACGTACGATGTATGTGATAAAGATATCTTAAATCTTATAAAATATCTCCAAATTTTAATAAGATAAGTGTCTTAAAATATGATTATTCCAAACACACTATTAATCCAATCCCTCCACATTTTTTAAATAATTCTTCTCACTCAAAATCACATATATATTATAAATATATCATGAGAATTAATTAATTTTTTTTTGAATAAAAACACGTAAATATTTGAAAGATAAAATTATAGAGCTAATTGTTAAAAACTGCAGAGTCCACTAAGATTACTTTACGTCTAGCCCTACCTACCCCACCACGGTTGTCGCCGTCAAGATAACTCCATCTCCGGTGTTAGGGTTAACACGTGTGCAACCATCGGCATCTCTCTCTCAATCCATCGCTTTTCAGATGAAGATGCCGACGTGGGGTGGCAAGGCCATCAATAGGGTTTTTGGAGCTTATGATGGGTGTTGAATGTTGAACGACCCCATGTAATTGTGATTTGTAGGCTTCTCAGGGTCGCAAGAAACATTGCGGGTGCACTTTTATTTGATTTTTGCATGTGTATAGCCAGTAAAAAAGCTAACATGCAGCCATGTGATCTCTATAAAGAAAGTCAATCCCTTTTTCTTCTTTTTTTTTTTTTAAAAAAAACAATGAATTTAGTTTCCTATGTACTTCACAATGATGACAAACAAAGTATATGTGTGCAAGTCATATATACACCAGGTGGTCATTTGACACCTAGCATTTTGAGAAGATCTAGATCTAATTATATTTACATGAAAGATAATTAACGTGCATGCCTTGCATCAATCAAGAGTAAATTATTATATTTATAATTGGAAGGTATAAAATCAAAGACCTAACTATATATGTCTTCCTTAACAACAATATGTATGTTGAAGACCTACATGGCAAACCTTCTAGTGACTGTTATTGAGGCTTTTACTTATGTTCAATACATAATGACTGAAGCTAACTTTAATTGGTCAATCTCATGGTAGGACGGTACTAATGATGATCCTGCGTAACAAAACACTGGTCCACGGTGTATTAATCCGCACCACACAGCAGCTAGTAAAGATCTTGATAAGCAACAGAGAAATACCAAAGAATGGTGGGCAGCTCAGTCTCACCAATAAATCATCCACAAATATAGACAATACAAACCCACATGCATCCATGTGACTTCCTTCGATACATCAAGAACGAGACATGACTTTTGTAGGTTGATAAACTATTCAAAAACTTCTTTTTTCCACTTTTATATATATCGCGGTTTCACATACAAATATATATACATATATATATATATATATGTATATACATATCTATAAATATAGACAATACAAACCCACATGCATCCATGTGACTTCCTTCGATACATCAAGAACGAGACATGACTTCTGTAGGTTGACAAACTATTCAAAAACTTCTTTTTTCCACTTTTATATATATCGCGGTTTCACATACAAATATATATACATATATATATATATATGTATATACATATCTATATACATATATATATATTGGATTATGAAAGCTGCACGAGTGGATTGTTCTCCACCTAGCTAAGCTCTGTGTAAACAGAAATGGGATAAATACATGACCTCTTTTGCCTATTGACACAATTGAAATGAATGGGAACATGCATGCATGATGCCTTCTTAAGTACTAACAGGAATTTTGTCTTAAAGAAGCTTTTATAAGCATCTTAATTGCTTATGGGTTAAGTTCACTTGTTTGAGTGTATATTTTTCACTTTTTGTGCTTGTGGGTACCCTCCATGTTTAATTAGAAGTGGAGAAAATTATTTCAAATACCAATTCCAACATACAAATTTTAAAAAAGTTGATATTGCCTGATGAAAAGTAATCCAAAATTAATCTACCAAGGGAAAGGACCGGGTAGTTATGACTTCTTTTTGCTAAGTAAAAGCAATTTATGAGATAAAAGAAATTAGCCCATTGATTACTTGTATATATATTATACTAGAGAGTACAATCTCCGACCTACAATTAAAAGTGAAACTATTAACCTTTTAGTAAATATCATTTTTGTCCTACAAATGTCACGCACTTTTTTAACTTGAGCTCTCAAGATTCAATTTTTTTGATTCGCCACTACTCTAGATTATAATATTCTTATAGACCAATTTAATTAAGTTTGATCCGCATGTATAGTGATAAGAAGAGTGGAATAGTCTGCCATGATTTATTTTATGTATTATGACGATTTATACTAGGTAACATGTAAAATCTCCAGTGAAACTCTTTAATCAATCAAGATTGACATCAAGTCTTCACAGATATGAGGTGGGTTCCGCACATGCACATCTGGGGTCACCTTTCTCTTTCGCGAGCTATATCAATTTTGACTGATTGAAAAATTTTCTTATCATCAATTATATTTTGTGGTCGGCTGTTACGCCTTCAAATTAAGAATATCAAATAGGGCTGTGCATTTATGTGAGAAACCCAACCTCCAACTCGAAAAATTGGGAAAATAATTTTTGGAGAATCGGGGAATTGGAAAAAAATATTGGAGATGGGAAAAAATATTGGGAAAACGGGTTGAGGATCGGAATAAAGCAATTTTTTTGGGGGAAAATCCAAAACCCAAATTTTTCTTTAAAATTATATATATATATATATATATATATATATATATATATTTTAAACTAGGGATTCCGAGTCCAGACAGCTTCACAAATCACGCCACTTACCCTCTTCTACTCTTCACCTTCACCTATCAGATCTGAATATGCATTTTTATTTATATTTTGAAGTTTAAATTTAGAATTATTTTGTTGATGATGATGATTCTTATCTATTTAGCACGGCATGTTAGTATTTCGTAGTAGAATTAGCTAATAATTGAGACTTGAAAATGTAAAAAGCTGATATGTTAGTAGTAAAATTAGTTTTAAACATTTTTTTAAAAAAAGAATCCCCGATAGTCTTTCCCCATTCCCCATTTCTCCAATTATGTTCCCATTGGTGAATGAGGGCAAGGAACGAAACCAATGCAAGTTCTTCCCCAAAAAAATTTCAAGGAAAAAAAGTTTTGTTAATTAGGGTGAAAATTCTCCAATGAACACCCTAATCAAATACGAATCCATAAAATCAAACAAAACACCCATAAGTCATAAGTGGATCATGAAAATGGATATTTCTCCTTTTCAAATCAAATACTCGGTTGGACTTGGTCAAGGTAGTATAAATGATTAATTTCGTTCAAAATTTATGTCGATTCATCGAGATACCTAAAAAATTATTAAAAATACTAAGCAATAGTTGGGTATGTAATTGAAATATCAGACAGATAATTATCAAAAAAAAAATATGGGTTAAACTTGACGTTTTAGTCTTTAGAAATAAGACAAGCTGATATATAACAACTTCTAAACTCTTTCCTAAAACATTGTCTTGACAAATTTTTATTTCGCAATATACAATAAAAACTTGATATTAATTAGTGCGCAATGGGAGGCAACAATAGTTTTTTTAATCTAAATTACAAGGATAACTATCATCAGCATTGCCAGTAAATTAATCGTAATTATGCAACATCCTCAATCAAAGCTGACATATATATTGTCATCCCTAGCTAGCCAATATTATTCGACCCTTATTAATTTAGAATATTATTAAAAAATATTACTGTATCGCGAAATTTATAATCGTAAAATAAATTTAACTAGCCATTAATTCCATTGGTTGCTTTCACATGATATCCGATTTGGACATCTCAGTGCTTAATTCACGGCACCATGCAAACTAGTGCTCCCAAGGGGCATGTATACGTTTGATTATTGGACAAAGGACCACGAATCCTTCTACACACCTCATCACGTTGCCAAAAAGGAATTGAGTGGTCCTAGTAATTAGACTGACCAAAATTTATTATAACTATATCAACCAAAAAAAGAAAAGAAAAAAGGGATTTGTATGACATAGTAACATTTAACATCATATAATTACTTAACTTTTTCCAGGTTTGATATTGATGTGCCTAAATATAGCTTGTCCATCTAATGACAATTTACTTTCCCACGTATACCAAAACTAACTCTTAAGAAATTAATTTTTTGATTAATTAAAATAGAAATATATAAACAAAATTTTCATGCGTAATGGACCTAAGATTTTAAAGGGAAGTGACGAAAAAGTACTGTTGCCAGGTCATGATTTGGTTCAAATTTCCAATCCAAAGCACAAAATAAGGTATAAAACCATATAATATGAACTAGTTGTCTATATAATGTAAAAAATGATAACAATTATAATAATAAAGAGTAAAGAAAAGTCTTATTCCTAACAATTGACAAGATTGCTCTTTAATAATATAAACTTGTATTTGCTCATTTTAATGTCGAGTTTGTATGCATACTTGATATGCCAAAGTTTAGATCAATGACATTAATAATAATAATAGCATCAACAATAACAACAACAACAACAACAATAATAATAAAAGAATAAAAAAAAGTTCTATTTTTTACAATTGAAAAGAATGAAAAAAACCAAGTTAATTAACTATGATAAAACTTAATAAGTTAAAAAAAAAAAAACTGGAAAAGAGAATAGTTCACAAACATTCAAAAATTTGAAAAAAGTGGTTTGTGATTATATAACCGTTAAAAGCTGGCCCCCTTTTTCGGTGAAAGGCCTGCTTGCACATTGTGGTGGAAGTTGATGTAAATTGCGGATGCTAAACTAATGAATTGATTTTTATAAAAGAAGGAATGAATCGATTTGCCCGCAAATATGCTAAACTAATGAATTTGATTTTTTTAGAAAAAGAAAAAAGGGCAACAACCACAAGAATTGAACTCCAAACATCCACGTGAAATGTTAGGACTTGACCACCATTTTAGAATGTCTTGACTAACAAGGGGTGGCAGAAGTATAGGTAAATTAACTTTAACTTATGAAAGCAAAAGGAAAAAAAAAAAAAAGAAATAAAAAATTAAAAACTGAGGGACGGCGGCCACTACTATATGTCACCATCTTAGGTCCGTCCTTGCTACTTTAAACACTCCATCGATAAACTAAGGGCTCTAGTAATTTGACAATGTAATTAAATTTCCTCTTTCTAATTTATTATCCGAATAATAATATAGAGATGTACGAGAGAAGTATCCCTTTCAAGTCCACCCAAGAACCCACGTGTGGGCAAACATATATGTTAGGGCCAACGTTGGCCAACAACAAATCCTAAACAAAGATGTGTGTTTTTGCCGAGTCAACTTTTGTCTCGATCATCATCTCAAGATATCACATGAGGTAATGGTTAGTTTGTGTGCTAATCTACCATGCCACGGCGTCTATAATGGCAGAAACGGTCAAAGCAATAATTTATCTTTTGTATCATCATGCTTTGCCATGAATGCTCCAAATAAAAGGTCAAACCCAAACACCATTTGTTATTAATTAACTATATATATATGTTATGAAATATATTATTATTATTATTATTATTGTCGTCGTCGTCGTGGTCGTTGGTATTAAGAGAAAATAAAGTAGGAAAAATATGGATTACTTTTTTACATGTGTGTTCCCGTTTATTTAATTTCTGATGTTTTATATTTTGGATAATTTTGGAAATATATATGCATGGGACAAATTGGACAAGCTAACTTAAGCAGACGGAAATTCATGGGAAATAGATACTCTCCCATTTCAAATCTCCAATATATATAAGATTATGTTAAAATAATTTAATATAATATAATTATACTAAAATAATTGAAACATACAAATCACTATGTAACTCTCTCTTTTTCCATTCAACATTAAAGAGCCCTATAACATGACGAAGATTAAACAATGAAATAACTTTTTTAACCCTCACTGCATCCCAATCCTTTCATCTCCATCTTATGAAATGCGAATTTCCAAATTTTCGCTTCCAAAAATGTATAATTTTAATCATTTAAGTTACGTCCTAATCACTAAATTTGAACAACGAAGTTGACATATGCTAACAAAATGGAGCTCACTGCTCAGCCCCTACGGCTCCGAAATTTTGGAGAAGCCGCCAAAGTAAGCGAAAGAGCAGGTGGTTTCATGTGCTAAATGTCCTGTAAAAGTAATTCACTGCCCCACACACACCAGCGTAGCACATGCAGCAATATGCAAAAAATCCAACTATTGCTTGCTGCTTTGACAATGAGATCTCTTTCAGCTTTTGAATATTGCATTCAATTGTTGGGCTCATATAACAAACCCTCTACCCCTGTGGTAATTGCCTCCACGTGACGAACGTATTAATATTGTAGACAGAAAAAGAACTTAACTCTTGCAGCTTAAAATCTTTTGTCCACTGATCGTTGATTATCTTATGAGGAGATGAACATTTTAGTTCTAATAAAAAAAAAACTTGTTTAATTATCGGATGTGAGTATTTTTGAAGAAGAAATCTTCAGAGAGAAAAGTAGTAAGAAAAATTCACAGCATACTTTTTTCTATGTGCGTCCAGTTCTATCATTAGACAATAGCTATTAAAAGACAGTTTTCGAGAAAACTGTCTAATAGTTTTATCCAATTGTATTCGAGTCGACCCAATCATAGATGTCCACCTGTATCCATTTTCGTTCAAATATAATAAATAAATATACCAATATCTCCTCTCTAAATCTTTAGATGAGGTGATAGCTCTAACACATTTCGATTCATTCCTTCTTATGGATCAACATGCGAGTTATAAATAGAATAAATATTGTCCTACCTGATTTATACCTTATCAATATATGGTGTAACATGACATCGAGAAAAAAATGGAAGAAATCCATTGCAGAGAATGAGGGTAGGTTGCTCTCAACCAATTCTTCGTGTGGCAAAAGAGGCAACACGTACGTTATACCAGCCCTACACCAGACAGCTTCGCTGTCATTTTTCCACATTCTGACGTTTGATGATCCCAATTGTCACACTAGCTATTCAACTAGGGTTTCATATATATATATATATATATATATATATATATATACACTTGCTGGTAAAACAATTTATCATCATGCATGTTACTGGACACAGCAAGTACCTACGTATTTTTTATAGTTATTACCACTTCATTTTAAAGTTTAAGTTTGTACAGATGATATTGGCTTATTCACTTATTATGCTTAACACGTCCCTCACGTGCAAGTATGATTTGTTTAGAGCCTTGTACGTAAATAATTATAACCAATAGGTTTCTAGGCTCTAATACTATGAAAATTTAAACTTGTAAAGAGGATATTAACTTATTTATTTATGTGATTAACAATTTTCCAGTAGGCTTTATGTAGTGTGACAATCAATATAAAAGTTGGATTTAAAATATTAATTTTATCAAATAACATGAAGTAATTTGAAAATTTATAATTAATAAAAATTTTGGAGTTTAAATAACTTTATTTTATACAAACAATGTCAAGATAGTTAAAAATATTAAAAGTGTTTTCTGAGTTTAATTAATGAATATTGTACTAGTCCCCTAGACCATAAGTGTGGAATCCGCATTCTGCTGTTGCAGATACTTTTACAGATGACCTTTCTACATATCTGTAAGCAGCATGCAGGAACCTTTTCGATGAAAATTATGCTCACCATGTCGGTATGGTATTAGTATAAGATAAATGTGAAACATTATTGCATCATCTAAAAGTTTGAACCTGTGAAGAGAGGGGACTGTTATATTTATTTATTTTCGTAACACACCTCTTCACGTGTAAACAAGATTTGTTCGAGCAATGTAATTAAGCTTGTTACTCTTGGGAGGATAGACGATATATGATGAGCAGCTTTGCGGCTTGATCCGTGTGGATAAAATGGGTCGTCTAACTTGCTTTGATATAGAACGTCCCAAATTAGTCAAGGATTATAAAAATATTAATTTGTAACGAGAAAAAATAAATTCAAACTTAAAACTTTTGGTTACAATAAGTCGATGTGCGGCGTGACCGACGGAATGAAGGTATTAAAGCAAGAAGGGTCAATCAGAACCACAAATTCTTCTATAGGTCTCTGCTGGCCCTGATACAACACAAGTTTTTCTCCATGTGATTCCATTGATTCATCGTCCACAAACAATTCACATGCATCCATGTGACTTCAATTAATTGAAAAGCAGCCAAATCTTTGCTTTGATAAGTTACCAGCAGGGTCACTCGTGTGGGAAGCAACTTTAATTTGTCATCTTCAATCAGCTTATAAGTTAGTTGGGACTTTTTCAAGTGTTAGGATAACATTATCTATGATCTGCAGTACCTGGCCCAGGGGTCTTCAGGACCATTTTAATTAACACATGCATGCGTTGGTGTGTAAAGCTGCATGCTGTGTGGGGGACTACTATATATAAGTTTAGACTTCTTCCAAAGGCATTAAAAACGGAAATGTAATATGAATGCTGAATTTTGTACGCTATATACAAAAACAGTGGACATTGAGCCCAGGTGGTCCGGCATTGTCATCCATCCATACGAAAAGTATAATACAAGGGCGACGAAAAGCATCTTTATCACATTCCTCAGTGACGTCCCATAGATAAGAGTTGAGGCGAATAGGGATCTTGACTCGGGTTCGATCCCAGCCCCCTACCTTAGGTAAATGCCCTTGACTAATTTCGTGCTCAGTATAAAGGACGTGATATGTATCCAAAGATTGTTAGTTGGTGATCGGATTCCGCCAGTTAAGTTTTTTTTTTTTTTTGTCGCGAAAAAGAAATTTTTTTTTAAAAAAAGAGCAATTGCATCACTAGCATTGGAGACACCCTAACTAGTGACGCCGACAATATTTAGGATTTCAATCTTTTTGTAATGTTGTCAACATCCAATAGTTGTAGTTTCGTGATGTAATTATCATAAAATAATCTAGACAATATATGGTTACTAGATCTATCTTATAAAGTTTTATGATAATTTTCCTGTAAGGCGCAACCACCAACTCCAAAAATGGTGTTAGTATAAACTTGAAAGGGACCTTTTTCTTTTGTGGTCCGAAAATTTTTTATTAACTAAAGGCAAATATACAGATAAAGGAGTCGAATCCAACCACCAGAAAAGATATAAACGAACATATTAAAATCTAGATCCAGTTACACGATACAAGATAGAGGCCCAAATAACAATTATATCAAAAGATAATTGGGCCAATCTAAGAGGCCAACCCAAAGCAAAGCTGAATACTTAGGATTAAGGCCCAATCTAAACAAAATCAAAAACCATATTTTGGCGAAAACCCACAGGAGATAATTCCGCCCACTGAAAACTGGGCTAAACAGCAACACGCTGGTTGCTACAAGCCGAGGCATAGATTACAATATTTTAGCATAAATTTTAATGAAAATATATATATTTTTAATTTGTACCATCCATTTATCATTTTTTTGTTTGTATAATTATTTTTGTTTATTTTCCTCTCTTTTCTTAGTATGGCAGCTAAGAATCAATACAAATAAAAGATAACAAATAGGTAATAAAAATAAAACGATGAAGCATTTTGTCATCATCATTTTAAGCATTTTAATATTTGAATTGGACTTTAAGTAAAAGAAAAAGAGGATTACTTTCGCAAGATAACTTAGAGATGGTAGTTAATTGCATCACCTTCACTTTTTCTTTGTAACACTTGGAACACAATTGGTGGTGTCTTTTTTCTGATCAAAAGATAGAAATAACATCAATCGAAGAAATTAAACATCCGTACAGTTTCTCGGATACCTATCGAATCAAACACACAGTTAAAAATACATTGAGAGTGACTTTCATTGCAGTAAAAGTATGGCTCTAGTCGTCGGCAACCAACGAAAAAGAAATTGAAAGTGGCAATATATAATTCTATATTTATTATTAGTGATGCTTACAGCCACTTAATAAAGTAATCAACAAAGAAGTCAATAATATTGACGCTTACTTGCCACAAGATAAAGACTAGAACAACATCTCCATTTTCATATTATATATATATATATATATATATATACATACATACATACATACATATATATATATATAGATACAGATATATATAAAACTTCTTTGCTTGGAGTTCAAGAATTGCATGAAATTCTTCTACTTCTTTTCTAGTTTGAAACCCATGGGAAAATGACCACTAAAAGAAAAAGAATAAAAGCATAAAGAAACGTAACATGACATATCAATCTCGTGGAAATTTTTGAAGTGTAATCTTTACATCATTCCTGGTTTGCACGTTACGCTCAAATTGATGATTCAGGGCTTTAATATGTATTAATTTTACCGTGAAATTACATTTTATGTAAAATTAGATAGAATAAAATGTGAATTATTAGAAGGTGAATTAAAGTTTTAACCAAAAAAAAAAAAGTTAAAGAATATCCATTTATAATTTGTTCCATTGGGACTAATTAACCAAAGTAATTATTATATATAGTTTCTTTTGGACTTGAAAGTTGAGCAAGAGAAGATTGCAGTTAACTTTCTGCGACTTTTGCATTAATTGGTGCCTACGAGGGAGACTTATTAGGTTTCTTCATTGCGGAGGTTTCATATAACATATTCTTGCATCGTTAATTCTCCTTTTTGGGGGCCCCCATCTTGCTTAATTTTGATAGCCATGTGAGTTTACTTTCTTTTTTTTTGTCGGAGTGAGTTTACTTTCTTGTATGTACACATAGAATCCCAAAAAGCAAATCTTCTCTTGTTTTATAAGTTGGGAAAGTCCAATTCATGATTCATTTAAAAAAAAAAAAAGAAAAGAACAGATTGATATTTCTTTTCTTTTCTAGAGTTAATAATGTCTCGCATGGGAAGAGCATATGATACAAGTATGGTTTATAAGTAAACTTAAATAACTAATTTAATTATAGCTAATACTTGACTAAAGACATTATTTTTAAACTAACAATTTATATACAATGATTTACACCTACACACCTCACAACTTAATCCTATAAGATTTTGTTCCTCTTATTATCTGTGTGAAATATGAAAAATTCTTTGCATGTAATGTATTCAATTAGACAATGAACATTCAACAAAATAAAATAGACTAAATAATGATTAATGAATATTCAAATAAATAAAATAAAGAATAACATCAACTATATGTAGACGATGGAAGCCAAAGGTAATATATATGATCGTGTTTTCAATGTAGTCAGGCTGGCAATTAATTATTGTTTCTGTTTTAATAAAATGACTTAATTAATTTTATCCTATTGGGATTTAGTTATTCTTTAATATGAGTACTTTTATATAAAGTTTAGCTTATATATGCATGCAATCAATGGTCAACACATCAGTCATCTGCAATCATAGAAGTGTAAACACATGTTAAGTCTATATAAATATAATATTATCATGTCACCATTTTCATCATCACGGTGGCAAACGTAATTATAATGCTTTTAGTACGATCGGGCCTGGCATGAATTTCTTTTGGAGGGTTAGAAAAATTCAAACATGACAGCGACTGTGTTGATCGTGACAACATGGCGGATGAAAAATATCAAGAGCAGGAGATTGCTTTTTGATTAATTTGCTTATATTAGATTCGGGGATGAGTTTTTATATTGCTAGAAATTCCATCCCATTGCTAATATGTTTCCGAAAGTTTGTCTAATTAATTTTTGGATAGTGTATTGTAGTGTTCTATGAATTAATATGTAATAGTTATTTTTATACATAATAGTAGTAATAGTAATAATTGATAACGCTAAGATTATGCCAATCAGAAAGACTTGGACGCTCACATCGGTAACAAATTGAATTGAAATTAAGCAAGGAAAGATTTAAGAATTGTATGAGTGCATACCTTTGGTATGTGGTGATGAGGTGTATTTATAATTTGGATAACACATGGCTTCTTTTGAGTTCAAATGGCCGAATTTCAACAAGATTCAAATAACAGAATTAATGTAAAAATTTAACTCTTTAATTGTATTAGGGTATATCTTAATGTAAAAATCTAACTCTTTAATTGTATTAGGGTATATCTGAAATACTCGAGTCCAACCTTGGACTCGAAGCCTCGTGGGGAAGATCTAGGGCTTAACTTAGCTCTGTGCCCTCTTCGGGTCTGGAAAAATCCTAAATTTGATATAAATAGGTTAGATCAGGTGTGGCTCATATCAACGATAGCAATAATAATAGTACTAGTAATAATAATAATAACATATAACTGTGAAAGTTTTGAGGAAGATATTCCAACCTAGAAGAGGACAAACATTTGCAAGCAAAAATATCAAGAATATGTGGCTTATTGCGATTTTTTTTTTTTAACTCAATTTTTAACATTTCTTGTAAAAATAACCCATTTTTTGGATGGGTTCTCAAAAAATGTACCAATCTTGCTTTGACAATGCACTGGGTGCACTCCTAGAACGAGACCAGCGTTCTAGGAACGCAGTCGCGTGCGCTATGGTTTTTGCCAGCCTTTAATTCAGTAGCATTTTACTATTATTATTGTTGTTGTTGTTGTTGTTGTTTTGGATTGACTTTATTTTTTTCATTATGTAATTATGGGATAGTGTTACATTTTTCCTTTATGTAATTATTTATGATCCGTAGACGCTTTTATCAGCATTATGGACATTCTGTTACCAATTGAACATTATATACTTAATTCTTTCTGTTCAGGTGGACATTATGTTATAATTGTAAACAAAACATTACAAGATTACAACTAAATAAACAAAACAAGATTACAATTAAAAAGGATTACTTAGATTATAACTAATACATACTACATCACAATATTACAAGATTACAACTATACAAATTACATAATAACATTACAAGATTACCACTATACGTTACACATTTTGATTATTGCAGCAAGTTGGAGCAGTGTGGCCTTGTTGACCGCATATTGTATTCCTGCATCGTCTACCTTGGTCTGAGCAATCCATCTCGTTTTGGATGTGTTGGCTTCCAGCTCGGCCTCTTCTTTGGAGAAAACGACCTGGGTTCAAATGCAACGTCCATCTAGGCACTGGAGGCCCATAAATTTGGGTTCCAAAGGGCTCAAACATCTATCTTTTCATTATATTGCTTTTGAGATGTCACAAGCAAATGGGATGTTTTATTTCAAGTTGGCCATCACGTGTAATCTATTCGATTGTCGAGGCGATGCCTGCATCCAATTGATAACATTATGTCTATAATGCTAAAATAAAAGCATCCATAGATCATAAATAATTACATAAGAAAAAGCGCAACATTATCCCATAAATACATAATTAAAAAAATAAAGTTTGTCCAAAACAATAATAAATAATAATAAAGTGCTACTAAATTAAAGTTGGCAAAAATCCTGGATGCATTCTGGGAATGCGGTCTGCATTCTGGAAGCACCACCCCTCGTTCTGGGAATGAAGACCTCGTTCCCAGAATGAGGTCTTCGTTTTGGAAGCGCACCAGCTCATTTTCAAAGCAAGATTGAGTTATTTTTTAAAACTCACCAAAAAAAATAGGTAATTTTTGCAAGGAATATTAAAAAATAGGTAAAAAAACCCCCCCCTCCCCGCTTATTGCTTTGGTCCATAGCCTAGTGAGGAAATTTTTTTTTAACCCAAAATATAGAATGTTATGCAAAATTAACCCCGTTTGTAAATAGTTTTGAAAAATAACCCAATTTGATTCCGAAAATGGGTAGGACGCATTTATGGCGTTCCATAAATTCGCCACCCCTTCAGTTTTCTCTCATTCTCCCCCCACCCCACACCCGATTTTCTTTTGTTTTTCTCTCATTCCCTCACACAAAATTTTTAGCTTTCTAGCGTTATTGCAAGGATATTGCCATAATATTGTAAGTTATTTTAATTTTATGTTGTTTTTTGCAATTGTATTTAACGTTTTAAGTTACAAAATTTGTTTTTAGATCGTGTAATTTTTTTATAGTTAATTTTAGTTTGTGTTAATTTGAATTTTAATTTTTGTTGGAATTGTATATTAGAATTTTAGTTTGTGTTAATTTGTAATTTAATTTTAATTGTTGTTAAAAAATATAACATGATCATTAGAAATAGACTTAATATTGTTATTATTATTATTATTATTATTATTATTATTATTATTATTATTATTATTATTATTATTATTATTATTATTATTAAGATTATCATTATTATTAACAAAGTTATTATTTTTATGACAGTCATGTTATATGTTAGATGTTATTATTAATTTAATTAATACAATTATTTATATTATTATCATTATTTATTATTATTATGATGATGATGACGACGACGATGATGGATGGTTATGTTATATGTTAGAGGCTATTATTAATTTTATTATTACTATTATTGATATTATTATCATTATTTATTATTGTGATGATGATGACGATGATGGATGATTAATGCTATATGTTAGATGTTATTATTAATTTTATTATTACTATTATTGATATTATTATCATTATTTATTATTATGATGATGATGATGACGATGATGGATGATTAATATTATCTTTGTGTTATTATCATTATTATTAATACTATCATTAATATTATTATTGATAATATTAGTGTTATCATCATTATTATTTGATAAAATTAGAGATTTAATGTTTATAGTGAACTAGTAATACTTAGTTAATTGTTATTATTATTATTTATTTTAGGAGTCATTATGGATTCACGACCTGCACCAGTAGACGCCACCTTACTGTGCCACTATATGGATCACCGGATACAGTATTTGCAGGACCCATACCATCTTTGTACTTTTAGGTGCTACAGGTCAGATAGGTCTTTGTTTAATGAGTCGGAGCACCCATTAGTACAACAGCAGTTGGTGGGGACCGGATTTTACGAGTGTTACATATCCCGATACCATCAGCTGAACCGCGGATTGATTACTACCATGATAGAGAGGTGGCGGCCGGAGACCCACACATTCCATTTACCCGTAGGGGAGGCCACTATCACCCTACAGGATGTCGCCGTGTATTGAGGTCTTCCCGTGACTAATAAGGTTATCCCAGTGATTGATACGATCCCACGGTCGAGGGATGATTGGGTTGCCACGATCCGGGATTTGTTAGGGATTGATGCGGATGCGGTTGCGGACGATGGTACCGGCCGTATCGACATTGTAGGGAACTCAATAAATTTCGTCCAGCTGCGGGAGAGGTATGTGATGCAGGGCACTCCAGATAACCCCACGCAGTACCAGGCTCAACAGCGAGCACGGCTGTGGATATTTCTTATGATTTGCTGTCACTTTTTTGCGAACACGAGTATGAATGACGGTAATTTGTCCTGGTTACCGTTATTGACAGACTTTGAGGGTATCCGGCAGTACAACTGGAGCGCGGCTGTACTATCATATTTGTACCAATAGCTTGATCGCGCCTCCTTCCGTTAGTGTAAGGGTGTATGTGGAGTTGTGACACGAGTCCAGGTATTGGTTTGCATTATGTAGTAGTTATGTTTATGTTTTATGAATGTTAATATTATTATTACAACCGTTATTACAACATAACACATGTTTAATGCTTGCAGTTTTTTGCATGGGATCGATTCACGGCTTTTCAGCCTCAGCTTCTAAATCCCACACGAGAGCGGCTACAGCGCCAGCAGCATCATCTGGAGGTTATGTTTCAGCTCCCTGGTGTTCCACGGGGTGCACAGTTTTACGTCAAAAAGGAAATGACAGATGCATCCGAAAAGTCAGGTCAGGCTGAGTGTCGGGATTTTATAGACCATCTACAGCCTGATGAGGTATAGTACACTGAAGTTGCTTTATTACATATTCATGTCTTGTACTATTGAACACATGCGTGATGCATGTAATTAACTATCCGGTGTTTGTTTTTGTTACAGTTCATATGGCAGCCGTTCAGGTCGATAATGGACACCCTCCCACCGTATTGTGTTGCCGACAGTGATGTCTGGCGTGCCCGGATATCGCTGATATTTGGTTATACTATTGAGTGGCACCGTCTGAATCGTGTCTTGCGGCAGTTTGGACTGAGGTTGACAATCCCTCTTGATCCCCTTACACATGAAAAACACAGGGACGGGAAGGAAAAGGTCGAGGGAGGTGCGATGATAGAGGCTGTGGATATGTGGGGGAATTGGCAGCAACACATTTTACATGGACAGGTGGAGGATACGCTGCCGGTAGCAACACTCAGGGCTTACATGACTTGGTATTGTCAGGTGACCATATTACATATCGGTCTTCCAGTTACAAGTTATAGACGAGATGGTTAAGTGGCGTCAGCACTTGACGAGACGTCACTGGTGAGCTGCCTTTGTACTCTTGTTTATGTTCCTCAATGAAAAATGTACACTATTAGCTGATATTAACCATTATATGTTATGTCCGCTTACAGGCCGCTGTCGTTCAGCATGTGGTTCATCATTCGCGTGATTTGCTGCAGCATTATGAGGCGAGGGACCTCGGGGGCGGCGTACACATGGAGCATGTGATGCGGCACTTGCAGCTCATGTAGTTGCATGGCGAGAGCGTACTCCGACACACACAGCATGAGCATCTCATACAGCACAGAGCCGTGTGGGAGTTGCCCGATGCGCCTCCGATGCAGCCACTACAGCAGCATAGAGAGCATTGTTCGCATCATCCTCGTCCTTCGCACGGCAATCACACGTATCCCACCAAGTCATCACAGCCATTCACCCCCGATGCACCATTTCGCGCATATCATCCACCTACACAGCCAGCATATCGTCCACCCACGTATCGTTTGTTCCTCTTTGACTTTTCTAGTGGGGGTGTTAAGTTGATCAGTCGCAGTAGACAGGGTACGTTTGAAGCTAGCGGATCATCCAGGCCGATGATTGATGAGGCAGATGACACCGAGGAAGATGACGAGGCGACTCATAATAAGTCATCGGGGGGTCTCCGAGCAGATACATGGGTCCTGGGACTACGTTCCCGAGCCATTGGTGGACAGTGGTGTTGAGCAGCAGGAACCCCCGCCGCGTTCATCCGAGGCACATGCACCACATGCACCAGCCACACAGCCACAGGCACAGAAGCCTCCGCTATGTTAGACTCGTTCATCCAGAAAACGCAAAGCACCATCCCCCGTTAGACGTCATTTACCTGACCGCAGTACTAGGGGCAAGGGCGTGATCATTACACACCTGGATGATGTATTCAATTTTCTTGCACTTTTTTTCATATGTATTTGGTGACAAACTTTTTTTTGTTGATTGGACTTTCATTTGGTTTTTTATTTATTTTAGACACGTTATCGTTAACTTGACAACGTTAATTACATGTTAAAATTACAATGTCACAACAAATAAGTATAAAACAATTACACGTTAACATTACAACGTCACAACAAATAAGCATAAAACGATTACACAATAACATAACAACGTCAAAACAAATAGACATAAAATGATTACATATTGAACTTGTGGCAATTGCTAAATATAACGTATTACGCATTTTAGTTGTTGGGGCAAATTGGAGCAATGTGCCCTGGTTGACCACATGTTGTACATCTTCGTCGTCCACGGCGGTCCTAGTTATCCATCTTGTTTGGGATGCGCCGGCCTCCGGCTTGACCTCGTCTTTACCGAACACGACTTGGGTTTAGATGCAACGTCCATGCAGGCGTTGGGGGCTGATAAAATTGGTGTCCAAGAGCTCGAATGTCCGCCAATAGGTATCTTTGTACGATTTCACTGTTAGCTGTTGAGGTATCATGTTCTCCACATTAAACTCCCTAAACCGAGCAACAGTTTGCACATGCGAGCATGGCAAGTGATATTCAACCCACTTGCCGCAAGTACACGTACTTTCTTCCCAATTGACAACCTGGTTTGGCGGATTCTCGTTCCATCGCACTAGCAATCGACCGACCTGGTATCTGCCATCCTCTCTGAAACTAAGTACGAAATGGCGATGTGACAAGGTCTCCCACTTCTCAAATAGCTCTCTAATACTAGGAGGGAGCCGATGATCTTCACTTTCCAACTACATGGCATGGACCAACCGATCATGAAAGTAACCTTTTATCTTCATAAAAGTATTAATAACAAGGGCTGTGATGGGTAAACCCCTTGCACCGACGAGGACACCGTTGAAGCATTCGACATTATTTGTGGTCATCACACCCCATCTGAATCCCCCATCAGCACTCATGGTCCATGTTTCGACAGGGATATCGGATAGGAACTTGTGTACTCGTCTGCCAACACCGTTCTGACTAGGGTCCACAGCAAGGATCATATTCATTACATGCAAATGTTTGCGTGCTTGACGTTCTTGACCAGCTATCCAACACATGTCTTTAATGAATTGATTCCACCATCTTTTCATCACATTGCTCTTCAGATGTCTCAAGCAAACGCGATGTTTTATTTGAAGTTGACCATCACGTGTAGCTCGTTCAATTGCAGATGCGATGCCTACATGCCTATCTACAATGATACACACTTGGGGCATCCCAGTGAAAAAGTTCTCACGCAACTGATGTAAGAATCACGACCAAGTACGAGTTGTCCCTGTGTCCACAATGCCAAAAGCTAATGGCAACACTTGGCAGTTGGCGTCTGTGGCTAATGCAACTAGGAGATGACCCTTGTACTTCCCCCGTAAGTGTGTGCCATCCAGCGAAACAACAGGCTTACAATGCCTCCACGCTGCGATGCATGGACCGAACGCCCAGTAAACCATGTCGAAAATTTTTTCAGCCTTCGGCGAACCTATATCTCACAACACTACCTGGATTCTTGGCCATTACGGCACCAAGAAACTGTGGGAGCATTTGATACGACGTGTCCCAATTGCCATACACTAGTTCAATTGCTTTATTCCAGCCTTTCCATGCTTTTCCGTAACTGACATCCACGTTAAGCTTCTCCTTTATGTGAGCTTGGATAAGCCCGACCTCGTAATCAGCCTTCTTAGCTATGAAATGCCTCACCAAATATCCAACCAATCCCGAGGTCAAATTTTTGTACCCCGACGCAGTTATTTGCGCCATACATACATGTCTGGCGTCATACTACGTGATCTCCCCCTGTTTGTGCGTTGCTTTCCTTATTACACGTACATACCATGGGCATTCTATAATTCCACTTTATGCTTCCCTACATCGTACCTTTCACAGGGTCTTTCTCGATTTGACGACCCTATATTCCTTTTGTATTCTTATTGCATACTGTTGAACAGCCCTTATCCTATCTACTTTGGATGGGAACACCATTCCTTTAGCCAGTTCCATCCTGTCTGAGTCCCATACTGGACGTTTGGTAACCTCGTACCTGCTTGTCGTGTAGAATTCATTCCTAGCAATATGGAACTCCACTGCTTCCTCCTCATCTACCTCTGCCTCTGCATCGATATCCGGTCCTTCTATCTCGTTCTCAATTTAGTAGTTCAAACTTGCTTCTGAGATTGCATCTTCTTCTTGATCGTTCAATTCACCGTCCTTGTTTTCCTTGTCTGCCTCTAACAAAACAGTATCTGTTGCAACGTCACATATCTCCTCTGTGCCACCGCCATGATGAGAGGGTCCTCCGACTTCAAAAGTGGAATGTGGTTGCGGGAAAATGGAAAAAGTAGCAAACTCCGTCGCTGTTGTTGCAATATTGATATGTTCATCTTCTACATACGATGGTGCTGCAATTAGGTCCGGCATGCTAGACTGGTACGGGACGTCGGGCATTATTTGCAGCATATACACGTCATCAGGCTGAACGGACTGAACGTCCACTATTACATGCGCCACACAGAGGTTCCATTTACAGCGAGCTGTGCCGTACATCTCCCACATATCTTCATCATCAATTATTGCACTTGGATAATAATATATCTGCTGTAATGTAGCATTCCATCTAGGGTCACGATAGCATAAGTTAACCCTATCGATGCTCGGACGCAACCCTTGTTTTGTAATTACACGAGAAACAAATTCATCATAAGTTGTATCTGGATGAATTTTGATTTTGCTTGGTATATTTGGACTTTTATAATCAAGACCGTAATCGGTCATTATTGTGTGACCGCCGTAGTATAAAACAGCAGTAGCCTCGGTTGAATTCATTCTTTTAGGTGCTTTGGCAGAAACTTACACTAACAAATTGAATGAATTTGGTAGAAAGTTTATTTGGTGGAAAGTTATTGTGATGGGTAACGGATTGAATGATCCGGTGGAGGAAGGAGTTGGGGTTTATATAGGCAAAAAACGCATTCTGGGAGTGCGATTTTTGAAATTTTTCCTGACGTGAAGTGACTAAAGCTTGATTTGTGGCAACGAATATATTCCGGATACTGCAAATGCACTCCCAGAATGCACTGCTAAGAATACTTTCTCGTCCTCTCAATCAAATCAAATCTAAATCGAATCACATTTAGCAGGGCTGTAGGGAAACCCAGAAAACGGGTTCCGGAAGTGCGGAACGCATTCCGGGAATGCGGGTGCACTCCTGGAGTGCGGTCGCGTTCCCGGAATGCGTTCTGCGCTCTGGGATTGCGTGTCCCGCATTTCTGGAACCAGATTAGGTTATTTTTCAAACCTCTTTACAAATGAGGTTAATTTTGCATAACATTTTAATTTTTGGTTCAAAAACAAATTTTCACCTAGTGATGGTAGTCGCAGACTAGACTACCAATAAAGACATTTCAACAAAGAAATTTCAACTAACAAACAACAAAGACAATTCGGCTAAGAAATAGGGTACTATAAAGACTAAAAGAGCAATGGAATTTCTTTCCTTTTTGTCTTTTTCCTTTTCCAGTGCAAAAATCATAAAGAATCTGCCTCATTTTCCTGTACCTAAAGGTGAAAGAAGATCACTAGACTCCAGTGATGCCTAATGCGACACCATGGTTTCATGTAAATTTGTAACAAATTTGTCTTTAATTTATAGTGACTCGAAATTCTAATTATTATTAATATAAATTTGACCATTTAGATCAATTAATTAGGTTTCATGTATTCATAATTTGAATAATTGTTACAAGTGGTGTCAAAATAATAAATTGACAAAAATTAATAGTTATATGTGTAGGGTAAGAAATATTACACCTTCGCATAGTTTGTCTAAAATGTACAAGACCCTGTGCTGTCAAAATTTGATTTAGTCTTTCTTTAATTATTTTCTAAAGCCCTCTCGTAATTTCCTTCTATGTTTTACTATACAATTACCTCCTCTTCGATGGTACTTTAAATTTTTTTTTTTTTACAAAGTCAAAAAGGAAATTAAGTGAACAAACAAAAGGTGCAATGTATCTTAATCCTAATAATCCGTACACCAAAACCCTCTATAAATGCTAACTTCACAATGCCTCAAAATTTCGAGCACAAGCAATTGAATACATTATCCAAATAATTAATAGAGAGAGAAAAGAAAGTTCATCATCATCATCATAATAATAATCATGTATGGTTACATTAGAAGCCCCCGGTTCAGGCAGACCATAACCTTCAACGAGCAAGCCGCCACCTCGACCATAACCTTCGACCCGGCCACCTCAAAGTACCACATAAACTACGACGGAAAAACCATAATCACCACCCTCACCGACAAAGCCGCCACTGTAGACGAGTGGATATCAGAAACCAATTCAATCCACGCAAACAAGCTCATGATGATCGTCGGCTTAGACGTCGAGTGGAGACCCCACCCGATCCGGTCCATGAGCAACAAATCCGCCACTCTCCAGCTCTGCATAAACGACCGTTGCCTAATTCTTCAGCTCTTTTACATGGATGAAATTCCACAATCACTCAAAGATTTCTTGATGAATCCCAAGTTCACCTTTGTGGGTATTGAAGTTGGGGACGATATAGCCAAGCTGAAGAATGAGTATGGGCTGGAGTGTGCCAGGAGTGCGGATATTCGTGCGCTGGCCATGGCGCGGTGGCCGGCGAGATTCCGGAGGCCGGGGTTGAAGGATCTGGCGGTGGAGGTGGTGGGGCTTCACATGAAGAAGCCGAAGCACGTTTGCATGAGTGATTGGCAGGCCAGGGTGCTTAGTGATAGCCAGGTTGAGTATGCATGCATTGATGCCTATGCTTCTTACAAGATCGCCCACAAGCTCATTCTGGAAAGTTAAGTTGTGTTGAAACAAACGTATGGCGTGTTTTAAATAAGTTTTTTATAAGATGCTTATTTTATTAGCGTGAAAGAGACGTTATTTATTTTTTGTCTCTTTTTTATTATAAAATATAAGTTACCTTATTTTAGATATCTTATAAAAACTCAAACATAGTATAATATGTTTGCGTGTGGTTTTTACATGTGTATTTCTACTTTAATAATTAAGTGTCACATATGTAAGCAGATGTAAGTGAGCTTATATATATTATACATATATGCATGTGTGGTTTTATACTTTTGTTGTCTTCCTTTTCCCGCCCCTAATTCTTCGGGCGCGAAATTCTGTGATTTGGCTTGAAGAATCGTCTCTTCTTTTTTTTTTTTTTTTTTTCTCCCCCCAAAAAAGGTCTTTTTACTATCTTAAATGAAATTTGAATTATTGAAATTATTTATTTTTCATTATTTGGTTACCACAAGTGATATATGAAATTTCGCAAAGAGGATATCTTACTTTGTTTCAGCCAAAAAGGAGAAGAAAATAAATGAAAAAAAAAAAAGAGCAACCGTTCTAATTTGTAGACTTAAAAAATGAGGGAAAGAAAGGCTTGAAAGTGAAAAACCCAATAGGAAATAACATTTATCAATGACGAGACTTGGATTCCAATGATGCAACATTCAATAAAAATTAATTAAATAATAACAATTTATTTAAATAATTACTCTATCTTAATTTATTAATTAATTTTCGCCCTATGGTATTAATTAGTATGCATATCTCCCTCCTTCTTCCTTTTTTTTTTTTTTTTTGTGGCAGAGCAAGTAATATTTTCATTTCATAGCAAAACAGAGCACTTCACAGCATTATTCAAGATTAATCTGGTATTTAATTTATGATTGACATTAGTGCTTATTTTCAATGAATTGTTCAAGAATCTAGTGTTTGAATTTTATTTTTAACAAAGTTGAACCGATTAATTACTCGAGAGGCCTGTCCTCGAAAAATCTACAGCAGAAAATCTTCCCAAAATTTGTGCCTGTCATCTGAGCACCAAGACATGCTTCGTAACACTTGCATTGGCACTACTCACATTGTATCATTTGGATTATGGTTCTCCATCTGCAAACCTATGTCAGCAACAATTAATCCAGTTGCAATTCTGGATAGTATACTAGAATCTCTCTAATAAACGTCATAACACTTTGAATGAGATAAAAAATATAGTACAATGTCTTTATGGTTTTCGGAAAAATAATCCGAACTGTCCAGGGCTATTTGATTATCTCCCCAGATTTATACATTAAAATTTACAACAGATTACACGGAATCAGTGCCCCAAATAATAATCGTTTTTGACTTCCAGCTGAAAGAGGTGAAAGGGAACAGCAGAGTCTCAATAGACACGAAATATGTGTGTGTGTGTGTATATATATATATATATAGTGTTGTATAGACATAACATCAAATTGTTGAATCATTCAAAATTAATATTTACAACTTGTGCCCAGCATCGATCTTCTCCGCGATCTCAATTATACGATGAGAAGTGAAAACACCATTCGAAGTAATGAATGAAGATGAATAAACATACCAAGTGCAATGAACTAATCAATTTAGACTAAGTCGTGGCTTTCTATAACCATTTTCTGCACCTAGGATACACAGTCTTCGCATTGGAAAACTGAAGAGCCAATCTATACGAGTATTAAAATAATAAGTCAATTTAAACTGAAGAGCCAATCTAAATGAATATTAAACTAATAAATCATTCCAAACGAGTCCTAAATCGATTAAGTCCCTTAGTTGGGGGTCGTGGCAGCACTATATATACCATATATGTGGCCACACACACCAATTTGGAAACCAAGCATTCAGCATTTCAGCGAAAGGGGAAAAAATTGAGAAACAAGAATTCATTTCGTAGCACCTCGGGCATCACATACGATGCTAACATTTCAAAATAGTACGTAAACTTTGCTGGACAGATCATAGAGGCTGCTGTTACTGACAAGGCAACAACTGCAAGCGAATGTATAAGCTAAATCTTGGCTCTCTACTCTCACTACAAAAAATTTTTAAATATGAGAAATTCCGTCTCAAAATTGATTTGACACATTTGAGAGGGAAAAGTTCTGTCTTAAATCCGTCTTAATTTGAGACGAAATTTTTCCGTCTCAAATTCAACGGCTGCAAAACCAATGGTGGTTGGCTTAGACATCGGAGACCCCGTCATATCCGATGCATGAGCAACCAAACAGCCACTCTTCAACTCTGCATTGATGACAAGTGCTTAATTATTAAGCTCTTCTACATGGATCAAATTCCACAAGCACTTAAGGACTTTCTACCGAACCCCAACTTCAGTTTCGTGGGGATTGAGGTGGCCGATGATGTTCGCAAGCTTAGGAATGAGTACGGGCTCAAATGCCGCGGCAGCGAGGACATTCGCGAGCTGGCGAAGCGCTGCTGGCCTGGGAGGTTTCGCCGGCCAGGGCTGAAGGACTTGCATTTGAAGTGAGTGGTCTTTACATGAAGAAACCTAAGCATGTTTGCATGAGCAACTGGGAAGCAAGAGTGCTTGATGACAGTCAACTTGAATATGCTTGCATGATGCTTATGCTTCTTGCAAGATTGGTCACAAGCTAATCCTAGAAAATTCATAGATTGTTACAAACATCAATCTTGGAAAGTGAAGCAAGAAAGAAGAGAAGAGACTACTAAACATTAATTATAATATTAAGGTATTTATGGGGATGTTTATGTTCTGATTGCAAGTATTTTGTGCCTGCAATGTTATTCTTATGCATTATATATTATCTCTTGTGAAGTTCAAATTTTTATTTAATATTTTGTTAGAATTACATGTTCACTGCTTTGTTATATCCTAAAATTGTTGATCGATATTTCCTCGTATTCCTGTGGGGCACATTGTATTATTATATTAAGATTTATTAAAAAAGTACGAGTTTAATTAAATTTCAAATTAACATGGTCGTACTTGTACCTTGGCGCTGTAGTTTGGACCTGGAGGAGGCTTCAAACGGATTTTTTATTTTTTTGACTAAAATTTTAATATACTGTATAAAAATAACTTGCTTTTGGATTGAATTTAAAAAATAATTCAATCTCGTTCCCAGAACGAGACAGCGTTCCGGGGACGCGTCGGGCGCGTTCCCAGAACGAGACAGTATTATACTTTTTCCTAGAACGCGGCTGGTGTTTTTGTAATTTTTTTTAACATATCTTATTTTTTTATTATGTATTTATGGGACGGTATTATACTTTTTCCTTATGCAGTTATTTATGATCCGTGAATGTTTTTATTTCAGCATTATGGACATTATTTCAAGCTGGAGGCTGATCCATTAGAAACAAATGGATCGCTAAAACCAAGGTGGACGACGAAGGTGTACATTATACGGTCAACAAGGCCACACTGCTCTAACTTGCCCAATAATCAAAATGTGTAGCGTATAGTTGTAATCTTGAATGTTGTTATGTAATATATATTAATTGTAATCTAAGTAATCCTATTTAGTTGTAATCTTGTCTTTTTTACTTAGTTGTAATTTTGTAATGTTTTGTTTATAATTACAGCATTATGTTCACTTGAACAGAAAGAATTAAGTGTATAATGTCCAATTGATAATATAGTGTCCATAATGCTAAAATAAAAGCATCCACGGATAATAAATAACTGCATAAGGGAAAAGCGTAATACCATCACATAAATACATAATGAAAAAACAAGGTATGTTAAAAAAAAAATTACAAAAACATCAACCGCGTTTTGGGAACACGGCCGCATTCTGGGAAGGCGACCACATTCCCAAAACGAGATTGGGTCATTTTTGAAATCCCATCTAAGTTATTTTTACACAGTATATTAAAAATTAGGTCAAAAAAATAAAAAACCCGGCTTCAAACTATATTCAAATAGTTTTGGGCCAATACAACATTAATATTTCGTTACGGACCATCAATCTCTGGATCATCCTAAACCTCTGGTCATAACTGAGTGCGGTATTTGTCGATGTGAGCGAATCCTAATCGTGTTAGCATCTAATCTACGATTGATCTTAAAGCCTCGAAATGGTCGCCTGCATTACAACAGGCGCGACAAATGGACACCAAACAGTGTTAGGCGACAAAAAGATTCGAAAACTGAAAAAGGAAAATCTTTTACAGACAAAAACAAAGGAAAATCAGAGGGCAACGCGGTTTCTTTCCAAACAACCTCGTACCAAGATATACGATGACATTCAAGCGTAAATGATCAAAGGTTAGCTCTCTTTTCAAATGTTCATTACATTCTTCTTTCGTACATATATATATATATATATATATATATAAAGGTGTGTTTATTTATCTGCGAATTCTATTGCAATTTCTTTTGTCATGTATAATGGCTGTGTACTCTGTTTTATTTGAAGAAAATTTCATTTGTATTCACTTTATTTTCTGCATTTTTGTTTCCTTACAGCCTGTTTTCTTTCTTTTTTTTTATTTTTTGTTTATCATATATTATTGGATATTTCGGATTTTTAGGGATTTTCTGTTTGCTTTCTCCGTATGTTTTAATCAAAAGGAAGAAAACGGCAACGCCGTACCTGTATTTTAGATTTTTAGGAATTCTCCATTTGCTTTCTCCATAAATATTGATTAAAAGGAAGAAAATGGTAAGGCCGTGGCAATTCTCTTCAATGCAAAGCTAATATCAAACCGCAATGTGTGTTGCCTCTTAGGCATTGACATATAAAGCATTAAGAGATGTTTTCTTCATCCCTCCCCCCCCCCCCCCGGGCCCCACCACCTCCATCAACCTCGTCGCGAATGTCTGGTGTTGTTGCCAAATCTTTATCCACTTCTGTAGGTGTTCGAATTAAGCTCGGTCTGATTTAATTTAACTTAGATAAAGAAAAGAAAAGATTGGATATTTTTCAGCTATAAAGTGAACCATGTAATCTTGTCTTATTTCATGTCAATCTTACACTATGCTTTTAGTTCCTTTATCATTGAATGCTTCTTGGTTTCAGACGTTGAGTCTCTTTTTTATCAATGTTGTAGATAGAATAGAATCAGAGGAAGTATCTTTTGTCTGGATATAGAAAATTTTGACGTTCTTGTACTTACACCATATTCTAATCAGGATTTTGCTGGAGCCTGATGATTCTGATGTGTATGGCACGTGATGTTTAAGAAAGAAAGTGAGCTTATAGGAAAGCACTATCATGTGAAAGCTGCTGCCTTTTTTAACTAACTGTTTCTTTTAAGATTCTTTATTGGCGTTCCCATTTCCAGTTCTGTAATAGTTGAAGGGTCAGTTTCAAGAAAAGGATTTTCTACAGATAATGCTTTCTGTTATAGCTTAAGATGATGGATTAGGAACCATTGGATGGTGTGGTTTTAAAATTGAACATTCGATTATGCAGTTGTTTGCACTGAAAGAGCCGTTTCTCTGCTATAAGGTGTTTTTATTTGAATTGAAAGATAGTAAGGACAATTGGAGGCTAGTGTTGGCTTTGGGTTTGTGATGGATCATACTAATTTAAGAAGAAGTGGTTCGGATATTGATTTGGAGAGTGGGGGGATTATAAGCAAGGAAGACGGAAGTAAAAGCGCTAGTTTGAATGGTGAAACATCAAAGAAATTGTTGAAAAGGGTTTGGAGTGGACATCTAGGCATAGAGTCACCAGATAAAACTAGAATGGGGAAGGCTAGTTTATCTTTGTACGACAGGTTGTTGAATTCTGACGAGATTACTGTGAAGAACATGAGAGAAACAGACCAACTTCTTGAGAAGATGGCTAAAAAGAAATCAAAGAGCGAAAAGCCTGCGAAGCCTCCCAGGCCTCCTAAAGGCCCCTCACTGAATGCTGCTGATGTAAAGTTGGTCAAGGAAATGTCTGAGCATGCAATGATGAAGCGTAAACGGATAGAGAGAATGAAGACCTTGAAGAAAATGAACAAGGAGAAAGCATCTATCATGAATAGTAACTTTTTTGCAATGGTGGTAACCATTCTCTTCTTCGTTGTAATTTTTGTTCAAGGTATGCACTTTTGAGAATTTAATGTTATCTCTCATTTTTTTTCATGGGACAGTTTAATTTATAGTTCGCCTATGAATGACAATATTCATTGGTGGTATCAACCTTTTCTTACAGGTCTTAAACATGGATTAGGTCATGACCGCGACGTTGTATATTAAACACACCTTGCTCTTTTAAGCGTATTTAAATGTTGATGTTCCTTTTGTGCACCGGTGTACCTAAGAACAAAATTCGTTATAATCTTCATTTTCTCTCTTTTTTTTTTTTTTTGCCTTTTCATCACACTATGTCAAGTGGTAATGCCTAGTTCCTTATATGAACCAAGGAAGAATAGAATGGTCTGACAAGGCAACTCAATTGAGTTTTTCTTCTTGAAGTATAGTTTGAAGATTCTGTTTTCCAGTATTAGTGTAAGTGATTATCTAAGTAGTAAAATTGGAAACGTAAGTTCAACTTTTAAGCTCGAAAAATTTGCTCGCTGGACACTCTTTGGCGTAGATTTAGCATGGGCATCTCATTTCAGATGACAAAAGCTATACAGTTCTTTACAGTGCATTAGAATGCAAGGTCCCAACTTGTGGATTGCTGTCATTTCCCTATTGCCTGTAGCCTGTTTAATGCCTGAGACTGGAATCGCCCTTTTCCTTTGCAAGAAAAGACGCTGTGTTACAAAAATACTTTGTTTTTTGGTGCCATTTCCTGGCTTTTAGGAACCAATAAAGATGAAGCCTGCTTGGCCAAACAAAAGTACCATGAAGGTCCAACAAAGGAAGAATATTAAAGGGAATGTTCATGAATCATGATTTTGGTCCCGTATTAGTTTTCTTTTTCATCTAAACACACATCTACGTCTACCTTGATATATATTTTTCAAAAGGAATGTCTCCCTTTTCATGAAGGGTGGGAAAGCCCGTTCATTCTTGAGCGCCACTTTTTCCATTTGTCTTTTGGATTGTAAAATATTGAGACTTATTTTTCTTTTTATCAACTTTCAGGGCTTTTGGGTTCTCGTGTATGATGCCGTCATGTGTGGTGTCACCATATATTCCACGTAGGTTTCTTATCCTCATCCAGCTTTCTCTTGGACCTCTTTCTCTTAGTGAGTGATGGGAAAATTAGAATTGAAATATACGATTGATAATTGTGCAAGCATATTTGGTGACTCTTGTTTTTGTCCATTATTTTAACATGCAGCTGGACTTCTAAGCATACAAGCCATAATGGCAAGCTAAATTTTTCTTCCTTAAACAAAAATAATATGCTTGACTCGGTTCCTTCTTCTTCTTTTTTTTTTTTAATCTTTCCTTATAAGATACTTCATCATTCGCACTTAATGCAGGAACACTTTCTTTGCAATTCTTCAGCTAGCTGAAAGTTTAAGAGGGATATCCATAGATAACATCAACGATGAATCTAGAGATAACATCAATGATGAGTGTACACAAAATAATATATATATATATATATATATATATATATATGTGGAAGGTTTAGAGCTGCTCCTAGGTCACCTGAGTAAGTATACTTTCTTTTTTCGATATTGTTTCTCTAACTTGCCAAGTGTTCATCTCAGTAGTCTTTTTTTTTTTTTTCCTTCCCTCTATATCGCCAATTACATGAAGCTACCTAAAACAAATTTACATCCATTTCACTTCTGTTGTAACTTGTGTATTTTTTGACTTTAAACAGCCATTTTTATGCGAATGTGAAGTGTGATGCAGCAGAAGGGGAGCCCATAGAGATGCAGTCTTGCGGATCAGTCACTAGTTTTAAGGCTTGGCAGAAGTATAGCGGAGTGTCTCATTTGGTTTTTGCAGTAATTCTTTACAGTCGAGTCTTGTTCGCATGTAAATTAAACTCCTGATTGAATCAGAGATACCTGCAGATTCAGTTCATGATTTGCTTTAATATCTCTTCAGTTGAAACCTTGAAATTAGACAGGATTAAGATTAATAGTAATAGTAAATTTAAGTCAGTTAAGTTGCACCCTGAGCCGAGTCCCCACATTGGCTTTTCTCCCCCCGCAACCCAAGAAGTTGGCTTTGACAAGACCACATTGGGGCCTTTCCCTTCATTTTATAATGACCCCAGCCACTCTCATGGCCCAGTTGGGTTGCTAGCAGTACTGAAAATTGTCCTGTTTCCTGCTCAAATACTTCATAGGATGCGAGATCGGCTCCACAAGGAGCGGTTTGAATGTAGATAATATACACCACGGCCTCTCTTTTTGCAGCGCTATGTATGCTTAATGGTTTTAAATTAAACTTAGATTATCTCTAACAGCTCTTTTATTTTTTTTAAATTAAAGTGATTTAAATCATTTTTTTATAATTTAAGATTTTTTATTTTCAGTTCTATTTTAACATTTTTCCTATTTTTTATCAAACTCTCAGTTTAAAAAATTCTTATTTTAATTTTATTCCAACAGCTATTTTATTTTAAAATATTACAGTCGGTATGGGATTTGGATTTTGACTTTAGAGGATAAAAAAAAAACTTTATATATGGGTATTTTGTTTTGAGATTTTGAAAAAACTCAAATTTTGGAGAATAAGATAAGAGAGTTATTGGAACACATTAGCACTAATCACTCTCCTAAATATAAAACTTTTTTATATTTAGAGTTGCTATTAGAATAAGCCTCAGATCTCATACAAAATTAACATAGGACGGTTTACACGTCTTCCAATCAACTGGTTAGATAATTATTTGTTAAAATTTAAAATATATCAAGTATTTATTACTAAAATACTTACCAAAAGTTCGACCAACTAGTAAAAACTTGAACAGAATTTTGGATCTACAAGACTAATTAATAGGCACAACACCTAAAAGAGAAGCTGAATAATACCCACTCATCATTACAAAAACCATCTTAGTGTTTCTTGAAAAAGATAATTAAAAAAGCACAAAATTAAAAGCTATTAAAGCTAATTAGACAAAACTGCCCCCTGATGTCGATCGGTCCAACTTCGTTGCTAGTCATCGAGTCTCTACTGTCAGGAAAAGATACCAAACAGCAGCTTCCACGTGGCAGGCCACGTCATCATCATATCCAATATAGCTCGCCGGAGCTTCCAATCCGCCATCCACCGGTGGCATCACATTTCAGTCACTCACTCCACCTTCCATAACCTTCTAGAACTCCTCCAAGCTCTTCTTACAAAACCTCATTATATGTATATATAATATAATTATAAAAACTAATGTATGTATAGGCTTTTTAAATGGTGCAGCCGCAGAAGAGGAAGAAGAAGCCGAGAATTGAGACGAGAGCGACGGACTCGACGGCCGAGATTAGCGGCCAGAGCAAGGTGTCGACGATAGAGACGTCGAGCGCCTCCAGCAATCCTCGAGCCGACCACCACCGCGGAGCCAGGCTGTCGCTGCTGCTCCACTGTGGCGTCGACGAGAAGTAAGACACGAAGAGTCGCGGCCACCGCATGAACGACGTCGGCAAAGAGAAGCTCGCTTCCAGCCACCGTAACGCAGACATCTCCTTCTCTCTCTAAAAAAACAAACGCTTTCTCTCTCTCGGTATGTTTTGGTTCCTAAGACTCTTGCATGGTGTTTTTCTGTAAAGTATGGGCCTCCATATATATACATATATATATATATATATATATTTGATATATACGCATGTATATGTGTGTGTGTTTTTTAATTTTTTGGGTAGATATGCATCTGTGCGTGAAATCAATTAATTGGGGCCACAATGGGTTGATCCAAGCCCTTCATCTCTTGGAAGAGTGGGCCACATATGGAAAATTGGCTTACATGTGTTTGGGCGGGAAAGGGCGTGCGATGAGACCGTGCTGGGGCCCACTCGATTTTTTGAATAATGAGGTAAATGGGTTCGTCAATGATCTTGACCAACAAAAAACGAAAAGATAATATCCATATCTGTCATTTTCTCCTAGTAATATTTATGGTTACGAATATCTCTAAAAAGATTGGGAGGTTAATCGAGGATGGAGAGGACCAACGCGTGGAAATCCAAAGAACATCCGCAATATTTCACGAAAGATCGCCACCACACGGACTCGATCCCGAGTTGTCAGGGTGTCTCCACCCCAATCACCTAGCCACTTACCAACTCACCTATGCCTCTGGGGGCATGATTATGAATATCTGAGTCGACTAATCCATGCTTTCTCCCCTAATTTCAGGGATACATACATGTTTATAAGCATGATGTCTTATATCAATGCGAAACATGGAAATATGTTATTGTAAATTAATAAAAAATTTAAACAATAACTTAAGCTAATTATTTAAGAGCAAGATCTTTAATATCTACAAATAGTTAGCTTGAAAATTACGATATTAATCTTATCTTTTTGGATTCAATATTTTGAACATAAGATGTGATAATAAATTGTAGTTATACGTGCAACTACACATAATAAAAGATTAATCTATGAAAAACTAAATTAAAAAAAAAAAAGAAGTTATTCAAGAGATCTAGACTAGCATGGTCATTTTAGTATCTTTGTGTACATTTGGATTTTAAATGACTAAAGATCCAGACTGGCATGGTCCATCAAATTGTAGACACGTGAGTAGTTGGGAGTTTATATGAGACTATCTGCCTTCTTTTTGTCTTTTTTTGCCTAATCTGTCAAAATAAAACAATAGGATTGGTGGTTGGAGTTTTCTGTCTCCTTTTTTTAAAAAGGAAAAAAAAAATTTGAAAAAACATAACTTCATTTGGCTTCTTCAGATTCCCACCATGAATTTGAATTTATCTATTGAATTTTAAATCTTTTTTTTGGGGGGGGGGAGGATTTGGATTTGTATTGTTTGTATTGTTTATTGCTGCACAGCTCATCAGTTGGTAGTTATTAGGAAAATTTAAGGGGAAAAGAAAGGAAAAGTGAAAATTATTGCTTTATTAACAGCATTTCATTTGTTCCACTACTAGTCAAACTAAGGACATCATCTTTTCTAATGCAGCTTCATTTTAACCATCATTCAGAATTTGCTCTTTTAGATCTACTTCTTGACAATTGATAATAATGCAAAACAAAAATACAGCCTACGACAAAGCACAAAACAAGGAAGAAAGCAGACAAGATTTTGCACCCAAGGGTGAGCGGATGCCACATTTGGAATTATTAACACTTACAATCAAAGTAAAATAATATAATGTTACGAGAAAATTTTCACTTTAAATTTATGTCCTAATAAAAATCTACAATATTTTAACAGCCATCTTGGTTACGCCACGACAAGATTTAGAATGTTCAAGTGAATCCAACATAATCTTACTAAACAAGTTTCTGTCATCAAATCCCTAAGCCACACAAACACAATGCAGAAACAGAAAATCACAAGATTTTAGAATTATAAATAAAGTTGAAACTGACAATAAGATAGCAAAGCTATTCTGATCTCCTTTAAAATAGATTACCAAACCATATTCCTTTGCAACTTTGATTACCAAAACCACTTGCCTTTGGAAACTAGAAATTCAGTTAAAAGAACAAATTGAAGCCTTACACTTCCAATAATTTTGGTACATAGTTTAACCTATGTGCCAGATAAAAATTCTGGCCCATTACAACAAGAAAACATATAATAAGTCCATTTCACTCCAACACATGAAGAAGCCTACTGAACAAGAATGCAGACCGCAAAGATGTTTCACCCAAAATTGAAGCCACCCGGGGGGATGCTGGGCTGGTTGTTGGCAAAGTTAAATGGCTGATCTCCATCAACTCCATCTGCAACGTTTTGATCGTCATCTTCTTCCGCCCAGTATTTCTCTAAGATCTTCACAGCCTTCTCGTATATTTCATTGTTGTCATGAGTTTGAAGGTTCTCAATTTTGTCTATCCCTTCACATTCATCAACCATTTGAGCATATAAATTAATCCCCCCATTCATACCCGTGTCTTTGTCTGCCTCCCCCACCTTCAATATGTTCTCAAGTCCCTCGAGGCACACAGTCACAATCCTTGGATCAGGACAGATCAATAGGTCACACAGCGGCTTAATGCATCCCTGGCTAGCTAAAAATCTGAAAATAAACAAAAACAAGTTACACAAAAATAAAAGCTTCCTGTATCTCAAACATGATATTACAGAGGCCTGCAGCCTTTCACATCTGATTAATAAAGCATAAAAAAAAAATGAGAAACAAGAGATGGCAAAAGCAAACATGAGGAAGAATGACAAACTTAATATTAGTTCATAAAATCTCTAAAAAAACTTAAAAGCTTGGTCTAGTTATATCATAAATAGTAATGTCAGACCTAATTTGGTCATGAGATCCTCCAGAGGTAGCATTCGAGATAGCCCATGCAGCCTCTTTCTTTATGTCAAATTCTGCATTTTGAAGAAGATATACTAGAGGAGGGATGATATTTGCCTCAATCACAGCCTGCTCCAAAGAAGTTTAGCAAAGAATAAATGAAGTTTTAACGACAAACAAGGCACATTGAACTTTATCTCTTAAGATATTCGTGATGATAGTAATTGTATACCCACCTGTATTTGAGCCTTATTTCCAGCAGTGATATTAGAGATTGTCCAACAAGCTTCTTTCTTAATACTTTTTTTGTAGTTCTCAGTGAGAAGTTTGTAGAGACATGGAAGGACTTGATTATCAATCACATACTGAAAGTAAGAAAAAGTAATTAAAATCTCATATTACTGAATAAATGTCACGTAGAATTTCGAGAAAAAGAATTGACACTTGTACACATGAGAGAAAAGAGACTAAACATTATCTAAACATTATTTTCTAACCAAAATATATAGACTGGGTTTTACATAAAAGCCTAGCACGAACAATTATGTGACCAACAAAACACCAGTCCTGATAATATAATCAAATAAAGAAAATAGAAACCACGTGATCTATATCCCACCAAAATGCACATTAATATCAAAGCTGTAAAGGTTCATCTGAATGATAGGTAAAGATTAGCACATTGCTTTATATTCTCCTCTATTCTTTCTTTTAGACTTTTATTTATTATTAAATCCTAGCTAGGTAAACATCATTAATCATTTAAGAATAAGTTCCGAAATCACTACGAAAAAACAGATGCAAGCAACATTACAAGTAATGCTTGATATAATACTTCTACACATCAATATCAGCTGACCTGTGTTTGTGCATCGTCTCCAGTGACTATATTTCCCACAGTCCGAAGAGCAGGTATTAAAACTGTATGTGATGGATGCCTTCATAAAAAAATAAAACTTCATCACCACCACATGAGAACATGGAACATAAAAATATGAAAGACAATATGAAGATTTCATTTAAGGCCAACTCAAATCCAAAATAATTTTGGTCACAAAAATAGAACGTACATCAAAAGCTCCACAAGTCGTGGACAGACACCTGCTTCAATAACAGATTGAATTTTATCATTTGGACCATCAGAAAGATAAGAAAGGGCCCAGCATGCATCTGTTAGAACTTCCTCATCATTCAAGTGGATGAGTTGCTGAAGAACTGGCAAAGCAGGTCTAACCTGTTCATTCCCAAGATATAATGAAATAAGAACAAGTATTTAAGGATTTATATTGATGTATCCTTTTTAAAGAGTCAAATGAAAGTGCAATCACCATACATAATTTTTAAGTAGAAAAGCTACTATGTTAGTTAACCTTAAAAATTGTACATGCATACACTAACCTGATCAAAGGGTGTGGGTGGCTTGCCTCGACAGAAGTTAGACAATGTCCATGTTGCATTTCTTAGCATGGAAAGCTTTGAGTTCTCATTAAGTTGAGCTAGTAATGGCAATAGTGCACCATGACCAAGAACAAGATCTCTACAACTAGGGGAATCACCAGCAACATTGCCCAAAGCCCAGACTGCCTATTTGGGAAATAAGAAGAATCAGATATTTAGTATCAAGAACAATATCTGTTGGGGAATGAAAAGTAGATATTTCTTTGAAGATACAAGTCTTGCTAGAACACAAGATATAGAGATCTAAATCAAGTTATGCCATCTCTGAGAAAAATCAAGGAGCTTCGCCTTTCTTTCTAGTTTTGTTTCTCTTCTCTCTTTTTTGGATTGGAGAAGTGAGAGTGGCACAAGTACATCTAAAGAAGATTCATGCAACAAATCCTAATAATAAAAATCTTAATAATAAAATTATCTCTTGTATAAATGAATACCTGCTCACGGACATCGTCACTCACTGAGCTAAGAAGCTCCACAAACTTGGGGACAGCACCATGTTCAATGACTACACGTGTATGTTCTGATGTCCCAGATGCAACATTTGTTAAAGCCCATGCAGCTTCAAACTATAAGGATAGAAGTACAACCATAAACCTGAATAAACCTTTATGAGTACAATGAAATAGAAAAATGAAATAAATAATATTTACTTGCAGCTGGGGAAGGTCATGCCTCCCAAGAAATTCCACAAATCGTGGAACAACACCTGCCCTTATCACCTCATCAATTGGTGGGCTGCGCTCTATAAAAGAATAACCGAGTCAATTTATTTAGCAATTATTGAGAATTATGTAGAGAATCACAATTTGGAACCACATACAGACCAATAGATAACAACTTTCTGAATTGTGTAGTTGCTTCTAATTGAGCGGCAGGATCATCAGACCATACTCCTCGTACCATCAAAGGAATACTTTCCAACTGGTAGAGGGCACAATGAAGAGAAGTAAGCAAAAAACAATACAACAAAAAAATCGAACCACCATGTAGGAACCAAATAGATATCATAACAAGGAATTTATAGTTCCTTTCCAGCCTAAACATTAGAAAATAAAGTGTTAAACAACCTGTCTTTTGGCATAATGCATATAAAAGCATGTATAAGGAGAAACAATCATCTATAGGAAGCAGAACAAACTAAGAGAAAGCATACATCACAAACAAGCAACAGATGATAAGTGTTCTTAGCATCCAGCATAGCAAGTGCGCAGAAGAAGATAAATGAATTTCTTAACATATCCAGGCTGACAAGTATCATTAGATCTTTGTTAATCCTTTTTAGTTTTATTCTAGGAAGGTTATTGCACAAGAATGATCCTGACTATTAATCAAAAAAGCAAGGGAAATAAGAACTCATAAGAATTGATTATCCAAATGGTACTCTAGAACCCTTTCAAACATAACTAATTGATTATTATCCCTTGCAAAAGCAGTTCCATTTCACAATAAATATTATTTGAAATAAAGAACCAGCAATTTTGAATGCTTCAAATTAATTAACATATATGTGTGTGTGTGTCTGTGTCTGTGCATGTTTAAGAAATTAAAGTAACTAAATATACATCTCTGACATGTAAAAAAGATATTGGGTTGGTCTCTAGAAAAGTAAGACCAAATTGTTTTCTCCATATTCGCTGCAACATGTCCTGATGGTATGAATCCTGGCATAGAGTTAGATTTTGATTGAGTTACACGAGATCAATTCAGACATCATAAAATATTTTCTTATTCAAAATCCAAGCTTTAGATTTGTGCAAAGACCCTTTGTACCTTGATGATCAGCAAGCAGTTGCACAAAACTGCAAAACTAATATATGCAATGACTTGGTCCTTTAGAAGGTGGGCTCCACTATTGTGATTTTGTTTCTTAGTTAATCTCAGGAATATATAGAACAGCATAAAGGAGCAGCTCGCAAATCAAGCGCTAAAAACACTACTTCTCGTACCCTCTCGGACAAAGATTTCAACAGAGTAGTGTTAAGTTCAACCACCGAGACCAACAGATCTTGCGGCTGAGAGTCGTGGATTCCATGCCCCATATCCATCACATCTAAGGATTGGCGAATTTATTATCATTACTCCATATGGAAACAAGATCATAATCTCAATTAACTAATTCCCTCCCTTGGCTCCAAGTTCCGCTTCATCATTGTACAAATGGAAGCATATCACAATCCCAAATCACTAATAAGAACCCCCTTCCCCGGGGCCAGAGCTTTGTACCATCACTTCACAAATGGCAACTTATCAAAGCGACGAATCACTAAAAAGGGAGCTCATAACACTGGTCGTAAGCATCAATCATCTCATAACACTGGTCGTGAGCATCAATCATCAACTCACAAATAGCATGATCAAAGTCTGAAGATCAAAAATAAAAACAGACCCTAACCCTAGATCAAAATTCTGCATCATTGATTCACAGGATGCAAATTATCAAATCCTAAATCATTAACAAAGAAGCTTCCATTGTCCAAGTCAATTTGATGGTTCTTCATCCACATTTTCCTAACAACCAAAACAAGATCTAGGTCAAAATCACCACCCAAAACAAAAGATTCAAGTGAACATGTCGTCATCCAAACTATAAATCTGAGATCATACCCATCAAATTACACATTTACCCTAAACCCCAAAAATTTAACTAAAAAGGTAACCTGGAAAATTCACCACCTTAACCCCATATAAGTGTCTAATCAACTCACCAATTTGATCCATTTCTTTCCCAATCGTCACAAAGTAGTTGAATCCAACACAAATCACAGATCAATCCACCGAATTGAACTACAAACCCGCTCAAATTTTTCAGCAATAAATCAAAAACCGAAAATGCAATTAAACAACATCAAAAAGGGGCAAAATTTACAGATTCACCATAATCACAACACTCATAAACCACAATTTCATCAAAAATATTAACAAAAAGCCCAAAAAAGGATTCAATTAAACAAAATCAACAAGAGCAAAATTTCACACAGTAGTAAAGAGCAGTCGTCGAACTAAAAAGTGAGACCTTTTTTTCAACGGCGGCAGGGGATTGAGAAACATCGGGAGGCTGCTGAGCTTGAAGGCCGAGGAGGCCTTCGCGACGCTTCTTGAGGAGATTGTCTTCGCGCTTGTTCTTCCTGATCTCAATCAGATTGTCCTCTCTCCGCCGCCTCGCTTCGTCCGCATCCACCCCTATCTTGTACGACTTTTTCCTCACCTCCGTCCTCGTGCTTGGCCGCAGAGACATTTTGGGGCTTTTCGAATCGTTTTCTTTTTTCTTCCTTGTGTTTGAGGAAATGCGCAAGAGAGGAGATGGAGAGAGGAGTGTTTGTATAGTGTGGAATTGATGAGATTGAGAGATGAAGAGAAATGGCTGTGGTGTGGTGTCAAGAATAAGAGGCGGGTTCGGGTTGTGGTTGTGGCGTCGGGTTTGGTTTGGGCAGGGGGTTTTGAGGATGGAATTTGGTTTTTTTTTTTTTTTTGACGTTTTCGGATAGAATTAATTTGACTCTTCAAAATACAAAGTCGAACTCTTTATAAGAGAAAGTAATTTGTGGTGAATTGTAATTTTTTCATTTCCTAAAGAGAGATAATTCACTTCAAATACAAATATACTGAATTTATTTTTAAGTTATATATATCTTGGAACGTAATAATAAAGTTGTTACATGCGGGATAAAAAAAAAGACATAAATCTAAAATACAATTTTTAGTCAGTAAATTATGATTTATTAATTCCCGCTTACTCAAATAATATCATTGTAATTTATTATTATTAAAACGCCCAAGTCGTGGGTTGGGTTTGGAAACGTGACTTTGGTCATGGGATTTGCTTTGAAGACACGTTAAGTGATGGAAGTCAATTTTCGTCTTTTAAAGACTTCTGCAAGCAAAATGCTTCCAGTTCGGTTTAAAATGTGTTTCTTATCTGTTTGGCCAATGATGAAATGCAGGCGTGTCAAGCCTGTTAAAACTAACATTAATCATTTTTATGTATTGTGGATTGAGTGGGTGGGGATATTTTTCAAAGTTATGAAAAAAAATGTGTTCTCCGCTACAAGTACAAATATTTTGTGCTACTATTAAATACAAGTTTGTTAAATTTATGAATATTTCATCACATAATTTGCTACATTCAAATATTATTACATGACATTTGTAGAGATATAATAGGGTGAATTACTCAACTTCCTCCTGTGGTTTGACAAATATGCACAATAATACCTTGTGATTACGAAATTAGCTAAGTCACCCCCTATAGTTTTAATGAGGGTGCACATAGACCCCCTCTGTTAATTTTTCCGTCCAAAATAACATGTTTTGACATGTATGCGCGGCTTGTGCAATTTTGCTTTGTTTTTCATAATAAATGCATTAAATAAACTTTTCTATCTTTAATTTGTTTAAAAAAAAAAAGACACCACCCCTGCCAGCCCACCCCAGCCCCAGCCACTCCCCAGCCCACCAGCCCCCACTAGCCCTGCCACCCCACCCCAACCCTAGTCAGCCCCTACCTCCCACCACCTCCACCAACCCTGCTGCCCCTACCCCCAACCAACCCCCACCCCCGTCACCCCCACCCCTCACCACTCTTAGCTGCCCCCACTCCCCACCACCTCCGCCACCCCCGCCGACCCAGAGCCCTATCCTGCCGCCCCACCCCATCCCCCATCCCTCATGTTTTTCTTTTTTTTTTTGTGTTTTTTCTAATTTAATTTTTTATTTTTATTTTTAAATAAAATAAAGGTAAAATAGATATTTTATTTAATAAGTTAGGGGCAAAATGGACTTTTTAAGATTTTTTATAGTTTATTTTTTATTTTTATTTTTAAAATTAAATGAAGCTAAAATAGATTTTTTTATTGGATTAGACAAGGGCAAAAATAACATTTTATTAAAATCAGTTAAAAATCTAATGGCAGTTAGCTTTTGGGGGCGTGTGCACTATCATTGAAACCATAAGGGGTCAAGTAGCTAACTTGTAAAACACAGGGGAAAGTTGTGAATATTAGTCAAACCACAAAAGGGAGTTGAACAATTCACCCGATATAATAAGTCAATAATTTGTAAGATATTGTTAAATAGTCGGGTGAATGGCTCAACACTCCCTGTGGTTTGACTAATATGCACAACACCCCCGTAATTAGAAAATTAGCTAAGACACTTCTTATGGTTTTAAAGAGAGCACGTATAAACTCCCTTCGTTAACTTTTTGTCCAAGATAACGAGATTTGAGATGCACGCACGGCTCGTGAGATGTTGCTTTGTTTTTTTTCATGATAAATGCATTAAATGAGCTTTCTACCTTTATTTTATTTAAAGAATAAAAAAAATAAGAAATAAATTAAAAGAAGAAAAAGAAAAATAGCCATTAGCCCCCAACCCCCATCTCTACCACTACCACCTAGCCCCAGCCCTACCAACCCACCGCTCGAACCCCATCCTTTGCCACCCCCCACCACCCAAACCCCTATCCTATGCCACCCGCCACCCCGCCCGGGACTCCCTACACACACATACGCGCACAGACACACATGAACACACTCACATATACATAGAACATCCATTGCCCAAAAAGACCAGATCTGACACGAACAAGGATGTTGATGTTAATGAGCAAAATTGTGTGAAAGGTAAGGTGTCAAATAGATGTTTTTTATGTTGGTGAAAGTGGTGGAGTAGGTTTGCTGATTAATGGGGGTAAGGTTGGCGGGGATGGAGTTTGGGTGGGGGTGATGGCAGGTATAAGGGTGGAGGGTGAGGTGGTGGCGGGGATAGGGACGGGGGGTGGCTGGGGTAATGGCAAGGATGGGGGGTGCAAGGTGAGGTGGTGGCGCGGATAGGGGTGCGAGGTGTGGTGGTGGCTGTTTTTTTTTTTTTTGGTTTTTTTAATTTAATTTTAATTTTTTTTATTTTTAAATAAAATAAAGGTAAAATAGATATTTTATTTAATGAGATAGGGGTAAAATGGACTTTTTAAAAAAAATCGGTCAAAAAACTGATGACAATTAGCTTCAAGAGATGTGTGCATCTTTTCAAAAACATGAGGGAGCAATCTACTAATTTCTAAAATACAGAAGGGTTTTGTGCACACTTCGCAAACCATAGGGGGCAATTATGCAATTTACCCTTAAATAGTGGGGCACATATATGAAGTCTATAGATCCTTTTTTTTCATCCCTGCACATCCATTTTGAGACTTTTATAAATTTATTTGCAAGTAATTTGTGATTCTCAGCTGACTTTAATTGTTAATATCATGTAATATCTTTGTTATAATATCATTTTAGCCTAAATCCGATTTATGGCATACAAAGGTGTGATCTGACAAGCTATGTTTGCAATGGTGAACGTGTTGTTTATATGTATGAACATATCAAGTAAAGAATGTGAACATATTGTTTGCAATTGAGAATGTTCCCATTCAAAGTTATGAATGCACAAATTATATTTGTGAACATAAAGTATTAAAATTGTAGACACGTAATATGAATAATTAAAAATTATGAACATATAGTGTACAAATTGTGAATGAATAAAAAAAATGTGAATAGTAATATAAAGATTGCTAATATATAAAAATTATGAATATATAGTATAAAAAGTGTGACCGCATAAAAATTGTGAACGTGTAATGTTAAAATTTTGAACATGTATTTGTAAATAATTAAAAATATTGAAATAATTTAAAAATTTTTAAATTGTGAACATATAATATAATAAATAAAATTGTGAATATGTAGTATAAAAATTATAAATATATACTATAAAAATTGTGAATGTATGAAATATATGTATTTTCAATGATAACTTTTTAATTTTTTGAAATTTAAAAATGAAAATATAAATAAAATGAAATTAAACTAAAAAAATCTAAAACTTTTCTTTCTTTTTTCCTCTTTCTTTGTTTGTCAGTAGCAAACGTGCTGTGTTTGGTCTGTTACGAAAAGGGATGCAGGCACTTTTTGTATCTAAAGTGAGCACGTGTATTGCAAGCCAAAACTGGTGCATGTACCTGATGCGGTACACCTTGATTAAGGTGCACCTTATACGGACTGCCCAATGGGTATTTGTAAATGTCAAATGTGAAGCAATTGAATAAGACTAGCAATCCTAAGTCCTAACACCAATCAAATTAAGATCCCGCTAACTCACAATGTATATATAGTTTTTTTTTTTTTTTGGGAAAACCCTCCCCTCCATGAAATACAAACCCAGGATTTTATTCCTAAGAAAATAGTCTCAACCACTTAAACTGTCCTTTGATCTCCACCTTCATACAATTCTTGTAGGATATAAAGCATATCCTAGAATGTTTAGGTTCGACCTTGACAAACACGCAACTGGTCTAACAAAATAACGGGACCTAATCAATCTAGAGCCCTCCTCGTCTCGACCCAAATCAGGAGTTAAAAAATATGTGAGCCGGGTCGATAATACCCATGTTAGTGCAAATCCAAAATGAGGTTCATATGCATACAACTCACAATTTGATGGCAGCTCATCAATTGTAGGGTATGTTTGTATTTTTCCTTTTAACGGAAAATCATTTTTATTGTCTTTTTAAACAAAAAAATTGTATTGGATTTTTTTAACAAAAAAATTAAGCGTTTGTTTTTTCAGGTAAAAAATTTTAACTTCCCAAAAAGATGTTTACTTTCAAAAGTTATACAAAAAAAAATATTTTTGAGCTAATCCGGATGATCACTTTTTTCGTTTTTTTTTCCTCAATAATTAATTACTTCATGCTATGAGTTGCAACCTGATAAATGACAACTCGGGTATAAAATTGAATACATATAAAAGTGTTGACGTTATACTCAGATATCATACATCACAAGTCGCATGATTTCCTAAAAGGAATGCTTGAAACATAACTTCAACAAAAATTGTAATGGTTATTGGCAACGGCCATTATTTATTCCTTAAGTGCTAAGAAATTATCTACATTTAGACAACTCTTGACGACGGTGGAAAAACATATTCATTGAATAAATTCATCAAAATAATCAAATAAGTATTTGAATCAAGTGAACAATCAATAATATGAGAGTATAATAGTATATAATAATATCGATACAAAGTGCAATTGAGCCAGAATTTATTGTAATTTGTGATGTTTGTCTCTTTGCACAAAAAGTTGCATGGAAATAACACCGTTTTAAAAAATGATGTGGAGATCGTCTTTTAAGGCAATTACTACCTCAGCTGGTCAACACACCTCGTGAAAAATTGACTACATCTTTGATGATATTAGAAAAATTGTTGATGAAACTAGCTCACTTAAGTTTTAGAGTGTGAAGCGATTAACCAATAACCCAACTGACTAGGTTGCTTGTAGTGTTTTCAATAATATTCTGGCTTGTAATTAGGTAGGAGTGCGTCCATCTCCCCTTTCTCTCCTCGTGGAAAGATTGCAACTCGACAAAGGTTGGGTAAACTCATACATTTTTGTTTGTTTGTAATTTAGGCTTTGTTTGGATTGATTTTTTTCAAATGCACTTGTTTTTAATAATTTTTTGAAAAAAGTATTCTTTGAGAAACTAAGAATCTTGGCTTTTGAAAAAACTAATTTGAGCATTTTTCAGAGTTTCAACTTCTATGAAAGCCAAACTAAATAGTTATTGTAAAAAGAATGTACAATTTTCCTGAGAAAGAGCCAATCCAACATAGACCCTTAAACTTCTATTAAAAAAAAAAAAAAAGAGCCCATTAAATCCATTTAAAAGAAAGATTTTCATAAACACCTAAAGATAAACTATGGAAGATATGCTCTTAAATTGAACACAAGAAAATTTCATATAAATACTTCTAATCAACTAATAAGATTAAATCAAACAGTAATTGCAAAATATAAAATTTTCAGAGTTCAATCTATATTCATAAAGAACTTTAACCCCGTGTATTTTTTCACTTTCAGTTAGGATATTCTATGACTTAAGACTAAATCTATTGAGTAGGAGGGGGTTTGAATGACCCCGCGTACTTGTATGAACTTTCTCTTGAGTCGATGGGTAAAATAGAAAAAGAAAATATGATAATGTGACTTTTTTTTCGTTTTAAATTTATACCCATTAATTAAGTCGATTTTCGGAAATTACCCAAAAATGTTCAGACGTATCGTGGAGGTCTACTATTGGCTGCTGGCTAACAGCTCATAGTTTGCAATCGCAGAGGATAATTTCATCTCTGCCTTCCCCAAAATTGGATCCAAATTAGGGTTTCAAGGGTTCCCAAATCTCCACACAGCTCCTCAACAATGGCGAAAAATCAACCACAGCAACAACAACAAGAACAAGTAAACTACGGTGTGCTTTTGTACTACAAATACACAAACATTCCCGACCTCCCACAGGTCTTCGACTTCTATCAATCCAACTGCACCTCCCTCTCCCTCCTCGGCCGTGTTCGCCTCTCCTCTAACGGCGTTAATGTCACGGTAACGTTTCTCTTGCACTATTATTTCATTTCAATGATTTTTAAGCTTGATTATCTAAATTTGTTCTCAGTTCAGGTGGAAACAAGCTAAATTAGTTGTTGAATGCTGATTATGGTTTACATTAATATTTTTTGTGCTTAAAGTTTGTGAGAGTTGAGCTAAGTTTGTTTGTGTACGTTTCGATGTAAGGTTGGTGGGAAATTGTCGGCGTTAGAGAATCACATTGAGGCCTTGAAGTCGAATAGTTTGTTCGAGGGGACGGATTTCAAGCTGGCGTCGTGCCATGAGCCGATTAACGATAGGGTTGCGAAAGAGTGTGGATTCACTTCTCTCTCCGTCCGCATTGTTAAGGTCATTGATCATTGCTCTGTTCTTAGTTTCAGTATTCAGATTATTATTCACACGTGTTATTTGGTGAAGGAAATATAATTAGTTTCCTCTCGACATTTAGAAAATGTGAAACTTGTCAGGGAAGGTAAGTAATATTTGATTGGTGCATCGCCATGAACATGTCAGTTCTAGTTTCAACTTAGTATTATGTGACTAAAAGATCTTGTGTTTGTGTCTGCTGGTGCCCGTGTTATAGCTACATTTGGAAATACAATGTGCGTGTATATAAAAGACTAGGTGGCACCTGTTGTCCATGCTTTTAAAAAGCTACCGACTAATATGCTTAGGAATATATTCTTCATGAATCAGGTCAAGCACTCTAATGAGACGCCTTGGCCTGTTTGATCATGGAATACAAACCTATTATTCTAATAAGTCTCCAATAAAGGGAAAATCTTTTGGACATGTTCAGTTGTGAATATTATGTGGGACATGTCCCCAACTAATTATTCACTTCAAAAGTTATAGAAGATAGTTCTTTATTCTTCTCTTCTCCTGAAAGATTGAGCACTTGCCATTGGTCTTTTTCCATTTAATAGGTCATGTGTTCTTTCTTGCCTCCTGCATAAAGAAACTAAATATTTTGACCTTTGCTTGACCAGCTTCAATTTTTTGGCTTCTATAACAATAACAATGTATATTGCTTTGATTCTTGTTCTGCTCTTATAGTACTTTTTGGCTGTTGAGAATATACTGAACTTATTTTCACATATTGCTCTCAGGAATTGGTCACTTTGAGTTCTTGCCCTCTCCTGAAGTCACCACAAATTTCACATGCTGGAAGGCATCTTTCTGCAGTTGAATTCCACTCTGTCCTCCAAAATGCTGGTAGCTACATCCATGATTAGTATGAACATTTATATACGCATGCATGTATATATTATGTTTTACTCCCCAATGCTTCTTCTTGAGGCTGTTTCAGGAGAGTTGTTATATCTGGTCTTATCTCATCTTTTTGTTTTAGCCAGAAAATTTTAATAAATCAGTTTATGTTCTGTGAATGTTAATTAAAGGAAAAGGCCACAGCTAGCTATGTATATCATGGTCTCTTAGGTGTATTTTTCTCATTAATTTTTCTTCTTGTTGGGGAAAATTACTAGAAAAGGCTGATCCAAGTTCTGACAAAGGATTAGTCCTATTAGATACAAGAAATTTATACAGAACTAGATCGCTTCGGTGTAATTTTTTCTTTTTGCTTTGTTGTTGTTCAGGAGAATTTCTAGAAAACGCTGAACCGAATTCGAACCAAGGATTAGTCCTATTAGATGCAAGAAACTTATATGAGACGAGAATTGGAAAGTTTGACACTGCAAATGTGAAAACTCTTGATCCACAAATCCGTCAGTACAGTGATCTACCCTCGTGGATAGATAACAACTCCGAGAAATTGCGAGGTAACAAAATTGTTATGTAAGTATCTCTTTACAATTACATGCCTTCTGTTTTTCTCTTGCACTCTCTGTTTTAATATGCCAAAAGAAGCTTTGCACTTGAAAAAAATACCAATAAGATTTTACATTATGAGGATGAATATGCTCTTCCTTACATGTTCTATATCCAATCTACTCCTGTTTCTATTCTTATTATATTCAACTATACATGCATATGTCGATACTGGTCAATGTTATGTAAAGTTGTTTAGTTGGCATTTGCATTTAGCTGAAATATTTATGAAAGCCTGAACGATTTTTTGCTATTTAGGGATTTTTCTAATGGTAAAAGTAGACTTCTCAAGAAAAAATCGACTTCACAATAGTTACCAATATATCTATTGGTTGGTCTTTTTACAGGTATTGTACTGGAGGAATTAGATGTGAGATGGCATCAGCCTATATTAGATCAAAAGGTGCAGGGTTTGAGAATGTGTTTCAGGTGAGTCCATGTAGAGGAAATGGCCTTTCTTGTTTGCAATTACTTTTACTATAGTGATAAGTTTAGTTGTATTACGAGTTCCCACTTTCTTCTCTGAATATATTGCGAGAAAGCACAGCAGTCTTTCTTCATCTTATAAAATTCTGCCTAATGGTACTTCTGTTTTTACAAATTCCTACCACAAGGTCCCAATGAAGAGGGGAAAGGAGATCTACGGAAGTATTGTAAAAATAATTCATATATCACCCTGAAAAATATGAAGCTAGGTAGTCAATAATGAAAGACAACCATGCATTTAATGTCATCATAGGGTGTTACCAATAGTGGTTCAGTGAGGTGCTTTCCGAAGTACTAGGAGAGGACAATGATTCAACTAAAAGTTCGTTCTCCAGATCTCTCAGGTCTACAAAACCCAACCACCCTCCCTTCTCTCTTTCAGGATATCTTTTGTCAAATGTAAGAAACAATCTTATGAAAGCTTGAGTATGCTTGAAATGATGCTGATTTTATGTATTGATTGGATTTTGTGCAGTTGTTTGGTGGGATCCAGCGTTATCTGGAACAATTTCCTGATGGTGGCTTTTTCAAAGGAAAGAATTTTGTTTTTGATCACCGGTAGAGATTCTTGTCTGTTGATCCTCCATTTCCTAACTAAATAAAATAAAGGAAAGGCTTGTACGATCTTGGGATTTTCATCTTCATGGGACTCAGTACTCTCTGCCTCTTTTCTTTATATCCTTCTTGAGCCTTTAATATAATAAGGGATGAACTTGTTCTGGGTTTATGTTTGGTGGGTTTCTATCCTTCAAATGAAATGGTTTACTTCTCGATGATTCCCTGGGAATTACATAACAGAAATCTTGAAAAACTGAATAGGTAAGTGAAACATGTCATGGATATGTAGGAATGAAATGAGAAGTTAGAACAAGGCTAATCCTTCATATATTGTTCACTTTCTAACTCAAATTTCCCATTTTTTGGCCTAAATATTCTTGCTCGGTGATGAGTTGGCCAAGTTTCCTCATACTTTGATTACAATTTGTTTCTTTTCCATATTTTCTCCATCTTTCATTTTGCTGGAGTTCATCCTGGATTCTACAAGGATAATCAACCGCTCAAGCAACTTTGAGTTAATAAAGTCAGTCTTAGAAGCTCAACTGTTGTATTCTGGTTGTAGAGTGTCAGTTGGGAGCAGGGATCCAAATATCTTGGGCGCTTGTCTCCTGTGTGGCTCTGCCTTTGATGATTATTCTTCACGCAGCCGGTGCATGTATTGTCGGATGCTTGTGTTAGTCTGTGACAGTTGTCGGGTAAGCCTTATTCAGTTTCCATTCATTTTTATACATATGATGTTTCCTAGGTGATTTTTATCTAGTATTCTGTTGAAATAAATGTGAAGTAGCTATACTTGGGCTGTGGTTAGGTGGCTTCTCGAACAGAGACTTCTTCAGGAACATTACTCTGTCATCCTAACTTATACCAATTCAAAGTTTTGACTTCCCTATTTCTTTTGTTCTTCCAATTCTTTTGATGATGCAGAAGAGTTCTACATATGTTTGTGAACTTTGCGAGAAAAATGGTAAGCAAGTTGTGCCTTCTCGGGCAGCAGAAGATGATGTATCAGAGCCTATAGCAGAACTGACAGAGCTCGAAGTTGTTTCTCCCACAAATAAGATTGCTAACTTGGCTTCCTTGCCTTTGGGGAATGGTAAGGTCTGTGTCCCTTTCACCAATTTTGGACTGTGTGACACCAATGCTTCTTTGGGTTCAGTGATATATATGCCTTTGCTCATAATTTTCAACATAATCAAATAAAGTTAGAAGCCATGTTATATTTCATACTCTATCCCAATATATCCATAGCCTGTATCTATTAATTATTGAGATTTATTGTCTGTATGTCTTTGGTTTTCTTTCTATTTTTTGGCAAAAATTCTCACTAGTAGCCTGACATTTTGAAGACAACATGATGCAGGAGCGAAGACTTCAAGTAAACTGAGGATTTTATGCTTACATGGTTTTCGACAGAATGCTTCCAGCTTCAAGGGAAGAACTGGATCATTAGCCAAGAAACTCAAAAATATTGCTGAGCTTGTTTTTGTTGATGCATCTCATGAATTACCTTTTATTTATCAACCTTATCAATCGGAGCAAATGTCAGATGGTGTGTCATCTCCCATGCAGCCAAGTCCTCCACCTTCCAAGAGTTGCAACAAAAAGTTTGCTTGGCTAGTTTCACTTAACCATGACAAAAACACTGAAGCTGAATGGAGAATAGCTGATGCTCCGTTTGACCCGCTGCAGTACCAGCAACAGACCGAGGGGTTTGATGTATCACTTGCATATTTGAAAGAAGTATTTGCTCAGAGAGGGCCATTTGATGGAGTCTTAGGATTTTCACAAGGAGCTGCAATGGCTGCTTTACTTTGTCAAGAAAGGATAAGGGGTGAACTAGATTTTAGGTTTGTGATTTTGTGCTCCGGATTTGCAGTTAACATGGCGGAGTGTCAACAGGGAGCAATTGGCTTCCCTTCGCTCCATATTTTTGGCAACAACAAGGGTAAAGACAGGCAGATAGAGAGCCAAGCCAGCAGACGCCTTGCTTCCCTGTTTGATGATGGTTGTTCTATGACTATCGAACACGAGTTTGGTCATATAATTCCTACCAGATCTCCATACATAGGTGAGATTAAAGCTTTTCTAAAACGCTTTCTCTGATTCAGATTCCGGATGATAGGACGCGAAACTTTGGCATCAGAAGTGAGGACCTTGCTGTCCGTCATGAGGTATTTACTGACTTCTGCCCGTGACATGTAGCCAAAAACTGTGTTTTACGACTTTCACTGGCCATTTTGAATGGATTTGTAGCTTTGTTTTATTTCTTGAATTTATTTTTACCTGCTTTTTAGCTATTGCGATTGGTACCAAAGAGATGAACAAGTTCGAATTTAGGAGTCAGAAAGATTTCTCAAACCAACCGAATCATCCTTGGCCCTTCCATAAATTCATTATATAACTAGGCTGCTTATAGTCATGGGCTGCATTGTGGATCAGCCCACCTTTGCTTCCAATGTTATTCTGTAACACTCTATTAGACTATTATGAACAAATATTTAACTATTTAACTATAATAATAAATTATTGAAGAAATTATAATGAAATAATTTACGTAGTTTATAATGTTGAATTTTATTTGCCTTACATTATAAAGAGATCTTCATTCCTAACAAATGATATTTAGAATGGACCTTAGACGGATCAACTATTATCGGGTAAAAGAAAAAATAAAATTAATCATCACTGAAAGAATATAATATTTTGTTTTTTTTTTCTCGGGGATAGAATATAATATTGAAATTACATGTTATATAATTCTCGGTTAAAGATGGTCTGAGTTCATCTCTACCAAACATAATCAATAAGTTGGGAAGTTGTTTATAACCGTGAAAATTAAAGGTATTTGTTATTATTGTCACAAAAAGGCCATAAAAGCTGTTTATTATCACACTCACACCTAACGGATGCACCGGCGTATGGGACAGCTCAAAACTTCCTAAATGAAGTAGTAAAATTAATGGACCCTGAACATAAGTTACTCGATTTCAACCCACGTGAAATTTGAAAATACAACTAAAAATTTTTCTTTAAGTGCAATTGAAAATACACAAATTAACACTCATATATTAATATTTTTTTTAAAAGAATACAATTAAACCCACTTATTAATGATTCCGCCTTCAACATCAGTAAAGAAAAAAAAAAAAATTTATCGTTCCCACTGAGACCCCCCAATGTGATAGGAACTTTAATTGATCACAAAATATCATCAAATAATATGATATGGTCACTGCTTAATCAGTTTCCTGTCAACGGACTATCAAGCGCATGCATGCATGCATGATATCATGTTTTTATGACGTCGCATGGGTAAGGACGTAAGGTCCCGTCGTCTGGTCTGACATGGGTATGGCTTCATGTTGTTATTTCTTTTTTTTTTTTTTTTTACTTTGAGATAAAGTATATCAAAGTTATATTAAATTTTAAACTAATTTTTAATCGATCGAGAGTAATAAAAAAAGTTCTTTCAACAAATACATTTTCAATTATTGAACTTGTATTCTCATTTTTACCATCGTAAAATTGCTGCCGGTCACCTCAACCAACAGTTCCTTGCATGAATTGATGTGGATAAATTCTTGAGCTACCTATCAGGTAGATCCCACCCACCATGCACATGCATGTATGGAACTTGGTTGATTAGTTGACACTGCCAACCACCACCTCACTCCCTCTTAATTCCGCCTTCATTGTCCTAACTGTAATCATAAATTTTTTGGTTGCAGAAAATGGCAGATATATTTGTTTCCCACTATATCTTCTCAACTTTGACTTATGGGGCAGGTGTCCTAACTCCTTCTTACTCCTTTAAGCGCATTAATTTTCACACCCCCATCCCATTTGGATTCAAACTCGTAATCTTTTGACCCATACCTTGGTTACTATTACATACATACATATATATATATATATATTTCTTTAATGAAGGACTAAGTTTTGTAAAGCTATTTTAATTAGTACGTACATAGACATATTGCTGTCATACTTTTAGCTTTCTATAGTCATATAGGTACACAAGGGTAAATGCGTCTTGATTTGACACTTGAAAGTCATTGCCAACATCCAACCATTTGTCTATCATATTAAATTAAACTAAACCTAATAATTTATCAAGTGGAGATAGCTATATGAATTTGACGATAACATCACGAACTTAGTGATAAAGGTTAGTTCTGTTAAAATTTATCTCCTTTACGAACTTCATACATATTTAAAGACGGAATCAAACCATAGATATATGGGTGCATAAAAAAAAATATATATAGGTCATTTTAGTAGTTTGGCGAAAATTGAAGGGCAGATTGGTAGGTTCGTCACTATATTAGCCAGTAATCTAGCCATTTCATTCCACAACCCATTGCAAACACAAGAAAACTAGAGAGAAAAAAGAACAAAAGAAAGCAAAAGAATCCAACCCCCCCCCCCCCCCCCCCAAAAAAAAAAGAAGAAAAAGAATGTCTGTCATCACAGATGAAATCAGAGCAAAAGCAACAGAGTATTACACAGGAGATGAAAAGTGCCAAGAGAAATCGAAATTCTTGCTCACAGAGATGGGGTTGCCCAATGGTCTTCTTCCATTGCAAGACATGGAAGAGTGCGGATACATAGAGGAAACAGGTTTCGTGTGGCTCAAGCAAAAGAAGAACTCGGATCACAGGTTCGAAAAAGTCGGCAAGCAAGCTCGATATGCAGCTGAAGTCACAGCTTATGTTGAGAAGTACAAGATCAAGAAGCTAACTGGTGTGAAGGTTAAGGAGCTTTTGATGTGGGTAACCATCAGTGATATCGTTATTGATGATCCAGCTTCAGGTAAGATCACTTTCAAGACCCCAACTGGGCTTTCCAGAACCTTCCCTGTTTCAGCTTTCCAGATCGAGGAGCCCCCGAAACATGAAAACAAGCAAGTGGTGAAAGATGCTGCCATTAATGGTGAGAATGTTGCAGCAGCAGCAAAAGATCAGGACGAAAGCAAAGAAGAAAAAGTTGAAGTGAAGGATGCTTCTGCTGCTGCTGCTGCTGCTGCTGTTGCCATTGGAGAGAATGCAGTTAAGGATCGTGTTGTGAAGAAACAAGTTGAAGTGAAGGAGGTGTGATGATTAATGAACTCATTTTGCAGCAATCTGAAGAGATGGTCAAATGGTGCTTCACTTTTAATTTATGTATTAGTATGATCATTTCTTTTAGTTTCTTTCGCTGCTTAATTATTTTAAATTAAATAAAGAGATTTTTAGCAATATTAGTTTTGACCTAAAGCATCCAGCTATGCGAAGATGGAGTTGCCATACAGTTTCCAGCTTTTGCTGAGCAAAAAACATGCATTTTCTGGTGATGTAATGTTAGTTGTTTTCTAGAAAGAAACTGAAGAAAGAATGAAATCCCCACGTAATAGTCTTGTTTGAATTTCCAGAAGTTCAAGTTGCATCTTTGCTATAAATTAACGCTTGTTCTTTTACTGATTTTGGTGTTCTATCTCTTTCATATCTCAAACCTAAGCCAAGTAGCACACCAGTAGACTATTAACACTGTGGTGTTTAATTATTTAATTTACTGGTGTAATTAAAAGTACTCGCACTTGCGATATACACCAAAATTTTATTTTTGCAATTGGTAATCTTATGATAAGATGCTTTTTTATGTGTAAAAGTATGGTTTGTTTCGAGTTTTATAATATATTTGTGATAAGATGTTTTATTTATGTAATGGTAAAAAATAAAATGAGGATGGATTGTTTATTTTTTATACGATAAAAAGTACGGATTATTTTGAATTTTTATTTGATGTTTTTATCTTTTTATTTCAATAGAATAAACATTTTAAAATAAGATTATCCCAAACACACTAACAATTACCAATATAATATACATCGAATCGAGGTACTTTAAAATTTGCAGTCAGTTAATCCTAAAACAAAGAGTAATCTTAAATTTATCACTTAGCTTTAGCTAATGTTCCCAAACAATATTCTGACATAAATGGCAAACAGATGTCTCAGTAGCTTTGATTCCAGAAGAAACAGAATCAAGAACAGATGACACGCAACAATTCCTTATCTGTAAAGGTTGTTGCAGCTTGCTGCCTTGCTGCCTTGCTGGTCTGGACAATGCCACAGGAATGGATTTTTTTTTAAAAAAAAAAAAAAAGATGCAAACACGGAGCAAACACGATTAAATTGAGGAAAGCTTTTACGTCTAATAAAAAGTAGAAAATGACACCAATCGTTCTAATTTGACACTATGATTAATTCTGCAGCACAAAATCACGATTTCCTACACTTACTGTTGTCACGTCTTTAGTTCAGAATCCTACCTCACTTAAGTTATGTCATTGCCCTACGATAATTGATTTAGGTTGGTTTTTATACCGACTGACTCGTTCAATACACACTTGTTCCATCTACAGCGAGGACGCAGTTCTAATAAGGATCTGTTTAGATTGGTTTTTTTAAAAATATTTTTTTAACAGCTTTTAAAAAATAGTATTTTTTAACAAGTTAAAAATTTTGACTTTAAAAAAAAAACTGTATTTAATCTTTTTTCAAAGTTTTAACTTTTTTAGAAGTCAAATCAAATAGTTATTACAAATTTAATGTAAATTTTTTTCAGAAAAAAAAAATATTTTTTTCCTAAAAAAAGCCAATCCGAACAGGCCCTAACTCTAATACAGATTGAAAATTGTTTTGATTGCTGTTGTTCCAAATCATGGATGAGGGTGTGCAGAGTAAGTAGTGAGCAGAAGTGCCCATGTCCAAGACAATGCCGAGTCCAAGAACATTATCATTATTATTAGATAATTGTACTCATAACGTTGTAATATTTTCGTGGGATTAAGCCCGTGAACAAGTACCCTATTAATGAGTATTTTCAATTCTTAGATAAGAAAGCATAGATTGATGCATCTTTTCTCCAGTTAATGAACTACCTTTGCATGGAAAAAGAAAATGATTCTATTGTTAATACTGCTCATATAGCAAAAGTGCCAGTTAACAAGTACAGTAACACAAAATTCATGGTTAAACAATTTGGTTCAGTAGACATGTTACATCATATATGTACAACAACCTCTATCATTTTGCTCATCTGTTGAATGTTTCTGTAAAGAATAAAGAATGTTTAAGTTAAAAACCTTCGATTTGTTGCTTTTTTTCTCGTAAATAACTAGACAAATTCTCTCCATCCAATAAATGGATATGGTACAGAAATGTCATCTGGACTTGAAGATTATAAAAAGCCAAGCTTCAGAGAAACAACATGAGGATCTCTTTAGACATTTACCATGCTTCTGTGATCCCTCTCAAGATCAGCTCCAGACCTCAGGTTCCATCTTCCATATCATGTGTAAAGGAATCGAAATCTGGATCACATCCAGTCTCATTCATATGCTGGATTAGTATTTCTAGAATCTCATAGACCCACTCTATATGGGAACCAACCTTATCTCCCGCGACAAAACTGTAGACTTGATTCCTCACCTCAACCCAACTTCTGCCAGCCTCTTTCCTGCTACCTGTTCTTCTCATTAGCTTCCTCATCTTCGCATACTCTCCCCACTTGCCATCTGCTGCATATATGTTTGACAACATCAAATACGTCCCTGCAATGTTTGGCCTAAGATCTAACACCTTACTCGCTGCTAATTTGCCTATATCTGGAACCTTATGTGCTTTACAGGCTCCAAGAAAAGCACCCCATACAGATTCATCAGGCATAAATGGCATACTCTCTATTAGCTCGTAAGCCTCCTCAACTCTTCCAGCCCGTCCTAGCAAATCCACAACACAACCATAAATCTCCTGATCAGGGGAAATCTTATAATCATCAACCATTAATCTGAAATATCTTAATCCTTCATCTAGAAGCCCAGCATGGCTACAAGCACCCAAAACTGCCATAAACACAATTCTGTCAGGCCTAATACCAGACCTGACCATCTGATCAAACAATTCAACAGCTTCTACTCCATATCCATGGCTCCCATATCCGATCATCATAGAAGTCCAAGAAACAAGATTTTTGGAGGGCATTTCATCAAAAATTTTGCGTGAATACACAATGTTCCCACACTTGGCATACATGTCGATTAGAGCATTAGCCAATGCCAAGTTCCCTCCAAGTCCTCTCCTTATAATCCCACCATGCACCTGTTCTCCACCACTTGAAACTGCCATATTAGAAACAGCAGCTATGATGGTGGTAAATGTGAAGCAATTTGGACTTACACCTTCTGACTCCATCTGTGAATATATGTTGAGAGACTCATGTGGATCGGACTTCTCATACCCAGCAATTAACGTGTTCCATGTGATCAGATCTCTCTCCGGCATTAAATGGAAACACTGATTTGCTTCGCTTAAACTGTTACACCTACAATACATGTCTACTATAGAATTCATTACAGGAACATTGGACTCATACCCATGTTTGATAATTGCTGCATGGATTTGTTTGCCACAGGTAGACGAGCCAGTTGAGGCACAAGCCCTGACTGCAATAGAGAAGCTAAACGGGTTTGGTTCAGCTTCTTCCTGCACCCCAAGAAATATATGAACAATAATGTAACTTGATCAACCATAATAAACATGAAACTTTCTATCATTTATGTATTGTGGCTTTGCACAGCGAATCAGTCAACTTGCTGATCCCATCCACTACAATGTCCATTCTCTACAATAGCATACTTCACACTTTATCGTACTTACAACATATAAATTACTTGGATTAACTCATTCGCCACTAATTCAGAAAACTATGCTTTACGTACCAAACCACCATATCCACTCAAATTACGACGTTCAGTTCGGAACAGAGAGTGGTTGAGACAGTTTTTTGACGGAGAGGAAAGAGAAACCATAAAACAAGCAAATTAAAGAAGAGGGTGGAACTTAAGTTGTTATCTAATATAGCAAACTACGATTTATTGCATTAAACAAGCAATTCTGGCATCTTTCTTCTTGTGTATAAAAGGTCAATATTTTATTTTATTTTATGGAAAAAAAACCAGGTTAATGCATAATATATCCAAATAATGATATGCCAAATAAGTCATTCAGATAAAAAAGATAATTCACTGCAGATTACACGAAACTCTACGGAGAGTTGGAAAATGTAAGAAAATAAGAGGGTTTTATCTACATACCAATAGCATTTGCTTGAAAGCTTGAAGCCCACCATAGCCATCACCACTGTGAGTAAAACCAGTAATTAACGCAGTCCAAGAAACAGCATTTTTCACTGTAATGTCTCGGAAAACGCGACATGCATCATCCATGGTAGCACAACAAGTGGCGTACATGTCTAAAAGCGCATTCTCAACATACAAGCTCTTGGACATGCCGTACTTGAGCACCAAACCATGAACCATAGCACCACAATAGAGTGAATGAACCGCTTTGCAAACCTTGAGAGCACTAGAAAACGTGAACTCGTTGGGTTTCACGTCAGGACAATCTTTGACCATCTCGCAAAACGTTGCCCACGCGCGTGCATTAAGATTGGATGAAGTGTAGCCAGTGATCATGGCCGTCCATGCAACCACATCTCTTTCAGGCATTTCGTCGAACAGTGTCCGCGCTTCTCGAATTTGGCCCTTCTCGAAGTACGACCTGATGAGATCTGTGGCTAAGATTGAAGGGGCTTTCGGTAAAAATGGTGGGTTCAAATGGGTCGGGCTTGTTTGGGTCCATTGTAGAGAGTTTCGGATTGTTTGAGTTATTTGGAGGCAATGGTGTGATGTAGTACTCGATAGCAGTTTTCTTGCTCTGCTCATTTTCATGCATGGTGAGACCAATGCTTTAACTTGATAGTTATGCAGGAGTGTAATTGTTGAATATTTGATTTCGAATTTACCATGTTTACTTATTGATTATTTAGTTTCAAATTGATAATCTTTTGCAAATGTAAGTGAATTTTGTAAGTAAATCTTGTTTAACTTGCTAAATTTTAAGAATTTCGTGCATGCAGTTTGGTAATTTTTCATTTAGTCAAAAGTACGAGTTATTTAATTTAAAAAGAAAATAAAAATATGGATTTAAAAGTACTACCAAGTCTTTTGAGAAGAGAAGAGACGAAAATATCAACTTCTTTGTTTTATAGGTAAGAATTTGGTGCAAACTTTATGTAATGTTGCATATAAGAAAAAAATTTTCCTTGCTCCACATAAAACGCTGTGAAATTTCAACTATGGTGACTAAAGTGGAAAAAGAAAAAGAAAAAAACTTTTATGTGTTTCTTTTCTCAATTTTGTGAAAAAGAGAGAGTGCAATTTTACAAATATCACATTGACCTAGCTTGCAATAAGAACAATTAAACTTCTAGGCAATTAAGTACAGAACATAATCCATTTTGCGAGACAGTTAACAGTAGGAATCACCAATATTTACTAATTTACAAGGCACTTTTCCATTCTCTACTGCCACGGAAAAGTATTCCAAAAATAATAGATTAATGTACAAAACTCTAGTTATAAGACATGATTCAAAAAGAGAGAGAAAATCATACAGCATTACCTTTTATTTTGCCAAAATATAAGAATAAAAAAAAAAGGTTCTAACATCCATAAATGTACAAACTTGGGAGGAATATGAAAACTTTTGCAAATATTCTCTTTGAATATACAGACAAGAAACCTTTTAGGCCTTTGTTTGCAACTTCTAATCCCATCAACTATGACTATTGATGGGATAATGATGTAACGAATCAATGACAATACTACAATTATTTTTGTATCATGAATCTATAGAAGTGTTATATTGTTGGAGAGGTCTTCCTCCTGTCCTATCCTAACTACATGCTGTACAGTCAGAAAGGTCTTTTTCTTTCAGAAGTATAGTGTGATCATACAAGAATCTGAGACCTGGCGGCGCCTCGAGAACATTTCTTCCTCCCAGATTTGTTAAGAGCGCAGACACATATCTCGAGGAGATCATAATCTTCTTCCCAGAACAACATTGAAGCCGTCTCTGGATTTTCCAGGAGCGTTTTAGATGTTAGAAATCCAGCTATAGACCATGTTTGATACAGTCGGGACTGCTTTCCTATAAACCTCCCACTTCTGGTGTCATAATACTCAGGCCAACGGTCAGCAGGCAACCTTTTCTCAGCTAAATCAACTGCTCTGCGTGCCAAATCTGTTCGGCCCATCTTCATGCAAGCCAAAGTGAACTGAAAGAGCAAATGATAATCTTTCAGGACAGCTGAGCAAGCAACAAATATATGCAAACTAAGGGAGCAGAAGAAAATGCGTTAACACTATGCAAGAACATTCTAGCGTAGGGCTTCAGAGGTACAGAGAATAATCATGCCTAGGATGTAAAATGATTCTTCGAGGACACCTTGCATTCTGACATCAAAATATACAATGGCTGAATTGCAACTCGATCTATCCCAAGAAAAAGCCAAAAGGTGCACATAATCATTCGTTATAATGTAAATCAACAAACCTAATCTAGTATTACCTGCCAAAGAAGTGTAGGCCAAGATCCCCCATTGTGATATGACCAAGGCCTGCAAGATTCAACAAGGTACCTTCAGAAAATTTGCATGGACATTATAATCACCCACTTCTCATCATTTGCTTTACGCTTTGAAACAGGCCCCATGCGCATGCACACACATACAAGAGAGTGTATATGTAGAAATCATCACACGTGTTATGCATGTGAACAAAAGACACAAGTCTATTTAAATGAAATAAAGACTCATACATACCAAGAAGAGCACCATAAATAAGCTATTTCAATTTTACGTGTGAAGAGGAAGCATGAACAAAAAATCAAAAAATAGGTTTATCTGCAATGAACAACCATAAGTTCGCTCACCAAAAAATTATCTTGCTTTCATAGTAGCACCTGCTTACTTGTTCATATGCATAATAGTATGCTATGTCAACCAAAGAAAAGGAAAGAAACAGAAAACAACACCAAAAAGTAAAGTAAGAGAGGAAAAGTGCAAAATGGGCTGCCAAGAAAACTCACGTATTCTTTGGGTCACTCCCAGTGATTATGCGCCACTCTTCATATTCCAAAGCAGGGTAACAAATCTTAAGAGGCATTTGACCCACGAGATCATCCCACTTGGCTTCAATCAAATTCAGAATACCCTCATTTTGCTTTGGTGTACCCAAAGACGAAACTACGGACCAGAGGTTTCCAAGAGTGAAGAACCTAAAATCCATATGCGCTGGCTGCAGGTTGCCAATAAGAAACCCACCTTTCTCAGGAATCCAATCCATTAACCATTGAGGAATTTGTTCTGGGTAGATATTGAACTTGTTAATTGCATCTGTCGAATATTCCTCAGTTTTATATCGATAGATTTCATTTATCTTCTTCATGTCAATCCAATAATATGCTCTGATGTGAAATGATAAGGCACTGAGTCTATTGTTAATGGCCCTAACCAAATTCTTGGATCCTTCATCCAAGACAAGCATCTCGCGTGCACATCGAAGAGCTGAATAAAATAAAGCCTGCATTGTAGGAATCCTTAAGTTAACCAAGGTTCATGCAAGATACAATTTAATATCAATGCCATCAGATCGAGATTAACATAAGATTAGTGTGAAAGAACTATGCGATGATAAACAAAACAGAGAATGTGTAGCTTATACTATGTCCAATACCATAGAATAGTTTACACATAGAGAAAATTGAAGATGCAAGAACTTAGCCAGCCTCCCAAGGAGAACATTTGATGTTAGAGGTTAGAGAAAATTGAAGATGCAAGAACTTAACCAGCCTCCCAAGGAGAACATGTGATGTTAGAGGTCATAAACTGAGTACTATTTTCATTCTTCCATATGGAAAATAAAACATTGAACAGTCAAAATACCCCAAAATTCTACAAAAAATTTCTGATGAACAAAAAGGATGCTTCAAGAGGAAATAGCAACATATTCATACTTGGATTTCCAGGGGATGACCATGTATGCCCATACGCCTATCTATCATGCAGGATCCATCAGTGACCAGCAAGGATGGAAACATATCAAATCCATCAGACAAGCACAGATTTAATATCAGCTTTATGCCAGTCTGGACATCTACTCTTTCTTGCAAGCCATAGTCACCAGTTATCTTCCCGTAAGCCCTCAACAGGATAATCCACCATAACCCTATATAAACCAAAAGGACAATAAAAATCTTAGCAATTCATTTGATGCAAACAACAGAAAAGCACCACAATTCGATGTTCACAAAGAACGCTTTTTCCCTTTCTTTTCTCCTGTCAGTTTTGGCATTTTTCCATTCTGTTGAGTGATTTATTTGTAAATGATACAAAGATAGAAAGATAGAAATCCTCAAGATGAAATGGCAGAAAGAAAATGATCAAAATGGTTACCGTTTAGTTGATTAAATAACAGCAACATGAGCAAAGGAGATATATACTTACCAGAGTCAACAGGTGCAACCCGGCCAATAGCTGATTCTCCAAAATCTGGGTCTAGAACTTCTTCAGACTTGTTTTCGTCAAGAGGCACAGTTCTGACTTTAAAACTTGCGGGCATCAATCCCTGCCCCGGACTATAACAGTCTACAGTTTTCTCCCAACTCTGAGAACAAACAACCACATATGTCGGAAAGTGGGTGAGAAAAAGAAGACAGATGTTGCAAATTGCAATTCATACTTTTAGACAAAGAAAGAAAGCAAACAAGAAAAAAGAAGGAAAAGACCACTTATCATAAGTGGTCAACTAAATACTATCTACCATTATCCATATAAATATGACACTTAACCTCTGCTCTCTTGGGTCCCTTAATTTTAATTACAAAATGGAAATCAGGAATTGAATTCATTATAGGATGTATTTATCTTTTTTAGAAGATGGCATGCCACCACTCGGGACCAAATTGGTTATTGGGCAATGAAAATTGTAACAAGTGTGCCTGAAGCTATTCTTGTAATAGGATCACCTTTTGTAGAATTATTGCGTGGAAGTGCTAGTGGGAGACAATCCACTTTGACTCGTTTTTATAGTTTACACACTTTTGTATTGCCGCTTCTGACTGCAGTATTTATGTTAATGCACTTTCTAATGATACTCAAACAATACTTCTGGTCCTATATATAGAAGATATATCATCGATATTTGTAATCAATCATTTTTCACTTGGAGGAGGAATACTAGTATTTCATTGCTAAAATATGCATTATTGAAAATGCAAGCACAAATGGTCCCTCAACCTGTGTCTTCTTCCTCTTTCAATAGTTACACGTTATATAGTTCTTAAGTGCAAAGCTGCCACATCCAGGACATGCTCTAGAAAAGAATATTAAGTTCTTACACGTTATATAGTTCTTAAGTGCAAAGCTGCCACATCCAGGACATGCTCTAGAAAAGAATATTAAGTTCCTCGAGTGAAGGACCCCATGTTAGTGCTCTCAGCAGCAGTATGAATGCCATACTGCAGTATCAACAAAATGTGTAATCATCACATTTTTCATTAAACATTAAGTTAGTAAGCTTAGTACAAAGATTAAAAGCCAATCATGGACCCCTCATTTTAAAAGCTCATATTACTTCGTTCAGAAAATTAAGCAAGTTATCTCTAAGGATACTCCATCCAACTGATGATGTGTCAGGTCCATAATGAGCATGGAGCCTCAGAAAAAAATGTTGTATCTTGGGTTAAGTGACAGAATGGTCCTTCATACATTTTGTTATAGGAAAAGTTATGCCTGTAGCTTTTATTTCACAAGGAGGTAATGTTGCATAGTGAAAGTAAGCATATTATTAACTTTCAGAGAGGATATACCAACATGGATTTGCCAAATGAAAAATATGAATTAAATTGGAAGGGTAGAAAATATTGGTCAAGCAAGGATTGAGTCCTATAGTGGTGTAGTGTCTGCTGCTCCGAACAGCTGAAAGTGCTATATGCAAATCAAATAAGAGAAGGATAAACTTAACCATTCAATTTTAGGCAAATGGAAAGCACAACTCAACAACAATCGACCACCTCATTTCAAATGCTATGCAAGATATGAAAGCATGACCTAAGATGCTTCACCCTTTCCAAGGAAAACATATGACTGCTGCAGCATGTGAATATGCCACATAACTTTTATACTTTCTTGAAAAGGTAACATTTATATTCAGAAAGAAGAAATTTCGCAACTCTAACAATTCTTCAAGTTAGAACATGAAACAAAATCCATCAATTTTACAACAAGTTCATGACAATGATCCGTCGGATACCTCAGCCCGTCAAGTAATCACAACCAAATTGACTCTTCAAGCCTTCTCAACTCATTATCAGATTCAATATGCACTAGTAGATTTAAGTTACAACATCCGCAACCATAATCTCACAAGCCTATGTAGCTAGTACTCAACATATGAACCATGATTTTGAGGCTGACATGGATTAAAACCCATTAAGTTGAGCACGAACAGTGCAATTTCGGAAACTTAATAAACAAATGTCCAAATAAAAACACCATAACAAATATTAAACTAATGCGCAAACAAACATTTCAAACAACAAAAGACCATAACAAGTACTACATCAATATAAACAAAAGGCCATAACAAACTAAAATACAATGCTAATTACCTGCAATTGCAGGGTATGAAGGAGAAAGTTCCTAACAATTTCCCCCTCTCCTTTGAGCAAAAAGGCGAGGGCCGAGGGTATAAAATCCCTTATAAACACCTGATCATAATTGAGAGGCAACTTATCATTAGGATCATTAGCAGCCACAGTTCCCACAGGGCTTCCACAATAAGTAACAACCGCGTTCCTCAGCAACCTCCAAGCCTCCTTTTCAACCTCTGATTCCTCTCTAATGCCACTCTTCACCACCTCAATTCTCTCGTTATTTACGTCTTTGCCATTAACCTCCACATTAGTTTCCTCACCTCTAGCAATATTCTCATCAAGATCAATCTTTTCCACCACCAGAGGCTTCACATTGAGCCCACCCTGCACATAAATCCTCTCAAAATTCTTGTCATTTACACGGGTCTCAACCGAGGTAGAAAAATTCCTCACATTTGAAGCCACACTTGCGATCACATATAGGCCTCTGTTTGCACCATTGAAGTTACAGGCGCTTGTAAAAACCCTAGATTGACCCCAATTCAAATTGGACCCAGAAAATGGATTCTGGGTGGGATTCATAACGCTCCCAAGACCCGAAATTTGACATGGGCATGGGTTAAGTACCCGGGTCTGGTGGAAACTGGATTCGGTTCTGGAGGAAAAATTTGATCTCGGAAAAAATCGACCAAAAAATTTTGTCTTTTTATTAGGTAATAGAAATCTGTAACAGGGTCTGATTGCCATGAAGCTTGGTAGTCGCATGGCACAAAAGAATCAAAATTATGGAAAGAATTTTAACGTCGTAGTATCTATGTTTGTGAGGAGAGAGAGAGAAAATTAAAAAAAAAAAAAAGGGAAGAAAATCTGCTTTTGTAGATGGATTATGTTTTAAGAATTTTGTGTGTGTTTTTTTTGAGTATGCTAACATGTAATTTCTTGGAGAGGAAGGTGTTAATAGAGGGAAGAAAAGAGATGAGTCTTTTGGACAAGTTGTGGAGAAAAGTAGGGGGTCTTTCAGCTTATATACTCGTGACATTTGAATTTCCATTTTGAGGTCTGCAGTCGAAGTCACAAGTGTGTGTGTATATATATATATATATATATATATATTTCTAATTCTTTCCATTTTTGAAGGTGGTAAATTCCATGGACTGTTTTAAAAGAAGAAGAAAAGAATTGCGTATATAAAAAACAATATAGGGAGAAAAGAGGATAATATTTGTTCCCTTTTGGAGAAATTCTTCGAACATTTTATCCTACTAATAAACGAATTATTTATTTAATTTTTTTTTTGGATTACTGATGAAGCCAAACTTAAATGATTTATGAATACAAAATGCCCATTTAATGATAATGTTATCGCATTACACCCATCAAACTCTCATTTTGGCTTGATTTATTACTTTAAGAAAAAAAAAAAAAAGAACCCATCATTTTAGCTTTCAGTTACCCATTGGTTCTCTTCGTGTTACTTCTTGAGTTCTATTACATTGATATTTAATCGTAAAATGTAAAAGTATAAATCGTCAAATGTGGCAACTATACCTGCTTTAGCGTGGACAGAGAGTAACACGGTTCTGTGAAATTATATTTTTACATTATATTTAAAACAAACAATTTACAAGGTGTTACTCAATTTGTTTGACCAAAAACCCACGGGGTAGACAAACTTGTCTGTTTGCGACACGCACCCCTCAGATCAGCAAATTACGAACCACCCATTTATTTTTTAATTCAACGTTTGATATGGTTCGGTCGAAGATTTTCCACGAATATTTTTCGGATGATGGCGACAATTGCTTGTGTCTTGCGACCGTGTAATGCAATGTTTCCACCCACTAGTTTAGGTAGCTTCGGACTTTCGTGAAACAGTTTAAACACTCTTGCATAGATATTTAAATTTCACTATGTCATTATGACGAAATAAAACTATTTCAATTTCGAAAAGGTCACGAAGAGCATTGCACTAAATCAAAAAAATAATAGTACATTAGTTGATATTTGTAGAATTAGCGTTCTTATATACAAGTAAAATCAATTAGGAAAAGAGAATTTATTCGAATTACACATGTAAAAAAAAGAAAAAAAGAAAAGAAAAAGTTAAAAGCCATGGGGAGGGTCAAGACAAGACTCTTGTGAAGCCCCATGCTTTTCTTTTAGGGTTCATTCTCATCCCGGGATTGACCAAAATTTACAAGGCAAGCCCACGAATGAAATTGCGGAGCAGCGAGCCTACAGCACCAATCAAGTCTTGGTCTTTATCCATATTAGAATTACTACATCCACTTATATTGTCCGAAAATGACCAAATAATCAATATTTTATAGTAATTATTACACATTATGAGAAGTCCAAAATCCCAACCAGTTATAGGTAGGAATTGTTTGTCAGACTAATATGAATAGGGCGCAAGTATAAGGGCCTGATTTATGGCCTGTTTGGAATAGTCTTATTTGAAATCTGAAATCTGATAAGCATATTATTTGATAAGTGTCTGATGTGAAAAAATTATTTGGTTTGGAGCCTTAATAGCATAATCTGAAATGCTAAAATAAGCTAAATTGATCAAAATGCCCTGAAATGTTTAATAATAGAATTGATTGGTGAATAACTATTATAAATTTACTCTACAATTGTTAGTATAACCTATTTTGACAAAAAATAACCCTTTTGCGTCATCGCATGTATTACTATAATGTAACTAATTATAAAATTAAAATTCAAAGAAGTATTAAATAAATTTAAAAAATTATATAAGTGACAACAAATTTAAAAGGCAATCTTGGTATTAAGCTAAAAACATGAGGGCAATAGTGGAGAGTAAAGTTTCATTAAAAATTCCTAAAATTCTAGCCGTGTCCCATATAAGCAATAAGATGGCTGATTATTGCTTAAATTTTTGCACTATAAATAAGCCATCTTAAAATAAGCATCTTATTATAAGCACAAAACAAACATGCTTTTTTGGATAAGATGTAAAATAAGAAAAGTTGCTTATTATAAGCTGTAAACAAACACAGCATTAGATTGATTCTTTTTTTTTTTTAATGAATAAATTTCTTTTCACAAAGGTATTTAGATTAAATTTAAAAAAAAAACTTAAATTTCAACTTTTTCTAAAAGTCAAAACTTTAACTTCTCAATAAAGTATTTTTTAATTTTTTTTTATAAAAAATATTTTTAAAAAAAAAATCAATTCAAACGATCTCTGAAAAGGCCTACTCGTAAAGTACTACATAGAAATGCAAACAAGCATAGAAGAATCCGAGTTTCTGATGCATGGGGCAGCAGAAAAGGTCGAGACAATTAAGCTGCAATGGAAGAACAAAAGCCTGTTCAGTTAAGTATATTTTTAAGTGCTTATACACAACTCATGCTTATAAGTAAAAAGTTACTTATACGCAAATTATGATGTGGTACTTTTTTAAAGATAAAATAATCTTTTCATTAATTTGACCAATTAACTTGTAAGTCATTAAAAAAAAAACCTAGTAGATTGATGCCTTTTTTTTTCCAGCTTATAAGCCATCAAAAAGTACTTATAAATTGTGTTGCCAAACACATAAATTATCCTTTTGGTTTATAAGCTAAGCCAAACAGGCTCTAAGATGAGTAGAATTTGATAAAATGCGGATAAAAAATATTAGGGTAGTCTGCGTAAGTTCGGAGAAAAGATGGGAAAACTTACAGTTAATTAGAAAAAGAAAAAAAAGAAGCAATCGAATTCCTAACAAGTTACGTAAAAAAGTAGAGAGATTAAATAAAGCAAAATTGGATAAAAAATTATTGAAGAAATTTAGTAAGCAGCATGTACAAAGGCTTTCAGTGATCGGAACTCTCACACATAGCCTCTACCATGAGCTATCATATTTCTACAAAAATATGTAATACATATTTGAATTATTCCAAATATAAAGATCAGGTACAAATCAAACCACACTAAATGCTGACTGTATGGTAGACGACATTCGAGAAGCAAGGGTCTGCGTGGCAAATGCCTGAAGCTGCTTCTTAGCATCTGGAAATCACCAGCAAAATGTTTTAATTACGGAGAATTAACAAAATGAAACATCGTTAAGGCGATGAGTACATTATTCCGGAAGCAAAATATGAAAGACAGAACTCATATAGAGATGTAATTATATTTGCATGAATGAAATAATCAATCAGAGAAGTAACATCAGGATAGGCGAACTAATACAATGTCGGAAAATTCTTTTTAAGATGCAGAAGTGAAAAAATGGGTAGCAGCTACTTTCGCACCAACTACAAGGATCATCAGCTATTGCAATAGTATGTGATCTAATCTTAAACATCCTTCATCCTTGTATTTAACTGTCAATCTGTTGCAATATGCACAATACTAGATTAGGAATCTACTAATTTCTTTATTTCCCAATTAAGGGCTAACATCAGATGCCTCTAAATGAGAAGGCTCACTAGACAAGCAAATGTTTTCTCAAATATGAGTCCCAGGAGCCAATATGACTTGCATGTAATGTCCAGGGAAAATTAACATACAAACAATGAATAGCACCCAACTAAGAAAAAAAGAAGCATGAAGCACACCTATTATACATATCTGTAGTAAAATGTGCAAATTCAAATATAGATGCTACAATTATTTCCTGTCTCCTAAAATTTTGAGATGTTCAAAGTTTTAGTCTGCAAACCTTTGCGGCATCTAGTAAAGCCAATGATATTTGCAATGCTGAGGGTCAGACAAACTCCAACAACAAGGCAGTAGTCAGCTTGAAACCTTATGAGAGAGAATATCCCCAGGAAGATCCAGGCAACAGCCTACAAAAAAGAGTGTGACTATTAGGTGCCTAGCATGAGCTCAACTAAAAGAAGAACGCGTTGGAGGTTGATTTTTCATATGAAGCTGGATAGACATAGTCAACAGAATGGAATCCATGCACAAATCTATGAAATGACATCCAATCTATATTTGTGAAATTTTCTACTAAAGCAGACTTTTAATTATAGCTACCAGAAAAATTCAGCTACAAATATCTATCAATCAATTTTTAATGAGAATATATAATTGAGCAGTTAGTTGAAACATTGATCTTTCCCAAACATATTCACTGATTGCTTTATATTCACACATTGAGAATGCAGATTACGAACTTATAGAACATAACTTTAATTACTTACTGTGAGATATAAGGTCCACCAGAACAGCCAGGAATCCTTCTTATTCATCCGAGCCATTGACTGGAAAAGGACAAGGATTAAATATATAGGAAACATTTGCAACTAAAGAATCATAATTGTCTATAACTGTTAGAACTTAGAAGATATCAATGGTGTTATTAAAGATGAAGATACAAATAAAGTAGACCAAATCATGATCACTCACCTCTTGGTCAAGGCATTCAAACCTCCAAACACTCTCACCATTATCATCTATCTCATTCCACCACCTTAAACCCACCAAAATACGCCCACTCACATTCTTGACAACCCAAAAATCAAGAGCCGCAAGGAGAACAGTGACCACAAAAATGATGACAAAACTATCAAAAAACAAAGCTGAAAGTATGTAAAATGCCAAAGCCGAAGCCTGTCCAAATAGAAGAAAATCATCAATGCACAGTAAAGGAATCCACAATACACATCTGAAGTGACAATTGATATTTATCGTACCTTGAAGAGCACATGAAAGAAGCATATCTGAGGGTGAGCATAGTTCTCCCCTTGAGGCTGTGAAAAGTGAACAAAAGAAACAATAGATTTAAGATAAGCATTTCCTTTTGTTCCTTCTTTTCATGTGGGATGAAGGGGCCCATAGGCGCCCCAGGGAGGGAAGGGAAACCAGTGGTGTGAAGCACAAAATTAATTCATCAGATATTTCTCTATGATCCTCAAGAAACAAAACCTGAGTATTTTGGCAGACAATCATTACATTCTCCAACAAAAATGTAATGATCTAGGATTAAAATCCTATCAACATATTTGAGTCTAATCAATTCGGCCAAAACACTTAAACCATTGAAGAATAATAATACTGATTACTGACCCCAACACTGAATCCTAATCCCGCACAGAACTAAAGTGGTATGGGGTGTTACACAAAAGGAGACAAGAAAAAGAAGAACCCGGGGCAGGGGTGGCAGGAAGGGGAAGGAGAAGGAATTTCACAGGGAAAAGATTGCAAAATTTCCATATTGGCACCTCTTCTCCCCTTCTCCTGCAAAAACCTATTTCCTAATTCGAGCCATGGAACTAGCCTTTTGTTATGATTTACATTTAACGTAAGACTGATGTAAATTTCATAAATAGTTGAATAGATACTGCACATACAGGAATGGTTAAGATTTCTCTCTTATATCAATATGACAAGAGAACTAGTGATGCGAGAGGATCCTAATCCATCCAATAAACCCCGAAATGAATCCGACCTCCCCCACCCGGACATCATCGGAGATTTGTGCACCTCGCCGTTCTAAACATAATAATCTATTGATCTTCATATATTCCCATTTCACATTCCAAGTCTAACAATAAATTGTGGATATATTCCTTCCTCAAAATCCCAACAAACTGACATTATCGCATCCAACACAAACCCACATGAAATTACAGATCTAATTTAAATTTACATACATACATATAATACTGAATTACAATTTTAAATCCAACCGACAGATCTATCACGCAACAGAAACAATAACCAATTGCATCATAAAAACAAATATCAAATATCACTATGCATAATCTAACAAATTCTTCCGTCACCAAATTCACAAAATCAGGCAAATATATACATGTGTGTGAGTTTCACATACAATAATTGATACTTACAGGGTGAAAATCCATTTTAGAAGATTTGATCTCAGAAGTCTTTTCGCATCAGCTGTATAAACCTATTTTTTTTTCACTCAATTCATTCATGGCGAGTAAATCGTTGAATTCGTGGTCAGCTGTTTATGCTGTTTGGTGATCCAGTGTTTTCGTAATTGCAAAAAGCGTACTGAATTATGTAATATTTACAATTAGACCCCGTATAAATTTTGACCTCGAGATTCTTCCCCTTTTCTTTCGTTTAATTTCACTAAGCGCCCACTATTAATTACATGTAATCAGCTCAAGCTCTTTATAAATTCTACCAGAAAAAAAAAAAAATGGTTTTGTATGATTTTTTGGGTTGTCCTGCGATATGGAATTTTGGACTGAGCAGTATATGGAGTGAGGCAAATGGTGTCAATTTTGTGTTATTTTTCAAAGTTATGATTTTATTGACGATCTACTTTAAGACTATAGTATCCACTGACCTGTAAATTTTTTTTATACCAGAAGAGTAACATATGCCCGAACTTACCTTAGTAGATTAATGGTGATTGTCACAATTTCATAGACATCTTGCATCAGATGAATGCTCGAATTTTAGAAATGAGTATATTTTGATTTTGGTCTAATTGATATTTTAATATTTTGGTTGTTTGATTATTAGAATCAATAAAGTTTTTAATTCAATTCTATTCAATCTATTCAGTTTGGTCATTAATCGAATACCGACCCAGTCTCACGTGTCAATCCTTAACATACCATCAACTAGTGTTTTTTATTATTATCAAGTCTACTATCTATTGCTTCTTATGCATTATTTATCATCTATTATTTATTTATAGTTTATTTATTTATTAATTAATTTCGATGCTTAAAATATTTATTTGGGAATTCATGACTACATTCTTCGTTTATTATCTAAAAGCAAATATGACAAAAGAAATTGCCATCTACTATTGATAACAATTAACCCGTTTACAATACAGGGTTATTACAAAAAAGCTTTAGCTTTAACTGTTTTTAGTCTTCCTCCACAGAGCATGTTTAAAAATGTTTAACAAAAGTAATTTGAATGAAATCTTAAAATTTAATTATAAATTTTTTAGAGTAATATCTGTGAACTCTAAAATAATTTATCTTGTGCCTTTTTTCTTTCTGTTGGGAATATACATATTTTATACATAAAACTAATAATTTATCCTGTGTCACTCTTGATTTATTTATTATTTATTTATAATGAGTTAGACTATTTTTAAATCACGTTAAATTTGACACTAATTCTTATTAGGCCGAAAACAATTAGCCTAATCATGTGTCACTGTCGATTTCTTTGATCACATCCAACCTAGCTTGTCAATTGTTAAAATGACAAAAGTACACAAAGCTGGACATGTGTTGAGACTTTCATGGCTCTGGTATCACTGTAATAACAACATTCCACCTTCTCATACGGCGGCTTCTTTATTTCCAGCACATTCGTCCCGTCTTTCAACATACAAAAAACCACATATTTCCAGCACATTTTCACTCTTCTTGATTTGAAGAGCAAAAAAAAAAAAAAAAAAAAATGGCTCCTGATGCTACTGATGAGGCATCATCATCAACAAACCCAACCAGCAAAACCAGTCCGGCTAGCCGTGCCTACGTTACGTTTTTGGCTGGTGATGGTGACTACGTGAAAGGCGTAATAGGTTTAGCCAAGGGGCTGAGGAAAGTGGAGGCTGCTTACCCACTGGTGGTCGCCGTTATAGCCGGCGTCCCCGACGATCACCGCTGCTTGCTGGCTAGTCAGGGTCGTCTAGTCCGTGAGATTGAGCCTGTCAACCCTCCTGGAGAAGAGACTTCATTTGCTTGGGCTCATTATGCTATCAACTACTCCAAGCTTCGCATCTGGGGGGTGAGAAGTTCAATTTAACTCTAACCTACAGAGAAAAGCTTTTGTTTTAAGACTTTCTCGGATGCGTGTGGTTTGTCTGTTTTCTGTTTTTATTTTCACTAAAAAATAAAAATAAAAACAAAAAATTCTCTAGTTTGTATAATACGTGTAGTGTGTATAGTGTGCCTTGTATGTAATTCCATACACTATTAAACCCTAAACTCTAAACCATATTTTTCTAGTCCTCATCTCTTGGAAAACAAAAAATCTTTGATTAAACCTAAGCCTCTGGATATGTTAACTAGATTTGGCTGCAATTTGCAGTTTGTGGAGAATGAAAAGATGATATATTTGGATGCGGACGTTCAGGTGTTTGAGAATATAGACCACCTCTTCGGCTTGGAAGATGGTTATCTCTATGCAGTGGCAGACTGCGTGTGCGGGATCTGCGGCGAGCGCTGCTCGGAGACGCTGGATTGGCCGGAACCCCAAGTTTACTTCAACGCCGACGTGTTTGTTTTTGAGCCTTGTGTTTCCACCAACAATGAAATGTCCAAGCGCCTCAACAACACCCCTCCAACCCCATTCGCCGAGCAGGTACAAGTATATTTAATTACTACTAATCACGAGTAGCTCAAGAAGCAGGCTTATAATGCCCCGTGTAACACACATGCATGCAGGGCTGTATGTGGTTTTATTTGATTTTATTTTAATCATATTTTTAAATTAAATCAAAATCAGTTCTTTTATACCTTTAAAACAAACTATCTGATTTTTTATCAAGTATAATGACCTAGGGTAACCGACATATTTAAGTTAATTTAGGTTAGTTTGGCTTGATTTTCAGTTTTTTTGAAAAAAATAAAATAAAAAAACCCGGGTTTCATAATAAAATTTAAAAAAAGAAAAAGAAAAACAACTCGATCTACTATCATTAATGCAAATAACAAAACTTATTTATGGTCATAGAATTTTACCATTAAAAAAAACATAATTGCAGCAATATTTTGGTGATTAAAGTTTAGAAATTATAGCCTTGAAGTTAACAATTTGACACCACTTATTAACATTACAGTCCAATGCTTAAAAAAATTATGTTGGATTAATTTTGTCAGATTCACTAACTCATGTACACCCCTACATGCAAGTTATCTTGTGTACGTATGATAATTATTAGATTCTTTTAGAGTTAGTACGCAAGAGTTTCGTCCACTAGACTGGCATTTATTCCTGCATTATAACACTCATTGGAACGTATGTCGGATTTCTTGAACATGTTCTTCAAGGACATGTAACGACCAATTTCACCTACATACAACTTGATGGTGGCTATGTTGTGGCGGCATATGGAGTATGTTGAGCTTGACAAAGCAAAAGTTGTTCACTACTGTGCTGTGGGCTCAAAGCCATGAAGGTACACTGGCAAGGAAGAGAACATGGATAGAGAAGATATCAAGATGCTTGTTAACAAACGGTGGAACAAATACAACGATGAGTTACTAGATTACAAGAATATGTTATGCGTCCCAGTCCCGGTTTTCATTTAATTTTTTTAGTTTTGGAAAGTAAATAGTTGTCTAGGTTTTTTAATTACCGAAAGTGTTAATACAATAAATAAACCGATATTCCTTTTACAAGTTTAAACTTTTAGATGAGTAATCACTTCAACGTGGTATCAGAGCGTGGAAATCAAGTGGTCTTAGCTGTAAAACTCACTACCACCTATTTGAAAACATTCACTCTAAGTTTTCAATGTTTTTATATTGAGCAACTATATAATATCATATTAAAATTATTTTCTCATATAAAAACTTAAAATTTGTAAAAAAATATTAATATATTTATTGATTATATTAATATCAGATATCCATGGTTAAATGTTAGCCGGCATATACCACTGAGTGGCTTAGAGAACCCGGCCCCCACCCCCTTCGTCTTATGTCGGTCGGGTGCGTGGCATGCGTGTAGACGTATTTTTGTTCAATTGAGCAAAGCAAACTTGGGTTGAATTGGGAAAAAAGACATCGAGGTCTCTTGTTTTAGGTATTAAACTAAACTGGTTTATCCGTTCTTTTTTTCTTCACGAAATTGGAGGAAAAAGACGTTAAAGTCCCTTTCTTTTGATATTAAATCGAACGGGTCCTTTTTTTTTTCCCCCCTCTTTTTCAAGTCTCTTTATCAGTTAAAAGTCAACAAAAAGGTTAGTTTTCTTAAGATGATACCATTTATGTTAGGTAAATGCCCAAATGGCATATTATTTTTTTTTGTTTTAAAATTTTTTTTTTTTGCATAACTCATTCACCACTTTGTTATCCAAAAAAAAAAAAAAAAATCTCAAGGGCTATGTAACCGTACGAAAAGTTCCAAAAACATTCTTTCCAAAAAATATAAATTTTTATTACATATGTATTTTTGTCATGCCATAAGGATGCATTCCCTCTTTTTCTGAAAAAATATGAATTTATATGATTTATCTTTTTTGACTATGCAGTTCACAAATATTCATGGTTAATTTTATCATAATTAATAGAATTAAGAGCATTTTAAAAGTATTTACAAAAATGGATTGGACTTTTTCTTTTTTTGATAAAAAAAAAACTCTGAAACTTTTCAAGCGATCAAATAACTCTTTCCATTTTGAATTTTCTATTTCTGATCAAATGAATTAGTGACTGAATAATCATGCAAAAAAAAAAGAAGATAAAATGAAAATATTATATTTTTGTCTTATTATTTATTTCATTAAGAACTTAAATGGTATTTCGTGAAAGTAGTTAGGTTTTCGTTAACTTACCTACGAAGAGAAAAAAAAAAGAATTATGCTTGGTATTAATACCTAACAATATAAAGAAACTGAATGTCATTTTTACGGCGAAATTCATCTTGGAGCATAAGACTATGGGCAGATTGGTCATTGGTATACTGGACCAGAGCTTATAAGCCTGAACAGTAAAAAATTCCTTTTACACACTTTTTAACGTTAGAGTTTATAAGCTCCAAAATAAGCAAAGCTAAACAGGCGGCAAATCTTGTCGAACGAAGATAATTTGCATGGCGCATATGGGATTCACCTGATATTCATACGTGGACATGTTCGCAAATGAAACTATTTGCATGGCGCACATGGCACACCACGTGGAATGGCTCACATACCCATGGGAGATTTCTGATAACGTTCCAAAGTTCCCAAATGAAAACTCGCCGCGTTTCACTAGCAGTGCCATATTTGCAAGTTGAAGTATCTAACTAGCGTCTCTCAATATTTCATATTTAAATTTGGACTCGATTGAATTGACCAAAATACCCCTGCATAAATTTGGGACACATATGGAGATCAGGAAATATTTTTGATCGATTTTGCAAGCAAATGTGCCTCTGCAAATTGGCATGCCTATAGAAAAAAATTGAATCACGTCCAAAAAAGAAAACAAAAGTACTAATGATTTCTAATTAATAAATTTAATGATTTTCACCAATTTAAGCTAGGCTATGCATACAAATAAATTACCAAATAAAAAGATAAGAAAATGGAGTTGAAAATTAAGCTCACTTCTTAACAGGTGAAGAAGATAATTTTCTTCTAAAAAAAAAAAAAGCAACAAAAACGGGAAGCTTTGAAGTTGAAGGTATGTGTCAAAGTTTATATTTTTATATTATAAAAAAATGATTGTTATCAGTAAGATATTTGTATATTTATTGATTGAATCATTTGAAAAGAAGTCAAGATTTGAAGAAGGGTTCAGTGCATTTTGAAGAATGTTCGAGAAGGAAAAAGAAAATTTGAAGGTACGTCAAGAAAATGTTAATATTTTATATTTGTAATTATCTTGTAAATATATTAGTAATCATATTGTTTTATGGATTGTCCATACAAGTAATTATATAGATGAAATTGAAATTAATTGAGGAATAATTATTAATATTCTATCGTCATTAATAATTGATGTTATTAATATGTTTTTGATGGGGGGATTTAACCAAAAAAAAAAAAATTGAAACAAAATTTGAAGGTATGTGAAAAAAAAATGGTGCTCATATATGTAAAAAAACAGGTGCTATTATGTAATAACTGATATTATAAATATAATTTACGATGAGGAATATAGTCAAAAAAATTGAAAAAAAATGTAATGCTATTGTGATAGTTAATGTACATATGTCATGGAATAGTAGTGAGTCTCATCTGTTTTTCCTTTTCTAGTTATAGATTGTGGTGTTGAGTCAAAGCTTGAAGCAATGGAAGATAAAAGTGTCAGAAGGCTGAGAAACAAAGCTGATCAGATATTTCTCTTGAGCCTCCTCTCTTTCACATGGTTGGTGTATCTTTAACATTCCCAGGAATCATGAAATCTAAGCATCTTTATACTTCTATGGATCTGGAAATCTAAGAAATCTATGCAAAATTAAGAAACTGAGCACACTATAAAAGGTTCAGGTATCTGAAAAGGTCTGCCATAATAAATTTTCACTATTATTCATTGGCTGGCCTTGCTTTAAGCTAAACAAGTAAGGTCAATAGACAATATTCTGAAGCTTAAGATTGTGTATATTGGATGGAAGATTATGGATAGGTAATATTAAAGCTTAAGATCGCGTGTATCGGATGGAAGATTATGGATAGGTAAGCAAACAAGTAAGCTGCAAATAAGGTCAAGATCTTGGCATAAACAGTTACAGAGGCTTCAGACTGATGCAAAGCCAATCTCAAAAACAGGGCTCAAAAAATTTTACTGGTTCAATACTTGAAAATCTATGCAGATTACTCGGACAACAGACCTGCTTATAATAAATTGTTCAGAGAATGGATCTGTTTATAATGCTATGAGTAGATTTTGTGTAGTGCTTCCTCTGAAATACTGAGGGGAATAACTGAATATAAAAAAGAAATGGAAGGTAGATCAAGTACTCAGCAAGTAGTTTCAAGCTTATAGTTCCATAAATCCAAGTAATGGGTACTGAAACATCAAAAGACCTTAACAGAACTACACTATCTATGCCCAAAAACAAAAGCAACACAAACAAATTAAAAACACCCATTTACAATCTAAAGATGCAACTTCTTTCATTCTGTGCCAAGATTATACAAAAGATCGTAGCGATATTGCTGACAGAAAAGCTTGAACTTAATTAAGTGTAACTAATCTAGTCCAGTATTTCGAAGAGACTCAGGCCACCAAGCAACTCTAGGGAATTTGAGGACAGACCATATGCCTATCATCTTCTTAATTTTCATAGTGTCCATTTCTTTGACGCATTTTTCCCCATAATAGGAAATTAAGATTATTCAGAATATAATCTTAGAAAGAGATGAACCCTATAAAACTATACATATCAGCTGCATTAATCCTTGCACCTTCCTGTACTAAAAAGCTCAGCAACTTGAACTGCACTCCGGTCTACTGCTGCTCGACATGTATGATCTGCAGCATTCACATCACCCCTCTGCTGCCAATTTTATCATCATAAAACACACAATCAAGATGGTGATTCCTCTTGTCAAAATATCAGTTCAACTACTCTAATTTGCTATTTAAGATGTAAGATCGACATTCAGTCATACTTTCATATTTAAGTGAAGTACATCTTTATACAAAAGCACGGGTATTAAGGAAAATAGCATGATCAACTCCGCTATACATTTCTCTCTCTTTTCCTTTACTTGGCATTTTCTCTTCAATACCTTCATTGCATCTCTTTGTTTCTATAATACAATCGGTTTTTTTCCCCCTTTTTTTTCAGTTTTGATCCTTAATAACCCTCTGTTCACTCATGAACCACTGATATATAGTGAATTTTTTTTGCAGAAATCAGCTGATGGATTATGGCTGCCTAAATTAGCTGTTAAATTTGAGAGATACCTTATGGAAGAGGTAATGAGACAGATAAGTTGTTCTCACTGACCATAAGCAGTTTTACATATAAGAATCAACTCAGCTAAGCCCATACGTCCCTTCCAGATTCTTTCTGTTGGTGCAGATGTTGGGAATTTAGAAGCCAGAAAGAAGGTAGATTTCAATGAGTTCTAAATTATATATATTTTGTAGTCTGTAGATTGACCTGGTACAGAGATTTTTTTTTTTTTTTTTAAATATCACATTGTGTTATGTTTTAACTGCATTTGTTTCATCAAAGGATTTCACACTCCATTTGGAGACTCAAAAGTTTCTGTAAGTGTATGTTAGGCCAGAGAAGGACATTGCAAGCTCTTTTATTTTTTTGGCGGGTCAAAGGACATTGCAAGCTTGTCGTAAGATTTTATTTATGAATTCAAGTACGGTATCTTTTTGCTTTTCTGAGACATCTGCATCTGAAGTGAGAAATTATATTAATATTATTATGTTAAAAGTAAAATGTATTTTATTCCCAAAAGTCAGGTGCCGACTACATCGTAATTGAGATCAAATAATGGTACAGATGATTAATATATTAATACGCTAATATAAAATTAAAATACAAATTAATGGGCACGGAAGACTGAGCATTGCTCAGTCCCCACGCTGGTTTTATTAAATGTATTTATATTTTATCATCGCACAAATTGTATTGACCATTTACGTAAGGATATTAAGAGTACTTTCTTCTCCCGTGCAATGTACGGGATATACTCATAAGGAGAAACATTTACGGTTAAAGATACAGGCAAGCTGATTGAATTCCCCCAACTTCAAAAGGATACTAATTTTGCACCTTTGAACTCAATCATTTCACATAGAGAGAAACCTTTTGCAGGAAAGCTAAACAAGCACGCGTGGGAATCCTTAGATTGGCCAATGCAGAATTTCATGCAAAAAAACAGAAACAGAAACGAATAATAACAATAACAGTTGTTGGAAGAGCATAGATTAATTGAAAACCTATGGCTTTTTACCTGACAGTGATATACTCCTTTGAATTTCATTCTACAGCTCAACAGAAATCAAAGAGCTCATGATCAACGATACAAGTCATCAAACATAGAAATCACAGGAGCATAATTGGAAAACATACAGAACTCAAAGGTATGAATGCAACTAATCTGTATTCTTTTATTACATTGAAGTAAGAAGACAGGGTAACACAATAACAAAGATGATATAAATGTGGGGAAAACTCTGAATACGTCCAGACTGATATCAGTCTCTCCCATCCAAATGTGTGGATGCTACTAGTGACACGAGAGACTGATATCAGTCTAGAAGATTAGTTGCAAAACAGAACAACTGAAAACCTTATGCATTTTCTCATTGTGCATGTACTATTTCTTTTAATTAATACAATTTCTTATTGTTCTCGCCCAAAAAATTGAAAAAATGCAACTGTAGTGTTAACCCTAAAATGGTCCATCTATAACCAATGGAGGACCTATCTCATAAGTCATAATACGATAAAAATATGTGACGAAACTAAGAGTTAAGCTCGTGATATCAAGAAGAAAACAGTGATTAGCAGACACCTCTATTCAATCATCCTCAACAATGGAATTTCAGCTGGAGCTATGGGTTTTGCATGAAGGCAGCCTCCATTATCTCCTTTCTTCGCACCAACACAGCAAGATTTTGACGCCGTTGACATGATCGATTTGGAAACTTCTCTGAATATCTTGATTTTGATCTGTCCTCTATTTGGAGGGAGTCTGATTGCTTTGGGTTGGTTTTGGCTTTTGGGGCTTCGCTCTGATCAATTTCTTGAAACTTTGGATGAGAAAGACTCCGTCTAGAGATGGTGAAGGTGGTGGCCTGATGGAGTACCTGTGGGGTGGTGGTGGTGAGTTTGGCAGAATGGTTCTGAGTATAGTAAAGAAACATTGAAGAGTGATCAATTAATAAGTGATAAAGCATGGAGTATCTATGCATATTGTTCACCAATAGTTCCCACGTGGAGCTACATACCTGCACTTCAAAAGTATGAATTGACAGATGGGAAATGGCCATCAGATCAGTGAATTGCTGATAGCATTTGACCAACATCCATCTCCCTAAGACATGTTTGATTTGTCAAGGAAGTCTCAGCTTAAATGTCTCATCTCTGACAATGCTCAAGTATTAGCTACTTGTTTGTATCTATTGATGACTTTAGTTTTGATAGTTCTCTGGCCAGCATCACATGTGTTTGGAGACTAAGACAGCAATTCTTGGAATTCAACAGATGAAGAAACTTCATGCATAGTGTTGACTCCCCCTCCTTGAGCAACCCATCAACCAAGACGGTCCAAACAATCTCATCAGGATTCCATTGTTTTTCAAGCATGTTTTTGAACAAAGCTTCAGCTTCCTTTGCTCGGGTAACTTTGCATAGAGCACATATAAGTGCCCTATAAATTGATAAAGAAAGCTTATGGCCTCTGACAGTCAGCAAGTTAAATATTTCAAGAGCACGATCAATTTGCAAATTCTTGCAGTAGGCACCTATGAGAGAACAATAGATTATATAATCAGGATGCAAGCCTTCTTGTTTCATTTTCTCCACCAACTTGTCTGCCTCATAAACTTTACCTTCTCTACAAAGACCAGCAATTAGAATACCGTATGTCTTAACTGTGGCCTCATAGCCATTTTCTGACATTCTGTACATCAGATTACATAAAGCATCCACACTAACATCCCTTTCATCTGAACTGCAGCTGTAAACTGCTTCATTCTGCACAACAACTTTTTCCCCAATCAACTGATATTCCTTTTGTAATCCTTTCACTAATGCACAATAGGTGCGGTAGTTGGGTTGACACCCTGCATCAACCATCCTACAAAGCAGCATGAATGCATGCTCTAATCTGCCCATTTTTACAAACCCATCAATCAGCGAGGTATATGCCACCTGATCAGGAGTCAGTCCCTTTTTCTTCATTTCTTCAAGTAATGCCTCTGCTTTGTCAACCTGACCTTCAAGACATAAACCATGTATGAGAGAACTATAAGTATGTAAATTTGGCAGGCAATTCTGCTTTTCCATTTCATGTAAAATCTTGAATGCTAGATGTGTACCCCCATTTCTACAGAGTCCATCAAGCATAGTTGTATAGGTAATAACATTTGGAAGCAATCCACTTTCAACCATTTTATTGCATAGTTTCTCTGCTTCAGAAAACCGATTCTGTTTGGACAACCCATTTATAATTGCATTATAAGTTTCAACAGTCGGGTCACAACTAGTCTCCTGCATCCTCTCAAATAATGACAAGGCATCATTTGTTTTCCCTTCCTTGCAGAGACCATCAATTAAAGCAGTGTAATTTACTTGATTGGGACTCAAACCTTGCTTTATCATATCCTGAAATAGATTTAAAGCAAAATCAAGCTTCCCACCTTTGCATAACCCTGAAACAAGTTCGGAATAGGTCCATCGATCTGGCTGGCATCCATTCTCCTTCATCATATCGAATAATCTCATAGCATTATTATGAGAACCCTCCCTGAGATATCCATTGATGAGTGTGTTATATGTAACCACCGTCGGCGGAGGGCCCACCTTGAGCATTCCACTGAACAGCATCATTGCCCTCCCAATATCTCCAATTTTGCACAATCCCTTTAAAATTCCATTGTACGTCTCTGTATTAGGAAAAACCTCATGTCCCTCCATCCAATGAAAAATTCTAAAGGCAGCATTGAGTTTTCCCCTTGCACATAGTTCATTAATCAATGCATTATATGTGACTGTAGTAGGGACCAGACCTTCTCTCAACATTTTGTGGTATAATCCAGTTGCCACCTCAAGTTTATCTGATCCAGCCAAGCCACTAATCAGAGCTGTATATGTCTGAACATTTGGCTCACACCACCCCTTCTTCATGCTTGTCACAAGATCAATAGCTTCCTCGACACGCCCAAATGCACAAAGCGAAGTCACAGGAACTGTGTACGTATACACTGTAGGGTTAATGCCTTTCACAATCATCTCCTCAAGCATGCCTAATGCTTCATCCAGCCTCCCCACATTGCATAGCCCATTAATAAGAGTACTATACGTGACTGAATTCGGGTCAATTCCTTCCTTCACCATCCTATCAAAAACACCAAAAGCCGCATCCAAATTGCTATTCCTACAGTGCCCAAGAATCAAAGACGTATATGTGAACACATCCGGACACATTTCATACTGATAAATCCTACTGAAAATCAACTCAGCCTCCTGAACTTTCCCCTTCTTACACAAAATATTAATCATAGTATTTAAAGTGAGTAAACTTGGTCTAATCCCACTAGCCAAAATCTCCTTATACACATTCTCAGCCGCATCAACCATGTCAAGCTTACCCAATTGAATCAACAAAGTGTTAAAACTATACAAAGTAAACTCAAAATGTTTCTCGCTAGGGATATCATTCAGAAACTGAAGAACCCTTTTCATATCTTGCTCATCCCTACAAGCTTTAATCATCAAAATCCTAACATGATCAGCCGCAGCAGCAAAAGAAGAAGAAACACAAAAGTTTTGATCTTTGAGAAGCCTATTAAGCATGGCCATAAAACAGTTGATATCGTGTTTGTAAAAAGGTCTCCTAGAAACCCAATAAAAGAATTGCAGAACAAATTCGGTGCTAATCCTATTAGCTTCAATAATTTTAGCCACATGGTGAGGCCTTAGTTTCGAGCTCAAATTCTTCATCTCTGAGCAATTTTGCCATTGCTGAGTGCATAACAAAATTTCACAAACTTTTGAGACTAAGTATTGTTGCTTTGTGGATTGTACATGAGATAGTGTACAAATATTGGATTTTGATGAGAAATAAAGACAACCCAGATGAGGACACACCCTACTGGTATTAATCTTGCTGTTATTAACAAAAGGAAGAAGAAAAAGCGAGTGGAGAGGTTTGAACCGCTTTACCATTTTGGGGTGATGATGCTGAGTATAGTACAGGCTTCATCTGCTGAAGGAGAAATCTGCATAGCATTTGAGACCATTTCTAGATCAAAACAGAAACGCTGTATTTTAAAATGGGGGTGAACGTGGTCATGGCAAGACCACACCAAACACAAAGAGGGATGGGTTGCCGTGGTTTGGTGTTAAGGAGGTTTTGGTGTGGTTTGAATTCTGGCCTCCCAAATTAAGGTCTTTTATTTATATCTTTGCCTTCTGCCTAAGTTTTAAGCATGTTTACTTATTTACGGATTGTCTCCAAAAATACTCTCGCGAGAATAATCGAAGACAAACGACCCAGGACTTGAGATACAATTCAGTCCCTCGTTTTAGATTAAATGCTTTTAATTTAACTGGTATATAATGTAAGAGATTGGTCATGCATCTGAAATTTATCAATAGATGTGATGGGTTTCATCAACTGAATTTTTGTCGTGAAAAAAAGAAAATTGTTATTCTGAATCATTAACTAAGGCTAAATTTTGTTACATATTATGGAACCCTATTAGTAAGCCGGTTCGAGCTTATTGATCAGATTATGATATTATTCTTGAACTTTTTGATATAAATAAAGCCGCGAAGTCTTTAGAACAATAACTAGTATTGTATATTTTAGCTAAAACTTATTTGTTTTTGTTTTCTTTTTTAGTGATAAAGATACCTCATACCGTGTTAATAATTAATAAAAAGAACATGTTTACGGATTATTCCTTTGATTAGATCATTGGCTAAGTCTAAATTTTGTAATATATTAGGGAATCGTATTAATAAGCCGATTCAAGCTGATTTATCAAATCCTAATATTATTCCTAAACTTTTTTATACAAATAAAGCAGGTAAAATCTTTGGAACTATAATTGATATCTTTATTACATTAGCTAAAACTTATTAGTTCTTGGATTTTTTTTTTTTTTGGTGATAAAGATATCTTATACCGTGTTAACAATAAGAGTATCATTTTAATTGTTTTGAACTGAAAAGAGAGAGAAAGAGAAAAAGGTTATTGTATTACCACTACACTTATCCATTCTATGGGCAGGTTATAGATAGTTCTAGATCTAAATTCTTTTTAAATAACGAGACTATGCTTGTGCAATATACAGGCAAATACATGCTCTTCATGTATTTATTTATTATTTATGACAAATTTTTATATTTAAAGTGAAGATGAAATACATATTTATTTTTTAAAATTTTATTATTTATTAGTTTCTATTACCAATCATGTATTAAAACATATAATTTTACAGAAGCATTATAAAATAAAAAGGAGGGATAAGATTAATATAAATATATTACTTTTAAAGATTAACGGGGTTGATATAATTACCGAAAAGTTAATAAATGCATAGTTGCTTAACTAATTTTGGCTTGAAAGGGGATGTTGATATATGAATTTTTTTATGGATTGGGCTAATATTATCGAGCCCAATTAGAAAACGCCAAAAGTAGGGTTATTCGTTTACTAAAATGTAATCTTCTCACCCCGAAAGCAAAGTGTAAACTGATGCGGCTCAGCCCAATCCAAATAGAAGACCAAAGTAACGCTAATGCGTCCCATTATTTCCCATTCATTAATTCTTCTATGTTTTTTTATACTTTGAATACGACATGCTCTATTTGATAAATTTATTATAAAATACTTTTTTATATAAAAAAACATGATTTAATTTATTTTTTTATAAAATATTTGTGAAATATCTTATTTATTGTTATAAAAAATAAGACAAAAATAAACTATTTATATTTTATAGATAAAAATATAATTTATTTTAAATTTTTGTGAAATGCTTGTGATAAAATGTCTTACATTTTATGAAATAGAAAAAGACAATAAACATTGTCTAATTCACGTTAACAAAATAAACATCTTATGATAAGTTCATTCCAAACACAACATTAGTTTCATCGAGTATGAGATAATATTAGTGTCGTAATCCTCATTTAGGTAGAAATGTAGTCCACGGCACATTAAGATCCTCCTCTCATTTAGCCATAGCTGCGAGACACTATTTCATCCTAATCTCAGCCAACCATCTCCCCTTGTTTTTTTTGGCGCAAAATATAAATACAGACCATAAATCTCAATGGCATGTAGCCTCGCATCCTAGGCGAAACCAATGTTACATTATTTTTTATAAGTTATTAAAATTATCACCTCATCTAAAGAAATTAAATCTGCACACATAATCCATTTTCCAACGAAATTTGTCTTTCAACCTTACATATAAACAATTTTGATATTTTTAAATGAGTGACGATGAAATTTCAAAACTGAAACCATTTAATTTAGATATTTACAAGTAAATAACAAACAAGTGAAGAAATATTTAGATAAAATATATTTATAAACTATGAACATGCATGTTTATACACTTATGAGTAACAGCATTCTTTAAAGTGACTAAAAGAAACATTTTATTAATCAAATAATGTTTCTTTAATGTTTTTAAGATACACAAATATAATTTTATTTAGTTAACTTATATTAATTATAAACAAACTAAAAAAATTTAAAAAGAAAAAGTTCTTTTTTATTTACTTATAAGCTAATTTCATTCACACGCTCTGTAGTATAGTTTGTGTTTTCTCATCTTAACCTTTATATACTAACCCCATATCCCCAAAGAAAACAAGCATACATACATATATATACATATATATGCTTGTATATATGTGTGCCAGCGTTCCATGCAGAGCTGAGTGACAAGAAAGCTAATTAAGTTCAGCAAATAAGACTTGTTTATACAGGACTTTGTATAAGTAGTTTTAAGCAGCAGACGGGGCAGTGGCATAACGAGAATGATCAGCTGCTGCAGCTGCCTCAGTTAACGTCCCCTTAATCTTGCGCCCTTCGGCTTCGGCATCGGCAGGAGAGGCACTGATCCATCTATTTCCCTGCAATCCCTCGTCGTTGAATATGTCCCACCATTTCTTCACCAGCGTCTTCACGTCTTCTCTGTCCATCTTCTCTTCTTTGCCGGTGAACCTCCACGGCTTCGACCCCGGCGCGCAGTAGTGCACGACTTTGACCTCGCCAGCGTTGACCCTTTCCGGGTGGCGCCACAACATGGTTAGAAGCAAGTTATAAACTGGAGGGAGAGGCTGGCTCACATCCCTGAAGAACATGTTCAGAAGATCCTATAATGCACCACCAAAGAGACATACCCTTTGAGATCGTCTGATTTCAGGGTTCTGATATTATATTAGAGTTACTATTCTTGTCTGATATTATATTAGAGTTACTATTCCCGTTTAAAAGCTGCAGCTTAAATATATAAAGAGGATATTGATAATGTATTTATTTATCGTATTAAAACAGTTAATTCGATTACCTGCTCAGCAAAAGGTGTAGAAGGGATGAGTTTGAGAGTGGCCAGTAGATCATCATATGTGGAGAGACTTGGCTCAAAAACAAACATACCGGCATTGAAATAGAAAGGCGGCTCGGGACCGAGCTCGGCAGGCCACTGGATGCTATCGGCGCACTGCTCGCCATCCACCGCGCAGAGACAGTCGGCAACCGCGTAGAAATAGCCATCTTGCAAGTCAAAGAGATGGTCTATGTTATCAAACACTTGCACATCAGCATCCAGGTATATCATCTTACTGTACTCCGCAACCTTCCATGACAATTCGAAACAAATTACTAACGAAAATTCAAGTGCGAGTTGGTGAGTTTCATTCACCCAATAGGATGATTGTATCTCCATTCTCCGAGGGCTATCACCACTCCCAGAGAGCTCTCTTACCGCATGAAACCGCATATGTCAAAATTAATTATGACTAGAATAATTATATTCATCATTATTGTAAAAATACACTACGAGAAATTAGTGAATTTAAAATTTTTCATCTCAATTTGAGACGGAGAATTTAGACAAATTTTTTTTTGATAAATTAATACATTTTATATGCAGAATTTGAGACCGAAAATTCTATTTCCGTCTCAAATTTGAGATGGGGGCTTCTGGGATGGAAAACTCCCGTCTCAAGATTAAAAAATTCCGTCTCATCGTCAACTTAGGCACATGACATATGAGAGGCCCGACTTAATTAACAACACATTGCGGCATTTTCCACTCGATCTTTTCAATTTTTTTTACTTAATCGAAACCATGCAGTGCAAACTGATATGGTGTTGCAGGTTTGCAGCCCATTACATATAAATACAGACCTGTGGCGAACCCAGAATTTTATGAATGAGTACAAAACATGCACTCATTGGAAATCCCTGTATTCTTACACATTCAAGTAATCCGAATACAAAGAAAGATTTCACTAATCAAAACTTAGAAGCTTACCTCCCAGATGCGAAGCTTATTGTAGTTGATAGCAAAATAAGGCCTGGCGTATCGCAGCTTGTTCTCAGGCAGAGACACCGGCTCGATCTCACGGATTATGCAGCCGTCATTCGCCATTAGACGGCGATGATCCTCCGGCACGTCAGGCAAAACTGCGACGACAAGCGGATACGCAGCTTTCACCTTCCTTAACCCCTTAGCCAAACCCACCACGCCTTTCACGTAGTTGCCGTTCCCGGCCAAGAAAGTGACGTAAGCACGGTTGGGTGAAGTACCAACATGAGTTGGTAGCTCTGTGTGAGCTCTTGTTGCTGCATTAACACTATGAGGAGGAGCCATTGTTGTTGAACTCGGATGAGTGATCTTCTCGCTGGTATTTTAATTAATTTGGACGGTGGAGATTGGTTGTTACAACTTAGTACCACCGATTTGCTAGATGCATGCACAAGTTAATATTGGGAATCATGAAACACGAAATCAAGCCACGTGGATGGGTTTTTTTGTTGACGAGGCGTGACCATAGTGAGTTTATGTTAGAGGTGACACTTATCACGCTTAGAAACCTTTGCATGGCATTTTCTTTTTGTTGTAAGCAAACCTCAACCAGAAGGCTTGAGAAGGCTTGAGTGACTACATGGCCATTAATTTGTACGTTCCTTTGAAAAACAAATAAGATTAAAGGTCGATAATATAATAATATATATTTAGATCTCGCGAGAACAAATCCGAGAAATACGGTCTAATATGTGTTGGAAATTAAATGTAATAGCACGTATTAATATTTCCGAGATACGCATGCTGTTATAGTTAGTTTACGTACACAAAAAATTGTCTGTGTCTATACACATCAGATCAACATAAGAAAAACTTTTGTTGTTGTTGAAGGCTATTTTACAAGTCTAGTGATATAGCAGAGAAGAATGAGTGGCAGCACGATGATGATGATGATGATGGCGCTAGCTATTGGTGTGGTCACCTGATTTTGTTACTATTTCTTCTCATGTGTCTTTATTCTTTCGATTCCTTTGTTGAATGTTTAAGTTCAAGAATAAGAATCCATACCCTTCTTACAAGCTTAATACATGACATTGTCTTCTCGTTGTCGTCATTGATATTTAACCAAATAATGATGTGTTGAATGTGGCTCGTATTCTTGGGCAACAAGAATAGCAGATTTCCTTATTAGCATATTACCTTATTCGCTTGTTACCTTTTGTAACACATAATTAATTAGTTGCCTTTTCTGCTTAATAGGTTTAGGAAACCTTTGCACTATAAATATGTGGCAATACTCAATATGTTATGAGTGAGAGAGAAACTAAAGTGAGAGCCTTGTAGCATTCGTGATCAGTAATAGAATTATTCTCTGCTGCCCGTGGACGTAGGCTTTAAAACCGAACCCCGTAATTTTTTGTGTCCGTTATTTCTTCTCGTATTCTTCGTGTTTGTATGTTTTTTCCCAACAAACTAGTATCAGAGCTTAGGTATTAATCCGCTGCTTGAGGGAAAAAGGAAAAATCAAAACTCAGTGTGAAACCAAAATTTCTCAAAACCAAACGGTGCCTAACCAAACAAAGGTCTTTGTTCGGCTAGGAGTGCTCCGGTGCTGTCTACGTTGAGCGTTGGTGCTGGAGTGGAAGCTTGCGTCCGTGGGTCGTGGTTCGTGTTTGGGTTTGAAGAACAAGCGAAGAAGATAGAGTTCGCGTGCTCTTGAAGTTGGTTTTGGATATTCAGGTATTTTTTTTTGGAAATTGGTTCAAGTTTGTAAAGCAGGTTTAGGGTTTGTAGGCTTTAGGTTTTTGGGTTTATTTGGATCGGGCCTGGGTAGTGGCCTTGTCCAATTTTGGCTAGGTCTTGGGTCTTGGGTTAATTAATTTTTTGTTGGGCAGGTTACAGGCGGAAAAATAATAAATTTTTTTTTTTGGGTTTGGGCTTAGTTTAGGCCAAAAGAATAAAAAAAAAGTTTTCATTTGGGCTTAGATTTAGTCCTGAAACAAAAAAAAAAAAAAAAGACTAGTTGACCTGTTTGACCGCGTTGACCGGGGTTGACTTTGACCGTTGGCCATTAACCGAGGGTTGACCACATTTGACCAGAGCCTTACCCCACGTTTTTCGACGTGCTGAGTGCGTTTTTGGGCTCTATTTTTCCAAATTCTGCTTGGAAGTACGTGTTTAGGGACAGTGTTGACTTTGACCAACAGGTTTGACTTTGACCGGTGTTGACCAAAGTTGACCGGGGGTGTTCCTAAGGTTTATCGACGTGCTGAATCTGTTTTTGCAATCCGTTGAGCCAAATTCCATCCCGAAGTGTGAGTTTTGAGCAAACGAAGATGTCTTCCACAGGTGGAAAGTTTGAAATCGAGAAGTTTGACGGAAAAGTGAGTTTCAGTCTATGAAGGATCAGATTCAAGGCATTTATGACAATGCAGGAACTTTGGAAAGTCATTAAAGAAGTGATCCCGGAAAAGACGGAACCAGCAGTGAGAGAAGAACTCGAAACGAAAGCCTTAAGTGCAATACATATGTCCGTGGCAAATGAAGTATTACTAGAGATTGCTGAGAAGACGACAGCAGTTGAGGCTTGGAATACTTTGGTGGAATTGTATGCATCTAAATCTCTCACCAATCGCCTCTACTTGAAGAAACGATTATATCATCTTAGAATGAAAGAAGGTACGTCACTAAAATAACACCTTGATGAGTTTACCTCTTGTTTTATTGCTTTGAAGGATGTGGGTGTTAAAATTGATGACGAAGATCAAGCTATGATTGTATTATGTTCCTTACCGCCTTCATATATGAACTTTGTGGACACTATGTTGTACGGGAGGGATAAAATTACCTTTGAAGATGTGATTACTTCATTAAAATCGAAGGATCTTCAAACACATATTCCGGGACATAGGGAAGAAGTTCATGGGGAAGGTTTAGTGAGTAGAGGGAGATCGGAGAATAGAGGGGGATATTCGAATAGAAAGAAAAGCAAGTCAAGGTCAAAATCAAGAACAAGGAAGCTACGCTGTTTCGAGTGTGGTGAAAAGGGTCACATTAAGAAAGAATGTCCAAAACTGAAAAAGGGAAAGAAAAAGGTAGAGAATTCAGCTAATGTGGTGGAGAGTGCTGACAGTGATGGAGATAACTCGAGTAGTACCGGGGAAGTTTTGACTGTGAGTGGATCACAGTGGCATAATCAATTGATTCTTGATACTGGTGCAACGTTTCATATGTGTCCTAGGCGCGACTGGTTCTCTTCTTATTCCAAAAGAGAAGGGAAAGTCTTTCTAGGCAATGATCTTTCGTTGAAGGTGAAGGGAATGGGCATAGTAAATATCAAGATGTTTGATGGTATTACAAGATCTCTCGAGTGTTGGCATGTACCGGAGCTGAAGAAAAACTTGATTTCTCTTGGTCGTTTGGATTCTCATGGATACAAATTCCGAAGTGAGAATGGTGTCTTAAAGGTGACCAAAGGTGCAATTGTGCTCTTGAAAGGGAACTTGACTAGCGGCCTATATGTCCTTCAAGGTAGTACAATTACAGGTGTTGCAGCTGTTACATCCGAGGAGAGTGATAATGACACTACGCAGTTGTGGCACAAAAGGTTGGGCCATATGAGCGAGAGGGCCGAGAGAAGTGAGTAAGAGGGATTTGCTTTGTGGACAAAGAACTAGAAAGCTTGAATTCTGCGAGCATTGTGTCTTTGGAAAGCAAACCAGGGTGAAGTTCAGCAAGGGGCAGGAGAACACCAAAGGTACACTTAATTATATTCATTCTGATCTTTGGGGTCTTAATAAAGTTCCTTCCAAGAAAGGTGCCAGGTATTACATCACTTTTATTGATGCATACTTTCGGATGGTGTGGGTATACTTCTTGAAAACTAAAGATGAGGCGTTTCCAACATTTGTCGAGTGGAAGACGTTGATTGAGAAGCGGTAGTAAACAAATTAAGCGTCTTAGGACTGACAATGGGTTGGAATATTGCAATAAAGAGTTTGATGAGTTCTGCAGGAAACATGGCATTATGAGACACCGCACATGTGTAAGGACACCACAACAGAATGGAGTTGCAGAACCCATGAATAAAACTCTGGTGGAGAGAGCTCGTTGTATGCTCTCCCAATCTGGTTTGAGTCAAGACTTTTGGGCTGAAGCCGTCAATACGGCATGCTACCTGGTGAATAGGTCTCCATCCAAAGCTATTGAATTGAAAACTCCTTTTGAGTTATGGTCTGGTAAGCCTGCTGACTACTCTCGATTGAGGGTGTTCGATTGTCCTGCATACGCTCACGTGAAGGATGGCAAGTTGGAGCCGAGGGCAAAGAAATGCATATTTCTAGGCTATGCGTCCGAGAGGAAAGGTTACAGGTTGTGGTGCATAGATCCAAAGTCTCCAGGTTTCCTCATCAGCAGGGATGTCACATTCAATGAGTCTGCTTTATTAGACCAAGAAAAGGAGAAAGCGATAGCTGGTTTAGACCACGGTGTCAAAGAGTAGGTGAAGGTATTTGCTGATGTTCCAAATGTTCCATCTAACAATAGTAGCAGTCAAATTCAGCCGACTCAACCAACTGAGGTACATGATCAAAATGTGCCTGAATAACAGAAGTACAGCATTGCCACTGGGCGAGAAAGGAGATAGATTAGAGAGCCTCAGAGGTACGGATACGCTGATCTTGTTGCTTATGCTTTGACTATTGCCGAAACAATTGAAGGACATGAGCCGAATTCATACAAAGAGGCCATATCTGGGAAAGATTCTGCTCAGTGGGTGGGTGCCATGAGTGAGGAGATTGAGTCTCTTCACAAGAATCAAACATGGGAGCTTGTTGAATTGCCTAAGGGATAGCGAGTTGTTGGTTGCAAATGGGTTTACAAGAAAAAGGAAGGTACTCCAGGGGTTAAAGGTCCTCGACACAAGGCATGGTTGGTGGCAAAAGGCTATACACAAAGGGAGGGTGTTGACTTCAACGAAGTGTTCTCTCCGGTTGTGAAGCATAGTTGCATCAGGGTTTTACTTGCCTTGGTTGCTCTTCATGACTTAGAGTTTGAGCAATGTGAAAACGGCGTTTTTGCATGGTGATCTTGAAGAGCAAATTTACATGAGTCAATCGGAGGGGTATGTAGTTCCTGGTAAGGAGAACCATGTTTGCAAACTGAAGGAGTCCTTGTATGGGTTGAAGCAGTCACCTCAGCAATGGTATAAGAGATTTGACACATTCATGGTAGATGTTGGATACACAAGGAGTGCCTATGAAAGCTGTGTGTATCTCAAAAGGCTTCCAGATGGCTCGCTTGTGTACTTGTTGTTGTATGTCGATGATATACTTATTACTGCTAAACGCATGTCTGCAATCGACGAATTAAAGAAGCAGCTAGGTGATGAGTTTGAGATGAAGGATCTTGGAGCAGCAAAGAAGATTCTTGGCATGGAGATTCACAGACATAGAAATCTTTGGGAAGGCTGTTCTTGTTTCAACGAGTTATATTAAGAAGGTCTTTGGGCGTTTGGGATGCTTAAAGCTCGGCTTGTGGCGTGCCGCTTCGCTCATTTCAAGTTGTCTGCAGATTTGTCACCTAAAGCGAGGAGGAGGTGGAGCATATGTCTCATGTTCCATACTCGAGTCTTTGTTGGTAGCTTGATGTATGCTATGGTGTGCACTCGACCTGATATTTCACATGTAGTTAGTGTTGTGAGCAGGTATATGGCATCACCTGGGAAAACACACTGGGAAGCGGTGAAATAGATAATGAGATATTTGCGTGGCACTGCAAATGTAGGTTTGCTATTTAACAAGATGACTGGAGATTGCGCGAGTTTGGTGGGTTATTGTGATTCAGACTTTGCGGGTGACCTTGATAAGAGAAGATCTCTGATAGGTTACGTGTTTACTCTATCTGGATGTGCTATCAGTTGGAAAGCGACATTACAGTCTACTGTGGCATTGTCAACTACTGAAGCGGAGTACATGGCAATTGCAGAAGCTGTGAAGGAGGCCATGTGGTTACAAGGCCTAGTTCGTGATCTTGGACTGCAGCAAGATACAAGTACAGTCTTTTGTGATAGCCAGAGTGCAATCCATCTGACGAAGAATCAGATGTATCATGAGAGGACTAAACACATTGATATTAGATATCATTTTATCAGAGATGTTGTATCACAAGGAATCATATCGGTGCAGAAGATATCTACCCATGAGAATCCAACAGATATGATGACTAAGGTGGTTCCAGTCAGCAAGTTTAAGCATTGCTTGGACTTGGTTGCTATTTGCGGTGCGGAGCATGGAGCTCTTAGAGGTAGTTGGCTACAGGGATGATGGTGTATTGATTGGAGCGAATACGTGCCAAGGTGGAGATTTGTTGAATGTGGCCCGTATTCTTAGGCAACAAGAATAGAAGATTTCCTTATTAGTATATTACCTTATTCGCTTGTTACCTTTTGTAGTACATAATTAATTAGTTGGCTTTTCTGCTAAATAGGTTTAGGAAACCTTTGCACTATAAATATGTGGCAATACTCAATATGTTATGAGTGTGAGAGAAACCAAAGTGAGAGCCTTGTAGCATTCGTGATCAGTAATAGAATTATTCTCTGCTGCCCGTGGACGTAGGCTTTAAAGCCGAACCACGTAATTTCTTGTGTCCGTTATTTCTTCTCGTATTCTTCATGTTTGCATGTTTTTCCCCAACATGATGCAATATGATCGATCTTCTTGTTGTTAGAGACATATAACTAAACGGAGGAGACTAACAAGTAATTTCAGTACTTGAAATAATCGTTCAATTTCGAATTTTATGAGAAATAAGAATTAGGGCCAGTTTGGATTGGCCTTTTTTGAGGAAAAAAATATTTTTTTTCTTAAAAAAGTTATACTAAATTTGTAATAACTATTTGATTTGGCTTCCAAAAAAGTTAACATTCTGAAAATAAAAATCAAATATAATTTTTTTTAAAAGCCAGAATTTTCAGCTTATAAAAAAAAGCTGTTTTTCGAAAGCTGTTAAAAAAACTACTTTTAAAAAAATCCAATCCAAATGAGCCCTTAGATTCAAGGTGAAGCTACAAATAATATAATATAATATAATATAATATAATATGCAGATCAATATATTGTTAATTTGTTTGGTGTTAAGAAATCGGGGTGTTTGGAACAAAAGATGTAAACATGATAGACACAAATATTTTTAACGTGAATTGGGACTTGGGCCTAAGGCCCTCACCCCTCACGTTCTCCCCACCCTTGGTCACACGCTTTCCATCTTATTTCTCTGTCTCTTTGCCTCATACAACTACAATAGGTAAAATCCATATTTATAGAATATAAGATACAGCAAATATGACTGCACTATAAATATGGTAATTCTCCAAAATATAGTAAGAATAGAGAAAAGGTAGAATGACAAATAATGCAGGTCTCAAACGTAAGGCTCCATATTCTTAATATGCACTCAGAATACGGGTCAAACATTACATTTTGTCTTGACGAAATAATATTGGCAGACTCGATGCCAAAAAAGTTAAGGGTCGGTGGACTAATTATTCAAAATAGTTAGTCTGGAAGAAAAAATTTTGAGAATTGAAGAAAGAGTACTTTGATTTTGGATTTGAATAAAATTTTATGAATAATTAATCAAATGTTGCAAGCGATCATAATGTACGTAATGGATTGTTGCATACTGATATCGCTATTTGAGCACAAGCCTAAATAGCCCGCAAGCGCACGAGTCGTGTGTAGTACGGTGTGTGCGAGTGCGGGGTCGAATCCACGGGGAGGCCTAATGTGTATGGTGTTCTAAGCTAAGTGCGTCCTAAAGAGCTACTTGTTGGGGTCCTAACTACACTTTTTTTTGGTGTTTTTGGTTTGAGGAGAGCTCGGGAAAAGTAAACCTAATCTAAGAACAAGGAAATAAAAAGGTAGCGCGTATGTGTGTGATGGGGGAATCAAGCGATCTAAGGGGATTCCAATGTTGGAAATGGGAGACTAAGGTGATTACATCTTGTTTATGGTGATTACTACGTCTTTCTAGGGTTACTTGATGGATTAAACTAAATGCTCTAATCTAGACCTATAATTAGCCTCCTAATTGGTACCCTAAGCCTCAGTGCGGGTCCATTCCTAGGTGGCGATACCTAGCAGTACGGCGTGGTCTTTATGACTTAGGAATTAGGGCTAGCCAATAAGATTCTAGGGGAGTGTAGATCGATCTAACCCTAGCACTTAGTCTTCTAATTAGTTCCCCAATCTGGCCCTAGGACTCGGTGCGAGTCCGTCCCTAAGCTTCGCCTCACTCAGAGCTACGGCGTGGTCCTTATGAACCTAGAGTGTTAGGGTGGACTAACTCGCCTTCCTAAGTGGACTAAGGTCATCTAAACCTATCCGGACTCCTATTGGCTGGATTTAAAGCCAAAGGCGACTCGACCTAGGCTAGATACTAGTTGTGCACCATCGATCGCATCACAATTAGCGAAAATTAACATTAAAGTGCATGGCAAACACATCTAGGGCATGGCATTTGAGAATACACCGGTATATTCTACTACTAAACACATAGACATGTTTAGATTACACCAATTTAAGCACTAGCACCCGACATGCATGCAATAGAAGCTAGTTATGCTATTAAGTATGCTAACACACACATAGACATGTATATAGTCATACCCACTTCATGTAGTCACCACACAAACACATAGACATGCTAGCATAATGATTTAGAAATAGTTAATAGCACAATAGACTTCAATATATATATGCTACATCATTGAGGCATTTCAACAAACACATAGACATGTATGTAAAATAGCCTTTGAAGCCATAAGCATAAGGCATATATACATAAATCCATCAAGTTTCCATTAATATAAAGTAGTAATCAATCCATAAATACAAGATATAATCACCCTACGTAGCTCTAATTAAACATAATTAGACTTAGGATAAAAGAGAGATACCCTTCTATCCATAGCCAAGCTTTACAAACCACGAGCTATGCCCCAAATCCTAGTGTTTGATCCTCTTAGATCCTTGATTCCAAGGGTTAAATGTGTTTAGAAGTGAGTGTGTGAGGTGATTTTTGGTGGATTTTAGGTTTAGGGAAATGGGTGTTGTCCTTCTCCAAAAAGGGCTGAAAAGTGGCTTAAATAGAGCTGTTAACACGCCCAGCCGGGGGCCCAGCCGGTCGACCGACTTTGGGCCTAAGTCGTTCGGCCAAAATTGGCCCAGGTTCTAATCCGGCCGGTCGACCTAGCCGGTCGACCGGCCTTGACAGGAGGTCGACCAGTCTTGACAGTAAAATGTTCATATCTTTTTCGTTTTAGCTCCGATTCGCGCACCGTTTTTTTCTATGGCTTTGTATCGTCGTGGGGGATCTCCCAAGCCATATTTTGCACCCTAAAATATATCCAAAATTTTTTCATGTCCTTTTTAGGTTGCAAGATCTAAATTTGGCTCACGTTGCGCTCAGTTTCGCCTCAGTCGCTCCTTTCGTCCGACCACTTCCAAAAGCACTTTTCTTCATTCCTTTGCGTTCAAAACACCCTTGGCTTTGTTCCACACTTCAATCACCCTTAATTAAGCTCCAATTATCTTCCTAAATCACACCTTAAACAAGTAACAAACGTACATTAGTGTAGCATTTAAGTCTTAACTTCAACTATGAACGTGTAGACCCTAATATGCACAAGTATGACCTAAATGCTATACTAATACGTTAAATGAAGCTCAAAACACCTCAAAACAAGTATATACATGCAATACATAAACACACAAAATAAACACATCACATACTTACTTTCATGGTGTCGTTTATTCTTTTCTTTTTTTCTTTTCTTTTTAAGGGTCAAACACTTACTGCATAGGAGTGTTCATTGAAGAATTCTTGCCCCAATAAACATTTTTTTTTCCAAAATAATTTTTGGGAAAGGAGTGTTGTTTCATTTCCTACCCCAACTCACTAATGGGGAATGCAATTTGGGAAAATAGGGAGAAGAAAAAAACTACCAGAAATTGAAGAGTCCCTGAATTTTTTTAACAAAAGGTTCAAAATTAATTCTACTATTAACATCCCAACTTTTAACATTCTCAAGTCTCAACTTAACTAATTCTACTACTGAGTACTAACATGTCCTACTGAATAGATAAGAATCATCATAATCAATAAAATTATTCTAAATCTAAACTTTAATATACAAATAAAAATATATAATTAAATGTAAAGTATATCCATTACATAATTCAAACTCCAAAACATAATATAATATTTAACCAACGAATCATAATTCATAAGTCCAAAGTATAAATGAAAAAGATCGATTGAGACGAAGATAGAGAAAGAGAGAGGCAATGACGGAGCCACATATATGTGAGGGGGTGCATCGATTTTTTGGTAAAAGCAAATATTGCTATTGTAAAAAAATAAGAGACAAAATTGTATGATATGTACCCCTGGATTTTTTTGGCAAAAACAAAATTAATGAATACTCACTTATATATAGAAAGATATTTTTTTTTGACTTCGGTAGTAAATTAAATAGTCAATGATTTCAAAATATGAAGTTACGTCGAAGGACTTTTTATAAACTGTAGTTCTATTTATTGTGATTATATTTACTTATTTATATTTTTTGTGAATTAAAATATCATCATTATTATATTAATTATTATATATTTTATTGATTAATTTTCAAATTTTTATAAAGGTATTTATGTATGAATATGCACCAGTTAACAACGGGGTCCTGGCTTCGCCATTGGCGAAAGGGGCTCAAATTTGAAGAGTGAAGATGAAGAGTAGAAGAGGGCAGGAGGCATGATTTGTATAAGAGAAAGGGTTAAAAATAAATATATTATATTAATATATTATAAGATATATGAGATATATATTAATATATCCATATATATATATATATATTTTTTGGGTTTCGGGTTTTCTTCGAAATTCTTTTTTATTCCGATCCTTAACCCGTTTCTCCAAAATTTTTCCCCATCTCCAAAACTTTTCCCCAATTCTCCGATTCTTTGAAAATAATTTTCCTATACTTGATTTTTGGGGTTGGGGATTGGGTTTTCCCAATAAATGTATAGCCCTATTAGAGCATGTTGTTAGAAAATAAATTAGTTTTTAATGTATTGAAGCTATACGACGTCACAGCAAATGTGTTAAAGAGAAAAACAAAAAGTCGACGAATTAAGATTGATAGTCGGCATTAGCTAATAATTTTATAGGGTGTGTTAGGATAAGAAAATACTATATAGTAGATAAAAAAATCTCATGTGGACTGCACACCTAATTAACTAACACATGTTTTTTAACTAACACCTAATCTAAGATTTGTTCAAAAGATGTGAATGAGTTACAACATCATTCACGATTCAAATTGATTAGTTTATTATAAGCATCCTGTCATCATCACCATCGAAATTAAGGATATTAAACTGGGTGATATAACAAGGTGGTGATTTTATAATGTTATAGATAAAAATAAATAAAAAAAAAGAAGATAACGTGTAGCATATTCAACTTTATTTTAATATTCTTTCCTCTTTCACTTTTACCAACTCCGAATTTCAAAACACTTTTTTACTCTAGAACTTCTGAGAGAAAATGACATTTCAATCTCCATTTTGATAATTAATAGGGGAAGTTATACATTCATCCTTTAACTTACAGATATTGGTAATCTCGTTTCTTTTTATTTTATTTTCAAACCCCTCATTTTCAACCTAAACCCTCATTTCTCATGAATTCAAACTCGAACTGAGATCATCATTTTTAGAGAAGATATTATTGATTATTTGAGTTACCCTAAATTCCAAATAATTATTAGTAATTGGCTTTTGTCTTTCTTTAAATAAAAACAGAAAATTAAAAGAATATACCAGAGGATAATGCTATTAGGAAATTGAATCCGATTCCCAAGTGATGATAAACTGGATAAAAGGAAACTCAAGCCCAAAGGGAACAACCTGGCCTTCTGTGCTACAATGTTGTTTGAAGGAAAATCAGGGGTTTTTGTTGAAGTATGAATTTCGAAAGGGTAATAGACGTGCGAATTAGTTTGTTAATTACGGTCTCCAACTTCCTTTTGGTATTCATTTGCTTGATGAATTGCCAAATGAAGTAAGAAATATATTCTTGGAGAAGATTTGAAAGGAATTATTTCCTCTAAACTTGTTAGTTATTAAAACCCAGCGATGGCCTCCCTTGCAAAGAAAAAAAAGATCTCCTGTTAGAAGGGTCTTTAATCTCCTCAACGCTGTTTTCTTGCACAAAGAAAAAAATCAAAAGAAAAAGAAATTATTGGCTACTGACCAGTCAAAGAACATAAAAATTTTCTTGGGCAAACTGTCAAAATCTAGTCGGTTTAAAGTGCAACCATTACTTTAAATTATCTCCTTATCCAGCACACCAAATCAGAGATCAAGTCCACCATTTAGTCATTGATAGCAACTAACAAAACTAGAGAAGTTGAAAAAAAAAAAAGAACAGTAGCAATAAGGCTCTGTTTGTTTGCCGGAAAATATTCTATCAGAAAATATTTTCTCAACTTGGGCATATCTGGCTGGTAAGGGAAAATGGTCAACTGAAAAAAGTTTCTTAATAAAAAATTACGACTAATTATATTTTGAGGAAAACATTTTTTATGGCAAAGATATGAAAAAATATTTTTCATGACAACCAAATACTAAAAAATCTTTTGTTTTTCAAGAAACCATTTTCTCCCCACAAGTTATTTTTCTGCAAACAAACACAACCCCAAACACTCCAATGTTGTTTCAACGAAGGTGCAAAAGACACGTTGCAGAAGATGGTAACTTTATACGATACGTGGCAGCTAAGGTGGTCCACTAGTGGATATGCCGTGTCAGCAATGGACCCCACTGAACTTTCTCAAGTAGCTGTGGCCCCTGCTTCGTGAGAGTAATAGACAGCTGAGAAGTTGCCACGTGGAAAACCTGGCCCACGTGGCATTACGCTGTCCCATGAAGTTTAGCGGATATGGTCGGCGACGATTGCCGGTGGCCAACAACCATGTCGCAGCAGAGTAAAACATGTATCTACCAACATCTACACACATAATACATAAATCACCGCCGAAAGATAATGCATTGGTTATATTATCTTATTGACTGACTCACTCTAATCTGCTAACCTATGCTAATTTCTAATTTTTTTTCCCCCATATTGGAACATTTAAATAATTTTATTAAATTATATGAACAATTTATTACAAAATTTTCCAAATGTGATCTCACGTCCATGACAAATTAATAATCCATTATTAAAGATCATGACGTCAGAAATAATGTAGTTAGTTAGTTTTTAGTCTATAGTAACAAGGGACGTGCAATATTTAAATAGAGTGGATAATTTTACATACATATAAACATGTTTAAAAAAAAAAAGAGTTATCAAGCCTACGGATTACGAATGATAATTTGTCTATATTATTAGTAGTTAATGATTTTTATGGCGTTAGGAAAAGAAATAGTATATGATAAATTTCATGTGGAATGCACACCAAATTAACACCTAACCTAAGATTTGTTCAAAGGATTTGAATCAAATACAACATCATTTACCAATCAAAATTCAAATTAGTGATCCCACCATCAAAATTAAGGATCATCAGATTAGGTCAAGAAGGTGATTTTTGTAAGATTAAAGTTAAAAAAAAAAAAAAAGAAGATAATGGTAGGCAAAAAGAAAATGTGTTGCCTTATTTAATATTTATTCCCCTTTCATTTGCACCGACCCATCTCGAAGCTTTTCTCCTGAGGAAAAAAAGCAAAAAATGTAACCGTCGGATGAAACCGACTGCCATTTCTCACCGTCCGATCTTATAAAATTTCACGTTATTATCAAGTCGTCACTCACGATTGCATCTTTTTCCATGCATATTCAATTTTTAATTCATGAGCAACGCCTGTATAACCCAAACAATCCCTCCTTACATGAAACCTCAAATTCATAAAAAATTTTGCAAAGATAAAACCTTCATAAAGTCTTATACATACTCATCATCTTCTTCTTGTTCATAGAGTTTCATCAAAACCTCTTACAAGTAGCAAAAGATTTTCAAGCCAGTTGATACATAATCACTTTCTTCTTGTTCATAGAGTTTTATCAAAAACACCCTTTGCAAATAGCAAAAAAAAATTTCAAGCTAGTTCATACGTAATCATCATCATCTTCTTGTTCATATATATAGAGTTTGATCTAAACCTTCAAAAAAAACCTCAAAAATGGCTGTTCCAGCTGCAACAAAAGCCACCAGTGGTTTAGCCAAGGCTCTGAGCCTGCCTAGCCGTGCTTACGTCACGTTCTTGGCCGGGAATGGTGACTACGTGAAGGGTGTGGTGGGGTTAGCTAAGGGGTTGAGGAAGGTGAAATCTGCCTACCCTTTAGTGGTGGCCGTTTTGCCTGACGTGCCGGAGGAGCATCGCCGGATATTGGTCAACCAGGGATGTGTTGTCCGTCCGATTGAGCCTGTCTATCCTCCTGAAAACCATAAGACGCAGTTCGCCATGGCTTACTACGTCATCAACTACTCCAAACTTCGTATCTGGGAGGTAAGATGTTACGTTTGCTCTTAAGTAACACCTATTTTGTTTTACAAATAGATAAATCATTTTTCGAAATTGTATACATACGTATGTTCATTTTGAGGTGACCGACATTGTGACGCGCAATCCCACGTTGGTACATAAGTTCTTTTGCGAGATTTATGTATATTTTATAATGATTTGTTACTGTTATTATGAACTTAAATATTTTGAGTCAGTTAATTAAGGTGTAAAATTAGGTTAGTAGTTAGACTTATATTGTTAATTATAAGGAGTATCATAACAGGTTCTAGGCAAATTTCACCATGTCTAGGTCCTTTATTATGGTGTTTTATTATGGTGTGTTCTGTTTGGTGCAAGTAAGACGTCGCTTGCTTAAGAAGAACGTGTGGCATCCCGTCCCACATTTATATATCATTTTTTTTAGGAGATTTGTGTGCACTGTGGCTAGTTAAGCTTGAGTCCATGTAGTCACAGCGCTCTTTAGTATTATGAAGTTATGATACGAGAGTTGTGGATAAGATCATAATTATTGTTTGTCTTGATCAGCTTTTTGATTTTGTATTTATGCTAAAGTTTTTCTCAATCTTGGTTGCAGTTTGTGGAGTATAGCAAGATGATATACCTGGATGGTGACATACAAGTGTTTGACAACATAGATCACCTCTTTGACTTGTCAGATGGCTACTTTTATGCGGTGATGGATTGCTTCTGCGAGAAAACATGGTGTCACACTCCTCAGTACAAGATTGGCTACTGTCAACAATGTCCTAATAAGGTCCAGTGGCCTGAGGCATCAGGCCCCAAGCCATCTCTCTACTTCAATGCTGGCATGTTTGTGTTCGAGCCTAGCCTTCCCACCTATGACGATCTCTTGAAGACACTCAAAGTTACTCCTCCGACCCCATTCGCTGAGCAGGTAAATTTTGTGCCCGAGTCCGAAAAGATTGCTCCTCTGAAACCCTCAAAAGCCTAGTTGTGTAATATAGAAAAGTAGAGAGCTAAAGATCTAGTTTCATTCAAGTAAGGGATTTCAGGTAATTGAAAGGGTTTTCTGACCAATCCAGAGAGATCTTTTGGATTTCATTATTAATGAGGATTTGGAATGTCACATATTGATAAAATTAAAGAGATTTAACAATTGAAAGAGTCTATTTGGGGAAGGGACTAATAGAGATAGAATTAGACCGATTCCCAAAATGCTTTTCTGAATATTTCATCGAAGAATTTCTTGAGAATCCTAGATGGTCTTTACGGGTTTAGGAGAAGTGATCTTGTTACAATCATGAATGGTTTTTGTTCATGTTGTTACTAAATCGATCTTATTCTAATGTGTGTTGCAGGATTTCTTGAACATGTTCTTTAGGGACATATACAAGCCGATTCCTAACGTCTACAACTTGGTGTTAGCCATGCTATGGCGCCACCCGGAGAATGTTGAGGTAGACAAGGTGAAAGTTGCGCATTACTGTGCTGCTGGATCAAAGCCATGGAGGTATACAGGCAAGGAGGAGAACATGGACAGACAAGACATCCAGATGCTAGTGAACAAGTGGTGGGACATTTACAAAGACGAGTCCTTGGATTACAACAAGACTCCTAATCTCGTTGTTGCGGTTGAAGCCGTGGCGGAGAAACTCTTTAAGGCGCTCTCCGACTGCGTCTCCGCCCCGTCTGCTGCTTAGCTTGATTGTTTGTTTGCCCGCCGTCTAAGTAGTTGTGGCTTAGCTTTCTAAAAGTCAGCCTTGTTCGAAATGGAAGGCTGTGTATTAGGAGACAGACCATATAGTTGAATTTTGTGTATATTTTGAATGATATATGAATGAGATTATGATAATATATACTTTGTACATGTGTTTTACAATCTTGTAATCTGGGATTTGTTTGAGAATGTTGATGCAAACTTTGCAAAATGATTTTGTACAACGAAACAGGCAGTGGTGAAAGGCTTGTAGATATTAATCTCCTCTGGGAAATCATATGATCATTCAGTGTCATCTGAAATTGTATACTTCTGACAGGAAATATATTGCAGATTATATACTTTTTGTACCAGATTATATACTTCTGACAAGAAATATATTGGAAATTATCTACTTTTTGTACCAGATGGTGATATGCAGATTGTACTTCGTGCAATTTCTGCAGTTATGCGAAATAAGTTCACTGAATATATGTTACGACCTTATCTAGCTACAACTCTGCAAAAACAAACACCAAATTTTATTCTATGACAAAAGAAATAGTAGCAATAAGGTGAGACACTGCGTGCCCATCTGAGACTTCCACACAAATGCTCCCTCTGTTCGGGTAGCCTATTGCTCTTACTCTCAGGCTACGAAATAAGAGCGACAGACTGTACTATAGCATAAGCTTAATTACCATAAGATGTGGCGATTTTTATTGTCTCTTTTTATTTTATCACAATCATCAAATAAAAAGATAAAACAAACCATGCTTTTTATCTTATAAAGTAAAAACAGTTCATCCTTAATTTAACATCTTGTCATAAACATCTAATTAAGCTCAAAACAAACAATTCTTTTTTATATAGAACATCAAATAAGATAACCATCTCACAATAAGCTTATACCAAACACAACAACAGTCGCAAGGATTTATGCCTTTAGTTTTATATGACAAACTAAGTTTGCTCATAACTATAGAATGAACACTCAGGTGATGTACAAATTGAGAAAATTGGTTGTAACTTGATCAGATACGTGTTAAGAAGTTCATCTCGTGAATAAGGCCACACGATCCTTCTGTACAGCCTGTGCCAGGTTCGTATCGAAGAGTTCACATCTAATTGGCATCTCCATTTCATAGAAGGGGTTCTTCAAAACATAATCAGAGTATAGTTCATATATGTGCTTCAGGAGACCCTCCATATGCTGAGTTCCAGGTTCACAGACCACAAAGAATTTTGTTCCTGCAAACAATTTCGATCAGTGAGATTATACTCTTGACCGACCCAAAAGAAAGAAAAGATTATGCTCTTGCAAGATAAATAATGGATGAGAACTTCTTGTCAGATCTCTTCATGATGTACTACCGTAAATTATGGTTGCACATAAGCACAGTTCATTGAGGGATATCAAAAATAAAATACCCAAGTGCAAAAGAACAAAAGCAGGCATAACCTTAAAACATCTCTTTTGTGCAGGCATAATCTTAGTGGAGCCCAAAGGCAATTAAAACGTACCCCAAGATTTGAAATGAAACACAAAGGTTGAAATATGACCCCTTTATTCGTTTGAATCATCTACTGCTTCATAATTTATGTGCAGTCCAATCTTGTCAATGACTGCTGCTTTCTTTGAAAACTAGGAAATTTCTCACAACATGCTTACCACAGAATTTCCTTCTGGCTCTCATTGCTTCCAACTCTCCCCCAGTATCTAATCGGAATACTCTTAATCTTACTAAAAACCAACAACATCAATATCAATCTCTTCCTAAGAGCGCACCAGGTTTAGGAAAGAAGAAAATCCAAAACAAACCAAGCCCTACCCACTAGATGGGTCAGCTACAGATTACGGAAACATAGCTGCAAATTTTCCATAGATCGTGCAAAAAAGATCTCCTAAGCTGCTAGGCAAGTTGTTCCAAAATCCAGGCTATGCATAAGGTATCATCAATTAAGAGTTTGTTTGACTTAGTTTTTAATCACACAAAAAGCTTTTTGTGAGTTCAAACACTGACAATGACTTATTTGGCCATTTTCAAAAGAGTATTTACATAAAAGCTTATCCTTAATTAAAAAAAAAAAAAAAAAAACCCAAAAGCTCCAAATTAGAGCTTTCTTTTTTAGAAGCTTTTTTCTATATTGTGTCCAAAATTATTTTCTTTCATTTTTTGGTCAAAAATATTACTCCATATTTTTTAAAATTCAATATTATACTCAAAATAACTGAAAGCTCCACAGCCAAAATACAAGGCCAAATAATAAATGGCTTTTATTCTCCAACACTTTTACCGAAAGCCCTACTCATCAAACCTCTATCAGTCAATTGCTGAACTCTCACCACAGTTAGACCAAACAAAGCCTAAGATGCCTTAGATGCAAATCCAGTAAATACGCATTTCGAACTGTGTAACAGTTATGAACATCTTCTTTTCTTTAACCATATTCCACCACACAAGTTTCAGAAATTGAAATTCGAATTCAGTAAGAGAGTAAAACGATAGAAATTACTTCAAATTATGTCAGCTTTCATCGTCTTAATCTAAGGGCTGTAACAATATGATAAAATTACAAAGAACTCTATAAGTAAATCAAAATTATCATTTCTCATTATAAGCATCCACATTGCATAACCACCTTCGCCATAAACTAAAAATAAGATAAATAAAGAAAAAGAAATGAGAAGAAGGTACCGGTGAGAGATTGAAAGCAATGAAGATCGAAAGTGTCAGCTTGGAGCAGCTCGATACCACTGCACCCAGGTACAGGGGATAATTGCTGTGAAATCGCGTGCATCGAGTGCCATAGACTCGCTAGCCTCAAGCTATCGTTCGTGTCCATTCGCCCCGCTGACCCATAATCCTATACATACACAATTATGTGTGTATTTATTCATTTTTTTTTTTGGGTTTGGGGGGGGAATTTTTGGGATCGTATTAAAATTGATTAGCGCATGAAATTGTTACCTTGTAAAAGATAAGGCCTCCTGATTTGTTGATGATGTAGAGGCTGTAAATCGCTGCCATTAAATTCTCGAAGGATTCAATCGAAATGAAGGGTTGAGATTTTTTTTTTTTGTTTTTTTTCTAGTTTATATTGTTTTTCTTGGGGTTTTGTTATATATGAAGGTTTGATCTCTGATGTGAGACTGACAGACGGTCTTAGAATGGAGACGGTGAATTCAGATTCCAATTGGGCTTATCTGAGTGGTAAGTCCAAAATATATGAGGCCCAGAGCCTTCTGTGGAGTTGGAGTGGTATAAATGATTTATTAGTGTTTCTAAAGAGCTCCAATTTCCTTTTTCTTTTTTTTTTTTCCCCTTCTTCTTTTACTCTTTTTGGTTGTCAAAATCTAAATTCCATTAACTAACAAACGATGTACAAAGGTTAGCCAAGATCTCAATCCCATTAACCACCAAGATCAACAGGGACGTTGGAAGAATGGATTTATAATCAGCTTTTATATGACTTCCAACAACGTGACTGAAGTTATGGCATTTTATGAGGACCTTTTGATTGCGAGACAATTGGAAAAACCTAGTTTGGAGATTAAATTCATTTCATAGATGCTCATTCATTGGATTACAAGGAGTTCTTACAGGGTTGGTGCTTTATTACCATATGTTGATGTGTAGGAATTTATTGTCTAATCAACTGGACTTCATAGTACATCATATATAAAAAGAAGCTAATAAATATACAAAATTGGATATCTAATTATCAGCTGTCCTTTTCTCTTGGAAGTCACCATCTTGAAGATCCTTCAAATCCAGTTAAGAGTCTAATGGACAAATGGACAAAGATATTAGAGAGATTTCCTCCGTCAAATTAGTCTAATCTCACCTCGCGTTGCTTCCCATTAAAAAAATAAAAAGAAAATCATCACAAGACCACTTGTAGCGTGCTACACATTGCACCACACGCACGAGCAATATGCATCAAACCAAACGACGTTGTCGGAGCCACCAACATAGTAGCAAGCTCACCAATAGCAAGCAAAAAGAGTGCGTGAAAAATTATGCACAATCCAACGGGAGCTAAAACTTTGACTGTTAACAACAGAAACATAGAACCCTCCAAAAACATCACTAACAAAGGTGTTAAATATTAAGGAACGTAACAGTCATATAGACCGTGCCTAGAACAACTCTTACCCATTGCCTTCCAAGCTTCGGGTACTCTTAACGGTAAATGATCACTAGTCGAAGAACAATAGCTAACCAAGCCGAGGCACCATGATAATCATGTCAGGGCCAGAACCAATTTTGACGAATTAATTAAATAAAATAAATCTGATAATGCAAGATGCTACTTGCTCATATCGAGGGCCACCTCTCTATTAACTAAGAGGGTGTTTGGCTTTACTTATTTGGTACTTATAAGCATTTAAATAGTAAAAAAATATATAAGAAAATGCTTTTTTCTAAGTACTTATAAGCACCATAAATAAACAAAGCCAAACACCCTCTAACATCCATGGAGAATCTCCTTTGCATGTCTCAATCGATTTCATCATAGCTTTCTCTCTACTCTTACCACATACTACTACATCCATTCCTTCAACCCTCTAACAGGCGCCCCTTTGGGTTCTCTTTCACCATGTCCGTACAAACTCAAAACGATTCTTCCTCATCTTATCACAAGTCAACTCCATCTCCACGCTCTCTTGTATCACCTTGTATCTATTTTATCACACACAGACTTTGCGCTAAGCCATTTTCACTACAATACGCAGAACAAGCACTTCAGGGAAGACAATTCTATTTTAGTATAAATCATTGTGCAAAGCTTACATGAGTAACTCTCAAGTCAACTGAATCTACATAAACAACAGTTTAGGGAAATATAAAGAAACTGAATTGTGACCAGCACGTCAATCCTGACAAAGCAAGACGAACAAAATAAAAATTTGCCAAAAAGGAGAACAAGAAGCGACCACATCCACTGTAACAAACAAAGCTTTAGCTGTAGAAGTCAATTCCTGATCATCCGTTCTTCTAAGCCTGCCACAAACAAGCATAATCATCAAAACGAAAACAAGGAACAGAAGTTCCCTTTGCTTCCTAGCCCCCTCCCTATCTGCATGAACGTGATTGGCACTTAGATTGGCACTTAGATAAGACCCTACCTTGTTAGCAATGTTGTTGGACAGCCAGTCGAGACCCTCGTAAAGACCTTCGCCAGAAGTGGCGCATGTACTCTGGATATACCTGCAAAAGATGCATAAATAAGTGTCAGCACTGAAGGATTTGAGCAAGTACATGTACAACATGCAGGAAGAGAGAGGGGGAAAGAGAGAATCAGACCAGTGACGTTGACGGAGGGAGTGAAGACCGAGCTTGTCGGTAATCTCGGCAGCATTCATAGCATTTGGAAGATCTTGCTTGTTTGCAAAAACAAGGAGGACTGCATCCCTCAGTTCATCCTACACATTGAATTTAAAAAGAAACATAAAAAAAAAAGAAAAGAATCAGGAGTTGTATAGGCAATGTATCCTAGGTAAACCTGACTCGAGCCTCCCATCAGAGTTCAAAAAGTGAATCAAGAATTTGCAGGCGTATCCAACAAATTAAGAGGCTGATAACATAATAAGCTACACACAAGAAATGAGGCTACGATACGATTTGCTATTACCCCATTAATTTAGAGTCACAACTCCCAGTTATTTTACTGGACACACTGTAACCGTACTGATTCGCTAAACAAAACCAAATACAAGCCATTAATGTACACTCCTAATCAGTACCTCATTCAACATTCTGTGCAGCTCATCCCTAGCCTCAACTATACGATCGCGATCATTGCTGTCCACCACAAAGATTAGCCCTTGGGTGTTCTGGAAGTAATGTCTCCATAATGGTCTAATCTGCAGACAGCCAAAGAGATTAAAAGATATAAGACAACTAATAAACAGGAATATAGAAATTCCAAGTTTGCCTTGTACATAAAGCAATACAAATATATAGCCAAATTCTCATAATCTCATACTTCACTATGAACAAACAATTAGAAGATAGCCAGGATAGACACGCTTTATGTTAAACCAAAGGAATACAAAGTCTATGAGGTTCTTTAAATATTAAAAGTATTCGATTGACAATAGCTACTTAGCTTCACCAAACTCAATATCATGGACATGAGTTTCAAATAAGAATGAAGCATTAGTAAAGATGACTAAAGAAGAAATATTGATGAAATGACACAATGTACCTTATCCTGACCACCAACATCCCAAACAGTGAAGCTGATGTTCTTGTATTCCACAGTCTCCACATTAAATCCTAGTTAAAAGAAATATGTAAATTGTAATGAGAAGTAGATAAAACCAGTGAGCATATGAAATATAAACTATTCAAAAATAAGAACATACCAATCGTAGGAATGGTTGTAACAATCTCTCCCAGTTTGAGCTTGTACAATATAGTGGTCTTACCAGCAGCATCAAGACCTACCATAAGTATTCTCATCTCCTTCTTGGCAAAAAGCCGACTGAAAAGCTTGGTGAAGGACAAACCCATCTTTTCTTTGGAGTCTGTTGGATGCAAAAATAGAGTTAGTGCCCCAAACTATCCCGACAAGTCATAGTATTACCTAAGAGGCTTAACTAATTGCACAAATAAATAATGAAATGAAGGAGAAAATTTAGATCTCAAATAGAAAATTTAACATAATAAATGTAATATGGAAAATTCATGCTCAGGTTAAAATACCAAATTAGCATGAAACTCAATTATTTGATTATCGAAATTACTAATACTCTTGACTTCTTTTTATCTATAGTTCTCAAGCTGAGCAAAAGTTCCCATTTGAACATTTGACTTCAATTCCTGTGAACTTCAAAAGAATAAATCCATTTTTTAGCATCAAAAGGACCTAACATTCCAAATTATTTTTTTTAGCAAGAGGCCAGATAATAACATTGCTTGTTACCAACCATGAGGAGCCCAGATAACAACACAAAATATGAAAGTACTACACAATAATTTAAACAATCGAAAGTTGAAACCAAAACAGTCTAGAAACCGTAAATGGAAAACCTACATTAAAAAGAATCAAATAAAAGGGCAAACAAATTATACATCGATCCAGAAAGCAACGTGATAAGGTATTATGAAGCAAAATATCTGAGTGTCCAAGTCATGGGCTCAAATTACATTATGAGCATGCAATGTTTTCTCATCATAGGATGCTACGTATGACCATTTCGTTGACAAAACAAATTGCAGACCGAAACACTATTTTTAAACTAAATGATTGAAAAAGTATATATTCCACAAAACATAGTTTCACACTTAAAATTCATGAGATCATTTCCAATCCTAATAAATTTAATTAAAATATAAAATTAAAAAATAACTCAAAATTAAATACATCCATACTAAGAAGATACACCTAAAAATTATAAATCATTTAGAATCGAGCACGAAATTTCGAAAATGAGACACACGCATCGAAATATTCACGATCGGTATTCATATTAAAGCATAAATCAAACAAAAACGACGTCGATCCACATAATAATACAACTAAACATAGTGAACAACCAGATCAAGTAACAAATCACATGTAAAATAGAGTCAAATTAAAAAAGAAAAGAAAAAAAGAAACAAAATTACAATACAAATGAAACATGAATTCGTACAAAATCACGAGATCAGATCAGATCTGATTAAAACTCCAGATCTACGAAGTTACAGAGCTTTACATGTGTGTGTGTATATATATATATATATATTCAACTTTAGAAATATACATACATGTACATGAAATTTGTGTGTAATTACATCTAAGTGTGTGTTGTGTGTGAGAGATCGAAGGAAGGAGAGCCCTTACCTGAAGAGGGGAGCAGGAGAGAGATTTGGAGAGAAGAGGAGAAAAGAAGAGAGACCTTTCAACGGAAAAATCAACACAGACTGAAATGGCCTCACCGTGTGCACACAGACCTGTGCTTTATGTACGTGGACCCCGTTGATTTTAACATTATATATCCACATACATGTTATTTATTTGTTGTTATGTGTACGTTTAATTAATGTATAAAAAAAAATATTAAGAAGAAAATTGTGATTGTTGAATGGATGACAATTAAATATACAGCAAAATAATTTAAAAATTGTTTATGTTTGGTACTTTGTGAAATAAAATTTTTCAAACTCCTAAAATTTGTTGGCGCCATAAATAAATAAAAGTAAATTTTGTTGGTAACCGCTTAAAGTTACAGGAAATTGAATTTTAGGCAGGTGTTTAATGCAATTACTAGCAAAATCGTAGAGAAAGTTGTTCTTTTTTTTTTCAATTAAGTAGGTGATTTGGTTAAGCTCAATAAACTTCGATATATAGTTTGTACAAGAAAACTAGGAGTCACGGCGGGGGAGCAGGCCACGACTTACAAGAAATTAGAATAATAAATAAATGGCTATACAAATCCTTTTTTTTTCCTTTTTTTTGGGGGGGGGGGGGGGGGAGAAGGAAACAAATACTCTTGTTACTAAAATGGTAATCCAAGAGACAAATTTGTGCCTTGGGATATGCTATTTGTACCAAATTTAAAATCATGCCAAAGAAAAAAATTAAAATTACATGATCTTGAAACATGAACTTCGTTTAAGTAAAAAAATTAAGATTACATGATACATTAATGGAGGTTTTCACTTCTCCATCAAATTATACATATCTTGAGTAGATTAACCAATAGTCGTTGTAAACAATATTGAATGTGAATTTTTACTTGTTAGTGGTATGAAGAATATTGACTCCTGAAAGTTCGAATAGTTGTGATTCCAGATCATCTTTTGTGTAAGACTTCACCTCTTTTCTTACCAAATCGATGCCCCCGGTGGACTTCATCTCTTTGTTTTTCCCCCAAAGAACACCATAAAGTCCAATAACAATGAAAACAGAACCAATAATTCTGAAATTTTCACAAAATTTGGCAATCAATATATATCTACTTTACTAATTTTTTTAAACAACCAATCATTCATAGCATTGACCTTTTCTTATGCTTATAAGTTTTCTTTGTAATGAGATTATGTGAATTCCGCAAGTAGCGCATGTATTTATGTTTCTTTTGGTTAGCGTCTTAGCTATGGCCGCAGATATGGTTTAAATCCAAAATTGATAGGTTACCTAAGAATAATTCTAAAATAAAGCTATCAGAGTATTTATTAGGGGTTTGGTTCGTAGAATTAAAAAAAAGTATTCTTAAAAATATAACATTTTAAATTTTTCTATGAATCCTCTCATTTTCATTCTTATAATAAACGGTGGAAATTTTACATTTTCGAGTTATAAGAATGTGTTAGATACCTAAAAAAAAACTTCCCACATTAATAAGAATAAGAAAGTAATTATTTTCTATTTATTTTATTCTTTCTCAAAAATATATTTGGTCAACACACACTATGCACACACACTATATACACCATGCACGCATGTTGCACACTATTCACATTGTGCATGCATAAATGTACAAACATTACACACACTATAGATACTATGCACATATATTAAACATGCTATACACACATAGTAACCTATCAACACACACTACACACAAGTTACACCCATGTGATTCCTTAGAATGAAAAATCAATTCGTGAACTAAACACCTCCTTGGAGTTTGGCTTCCATATGGGATAATTGACAAACAACTCAAAAATTTAAGTATTAGACCGTTCGAAAAGAGAGAGAGAGAGAAGAAGAAGAAGAAGAAGAGAAACTAGAACCTAAATTATGGGTCTAAGTCTCGCCATCATCTACTTAAAAATATTTAAAGACTTATCATTGGTAATTTTTAAACTTATTGAGTTTTGATTATAGTTTTATTATAAGTATGTTAATGATACAATTATTGTCCAATTTCGGCGGCTACCAATCTACTAGGTCCCAGACGACTGAAAATATCACTATAAGGCTTTTCCTTGGTGCTTTCATTTTTCATATTTGGAAGGAAAGAAATCAAAGATTGCATAATGCTAAGGCTTCAACCAAGGAGTAGATTTTGGGTAATATTGAATTTGATATTAGAGAAAAGCTGTATAGACTTGGAAAAATTAGGGAGAACTTTTGGAGTACGTATTTTCATAGGGGGGAAAAAAGAGTAGAAAATAAATAAATGGAAAATGATTGACTTACTAATATGAGAAGGGAATGATATACTTACGTCCCGAGGTACAATTTTTCTCGAAGTAAGACCCAACTGAAAATCGCCACAATAACCAGCAGTAAGGGGCTGAACACTGAGACATATAGGGGACCTTTTCTTTCGATGCACCAAGCCATAATGCAAAATGCTACTGCAGTACACACCACTCCCTGAAACCAAATTGATTTAATTAGACTATTATCAAAAGTTCATTCAATTTAATACTATACCGAAATAGAGTTATATATATTCTCATTATGAGAAAGAGACACGTCAAATAATTATAGACCACAAAATTTCGTTTAAGGAGGACTTCTTTTTTTTTTTAAAATAACTATTACAAAACAAGAATATTTTCTTGTAGTTGACTTACCGCGTAGAGACTTGATACAGCTCTAATGATGGGACTCAATGACCATACAGATGTTGTGCGTTCAAACCCAAGCCCGATAATCACACACTGAAAGCTCGACATTAAGCATATCAAAGCTGAGCTAGAGTAGGGGGCGTTATATATCTTATTCACCCTTGCCTGATAAAAAAAAAAGAAAAAAGAAATAAAGTTTCATCATATGTTAACTTTCACATGAATTCATAATAATTTCAAAATGAATATTGATCCTCGCATTTACCTTATTTTTTGAGAATGTTAGATGTAAAATGTTTGTCAAGAAAAAAAAAATTCAAAACACAAATACTAATAAGAATGTTTGTATGGAGTAGGAGCGTAGAACATCATCCTCATTCTTGTCTAGGTTTTCAACTTTGCACGATTTCATTCTTTTTGTACTTGCTGATTTAACTATGGTTTGAAAAGAGAATATTGAAATGATTTACTTCTGACTCAGCAAAAATGATAAGAATATATAGAAGAGTCCAAAATAGAATATAGTTGGACGGAGTAGTTCAGGATTTTATATATTGTTGAATAACTAACATTGTATAAAGACTATACACATAAAAAAAAAACCAAAAATATAATTGTAGTAATTCATGAATTATGCAAGAGGGAAGAATATATAATTTTAGAACAAATCAACAATAGTAAGAAAATATATATTAGTAGCAAAAGAAACAAACATTATTGTGGTTTACATTTTTGTGAATATGCTATTAGGTTTACTTTTTTTGTTAAGGATTTTGCTATGGTGCCTTAATTAATGCGCAAGTAGATAAAAAGAGAGTGTGATTAAATAGAGGTGCTCACTTGAATAATTAACCATACTGCCCAAGTAACAGCACTAGTTATTATGAGGAAGGGCCCCAAGATGAAATTAACATGACCACTGCTAGCATTTTTATTCCCTGATGCATTTTCTGCATATTCCCAGTGAATACTCGATTGGCCTATATCAACAACGTGCCCGTGGTAGAACGACAACAACAATGCACCACCCACACATGTCACCGTCCCCAACACCTTGGCAAGCCCGGCTTTAGTGTTCAGCCCCACGCTTTCTAGTCTGCACCACAATAAAAATTAACATCTATGTAATTAATTAGGGAGAAAAATGGATCGGTCTAAAAAACGGATTGGTTATATGTTCCTCGTTACGAAAGGTGCTTGAACCTCACGCGCTTGTTGAACTTGGGTATAAAACCATGCCTCTCTAGTTTAATTTCACTAAAGTAGGAAAAAGGTGAGGTGATTTACCCAAGCGGTACAGCAAAGATGAAAGTAACCGCTGGAGTGATATTTGACAATGCACACGCAATAGTTGGAGTAGAATTCTTCAACCCGACGAAGTATGCAATTTGATTCATTGTTACTCTGCAATATGTACTTATATTAGAGACTTCAAATTAAACCATTTTTTTTTTCTTTTGAGAAATATCTGAAAATTAATTTTGTTCAAACAATTAACTAAGTGCAGCTCTGTAGATCGATTTATTTCCCGGAAAGATAACAGATTAAATGGAGAACTTACCCAAAAATGGAAGATAAGAAAATCTGCCAAAGAACATAGAATGTCAACTTAGGTCTCGTTTTCCTGCATTATTATGGCATAGAATTAAAGTTAGACACCTTATTTTATTTTATTTTTTTGCTGAGTGAGCAAGTACTTTTAGATATTAAAATCTACGACTCGTATGACTGACTGATATTAGTAAAGAAACAATATTTATCAATCTATGCAAAAGCTATGCGCCTATTTACTGACAATTTGCGTTGTGATGCATCCAATAATGAATACTGAAACTAACCTAACTGCATGCTAAAATGGGATAACAAGAAAAGTCCATTTGAGTGACGTCCGATATGATGCCTGCTTACATATGCATGCATTTGTTAATGTGATGAAATGAATACCAAGCTGGCTAGCTAAATACTTCAAAACTTAATAATTATTAATAAGAAACTAACGAGGAACTTAATGATGCAAGAGTTGTCATATCGGTTGATTGCTGCAGGCAGATTAGCATTTAAGTGCGCACTCTTGCATGGAAGCATATAAGGCCAATTGAGTGAAACTAATGCTGCGTTTGTTTGGATCTTATTATAACGCACTTATTTTATTTGTTAATTTATGTCAAAAATATTATTTGTTATCAATTTATTATAAGATATTTTTATAAGAAGTCTTATTTGTAGTTATAAAAAATAAGTTGGGTTTAGTGTACTTATATCTTATCTTATATATTATCAGTTAAAAAATAATTAAAATTAAATTTTTAAAAATTTTATATTAAAAAAATAAAAATAAAGAAAATTAAAAAATTAAAAATGTTAAAAATTAAATATTAAAATTTCAAAATTTTAAATTTTAATTAATATTTACATTTTATAATTTATTATTTAATTATAAAATTAAAATACCATAAGTCAAAATTGATAACATTATTATCAAAGTAACTTATAACAGCATTTCAACTAACAAACCAAATAGACTTGTTGTATTAGACACTTATCAGATAAGATGCTTATCAGATTTCATATAAGACTATTCCAAACGGTCTATAAGCACAGAGTTTTTTTTTTAAATTTCAGATAAGACTATTCCAAACGGGCTACAAGCACGGAGTTTTTTTTTTTATATACTTCAAAGGAGGCCAAAAGTTAATTTTATTGTAATTAACGGGAATTGATTCGTGAACCTACTCACGTTAAAGGTGAGAAATATAATATGCCACTTAACCACTAGTTTTGAGACTTCATTTTTTTAGAGTTTTACACGTACGGTAGTGTTGTTCGATACAATAACTCTTGTTATTATCTCCTAAATAACAATTAATTTTAGTCAAATATAAGCCTGATTTGGCTGCTGCTGTAGGGAGAAATGTGATCGGATGTAGATTCTACTCTTCGGGTTAGCTGACCTACCAATACACAGGTGAGCTGTATATGCACGTGAGAGTTCACTTGTTAGATGGGTACGTGTTCAACTTTGGACGAAACAAGAAAATATTGTATTACGTAATCTCATATGCGCTGTTGAAGTTGGATAGCAGAAAAATGGTTTTGGTCATACTTCTAATGTAGTTAGTTCCCCAGCAATTGAAGGAAAATTAGAATTAACGGAGAATTTTCAAACTGGAAATAAAATGACCTTGGCCAATTTTCAAATGAAATGATCAAAAATAGGAAACTACATGCATGAAGTAGCAATGCAGCAACTCCATGTATACATACACTACAACAAAAAGAAACTGGAATAAACTTGTATATATAAGCGAAGTTCGACCGTTACAAAATATTGATTTAATTATATTACAATGATATAATCATCGTCACTTTAAGAATACCCTTATCAGAAGGTATTTTTTAGGAACCTATTATTCTTTAAAGACATACATACGAGATAGAAGACAAGTGAAGAGCACACACCTTTCCATGAAATAAGCAAAGGGTGCAATGGCAATGGTAGCAAATATTTGGCGATAAGCAACATGGATAAAAGGGTTCATCCCAGAATCCAAAGCAAGCTTTGATAGAATATTCATACCCGCATAACTTAGTTGCACTATCACCATGGTTATAAAAGCCAAGAAATTGTCTGCCATCTTCTTAAAACGCAAGAGAGAGAGAAGAAGAAGAAAGAAAAGGAGAAAGAAGCTGGCTAACTATTATATATATGTTGGTGAAACCGTGAAAGAGAGAGAATGAGAAAATGTGAAGAGCTGGAGTGGCTTTATAGATGAGGATGATACTGAAACAAAAAGGCCTGCTGATCAAGAAATTAACCAACCGTCTCAAATGACAAAGCAGTATAATGAAACCAAAAAAAGGACAGTGTGTAAAGAAGAGTTTAAGTTTCTCGTCACGTATGTGGTTCATGCATGGAAGGAATTAGCTTTGTTGTTCTTGCTTGACAAGCTATGCTTGTCAGTTAACCACAGTGACTGCCTACTCTTGGCTAGAAAAAATTAGAGCCACATCTTCAAATAACTAATATCATTATGAGTAATTTAGATCTTTACATGATACCGTTAGGAGTAACTTATTCTCAAAACTATATACACCTTATTTGTCTCTATTTATTTTGGAACTTATGAGCCCTAAGGCGGTTCACATTACAATTAATAGAAATTGATTTCTGACCACTTGGCATCATTTTATTTTATTTATTTATTTTTTTGGTATATTCATCATATTGATCATTTCGATCTTTGCGTTGTAGCGTGGACAAAATCGCTGATACCCACATTGGCGCGAGTCATGACCATGTGGCAGTTACATATGGGAATCGACAAATTTGGTTTTGTTTCAATACTCTATGCCAGGCTCGTAAAAGACGAATTTGCAGCCTAGCTAATTTTGATTAATTGTATAACATTACACCCAAAAATAGAAATCTTTTTTACTTTTCCCCGAAGCGACTCATTCATTGATATCCAAAAACTACACAAGAAACATGGTACAAAAATGCCTCAACCTACTACATGTAAATATATATATATATATATATACACACACATATATAAAGAACAAAATACGCACTTAGAATTAATGTGAAAACCCAAGGAAAGCAATTTGGACTTGGTGGTGGGAGTGGGTCCCAACAAGCAAGCCAAATGGTAGTAGTGTATGATGTGTTAATATGCGTAACTTTAGTTTGCTCCAAACAATATGGTGCCAATCCACTTGAGAGGAGGGGTAAATTGATAAATTATCGACGCGTGGAGCATGTGAACTATCATAGCATCCACCATATATATTGTTAACAAAAAAAGTTAAGGGGCCTCTGGTCAGGTGGAAAAGTGGTTCTCCTTTGGTTAATTTAAAAAAAAAAAAAAAACAAAAAAGAAACTTTTTTGAACATCAAATATTAGCGCACTATATAAATTGTTGACACAGGAAAGAAAAGGAAAGGAAAAAGCACTATAAATTTGTAGCCAGCGTACACCAACAGGAGGTTAGTACATAGACAAATTATAAGGTGCACCTTCGATAACGTGTACCTTCATTTATGTGGTCCTTTATGTATGTTAATACATATATTTATATATACATATTAAAAAAAAATGAAGAGCCACTTATTTTTTTAAATCTCAGTCTTTGTTTTCTCTTTCTTTCTATATCTCTTCTATCTCTCTCTATACATCTCTCCTATCTCTCTCTCTGGACGTCTCTTTTCTTTTCTCTTTCTCTTTTTTCTATTTTTTGTCTTTCTCTCTTTCTCTGTTTTGATAATAGATTTGTGTTAATATTATTTTTTTATATTTCTAATAGGTTGATTGTTTGATATTATTAACAATTGATTGGATTGATATCGAGAAATGGTGGTGAATGCAATTGATTAATGGGTTGCATTTTTGTAACAATTGATTTTGATAGTTGTATACATATATATATTTGAAGGATTGGTATTTATTCAATAGTCTATTATTGTTTGGTCAGTTTTGTATAACTGTTTGTTCTGTAACCTATTATTTCCTGTTCAGTGTTCTATAACTATTTGTTCAGTAACCTATTATTATTTGTTCAGTAGACAATTATTATTTGTTTAGTGTTCCATATTTGTTTATTCAGTACTCTATAACTATTTGTCCAATAGTCTATAACCTATTATTGTTTGTTTAGTGTTTTATAACTGTTTGTTCAGTGGTCTGTAATCTATTATTATTTATTCAGTACTCTATAAATGTTTGTTCATTATTCTACAACTGTTTATTTAGTGGGTTATTATTATTTGTTCAGTAGTAATAGCATGTTATTGTTTGTTCAGTGTCTTATAAAAGCTTGTTCTGTATACTATTATTGTTTATTTAGTAGTATATTATTCATCAAAATATCTATTTATAATTGAAATTGGTTGCATTTATATGTGACATATCAGTAGAAACACATAAGCATATACATAAATCCAGTTCTAGTTTTTCTTTGATTTCTTAGCATGTTGTTGCTTCGGATTCGATGTTTTTAAATGTTTTAGATGTTGTTGCTTCCGATTCGATGTTTTCGAATCTTTTGAATGTTGTTGTTTCCATTATTTTATTAGATTTAATCTACGATTTTGATTTATAGTATTTGTTTAGTTATTGAAAAAATTGAATTGAACAAGTATAGTTAAGGTTTGTGAGATTTGGGTTTGAATTGGAGATGTTAGGATAGAAAAGAAAGAGAAGAGAATTGTAAGTAAAAAAAACAAAAAAGGAAGAAGCACTTATACAACATGTAAAATATATAGCCCAGCATGTAAAATACATTGCTCGCAGGTGTACGTTGTAACGTGCATCTGCGGTTGCATAGTATAAGCTCCCTAGTACTTGAGGTCTAGTCATATAAAAAAAATTATAAGAATGTAATATATAAAAATAAGTCTTGTTTTTTTGCTTTTTTTTTTTAGAAAGCTGAACAAAGAATAAACAATCACCATTCTCTGAATTAATTTGCCAGTCGTAATATAACTCTATTGGAAAAACTAAAAGTCTCAAATTAAGCTCCATCACCACTACTTTTACATCTCGATTTTTTTTTTTTTAAACTCTTCAGCACTTGAAGGACTAGTTAATTTGTAACAATATTAGTCAAGTGTTCATTAGTTACACGTTGGACCTTATTTTTTAAATTTTTTGAAAACAAAAGTAAACGCTCATCGACAAGATGGGAAACGAGAAACGTTTGTGTACACATTATGCTTGAAGACTCTACTAGTCGCGATGACAAGACTCGACAATGGAAGCTGACTACTCCAATACGTGGGCTTATATTATTCAGAAAGTACTCCCTGCAGATGCTTCAAGTGCCCTTGTAAAGTGTCAAAGATTTGTTTCTTCATTTATTAAATTTCATGCCTCTATTCTCAAACAGTAGGCTTCTTCAGGCTCGAATCTTGACGTAGTTATGACCATCCAACAAAAAAATGATAATGCTTCACTGTACTTCCACTGATTGTGGTGATGCCCATTACTCCAAAAAAAAAACAAAAGGCCTACAAAAATTAAAACAGAGGGGCCAATATGACATCTTTAGTTGTCTTCATGCAAGAGGTGCAAAAATAAGTGCAGATTACGCGTAAAGCACGACTTCTTTCTCTCTATTTTCTTTTCTTTCCAGAGATAATTGCTTTTTAACTCTCTCTCTCTCTCCCTCTCTCTCTCTCTCTCTCTCTCTCTCTCTCTCTTCCTGTTTTCGGATCAAAATATTTGAGCAAAACAAAAGTTCAAACTGCATCTAGTGGAATATGAGATTGGAATATTGAATTGGGTTGGGTAGCTTTTGGATTATTGAGTTCTAAGGTGCTTTCTCCAAATCTTCTAGTCTTTTGGAAGCTATCTTTTAGTGGATCATGTAAATGGAAATATTTTCTTTAATTTGCCTTTTTCTTTCGTTCATATTGAATCAAACTAATATTTCAAATCTTACAAGACGATGATATGTTTTTGCATGTTCTAATTTTAACAAGAAAAACGACACTGTTGCATTGCCTATTCGGTCCATCCTTGAGGCGAGGCCGCGGCTAAAGAACATTATATTGGAGGCCTAAAATCAAATGTAATATGAGGCATTTCGTATTATTTAAATTATTACGGATAACAATTAGAGTTCTGTAAATCTTTTTTTTTTTTTTTTAAAGTAAACATAGAGATAGGAAAAAGGATTTTGATATAGTTAAACTAGAGAAGAAGAAAAAAAACGAACAGAGATTCTGAAAGACGATGAAAGTATTGGAGAAAGAGACTACCTAAAGCTAAGTCATTTATGATTTCAAATGCAAAAGGATTTTGATATAGTTAAACTAGAGAAGAAGAAAAAAAACGAACAGAGATTCTGAAAGACGATGAAAGTATTGGAGAAAGAGACTACCTAAAGCTAAGTCATTTATGATTTCAAATGCTTCTCAATTGCCCCACCGAATTATTAACATGATGTACACTTGGTCTCACCCCCATCACTAATTAGTTGGCCAATGTACATATGGGATTCATATATCATCCAAACATCCAAAATGTTGCTGAATTGGAGGGCAAACCTTTCGAGATACAAGTAGAAACCATAAAAGCTCAATAACTATTGATGCTTGATAGTTAAATATGAAAAGTCATCGAAAGTGCATTGTCAATCAATATTGTGAATATTTTAGTATAGTATTTTAACTCGTACCCTTAAGAAAATGCAACCAAACAAGATCAAAATTAAAAAGGTAATGGTAAATAATATTCTATTATTAGTAACAATTAGGACATGGGATCACTCAGTCAACATAAACTTTTCCATATTTAGTTAAGCTAACGTTAAGTAGAGATCTGAAGGACTTGAAGGGAAGCAAAACAAAGAGGAACTACTTATAAATGATGGTATAATTATTTTCTTAGTTGATATATATGATCACCCTATACCTAGGGATCTAAGCAAAATAATTCTAAACAAGAGTTTAATAATTAAGTTCCTATTGTTAATTCTCCTAATTTTCAGCAGGAGTTTTTTTTTTTTTTTTTACACAAGGCTATGCCAAAAAAATTAAAAGGAAATCAGTCTTTGTGAGGTAAGATCAAATATTTCTTCATTGTGATTTGTGTTATGTAATGACCTTACGCATATAGGCGGGATCTTTGTTTCACCTTAATAATATTTCCTACTTTCATTGTCAAAAAAAAAAAAAAGATCAAATATTTCAAAAAATAAATAAATAAAAGAGTAGTTTAGCAAAACTTTAAAGATGATAGGAAAAACAAATAATTTAGAAACAACTCTTTAGAAAGCGAAAATTACCAACAACTTGGGTTTGTTGATGAGAATTAGAGAAGTACACCTTTCATTTGACATGTTTTGCTTCTTCTTTTATTCTTCCCCCACCCCCCACCCCCCTCCTTCTCTTATTCCCATTTTCTCTCGAGTCATGGTAGCAATAATTGGCAATATATCACTATTCACTCGATCGTCAGCGTGTTTATTTCTTCATACATTGGATTAGTGGCTTCATTATAGTGTAGCTAAGGAATTGATGGTCACCAAGAAAAGGTTGGCGGCAAAGGTACAAAAAATATTTTTATTCTCCTTGACATAACATTAGAGGATTACGCGCCTTAATACCAGTGTTATAAAAATTGGATCGGCTCGCGAATCGGACATCTTATTGGTTCTCGGGTCAATTGGTCCAATCGGTAGAACCAGTGGTCTGACCAAGTTGACTTTCACATAATGTCATATTCATATCTTAGTTTTGTCTACGTTCAACAAAGAGTAAAGACTAAAAAAACATGATTTATATGTGAAATGTGTATAAACATTTTTAAGAAAGACATAAATACATAAAAATGTTGCAAAAAGATAAGAAAAATACATAAAAATGTTGCAAAAAATAGCAACATAAGCACCCTTAATAATCAAGTATTCAAATTGCTGACTTCTAATTGCATGCAAATTGCTATAGATTTTGTTTTCTTTATTTTTTCTCACTCTTTTAGTTGTTTTGGACTGGTTGTGGACTGTGGCAATCAATAGAGTTAAGCCTAACAAACTAAAATAACATGCAATCTAATAAATTTACAAAAGTCGGGTTCGACCGGTTATAGTCGGGTCAACTGGTTTGTCGGGTTAATCTGATTTTTTCTGATTTTTTAGCTTTTCAGTTTTTAAGTGCTACTCGGCCTCCTGTTTTACTAGTTTCCGGTCGGATCGGTTAGACCACCCAGTCCGGTCTAGTTTTCAAAACATTGCTTAATACAACATTATAGGTATTTTGAATGTTAACTTTCTTTTTCCTCCAAATACTGCTTCCAGAAAAATTTATTTTTCTCGTTAAGTCAAAATTTGATTTTGAACATGGAACATTAATTCAAATATCTATTTTTGCTATGCAATTGTATAAAATAATAAAATTATCCTATAGTAAATATATAGCATATAGTTGCATTTTACAATTTATGTTTTCGTTTATGCCACTTACAAATATAATCCGGTTTATTATTTGGGTCTTAATACGTAGATTAACATTTTTACGATTAATTAAATAGTATATGAATTTTTATTTCTCCATCATATTTAAGTTATCTGATTCTGAGCAGATATATATTATGTAGGTGTATCATGCTCAGAGAAAGGCTTCATGCAAAGCATTAATATAGAATTTGGCATGCATGATCATCATAATGCTTAATATAATGAATAATAATTCTTCCATCTGAAAGCTTGAAATTCCATAGCTATGGTTCCAAATCCTCATCCACAGGCTTCATCTCTCTATCTATAAATTAAAAATCGATGTTGCTCTCGGCTGCTTTTAATTATCTCTTTGTTGTTTCCCCCAAAAGAACTCCATAAAGTCCAACAACAATCAAAGCTAAGCCAACAAGCCTGAATTAAAATTCACACGAATTATAATTAATTACTCTGTATCTGTTTAACAAAAAAAAAAAAATTGTTGTTTCCGTATTCATATATCGCTTTGAAAGTACCGATACAACTTCATTGTCACGTAATATTGATTTATAGGTATAGAGTAAGGGCAATGATTTACTAATAATCCGGTGTACAAATTTTCTCGAAGTAAAGCCCAACTGAGAATTGCCACAATAATTAGCGGTAATGGGCTGAATAGAGAAATAGAGGGGACCTTCTTTTTTTTTTCCCCTTTTCGTGGGAGGTTAAGCTTTAAAAAAAAAAAAACACACAATGGCACCGAGAGGAAATGCCCCTCATATCTTTTCCGAGGATGCTTCTTAGATGTTGGGGAGGGTTCTTGAAGATGTGAACTCCAAGCAGCAGTTGTAAGCCGTAATTGGCCAAAAAATGCTTCCTTGAATATATACTTCAACCAATACCCCTGGTGGGGTTGCCCTAATTCTTCTACTTTCTTCGAGACAAATCGCTAATGCACCAAGACATGCATGAGACATATCGCTAATGCAGAACACCCAGTTCCCTGAAACAAAATCAGTCATTAATCACTAATTTTTATTTTTTTACTACTGATCAAATGTTAGTGCAAAATGGAAGCTGTAAAACTATTCAATCAGTTTAGAGTGTGCAAAATGGAAGCTGGAAAACTATTCAATCAGTTTAGAGGATCACATCCGGATCCATAAGGTGTATTAATAATATTCTTTATAACGTACATTAGGGGTGTTGACGAGTTTTGAAATCATATGAAATTTATACAAATTTGATAAAATACAGGGAATAAAATACATTTTAACTAACATTTTAACTCTTATCATTAGGGAAATGCCAACAAACTTACGCAAAAATTGGATAGCTGAAATAATGATCAAGAAAATATATTTCTAAATGACATGGTATCACCTAATCAGCAAAAAGATTTCTAAATTAATTAGGCAAACGCCAAGTAATTAAAGGTCCAAACTAAATGACTTGAAGGTAATCAATCTTAATTAATTAGAAACCAAAGAAGAACACAATGGTGAATTATTCCAAGCTAGAGAGGAAAAATAATTCCGAAACGGCACTGCAGTAAGTTTTATTATATAGGCGTACGTATCTACCACTTTGGTTTAGTTAAAGTATTCCACAAACACATGTTAAATAGTACTCTGCTTACAAGTTCAAAGTAAGAAATGCCTAAAGACAACATGTCATGAGAAAAATATTTTAGAAGTTAAGTAAAATACTTTAGTAAAATTTTTGGAAGATGATGAATAAAAATAAAAAAGCTTAAGATATGACGCCCAAGTTACGAGGTGCATGGTTGTGCGTTGATGCATGGTACAATTTACGAGGTTGTGATATTTAAATTAAAGGAAGAACAATAAAAAGTTTGAAAGATAAAGATAAACATCAGGCCCAAGTTATGTATTGGGAGTGGTAATTATTAATAATTAAATAATTTAATTTAACAGCATGACAGAATGTTCATGGACAAATGCGTCCGCAATCTGTTGACTATTGCTCAATAGTCAAATGTTAAACAATATATTATACAACACTATTCTTCAATCTAATTGTGGGATCATTTTTAAGGATACTTCAATAATAAAAATTAAAAATATACACAATTTATGACTTAAGTTTGAATACAGTTTCAACTTAATTGATATTCAAAGTGGGAAATGTATTGTGCATCTAAAATTTACTAATTGGTGGTTGGACTCTATGTTATATATATATATTTTTTGTGAAAAAGGAGAATTTAGTTGGTAAAGCCTAACCACCAACTGACAAATTTTAGGTGCACAACACATTCCTTATATTGTGCATAAATTATGTCAAGGACACTATACTTAGGACAAGGAATTGAATTTGAATTAGGGTCATAAGCCATATTCATCTTTGCGGTAGATTTCCCTTGTTAAAGAAAGAGAAGGGGGGGGGGGATCTAATTGTAGGGTCAAAGATCAAGCATCTAATAACTAATTGCAGGATCAAAATCAAGCATCTAAAAATTTTAAGTATACTTTTCGCTTAAGTCTATAGGAATATCTTTCAAAAATCGTTTTAAGCTCCTACTAAATTTAAACCTTGAAATAACACCTTATCTTATAACACGTTCAAATTATTTTCTTTTCCCGTCAAAACATGTCTAATTTACTTTCGAAAATGTCTACGAATATTAACTCGAGAAACATCTGAGGTGTAAACAGGTCTTACACTCGTGTACCAAATACTCCATCACCAAATTAACAATTCTAAATTAATTTAGGTCTCGCGTCAATTGTTCTCTTTTAAAGTCTTTTTTTTTTTTTCTCTCAAAACTTTGAAAAATATTTTTTTGATAAGTTCAAATTGTTTACTCTTGAAAAAGATGGAATTATTATTTTTTTTTAAATCTAAATTCAAAATTTTATTGTAAAAGATTATCTTTTCTTCATTGTAAAAAATCTGATGCTGTTGGTTTTTGTTCTTTGGCGACAGAATAGCCACATTGCAATGTTTCGTATCCACGGACTGCAAAACAAATGGACCCCATGCCACGTGTCATATGTCACCCCACCAATTCTTAGCTTTCTCAAAAACTCTGAGCGTAGAGCAATGATTGCAGCACCACCATCACCACCATGGCATCAGCCCACTATTTCGCTTTTCTCAACCGCTTCTCCTCCTTCTTCGTCTCCATGTCCTCCTCAGCTCGTATAGCAGCCATTTGTGTTATTTTCTTCTCTTTATCAACTCCGGTTTACTCTCAATGCAAGAATCCTCCGATTATATTCAACTTCGGCGATTCCAACTCCGACACCGGCGGACTCGCTGCCGGACTCGGTTACGACGTCGGCTTTCCGAATGGCCGCACTTTTTTCCGAAAAGCAACTGGCCGCTTCTCCGATGGTCGTCTCGTTATAGATTTTCTGTGTATGTTGTATTCTCCTTTTTTTTTTTTTTTGGTGCGCAGACTAGACATTAATCTTCAAATGTTTGTGATGTATTTAGAACATTTACGTGTCAAAAAAATGCAGTGTGATGATCTGCATCTTGTTCATGCTAAATGTTTTCTCATCGGCGCAATGTTACCCTCTTTAAGGGAGTTTAGGCTCGCTTGGTTTGGAAAAAACGCTTTTTTCTAAAATTTTTGAAAAAGTTTTTTTTTTTTTAAAGAAACTCAAAGTTTTCTCTCCTGGAAAAACTAAAATTTGAAATATTTTTTTGAGAGTTTTAGATTTTTTTGAAATTTAATCTAATACTTATGGAAAAAAAAACGTATTTTTTCAGGGAAAGGAGAGCTTTTTTTTGTTTATCTAATCATTTTCATATTAAATATAAAAGAATGCAGGATTAAAAATGATAAATTTTGATATAGAATTGTAAAAGATTTTTATATAATTTTGTTGGGTACAATGTGTGGGTTATATTTATTAGAATAACTCTTTATGCAATCAAGAGGAATTAAAAGAGTAAAATAATATGCTTATGTGTGTGAATTTTATACAAACACTATGGATAATAATAAATAATGTGAAGGTTTTTATGTTCAATTTTAATTAGATGTGACGTGTGCTACTGATATGACATGGGTGCGACTGCTACAGGTTCATTGCATGCAGTTGGCTGACAGTGTCTTTATTTTCTAGTGAAGTACAAATATATTTCGTTGTCATTTAGCAAAAAGTCATATTTCACTTTCAGTGAGATGTTTTTGTTTCTCAAAAAAAAAAAAAAAAAAATTGCACATTATATTGGACATTTAATTAGACTAGTTAGAAGTAATTTAAATAATGCATATATGAAAGAGTCTTATATTTATAGTGTAATTATAATAAAATAAATTTTGATAATTTGAGGTGTTACCATGTTTCTTTTTTTGGTTTCTTTTTTCGGTTATGGGGTGTCATATCCTATGCATGTTAGGGTTATGATACGTAGTGCACGATTTAGTGGCTCCTACTAATATCTAAATCTTTTGTCAGAAATTATGGTCAATAATAATTGCGTATAGTTTGACCTTTTGACCTGTGCTCGGATAATAATAATTGGGGTAAAGGATAATTAGTGGGTAAATTGTAAATATCCACACTGTGCTGCTTGAAAATGTGGACCTGAAATTGTCTACCTTTTTATTGGGCTTTTTTCTTTGTTTCAAAATTGTAAGGATTGTTGCTGTAGACATACAGTAGAGGAACCATGAAGAAAATTAGCTTAGTGTATAAATTCATAAGATTTGGATTACTCCTTTTAGCACCAAGTGAATTTATGCTAAAATATCACGATTCTTAATATTATACTAGAGTTGAGTCTTTAGTCTAGTGTTGTTTATCCCGCATCTATCCATATGTGATTCATCTCTCTCCAGGTCACGTTGCAAACCGTGCCTACATCTTTAATCCTAGTTCAGTCCCCAGTCACTGTAGTCCATCAATCATTCTAAAAAGGCTACACTTGAAACTGGTTGACACAACGAGGTGGAAGGGTGTTATACTATGTACTTATCCTAGTAGAGTCAAATAGAAATAAGCATGTAATAATATGTCACTTTTAAGTGCTTCTGTGTCTATAAGTCTCCTCGTTCGGTAAGTGGCTTAGCAAAAAGAGAGAGAAAAGAGTTTGAGCATACTCATTGTGAATGTAATAACTCAATTGATAGTACATTGATTTTATCAAGAATCACCAATAGCATGGAGATATGTACAAGTGCCTTAGCAATCATTTCAGCCAATGTTGTTTTCCACTAAGATTGTAGTATGCTTGAATCTGGAAACATCTAACTTTTCATGTTGCTTTTCCGAAACAAATGAAAGCTAGATGATGAAAGGTGAGTTGTTTACCTTTTCGTGTGGCTTCAAAGTCATTGAAGCACGTAGTAAGGTCGTTAAAGAGTAAGGACCTTTCAGTTAGGCTCTCACTAGCAAAGCCCTCCCAAAGGAGTTATGCTGTTGCAGACCTCCATTAGAAGTGAAACGAAGGTTACAACATAATGATAAAACAAAAATGACATCTTATGCTGGATGTTGTCTTCGTAAAGTGAAAAATTATATTGTCAGGGTTTGAAATGTCGAATTTTCTTTTGTTCGTGTACCAATTTCAATCAACAAGTTTGGACTAAAAGTGGTGTTCAAGTGCTGCCATTGAAGTGAACTTTGTAACAGCAGGAAAAATGGAACGATAGAGAACTAGATGCTGTTAGCATTCTTCACTTGACTGCTCGTTAGCCAGCGGTTGTCACCATTCTAATATTATTGCCTGATACATGTTGCCTAATGAAACTAAGAAACAGAAGCCTCATATGCAATCAGGAATACCTTTGCGACTGAACGTGAGTTCATATTCTGAATACCTAGACTCTCTTGGATGTCTAGGAGCCCCAAGTAATCAATTTTATATTATAACAACATCTAAATGTTTGTTCTTTGTTGCTCTTCTGTACATGGGCATCCTCATAACTTGAGATTTATCTTAAAGAGGTTGCAGTACTATTGTGCAGGCCAAAGTGTGAACACAAGTTTTTTAAGCCCATACCTGGATTCACTGGGGACCACTTTTACCAATGGGGCAAATTTTGCCATAGCAGGGTCCGCTACACTGCCCAAATATCAACCCTTTGCACTAAATATTCAGGTTATGCAGTTTGTTCATTTCAAGGATCGCTCTACTGAATTTGTTACAACAGGTGAATTCTCGTCCTAATGTGTTTTTCTTTTCCCACCTCCTTTGGGCGGGAATATATTTTATTTCCACGACAAATGCCATACAATTGACAAATTTGATGGTTACACAGCGTGTTTAAAGTTTAAACAACAGTAATGCGTTTTACCACTAAGTCTTAGCAATTGTATTCAATCAACTGTACACCCCAAGTCAAGTATCCCAGTATGAAGCTGATATTTTAATCCTAGCACCCTTCTGACGTCAATAATTGACAAAATGCAACCTCTTCAGCGTGGAGTGTGTATCATGTCTTTGAACTATAACCCTGAATGAAAAGCTAAACATAGTGAGCTAAGTTATTTTGCATGGCAAAATCGAAGTTGGCAATAGCGGCAGAACTTAAATTAGTGGAAGATTTATATATCTTGATTTTAGACACTGATAGGGAGTACCATAGCTCTGGCGAGTTTTTTATCCTTGTTAATATCATTCTTTGTCAGTTGACAAGTGGTGAATAAAATTCTAAGTTTGTTACAATCTCATGTTTTTTAGGTTCAGAAAGTCTAATCGGCGATCAGGGGTTTCGTAATGCCATTTATATGGTTGATATTGGCCAAAATGACCTTGCTGATTCGTTTGCTAAGAACCTCTCTTATACCCGAGTGGTCAAGAGGATTCCTTTTGTAATAACAGAGATAGAGGATGCTATAAAGGTATCGTTCAGAATCCAATTATCTGGCTTCTTCCTGAAGTCTTTACTCCATCTGCACCTACTTAGAGAAGATAAATAAAGGAAATAGAAAAACAGATTAATTAAAAGATTCAGGATGGGAGTTTCATCTTCTTGTTTCTTTTAATTAGTTTAGAGGTTGGGGTTGTTGCTGTGACTGAAATGTTCTGAATGAACATCTTTGTGGGAAGATACTTGAAAAGAAATTTCCGGTCATCATGGCATGGACACCTGAGCTAGCCTTGTGTCTTCTTTGCAAGAAACTGCAGATGATAGCTTTTTTGTCGTTGGAGGAATCGTAATCCTTTTCTTAATCTGTCATCGGGAATTCTAATGGGTTTTCTGTATTGTTATTAACTAACTTTTATGAAATGTAGGGCATATATGCTCAAGGTGGCAGGAAATTTTGGGTACACAATACTGGACCATTAGGTTGTCTTCCCCAGAAACTTTCCTTGGTGCCAAAAACTTCTGATGATCTTGATTCATTTGGCTGTATATCGAGTTATAATAATGCAGCAAGATTGTTCAATGAAGGACTTCTCCATCTATGCAAAGAATTACAATCTGAGATGAAGGATGCTGTAATTGTCTACGTTGATATCTACGGCATCAAATATGATATCATAGCTAACGCAACCAAATACGGTAAACTTTATGGATTTCTTAAATATGTCTTTTCATATCTGGCAATTGATCATGATAATTAGGAGAATTACCAATTAACATGCTGAAAGCCCTTGCATAAAAGGAGCTTGTTTTCTAGGCTAATTTGCATTAGAAAATGATACAGGAGTTTGCTTTTGGATATAGTCAATATAGGGGTCTTATCTAGAAAACTTATTCAGAGTCTTCTCAGATTATTTTGCTGAGGATCTAGCTGCGTATTTCTGACTACTCATACTATTTTAAAGACTAGCATAAGAACCTGTTTGGCTCTGCTTATTTTTAAGCCCCAATAGCAAAAAGCTCCTCTCACATGCTTTTTGCTGTTGGGGCTTATAAGCCCCAAAATATGCAGATCCAAACAGGCTCTAAATTAAGATCAATCTCTCATTTCAAGCTATAGCTCTATATTAGTGCTTCTGGAGGTTCATGTATTCTTAATCACTCATGGTCTTCCTACACTTTTCTTTCCATTGTCCTATGCTTTAACATTTGCAACAATGTAATCCAGAAGTTCTCGTGAATGTTGGTTCAAATGTTGTGCTTTCTAGTCGATAAATATACGCACTTATAAGTTTTTGTTTTAAGTTCTTCAGGAACATTTTATAACCCCAAAAGATCACATATTTATGGACAGTGCAGTTGTTCCTCCTACTTCCTCCTACCTAAGCTAACACCAATCCGATATATTCTGACCATTGGACATGGGCAGGTTTCTCAAATCCACTAATGCCATGTTGCGGAGCAGGAGGGCCTCCATACAATTACAACATCAAGGTACCGTGCGGCCGGACAGGTTATCAGGTCTGCAAAGAAGGATCTCGATCTATAAGTTGGGACGGCGTCCATTACACTGAAGCTGCAAATGCCCTTGTGGCCTCAAAAATCCTTTCGATGGAATACTCTACTCCAAAGATCGCCTTCGACTTCTTCTGTCGTTGATGACGATTCGTTTCATATCTGTAGTATAAATCTACGTATATCCTAGCTATTTCAAGGTGCTCAATGTGATATTCACCGGAGCATTTTAAATTGCTTCTAATCTTTTACAAGGACATGCTCATTTCCTGCATGGAGAAGTCTAAGTCATGCTAAACACCCACGTGATTGGTGGGTCTATTGACGGACTCCTATGCTTGCAGGCTGAGCTGCATTACGTTTAATCTGCCTCGGCCTGCATGTTTGAAGAACAGGAGTGTAATTAATTAGTCTCTACCTTAGCTTTCAGGGACACAACCTGCCGCAAACTTTCCCGTTCAGCATTAAATTTTCGTGGTTATGAATGTGTAAGGGCTAAGCTCGAACGTAGTTCATGACTCAGGTTAATCCTAGTTCCTTGTTCTGGATGAGTGTTATTAATTTACTTGATACTTAATATGGAGATGTGATGTGCACCTGAGGTTTGTCAGTTGTGGCTAGACTCTACCTTAAACCAGTGATTAGCTTCTGTTAGCTGGATTTTCTTTGGTGCAAAACAGAAATGGATCCTGCCTCTTGATCACCTCCTGGGCATATTTATTTGCTTTATAGACCCTTCCCTGTTGCCCATAAAATGCATCTTAACTTTTGGATCTTCTTATAACATTAACGTTACAAGCAAGATCCAATATCATCGAGGTTTCTCAACTTTCTATCTATCTTCAAGAAAGCTTAAATCTTTATCACAAAGAAGGAAAAAAGAAAAAGAATGCCCCCAGGGGCATAGGTGAGTTGGTAAGTGGCCAGGTGATTAGGGTGGAGACACCCTGACAACGCGGGATCGAGTCCGTGTGGCGGCAGTACTCCGCTGAAATATTGCGGGGGCTGTTGCTGGATTTCCACGCCCGTTGGTCCTCTCCCTGGTCGGGCTGCCACTCACGCACATCCCTCGATTTACCTCCCGCCTGGTTAAGGGGCCTCTGGCCAGATGAGAAAGGGGTTCTCCTTTGGTTAACCCTTTAAAAAAAAAAAAAAAAAAAGAATTTGTAAATTCTATACCTAGATTTTGTTCGTATTAGTCTGTCAAACTTTCCTTTTCACGTTGACAAAATTGGTCTTTCACTTGCGACAAAAAGTTTTTACGTGGTCTACTGAATTTGGCTTTTAAGTATCACTGAAAAATGACCATTTCGCATTTGTCAATAACTTGGGTTAATGTTGTTGAAGATTTTGGCAGCTGCAACTGAAGAGACAAAATTCTGAAACAAACGCACCCTGGAAAAGATGCGATCTCTCTTGTCAACAAAAGAAATTTACTCGGATGCTTTTTCGCTAAAGTTGAAAATTAATTTTTTAAATCATTACTTTAGACTTTTTTACTCATTACATTGGCACCACTTTCAGCTTGATTTTTTGAAAGTGCTTTATTTTTTTAATCTTCCCGGGACAAAAGGAATAGTTTATCAGTAGAACTTGTCCTCAGAAAAGAATCGATACTGTCATCTTTATATTCCGTATCCTTCTACTTTAGAAAAATGGAGAAAACGATAAACACTATTAATGAAATTTGTCCAACGAAAGAATAAGTGGACCTTCGCATTAATGCATACCACGCCATACTCTCTCAACCGCAGCAGCTTTCATTATATGAGCAATGTGAAATTTGCATGACAAGTTGCAAATAGTTTGAACACAATTCAAAAATCAGGTTCGATACCATTCTCCTCCTTTGAATTGACCGTCTGACTCTCCTAGTTGTTAAATTAATAGGGCCGATCCTTTTTCCTGAATTTACGATCAAAGATGGTTCCTTTGTCCAAATAAAAAAGAAAAAAAAAAAAGTTGCGAACAACGAAAACAGTGACTCCATTTAACAACGAGTCTCAAGTTCAAATTCTCATCAAAAATTGAGAAACTATTACTAATCTCCTATTTAAAAAAAAAAAGAAGAAAGAACAAAGAAGGAAAAAAACAAAAAAGAAAAAAGAAAAAACCCCATTCGCTGATAACATCAGAATGCAGTGTGAAAGCATACACCTATAAGCTAGTGCTAATACTACAGGGACAGATTGAGGTCTAAGCCATCGTTTTCATCTCCAGCTTTATCGTCATCATCGTCATCTTTCTTCTCTTCTTTATCTTGTTTATCTTCTGTCCTGGAAGACTCTGCTATTGGGTCTGCAACAACAGGTTTAGCAGCAGCACTTGTAGATGGATCAAAACCTTCCATGAAATCTTCAGGTTGAAACGATGGATTCCACGTTCCCACAAGCTTATTTTCATGGTGTTTTTTCTTATCTTGCTCCCTTGATGCATCTGAATCATTCATAATATTATTCTTCATGCGTTCACGCAGCTCTTTATTGCTTCTTATCAAAGCAAAGAACTTCTCCATCTCTTGATCTTCTTCTTCTTCTCCTTCATGATATATCTCCATCTTTCTCTTTTTTCTCTCTCTATCCTCCATTGCTTGTGAAGGTAGGAAGATGGGGTGGACCACTTGAATTCTTTCTCTGGAAGGTTGTGTTGAGTATGTGTATGGAGCTGCTTTTGCTTGCTTGATTTTGCTACTGTGGTGAACCTGTGCTATCAAATTTAAGTTGACTCGAAGGCAATAGAATCGGGACCTTTTTTTCCACTCGGGGAATGATTAATAGAGTTCTCCCAAAAAAGGGTAAGGAAAAGAACGCGTAATGCCTTGCCCCACAATTGGATGGAGTGGTCGGACATTTGTACACCTTCTCTTATTAATATTGTTTCATTCTTTACGAATTTATATCGTAAAATATCCCTTATGAATGCCCAGCATAAAAATTAGGGTCGAACGTGACTTAGAGGTCAGATTCAATAACTGTCTCTAACGATAAAAATTAGAGTTGGATTGGAAGTGATTAAATTGTGGGAGCGCTTCTTTTACTTAAAATTTACTAAATTAGTGATTGGGTTCTACCAAATATCCAATGGTTAAGTTCTGTCAATTGAGTTTCTCTCTATCAAACTTATATCGTAAAATTTATAGTCTTAAATTAAATCTAACATAATCTTATGAATAATGCTTGATCATAAAAGAAAAAAGAATGGAAAATCAAAGCTATCCAAACTTAATATTCTCCTATATGATATTGTCTAAGTGGGCTTTTGACTATGGCGCGGTAGAATAGGGATTTGTCTTCAAAAGGGTTGATGATGTTTCGTAAATTTGTTTGTGACTTCTTGGAAAAGAATCAATTGTGTATTAAAATCACTACAATTGCGCCATACATTTCATGAGAGCCATTACCAAATATCTACCAACCATAGTATATGTGACGCACATACCATGACATATCGCCTGTACTGTCTTGCTGGCGTCTTCCATTATCGCAAGGAATCATTTTTAGGTCAGCAATAAGAACCTTCAACCACCCCCCCCCCCCGGTATGGCCGAGTGGGACAATATGTCAGGCCTTTGGGTTTGATTGAGTGTTAAGATATTGCTGCTAAATCATAAGATTTACATCCAATATGATTTCATCGAAATAACCCTTAAGATTTATATCTAATATGATCTTGTCTAATATAAGTTCTTCGTCGAAATAACCCTATTTAAGAGTAACGTACCCTACCTCACGCCTTTAGTTTTACATCTAATATAATTTTGCCTAATATAAGTTTCTCGTCACAACAATCCTTTCTAGGAGTACCATACCCTACCTTTTTAATTTTATATCTAATATATTTGACTAAAATCAGTTCGACGGTCCTTTTTAGGAGTAACATACCCTACCTATTTTGTTTGTTTTCTTTTCCTTCTTTAAGTTTTCTGTCTTTCCTTGATTCTTTTAGTTTTCTGTTATTCCTTTTCAATTAAGCATGTAGGTTAAGATACAAAAGGGTTTATCTGAGTGCTGTAATCATCAGCATATTGGTATGATATTGCCTCTATTAAATGGTTACAAATCTTTTTTTAAATATGTTTGACCTAACTTTTAAACACTCAAAAATATCTTTTGTGAATTTAAAAACTAAAACTAACATATTTGACTCTTTTAAAAAAAATTACATAAAAGCCAAAAAACAGTTCAAAAATCAAATGCTCCTATTTTGAACGTTTCGAGAAAGTCTTTTGAGAATCTATTTTTACGTTATGTCAAAATTTGTTTTTTGTCTTTTTTTCCTCAAAAATATTATATCTTTTTTAAAATCTAATATTACCTTCAAAATAATTAAGCTCAACTCTAAAATATAAGGCCAAACAATCCACAAATTTTATTCTACAACACTTTTAGCCAAAATTTTACGACTTAAAAGCTGAAACAACACCGCTAGACCAAAAAGAGCCTTTAGTATTCAACTGACTCTACACTGCAAAGTCCAACTTTAAATGAGAACTTGAGAAGGGATTCCCAATTTTATTCAGATACCATTCAGATATCTCAACCATGTCATGGGGAAGTTTTAGCTCAACAGTGACTTAGATCGTGAGCAGGGGTAGATATTTCCACGGAACTTCATAGACGACGCCAAAAATTTGACACAGCGGGAAGGGGGACCAAGGTATTTTACCGATATGGTAGTCGTCGTCCTACTGCTGCTTCTACAATAGGATGCTTGATCATCAAACTTATCAGATCGGGGATTGCTTTCTAGTCATCCTGCCACTGAACTCCGTGTTTCGCCCAGAGATATATCGCTTTATCTGGACCTCTGCCTCCCAACTCGTATGGCTCTGGGATTATGTTGTTGTTGTCAATCTCATGCAAGACTGGAGATAAAATATTCCACGCAGCCGTGACCTCATCACTTCGCATGAAGAGATGATTGTCTCCATCTATGACATCATGAAGGAGCTGCTCATATGAATCAGGCACCTCGATGTTGTATCTACCAGAGATAACAAACGTACAGAAAACAAGAGTTGAGACCTCAGCTCTGTATCAGTTAAGTTCATTAGAAGCCGAAGGTTTTCTTTAACAAAGATAACAGCTTACTTGTCCTTGTATAGCAAATTCAGTTCTGAAGCATCCAAATGCATGGCTAGTCCTGGTATTTTATTGTTTACTCTGACGAGAGTCGCTTCATCAGGGACATCACGTAAAATCAGCTCGTTAGTGGAAAGGTTAACGTCATTCCCAATATGCTGATGATAAAGGTTTCCCGGAACCTGACGAAATTGGATGCGGATTTCAACTCTGCATCAAAGTAGTTAGAATTTACAAATAAATAAACAAATAAACAGGGCAATTTAATTGCACCTATCCGTAGAGAACGAGACACCTATAGTACGGGAACCAAATATTTATTCAGTGAAGCAAACTGGACATTTAAAAAAAAAAAACTTACAATATATTCAAGGATGACTAATGCACTACAAACACGGAGAAAATACAACTGGTCCTTCTGCTGTCCCCCCCAGCAAAAGAATCCAAATAAAAATTTATTTGAAAAGAGGTTGAAACAAACAGCAGACACACATATGCCACCCAGTTTCCTATAATTACAAAGAACACAGAGAAATACCACAGTGAGCTTCGACAGTATGGTCTGATGAACCTTTCTGGGCTTGGGATTGATGTAGCTTGCAAATGAAACACTCTTTTCTCAATCCTAATAACCCTCAAATGGGCAACATCAGAATCAGAGTATCTCATTCTCAAAACTTTCACATGGTAATAACGAAGACAAAGATCCTATTTGGAACTAGTTGAAGTCAGTGGAGAATTGTAAAAGAATGAACTATCCCCATGGAACTGAACTTTAGAATAAAGTTGTCCAGATAGTACCAAAATATACTATGAAAAGCCCAGGGTACCAATAAACTAGGGCAACATTTATTCTTTGTATATAAGAGGTCTTATAACTCCATCTATCTAAATCCGCAATCTTGTGTGGTGTCATAGAAAACAACCACCTTTTTTGTGATTGTTAAAAGATTTACCAACCCATGGATCCCACCTGGTTTTGTTCAGCCTCCTGCCAGCTTTGATGAGAAAAGGCACACCATCCCAACGGGCATTGTCAATGTGCAAGGCAGCAGCAAAGAACGTTGGGTTCTGATCGTCCCGATCACCATCATATCTGCCTCCAGAATTAGTCACACACTGCCCGAGAATTACATCGTTTGGATCCAATCTTCGGATTGATCTCAGAACCTTGACCTGAGGAAAAAGCTCTGTCAACTTTGACAGAATTAGTTCACCTCGTACAAGCATATTTCAAGAATTAAACTACCTTTTCATTTCGAACATCTTCACCATTAAGAGTCACAGGAGGTTCCATGGCAAGCAAAGCAATCGTTTGAAGTATGTGACTGTGTACAACGTCACCTATAATCCCATAGCAATTAAGATATCTACGAGAGAAACAAAATTCATAACAGCACAAGATTCAGTGGAATTGAGATTGATATATGATTGGACTGAGATAAGCATATTTCTTTAACCATATCAGTTACCTTGATTGCATATGTGTGTGTAGGTCTTCTGATAAAGTTACCTGCAAACCTTAATCAAGAGAACATGAGAAAGTGATTGATAGACCACAAGTGTTATTTTCCATCCCGAAGGAAATGAAAAATCAATGTGAATGCTTCATGGACTCCATTAGCAAAAAACTCTACCTGCACATTTTGTATATAATTTCGGTTCCACGATGGCATGAAAACAAGATTTGAGAACCTTAGAACTGTGAGATTTTCGATTGTGTTCCTTCCCAGAAGATGATCTATTCTGAAAATCAGAGACAACAGGGGGCCAAGGATATCAACAGATTATTGAGCAGGTTAGAATAATTTCATTTATGCAAGACTATGTAACATGCACGCACACCTATATAATTGCTTTTCCTCAAATTTTGACAGCAGTGAGTGAGTCAACTTATGACAAGACTGTGAACCAAAACCAAAGGGCTTCTCAATTATTATACGATTCCAGCCCTTCTGAGTTTGAGCATTATCAGCAAGGCACAGTGCAACATCCAGCAAGGCTTCTTCAGGTACAGAAAGGTAAAATATTCTGTTTGCTTCAAACTCTCCCTGAAGTAGGTAATGTTTTATGGAATTAGAATAAAAAAATTCAATTCTTACATTATCAATACATTATGTTTTTCGATAGGCACTAATAAGAGACTGGATGAGCAGAGAGTAAACTCAAGTCTATCCCCTTGGCACTTCACCTCAATTTGTTCCATTAGGGCATTGAGCTTTAGCATTCCTTCTCTGTTGTCATACCCTGCATTAAGATAGTACATACGTCTAAGAAAAGCATCTATCTTGTCTTCACAGTTTTGCCTGTACAAAGTAAATTCTTGATTAGTTTGAAGATAGTAATACTCAACTTCTATTAGTATATGTAGAGGTCCCATTGTAGTAGCTTATTTATAGTCAAAATATGCATTTCATCCAGAATTGAATCCAAAGCATAGCTTATGGACTTTGTACATAAAAATGCAGCTAGAAGCAGAATAAACTATAGGAAGGGCAAGTAGAGGTTATATGCTTCATTGGGTATCCTAAACTGGCTGCTTTGAAGCAAGTAATTGTTGCCTGAGGAGCCAATATTGGTAAAACAAGGCAGACACTTTTGCCATGCATATTTTTTAAGATGTGATAATGGGATATAGATAAAAAAAGATACAAAAATACAACCAACTTCCATACTTTTTACCTTCCTATTTTTCTATTATAAGAATACTAAGAAAACCATCTGCTTTGCATTACCCATTTTTCTCCTTGATCTCTTTCTTCCTATCGTCCACAAGCCAGAATGAAGTCAACTGGGAAAAATGATGACTATAAATTTACAAATTTTCTGGTATGTTCACACCTCATTATTGCAAAAGTGTGTTCGTTTAAACAAAAACATGAAATCAAATTGCATGTGTGCTTATTTAAATCTCTGGAAGAGAGGAAAATTTGATGATGAGGAAATAGACAGAAATGAGCATTTGACCTGAAAGATGATAACCACATTGATGATTATTTCCCACTTTTTCTAGCATTCTTTCCTATTCAAAGTTCAAGGGTTCTAAAAGGAAAAGTTCCAGAGTCTACTAACATTCTGTTGATTAAGAAATTAAAGGAAAAGAAAGTAAGAGTACTAATTTGGAAAGTGGAAACCATACTGATGATCAATGCGGCAAGTCAAAGTTGAGGCAGTTATGGATCTCAGCTCATCATCTGTCAAGTTTTTTCTTGAATACCCATATATAGCAACATTCTGTAGCCATGAGGAAAGGAAACAAAAAAGATAAGACTAGAGAACTTTGCACAATCCATAAAAAATTACATGATATGGAACTAGAACTTTAGTGGATATTGAAGACATTTAATGGTATAAAAAAATAACTCCAATGAGGAAGCCTGGTCCTATCTCAACCTACATTGTCTAATCTTGATTAGCTGAGGTAGCCTTGAAGCAGGAAAAGATTTCATGGAGTGGCTAACTTAGAGGCGTGTATGACTGACATCCAGCAAGAAGGCACAAAATTCTAAGCCTTAACGGCTGGTAAACCAGTATGGAGAATTAAGCTGTAGAATCACTCTGTATTTTTCTCCCAATCCCATATCACTCCTCACCCCCCCCCCCCCACCCCAAAAAAAAAAATTAAAATAAAAAAGGAAAAAGAAGGAGAGCAACAAACAGACTTTAAGGTCATAGCTGCTATATCAGTTTCATCTACCAATTTGAGATGTAGACTAACAAACAAAGCTCCACTTTGGAGTAGTAGCTTAATCACTACTACCTTAGACCTGTTAAGCCAGCAAATTACTTCTAAAAGCACTGAACCAGACAGTTTGAAACCAGCTATTTTGATCTTTAGAGTTGTACATTTATGTCCATGGGTACAAGCTGCTAGGAGGTCAACCAGCAGATCCTGAACCATGCTAGAAGTTGTTGCTTGAGATGGCAATATATAACTTATAATTTTATACCACAGTCTAGCTGTAGAAGACAATACATTCAAGCACATGAATCCTCCAATCAGTTCTGCAAGCCTTTCTTGTCTTAGATATTCATAAGTGGACTATTTCTTGCAAGATATCTAAACTGTACTGTACTGCTGAGCCTGAGATTTGACTGTGGACCTGATGGTGAAAACTAAACCGTTGGCCAAGTTCATGTTTAAAATGATCTCAGGGCCAAGTTAGTAGCTCTACCTCGGCATTACCCAAGATAACACATAGAATAGTTGTCAATAAAGAGCAACTTCCCAGATTGCAAGGCCCATCCTCCAAAATTATGTAGAAGATCCAAAAAGATAAGAGAAACAGGGGCGGGAAGCTGACAAGCATTATGATTTATAATATTTATACAAATCAAACCCAACTAATCCTTATCCCACTAGGTCATTTATATATATATCCACAATTTAGAGAAACAACATAAAGATCTTATAAGAATTGTATAACAATCTTCAAACAAGAGAAGAAAAAGTGAAACTGGTCTCTCATTTTTTCACAAGATCTCAAATTAGAGATTAGAAAAGAACAGTAAATACAAATTAGTATACCACACCAGGACTAGCCAATTTGTAAATTGATTCACAACAATAAGCATAACTACAACGAAAAATTGTAAACAATGAAATGAAAAAGAAACTTCCAACTGGATGCGTGAAACCACACTGAAGATAAAGTAGTGAGACTTTACCCACCCAACTCCCCCCCCCCCCCCCAAAAAAAAAAAAAGATAAGTAGAGAGAACAGTTCTCAATTTACCTCGGGAAGATAGCCACTATAGTATAAAGCAAATAATGCTGGAAAGATTTTTCCCCTTGCTAGTTCTCCAGTAGCACCGATTACAGCAATACTAAGGAAGGGTGATCTACCACTGTGAGCAGCAGTCGTTAATGACTGATTCTGCAGCAGAGATGATAAAGGCTTTCTTGATGTCGCCATTTTTCTGGAAATATCAAAGTCAAAGTTTTGTGCAGAACTTCTTGCTGTGCCTTCAATATTGGGAACTGAAGCAGATTCTTGGGAATGATGTTCTACAAAAGTGATAGTTTAAAGGACAATAAATATTGTTCTTCAGGCCATAGACTTATTTAGTTATTTCTTTCCCAGCACCAGTAGTATCTGTACCTTCTAGAAATTTCAAATACAACATTTCACCAAAATAATTTTTCAACAAAAATTTCACATATTGAAGGCAAATCCTTGATTTGGAATATAATTGGTGAGCTGCTGAAAGTATAAAGGAATATAACTTCTGTAATTACTTCCTACAGAATAGAGATCAAAGTGAAAAACCCCTAAATGTCTTAAGGAAGTTGTTTACTTTTGTTGTCCCCAAGCTATCAATAAGAAAAACCCAACCTTAAATTTCACATTACATTTATTTACTCTCTCAGAACCTAAACAATGTATGTTCACCAGCTGAGAAGAAATATGACAGCTGCTACTAACCATGAAGCGAAATGGTTGCTTCCTCATTAGATGACTTTGTTTCCAAATGGCCTAGAGGCTGATCTCTATCTCGAATTTGCGGAATCTTAAACTCATTTAGGCGATTATATTTTCCATTGGATCTTTGGAAGTTTAAATTATCAATTATCTGCAATTTCAGACCACAGAACTTCCTGCAGAACTCTTTCGCCGATCCATAAACCACAATTCGGTTGTGTGTTGCCAAAGATGAGTGGTTTGCCTGGAGTGCAGAGTAACAAAACGTTTTAGTTCTCTTATTAATATGAAACTGACAATCATCAATCAAGTTCCTTTTAACAACTAAGTGGAAGAACTCAAAATTAATGCCTATGAAACCATCACGAACCATTTTTAGATAAAATAAAATCTCACCTGAAGGAAGTGACAGGTTAATAACATGAAATATTACTTATGGCAGATAAAAGGTGATCACATCAGTCGAGATAACTTACAAGTCTCGGTATGATAGTGTCAACAATGTGATTCCCAGTCTCAGGAAATGTAAGAAAACACCAGAAAAATCTTCAGGCCTCACTACATAGAGACACTATACACCTTTTAAACCTAGGATCCATGGAAGACCTTCCTACAATTGATCTCGTTACGAAAACACTTAACATCAACACTTCTAAACGTCTCCGTGGATGCTGCTCAATTTACCACGAGAAATCTTAATTAATTGCTAAATTGGTCAAGTTAAACTTTTAATTATCTGGTTAGAGCAGATTAACATAATCACACTGCTTGCCTCTCGGTTCATACACAGTGCGCAACACTCTCGCAAATAGCAGAGTGCTTCAGAATCTTAATGTAATCACATTGTCGAAAGTGCACAGCCAATACACAAAAATCAATTAATGAATTACTTAATAAATACATAAGAACTTAACTAAACTTAACTAGATTTAACTTTTTTTTTTTTTGGCAAGCAATATCAGATTAGGGAATGTGCTAACTCAATAACAATTAGTAACAAATGAATTCAGAAAAATCACCGGAAAGGAGCGAATGGCGGCGGCGGCGGCAGTGGAAACGATCATCCGATGGCCGCTCCGGCCATCGGAAAAGTTAGCTGAAAAAGAAACAGGCGAAGGTGACGCCGCCATTGACGTGTGCTGAGAATTGAGATTATCAGCTTCGTGTGTACTTGTACATGTGCGTTAATAGTAAGATTTTTTTTTTTAATTTATACCTTTTTTTTCAATAGTACCCCTGTTTTAAAATCATTTTTAAATTTATTGTTTTTGGTGTTGAATTATCCAAACAGTAAGTTATTAATTTCGAGATGATTTAAATTTTCATAATTGAATTTTAAATGGGTTGATCAATTGATACGTGTTTTGTAATTGAATTAGTGAAATCCTAACTTAAACTCAAATTAATTATGCAACTCATTTAAAATTCTAACGTTCAAATTTAAAACGTCTCGAAAATGACAACTCATTTACCGTCTCGATAATTTAAACGCATAAAATGATAAAGTTAAAAGCAATTTCAAAACAAGAGTATTTTTTAAAGGAATTCTTAAAATTGAGATATAAATTAAAAAAAAAATTCGCTAATAGTAAGTGTGTCTATACTTTTGCCGTAGAGTACACGAATTATTAAAATAAAAAAGTTATTGCAACTAAATATTTCCAGAAATATAAAAATTTGTTGAAGTACGTGTAGACAAACTCATGTCTGAAATGTTACCCAATGGTCGAGCTGATATTTTCTCAAGAAAATTGCCGCACGACTTTAAAAGCAAAAGATGAAAGAAAATGTAGGGGTAAATTTCAAAAATAATTCCTATTGTTTGTTAAAAAAAGTATTAATTTGATCTTTATTATTTTAAAAAATAAGCCATTTGATTCCTAACATATTTAAAAAGTGTCGTTTTTGTTGTTTGCAAATAATGACATAATTGTTCTTCATTATAGCCTTAAAAATAGTCATATGATGATCTTATAATCAATTAATAAGGATAAAAATTGATTTTTTTGTAAATATTAAAAACTAAATAAGTAATTTTTAAAATAACAGCAACTAAATTAACTTTTTTCTACAAATATAAAAAATCAAAATGAATGACTTTTAAAATAATAAAAATTAAACTAGCGCTTTAGATAAACAATATAGAACATTTATGAAATTCCCCCAAAATGTGTTGACAAACAATCGTAATACTTTAGTTGTTTTAAAAGCCTATAAATTATTTATTTATAGAGGAAAATTTTCAGTCACTATATATGTGTTATATTTATCACTAATATGCTCATTTCCGTCATCCTCTATTGTTATATTATATTTTAGCCAAAATTTAGGCATAAATGTACCTTCATTGTTAAAACTATGTGAAAATTAAGGCTAACAATAATATAATTTAACAAATTTAAGCCAAGTACTAGCTAAATGAACTTCTTCCTCAGTCTAAATTCTTTTCCTCTCATAATAATAACGAAACACCATATTATTTCCGTTGATTCATTGCCTTGATCGATAGACATACAAGAGAAGGCAAAGACATAGAGGAAGAGTGTAAGATACAAAACGTTTATCTTGCTTTTTTTCTTTTCAACTTTTCTGTACGCATTTGGTGTATTCTTTTTTAATCGATCAATACATAATATACTTATTATACATTCACTCTATCAAATGACAATGATCCTTACATATAAAATTACTTGTTCAAAATTCACGATGTAAAATATGTGATATTCACAATTCTTAGGCTGCACATGATAATGAATTTGGACTGAAAATATAAAAAGCAAAAAATTAGAAAAGGAAAAATAAAAGAGTAGTAAACATTTCAGGTAAAAATAACATTCTTTCCCAACCGTGGTGAGAAAAAAACAATCATCATTTGCGTCAAAATAATTAATACATTATATTATATACGTATATATATATGTGTATATATAGGCTAAATACATCGGTATATTTGTTGTTTGTTTATTCAAAGGACTCTTGTTTTCTGTGGAAACGACCCAACTCAACCACACCTTTCTGTCCACTGTTTGTTTTCTTCTTTTCCTCGATTCTAATCAAAATAGAATCTCTCAATCAATCAGTTTATTAGTCACTTCCTCTAGGAGATAAGACTAGTGGTGTCATTCTTCTTTTTGGCTCTCTCTAAGCTCTCTGGTGAGAATGAAGCTTTCATCTTTTTTTACTTAGTTTTCTTCGTTGTGCATGTCTTTTTGGATTCAAAGTTCACATCTTTTTGGTAAATTCTCTATGTTTTTCCATCCACTTTTATCTTTGATCGATTCTCTCATCTGGGTTTTGGGTTTTGTGTTGATCTTTTATGTGTTTGACGCTTTCGAGTGATGATTTTTTTTTTTTAACCTCTTGGGCTGTAAAATAAGCATATTGAGAAGTGTTTAACCGTTTAATCCTCTATTGTTTTGGATTCTCAGATTAGAATTTTGGGTTGTTTGAACGTAGCATGCCTTAAAGATGTTCTTTTTTTGAGTTTAGAAATTTGTTCTTTTGTTCCTCTGGGTTCTTTATTTTGCAGTCAATATACATATTCTTATCTGTTGATTTTTACTGTTTATCAAGCCTGAATTCATGAAATTTTGGTTATTTTCTTAATCTAATTTTGCTTCTTCAGTATTCTTATGGAATTTAATCCCCATACAAATGACGGGACAATCTTTATGGCCTATATAATATTAGGCTGGTTCATAAGATGGTGTTTTAAGTAATAATTCGGGCTAACCATCTTTGGAAAGACTTGATTTTGGCTGGTGGGTGGGTAAGGTGGTGCTCCATTAAAATGATATACTTATTTTATGGTTTAGTTCAGTTAGGGGAATGATTGAAGTGGTTGATTTTTCTTGGCTGATCATCGTATCTTGTTTGATTCAGGGAAAAACAAGAACACCAATCTTGACTTTGACACTGTAGAATTTATAAGAGCTGTTGGTAGATGGGATCTGAAGGACCTGCAGCTGTAACAATCCACGTCACAGGATTTAAAAAATTCCATGGAGTTGCAGAAAATCCAACCGAGACCATTGTTAGTAATCTCAGAGATTATATGAAGAAGAGGGGTATGCCCAAAGGGCTGATCCTCGGTGGTTGCACTATTCTTGAGACTGCAGGACAGGGAGCTCTTGTTTCATTGTACCAGACATTGCAATCTGCTCTAACCAAGGATGATAATGAGTCATCAAATCCAGGGAGAGTTATTTGGGTTAGTCCCTAAGTTCACTTTTTCGTCTCTTGTTTGGTGCCTGCTCTTGCTTGCTTGACAGAGAATAATATGATTTTCCTTGAGCATTAACATTGCTAGCTGTTCTGTTAACGCTACCATGAGTGTCACCAAGTGTGTATTTTCCATCTGAATTACAGGTAGCTTATATACAGGGAATAGAACTTCAAAGCTGCCTGTCACTGTTGTTGATAATAGAGTCTGCACTGTTTGTCTGGAATGGATTTGGCTTATCCAAATGCAATGAGTTCGATAGTTAAGTATTCAGAATGAATTTAGTGTTGTGACTTGTGAGATGACAAATGCAGCCTTTCCTGTGTCTTAGCCATTATCTTAGACATGAATAAAAGAGTGAATTTCTGGATATGTTTAGGATTGAATTAGATACTAACCGGAGTGATGTAACATTGGAGTTCTCAAAGGCCTTACAGACTCAATCAATCAATATAAGCATTTGTAATTTCAGAGCTGACATAAAGAACATGCAATTTTTGAACCTTTGGCCGTGCGTTCTGATAGTGCATTGTTGATTTGTTCTCTAAAATTTAGATGATAATAAGCTAAAGTGATATGAGAATAACACATGAATTCGTTCTCCATGGATGATGAGATTCCAAGAAACTATTCTGCAAGGAGTTTGAATCTGTTCCATTTAGATATTGATTGGTCCTGGTTTGACATGGTTACTGCGTTATTGTTTTCTGGAATACAAAGCTAAATTTTAGTTCTTCGACCACTTTGGAAATAAACAAAGTCGGTGGACTTTGAATGGAAAACATTAGACTGGAGATGCCAGATGGAGGGTAAAAGTTTCATAAATTATAGACATCATGATTCATGGCTAGTCTCTTGTTGCCAAAGTCTAGTTTCGTATGATTTTGGATAAGTTTTGGTTCCATATCCATTATATTTCATATCAGGTACATTTTGGAGTTAACAGTGGCGCAACAAAGTTTGCTTTGGAGAATCAAGCTTACAATGAAGCTACTTTCCGTTGTCCTGATGAGATGGGATGGAAGCCTCAGGTCGGTTTTTAGCCGTTAGACACAAGTACACATATATACTGCTCCTTTCTTTTCTTTTCTTTTTTCCCCTTCTTTTCTCTTTTCTTTTCTTTTTTTCCTTGTCAGCTCAATGAAATAAACATTTGTTGTCTGAGTATGTTATTGTCTTGACATTTGCAGAAAGTCCCAATAATTCCTGCAGATGGTGGAGTTTCACGAACACGAGAGGTATTTCATAGTCTTCTTCTGACACTCTACAAGGACCTCTGGGACATTCACTCTAGTATAGTGTATAGTTTATTTAGTGAAATAGACAATGAAAAGTTTTTCTATTTCTAAAAAGTAGAGATTACAAAACCCAATCTAAAATTACAGTTATGTTAATAAAAACCAACCCTTCAATTCATGCCCACTGACGGGAACATGGAGCCCCCACAATCTCAATTACCTAGGACCTTCATCCTCTCCTCATCCTGCCCTACCTTGAGCCTTTTCTCGTCTGACTTTTGTTTTTACTTTGAAAAGTATAATTGCTTTTCATCTTGATCAGAGGCTTTATCCGTTAGATGCTTTGGATTCTCTGTTTCTTTGGATGCTTTATGCTTTATTTTGACCACAAGTAGTTCAATTCTTTCTAACATTACTCAGCCTAAGCTTTAATTGAATCTACTTCCAGCACCACGTCAGAAACTCAAACCTCTGAAATTTTCTTGATAAAATTTAACCTAAAAAAGGAAGGTGTTGTTTTGAGCAAATATCTGCTAGTTATTATGCACATGCGCTCCGTAATTTACATTGATATTAATATTAATATGTCAATTTAGATGGATGTCACATTTGAAGGCTGACTGCATGACTTTTCATTCCACTCTCTATTCTTTTTGAGAAGTTATTTTGTTTTTTCTTCTCCACTGCGACTAGACTTCTCTACCTATTGGGGAAATCACCAAGGCATTGGCAAAGATGGGTTATGAAGTGACAACCTCAGATGATGCCGGCAGGTTTGTTTGCAACTACGTATATTACCGTTCCTTGCATTTTGCAGAGCAGAATGGTGTAAAATCACTATTTGTACATGTGCCCCTCTTCTTGACAACAGATGAGGAGACTCAAATGCAATTTGCTGCTTCCTTGTTGGAGGTGCTTGCCTCTTCTTCATATTAGTCTCTTCTAAATCCTGTTATCTTTCAGGGAGCATAAAATGCTGCTATGACTTTGTATCTAAAATATGGTTGCACTTTTTGTTAATAAACGCTTAACTTATGCTTCTATTGCACAAAGATGGTCTGTATTAGTAATCTCTCAATGTTTTGTGGATGCTAGGTGTTGTTTCTTCATTTTTCTGAGTAATCATGTATGATATTTCCATAATGGTAGTGCAAGCTTAATCGCTCAACTCTGTAAATACTGGCTACGCATTATTAGCAACAAATTAATACCATGTATGCTTCTCCACATTTCCAGTTAGCAATTTAATTGTATTTAGCAATTGGAGACAAATTGAAACCACGTTTGCGTCTCCTTCAGCATATTTATGAGCCAAATTGGAATATATTAACAGTTAAAGAATTTTTCGTGCTGTAAATAATCTTGGAACTACAAGAGGAATCTGATGCGTAACTTCAAAAACTTTCCATGTGTTTGGAAAGGCATGCATTCATAATAATATTATCATAACAAGTTCGATTTTGATCTGCATTATTGTTGAACTGATAAGTTTACATCATTCAGTTCACGCCTACTCTTGGATCAAACTCAGTTTGGTAACTTAGCCGTGCGAAACATGAAAATGATTGACGACTACAATTGAACATATGTCAAACCTAATTTGACAAGGTTCTATATTCATTCACTATGTGCAAGACCTGCGGCCTTGATGCTTCTTCAAGCTTGGCATATGTCTTCTCACGTTTGATCATATCGACCATCTTACTCGATGAGTTTCTCCATGCATAATATGATGATATTATGCGGAGATTCAAGTCCCTCTAGCAAGGCTGTAAATGTCCTGGACTCCTATCCCCAGTCAATAAAAGGAAGAGGTGGATATCCCCCTTCAGGCGGAGGCCTTAAAGATGGAGGTAGATTGCCCACGGACCTCATTTGATCTCCAAACACGTCGCCTTCCAGAAAAACCAAATGGGTGGAAAATTATGAGTATAAATAGCAAGAACTGAAACGTAAAAGAATGTCTCGATGCACCAAGAAGCTAGAAACCAAGTGTAAAAAGTTTTTATAACAATTGAACCAAGCACGAGGTAAAGAAAGAAAAAAGGAGCATCATCACTAACCTGGAAAAGATGCAGACCCAACTGGTTGACTAGGAGGAAACCTCTGTGACTCAACATTGCCCATGAAGTTTGCTCCTAAGCATTAGATGAAAACCACCAAGTCATTCTAATACGGATTGTCTGGAAAGTAGAAAATAGAGAGCTATGCATCACTCATTATTGAGTGAAATTGCAAGGAAACATTCGGCCCAAATGTGATGGCAGGCTGCCCAATCAACTGACCCAAAATATTTAAGCCCGTGATAACATTAGTAGTCAACCCAAACCACCATGAATAGAAGACAAATCTCACACAAATCCAATGTAGGGGGTGTTACAATGCCCATGATTCAGACATCACATAATCTTTTTAGCAGTAATACAATCTACATCAAATATCGTTAATGCATGCCAAAAAATTACTGGAACACCAACAAGATTAATACGAGATATATCCAAATACTAGTTTGTAAGCTTAGCACAAAATGCTAATAAACCGCGTTAGTAATAGTAGAAAACCCAAGTCATTACCTAATGCGCGAGACTGGACGCAGCCTACGAATAAAAAGAAAATATAGAATGCTACCTACCTGGTCTCACTTGAGGATTGGTATTTTGTACATTTTGCTTGGGATGATAATACTTGCAAGAATCCCCATACTGGCAAAATCCCTATTTTACACAGCATAAGATGGGGGAAAAAAAAATTAGCTACTCCAGTTTTACTAAGCATCAAATTAAGGCATCTTATTCATGTTAATATATGATTTACAAATACAAGACCTAAATTTGCAAAACACACACAGAGACACACAAATAGGGAAAGTGAAGAAGAAGGATATAAGAAGGGCTTACAGTGCGGATGAAGTGATTGCAGATGCCTTGTTTGCCGAAGAATTCTGGATTATCAATATTATCTGAATCTGGAAACAAGAACACAATACATAGATTTTTAGAAATTTTATTTTTCAAAAGAAAAAGAAAGAAAAGAAACGGAATTAGGGTTTTGGGGGTAGTACATACGGCGGAAAGAGTTGTACCAGAGAGATTTGGCTCTCTGGTGAAGCACGCCTTGGAGATGGCGCTTGCGGGCTGAAGGCGTGTCTTGAAACTGCTTATCGCAGTAATCGCAATAATACTTCATCAACGGCATTTTCCACCCCCCCCCCTCCCTCTCTCTCTCTCTCTCTCTCTCTCTCTCTCTCTCTGTCTTAGTTACATATATATATATATATATATTTATAATATTTAAAAATTTTATGTTATTTTATGAATAAAAATTTTTGATAAAGTGTGTTCTTCTTCTAATAATTTTATTAAATCAATAGTTAGTTGTCTTTTTTTAATTTTGTTCTTCTTTTATTTCTCTTTGTTTAAATAAAATTATTGCTAAATATTATATAATATTTCATACATTATTATTAAGTAATGAATTACTATATATGTTGTTTTTCTCTGTACTCATTTTACCATTGTTTTCATTCTTTTCAATCTCATTCAGAATTGATAGCCATGTGTCTTTTTTATAATTTTTTGTCTTTTTCTTTCTCTTTGCTTCATTACATTAATCATTTAAAATTGTATAAGTAGCTTTTTGGATAAATATGTGCTCATAAACTTCTAACATGTTTAATAAATAACTACTTATAAATATTTTTTTAATGTGATAAAACTTTAAAGATAAACATGTCTTTTTTAATATGTTTGACCAAGTGTTTATAAATCTCTAAAAAAAGCTGATCAGGATTGCTTTTTTTTTTTTTTGGCTTATAAGTTGCTTATAAGCTTCTTTATCAAACACATTTTTTCATCATTTTTTTTTTGTTTGGCCTTATATAAGCTTAGCCAAACACTCTTTAAACTTCACTTGAGGTTTGACTTTCTATAATTATTATTATGGTATAAATAGATAGTGTCATAACTAATAACATTGCACCAAATTGTAAATTATTTATTAACTTGCTTTTGTTTTCAAATTCCACTGATTTGTTGATTCTCTAATCCTTTTTCAGTAAGTTTTAATGATTTTTTTTAATTTAATCATACTTGTAACAATATATCATTTAGCCGAATAAGAAACGGGAAAAAAACAAAAAAAAAAAAACACAAACAAATTGATCACACTAATGATAAGCTCATTAGTGCCGGCTCTCCTGAATGCACTTTAATTACTTGACATTGTCAGTCAAAGCTTTGATAAAAGAAGTAGGTGACATCTACAAAAGTACTAATTTCTTTCATGCACCGAACAGAATATACTCTAATCAAATACCATAAAGTAAACATGCATAAACAACGTCGAGAGGTTTGAACAAGATACATAGTTGTCCATACTTATATCCACATAATGTTACAATAAGTTGGTAACATAAAACAAAAACAGGGTAAATAGAGAGCATAGAGATTTGGACATTAGCAATTACCTAAGTTAATACAAAACAGGTTAATACAACAAAGATTACAATAGGGGGTTGGAAAAAGAAACATAGCAAGGTAGCAAAAGCATCCCCGCATTCATATGAAGCACTTGCTTGAACTCCTTTTAACATTTTCTGGAAAATCATAGCCCAATGGAGGGGCATTGCTTCCTGGCATGCTCTGGAACCAACTTCAACAATGTCTCAACTGGTAAACCCTTCAGCTCTGACAACATTAGCAACAGCAATTTTACCAAAAGTACTAGATACAGCTTTTAACTTAAAAAGGCAGCGTGAAAATATGGAACGTATTGCTCAACAACTTTCATACCATGAGCTTTGAAGTTGAATAGTGGAGGAAGAAATCGGCCATTGGGTAAACGTGTATTTGGATCACGCAGCTCATCAAAAAATGGGTGAGTCAAGGCATCCAGCTGCACAGGAAATATGGGCATTGAATTGCAAATTAAAGATTAAAATGGTTTATGATCTAAAGTGGAGAATGATAGCATCTAATTGAACATGGACTTCACAGAGGACACCAGGAATCAACTTGTTTGAATTTTCAGAACAATCAAGCATCTACTCTCTCTTAACACAAGTGCCTTCAGTTTTTACGACTGGACATAAGTTGAAGCACAATGAATTGATGACATCAAACTAACTCCCATCATAATAAACTACGCTTTCAAATTGAGGAAGTCACTTCTATATAGAATGGAAGAGAATGGTGTGACTGTTTTGAGGTTGTTTTATTGGGTAACAGTTCCCCCCCCCCCCTTCCTTTAAGGTCATTCCTATGCAGACAATAACAAGTGGTTATATAAAACCTTAGAACAGAGAAGATAACCTATCTATAACAATATCAAGACAACATTTAACATGTTCCGCTGATGTAGTAAACAAACAAAAGGAGAGATTCTTTAGTGAACATTCTCTTAGATTAAAATAGTCATATAATATTAAAGAGCTTAAAGTAGGAGCAACAGTAGCAACACAAACCATCACTCTTATGTTAGGACTAAACATAATTCCACAAGAAGAAATTATGCAAAACAGAAGGTACCCCTACGTAATATTGATTATTCTTTTTATATACTCACAGCTGTGCAACGTAAATTAGGCGAGTACTGCAGCAGTCTTGAAACCAGATCCACAGCTTCTGGCGGCATGCGTTTTTGAAATATCTGGCAACCAACGGCGATGTGTGAAAAGATGCACAAACATTTCAAGAGTGCAACAGAAAATGATTAGGAAACTAGTCAACAACTTGAGTTGTCACTACCTTGTGCCATGGATGAGCTTTAATTTGAGGGAACTTGAATTCTGTATAGTTTGGATTCATGCACTTAATTTCCTCCCTGGTTGGAGTACCCAAAACCTGAAAGGATCAGCCATATTTAGATCAAAAATCATTTATGGAAAGCCTGAGGTGAAGTGTCTATAAGACACAAATGAAATCCAAAAATTAAAACATTTCTTAAACATGTAATGCTCTTTTGGGACAACAGAACATGTCATAACACAGGTTTGTCACACCTCCTATTAACTACACTTTCTAAATCACACTGTGAGAACAGAAAGAACAAAACCACAGACATGGGGATAAAAACAGTACAAATGCATAACAAATAAAGAGACCGTAAGGTCATGAAGGAATCGCGAAATTATTGATAAAAACAGAGTCCATAAGAGTAAACATGCAACTATAGAGAACTTACCTTAATGATTTCAACAAGCTGGTCAACTCCACTCTCACCAGGAAACAATGGCTGAAAAGCAAAAGTTGTGAAGAAACTAGTTATATATATTACCTATTCACGAATCAAAGAATTAATGTATATGAAACAATAGCTACCTGTCCAAGAAGTAGCTCAGCCAGAACACAGCCAGCAGACCAGACGTCAATAGCTGTAGTATACTCTGTTGCTCCAAATATTAGCTCTGGTGCTCTATAATACCTAGAGCAGATGTAGGAAATATTTGGCTCCCCTTTAACCTGCCAAAAATTATAAAATATATTCATCACATATTGACCTAAATAAAAAAATTATCATCACCCACTGGAGCAAAATGCGAAGTAAACAAGACATACCAAAACTTTGGCACTTCCAAAGTCACATAATTTAACCTGGTGGGTATGCGGATTCACCTGCAGAAAGAGATAAAAGCTTCAGCACATACTTGCATTTAGGTGTGACGGCACACAAGCAACAAAAGTAGAGCACCAGAAAGATCACACAGAAAGGAAAAGGAAGAAAGTGAATCAGCAAAGTCTAGAAAAGACGTGCAGAACCTTGATAAGACAACAAAAAATTTTCATAACTAGCAAAAGCAGCAAGTGATCTCATTTTGAATAGAAGGAGATAATAATGCAAATCTTTTTGTCTGCAATAACTAGAAAGTTGATCTTTCATAGAAGATTTGAATCAAATTAGAAATTTGCATTTACGACAACAGTATGCAAATGAAACAGAGATCACGGAAAAATTTGACACAGCAGTAACCAGCACTTATTTTTATCAAAGGAGTAAGTATTTAAGACATGAAATTCGTCCATGCCAAGGACAAATAAGAAACTTGTCAGTAACGCTTGACCTTCTTTCTCCAATAGTTTCCATAACAAAAGCAAAGACAAAACAAAGAACCTCAGAAGAAGTAAATAGTCCACAAAAAGTTGGCCAGAAAGCATGGCAAGGAAACAGCATAATTGACATCTATCATATTAATGAGAGAATCTAAATAATACTTCTCAGTTTTGAAGTGCAAGCTCAAAACTTAGTGGCAACCCAATCAAGAACAAGGAGTTAAATGAGCATGTGAACACACCAAAAGATTTTGAGGCTTGATGTCCCGGTGACAAACTCCAATACAGCGATGGATGTAAGACAGTGCTCTAAATATCTGCATACATTACACAAAATTATTAGATCCCACTGGATAACAACTGCAAAAAAATAGAACTTAACTGAGAAATTCCTCAAGCAGATCGCTTAATGAAAAGTCCCGCAATCCCAATAAGCAGGTCATTTCTAAGAACGTAACATAAAACAACCACAAAGAAATACAGAATATGAGATAGGAACATGTATAATCTAATTGTAGAATAAAATAGTTTGTTAATTAGTGGAATTTTCAGACATTCAACTGCATTGAGGGAAAGAACCGAGCTTAAACACTTACAGGAAATTGCAACAACAAAGTTTAAAAACAAAGATAAAAGAAATAAAGAAGATTGTAAGCTAGCAGAATACCTGATAAATATAAAGTTTCACATATATGAGGGGCATCCTTTGGTTCAGCTTATTGTAGTGTTTGATAACACGATGAACAGTCTCAGGCACATACTCGAGCACCAAATTAAGGTATAACTCATCCTTCTCGGTAGTTGAAAAGAAGCAATGTTTCAAGGCCACAACATTGGGGTGGTCAAGAAGGCGCATGGTTTGCAATTCTCGGTTCTTGTATCTCTTGTCTTGAAGAACCTTCTTTATGGCCACAGTTTCACCTGTCTCCAAGCATTTTGCCTGAGCAATCAACGAAGATCAGCAGGTTAAAGATGTGCAAGTGTTCCTAAGGAATAAAGAGAGAAGCAAAATCACAGGCTGCCAGGCCTTTGCGCTATATATTTACATAATCTCACCTGGAACACTACCCCAAATGATCCATGCCCTACAACGCGTTCAGCCATGTAACTTATAGTCTGAAATAACAAAGAAGATCTTTAAACAGTAAACAACAGGCAGAAAATGGCTATCCATCAGTTCCATATTTAGAATAGAATACCACATGAAAAAGCAGAAACATCTGATGACAGAACTGGATCCTAAAAGTTAGCGATTTTGCCAAGCTAAGCAAATACGGACCACTCACATCGTGCACTTACTCACTCTAAAAGAATCACTCTACTGTATCAAAAGTCTGTAAACGTATATAATGATTCCTCCATGGTAGGAAGAAAAAGACTTGAATTCTATCCTCATTGCACCTTACAAAATATCTCCCTTCTGGTAAATACTTAAGGAGATCTACCACATAAGCAATAGAAATGTCAACAAAAGCACGAACAACAGTGAATATGTGTATGCGCTTAATGCAGGAATTGATAAGCATTGATAGAAAAAGTAAATCTCTTGATAGTAGGTCTTTTGCTCATTACCTGTTTCCCCTGTCCACTTCGACCACCAATACTGGTCACAATAATATGGCCAGTCTCAGTCCCATTACCATCAACAACTATAGTTTCCATATCCTACAAATTTGAACCCCTTGTTAAACAACACATGATCACAAAGACTAAGCAAGCAAGGGAAAAAAACAGAAAAAAGAAAAAAAAGTATTTCTTATTTCAGATGTGTACCTTATCATCCCTTATTTTCATGTCATTCATCTCCTCTGGCAACTTATCAACCCCAACATTGTGGCTATTGGATCCTCTCAACCCAGAAGTAGGGGCTACACCCACTGAAGCCATTTACTATGTAATCTTGCTTGCTATATTACCTCAAGAAGTCATTCACCTACAAACCAGCACCACAATATATATTGTTCAGGAAGTGGGCGTATTGCGTTATAATAAATATATGATAAACTGCTTTGACGGTTTCAGAACTCTGATAACGTAAGTTCAGTGTACAGAAGCAATCTATATAGTAGCAGCAATATACAGAGTCAAGATCACAGAAATCTGACTCCAATTGACTACAAAAAAGAAATGCAAAAGGTTCGCTTTACAAGCATGGCAATGAATTTCTGAAGAGAGGGTTATGGACCTGTTTGGATTGGCTTTTTTTCCCCACGAAATAAACACTTTTTTCCCTTAAAAAACACATCTTTTTTGCAATAAGTATTTGGATTAGATTTCACAAAAATTGAAATTCCGGAAAAGGCCGAACCCTGAATTTTTAGCTTCTGAAAAGCACTTGCTTCAAAGTTTTAGGGAAAAGCCAATTCAAACAAGCCCTATCTCTCAAAATATAATTCACGGAACTATAAATGTGTCAACATAAAAAGTAATCGCTTCATATAATACCAAATACAGAGTCAAAGCAGTTTCTGTATACTCATTAACATGACCACTCTACTGCTCAGGAAGTCTTAATATAACTGAAATCGATGCAAAGTACATGTGGTATGGCACAGAGGAAATCCAACTTAAGATTACAGAAAATTAATTGTAAATATTCTAGCAAGTTAAATAGGAAAAAAGACCGAAGCAACAAGATCTCTTAAACTGGCACAAAATAAAATTATTAAAAGAAAGGGATGCATGAGGCACAAATACAACTTATTTTTGTGAAATACGAATAATAGCGTTATATAACTCTACCATAAATAATTTGTCAAGCCGGGAGTCATCCTAGACTTTATCATGAAACTTTCATTCTAAATAAACGATATTGTATAGTGCACTATTGCCTTGTCAAAGATGGAAAAATTACTTAATTATTCTGACATTCTTGGGGTGTCATCTTGTGAAATAATTCCCACATGGTCAATCAAAAATTTTCCCCATTGGTTTTCGCTAAAAGTTTAAAAAAAGAAAGTGACGACTTTCAGAGCCCGCAATTAATGTGGCTATATGAATGGTCCAAACTTTCATGTAACGCAATCTAAGCTAATCTAGAGAACGGTTACGAGAAGATGAACAAAATAACACCAAAACTTGACACTAACATCCCTAATATGACCACAACAAACATTGAAAAAGGCAAGGTGCATTAGTCATTTATATACCAACCAGTCCACCAAAGAAAGCAACCGAATAAAAAATATGTCTTCAGTAAAAATAGTTACCTACATACATAGTAGCAATAGCCATTTGTGTAAATAACTTTTGACGCAGTCCAAAATAAAAATATTTACAGTAGGCCACCACTCTGTCTAGATATTGTTTCATTATCTCTCCCTGGCCCCCCCCCCCTTAAAAACATATATATGTTCACCCTCTGTTATGTCTGTACACATTTAAATGGAAAATCAAGCATGGAACTGAGGTCAACATCCCTCACAAGATTACAAAACGTATTCACTATTCATAAACTGACGATCTTAATTTTGCAGTCAGTTAAGATAAAGTTTTCCAACTTTTGACGAAAAACAAGAACAATACATCAACCGCAACAAAGCTACAAACTCCTCTATACTATCTGTCAACCTTTGCATTAACACTATCCACCAAGTTCTAAGTATCACGATCTCAAACCTCCAACCGGATGCCGACAAAGTAAACCACATTCTCTACAACTGTTGCAACTTTCTACTTAATCCCGCACTCACTCCACTGTCTCACAACTTTCCTCAAAGCACCCCCATCTTGCATTCTCCGCAGGAGAATAAGTGCTGCATTTCAAAAACACTGTCCAAATCCGTAAACTTAGAACCATCACCCACAGAAACGCAAAAGTCAACATTCAAGTCCATAAACTCAGCAACACTCCTTGGAGAAACAGATAAATCTAAATCATTTATGCATTGACACCATCCTTACGTTCTTGATGTTGCTCCAACAAATCTAAAACTCCTAGCATAACCCGCACACGAACATGCACAAACAAGTAAAGAAGAAACATCCTTCATTTTCTTTCATTTTGGGGGTTAAAATTGACATATATAAACAAGACAAAGTTTTCAACTTTTCCATATCCTCGTTAACAAGAAGTGTGTGTGTGTGTGGTGGGTTTTGGGGGGGGGGGGGGGGTGGCAGAGTAAACTAAGGAATAAAAATATTTATATTTCTTACAAATGGAAACGGAAACCCTGCAACAATCTCCTGCTATATACGCAATTCTGGGAGAAGGTTGAACTCACTTTAAGATCTCTTCAACATTATTTCCACAACTCGAACCCGTGATCCTCCAAATATATTAAAAAATATCTCTAAAACGTACTGAATTAAACCTATATCCCAACGAATAAAACAATTTAAAAAGAACAAATCATACGATTTAAAAAAGCTCAAATTTGAGCTGCTAAAAAGAAACACCTTCTATAGAAATCCAAAAAAAAAAAAGCACTTTTTCCAAAAGCCAATCCAAACAACTCCAATTAACAGATCCATAGCTAGATATCACGAGCGCGATCTGTATGTAAAACCCTAGATACGAATCTATAAGGGAATAAAAAAAGGAAAAAAAAAAGAAAATTAGGAAAAGATTAGAGAAAAATGAGAATAATACCGATCGTTTCGAATTCAAAATAGTATGGTGGAGGAGAAGACACCGACCATCGGTGGCTGTGTGTGAAAATTTTGTGGGCTTGATGTTGACACCTCCACCAACAGCATTCCCCCACCCAACCCAATGAGAAAGAAAGAAAAGAAAAAATATTGAAAGATGGATATGTCTCCAAGAGAGAGAGGAAAAAAACAGAGAGGTGTAAAAGAAGAGAGAGAGAGAGAGACAGAGAGGAAAAAAACTTTCCTTTCTTAATTACTTCTGGTTTTTAATTCACGAAAATAGTATAAGCATTGTATTATTGGCATAACAAACTTTGTGATTCAATTACGTTCGAATTTGACATTTTTCTGTTTGTTTTTTAAAATTTTTTAAATTATTGATGTTTTCATTTGTATTTTTCTATTTTCGGTCAAATGCATTCTTCAGTGATCACATGGCAATACAAAACATATCGATCTTTTTAAGGCTAATAAGCCAAGAAAATTGCACAATCATCTTGTGACGTGTGCGTTAATCTTCACTTCAGAATAGCTAATATGTATTAACTTTATTGCACGGTGCTTTCAATATTTGAGTAACCACAATAAAATTATTTGTTGCTTTAATATGATCGTACTCATGGTTTCTTTTATTTTTTCTCTCTTACACAAAATTTTGATGTCCTAATTCATATTTTCATTCTTATGATTTGCACGTATCAATACTTTTATCTTGATGTCGAATTTATGATGCTTGTACTGATTAAATTACTCGAGTCTTTTCAATAACACGTAAATATTTTCTCCCTGAAATTGGGTTGATTGCACGTATGGGATTAATGTCTCCCTAGAGGGGCTACATTACAAAATGGAAACTAAGATTACAGGGGTCCAATTGAGAATCCTGACAAGTATGAGGGAGTTGGTGCAATTTCAAAAGTCGAGATGAATGTCTATGTAATTACTATATTATATAATATACTATACTATTATATAATATACTATACTATTATATATATATATATATATATATATATATATTCCATCAATTAAGTTCTCTGTGCTAAGGTGCAATAATGGGGGCGTGTGACCGTCAAAGACAAGTCTTGTATAATAATCTTTATCGACTTTCTAAGTTATTTTATTAGCAGTAGTATTTCCAATGTACTCATTAATGTAATTCCTCTTGACCTCATTTTGAGATGTGCATGGTTGAAGTTGATTATTCTGATTGTTATTAAAAAAAATTTAAAAATAACTAAATTTTTTGTATCCTTTTTTGAGTTAAGACATTTTAGTTCAATCGGTATCGGTTGATAGTAAACATTTACAATATATCACTATTTTTTTTTTTTGGAAAAAAAGAAATCCTTGCTGGTCCCCGGCTATTCAAAGGGATTTGGTAGTTAATTGCTGCAGATGCTCGGCTGGCAGGTGTGAATTATACTAGCAATCTTGAAATGATAAAATGGTCAAACATGAGACATTAGAAAATGATGAACAACATACTAGTGGTGCGTTGTAGATCCACTTGGTGCACCCCAAATGGCACACCCAGCCTTGCCGTAAGGCTTCAGGAATTGAGCGCGTTCTCATTGGGGACCCTTTCTAACGTGACCAACTTCTTTTTTTTTTTTTTCCTTTCCCCTGTCGAGGCAAAGCCGAGTTTAAGAATTGATTTATGTTACAAGTCCTCTAAACAACCTCGGCTGCTCTACGTTGGAGAATCTCAACCACTTATTGCCCAGGGGACCAACCAATTGTATTGTAAGCTGCTTCTGTTTGACTTCTTTGGATTTATATATCTACATAATAACGATACGAGAAAGATGATTTTGACACATACATCTAGGAAAAGATTTCGACAAATGCCAGCACTAATATTCCCATGCCATCATCATCATCAATGACTCTTGTACAGCAACAAGAAAAAAAAGCACTTTTAGTTTCAGTTGTTACATTAGTAACTAAGCCCAATAATTAAGTCGAATCAAATCATGTAACACTACACGTAAAATTTGCCTTGGGAAGTTGAATACACATACTGACATACACATTCTACCACAGAAAATATACATAAGCTAATACTTATAAGCCAAGCCAAGTACGCATGTTACATTTCAAGGATAGCTGGAAGATTTTGCTCAGCAGACAGAGAAATATTCCTTATATAAAACTAATGCCACCAGTTCTATTTACAACAAAATCTTCAGGGGTCTGTAGTCCTAGAAAGTTCCCAAAAGATTGGGGGGAAACTTAAATAGAATAGAGAAAATCTAATAAGGTGATTAACTAGTCAGAAACTAAGAAAACTGAAACTAGAGTGACCCCCGGCTGACGGAGATGTCGTCAGAGATGACATCTACCTAAACTTCATTCTCTTGGGTGCACCGCTGCTAGGGCCGGGCCGTGACTTAGAATATGCCTTCTTTCTTCTCCTCCTCTCTTCCTCGCTGTCCGATTCAGCCCCTTGCTCTCTATCTGCTTTGCTTGCTTCCCTCTCTAACTCCTCCCATGTTTTTCCTTCGTCTTCCTCCGAGGCTTCCTCTGAGTCCTCTTCATCCTCATCTTCAGACTCCACCAGAGACTCACTACCCGAATCATCGTCTTCTGAGACTGATTCAGGCTCAGTTTCCGATGGCTCATAACCTTGATCTGATTCCTCCGAGTTCTCAAAATCAGAATCACTAGCTTCCAAGTTCAAAAATTCCCACCCACCATCTTCTACAAATTTCTGTGGGTCATCCATGATGGTCTTCAATATAGGCCGCCAATTCAGGTTCAGCCTGCTCTCGTAATACTTGATATCTGTTGTGTCCAGCCACTCCTTGATGCCATCAAGAGCGGTAGAAGGGATAGAATCTATCCGCATAACATCTTTTTTGAAGTCCTTGAAGACAATTGCCATATCAAAATTCTTCTGTCCGAGACCAACCCTCTCTAAATTCACAATTTCAATCTCATTCAGGGAGATAACAAGGAAAGGAGTTTCTATCAGCTCAACCAAGCAGCTTGAGGTTGGAACTATGAATACAGAGGTTTTATGGGGAACACCATGGAATCCAAGTTCTCTCAAAGGCTGGTCAAACTCCAAGTCGAGCCCCTTAAACTGAGGCTGCCCCCATAGATCGTTCACCCTGTTCACAAAATTCTGGAAATCCACGTTGATTTTGTTTTTCCGCTCTCTCTCCCTTTGCTCTTCCTCGATCTCATCTGGATCGTAGGCAGACCTCCTTCCACCACCAAGTGTTTGGACCACATCCATCACCTCAACATAAAACTGTACATCCTTGGTTTTCTTGTTTCCTACCATGATATGGTTGTGTAAATGGAAATGAAGTAAGGTAATCATCTCCTTCTCTGCTGGTTGAAAGAATGCATGCTTAATGTTACCAAACATGATATCAACGCGCTCATCTTGCCTTGTGGTAGAATAACGAAAACCATTTGCATGAGCCTCCAGTGTGCCAGGCAGCTTTCTTCCACGACCACCAAAAGGAGGACGAATCCATAGATCAGGCAACTTTACTGGCTTAAATTTGTTACCTGCAATTATAAGTTTCTCCTGAGTGACTAGAGTCGCCCTCTCTGCCCTTTCAGACTCCCTGGCCATAACATTCCGCCTAAGTGTTTTGATCTGCTGCACTATTTCACTTATGTGCCTTGGATCCTTGGAACGAAATGAAACCTCCTTCAGATAAATAGCCCCCTGATTCTTCAAAGAATTCACGTCATGAGGAGTGAAGGGGGTACCAGGGACAGTAAAGATGATCCGGATGTAACAATTACGACTAGGATCCGCCTGGCTGGAGACAGTTCTGATAGTAGCCACATGGAAAGGAACTATGCTACCATATATAGGAAGAAGAACAGCTTCATTTTTCTGATCAACTTGAATCATCATTCCTCTTAGAGGAGGCAGCTCATTGACATTCCTGTAGGCAATTAACTCACTTGAAGACTTCATGGAAGGTCGACCATTTTCAGTGGCAGAACCTCCACCAGCAAGGCGGCGAAGAGTCTCTTCATTCTTCTGGCGGGCAAGTTCTGCCTGGTGCTGCCTCCTGAGCTCTTCCTTCGATATTTCCTGGTTGTCAGATCGCAGAGCAGTTTTTGAATACAAAGCCTCTCTAACACGAGACTCAACTTCTACTCTTGGCTGCTCTTCCTCTTCCTCACCTTCATTAAACGAGTAGGCAATATCCTTGACAGCCTTGGAGCTCAACTGGGTGACCACCTCACGACCGTCATTGGTCAAAACGACTGTATCTGCAAGCAACAGTGAAAATTTCTGACTCTTTTGGTTTCTGGTCTCTGTATGCAAGTTCTGAAACCCAAGTGAAACATTAAAAACCATTCCTGGTTTCAGTACTTTATCATTCTTTGCATTGAGAGCCAGCCCTGATTCACGGAATTCCAGACCAATGCCAGTCCCAGCAGATTTTGTCAGGTTCGGAACCAATCCTGGAGCATCACTCTCAACAACAGCAAGGGCTGCTTGATACACAGCACTGATCTTATTCCCAGGCCTCAAAGCACCAATTGCCGCCTCATGCGCTCTCAGAAGAACTTCATAAGCTTTGCTCTGCATTGAATTTGAATCAATGAGGAAAGTTCTCGCGACATTTGAACAATAGCTGTTATAACGTGACCCAACTGCACATATGATCACACTGGCAGAATCATAGTACAAATGATCATCATTGCTTTCAGCATTGGGTCTGAGATCGAATTTTCCACCACTTTGAAAAATTGGAGGGTAGCAAATATCCACATTCTCAGCCTTCAGCTTAACCTTGACTCTGGCTGGCTCCAGAATTGCCTTCTCTGTGACATCCGTTAATGAGGAATGAGTAACTTTCTTTTCCTCATCAATCACCTTTTCAAGCCTTGGAACAACAAAATTCTTCATAGCAGAGGCAGTAAGATATGCAGCTTTTTTTATGTTTATTATCTCATCCTGGCCCTTCACAGAGAAAAGGTCAGACAGCCCATTTGTTACATCAACTAGCTGAAACCCTGAATTCTTCAACTTATTGGCCCAAGTCTCCAAGAGCTTCCCTTCAGGGGTCTCCCTTGCAATGTACCCAACCACAGGAGCATCACCGCCACCTGATTTTGCCTGATTACGGACAGCATGCAACAAGGCGTCCATTAGGGCAGCCCCATCATCACTCTTTGCCTTCACATGCATGACAACTTCCACACCTACAGCCTCTTTAGCGGACTTTCTCACAGCATCAAGCAAAGAGGCTTTTTTCTGACTACATAGAAAATGGATATGCTTGTTTCCAAAGACCATTATCGTCTCTGGGAACTCATAACCAAGCAACCAGATATTCAGAGCTGATGACTTCAGGTAGCGCAGATCCTGCGCGGCTGGAGGTGTAGCTATAGCAAGCACATCAGAGGATCCCCATAGTTCATTTCTGTACTCATGCCAGTGTGAGTAGAGGGCCTGCAGCCGTTTGCTGAAGGTATTCAAATCAATGGTATATGAACTGAGACCTGCTGCATTCCCATTTGCAGGTGGGCCATTTCTGTAATGCGGTTCAGCCATTGACTCCTACCACTCCAGAATGATCTGCAAAACTGATCAGGAGTTAGTCCTTGTATTAATACCCCATGCACTATGTTTCTTTTACAAGTCTGTTACACCATGACTGATTTATTTCTTTCCTTTTCCAGTCTGTCTCTGGCTAAAACTATAACTGTAAAACAACAAGCCTTACCGCAAGAAGACAAAACAGAGTGACAGAGATGTGAACGTAATATCAAAAAGATTAGAGAATCGTATAACACGATAAGATTAGTTGTTGACAAAATAGACATGATGAGATACGATTCAAATACGACAAGTGCAGAATCAGCGCTCTATAAATACGACAGACAATCTATTCTGCATTTTAATATCAAATATGTGATATAAACATTCACATATAGATCTCTCACTTTTTACTGCGATGCCATTTTACATGATCTCAGATGGACAGCTCAGTGTTTAGTTGTAAAACTATCATCACTGTCATGATTTTATGCTACAACAAACTTTTTACTTGTACAGCAATGATTTAAGAGGAAAAAAGAGAATCATGAACACTTCTGGCAGTACCATCAATATGTCCTCGAAAAGGTACTGTGAGGTTCAAAAGCTAGGTTTTCTACAAATCCTATTCAAGCAATTAAACAAAGGCAGGACAAACAACAGATGATACTTGAACAGTCGACAAACAATTATATAACTTCCATAAAACAGAATCCCCAAGATAACGTCTTCGATAGATTTTTTTTCCCGATTTTCAAGGGAAGTGGTTTCCTCCAGTCACCAACCCTAAAGAAGCCCCATAGTCCATAGATTAGTTTCAACCTTTCAAAAGCAAGCAATTCATAACTTTGCACATCCAAGATGAGAATTATGTCATTACATCAACATAAGCTGTATATGTAGAACAAAAATAGGGTACCGCAAGTTGGTGCAACAATTAAGGAGCCTCCGGATTACTTCAAAAGCTCATAGTCAGTTCAGCATTTTCTCTGACACGTAAACTAAAAGTATCCACTTCAGACCCTAATTACAAAACTGATGCAAGATTAAGGTTCGGTTAAGTTAATAAACAGTCACACAATACCCAAATCAAGCCTCAAAATCCTCCATTCAATTGTTTTTCCCCCAACCTGAAACCATAGACCTCAAACCTTTACACCTTAACTTTTTTCCATTTTTTTCATCAAATTAGGTTTCCATTTACTAAATAAAGATAAAAAGGCGCACGAATAACCTCCATAATCTCATAATCAATTATTCAATCCCTTTGGTCATGAACCTTAACCCCCATTTTATAACCCCAAATTTTCGAACTTCTATCAAATTAGGGCTCCAATAAGTAATACACCGACAACACAAGCCCAAAACAGGCTTCAAAATCAAACAACTAACCATCCAATATTCCCACCTATAAACCACAAATTATGTATATATCAAACAAATTCAAGTCTTCATCCCAAATTAGAGTTCCAGAAGCTCAAAAAACCTAAACGAAACGCTTTAATCGAAGAAACAACAGAAGCGAAAACTCACATTGTATAGTCCAACTCAATAACTCCCTTGTCGAAGCAACCCGAACGAAGAACTCAATTGAAGTTTGGAGTTCGAAAATTCAACTGAATTCAGTTCTTCTTGCATAAAGGAACTAGGGTTAGGGTTTCGAGAACCGCCCCGAATAACACGAAAAAGCTGAAGTAAGTGCTGACTAAAAGATCGAAAGAAGAAAAATTTGAAGTGTTTCTACGAAGAAGCGATGAACATACGAGAGAAATCAGTAGGAACAATTGAATTTATTCAAAGAGAGAAAAAGTTGAAGAAAAAATTGAAGAAGAGAGAATTTGGGAAGCAAAAGAGAGAATGAAGAAAGCGAGCAAATGAAAGAAAATGAATTTCTGAGTTCTTCAAGAGTCTAAGCGGGGCCTTTCTACGTATATATACCCTGTGCGGTTACAGAATAGGGGCTAGTTTTTTTGTCGTAATTACGGGAATGGCCACAGGTTTTGTGGCGGTTGGACCGAAAGGGACAAAGGAATGAAGGAAATGAACGGACGAGAATCGAGATGAAGGGAGGGTGAGGGGTGTTTCGGTGATTTTACAATTAGGCGGTTTGGGTAAGATTTATACTGCGTCGTTTTGGCGGCTCGATTTGGGTACTGGCTACGACGTCGTTTCCTCGTTTACTCTTTTTGCCCTCCTCTGCGTGAATATGGCGGGAATTAAAAGCCCTATGATTCTTTTTGTTGGGTGGATAGTGGCGGGAGAATATGTATGTATGAATGATATCTTAAATCGCAATTATGGCATAAATTAGTGTAAGTTTTATTATTCTTAGATATTTTGATAATGTCTTTTGTAGGGGGTTTATGTTTCAAGAAATTATACTACACCATTATCTTGATATTAGAGTGTTAAAAACAAAATAAATAATGGGTTTTATATTAAAGTGTTAGAAATACAATAAATAATGGTTTTTATACTTTCTCCTTCACATGAATAAAATTAATTGATTTAACTTGAGAAATTATGAAGATGGTCAGCACAAACTAAAAGTGATTTCTATTTTCGTTAATTGCTAATTCCCAATTTTCTTGTTGTCCAAAAATTTGGTTGGTTAAATTCTTCATGGAACATGATGCATCAGTAGAGATAATTGGAATGTTTATTTTTCTTCAACTTCTTATTTGTTGAAAGCACTCTCAAATGTTGTTTCCTTTTCTTTTTTTTATGTTAAGACTAAAAATCCCATTTTAATTGACTTTTTCCGTAAAAAAATATTTTATTTGAAAAAGATATTTTTTGTAATAAATATTTAGTAAAATAAAACTCTCAAATACCCTCAAATTTATTTTTTCTAATAAATTTTTTTTGACTTCTCTAAAAATACTTTTTTTAAGAATTATTAAAAAAACACTTTTATAAAAAAATCAATCTAAATAGATGTTGCAGACTCTTGGAATCGCTCAAAAAGAAACATTTCTCAATAACTTTTGCAGAATTATATCTACATTTTTCTTAAATTTAAATTTATAACTTAAAAAAATTCAAACAAAACTTTATTTGAGAATCAATCCAAGTACCTACTAAAAGTACCTTTTTTCGCAGGACATTTTTTATAAATAAATAAATATCAATCCAAGAGGCCTTAAGAACCGCCGTGAAGGAAAACCATTAAATCCATTCTAAAACTATAAATCCCTTCAAAGTTGATAAAACTTTACTGTTTTCAGTGACAGCAAAAAGGGTGTAGAGAATTGAGAGAATGGCAGACACATAAAAAATTTAACGGCAAAATCTGTGGTCTTGTCCATCATACTGAGTTCCCAAAACATCGGGCAATAAAGGAAACATTAAAAAAAAAAAAAAAGGAAAATGTCTAAGGAGGAAATTAACTGCCAGATACTAATAAAGTTAGAAGCTAAAAGAGATGACACCAGAAGGCAAAATCTATCTGAATTTCATTCGCTTGGGTGCACTGCCGCTGGGGCCAGCTCTCGACTTGCCAACAACCTTCTTTCTTCTCCTCCTTTCTTCCTCGCTGTCCGACTCAGCTCCTTTCTCTCTATCTGCGTTGCTTGCTTCCCTCTCCAACTCCTCCCAGGTTTTTCCTTTCTCTTCCTCCGAGTCTTCCTCCGCGTCATCTTCTTCCTCGTCCTCAGACTCCACCAGAGACTCGCTATCTGAATCATCATCTTCCGAGTCTGACTCAGGCTCGGCCTCAGATGGCTCGTAACCTTGGTCAGATTCCTCTGAATTCTCAGAATCTGAATCACTTGCTTCCAAGTTCAAGAATTCCCACCCGCCATCGTCAATAAATTTCTGCGGGTCATCCATGATGGTCTTCAATATTGGACGCCAGTTCAGGTTCAGCCTGCTCTCGTAATACTTGATATCTGTTGTGTCCAGCCACTCCTTGATGCCATCAAGTGCAGTAGAGGGAATAGAATCTATCCGCATTACATCTTTCTTGAAATCTTTGAAGACGATTGCCATGTCGAAATTCTTCTGCCCAAGACCAACTCTCTCTAAGTTCACAATCTCGATCTCACTCAGTGAGATAACAAGGAAAGGAGTTTCTATCAGTTCAACCAAACAGCTTGAGGTTGGGACTATGAATACAGAGGTTTTGTGGGGAACGCCATGGAATCCAAGTTCTCTCAAAGGCTGATCAAACTCCAAGTCAAGCCCTTTAAACTGAGGCTGCCCCCATAGATCGTTCACCCTGTTCACAAAGTTCTGGAAATCCATGTTAATTTTGTTCTTCCGCTCTCTCTCCCTTTGCTCTTCCTCGATCTCATCAGGATCATAGGCAGACCTCCTCCCACCACCAAGTGTTTGGACCACATCCATAACCTCAACATAAAATTGCACATCCTTGGTTTTCTTGTTTCCTACCATTATATGGTTGTGCAAATGGAAGTGAAGTAAGGTAATCATCTCCTTTTCTGCTGGCTGAAAGAACGCATGCTTGATGTTACCAAACATGACATCAACGCGCTCATCCTGCCTTGAGGTCGAATATCGAAAACCATTTACATGAGTTTCCAGTGTGCCCGGCAGCTTTCTTGCACGCCCACCAAAAGCAGGACGAATCCATAGATCAGGCAACTTTACCGGCTTAAATTTGTTCCCGGCAAGTACAAGTTTCTCCTGAGTGACTAGAGTTGCCCTTTCCGCTCTTTCAGACTCTCTGGCCACGACACTCCGCCTAAGTGTTTTAATCTGCTGCACTATCTCACTTATGTGCCTTGGATCCTTGGACCTAAATGAAACCTCCTTCAGATATATAGCCCCCTGATTTTTCAAAGAGTTCTCATCATGAGGATTGAACGGGGTTCCAGGCACATTAAAGATGATACGAATGTAACTATTACGGCTAGGATCCGCCTGGCTGGAGACAGTTTTGACAGTAGCAACATGGAAAGGTACCATGCTTCCATATATCGGTAGAAGAATAGCCTCATTTTTCTGGTCAACTTGAATCATCATTTGTCTTGGAGGTGGCAGATCATTAACATTCTTGTACGCAATTAATTCACTCGAAGTTTTCATGTTAGCTTTATTTTCATTGGCAGACCCTCCACCAGCAAGGCGGCGAAGAGTCTCTTCATTCTTCTGACGGGCAAGTTCTGCCTGGTGCTGCCTCCTGAGCTCTTCCTTCGATATTTCCTGGTGGTCTGACCGCAGAGTAGCTTTCGAATACAAAGCCTCTTTGACTTTAGACTCAACTTTTTGTCTTGGCTGTTCGTCCTCTTCATCATCATTAAATGAATAGGCAACATCCTTGACAGCCTTGGTGCACAACTGAGTGACCACATCGCGACTGTCATTGGTCAAAATGATCGTATCTGCAAGCAACAGTGAAAAGTTCTGGCTCTTTGGGTTTTTGGTCTCTGTATGCAAGTTCTGAAACCCAAGTGAAACATTAAAAACCATTCCTGGTTTCAGCACTTTATCATTCTTTGCATTGAGAGCCAACCCTGACTCACGGAACTCCAGACCAATTCCAGTCCCAGCAGATTTTGTTAGGTAGGGAACCAATTCTGGAGCATCCCTCTCAACCACAGCAAGGGCTGCTTGATAAACAGCACTGACCTTATTCCCCACCTTCAATGCACCAATTGCAGCCTCATGTGCTCTCAGAAGAACTTCATAAGCTTTGCTCTGCACTGGATTTGCATCAATGAGGAAAGTTCTTGCAACATTTGAACAATAGCTGTTATAACGTGATCCAATTGCACATATGATCACATTGGCAGAATCATAGTACAAATGTTCATCATTACTTGTAGCACTGGGCCTGAGATCAAATTTTCCACCACTCTGGAAAATTGGAGGGTAGCAAATATCCACATTCTCAGCCTTGAGCTTAACCTTGACTTTTGCTGGCTCCAGAATTGCCTTCTCTGTGTCATCCATTAAAGAGGAATGAGTAACTTTCTTTTCCTCATCAATCACCTTTTCAAGCTTTGGAACAACAAAATTCTTCATAGCAGAGGCAGTAAGATATGCAGCTTTCTTTATGTTTGTTATCTCAGACTGGTCCTTAACAGCTAAAAGGTCAGATAGCCCATTTGTTACATCACCTAGCTGAAACCCTGAGTTCTTCAATTCATTAGCCCATGTCTCCAAGAGCTTCCCTTCAGGGGTCTCCTTTGCAATGTGTCCAACAACAGGAACATCAGAGCCATCTGATTTTGCCTGCGTACGGATGGCTTGGAACATGGCATCCATCAGGGCAGTCCCACTATCACTTTTTGCCTTCACATGCATGACAACTTCCACACCTACAGCCTCTTTAGCAGACTTTTTCACAACATCAAGTAAAGAGGCTTTCTTCTGACTACATAAAAAATGGATATGCTTGTTTCCAAATACCATTATCGTCTCTGGGAACTCATAACCAAGCAACCAGATATTCAGAGCTGACGACTTCAGGTAGCGCAGATCCTCAGAGGGCGGAGGTGTAGCTATAGCAACCACATCACAGGAGCCCCATAGTTCATCTCTGTGCTCACGCCAGTGTGAGTAGAGAGCCTGCAGCCGTTTGCTGAAGGTGTTCAAATCAATCGTATATGGATTTAGACCTGCTGCGTTCCCATTTGCAGGTGGGCCATTTCCACTACGCTGTTCTGCCATGGATACCTAAAACTCTAGGATAATCTGCATATCTGTTCAGAAGTTAGTCCATGCACTAACTATAAAAAAAATTCTAAAAAAGATATTTGTTTTCTTTATTAGTCTGCCATACTCCGACTCAGAACTATAAAATGAGTACAATTGTAAAACAAGCAATGCTGATCCAAGATGCTTAAACTGAGATGCGAACGTAATATAAAAGACTAGATATCGGTAATTACACGACAAAATAAGTTATAGACATAACAGACAAAATGAGACGCGAACGTAATATAGAAGACTAGATATCAGTAATTACACGATAATAAAAGTTATAGTCATAACAGACAAAATAAGATAAGGTTATAATATGACGGGTACAAAATCGATTAGTCATAAATACGCCACACAATTTGCTGTCTTTTTACACTATAGACCACCACATCAATGCTCACACATTGTACTCTCTTTCACATTTTCCTGAGACATCATTTGCTGGCATAATGTCGGATTGATAGACCGAAAGTAGTTAAGGTAACTACCATTATCATCATTCTTCCATGTTATGACAAACTACATACCTCATACCTGTAAAGCTAAAATTCAACTAGGGAAAAGAGAAGAAAAAGACAATCGCTAAAACTTCTCAGGTTCAAAGGCTATGTTTGTGCAATTCCAAATCAAGAAGTCATACAAAGACAACAACAAAAACAAAGGGAAAAAAAACACTATACTTCAAACAATTGACAGGTGAAAGCAATTCTAACCCGGCAAACAATTACATGTCTACCAAAAATAGAAATGCTGAGACAAACCCTTTTCATCCAAGATTTTCTTTCCAACTTTCACATATAGTGGCAAGTTTGAGTCAAAAACTCTAAAGAAGCGCCACAACATGGCGTTGACCTTTCAAAAACAAGCATTCATATCACAAAAATCCCCGATATAAATGCATAAAGGAACATAAAATCTCCATGTAAAGCAAAATTAAGGTTTCCCGAACTAAAGGGAATTATTGAAGAGCCGCCTGCATTACTTAAACAATCATAACCATTCCATCTTTGCCTCTGATAATTTCGATCCAAGCCACGAAACTACTGCAGAAGTATTGTTTGTTCAAGTTAATAACAATTACACAAGCCTTATATCAAGCTCCAGAATCTCTGAAACATATAGTTTATTCCCCTTGCCTGAAAAAATAAAACTTCATGCTTACTCCTGATTGCTCTACTGTTTTTTTAATCAAATTAGGGTTTCTTGAAGTGAAGTAAAGATACAAAGGGCTTGAAATAAGGTCCAAATTTCATAATCAGTTATCTGAATCTTTTACACAGAAAACCGAACCCCCAAATTCCTGACCCCAAATCCTCATTTTCTTAATCAAATTAGGGTTACATCAAGTAAAAGAACCACATTATACTCCCAAAACAAACGTCAAAATCAATCAACAAATCATTCAGTACCTTCACCCATAAACCACAAATTATGAACATTTCCAACAAGTTTTAATTTCTTATCCCGAATTAGGATCCCAGAAGCTCAAACAAAACGAACCAAGTGCTTCGATTGAAGTAAAAATCAATGCGCAAACTCACATTTTACACCTCAGAAAACCAAAAAACCCGATTATTAACCATAAATTTAAAAAAAAAATCCAAAACTAAGCTTCCAGAAGCTCAAAATGAAACCGCATACTTCAATCAAAAGAAATTTCAGAAGCAAAAACTCACATTGTACATTCCAAATTAACGACTCCCGTGTCGAAAAAAATCCTATCGAAGTTTGGATTTGAAAAATTCGATGAAATTCAGTTCTTCGCGACGTGCGGCTAGGGTTAGGGTTTCCAGAACCTTTCCCAATAATACCAACAAAAAAACTTGAAGTAACTGCCGATTAAAAGATCAAACGAAGCAAAAAAAAAAAAAAACACGAACTGTTTGAAGAATCGATGAATGGAGAGGAAAAATTAGAGAGAATAATCAAATGCGAAGAGATAATTGAGGCAAATGCGAAGAAGAGTCATGAGAAGCGAAGAGAGAACGAATGAGAGAATAGGGATTGTCAGGAAGAGGAGCAAAAAGAAAGAAATGAATTAAATTTCTTTTAAGACCTCGAAGCGGTGGTTTATATAGGTGTTCGCGATTAGGAAATAGGGGCGTGTGTTGGTGAAAATTACGGGAATTGCCACTGAAGTTCGCGATGTTGGGACGAAAAAGCCAGAGAATTTGCAAGGAAACTTTTAGACGAAAGACGAGAGGTGAGGGTGTTTAAGGAATTACGGGTTTGTTCCTAGGCGAGATGGGATCTTGCCTAGAACGGTGTCGTTTTGCGGGGGGGTTTTGGAGCTTTTATTTTCGCTCAGGCGACGACGTCGTTTGTCGGGTTTATTCTTTTACCCCTTGCTGTCGTGAAAGTGGCGGGAATTAATCCCTATGATTCATTTATTGTTAGAAATTGGCGGGAAACGAAATATATATGAGTTATGATCTCTACTCTAGTTTCAACTGGTATGTCACCCATGCATATATAAATTTAATGTTATTAATTTACATAAATCATTTATAATATTAATTAATTTTGAAATATTTTAATTTTTATTAATAACTTGACTATAGTTTATATTGTTATTTATTAAAAAATAATATTTATTTGTCTATGATTTGTAAATTCAATGTAAGACAAGGAATGTTGCATGAAAAGTTGGGAAAACTTTTCCAAAAAGAGAAAAATAATTTGTTAATTAAAGTGTGCAAGAGAAGCTTTTCTTTGTTTTTTTTTTTTTTTGCGAATCATAGTGCAAGCGAAATTTTACTAATTTAGTTATAGCAATTTTTTTTTTTTTTGGAGGTAGTATAGCAACTATTTTTTGCATCAAAAGGTTATTGCATAATATACACACAGAATATTTTATTTTGCAGGTCAAGTGGTGGCAAGTGGTGCTTCGAAATTTTGAAGGCAAGCAAATTCAAAATTTAGTGTTATTGTTTAATATATAGTATATAAAGATTATATCGTTTTGGTTGAAAGTAAATTTCCTTTTCGAACCACCAAATATTTTTATTTTTTGCTCTCCCGATCAATCCATTGTAAATATTAGAAAGTAACAAAGGAATAAGCAAGTTCACCTTATTCATTGAGTGGTTACTATGTCCGCTATTTTGGCATTAAAATTCAATAAAGTTGAAATTCAAATAGTTAAATTACTATAGATAGATATGATTAAACTATTTTTTTTGAAGTGCATATATATATATATAGAGAGAGAGAGGAAGAAAATGGGATGAGACATCAAAGTGCCCATTTGAAAAAGATGGCTAGTTGTTTAATGCATTTCCTATGTTAATAATGAAAAACTACCGATCTACAATCAAATTTGGACGGTTGTTTTTTTGAACTCGAGAGATTTGCAAGAAAGAAATAACGAGGATGGAGTTATTTGGAACCAAAGAGATTTCGATGCTCAAGTAAACTAAGATTATCTAAGCTAAAGGATGTTAGTGTAATAGTTGCTTGGTGTGTGGCTATGCCCCGATATTTATAGTTACGTACTAGAGATGTTTAGATTGAACCGGGAATCCTTCAAACTTGTTAGATAAAAGCTTCTAAGTTCTAAAGATAGAATTTAGCTAAGGGTCTTCTTCTGAGCAATTAAGGCTAAATCCCTACACCTTTGAATGCAAGGTTCGATTATTTCTTCAGACGGTAACTCAAAATATACTAAGCGGGTCAAATTATACCCATATCAGATGTAACGCTTAAAATGTTGATAAGCAACCAATAACAATTTTTTTAACTTGAACTTATGCAAAAATTGGAATGTTGATCCAAGGATTTTGTTTAATGTGGCTAGGTTTTTGGTGTTATGTTGTATGACGTACAATTATATGATGTAAATATTAATAGTAATTAATACAAAGACTTGTTTAATTAGGATAAAAATTGAACATTCTTAATTGGAAAAAATGGCGATTTACAATTTATACTATATAATAAAATGGTTGAGTGGGTCCCATGTGTCACCCATCAATCATTTTACATTTTAAAAGAAAAGAAAAAGGAAAAGAAAAACAAGGTGTCACTTTTTATATTCTTTTTCCCCCCTTAAATGTTAGGATGAGTGTTTATTTTTTCTTAAAGAAAATCTAATACTTGGTTAGGATGTCAAATGGTATGTCCTAAAAACTTCTTTTATTTTATAATGACAACTACAATATTTCTTTTTTCAAAATTTTCTTAATTGTTATAATCTGAAACTTCTCATTTGATTTCATCAAGTGAGGCCTATCCTTTGCCAAAAGCCTAAATAGTGATAACATCATCCTTGAAAATGATGTAGCAGCATTTCTTGAGGCAATTAGCTCGAGAAAGCAGTCCGGTGATTAGAAATTAGACATTATTATCAAGAATATCAAAATGATTACAGCTAAAATGAGTTTTAACCGAGTGACTGGGTTGTTATATCGTTTTAAAGTATAATAATATTTCTTGTAATTGCATGGGCTCTATTCCCCCAGCTCCGTTTTGTAAAGACTTCCACCCGCAGGGGTGGGATAATTGCTGTGCTTTGGTTTCTTGGCAATGAAATTCACTTTGAGGGGAAAAGAAAAACAAGGGCCTTTCCTTGATTTTTAAAGATTAAAAATCGAACTAACAATCTACGCTCACCCGTGAGCCTTGGAATAAGACTAAAAAAATCCTCTAGATTATTAAAATTTACTATGTTAACACCATTTTATTTTTTTCAATTGGAGTCTTGACTTAGAAAATTATAGTATCCAATCTTATTGTAATATTTATGATCAATGACATTCAATTTACTAAAGTAGAATAAAATAATTTTAATCTTTTTTTTTTTTTTGGGTAAACCTCTATCCATATGAAATTGAATCCAAAACTTTATACCTCTCAAAGGAGATAATATTAAATACTTGAACTATCTCTTAAGCCCTTAATAATTTTAATCTTATCGACTATCAAAGATCATTTTTCTTACGTTGGCCAAAATTGGCATGCTTATAGTTTGAACTTAATCATTATTCTGCGTTGTTTGTTTCTTGGTAGTATTATCCTGTGATTTGGCACCTTTCTTTGAGGAATATCTTTTACTCTTCCATTTATTCGACTAATCTCTTTTACTTTTTTCAAGATCTACAAAAAGATATAATTTATTACATATTTAAACATATAATTTTTATATATTCCTTTAAATTTATTAACTAACAAAACATAATTGATTGACTAGCCAAAAACACTAGAATCAATTGTCAAACCTATTGTGTCCATCACTTGTTTGAGGTGTAAGTCAAATCTTGACCATTTTACATACCTCTTACAAGATATTATTTTTTGTCTTGATAATGGACTTGTCCGGATTAATTTTTGTATATAAGTATTTTTTTAACAACATTAGAAAAACGTACTTTCGAAAAGCTAAATACTATAACTTCTAAAAAAGTTGTGCTTTTCTTTTTAAAGTTTTAATTTTTTTAAAGATGAAGTCAAATAATTATTATAAAAAGAATATATATATATATATATTTTAAGAAAAAAAGCTTTTAGCCAATCCAAAAAAAACCCAATATCAATATTATTATTTTCTTCATTCTTTTATAGATATTAGTTAATTTTTGATTAGTTTATAACCTTCTTTAAAATGGAGCTCTATATCACAAAATCTATTAAGTCATTGTATACACATAAAAAAGCAAATACTAAATTAAGTAAAAAATTATCCAACAAAAACAAATTGATTATGACTTGAGCAACTACCAAGCCAATTGTTAGTTTAATTTGGTGGTGAAAGCCTATCTAAAGCCCACCCCATCTTCACAACCCCACATCCCAACAAACCCATTTCATTCCCAATCATTGCATACATATACTTTTTGTTACACTCCCATATATATATATATATATGTATAATTGCCCAACAAGTGTTTGATATAAGGGCACACACACACATTTGTTTTACAGTGAATATTAGGTACTGTGCAGTAAAGAAGAGAAGAAGAGATGGCAAGGAAGAAGATCAGGGAGTATGATTCAAAGAGGCTTCTTAAGGAGCACTTGAAAAGACTAGCTGGCATCGATCTGCAGATCTGCTCTGCTCAAGTAATTTCACATTTTCTTGATCATTTTGTCATTTTATTAGTCCACTCCTTTTATATTCTTCTCATAATTTGTTTCTTGAATTGGGGTTGGATCTTTCTATTCATTTTTGTTTGATAAGTTGAAGTCATGGTTCTTTTTATGTTTTGCTCTATGATTTTATTTTTTAACTGTTTGATCACCTGAAATTCAACTTATTGTAGCTTTCGGACAATTCTTTGATTCTTTGATTTTTTGTTCTTCTGTTAAGTATGTTGGTTTCAGTAGATCATTTAATGGGAATGGCTTTCTGTGTCATGATTGGTGGTTTTGATCACGAAAAGTAACGATGAAGGTCATGCTTGGAGGCAGAGTTCAGAAAATTTAGAGAAGAGTTGAGAATTTGTCATATTGGTCACTGAATGGAGTTTTTTTGGATGATAAGAGTAAGAAAATTATATTTTTTCGAAATGGAGTTGGATATTAGATGGCGTCCTGGGAAGATATGATAAGAGAAATTTAGTTTGAATTTCTGATAGGACAGCTGACAGTTCATAGAGATTCTCATTGGGAAGAAGAAAATGCCTAGCTGTTGTGGAGTTGGTACAGTAAGTATCTTATGGAGGAAGGTTTTAGGCATCGATTTCATGATTGATCCTTTTAATATAAGATGGAACAACATGAACACTGAAATTTGTGAGGAAACAGACAAGAACTATTGTCGTTTAAGAAACGAGTTAGAAGAAATATCCACTTGGGAGCCCCACCTTGATCGTATGCATTAACTTATACAACCCTTGTCACATACCGTCTCTGACTAACCGAAGCAACAATGTAACAAATCTTAAGGTCTTGGTACTTTTAGGTCGTTGAGTGGGGTGGCTTGATAGTTGGCTTTATTCTGAGAGCACTTTTTCTTTAATATACATCTAAAAGCATAAATGTTGTTGTAGGTGAACGAATCTACAGACTTCAGCGAACTACCAAACAAGGAGCCATGGCTTTCATCCACAAAATTGGTTGTAAAACCTGATATGTTGTTTGGGAAGCGTGGAAAGGGTGGATTGGTTGCTTTGAATTTAGATCTAGCAGAAGTTGCTGAGTTTGTGAAAGCACGTCTTGGTAAAGAGGTGGTAGAAGAATAAAATTTGTGGGAATGTTTTGAAAAGGTTTACTTGTGTATATCTAGAAGACTAATTTAATTTAGTTTTCCCCCAGGTTGAGACAGGTGGTTGCAAGGCGCCTATTACCACTTTCATTGTTGAACCATTCGTTCCCCATGACCAGGAATATTATCTTTCCATAGTATCTGAAAGGTTAGGATGTACCATTAGCTTTTCTGAATGTGGGGGAATTGAAATTGAAGAGAACTGGGACAAGGTAAGTTGTCCGAGATACATTTTTGGATTTAAAATGAACCTCTTATCCTCATTGTTATCTTTCAGCAATTCACCATAAATGGATATGCCTTTTCCCGGAGTGTTATATACGGTTTTCTGATCTTGCAGGTGAAGACAATTTTTCTTCCAACTGAAAAACCTATGATAATGGAGGCATGTGCTCCACTAATTGCTACACTTCCCTTGGAGGTGGGTTTCCAAGTTGTCTTTTCTTGTTTAGAGTTCTTTGTCAGTGTTCTGTCTTTCTCCTCTTAGTTGGACCTGCAGAAGGACAATCTTGTCATTGAAATTGGTTTTATTTGAGTTTCTGTATGGTATTCTTCCTGTTTTCAATGTATAATGAATGGATTTTGGCCTGAATCTTTACTAATGGGCTCTGCAAGCTAATGAAAGTCCTTAAATTTTTTATGATTGTTCCTTAAGTGGATTCTGGATCTTCCTTTCCCTAACTTTGTTTCCTGAAGCTTACTCTTGATATTATGTGGTGATGGTGCATTACTTGACTCAGGTACGGGGGAAGATTGGTGAGTTTATAATTGGTGTTTTTGCTGTGTTTCAAGGTATGGAAAGTTTCACAATTACATGATGTCTGTCATTCATGATGTTTTTTGCAATAGTCTTGCTTAAATTCTTCAAGTTTGACGTTGACTTGAGAATCTCCAATGTGTGAGATGTGACAAATGTCGTTATGTTCTCCTACTCATCCTCAAAAAGAAAGAAACTGGAAAAGTTATTTTCACTATTTTCATTGGAAAATAAAGTCATGTCAAAACTTTTCCTTAACAGATCTTCCCTTCTTTTCTTCTTGCTCCGTTCACCTTTTGCTTTATGCTTACTTTGTATGCTTGTTGGAGATTTTTGTTATGCAGCATGGGCATTGTTCACTTATTTCTTGTTTCACTTTCTATCCTCCAGATCTGGATTTTAGTTTCCTTGAGATGAATCCTTTTACACTGGTGAATGGGGAGCCTTATCCTCTAGATATGAGAGGAGAGTTGGATGACACAGCTGCCTTCAAGAACTTCAAGAAGTATGTGCATGAGATGTTTTAATATATGGAAATGATTTCTTATTCTTTTATTTAAAGTCCCTGCTCATTATCATCTTATTCCTGGTATTCCTTTGATTATAGGTGGGGTGCCATAGAATTTCCCCTGCCCTTTGGGAGAGTCTTGAGCACGACTGAAAGTTTCATTCACTCATTGGATGAAAAAGTAAGTTTCAGTACCTCTATTTCTGGTCTGCATGCACATGACCTGCAAAGTTTCTGATCTTGGTAAAGTTTTCATTGTTTAGAAAATAAGTCCACCAATGGTTACTGCCTTTTGTGCATTACCTCAAGTATATTTGAGAAGAGAGATTTTGATTATGAGTCTGTAATTTAAACAATTGAACTGCATGCAATACTTTCCAGTTTGTTATTTAGCCTCAATGCTCCATAAATTATTTAGTAGATTATAGATTTGTACTTCAATAATCAATTAGTTCCTTTTTGGCCTAAATGACATTTTTATATTAACTTTGCAGACAAGCGCATCCTTAAAGTTTACCGTGTTGAACCCAAAAGGACGTATCTGGACAATGGTGGCTGGTGGTGGTGCAAGTGTAATTTATGCAGATACAGTTAAGTTTTCAAAAAATATTCTAAAAGCATTTGGTTATTTGACACAATATATAAATAGGTAGCTCTGTAACTGTTCTTTCAGTGTCATACAATTATCAATGGTTTGTTTCTATCTTCTTTTTGCAATTTGTTATCTCTATCTTTATTTGTTAAACAGGTTGGAGATTTGGGCTATGCCTCTGAGCTTGGTAACTATGCAGAGTATAGTGGGGCTCCGAATGAAGAGGAAGTTTTACAATATGCTCGAGTAGTTATTGATGTAAGAAATTTGGCATTACATTGTCTCAATCTCAATGTACAACCTTCTTAATTTACATCTCACTTGGAGCATCTGCACTTGGTGCTATTGTAGTGTGCAACGGCTGACCCTGATGGTCGCAAGAGAGCTCTTCTTATTGGAGGAGGTATTGCTAATTTCACTGATGTTGCTGCTACTTTCAGTGGGATCATTCGTGCTCTCTGAGAGAAGGTTTGAATTAACCTGCTTTCTGCAACAAATAGTGTGACTACTTTTTACTTATTAAATAGAAAGAAGCTAATTTAGCTTCTTTCTTTCTTTTAATTGATTAGGAATCCAAGTTGAAAGCAGCTAGAATGCACATCTACGTTCGAAGAGGTGGTCCCAACTACCAGACTGGTTTGGCTAAAATGCGCGCATTGGGAGAGGAGTTGGGAGTTCCAATCGAGGTATGAACCGACTTGTGATATCTTTCTGTTCCAAATTGGCTTTGGAATGTAGACCCTTCTAATAACATTAGGCACCATACCCCATGATTTCGTCTGAGGGAAACCTTTATACCTTTGTTGGCCCCATAATTTTGGAATAGCAACCTTTTGGCTGTCATGTCATTTAGTTGTATTGTTGTATTCTTCGAAAACAATGATCAGAGAACTACATAGTACTAGACTGTAACGGTGTAGCTTATTACATGTTCAAGAATCTTGAAGCCATGTCATGTCTAGTAGATCTGAGCTCTTGACTTTAACTCATGAAGGGTTTGGATCTATGTTAGTATAAATATCCTAATTGAGTTTAGTAGTTTACATTGTGATCCCGCGAGGTCTCATCGACAGATACTACCTATTGAGTATCAAACAACTGTAATAAAGAAAGGAAGCACTTCCCTTATTCACACTCTTATAAGGCAGACATAATCCATTGTTTTGTGTTTCATATGCGGTACCTGAGCAGCATCGCGTATGGAAAGCGTTTGCCTTTGTATCAGCGAGCAAGTTAATCGTGCCAATTCTTTGGTTGCAGGTTTACGGACCTGAGGCCACAATGACAGGCATTTGCAAGCAGGCAATTGATTGCATCATGTCAAAAGCATAGCAAAATCGATCTTCTCATCAGCGCGTTGTACACTTACATTTGTAGACCCCTCCAACGTTACATTTTGCTCTCCTTTGTTTTGCATTCCAAAATTCTGGAAACAGTTCTTTTGGCATTTATGGCAATAAAAGGAAAAATTTTGTGGCTTTGACATTGGACTTCAGTTTCTTTTGTTGGTGGATATTGGTCTAAATAAGATGATGTTTTTCTCCTTGATCTGCATGGCAGTTATCGTACAAAACTATGTTTGTGAGACGTGTAGTTTATCCTAAACTTAATTGTTACGAGATGAAGTAGTTCAATATCTTATAGAATGACGTTGCAACTTGGAATTTATTAACGTGTAATAATCGTATTCTGACATAATATATGAATAATTAGCCTACGAGCCAAACTGCCCAGAGTAAGATGCTGATCATTTCTTCAACCCTGTGTTAATTGGATTCCATCAAATTTTCCTGTCAAATGAAAATAAAAGAGGACAATAATACTAGAAGAAAAAATAGCAAGAAATCGACTTAAGTAAATTTTTTAATTGTTGCCTTAGAAGTACACGCCTATTTGGATTGACTTATTTAATTAAAAAAAAACCTTTTGGAATATTATTTTTTTAAAAAAAGATTTTTTCAAAGAAATTCAAATTTCTGACTTTAAAAAAATTTAGTAACCTTTTAAGAGTTTTAATTTCCAAAATTAGTTCAAATATTTATTCAAATTTTTTTTTTCTTTTTCCCTATTGAAAGATTTGGTGCCAATTGGCAACCAAGTCGAGGAAAAGTTTCAACACAAAGCCAAACCCAATCTCCGAGATTTTCTTAACGTCTCATGTATTGATCAGTTCAGATGTAAACCGCGTAACCCCTTTTTTTTCTTTTGCAGATTATTCAAAGATTAGAAAGCATACGCAATATATATATATATATATATATATGTATATGCATATTATATTATATTATAGTATCAATTATCAAGGCATTATAATACTCCTCAAGCAGAGGTGGCTTTGAAATTTTGGTCTTTGTCTTTTCATTGACAGTAAGAAAACGTAAACCAACTTCACTGAAATCTTTGAACCATTCATCCAATAATGATTGGTGAGGGTCCGCGAATAGTGAAATAGCGACTTGTTATAATCAGAATTTCGAAATTTAATTATGTTTTTCAAGTTTCATCCACGAATATCCTATTATATTTTATTGAAAACAATAATTTAGCGTCACCGAAAAGAAAGATACTGTATTCGTAGAGTGATTCAAAACAGGACAACTCGAGTTGGAGCTGTTTCAAGGGCAGCTATTACACACGCGTTTCATAAGCTAACAGAGAACCTTAGACCTGTTCCAGTTTGCTTCCGTCTATAAAATGCTGTTATTCATCATTTGCTCTCTCCGTATAATCTTATCATTTCACTTTAGCCTTCAGGCGTTCTTGTGTGGTTTTTTTTGTCTCAAAAAATGTCAAACTTAGAACGATTTTTAATTTTGTTTCTCGCTTTATCTGCATTGTCCTCTGTTTCATTAGCATCTCTCAAGGTTGGATTTTACCAATCAACTTGCCCTTCTGCAGAGACGATTGTAAGGAAAGCGGTGAACATGGCCGTTTCTCGCAACCCTGGCATTGGTGCAGGCCTCATTCGCCTCCATTTTCACGATTGTTTTGTTAGGGTACGCCTCCAACTACTGGCCTGCCATCATGTTGAGTCTAATCAACTGGCCTAATTATAATAGTATTAGTGAATTCAAACCATTACAATTTGAAGTCTGAACACAAATCTCGCACTGAACCAATTAGAATACTGTATTTTCGTTTAACAATAACTGCATTTGTTTTCCAGGGATGTGATGCATCAGTGCTTCTTGATTCAACACCAAGCGCTCCTGCAGAGAAAGAGCATCCAGCAAATAATCCAAGCCTGCGAGGCTGGGAAGTAATAGACGAGGCCAAGGTAGAGCTGGAAGCTCTATGCCCACAAACAGTCTCATGCTCAGACATACTTGCATTTGCTGCTCGTGATAGTGCCTCAGCACTTGGCGGGCTCAAATATGCAGTCCCAGCAGGGCGCAGAGACGGAGCGTTCTCTCTCATTGACGAAGTTACAGAAAACCTCCCCCCTTTCTTCTTCAATGCGAAACAGCTCGAGGAGAGCTTTGCGCGAAAAGGGCTCTCTGTAGACGAAATGGTGACCCTTTCCGGAGCTCATTCCATTGGTGTCTCGCATTGCTCTTCATTCTCAAACCGTTTGTACAACTTCAGCTCCACTCATGCACAAGACCCTTCAATGAATCCTAAATTTGCCAAGGCCTTGAGGAAAAAGTGTGCCCTTTCATCAAACAATGCTGGAGCTTCAAGGGTTCCCGCTGCGCCTCTTGATGTTCTCTCGCCAAATACGTTGGACAACAAGTATTACATCAATTTAAAGAATCATCGTGGAGTTTTAACTTCAGACCAGGCTCTTCTGAGCAGCCCATCAACTGCTAAATTGGTGAGAGACAATGCAAAGTATGGTGCTGCTTGGGCTAATAAGTTTGCAGCTGCAATGGTGCGTATGGGTTCGATCGATGTGCTGACAGGCCTCCAGGGCGAGATCAGAAAGAATTGCAGGGTTGTGATCTAGATCATTAAGCATTTCCTTAGACAATGGAGCTAAAAACCTTCATACTTGGTTAAATTCTTTCATTTTTTCCCCTAATCTCTAGTTCTTCTCATATTGTAATGTAATTTGTTTTGAAAATATTCTGAAAAGGAAGATTGGTTCAGAATGGAGCCCATTAAGTTCCCCTAGCTATGGTACAATATTTATCTCGTATATACAAAGAAGAGGTTATCGCGTGACATAAAACATTACTCATGTAACAGTAAGGTTGGACCGTTTATGCTAACTGGACTAAGGGCTCGTTTGGATTGGCTTTTTTTAAAAGCGCTTTTTTTTAACAGCTTTTGAAAAACAGTTTTTTTGGAGAAGCTGAAAATTCTGGCTTCTAAAAAAAGCTGTATTTGAACTTTTTTCAGAGTTTCAGTATTTTTGAAAACCAAATCAAATAGTTATTGCAAATTTAATGTAACTTTTTTCAAGAAAAAAAGTACATTTTCATGAAAAAAAAGCCAATCCAAATAGACCCTAAGATCAATCTTACTAGCTCAGCAGACCTTTTCAAAGTGCATTTGACTTTAGCAATTCGTACCAATGACAACCTAAAATGGAGAGGAAATTAAAGAATGAGTTGGTAGCTAAGCAAGAAGATAGTTGTGTTCTTAGTCCGTGTGCAACGCATCTCTGTTCTTGTTAACTCATTCACCTCAATGTTAGTTCTTATATTTGTTCACCTCAATGTTAGTTTTTATGCGCAGCATTTAAAGTATCTTATTTATATCGAACCACATTTGATTTTTGGAGGAAGTCAGAATATTTGTTTGTCTCACATGAAAAAATCATAAATTTCAAAACAACTATAAAGGATCATGAACTATTCCCCTAATATGTACTAATTAGCTTCAAGATAGAACTAAATGCTTCTCTAGAGCATGATTTTCTCAAGGGCATTCATGTCTTCACTTCCAGCAAGAAATTGTTTATGTCCAGCAGGCAACACATTTGGATCATGTAGACAATAAATTAGAGTAGTTGTTTTCACTAAGTTTCTGTAACATCCTGTAAATTATATAAATTATAATATTATGAGAGGATCCGAATCTGCTTTAATCAGTGCATACCAAAGTGGAAAGGCCACTTCTATAAATTAATCGACATGGTAGCTTCTTTATACACACACTCAAACACAAAGAAGTGTAACGGGAATAGATGGTAAGGATTGGGGATGGCCATGGTTAGTAAACTAAAATGCTTGTTATTCTTAATGTTAGTATTTTCACCATGGAAGCAACAGGTGAAAGAAGTATGCGGAGGAGGTTGATCAACCTCAGCCCATCCTATGTGGGCTTGCAAGCCCAGGCTTTGCGGGTCCTTCGGAAGCCCTGGATTTGGGTTTGGGCCATCTTCATTCGCAGGCATTAGATCTTCCCCTGTCCAGCCCAGTATACCCAAAGCACCCCCCATGGTGGTGCTAATGTTTGTGATAGTATCACTAGAACCATTGGTTTGAATTATTTTTTATTTCTTTTTTCTCCTGAAATTGTTCCGGGGAAATTAAAGGTTTGATTGCTTTAGTGATATCACGGTTCGAAGTCAAGGACGTTGGTATGGTAGAATTAGTATGGCTTTATTTATTACGTAATAATATACATGTATGATGAAAGATTTAATGATGGTGACGTGACTAAACATGGTACGCGGACAAGTTTTCGTAATTAGGTTTTTTTTCCATATTGATTGAGAGAATGGGTATGTAGAAGAGGCCAAAAAGATACATGACCAAGGAGACGTTGGACAAATGTATTCTAAGAGACATAAAAGAAGAAGTAAAAAACTTGCAAAAGGCAACGGTAACAAAGGTATCTCCCCTCGTTGCTTGATTAAAACAGACTTGAAAAAGGCCTACGACATTATTGACTGGGATTTTTTTTTTTTTCAAAACTCTGAAAACTCTCAATTTCCCAGATACTTTTGTTATCTGGATTAGAAATTGTGTTACCACTGCCAGATACTCCATTGCGATAACGGAGGATTGTGTGGGTCCTTTGAAGGTGCCAGAGGTCTCGGGCAGGGAGATCCCATCTCGCTATACTTGCTTGTCATTTGTATGGAAGTTCCCTCTTGCCTTCTGTTTAAAGCAGCTAACCAGAAATATTTTAAGTTTAATCCGAAATGCAAGAAACTTGGCATTAATCATCTTTGTTTTGCTGACGATCTTCTCATTTTTTTGCGCGGGTGTAGTGAATTCCTTGGGACGTAAATTGCTAATATCCTCCAATTCAAGATTGTGAAACTTCCGGTTAAATATCTTGGAGTGCCAATGCTTTCCGGGAGACTTAGTATTAATGATTGAATGAGTCTCATTGATAGGATCAGAAATAGAATCAGCGGCTGGGCAATGAAAATGCTTTCTTATGCTGGGAGATTACAGTTGACCAAATCAATCTTGGCCAACACCCATACTTAGTGGGCAAGAATGTTTATCTTGCCTAATGGCATTCTGGAGCTTATTGAGAATAAGCTTGATGCCTTCCTCTGGTCTGGTAATGAGTTAAATGGGAAAAGAAGCAAAAGTTAGTTGGTCAGAGGTTTGCAAGAAGCTGGAAGAAGGTAGACTTGGGTTGAGGAGGCTTAAGGCCTGTTTGGATTGGTTTTTTTTTTTTTTCTAAAAAAATTATGTTAAATTTGCTAAAGCTATTTGATTTGGTTTTAACTTTGAAAAAAGCTCAATTACAGCTTTTTTAAGAATCCAGTATTTTTAGCTTTTCAAAAAAAATGTTTTTCAAAAACTTTAAAAAAAAATTGCTTTTGAAAAAAGCCAATCCAAACGAGCCCTTAGGCTACAAACCAGGCTGCTATTGCTAAATATTTGTGGTTCCTTCGCACCAAACAAAAATCACTATGGGCAGATCGGGTCAACATTCATTACGTTAAGGGGCGTAGTATTTGGGAGATTCCAATTCCAAGTAAAACATACATCAGCTGGGCACGAAATGCTTCAACTGAGGCCTCTGATTAGGCAGAATATTATGCACATCATTGGGGACGGCCAGGATTCTTCGTTTTGGTCAGACTTGTGGCGTCCACTTGGGCTTTTGAAGTAAGTTTTCGGAAGGGACGTTTGTCAAATACACGGATTTGATGACTCTTGGCGAGTGGCTGAATTTGTGGAAAGTCATAGTTGGAATTGACATATCACAAGCCCAGTTTTTTACATTGTTAAAGGGTCTATTGAGGAACTAATGTATATCGCTGGGATGATATTAGTAGTTGGTTGAGACATAATGGCTGGAAGAATAGCTTTTGGATGACTGCTATCAAATTTCTTTTTTTTTAGTGCATTTATCTTCCACATTTTGAGGGAGAGAAACAACTGGTGTCAGGACAATGGAGTTGCTACCGAAAAACAAGAGCTCTATCGTATCACATTTAATGTTAGAAACAAACTGTATATGTGCAAGAATGATAGGAAAAATCTTCTCAACATTTTCATTTGCACTACCTGGGGTGTGGAGTTAAATAGAATATGTAAGTAGGCAGGTCTTTTTGTCAATGCTTTGCTGCTGTACCTTTGTTCTTTTGCTATCAATCAAAAAATCAAAAAAAAAAAAAAAAAGCAGAAGTAAAAAAGAAAAATATGATGATATTTGATTTAATATATCCTATTTTTATGTAAACTGGCCTAGTAGTATAATACCGTATTACCGTTATTGTTAGGTTAATAAGTTATAAATTATCGACATTACTTTTTATTTTTATATTACATTTTATTTTATAATCAGCCCCTAATCATTGATTAAAAAAGCGGGGTGAAAACATTAACCCGGCGAGCGGGGATAGCTCAGTTGGGAGAGCGTCAGACTGAAGATCTGAAGGTCGCGTGTTCGATCCACGCTCACCGCATCTTCTTTTTTTTTTGTTTTTGCAATTCCTTTTCTAAAGTACAGTACTTTCATAATCTAATAAAATAAATTATCTCTCTCTCTCTCTCTCTCTTTTGGTCAAAAAAACTAAAGATTGAGATCCATGGAAGTGAAATCCCACCCCCAAAATGGTCGTTGCCTTTTCTTTTTTCCCCTTCTTTTTGTAATGGTTTACGCATGAAGGATGAGTTTGAACAAATAATTGGACTCAAGATGGTACTCCTCATAGACACCCAACAATATAAGTTTGTCTAATGATTATTTCATTTGTGAAATTTAACCTGTTAAAAGAATCTATATTTAATTAGTGTGAAATCTTTAGTATATATTGTTGGTAAACAAAATAATAATAATGATTTTAACTAGTTATATATTTTCAATACATCATACGTTCATCTTACAAATTTTGAATTCAAGAGTTCTTTCGTAGATAGTGAAATTGAGATATCATGTAAGATACAAATAACAACTTAATTAATTGATAATGGACATTTAATATTTTTGAACGGAAAGTTATAATATTATTATTAGAGAAATTATTTGGTAGTACAACTTAACCTAAACATAGACAAAATTAAGGACATCACAAAAGAGAAAAGGGTTTGATAACACACGTACGTGATTTTGTGCAATCAAAGTGGAGTCCATTTACCCAAAAAGAAAAAGAAAAAGACTGAGAAAGTGTGCACTATTTTTATTCTTAAAAATTAGCTAATGACCCCCTGACTTTTTAAAGATAATCTCTCTTGGTTACTTAAATGTTATTGTCACTTTTGTCCTCATTCCCCTTGTGATAGTTGAACATGACTCCTTGCTTGCTTTTGTTGTTAGGTTTTATTAATATTATTGTTTATAACGTCTCAAAAGTTTAATTTATTGGATTTTCTGGTTGTCACTAGTGTAGTGTATTCATTTCCTCATTTGTTTCATTTTGTACCGACAGTTGTTGAAAATAATATTTTTATACAAATGGGTTACTTAATTATAATAAAAGTTGATTAAATTTTTTAGATAAAAAAGATATAATGAGATCATGACAACTATAATAATAATAATAATAAGAAAAAGTCCCCTTGAAATTCGTGCATGGCCCTTGCCTTTGTAACGAAGATTCAAAATTCCTAATGTCATTTTCCTAATAGCCCCCTTCAAAGCTTGACAAATAAAAAGAAAATAAAAAAAAAGAAAAAAATCAAATGATTCCAATCCTTGGTCATCACACAATTTATTTAATTTGTTTGTTTTGCTAAAAAAGGCCCCAACAGAAAATGATAGTACTGTATGACAAAAGGCCAAATTTCGTGAATATCTTCTTTACGCTTTTTGAACTAATAATTTTTTATGCATGCAATGGGAAACAGATATAAGTAATCGATCTCATTCCTGTTTATTTTTAATAGCTTTGTATTAGCACTAATAAATTAATAGCAATATGGTCCATATTACGTCGATAAATGTCGTGAACTTTTGAAAACAGTATCACTCATTATTATTGAATTGTCTCGCACTTAATTCATTTGAATTAACTTTTAAAAATGTGTGTGTGTGTGTTTTTATAACTCAAGAAAGATACTTTTTCAAAAAGTTCAAAATTTTGAGTTTTTTAGAGTGTCAATTTTTTAAAAGTTGGTTTAAATTTTTATCATGAAACAAAAGTATTTTTTTGTGGGGTATATATATATATATATATATATATATATATATATGTATATATATATAAAGAAAGAATCCAAACGGACATTCATTCCATGAGGAAGAATTATGAAACATGCCACGTGCACCATTAAATTGAATTATTGATAGTGAAAATTGCTGCTAGCATGCACTTAGAATTCATTTTTGTTTATTAACTTGACAAATAAAGGTGTGAGTCATGTATACGACCTACAAGAGTGTCGGCAGGGTATAACTACAATCCATTCTTAAATGTGTAAAAGAACATACATTTAAAATTTAAAAATTTTAATTAGGGTAAATTGCACTGAGCTCCTTTCTATTTTATCATAAGTGTGTATTATTTTTTTTTGTAGTTTCAAAACAAGCGCAAACTCCCTTGTGGTCTTAAAATATATAATACACAAACTTTAAAAAAATATGGACGAGACCTCGATGTGGTCCTCAAATATGTATCACATGTGTCCCTAAAATGAGTATTCATCCCTATTTTAAAATTACAGGAAGTAACATACAATTATAATTAACTATAAGGGGGTTCAGTGTAATTTACTCTTTTTAATTACGATGAGTGGTTGTACTACCGCACTATTTGAAGGAATTTGGAAATTTATAACTTTGCACTATGTTCAATTTTTCACTTTTTTTTTTCTTTTGCGATTTACAACAACAAAGATAATCATCGTAGCCTATTGATCTCATGCATGGTCGTTACAGACTAGCTAGGGACCAAGAGTAACCCATGTCTGAATTGAATAATTAACAACGTAAATAGATTTAACTTGCTTGCAGTTGACAACATTAAAAAAAAAAAATTCTTAATTTTTTGTTCAGATCTTGAGAAGCATGCATGCATTAACTAATGGCGGTTGGTATTTAATTTTGATACTTTTCTCAACATCATTTTCACATTGAAACTGAAAGGCGCTTCTAGCTTCATTCCATCGTCTACTAATTGTTGGACTACGTGAATATTGGACCTACAAATGTAATGAGAAATTAAGTATGCGCTCGAAACTAATTGAGGTAAAAGTTTTAAAATTAAACTTATACCATATTATCACAAGTACCATTTGACTTTTAATTGACTTATACGCAATTTAGTGTTATGTTCAGGAAGTGGAAGATGCATATCTTGTGAAGGATGCAAAGATCCTTCACCGAAATTTGGCCTTCATTCTTTGGAATTCTCCCGAGGTTTATTGGAAGCTAAATGTAGACGGATACGCAAACGGGAATTTTAAGAATATTGTTGCTGACAAATTAATTAGAATGAATAAGGTAAGTAGATCTTAGATTTTGCTACTAATGTGTGAATTGCTTCCAACAGCGTGGTAGAAGTTCAAGCATCATATGAGGGTGTGGAGAAAAGTAATTACAAAGGGATTACAAGATTAGAGATTGGAATTTTAAGATTTGACCCATTGGATCAAGGGGAACTGTTAACGATCAGACTTTATGTCAGTTTTATGTAGAAGAATGTAAGGATTATTATTTAAGATTTACATAAATTACATATATAAGGTAACCGACAAATAGGCAGATTTATGTGCAAATTTCAATCTAAACTTTTTATAGGCGTGCATTTCTTTGAATAATTACCGAACCCAAGTGGACGGAAGAAATTCGCGTAAATGGAACCTCCTAAAATCTCGGATCAGACAGCTCTTGTCGGCTGAGATGCAAAATGCTTATTTCACTGCATTTTGTGTAGGAGATGAAATGGGGGACACCATCACTAGTTTGATGTTTCCAGGGATTATATTGCCATGAAGGGTCGTTTTATTACAACGTCAAATGGCATGCGCAAATTCAAGCATGAAATTGGAATTAGTAGTAATTTAAGTGGTTGAAACTGTTTTATCTTAAAAGTGAAGTTATGGGTTCAAATCCTGTGGGGAACGGCGTTAGATTCGTAGAGGTGGTTCGTAAAAAAAAAGTATGAAACTCGTGACCGATAAGGAATCAAGTATGAGTTATTTCAACATAAAATTAGAATTCATTCTTCTGTATAAAAAATACTTAACTTTCATCATGTTATTAGTCTTTTTTTGGAGAAATTTAGTCGGCAAAGTTTTAGCTTTAATACACTCTTAATTTTCATCACGTTATCATTTTTTTTTTCTTTTCTTTTTTTTGCCAACAAAAGAAATTTAGTCCGCTGAGTCTGACCATTAATACACTTGGCGGAACTTGATCACCAACAAGCTTAATACGTCCCCTATACTAAACACCAATTAAGTCAATGATACTAAACTCAAGGAAAAGGATTGAATTGAACTCAGGCCATAAGTCGTATTTGTTTCTAGCTCTTATCGTTGGGACATCTTTGGGGGACCATAACGTTATTTGTTTAGGTATTGAAAATTAAAAATATTAGCAAGCTTGGATTTAAGTCATCAAGTTAAAAAGAAAAAAGAAAAAAAAGACTATTATGATATATTATCTTTTTAATTTTTTATTTTGTTTTGTATAATAAAATTCTTGATATTTAACGGAAAAAATTATATGGTATAAAAAATAAGTGAAGAGATACGTAGAAGTGTTACGAAAACACAGAAAAGAAAAAAGAAAGCTCATGCGGGGTTGGTGATCGGGGCAGAAGCCTTCAGACTTACGAGTGACGACACCCCTTCACCTACTCTAAGCAATCCCAACCGTTGAAGTGGGGACCCTAACGTCCATCCACGGTTCACATACATTTGGAGTTAACCTGTTAAATCTGTGACCCACCATCTTTTTCCTGGTCAGAGGCTACTACCAACAACTTGGCGTCGGTCAAGAAGTCAAATCATCCGGTATAAACATTTTACCAATTTTATATGTTTAAATTGTTTTACTTAAATTTAAAATAGACGATCAAGCTGACATTGTTATAAATTTGAATATCCAATTTGACAACTTCAAATTTACTAAAATTTATTTTAATAACAACTCCTTCGAATCAATTGAACCGGATGGCTATTCATCCACGCAAGCAGGTTTCAACTGCGTAGTTGGAAGGGCTTTTGGGGCTTTAACGGTGGAGTCAGAAATTCAACATAAAAGGTGAAATCGATGAATTTACTGTTCGAAAAAGTACAATTTTTTAAAAATGAGATATCTTATTTAGAAAATAACACAAATAAATTATTAGGGTTAATATTTTATTATATTACATACGTGCATGTATGTATTTTTGTATGTAAGTGTGTATACATATATTTTCAAAACAAAAATTAATGAAATGTAAAAATTTAAATCTTACTGATTAAAATTTTAATAAAGAGTTAGATAATATTGTTATAAAAAAATCATTCTTCATGATTTATATAGTCCACTACATTTAAAATTTTAGATAATCCACTAAGTTATGGTCTAAATAACTAACGTTATAGTTTTTATTTTCTTAATACTCGTACAAGAGATTAAAATGCCACAATTCATCAGGTAGGGAGGCATTATTAAATAAATGAGACGAAAACACTAAATTTTGAAAACAATTTTTGGGATGGATACAAGGACCTTATGCCCTACTTCCCCTTCCTCTCCTGAATCCGCCATTGCTTGACTTGATAAATAATTCACAATTCAAAAAAATTTGAGTATTGTTGACTAATATAATTTGATAGCATGATAAAACATTAAGCAGGGTCTTCGATGAATAGTACCAAGATAAAAGTGTAAGGCTCAGTTTGGTTTGTCTGTAAGATATTAGCTGTTGATCTGTAGAGTTTTTTTAGCAGTAAAATTTTAGTTAAAAGTATTGTTGAATAAAAGTCGCGGATTGTTTGGCATGATAGTTTGAAAGTTGAACTTTTAACTGTTCTAAAGGTAATATTGGAATTTTAGAATTATATAGTAGCATTTATAAGAAAAGAAGAAAAAGATTTTTTTTTTATATAATGTAAACAAATTTGTTCAAAAGCCTTTTTCAAAAAGCTCAAATTTGAAGTTTTTAGCTTTTTAGCTTTTTTCAAATTTTTATGTAAAAGCACTTTTAAAGTTTGTCAAACAAGTTAATTTTAACTTTTAAATTAAAAGAAAGTGCTTTTAAGTGTTTAAAATCTGGGTCAAACAAACTCTAAAATATTTTTTTAAAAAATATATGTTACAGGCAATCAGATGAGTTAGGTCTTTTTCGAGAGTATTCGAGATTAACAGTATTTTTTTTTCAAAAAAAAGTAAAAAAGTATTTAAATATTTTTTTAAAAAATATATGTTACAGGCAATCAGATGAGTTAGGTCTTTTTCGAGAGTATTCGAGATTAACAGTATTTTTTTTTCAAAAAAAAAGTAAAAAAGTATTTTTTTAATGAAAAAATATATTATTTTTTAAAATAACTATTTGATTTGACTTTAAAAAAATTTGAAACTATAAAAAAAGTTCATTTATAACTTTTTTCAAAAACTAGAATTTTTGATTTCATAAAAAAATATTTTTTTTTCAAAAATTATTAAAAAATGCTTTTAAAGGAAGTAAATTTAAACGGGCCATAGATTCTTATCTAATTAGCATATATGTCCAGAAATTTCACTATACTAGGATTTGATTATTCGGAATCGAGGTGTATTGTTATATTCGAATTTAATTGTTCGAGATAAAATTAAAGAAAGAAAAGATTAACGAAAGTGACATTGACCGAAATTACTAAACGACCCCAAAACCCAAAAAAAAAAAAAAAAGTTATTAGAACCATTTTATTGAGTTTTTTTTTTTCCGTTTTTCTTTTAATAAAAAAGATTTGCTCGCCTATAAATATGCCGCCTATATCTTTGTTAAGACCTGCAAAACATTTGAGGAACCTTAAAACGAAACCAAATCTTTCCTCCTGTACAGGCTTCATCGTCCTTTGTTCTAAGGTACGTTGTACCTCTGCAAGAATCTTGCTTCATTGCCTTCACCTCCTTAATCTCTGCTAAGCTTACTCTTCATTCATGGTTTTTTTTTTTCTTTTTTCTTTTATCTTCTTTCCTTTGTTGTAGTTGCACATCTATTTTTGTGTTGTTCTGTTTTAGAATTACCACCTTGTCAGAGGATATTGGTTTATTTATTTATTATGTTAATATACTCCTCACATGCAATGTAATTGTTTAGAGCTTGCACATACATAATTTAATATTTTAAATGGATAGAATCTATGTCGTTTGGCTTTCACGTTGATTAGAGTTACCACCTTGTCTAATAAAAGTTTAAGCTTGTAGAAAGAATTTGGTTATATTTATTTATTGTACTTAATATATCCCTTATGTGTAGCGTGATTGGTTTAAAGTTTGTACGTAGATAATTTAATATTTTTAAATAAGTGACAGTAAGACTTGAAGCCATGACCTGGCTTTGATACCAAGTTAGATTTGTCACTTCATCTAAAAGTTTAAAATTGTACAGAGGAAATTGGTTAATTTATTTATGGTGTTAACATTATGTCTTTGATTCAGTGTGCAGGCATATGTTAGTGTTAATTGTTATGACATATGTTTTGGTTTTTGGGTTGAGTAGTCCAGAGTTTTATCAAGAATAGTTAAAGATCTTGCAAGGATGCTATAATAAGTGTTAATAAGGCCTGCTTATTTATAGATGTGGAAGTGTAACTTTGATTAGATCACCGCTTGTTTACTGTTGTTATTGGTAGATTTTTGCTTTTTTTGTTGGTGTTCTGCTTTTCTCGCCTTGATTTGTTTGGTTTTTTGGAAATTATAGTAACAGGGTAATGACAAATTAAAGAATTAAACCATATGTTTGGCATCATACATGTCGGTGCTTTCAAGCAGATTGGTGGTACTATCATTTGTTTTCAACTCATTTTCTTGTTCGAATGCGAAATCAAAATTCATGAATGCTAGGGGGCTAAGGAGTTTCTGAGGGAAACCGATGTCTTACTTTTGAACAATTTGTTTTCTATAATGTTCAATTGTTAATTTAAAGAATTATGCGGATCTGCATCTATTGCTGATTTTAAATTGTTTCTTAGCTAGCTATATCAAGTTCAACGGGGTACCACTTTTGTAAAAAGTGAAAAGTTCCCTGGAACATACATAGCTGTAAAGTGAAAAGTGAACCTAGATTCGATAGAGATCTTGATGAAATGCCATTAAGCAGATATTAAAGTAGCTTCCTTTGTTTGAGGATGCGTTTTGCAGAATCCTCTTCTGGTGTTAGACGTATGTTTCTTTAGTATCTAAAAAAATCTCGCCCTGATTCTCTGTAACTAACTGAATTTTATGCTGGAATTGCAACTTTTACATAATGAGCAAACTGTTCCTAGATGTATTCCTTTTTAATCTTCTTCAAGATTTACAATGAGAACAATTTCCTTTAGCATAATCCTGAGGACAGAAAGATTATTCTTTTATTCTGTCCTTTTTGTGATTCTTCATTCATGTGTTAGTGCTCTAGCCATCGATTCCCTTATCTACAACCTGATTTTTATTGATATATCGTTACCTTTTTCTTTCCAGCTCGAAAGAATGGAGAATTTCCTGTTCACATCTGAATCTGTTAATGAGGGCCACCCAGACAAGCTCTGTGATCAGATATCTGATGCAGTTCTTGACGCCTGCCTTGAACAAGATCCTGACAGCAAAGTTGCTTGTGAGACTTGCACCAAGACCAACATGGTCATGGTCTTCGGTGAGATCACAACCAAAGCCAATATAGATTATGAAAAGATTGTGCGTCAGACATGCCGCAACATCGGATTTGTCTCTGAAGATGTTGGTCTTGATGCTGACAAATGCAAGGTCTTGGTTTGCATTGAGCAACAAAGCCCTGATATCGCTCAAGGTGTCCATGGACATCTGACCAAGCGACCTGAAGAGATTGGTGCTGGTGATCAGGGACACATGTTTGGCTATGCCACTGATGAGACCCCTGAGCTCATGCCTCTCAGCCATGTCCTTGCAACCAAACTTGGTGCTCGCCTCACAGAAGTACGTAAGAATGGTACCTGCCCCTGGTTACGACCTGACGGAAAGACCCAAGTTACCGTGGAGTATTACAATGACAATGGTGCCATGGTTCCAGTCCGGGTCCACACAGTTCTCATTTCCACCCAGCATGATGAAACTGTCACTAATGATGAGATTGCCCGTGACCTGAAGGAGCATGTCATCAAGCCGGTCATTCCAGAGAAATACCTTGATGAAAAGACAATTTTCCACCTCAACCCTTCAGGTCGTTTTGTGATTGGTGGGCCTCATGGTGATGCAGGTCTCACTGGTCGTAAAATCATTATCGACACTTATGGTGGGTGGGGTGCCCATGGTGGTGGTGCATTCTCTGGCAAGGACCCAACCAAGGTCGACAGAAGTGGTGCTTATATCGTTAGGCAGGCAGCTAAGAGCATCATCGCCAATGGGCTTGCTCGCAGGTGCTTGGTTCAGGTTTCTTATGCAATTGGTGTGCCAGAGCCATTGTCTGTTTTTGTTGACACTTACGGCACTGGAAAGATTCCAGACAAAGAGATTTTGAACATCGTGAAGGAAAACTTCGATTTCAGGCCTGGGATGATTTCAATTAACTTGGACTTAAAGAGGGGTGGCAATGGCAGGTTCTTGAAAACAGCTGCGTATGGCCACTTCGGAAGAGATGACCCCGACTTCACCTGGGAAGTCATTAAGCCCCTCAAATGGGAGAAGCCCCAGAACTAATTCTTTGCAATTCACAGCTTGGTGGTGATCAATAAAGTAATCGTTCTAAGATCCTGCTGTCCTGCCCGGCTAGTTCGCCCCTATTGTATTATGTGTGCTCACTTTTGTTTTCTTTTCATTCTGAGTCTGGGGATGTCCCAAGATACAACAAAATGTGTACGATGTAACATCCTACAAGTATTAGGTAAGAGTTGCACGGAGGAATTGCCCGAATGTCACTGGGTGGAATCATGGGTGTTGCAGTTGTTGAACAACATTGTTGTATGAATGGTTCCTGTCAATGTGAATGAGATCATGGCTTTACTTTTATTATCTAATTTTTGTGTTCAGCATATTGTTTCCTCATTTTCTATGTTCCTTCTCATCTAGCCTTTTTTTCACCTATTTTGGTAATCTTTAATTTGATTGTTAAATGTTTATTTATGAATGGGTGGCGTTATTAGATCCATGTACCCGAGCGAAAATTTTCCTTTCAATAGTCATTTTATTTGATCAGTGCACAGCTAGAAAGAACTCATTAAGAACTACCGATGACAGAGATCACGCTCTTCACCCATTTTACAATCTCAAACAGGCATGGTTTTGGTTAGGAACTAATACTTTCATTTTATGATCCGGTGTATATCACCTAGTCTATATTATCCAAAATTTATCTTTATGTAACAAAAGTGAACTCATTTAATATGTCTAAGAACATAAATAAATCACATGTTATCAATTATACAAGAAATAGAACCCAAAAAAACAGTTATAGACATATACTAGGATTCTGTTATTTTTAGATTCTCCAAAGGAAATGCACGATACTTTAATCTGTTTTTGACGATCAAGTTAGTTTGGTTTATAGAGAGGTAATGAACTCTTGAGCGCAAAGGTGGAATACTTTTACCAGTTTTTCGTGTGTTTTTCGTTGTGTATTTATAGGTCAGGTCAAGTGGCTCTTTTAATGATCTGATGCTGTTGGTTCTCCACTGCCCATTTACCAGATGGGGGTCGGTGGACCTTGTCTATAAATACTTTTTACCAAAAAAAAAAAAAATAGCGAAAATTCATTTCTATTAAGCACATCCAAACAGGCTGTAAATGTTTCCCCAACATTTATATTCTTTACCTTTTCCACTGGGGCCCAAAGGCCTCTTCCAACTCTTTAACTTTGGTTAGTTGTTAACAAGCTCTTTTCAATTTTAGTTGAACTGAATATTGACGGCAGATGAACTGATCCATCTATATATATATATATATAAGCATTATTGTGGCCAGAACATGTTTGTATTAAAAGAGGTTGGTGAAACAATCCCATAACATGCAACCAACGTGGAGTACTCCAATTAATATAGTGTGTAAATGGGATTGCGTCTTGTCAATCGTCAACGGCATAATGAAGTTAGAATTAAAGAAACATCAATGGTGATGACAATTTTAGTTGAAGACTCTAAAGCATACTTTTGTTCCAACTGTAAAGTTGTCGTTGTCATGGGACATATAAGACACGAGTTGTCAAACTTCTTGTAAATATAAAAATTAAAAAGTGCACAAATTCGAGAAGAAAATTCTTAATGAGAATTACAAAGTAGAAGAGCTAAATTCTTGAATCTTGATTAAAAGATACTATTATTTAAAGGAGGACAGAAGAACAATGCAAGTTTTACATCATCTTCTATGACTATGCTATACACTCTTTAGAATTATATATATCACTATGGGTAAAACGAAGTCTAATTGGACTTCATGAAAGCGAAAAGTATAGAAGGAGGTGTTTTTTTTTGGAAGTTCATAAGTTATCAAATAGGCCAAGCCAATCAAGCTTTTAATCATTCGCTTGTCGGTGAGTACCAAGGGAAGACATATAGGGCCTGTTTGGATTGACTTTTTTTTTTCAAGAAAAAGTACTTATTTTTTTGAAAAAGTTAAATTAAATTTGCAATAACTATTTGATTTGACTTCCAAAAAAGCTGAAACTCTGAAAAAAACTCAAATATAGTTTTTTTTAGAAACCAAAATTTTCAGCTTCTAAAAAAAAATTATTTTTCAAAAACTGTTAAAAAAATACTTTAAAAAAAAAGTCAATCCAAACGAGCCCATAATGTCCTTAGTTTTCATTGGTACCTTTTAAATGATAGTTCATTAACAGTACAAAATGTGACCCACTTACAAAACTGTCCTTATTCGTCGTTTAGTGGAGGATCTTTTTTATTTATATCTTAATTTTGAGAATTCCTTTTAAGAATACGCTTGTTCTGAAATCGTTTTTAAATATATCATTTTCGATATTTGAATTACTAAAACAGTGAATGAGTTACCTTTTTGAGATATTTCAATTTTCCATATTTGAATTTTAAGTGGGTTACATAATCAATGCAAGTTTAGTAATTGAATAACGGTAGGTGAGTTACCGTTTTGGTTACCGAACTTACATTGATTACTCAACCCATTTAAATTTCAAACATAGGAATCTGAAACGTGTCAAAAACGATAAGTTATTCATTGTTTTGATAATTCAAACACCGAAAAAGATAAATTTAAAAATGACTGCAAAACAAGGGTATTTTTAAAAAGAATTATCAAAATGAGGGCATAAATAAAAAAAATCGTTTAGTGAACTACCTCGTTCCTATATCAAGCAACTGCTACAGCTGTCAACACTAAGATACGACTTCATAAGTGTTGCATAATAACTTACATGAGTTAAAATATAAAGTTCGTGTTGTTTAAATTTTATTAAAATTAATGATATCTTTAACAGTTGAGGTGCTCATACTTGTAAAGTACGGAAAATTTTTAGATTCTTAAAAAGACACAGGGGACAACGATGTCATTTTTATAAACCACAGGGGTGATGGTGCATTTAAGTCATGTAAGTTATTATGCAACACTTATATTATGAATGAATAGAGAAATCAAAAGTTTTAAGAGATTTATAGACTTAAATTATCTTGTAACGTGATAATATTACAACCAAAATAATTACTGAGATACATACTACATATATATATATATATATATATATATTATAAAAGAATCTAAGTTCAAATACTTACAAGGATCAGAGACCAGTGGCATGCGAAGAGTATTAAGACGGATGTATCTAAGGACGAAATTAAGGTTAAGAACGTAAGATGCGTAGCTGTGCCATGTCTGTGGCTCGTAACACGCACCCCCTGGTTTTATTGGATCACAAGGTAACCCTCCGCGTGCCCCCTCCACAAAAAACTTCAACTCACTCTCTCTAGCAGATGACTTAGCCACGCACCAAAACTTGGATTTGGGTGTTTGCTGTAAAATCAAAAACCTAATACAAGACAACACTCATCAAATGAAAAATATCACAAACTAAATATCAACATTTTTTTTTTCTTTTTTGCTTTGAGTCATATTAGACTTGTGATTAATCCTTATCAGGCAGGCAGCGATACATGAAAGAAAAACCCCTCTGACAAGTGTGCGTTTTTCAAGATTCGAACTTGTGTTTTTTTATCCTCATGATAGTGAGACCACTACCGCTTTATCAACAACTTGTTGGTAACATTTTATTAATATAGTTTTGTTGATAACATTATAATATTATAAAGAGATTTAAATTTTATTCAAAAGTGATTAAAAACTGACACAATCGACGACAGCGAAGAGCGACCACAGGAAGCAAAAGAAAAGAAGTGACTTTTCCGTTGGTAATATCGGGGGAACGTCTTCCTCTTAATTAGCAGTTTTACAAGGTGTAAAATCTGATGGAACTACTTGAGAAATGTTATTTCTATATATAGATACAGTCGCTTTGTAAAACATGGTGTGTCAATGTGGTTATACATTAATTAACAACTGACCCATATTTTTCTTTTTAGTCTTAGGCCATTGCTTTAGTTATATACATTACCTAACAACTTACCCATATTTTTCTTTTTTATCTTAAGCCATTGCTTTCATGGTAAGACTATGTACCACATATTTTAAACCTTTTAGCGCAAAAAAGGAATGAGTAAGAACATTGCACGCTCCGGGCCTGTCGGTTGACTTGCATGGGCCGACAGTCAAGATTTTGGTGCTCGATATTATCAGAAAGTATGTAATTAGTCATTATTTCAGGAGTCATGTTAATCATCACTCTTTTATTTATCACCTTTTTATCATTCTTTCGATGTCATCCTAATTGTTATATTAACGAGATAATTTTTTTTATTTTACTTTCTTACTCTTTTTATTTTTCTATTTCTTCCTAATTTATTTTTTTAATTTATTTTTCTCTATCTAAATTAACTTTTCAATTAATTTTTTCCTTGTTCGTTTTTTCGTTGAAATTCTTTCATCCATCATTAAACCCATTGCAGCTATTATCAAACTTTTTTTTTTCCCTCCATTTTTTAATTCACAACTCTCCGTCAAATTTAATAGCATTTTTTTTTTTTGGAGTATCAAGACTATACTCATTGTTAAACATGGATCGAAATTTTGATATTGGTGCATCAAACGTGCTTGAAAATGCAAAACATTAGGTAAGACAAAACTAATAAAAGAGCTATAACCTCATTTAAAAGGTTGGTCTCTTACTATATATTCTTCCACTACTCCAAATATCCCATCATCAACTAAAATCATCATATTGAAGATGTTCGAATTTATGAACTGAAACAAACATTTGCATCAACTTCACACAGAGCACGTCAAGCTGATAGCTGAAATCGAGGGGCACATGAACTTGTAGAGGAGCTGAGATCAAGAGTATTGGCTTGGTACAAAAAAAGGTTTTTGATGTTGAATTTGATGGTGAGTTAGGATTTAAAAAATGGAAGAAAAAAAGTCTATTAGTGGCTGCTATGGATTTAACGATGGAGGAAAGAATTTTAACCCAATGTGAATTAGGAGAGGATCGGTTCAAAAGTTAATTTAGATAGAGAAAAACAAATTAGAAGAAGAGAGAAAAATAAAAAGAGCAAGAAAGTAAAATAAGCAAAAAGACTCTACATAGTCGGCATGACAACTAAGGTGCCACCTAAAGAGTGATGAAAAAAAGAGTGGTATGTAGCATTACTCTTATTTTAAAATTATGTATTTGATTTGTAATATTATAAAAAAGTTAATGTATGTTTACTCCTCAATATTTGGTGATGAAAAGACCATTGTACTATTGTTCAGTAACATTAGGGACTAGTTATAAAACAACATGGACGAGATTGAAACTAAATATGAAGAGTAAAATGTATTTTATTTTACTGTATTTTTATGAAAGTTGTATAAAATATCACATGGTTTCAAAACTCGCCTATACTCCTGTGGTTTGAAAAACATTGCATTTTAGTCCCGCTTTTAGCTTTTCTGTCAAAATTAAGAATATAAAGAGTACGTCTATAGCACACGTTGACTTGTCAATAATGAAAAAAATTCAAATAAATTGATCAAATGTCCCTCTTTGATTTTAAAAATGTAGTTTCTTCCCTCTAGTTCAAAATAAGGTACAAATTAGTCAAAACACCTTTACTCTCCAAATGGAAACCTTCATTGCATGATGGTGACTTATTAGCTAACTCAACAAAATTTAAAAGTATTGTAAGAGGTCTGAATACTTGACATTGACTCGACATAAAATTGCCTTTGCTATAAATTTGATTAGTCAATATATGCATGCTCCTCATAAATATCACTTGTGATTTGTCAAAATAATTTTAGTGGTACTATTGAAGAAGGGCTTTTCTTACATACGGCACCACATCTTTCTTTAGATGCTTATTCTGAGGCTGATTGGGTTGGTTGTCCTGATGGTCATCGCTCTACGATTAGCTATGCTATCTTTCTTGATTCTTTTCTCATATCTTGACAAATATCAAAGAAGCAACTCACAGTTTCTCATTCGAATATAGAGACTGAATACAGGGATCTTGCTAAAACGTATTGGATCACACAACTATTGCGAGACTTGTGTGTTATGCTACCATCTCCAGTTGTCTTGTTTTGTGATAACATCTATGCCACGTCTTTCTACAACTCTGGTTTCTATATTAGCGCTAAGCATGTTGAGTTTCATTTTATTCGAGAAAAAGTTGCTCAGGTGATGTTGTTGTTCAGTATGTGCCCGTTACTTCACAACTCACAGACATCCTTACAAAAGCCTAGGCTTCTAGGCTATTTTAGGATCTCAAGGCCAATCTTCACATGCTATCGTCACTTCCCTCTTTAAATTGAGGAGATATTATAGTATATTGTGAAGTGTATAGCATAATATCATGTAAAGGCTGAAACTATAACTCTATACATTATCTGTTATTATAAATATAAGCCAAGCACCCTCATTTGGTTGCCAAACCCCTAAACGCTTCTATACGAATACACTGCTCGGAGAGTGAAAATAAAAAATATATCTTCTAATTATGTAGATTTTTTTTGTTTATATACGTTGATCAATTATTATTGGATATATTTATATTGCTTAAAAAGAAGCACTTAAAATAAAAAATCTACATAATTTAAAAGACACAATTTTGAATTTTTTTACTCATATAGAGGTGTACACATTATTTCAAATAAGAGGGAGGAATCTCCACCAATCTTAAAATTGAAAGGGAGAATTTACATCATTTTTAAAATCATAGAGAAGAATTTGCATCAATTTACTTGAGTTTTTTTTTATTATTAAAAAGTCAAAATAAGTGGTAGAAGTTTTTTTTACACTATTTGTTAACTATAACAAAAAAACTAATGATTGGGTCAATATGCAACCTTTTTGAAATCATGAGAATGTCAATTGTTTTCTAAAGTTTATCTTAATAAGCATCAAGGGATAACTCAAATGACCATGCATGAGCGGGATAACTCATACAATCTAGGTTCGGATCCTATCACATTTAGGGCCTATTTAGATTGGCTTTTGTTTAGAGAAAATTACTTCTTTTTTTCCCCCTAAAAGAAATATATTCTTTTTACAAAAATTATTTGACTTAGGTTTCAAAAAACTAAACTTTTGAGAAAAACTCAAATACAATCTTTCTTTTTTTTTTTTGAAGTCAGAATTTTTAATTTTTTAAAAAAATATTTTTTTTTTCAAAAAAATGTTAAAAAACTTTTATAGAAAATCAATCTAAACGAGCCGTTAGAAGTTTCCATACCTACCAAGTCTGGAGCTGGGTCCCGTAGCACCAAGTTATCTTAGTGAGAAAACAAACTTCTGTATTTTTCATTTAACACTCGGACATCTGTATATATACCAAGCTTTTGCGCAAATGTTGGACCAAATCGAAAGACTAAAGTCCATAGAAGCTTGAAAAGTCATACAGTTTGTAAGAATTATATTGTCAAACCATTCAGTTGAAAGATTTTGTTGTCCATTATGAAGGTTTTGGTGCTGCAGTTTGTTGGGTTTCTTCTTTTATGTACTGCTGTGTTGCCTAGCCAAGCTTTTGTTCATCGCTCCAAATTCGTAGGAAGTATAGTAACTCACTCTAATTCTCCTTAGAAATAATGTACCATTTTGATATCGAGTTGAAAAATTTTTTTCGTTTCTATTGGATAAGAACGTTAGATTGTGTGTTCTTTTGCCTTAAAATCAAATAAACAAAAATCTTGATTTTGTCCGTAATTATAAGTGCATGTGCACCTAAACCTAGTACAAGTACCTACCACCTTGCTTCTTAGCAGAAAGTGAACCTTAGCTCGCATATGCATGGAAGACTGCTGTTTTTCTTTTTTTTTTTTTTAATTTTTTTAAAAAAAGAGAATCAGTCAACATTAGTTTTCCATTTACTTTCAGCGATGACCAGAACTCGAGACCTGAAAATCCTTCTTGTCTACCGAAGGCAGCTATATATTGGTGGTGTTACAATATGTTGCGAACTTCATGTGTCGCAACCAATAATAATTATTGACGATGGTCTCCTTTTGAATCTTGTGTAGGTGCAAGAATCTTCATTCACAAGGCTGTGCAGTACCAAGGACATATTGACCGTAAACGGTCAATTTCCAGGGCCAACTTTGTATGTTGAAAGGGGAGACACAATCCTCGTCGACATCGTCAATATTGGAACACAAAACATCACCATTCATTGGTAAGTAGTCGTTCTTTCCTCCTCGACGACAATGGGTACGATTTAAATCCAAAAGTGATCGATAATTATATATCTCATCGAGGTAAGTTATTGAATTCTAGTAAAACTTTGCAGGCATGGGGTGAAACAAATAAGATATCCATGGTCTGATGGTCCTGAATATATAATCCAGTGCCCAATTCAACCTGGATTGAGATTTAGTCAAAAGATTGTGCTTTCTGATGAAGAAGGGACTCTTTGGTGGCATGCTCATAGCGACTGGTCTCGAGCCACTGTTCACGGTGCACTTCTTATTCATCCCCGCAAAGGAACTAGCTATCCTTTCCCTAAACCTCATGCTGAAGTGCCCATCATCATATGTACAATTCAAAAAATTTAACGATTTGGACACGGGACATACACATGGATTAATGTTCTCAAACATATAGTTAGGTCTTGTTGTAAGTTTAAAATCCAAAAAATTATATGTGCTGATTCATTTTAAATGTCTAATTTGTTAACTTTTTGACAATTTTTTATTTGAGGACCAGAGGCATGCATCACAAATTACAAAGATAAGAAATTGATTTGTCGTATATAAGAAATTTTATTATAAAAAGCGTCAAAGATGAGGAACTAAATAGGCGGCTCGTCCTTCCTATAAATATGGTATTCGGGAGAGTGGTTCAGGAACGATGTGCAAGCGATTCTTGAAGATTTCCTTCAGTCTGGAGGTGGCCCGAATAACTCTGACGCCTACACTCTAAATGGTCAACCGGGCATTCTATATCCATGCTCTGAATCAGGTTTATATCTAATTCACAAAAAAAAATATATTCTTTGAGTCCTTTGTTTCAGGTTTATAATCAAATAAGTATTGACGACTTGAGTTTGTCTTCGGTTGATTATTTTAACCAGTGAATATCAGAGTCGATAAATTTTTAGTAATTTTATAACACAATCTCAATTGTGAATTTAACATTTTAAGTCTAAATTGTTGTGACATAATACCGATTTCTCTAAGAAATTAAAATATAAAGGTTATATCTTTCTATCCTCACTTTTCTTTTAATAATAGATGCCTTTATTTATTCTCCCACAAGAAAGGCCTGCAAGAAATTCTATTATCCAATTGTTCATCCTCAATTTTCAGTTTTTGATTAATTTTAGTTATTTTGGTTCTGTTGTTTGTTTGTAGATATTGATTCACCAGATTTGTCTTTCTAATCCCTCTCTAGGCGTCTTTAGAAAAATAAAGTATCAGTTTCTCAAAGGATTTAATTAAGTTAATGTATCAATTAAATTTGGCCTAAAAATGCATGCCCCCCCCCCCCCCAAACCGAAAACACCCCAATCAAATTTTTAATTTTTTAATGTTAAAAATTTATTTTTTAAATTTTAATTTTTTAGTCTTTTTTAACTTTTAAGTTCTTAAATTTAGATTTTTTTTATCTTTTTCTATTTTTTGTTTTTAATTTTTTAATTTTATAAAGTGAAGATAAACAAATTATGCTATAAGTCTAGATGAGGGTATTTCGGTGGGAAAGAGTATAATTTCTAACATTTGACATTCATACATGCAACAAAGGAGACTATAATTCTCTTTGTTAATTTAAATGAAAAAAGTTAGACTTAAGGATTACGTGTCACTTTTAAAAAACAAACAATGTGATATGTTTTAAATTTGAGAGTAATCAGTTACTGTTAGGAAATTAGGATGCGTCAACACACACATGTAGCGGAATTAAAACACGAGTAACGAGAAAAGAACACGCACTATTAAACATGATTCGGCCCTCTGCCTACGTCCACGCTCCCCTCTGGGATAAATTCCACTATTCAACAATAATGGGATTACAACTCAGGTGATGATTTTTTGTACAGACAGAAAAGTCTAAACCCTCCTCACAGAGTTCTTATAATGGTTCTATCCTCAACAGGACTAGAACGAATATAAGACACTCTAGATGTTCTCAGGCTTTCTCTCTCACCCACACCCCATGGGGTGACGCCCTAAGGCATACTCCTAAGGCACACCTTATACAACTAATACAAGAGTCCTATTTATAGAAGAGATTTCCTTGTCCTCTAAGACAAAGGATTTCCTAATCTATCAATCCTACCATAATTAAGACTCTTATCATAACTAGAATTTTAACTCTCATTAAAACTCTTTCCTAATTTATATGGGTTTAGACTTTGAGCCATAACCCAACAGTTACTTATACAAGTTATAGAGAAGTAATGTTGCATACACAAAACCTATAACATAAAACCCATACAACTTCAACGCGTCCTGAAAATAGTGACTGGTTTGTAGAGTCCATCCACCCACTTAAGTGGACTGACGGTTCGCATGGACGACTCGAACCTTCAACTAACCTTCTATTGCAGATACTTTCAAGATATCAGTGGAATATGGCAAGACTTATCTGATCCGAATGGTCAATGCTGCGATGAACAACATCATGTTATTTGGCGTGGCAAATCATGAAATCACAGTGGTGGGAACAGATGGTGCATACACCAAGCCACTGAGCACAAGTTACATCGCCATATCTCCTGGCGAAACCATGGATTTCTTGTTACACGCCAACCAAAAGCCTGACCATTATTACATCGCTGCTAGGCCTCATGAGACTATGCAGCAATTAATTTCCTTCGACAACACCACCACCACCGCCATTGTTGAGTACAAAGGAAACTATACACCATCGTCTTCATCACCAACTCTGCAAAAGCTTCCGCAGACTAATGACACGACCGCGGTAACGAATTTCACCGGCAGCCTTAGAAGCTTAGCCAGCAGCGAACACCCAATAAATGTGCCACAGAAAGTGACTGAAAAGCTTTTTTTCACACTTTCCATCAATTCTTTCCCATGTGATCAGCAAGCTTCATGTGATGGACCTAATGGTTCAAGACTTGCATCAAGTGTGAACAACATAACCTTTGAGCCTCCCCGGATTTCGATTCTTCAAGCCTACTATAACAACATTACAGGAGTCTATGGAGATTCTTTCCCTAGCTTTCCGCCTTTGCGTTTCAATTATACTGACCAGTTTGTTCCGCTGGAATATCAGTTGTTTGAACGGAGAACGGAGGTGAAATTGCTTGAATATAATGCGACAGTGGAGCTTGTCTTCCAGGGGACAAATGTTGTCGCAGGCATTGATCATCCCATGCATTTGCATGGCCATAACTTTTATGTAGTTGGTTGGGGTCTTGGAAACTTCAACAGCACAACTGACCCCCCAAACTACAATCTTGTTGACCCTCCTCATGTGAATACAATTGCTGTTCCCAGGAGTTGTTGGACAGCCATCAGGTTCCAGGCCAATAACCCTGGTACGTATGTATGGGTTTGTTTTGATTGATTTTTTTATAAAAAAAAAAAAACTTTTCTTTAATAATTTTTGAAAGAAAAAAATACTTCTTTTTGAGAAATTAAAAATTTTGACTTTTGTAAAAAGTTATATTTGAGTTTTTTTCGAATTTTAATTTTTTCAAAAATCAAACCAAATAATTATTGTAAAAAGAATAATTTTTTTCTATAAAAAATTAATCCAAACAGGTCCTATATCTCTTTTATTAAAAATTCATCCCCGTGATTAGATACAAAGCAATAACGAGTTACATTTTTATAAATCAAAAGACAGTAAATTATTGTGTAATCTATTATTCAACTTCTGACAAGACACAGGAATGGTTTGCAGTCGATAATGAAATCGATTTCTCGCAGGAGTGTGGTTGTTGCACTGCCATTTTGAGCGGCATATAGTTTGGGGAACGGAGATGGCATTCATAGTCAAGAAGGAAAAGACCCATCAGCTCAGATGTTGCCACCTCCTCCAGACATGCCACCATGTTGATCATGATGAGGACAAATCTAGATTACAACAAATAAATATTATAATATATACACTAAGCAAATAATGGAAGTTTTTAATTAATTACATTAATAAGTTTGAGAAATAATGGAAGTTATTAATTAATTACATTAATAAGTTTGACTGTTTAAGGAGAACTTGTCAAGGATTTCATTTGTTGATCAAGGAACATTAGCAAATGTAATGAGGTTTCTTTTATTGTTAGTATTTACCTATAATTGACATTGCAACTTCAAGTTATCAATAAATGGGAGTTTTTGTTTTTATATCTTTGAAAAAAAAACTCTTTGTTGTTTAATGTAACTAGTTGCATCATTTTTTGAAACAACTAATCCTAAAGCAAGGGATTAGAGATAGTTCAAGTGGTTGAACTATCTTTTCTAAAAATAAGGTCTTGATTCAAATCCCATGAGAGTGGAGATTTTTCAAAAAAAGAAAAAAAAACACACACACACACATGGGCTAAAGCAAAACAAGATGAAAACAATGAGGACTAAAGTGAGATTTGCGTCAAAGATTACACTTACAAACGTGTAACAGCAAGTAACTTTTTAGTTCATCACAAGATGTCTAATTTCCAAATTAGTACTTTAGCTGCCTATATGAACATATTGGGAATAGTTTAATTTATTGAAATAACATAACATAAACTCTTGTGAAGATGAATAAAACTTTTTATCTTTGGAGCAATTATAAACCAGTCATCCTGCTACCAAAGCCATACAAATAACAAGTCTTCATAGCAATATTTACCTCTTTTGAAAGTTTAACTTGCTTATACAAAATGGGAAAAGACTAGCAAAAGAACTGGGTAAAAAATCAAACATAACAGCCACCAGAGGCAATTGATCATGGTGGAACCAAAAAATAATCTCTAAGGAAGGCTGCAACTGTTTTTGTTTCTCCAAACACCATAATCTCCTTTTCAACACCCCCATACTGAGAAGTAAGCATACCCTTTGGGGTCCAAGAAAAGATGGAATTAGATAATAAAACCAGATCCACCACTTTGGAATTTGCTGCACATTACACAATGACAATTTTATCAGCTCCATGAGAGCAAAGTGATTTTACATAAGTTTCGACTGCCCAAAGTTGTGAAATTTTCTTTAGCATTGGAGTAAAAGTGACAAAATAAACGGCTAGATTAGCAACTGAATGGGTTGGTGTCATTGAAACAAGCAGCATCCCCAGATAGTTGTAATATAGAAAAGTACAAAACATGGAATAAAAATACCAAAAGACCTTACAAGCTGACCAATAGTATCCAATCATTGGATATTGAACCTGGGGGTGAAATGTTTGAGTAACTGACGTTTTGTGCAACGAATAAGAGTGTGTTCTATCAAATTAATCGTTAGATTAGTTGACTAAGCGAAATAATGACAAAAAAATAAATATATACAGCAACGGAGCCATCATAGTATTTTTTAATTCCTCCGAAAGGAAGGGTGGCATTTTGATCATTTCCCTATCCGCTGGGTCTGATATATTCTATTTTTCTCTTTCTTCAATGGAGGCGAAAGGTCAATTTTATTGTAGAGCCGTATGCAATGCACAAACGATGCGATGCCCGTACGGTTGTTCAATTCTATCTTTTTTTTCTTATTATTTTTTATCTTTCTTTTCTCTTCGCTTCATCATGCGAGATAGAGGAACCTTTTATTATGATCATCAGGGTAATGATCCATCAACCCGCTAGTTCTTTTTTTGAGACACAAACGGGAGACTTTATCCGGGAAGCGGAAGAACTGCTGAAACTACGCGAAATCATCACAAGTATTTATGTACAAAGAACGGGCAAACCATTATGGGTTATATCCGAAGATATGGAAAGAGATGTTTTAAAGGATATTAAAATAACGTTATAATTATTATTATTGTTATGATAATTATAATTATTGTTACTCTTACTGAATATAATAGTTTGTTTTGTAATTAATATATTTTATAATTATATTTTATTACTAAAACATAACAAATTTATTTTTGACAAAGCATCTCTACCAATATCATAATATATATATATATATATATATAATAGATTCATGTTTGTTGCGCAACATTTTTTAACAAACACAAATAAATAAAGTGGATTACCAATTGTTTTGATAGTTTTATGGGACTGGTTGCTCTATTAAAAGCCATCAAAATCTTATGTTTCCTATATTTTAATTAAAACATCATAGACTCATTTTCTCCCAGATGCCAAATTCATTTAGGATCATTTGGATTGTTTTTAAAAAAAAAAAAAAACATTTTTTGTAACAGCTTTTGAGGAAGGTATTTTTTTGATAAACTAAAAATTTTGATTTTTGAAAAAAAAAAATTGTAAGTGAACTATTTTTAGAATTTCAACTTTTTTTTGAAATCAATCTAAATAATTATTAAAAAATATACATATTTTTTCGGAAAAAAAAAAACTATTTCATCACCCTAACTTATCATCATCTCAAAAAAGCATCTCCTCGTTTTTCTTCACCAAGACGAACAAATAAAAACGACGTCGTGGAATCCACGGCCACGTCAACCACGGTTCCAACGAAGAAAAAATCTTCCGGATTAAAAAAATAAAATCAACAAAATAACAACAGAACACAACTTATAAGTTCTCCTTCTGCTTTTGCTTCACAAAAAAGCATCCCGTAAAACCCAGGTATTTTTTTATTTTTTATTTTTTATTTTTTATTTTTGGTCTTTGTCTTAAAAGCACAAGAGAATGAGAGGAGTAGGAGGACCTCTACTGTGCATCGGCGATCTTCTCGCCGATCTTGATCAACAATCAAACGGCGGTGATGTTATTGTTAGTGTGGACCCCACCCGCCACCTCCAACGACCCACATCTCCACCACCCATTTCTTCCAATTTTGATCATGTCCATCCATCTCATCTCCCCAAACTCTTCGAGGTGAAGGTTTCCACAATTTTTTTGATATAGATTAAAAAATTTTGTTTATTAATGTTATTCATTTTAATTTTTGTCTATGGTATTGTTATTGGGATTAAAATTATTAGAATTTTGAACTCAAAAGCTGCATATGTGAGTTTTTTTAATGAATGCCACTATGATTTGTGCTCTTTGTTATGTTTTATTTTCTATTTATTGGAATTTATGTTATAACAACTTTATACTTAAAAAACTTTCTCTATGTCATGCAAAATTCTAATCTTTGGAGTAAAAAATTCGATTTTCTCCATTTTATATGGCTTTTTCCTATGCATATCTCTGTCACTTCTTGTTATTTGTAGATTGAACGAGTTGCCTAAAAGCTTTAATTTATTAACTAGAAGTTTATTTTATTTTATTTATTTATTTACTGGTCTTCTACCTGTGCATTGTTCTGATATTAATTTAATAATATGATTTTTTTACAAATATCGAATACTTTAAATAATTGTATAGAAGTTTAAAAATCATAAGTGATTACTAGTTATTGTCATTGCAAATGGGATTTATGAGTAAAATACGAAATACTAAATCTGTTTGCAAAAGCAATATAAAATTTGATATTGCTTATGTATATGAGATTGAAAGATATAAAATAGAAGGAAATGTTATTGCCACGCGGCATAATGTGATGAAGTGACTTTTTGGAGAGAACAATATGGGAGTTAGTGATGTTTCTTCTATATATGGTATGGGTTGTTAGTGTTGTAAAGATTGTTTAACTGAGACTTCACTTGAAAAAGAAATTCTAAGTGGATGGTGGCAGAACTCGAGGCAGTAGCGGTCGAGTCTGATACCATGTAAATTTATCATCTGAAAGATCAAACTTTTGAAAAGATTTTTTATTCTATATATTCATTTTCTTCAGCATTACTTGATCCCATGTATTTGAAAATTTTATTTTCTTTTTCTTTTGAAGAACCATAAAAGAATAATTGTTGGGTTAATTGGATTTTGTGACGTGTTTGGCACTGGGCTACAACTGCTGCGTTCATCCAATTTGAACATTGGCCGTTTTGGCTGCACTTTTTCATGTTGAGATAGAGAGTGAAAGTGTTCGGCATTTGTTTTTCTGATCCAACATATTTTTCTTTTATTATGAAATGAATACTGCAATAATATTTGATCTACTTTGCTGAACCCACTTAGTGGGATAAGTTTTAGTTTGATTCGGTTTGGTTAATATTCAGTCCACTTTGATTACCCAACCCAAGTAGTGAGACAACTTGTAGTTCGATTCATATTGGTTAATATTTGGTCCACTTTGATTGATGATATATTTTGAATATGTTAAGGTTTTTGTTGGCATTAGTGTAATCGTAAGGGTCTGATCTCTCCTCAACATTGTTTAGGATAACTACGACCAGCTGAACAAGGGTCTTGCTGGTACAGACCACTCTTGGACAGCTCTTACACTTAAGGTATATATGATAAAGCTTTGCTTGTTAGTTTTTTTTCCCCCCCCCCTCTTTTTCAGAATATGGATGCAGTAGCTATGTGAATAGTAGACTAATCTACACAAATTAAATAACAGTTATGAAAGCAAATCAAATTCCTGTGTACTATACTTTCTTTCATGTAGTGTGTGTGCCCCTTTTTGGGAAGACATTTGCAAGATATGGTTCTTGAGAAATGATTTTCTAGAGGTTTTGCTTGAAAAACGTTATCGTTTCGCTGGACTCATATTCATTATCTAAGGGAGAAATTATTCTGCACGTCATTTGATTTCTAGCTAACCTACCTAATGGAACAAGGCTTTATTTTGATCTGGGGGTTCTATATGTTGTTACTGAGGTACATCATATCTTATTATTCAGATTGTGCCTTGATCAAAGAGTTGGTTTGCTAAATCTTTCATGTTATGGTTCAATAATCTGTGTTATAAGATATGCTGTAGCATTTCTTTGTTTTATTTCTAATATTTACTTGCCACGATTGATCAGGTGCCCCTGTACTGAATTCCAGCTGTGCACTGCTCTTAAATTGGAAAGCAATTTGTTTCAGTCTTTTGACTTGGAAAATAGACAAATTTGCTAGCCAATCCCACTAAGTATAATATAGTTTTGGTTTAGTTTGAAGAGACATAACAATGATGCAAATATTTAATGGTGTTCAAATGTTAGCATGTCTTCAACTTTCTTCTTTTCCTATTCAGTTTCTTTGTCCCCTCTCCTGTATTTTGCTTAATTCGGTTTCTTTCTCCCCTTTCCGGTATTTTGCTCATGTTGATAAATTCCGTTGCCCATTGGCTGTCCTGCAGCTATGCACTGCTTTTGAAACGGCAAATAACTTGATTCAGTCTACCAACTCTCATGCTGGGGTGTTCTCAGAGAAGGTTGGGGAGCTTGAGAAAATGATCAGTAGGAGAGATTCTGCCGTTGCACAAGTCAAAGCCATTCAAGATTCTCTAAAACATAGTGGAGCAGCAGTTCTGGAGGAGAATAGTTGAACCATTGTTCCCGTATCACTGAAAATTATATCATCTGTGCTTTGCAGGACGATGCAAGATGTGGAAGAGTTTCTTAGAACCAAGAAAGGCAAACTTCGTTAGGTAAACAAGTATTTCGTTAAGCCTAAGATTCTTTTGCAAGTTGTACTCTTGTTTCTTGTAGATATTACTTATACCTTCTTCCTAGACAAGATTAGTATCAAATGGTATTTCAACTTATAGGCCGTACAAGAAACTCATTGTCTAGCTATAAATTTGATTTTATGCACTAGTCATTTGTGTTTTGTTCACTGATCCAAATGGCTCAATCATGTTCTTTTCCCTCGTGTGCAACCTCTATTAACTATAAGGAATCAATTCCATCCAACTTAATATAGTTTGGAAATTCTAGCTTAGCTTTTCAATGATAAAACATGTACCTCAAACATAAAGACCACAAGAACTTTTTTTTGGGCCAATGCTGATCCAACACCCTCACCTTCACATGACCATAAGAATCAAGTAGGAAAGAGGATAAAAGAACAAATAACTCATACTATCATGTTCGATCCCAAACATTTGAGAAGACGAAAATCTGTTTCATTTAGTGACAACAGCATAAAGGAGGAAATATTACTTGTGTATCTGTAGCAGAAAAATGACAATAATAAATACAATGTCCAATGGACCAAGATTTCACATTTTATTATTCTGCATTATCAAAATTGAGTCCGTAACCGTAGTTACTATTCTGTGCTATTTCAAACGCACTGACATATTAATAAGTTACTAGAATGTTGTCTATCAACATGATGGTTGAAGCCTGTAACTCAGATTTCAACAATGAAGAGAACTGAACAACTCTGTCCAAGTTGACGTTGAAGAACATCATCAAGCAGCCCCAACCCTATCACGAGGAATCAAGCGCAGTTCTCAACCATCTTTAAGAAAGACATTGCCTGAAATAACCCATCAAATTATAGAATGTTAGATTTTGAATAATTACCATTGTCAAACCACAGTGGTTGGTGTACATGGAGCAGCCCAAATTAATGCAAACAACAGAATCTTGGAATGCAAAGTTTCTCAAACGGGGCAGAAAATTATTTTACCACTAGTTAAACAATTGGCAAATTTATACATGAAGAAAGCAGCAATTAGATGGATAATACTCTGCAAGCTGTATCACATAACAAGTAAGCAAGCAGGATGAAGAAATGCACTTGAAACAATCCAATACGCAAGGGCCGTCTATAACTAAACCACAAACAATAGACCAGTTGTAGTGGAGCACCATGTGACATTTCAATCAAATAATGTTACAGGACACAGAAAGGATTTCATATACAAATCATATCCAAGTAGAAGCATGGTTCTCATATACAAATCATATCCAAGTAGAAGCACCTTCTGCCTTTTGATTTAAGCCATTATGCTCATCAGCAGATGTGCAGAGCCAAAATTTAGCGACATATACAGTCTTCCTGAACATAGACAATATAAACAGAGAAACTAGACACGAGAACATATGATGTTGAGCCTACAGAGGTTGAAAAGCAAGAGGAATAAGCATGTCTTAGTGGAACGTGCTTTAGGAGTAGACAATCAAATCTTCAATTGTTGAACATTCACAGTAGTATGACATACTAGTGTTATTTTCATTCCAGAAGCCATATATTACTAAATGCAAAGTCTTCTAGTGCTTTATGTACTTGAGACTAACTATGACATTCATTTTCACTTTCACCACTAGAATTAAGATCTCAAAGTGTTGCACTCACATATGCCAGTAAATCCATTAGGACGTTCTCCCACCCATCTAACATCACGACCTAAGCTCATAGATTGAATTGTCTTCTCAGGAGTTTATGACAAGAAACATTTCATTAGTTTTCCACCACAAATTTCACTTGGCGTTTCCAAGTTTTCATTCTTGTGGACTAGGTGATTGTTCTGTCCACTGCTGACAGTGAATAGGAAAACAATCCCGACCTATGAATATCAGGATTTAGAATTGTTTATAAATATAATGACAAGAAATTGAACTGCAGAGCTGGAAAACAGGAACATTTTGACACATAGTCATTTCCTGCACCAGAAGTAACCAGGAAAAATTTCACACAAAAAGTTCAAGTTCCTGGAGACTGTTGCACCAGGTTTCTCCTCATTCAGCAACTGAACCGCATAGGTCTAGGGAGCATGATTTCAAAAGAAAAACTCTTATCAATTTTTCACTCCGTCAACTAAGGCGAGTTTAAGTCATGCAATAAGTGAAGGCCCTCAAATTCGATAAAACATCTTACTCACGAAAAAAAAGTCAAAGTTGATGAACTTTTTTAATTGCATGAATATGTAACCTCCCCTCTTTATAAAGTTATACTTGGAGATGCTATAACTATGAATTAAATCAGTATACAGCTACCATGTGCTGGCAGTTCCTATAGTCTTCATGTAATTTGTTTCTCCATACTAGGAAAATTCAACCTCACCTTTCTTTATGCTAAAAGAATTAGGCTAGATTAGTCTCCAATTTGCTAGCTACCAGATTAACTTCTGCAAATTTCTCTTTATATAAAAATGTAAATAGATAAACCAGCAAAATAAATCAATTTCACATGAATCATTTCTTAAAACAAGCTGAGACAAGATTGCCTGCCTACTAGCCAAAAGCCCTTTTTTTTACTTTCTAACACAAATTACGCTGACTGAAAGAACCATAAAAGCATAAAGCCAGACCCCAAAAAGAAAAAAGCTCAATAAAGAAGAACTAATCTTGTGAAGCAACGAAATTACAAACATTCAGTGCTCAGAAAATTATAATGTATTTAAGAGAATAACAAACGCATATTCTGTGCAAATCTAAGAAAATTATAATGTATTTAAGAGAATAAGGAATGTGAATTCTCCATATCTTGCCACCCTCACCAACCTCAATATCCATCCCAACCCCCACACCTATAGATACCTAACAAAACCAGATAATAAATGTGGGTTCCATCTTAAAACCAATTTGTTTAGGTGGATTAACAGATGATCTTACATCATGGCTGTGGAACTCAAGATTTATCATGTGGGATAATTGTTAACAAATCCAAAGACCAGATGCTGTATCACCATAAGACTTACCCTAATAACCGGCACATTTCCAATAAATAAGAAGTTTATGTGATATGTAACGGCCAAAATATAAAGACATAAACCCAGTGCCACTTCAACATTTGTTTCTTTTATACTGTTGGCCCTCTCAAAATAATCCTTGTTCCTCCAAAATAATGAAATAAAATTCAATTCCATCATTCATACTTTTGACTTTTTTCCCCCTTATTTTCTGTTAGTTTGTTCAACAGGGTGCACCACATACATGCACACAAACCATCCATTGGTTCCCCACCCCAATCCCCAAATCACCCTAATAAGAGAGAGAGAGGGAAGATAACTTCATCCAATAAATTTAAAAGACTCAAAGAACCTTTGTGGGTAAGGAAGAATTTGATCAATGTTCAATCCAAAATTCAGTTTTTTCATTATTTTTGGGATGGAAGGATATTTCTAGTCTTCAAAGGGGAAAACCTTTTATATAGCGGGGAACTTTGAGCAAAGAACTACCACATACACACACGACAAGGAACCAATCTAGAAAATCTCATCCCACAAAAAATTGATACATAAAAGAATTCACAATTTACCTGCCCTTTGCTGAGGATTGATTCCCACACCATCTGTTAACAAAAGAATTTTGTTTAATATACAACAAAAATGTAAACTCTTAATTTAATAAGAACTAAGCATGCAAATTGTTCAAGGATAAGATAAACCTCCTGTATTCAGATAAGTGCTACCAATGACAACCCGAAGCATTTTAACATCTCATAAAATTCATTAGCATTCAAAACATGCAATGATTTCAAGTTAATAACCAATATTTCCTAAAAACCCTCAGCTAATTTTCCTAAAAAATCCATTTTAACTACAATTTATACATCAATTAAGAATCTAAGACACAAAAAAAGCACTTACAGATGGACACTCTCTCACATTTTATACATACATATATATACATATACATATATATATATATATATATATATACACACACATGTATGTGCTTGTGCATATACACATATAAATTGTACAAGCATATACACACATATATAGATATGTAAAGTACCATCGGTGATAATGCGCTGGTTTGAGGAGGGACTTTGAATTCCTCGGCGGTGAACGGAGCTGCTTCTGGAATGCTGAAACTGTACAAAAGAAGAAGAATTTCAATTAAAATTGAGACGCGTGATTTTTTCATTACTGTTTTTAGAACAAAAATCAAAGGGAAAAAAATACAAGGGACAAGGATGGTAAATAACGTACACTTTGGAGGGCAATTTGGAATCGGAAGTGAGAGTAACCTTGAATATATATGTATATATATATACACATACACATATACATACACACACACACACACACACTAGTTGAAGGGCACCGCAAAAGGTGCAGTGTCCCTTCGTGTCCAATGTTTCATATTTTGTGTAATTTTATGGTATTAAAATGTATGCCATATAATCCATATTTCCCATACCACATTTCAGCAAGTATGACCAGCCAATTGAATTTTGGATACTGTTAATGACAGAACATATCGTAGTGCAAGATGTCTTGTATTGTGTCATATAAACTCGGAATGCTGATGTCAACATGCTGCAACTATGTCAAGTCTAAGTGTCAAAGTTTAACATCTCAGGTATCATTACTCATAGGAAACTAAGTTCAGATCTTTAAATATTTCATGGTATCTAAATCCCGCAAGCTGCTTGTCTATGAAATATTAAACTGGCGGATAAAGTAGGAAGTTTTCCTGGGCTATTGTTCGCTGTAGTCTGCTGAATGGATTTAAGCAGTACAGTAAGCTCAATAGGATATCAGTTACTTTATGATAAACTTGATAACAACAGTGCCAAGCTAATAGCCCATGGGGGGATCACCTCAAATAAGATAGCCATGTAAGTATACAGGTTTCTCTGGATCATGAATTTAATGGCTAGAAGCTCATCTTCTGAGAATGGAACATTGTGTATAAATTTGGCCTGGAATCAATAATTTAAATAATCAATGCATCAGAAGTAGTATTCAAATTCACTGACATTTATAGAAATGATCAAACTATTGGCTTTGAACAGAAATGAGAAGCAGCATAACGTGCAGGAAGATTTCTGACAAATTCATGAAATTGCAAGCAACCAAATATAAGACATTTTCCAAGACTAAAAACGTTGATTTTATAATAACATTGAGTCAGCATAAATGAAATTTAGGACCTACTGCATTAATTCAACTAAAGTTAGCTGTAGCGGAAATAATATTTTTGGAAAGGCTGCAAATCAGTCCTTCATTATTTGAGATACCTGTTGGAACAGAGTACTTGTCCCGGATTGATCACAACCAACCAGAAGAAGCTTAGATTGTGGATCCTGCTGTCGGCTCTTTGGCTTATTTTTGTCATCAACACCGTCAACCACTTCAGTACCAGGGCAATAAGACTCAGGAGGAACTGGGAAGGACAACCCTGCAGCAAGTAGCTTGAATCCAATCTGCAAAAAGAGTTTCCCGATGTAATGATACATCTAAGAAAAGAAATGATGAACAGCCAGAAAGAGAAACAGAACTAACCGCAAGTTTATTCATACATTGTCCCATTTTTGCCCCATCACATTCTTCTGACCCTCTTCCTGATAGGACCTATCTGAACTTAACCAGTAGCTGGGGGTTCCTTCAGTACATAATCCCGCAAACTGCCAAGATTTGCCAGAAAGCAGAATATTCAACACATTGAGTCCAGTAATTTTCTAAAACTTAAAACAACTTTCAGCACACAAACATTTAACAACACGAGCTCTGACTTGTTAACCTCACGACCATTTGGCAGCACATTTGTGTTTCTGTTACTTGCATCTTGTTTGAGTTGACCCCCAACAGCCAAATATGGACTGATCATCTACCAGGGCTTCTTTCCTTCCTGTTTTCATGAGGCAAAAGCATTACTTATCAGCGGAAAAGTTTGTTTCTATGCTGTGCTTGTTATATGCTTATCTGAAATTTTAAATCTAAAAAGCATATAATTTTATATGTTTTTCAGATTAAAGCTTTCAAATAAGCATCCAACAAATAAAGCATTAGTGTAAGGTAGACAAGCTGAGCATGTGCAATTGCAGCAAGCAAAGCAGAGAGGATCTGGGTGCGGGAATCAGGTTTTACTTAATTTCATTAGGTCAAAAAGTAGTTAAGTTTTACATTAGAAAGTGATGCTTTTCCATGCACTCTCCAAAATTAAGCTCAAGAAGCAGAAAATCTCATAGTATCAAAATCTATTTTCAAGAAGTAAGAGCAATAACAGTTTCCTGGTTTCGTCTATTTTATCTTATGATAATCGGCAGTTGAAATAGGCTGCAAGATTAAATTCACGGGCCACATTCACATGTAAGTAAAATTTTGAATTAGAGGCTACAACAATATTTTATGCCTTGCCTCTTAATCCATTCTATATCAAATTAAAGCACAAGAAAGAAAACAAAAGCTGTTCTCTCTTTGTTGGGGACTGACAGTACACCTTCCTCTTGCTAAGCAATCATCCAAATTAGGCTAGTAAACATGTATAAACTCTTAAAGTTCTAAATTACTAGTCAAGGAGAGGAACAAAGGCAGTTATAATTAATAATGGATAATCCAATACCTTATGAATTAAATGATACCTGAGCAGCAGCATCTAAATTAAAAAGATCCAAGTCCTTCCCGAGCTGGACATGGTCCTTCAGAGGGAAGTTAAATCCACGAGGCTGACCAATCTATGGAAAATAAAGGAAAACAATAAGAAAGACAAAAAGGAAACAAACAGGCTACTAAATTTGATCAACAGTATTAGACCAGGAAAATGTACCAATTTTGTCATGGTAGAACATTCATCCCCCCAGTGGAACATCCGGATGCATCATCTTTGGGATACATTGTGCTTCCTGCTCAAGCTCATCAGTAAGTTTAAGCAGGTCCTCTTCCAAAGTGACAAGCCCTTCCTTTAAATTCTTTCCTGTGGAGAGTAAGAGCTGAAAGATAAGAACACACGATAATCAAAGTTTTCAAACATGAAACAGAAAAGGCCCAACAAACTTTCTTCTATGAGTCTGCGACACTCAGAGGGTTCTAATTTTCCTTTCATCTTGTTCGTGACAATATTTCATTCTGCACAGAGCCCTCGACTTCATGCTATCTGTAATTAACAATTAGCTCCAAATAGAGAAGGAACTTACTTGCAAGACTGTTGTTGAAACATCAAAAGATAGATTCAACATTCCAAAAGTTGACAATTGTCAGTCTAAATAATATCATATACTGAAAGAAGTGATATAAATGAGAATCTATTTATTCGAAGAGAAAGGTATGAAGAGATGAAAGATTAAGAGAAAAAAAGAAAAAATGTATCATGACAGGCCACAAGCGTAATCCATTCACAGGAAATCCATGTATCATGACAAAAAGAAAGAACTCTTGATTTTGGAAGATTTTGATATCATGTAAAAAAGGTCTATTCCTTTCCTTTTCTTTTGGCATCAATAATAAAGCAAATTAAGATAAAGTGGAAAAACAATTACAGTAAAAAAATAAGAAATACGAACCTTGGATATAGGGAGACCAAAGGTTTGACCAGACAGTGCTGATTTGACTGTCTCAATTGAACCAAGAAGGGGACCTCCTGAAACAAAATGCAATTTATCTCCAAATAAGCTGTTGGCAAAAGACGATCTTTAGAATTTAAACAAAGTCAAAGGTGGGACTAATATACCAATAGCAAAATAAGCATGAATATGTTCATCTAGCCATTAGATGTACTTCTTAGGGGCAACTCTACTTTCAACCACTCCAAGAAGTATCTAAACACATTGTTACCTAGTGAATGAGCAAAAACTAATGAAGGGCCTCCCCGAAGTTTAAGACCAGTCGCCTCTAAGTAAAAATGGAACATTTGTATCTAGGCAGGAAGCATATTAAGAAAAACAGTGCAAACAATTTTATTGAAATTGGGAAAACAATTACATGTGAACAGCAATGATTGCATAACCTTAACACAGCATTTTCCATTGTCCCAAAACATGGTAACAGCATTTATATTCGAATACATTTAAGATGTGACATAACTTGGAGGAACAACTTACAGTAATGGGGCATAAGCAATCTTCCCTCCAACCCGCAAATGGTGGCTTGAGAAGAAGTCCAAATACCCATCCCACTCCTGCTCCTAGGAAAAAGAAAAACGAAGATATAATGCATTCCAAGAGAGGTGAGACAAAAATTACTAATACAGCTCTGCATATATGTTGCTAAAAAGATGCATTTATTATGAAATCATTGGCTCTGCCAGTAGCTCTTAGTCTATTCTCTTCAAGACTTTGAAAGCATAATTGAAGTTTCCATAACCAATTTGCTAAGATCTTAGTAGCTCACTTATTCTTCCATATTCACCAATTGAATTTTCCTGCATTGTTGAGATCTTCTGAAGGACTAACAAGAGAAAAAGATAACCAAGAAATTCTCTATGTGAATTCATCATAGACCATAAGACAAACGTAAACCCCTCCAAGATATGTCGAGAAAGGAGACGAGAATCACACTTCGATATCTGAATGATGATGATCATACCATACTTGCTGCAAGCTTAAATACTAACATAATCTACTTTCAAGTTATTAGCCATCAGACTTTGCTCGTTTGGCTTTGCTTTTGTCCGTAAATATAGTATTTTTTTTCAAATGAAAAGAGCACCTTATTTTTGCAAGCAGTATTCCTATTCGCTTTCATAAGAATATGAAATCCTTAACAATAACTGTATGATAACTACATGCATTTACTCCCAATTCTCATATTCTTCGACAAAAGCGAGAAATTCAATTCAAAATATTTAAGAATCACACGATCAGACCATTCAAGCATATGATAAATACAAGAAAGTAACCATGGAAGTGGCAAACATAAGCAGCACTATGTAAAGAAAAGCACATTGGTACTATAAATAAAGGACCGAAATGATCGCTGGGGATCATACCTCAAGTGGTCGAGACTTCGATGACCTGGTTTGAACCCCGTGTGGGGCGGGAGTTGGGATGCGGGTGAAGGTAAATGAAATGATCACTGCTTAACTCAGGAAAGAAGAAGAAAAGCATAGTGGTCACCAAACCTTCACATTTCCAGCTTCTCTAGTCGCAGCAATGATCTTAACTTGTTCTGCAATTTGGAAGGAACCCACTGTTGAGATCACCACATCCACTTGCTTTATAGCCTTAACCGAGATTTCATGATCATGCAAATCACCCTAAATTTTTTGAAGATTAATGGCACAACACAAAATCATAAAGCCTAAACAAAAAGAAGGGGGGGGGGGGGGGGGAAAAAAACAACATAGCAAAGATTAAGGGCCAGTTTTTTTTTTTTTTTGGAGAAAGACCACCTTTCTCTTGAAAATGGAATAGTGTTTTGTAATAACTATTTAGCCCAATTTATTTTTAAAAAATAAAATAAAACTTTAAAAAAGTTTCAAACACATAATTTTTACAGAATTATTTTCTCCAAAAAATACTTTTTTCTTTGAAATCCCTAAAACTCATACAATTCAAACCGTAGACCTTTTTCTTGAAAATGTAATTGCAACCACTTAAACTATCCTTCATTCCAACTTCTTAAAAACACCTCTTTCAAAAATTATTAGACAAAAATACTTTCAAAAAAAGTTAATCCAAACAAGTCTTAACAAACAATAAACACAGTGGCAAAGCTTGAAACATAAGCATACCAGCACAATGTTGACTCTAAGGTTCTTGAAGTTTTGAACAAGTAGTCCTTTAACGGGGTAAAAAACGGTGAAGTTAATCCAAACAAGTCTTAACAAACAATAAACACAGTGGCAAAGCTTGAAACATAAGCATACCAGCACAATGTTGACTCTAAGGTTCTTGAAGTTTTGAACAAGTAGTCCTTTAACGGGGTAAAAAACGGTGCTTTCTCTGACCAAAGCAAAGATGGGGTGGCCGAGCTTTGCACTTGTTTCCACTATGAATTTATCAACGTACCTTGTTCCTCCAATGATCAAAATCTTGCTCTTCTCTGCCATTTTCTTTACCTTCTGCCATCCGATCCTGATGCTTCCAGAGAAGAACAAAAATGTAAATACTTCCAGCCAGAAGATTCTTCCCAAATGTAATCCTTCCATTATCAATTCTATAAAAATTTATCTCAACAGCCTAAATCTTGAAAATAACATAGAAATGCCCTGTTTACTTAGGATTGCATGTAAATCACATAAACACAAAGAATTCTAAACTATTAACTCACAAGCATTTCATTAAGCATGAGGTCTAAAGGGGAGCACGAGGGGTAAAGAGCAACAGCAACTGGCAGTCACCAAGACTTCGTCTGAAGCAAAGTTGGCATCGCGATTTTCTTTGCAATGATTCTGATGTAATTGCTTAAAATTCCAATTCTGTATGAAGAAACCAACCCTCTAATTAACTGAATAAATAAATAAACAATTTTTGTTCAGAAATATATATATGAATAAAGTGTGGAAGCCATTAAGGGAAAGGCTGGTAACTGTAACAGAACCTTAGAAGTTTCTTTACTTCACTACAATTTTATAGTTCACATGCTTTTCAATTTGCAGCAAGGAGCGACTTGTCTTTCTGAGTTGAATCAAACAGCTCCAAAACCAGTGTCCGAGTTGACCAGAGCATGGTCCATGGAACAAATCAATTGTTCGTATTCAATTATTATAACTCAAATTGACATGTTTCAAAATTGATCTATATAAGAAACCCTCGGTCAGACCTAGTGTTTCGATTCAAAAAATTCAAAAAAGAAAACCCCAATATAAGATTCTTATCCTCTAGGAAATTTCGAAACAAAGATTACAAACCCTAAAAGACAAGCTCTGGCCCCTAACAGCAAATAGAAATACAAACCCGATAGTATGTTCTATTCTATATAAATTTGTATAAAAAATTATATAAACCAGATAAATTTACACACGTACACATACACACACTAATATACAGGTCAAACACGAATACAAAGGAAAAAGTTCGTACCTTTGAGCAGAAGATGCGACATGAACGACCGCCATTAACACCCCATTTCAATCTCTATTTAGACCCACTTCTGTGCGGAGCTTATCCATGACGTGCAAAGCGAAGAAGGAAGTGGCGATCACCAAGAGCTTGTCTGGAGCAAAGCTGGCATCGCAATTTTTGAATGAAGCAGGAGCTGGCATCCATGGAAAGAACATGGCAGAGACGGATAAAATAGAGTTACATATTAAGTTATTAAACATGATAAAATAATTAATTAATACAATCAAATAAAAAAAAGAACAAAAAAAGAAACGAATATAATATCTATATTTATGTATATCTATATATGATAATAGTAATAGTTATAAAATTATATCTCATATTTTTTAATGGCTTAGGGCTTACTATATTTATGTTTTAAGAGGTGTCACATGTCATATTGAAATAATCAATACTTAATACAAAAAAAATTAAAAAGAATTGCTGCAATTTCCCTTATTTTCTTCCTTTATCTTTCTCAAGTTAATTCTCATTGTTTCTAATATCTAAATTAATTTAAATTGTTTTAAAAAATATTCAATTTAATTTCTATTCTTAAATTTTTAATAATATTTGACTTAAATAGTGTAGCCCAATTATCTTTTCTAATTTTAAATATTTATTAAACAAAATATGTGAAGATTCCCAAGTTATTATAAGAAAATAATTCACACATCAAACTGAATTTAAAATTTTTTTATAAAAAGGTATAAAATATACACAAAGTTTTAATAAATCCATGCACTTTGGAGATCTAATGATTTAAATATTGCAAGACCTTGTCATAATATTGTAAGTCCTAAATCTATTATTTATATGATATATATAATCTATACTATTATTTATGTTAGAAATGAATGAGAAATTAAATATTTCCTCATTATTATTTGAGATCTTTGGCCTCCCTATTAACTTGGATATGAATTTCAAGTGGTTATAAGACCTTTGGAATTTCTCCATAATATTGAATTATTACTTGAGGGTTTTACAACTCTTGGAATTCATATATTAATATGTTATTGAAGGCTTAATCTCGTCTAATACCTATACGTAGCGGTCTTTTAGTCCGGTACATAACACACCAAGAAGCATGTAATAAATTATTTCTTCCTATGTTTTTATTTTTTTCTAATCGTTCTTATTATTGTGAACAAATACGAGTGGTCTTATTTCAAATTTGTATTCGAATAACAAAAATTGACCTTTGTAAAGCACGAGTTTGAAATTACTAGTATATATATAAAATTACTCTCAAGAGAACTTATGAGCTCTTTGAATGCCACATAAGCTCATCTTTAGAAGTCACATAAGCTTCTTCTTTGATGCCACATAAGCTCTACTTTAAATGCCACATAAGTTTTTCTTTAAATATTACATAAGTTTCTTTTTAAATACCACATAAGTTTATAAAAGAGAGAGTACTCTAGTAATTATCATCAATATTTAAATATAAAAAAAGATTATTACATCATTTAAATTTTATATTAAAGATGACATAATAGTTGAAATGTTATATAAAGAATTGAATCCAAGTAGGGGATAACATATAAGCCAAGCAACAATGAAAAATATCCTTTTTTTTTAATCATTCGATTTTGTAAGGGTTTTAGATTATTATAAATACATTTATATCTATATATCTATTTATACTATCTATATAAAGCTATACCTCAAGTAAAGTTAAGCGACTTTGAACGCCATATTAGGTCCTCCAAACATAAGTTCTTATTTGGATGCCATATATGATATTCCTTAGATGCGACATAAACTCTTCTTAAAGTACTACATAAGCTCACAAAGAAAGTACTCTTGCAAGTGTGATTTGCAAAATGCAATCATCATCAATATTCAATTTTTTTTAAAAAAAGACTATTACGTCATTCAAGTTACATATTAAACATGATAAAATACTTCATTAATATAATTAAATGAAAAGAAAGAGAACCAAAAAAAAAAAAAGAAAGAAGAAATCTATATAATATCTATGTCTATATATCTATATATGTACTCTTGCAAGTGTGATTTGCAAAATGCAGAAGTCATCAATATTCATTTTTTAAAAAAAAATTATTACATCATTTTAGTTACATATTAAACATGATAAAATTAATGATTAATATAGTCAAACAAAAAGAAGGAGAACAAAAAAAAAGAGAAATCTATATAGTATCTATATCTATATACCTATATATGATAATAATAGTTATAAAGTTATATCTCATATTTTTTAATGTCATAGGCTTATTACATTCATGTTTTAAGTGGTGCCACATGTCATGTTTTTATGATTCATTTTTGTTAATTTATTTATGAAATAATTACAACTTAATACAAAAAATTAAAAAAATTGCTATTCTTCTTTCTTTTTTCCCAAATTAATTGTCATTGTTTCAAAATATCAAAATCAATTTCAATTATTTTAAAAAAATATTCAATTTAATTTCTATTGTTAAATTTTCAATAATATATCACTTAAATAATGTAGCACAATTATCTTCTCTAATTTTAAATATTTATTAAAAAAAATATGCGAATATTCTCAAGTCATCATAAGAAAATAATTCATACATCATATCAAATTTAAAGAATTTTTGTAGAAAGGTATAAAACAAACAAAAAGTTTTAATAGATCCATGCACTTTGGAGATCTAATAATTTTAATTTTGCAAGACCTTATCATATAGTTTAGCTGGTGGGTCAACTAATTATACATGACTATTTATTATACCCAAAATCATATTAAAGTAAGTTCTAAATCTATTATTTATACGATATATAATCTATAATCTATTATATTATATATGTTGGAAATGAATGAGAAATTAAAGATTTTCTTATTATTATTTTGAGACCTTTGGCCTCCTTAGTAACTTGGATAATCTTGGTTATTATTTCCAAAGGGTTATGAGACCTTTAAAATTTCTCCATAATCTTGGGTTATTATTTTGAGATTTTACAACTCTTGAAATTCAATCATGGCTATGATATTGAAGGCTTGATATCTTCTAATACCTATATATAGTGATTTTTAGTAAGGTATACAATACACCAAGAAGCATGTAGTTAGTTAGAATATATAGTTTTGTATAGTTCTAGCATTTGTATTGTCATATAGTAGAGAGAGTTCAGATATTGAGAATATCAGAATTTATCTGAGCAAATTGTTTGAGATTATGCAAAAATCATTCAAGAGAGCACCTTAGAGAATTTGAAGTTGGAGACACTTGTTGTAAATATTGTAAAATTTTTCTATTTAAACAACTTCAAATTTCATTACATGATCAAATATTTTTGAATTTTTGAGAATTATGCTTTTCTCTCAAAATAAGAAATAAAATTATAAGATTGATAAATGTGGCGCATTTTGAGAATATGTTCTTTTCTCAAATTAAGAAATAAAATTCAAAGATTGATCCGTGCAAAGCACGGGTCTCGAGATATCTAGTATATGTATATTATGATCTTTAACTCTTGTAATAGACTGTTTAAGGGGCGTAGTGCACCTAATTCTCCCAACTTGAAAATTTTATCTAGTATAACAGCTCGACATAGAAAATTGGAAAAAAGAATCTAAAAAAGAAAGCTTGAATTTTTTTTTCTAGTATAGCAATCAATTGATATAGTGCGTGGTAGTTAGAAGCTTATAGTTTTTCTCCTAGTAGATTCTTTTTTCTTTTACTTTTTGTGTTAAAACAACTACCATAAAATGAGTTCTTTTTTGGAAACAATATATATATTTTTTTGAGTTAGGATGTCCCTAAACTATATTGGACTTGAGACTAATTAATATCAGGCCTAGAGCATTTAAGGAAAATCTCTCCTAACAAATGCACTTTTGGAAAACAATATTTTCACTCAAGTGGAAAATCAGGTTAGAGTCTAAATGACAAATATAAATAAGTTATTTTTCTATTAAAATTATCAAAGATAAATTTTCAATCAAATGAAAAATGACTTTATTATTGGTAGTTTGGTTATCTATTTCAAAAAATTAATTAAATGTCATATTGATAAGACAATTGATTAGATTCTATTCCATGAAAGACAGAAAGAGAGAGTAGCTTAATATTAGTTGAATCAGTAATTTTCTTTACAAAATCTTATATGACTTTTGATAAGTTCTTTTCATTATTGTTAAACTTTTTATGATTTTTGATAAATTATTTCCATTAGTATAAAACTTTTTAATGATGATCTAGGCTTTACAATTGTTTTTATCTAAAATAGTTAAATCATCAATATTCTTTTGTTTATAGATATTATTATAAATTCTTTTCATTATTGAAAACTTTTTATGATTTTTGATAAATTCTTTTCATTATTGTAGAACTTTTTAATGATGATGTAGCTTTTGCAATTGTTTTTATCTAAAATAGTTAAATATTAATGAAAAAATTTTTAATGCTTATCTAGACTTTACATTTGTTTGCATCCAAAATAGTTGATACCAGCAATTTTCTTTATTTAAAGAAGACCGACAAACATAATTACCTAGGTACAGCTAATATTTTGTTGGCATACATAAATATATACATTTTTTATGTTAAATAGTGATGAATACTGTATTAGTGCCAATAACATTGCAAATAAACTTTAAACAATTGAACAAAATGCTTAACAAAAGTAGGATGATAAAAAAGTTTTCATGATTATGGATTGAACAGTTACACGACTTCACGTAACCACACTACTAGTTTTAATGTTCGCTCTTGTTCTTGCCATCCCCAGCTATCGAAAGTTTCTTTAGTTAGTGTTTCATGCCCTTCGGCATGGAAAGTTAAACAATTTCGCTGAAAGGCAGAGGGAGACGACTGGGGCTGAAGAATTGATCAATGTTATTAAGAAGCGTCGTGAGAGGACTGGGCAAACTAAGCTGGATGAGATTGGGCAAGCTAAATTGGCCGAGATTGCTATTGTATCAGATTCGAAAGGAAGAGAGCAGTTGGAGAAAAGCCATCTTGGGCAAATTAGTCACATATTGTCTTTAATTCTAATATTACAAAATCACTCAATTAATAGTTTGGTTGGAAGATCCTCTAATATGTACAAAAGAATACAAGTGGACACGGAATAGAACAATTTTGCTTCTCTAATGATGCCATAATTGATAGTACGAATAACAGTCCTATAATAATCTGGACATCAAGGATCAATCACCCAAAAACATGAGGAAGTCTTTTGAGCTCAAATCGACTAATTTTGTTTAAAGGTTTTAAAATCAAAATATATACTCGTACAAAGTTTGGACAAGAAAAACTAGTTGAAAAGTAGAGGCTAAGAATATTATGGAGTGAGGTGTGTGAAAGGGAGGATATTATAACCTATAATTTCACGATTTTGCTTAAAGGTTTTAAAATCGAAATACATACTCCTATTAGTACAGAGTTTAGACAATAAAAACTAGTTGAAAAGTAGAGGCTAAGAGTATTATGGAGTGAGGTGTGTGAGAGGGAGGATACTATAACCTTTTTTGGAAAGTAGAGGCTAATTGTAAGACTCATCCTATAAACAAAATAAGAGTATATTCAGCAACGTCGTAGCATAGTAGATATGTATAACCCTGGATGTATTGAGATAGGCTAATTGTAATCTACTAATGCGATCTCTATTTAGCATCAGACTCTTGAACACTCGTCATCAACGCCTGTATCTTATAGTTATACCTCAGTTGTGATCAAAAGAAGTACAATAAATACACACTTTATTAAACTCCTTCATGGTATTCAGAGGCCAACAGGATACGTCCTAGTGTCCCGGTTTTTCTTTGCTTCGCTGACTCTTCATCCATGGAAACCTTTACCTTGTCTACCTTTAACATTAAAGCATTTGTTACCGTACAACTCACGTATGCCAATTATCTCACTTGGAAAGAGCAAATACCCTTATTTTTTACTTTCAATGGCCTGTTATCTCAATTATCTCACTTCGAAAGAGCGAATACTCTTATTTTTTACTTTCAATGGTCAGTTATCTTTCATTAATGGATCGCTACCCAAACCCACAACTGAAAACATCCACTGCTTCTTCCAATGTGGCGTCAACCTCCACAGAATCATCTTCTACCACTGCAACGCCAAGCTCTGATGATCCTTCCTCTTCTGCTGCACCCGCCACTTCAACTACGCCCAAAGCCTCTATGTCACTGGAGGAATCGACAACATATGACAGATTTGTCATGTCTTGCATTGTCGCTACCTTGTCTGATGAGAATCTGATTCCTCGGGCCATCGGTGATTCCGCGGGCATTGTGCCTCCTAAAACATAAACAGCTCGTCCTTAGAAACGTATAAAGCAACCAAGTACAAAACTCCACTATGTAAAGGGTTGAGAAAAGCCCAACTAACATGCATTTATGCATGACACAAGCTTATAAATAAAGAAAGAAGGAAAAAGTAAAAAGATATATTAAATGAAATGACCAGCAAAAAGAAAATTCAAAACAACATAAATTTGTTAAGAAAATCAAACGAAAATTGAAAAAAAAGAAGAATACACATAACAAAAAAAAGTACAAACGAACACATAAGACTCAGTCCAGTCCACTCTGAAATTATATTACAAGCACATTTTAACAATTTATATAAGCGGATTAATGACACAAAAACAAAGTATACAAGCAAATTAATATATAGATGTATTTATGCAACAAGGGTCCAAACACAAAAAGTGATAATATATATGTATATATATATATATATATATATATATATATATATCACAAAAGGAAAAAGAAAGGAAAACATACACGTATATATTGTTAAATAAACTAAATAACATATTCATGTTACAATACAGAAAGAGCATAAATAAATGGAACTCAACCGTACATCGTAGTGATGCAACTCGCGATCAGCGACTTCAACCAGAAAGTGGTTAGCTCTGACAAAGCATCTATAACCGCGCGTTGCGTAACCTGATCTCAACGGAGGTCGTCTAGCCTCCGACGACGTGACCGGCGCAGACAGTTGCTCTTGAACTACCGGCGGAGCCACCGGTTGCTGAGCAGCCACCGGAGCCGCCGGCCGATGAGGTTGTGTAGAGGAGCTCGGCCAAGCTGAAGCATGCGTGAGCTTGCGCTCAACCTCGCCGCTCAACAAAGGTGATGACGAAGCGGCTGGAAACGGAGTCGAAGCGCCGTATTCCGACGATCCACGGCCGCGGCCCCCACCATGATGACCACGTTCTCCTTCTCCGTCGCCACCACCGCGACTAGCCGGAACTGATGGCTGTTGTTGTCCTCGACCTCGGCCTCGGCCTCCTCCTCCACGACGTCCACTGCCCCTCATTTTTCACTTTTCACTACTAAAGAGAAAGCACTTTTCACTAATAAACAGAAAGCAAACGAAATGGTAACAAGGCTAAATATTGTGAAACGATATATACACATGCAAACGCACTTTCTTGCATACAAATACAAACATAAATGTAAAGTATAAGTAGACAGAGAAACAAAGGAAACAAGGAGTACGACTACGTGAGAGAGAAAGCGAGTGGGCGTGGGCTTGCGCGTGGGGCAATTCAGATAGGCGAAAGAAATGAGTGTTACATTTATTTAATTTTTTATTAGAAAAAAATACGTTTAATCTCCGTCACGATTTTAACATTAAAATACATAAATAAGCTTTTTTTTTTAAAAAAAAAATCCTGTGGGATACAGAGTGAGTGGGCTTGCGCGTGGGACAGTGGCAGTTTGTTCATGCTGTGATTCTGTACGAGGCCTTCGTGTGCCGACCCCGTTGCCAGAGTTTGTCGTCTTAGGTAGCTACTTTGGCTTGTGTGGCTCTAGCTACTGTAAAAGTTGTGGAGAGCTAGCCTCTCTTTACGATAATATTTCTTTAGTTAATTTTATTTATCTGCTTCTGCTTTTATTAAAAAGTGAAAGTGATGTGAGAACACTTTTCTTTTTCTTTTTTGTCCCTTCGCTCACATCCAATAGAATTGGAAGGGAACGCCTCTTTTGCTTTTTTTTATTTTCTTGGATTTGTTATTTGTCAACAATTCAACATCAAGACTTTGATTGCTTCAATTTTTATTTAGCGGCGTAACATGTAGCAAGTCCAGATATTCTAATTTTAATTTCTTCTCTTCTGATAATTAATTAGTTTGAATGGAGTTTTTTAATATTATTCAGAAGAACGATAAATTAAATGTAAATAACTAGATGTTATAATGTAAACAGTGTAATAAATCACTAATGACTAACAAAAAGATCTCGTATATATTAAACTAATCCTCTATTATATGGTAAGAATTAAGTTGGTTTGAGCAAATTACAGATGCATAATGAAGGTAACTTGTATTGAATTAGATTATGGTTAAAACATAATTCAAATTTTCTTTTTTTTTCTTTTTAAACTTACACACCCAATCCAAACCCCTCCGTATCTTATAAAATTTGAACTCAAGACCTTATTTTTGGAGCAAATAGTCTCAACTATTTAAAAAATTATCTTTTTCTTAAAATTTGATTATCATTAATGAGTGTGATAATATGATGCTTACATAAATGATTAAGGGCCTATTTGATTTTTACAAAGAAAAATACTTTTTTCCTTAAAAAACCGCATCAAGTATCCTTTCGTAATGTTACAATATTATTATCAGTAAATATATTAATATTTTTTATAAATTCAAAATTTTAAATAAAATGATAATTCTATTAAAAAGAAACAGACACTCGTTTAAAACAGAATATTATAACCGTTCACATGCAAAGATTCAAAGAAAGAACCTCTGTCAAGTGACGGGGGTGTAAATACAATACTAATATATATCCTATAAATTTAAATTTTTAGATGGGACAGTAATTAATTCTATCAAGTATAGTTTTCTTAAAATATAATTATCCATTTTTTAATACAATGGTGATATAAGTAATTTTGTTTTTGTATCACCATTTTTAGTCAATATTTGAACAGTCAATGGGTTATGTTTAATCAAATCTTTTCGTATTAGGGTATTGCGTGACAATTTAGATCTTTAAATAAATCAATAATTTAAGTCTTATCTTTTGACAAAATTATGACATTGCCAGATAATTCAAATTCAACGTTACTGGCACGCTTATCACAAATTTTTTCAGAAGTAAAAGTGCAATTCTCTCTCCGTGTATTTTATCCAGTAAAGAATTAGACGGGATGTAGGGTCTTCTTCTCCAGTGATGTGATTGTCCAGTAAAGCAATGGGGCAAAATATCGGTGCAGTGCAGGCCACAAACACTTTAATATTTAAGTCGTGTAACATATTTCCTAGAGAATATTCTTACTTTAGCAGATGTCTTTGTAGGTTAATATGGCTTCCCCCGTTTTTTATGTAGGCGATCTATTTATAGGACACATCCTAGGACACGTGGCTCTTTAGAGTGGTGTTATTGTACTGGATGGGCGGAGGGAGCACATCGAGCACCGAGCATCCGGGGTCGCGCGTGTGTGCACGCTTGGGTAGTTTGGCCTGATCAGATTAAGGGTTCATTTGAATTAGTTTTTTTAAAAATACTTTTTAAATAATTTTTAAAAAATAATTTTTTTAAAGAAGTTAAAAATTTTGATTTTTAAAAAAAGACTGTATTTGAATTTTTTTTTTAAATTTTAATTTTTTTAAAAGTCAAATCAAATAGTTATTGCAAATTTAGTATAACTTTTTTAGGAAAAAAGTGTTTTTTCTTAAAAAAAAAAAGTCAATTCAAACTGGCCCTAAGATGGGGTTGGGACGATGCCGTTCCCCTATCACATTCTTTGGAATTTGTTTCGATTGAGTTTTTTTAATAACCTATGCACAATACTTTTTTGAGAAATTAAAATTTTTGATTCATGAAAAAAGTTGTATTTGAAGTTTTATTTTTAAATTTTAACATTTTTAAAAGTCAAAATAATTACTCCAAAAAATATATTTTTAAAAAATATTTTAAAAAAAAAGAGCCCGTCCAAACAAGCTTTTATTCGTTTTGTTGTAATGGAAGAATATGATTTTCTTTGAGCTATCCCTTTTTACATGCTAAATCAATTAATTATATGCCTTCCTTATCTATCCATGTGCTTGTATGTTTGTTTAATTGACATTAAAGGTTAGAATAATTCGATATCATGTCATGGAACAGATTATTTTTGAATTAATCGTTCAAATATGCAAATCATAATAGGGATCAACTAACTAATCATTTGAAGGAAATTAAAGAATTTTTTTTTTGAATAACTAATCATTTGAAGGAAATTAAAGAATTTTTTTTTGAAAAAGAAGATATATATATCTAGACAAACAATTGAATGTGGATTTTGAAACTGATAAACTAATTGAGTCAAAAGATTCATTGGAGAACTTTTCAATCATATGTTCATGTCACCAGCAAAGCAGACAAAACAATTAGATATTGGTTAGGCACTTATTCAAGGAGATCTTATTACGTCAACGGCGACATTCTGGAAACCTTTCAGCTTATTTCTTTGTCTTCGGAGCAAATAATTTCAATTATTTGAACTGCTCTCTCATTACGCTTCACTTGTATTGTGAACAAGGTTTCAATTCAGTGTATGAAAGGCACCGAACTTGTAGATTCCATCTGCACGTCTCTAGCATTTCAAAAGCATACACTGTATAATTCGGAAAATACTAGGCAGGTTAACTAATAATTGTGTAAATACGCGACAGTCTTATAATTCCGAAAACACGTTCCTGTCATTCTCTATTATACAGTATAAGCCGTCATTAATTATTAATTTGGTATCTTATCATTGTTTAGAACTTTAAGTATATTATAACATTCCTGTGTTGATCTATGTTGTAATTAATATTCTATCATGCATGCATGGCAAATAGCGATTCTTTCTTATTGATTATATCTTGTATATTACCCGTAAAACCATCGCATATCCATTCAACAAGGAGTTGACTCGAGATTGTCTCTATTGAAGGGTACATTGCACAATTTAACATTCATGTAGAATACTTGCTGTCAATATATACGTACGGACAAGAAATAAGATTTTGAAACTTAAAATACAAAGTATTTTCAACAAAAACATATGTAAATATCGATTGATTTTGTGCTCAAAAGGAGAAATAACAACGGAAAGGGAAAAAATTACGAAAGAGGAATTTAATACGTCAAACAGATATGTTCACAAAATTCTTATCTTTTCTTCAGCTGGAAGCTAAGAACATTAACAAGGCTACATGGAGCTTGAAGAAGTGCGTATGATATGAAGCATGATTTATGTTAAGTTATATTAACACCTCATTCATTAAGACCTTCCCGTATAGTTATTTGTTACAAAACTATTTCTTAAAAATACTCATCAACGTAACGATTATAACGGAACAAATCGACAAAAATCAAGCTTAATTGTCCCCTTAAACTGTCAACTTTGAACATTTTCCGAAAAATAATTGAGTTATATATATATATTTTTTGGGTCAAACATCAAAATAATAGAGAAAGCCAAATGATCATTTTTTCTTTTTCTATTGGATTGCATGTATTAAAGACAACCTTAAGAAGGCTACAAAACAGGCAACCACAGTCCACAGCACATTCATTGCAACCCCATACAAACAAACGTAAAACCAAACAAAAACACCGAACCCTTTTAACTCCCCCAACCCCCCCCCCCCCCCCCCCCCAAAAAAAAAAAAAAAAAAAGACCCCCAATATGACTCGAACACTTGGTACTCTTTCCTTGTTCCTATGGCTGTTAATGTCGCCGTCCCGCCGGAATCTTGCCCGTCGCCGCCGGCGGAACATGGAAACTACTATTACCCAGCATTGGCATTTGAGCCGTGCACATGCAATTACTAAACAATGATAAAGTTGTCATTTATGATCGCACAGATTTTGGCAACTCCAACATCTCATTGCCTAATGGCAACTGCGTGAAGGACCCAACCGAGACAACAAACAGACTCGACTGCACCGCTCACTCAGTCGAGTACGACGCCGCGACAAACTCCATACGCCCCCTCACCGTCCTCACCAACGTGTGGTGCTCCTCCGCCTCCGTCATCGCCAACAGGTCGTTGATCAAACCGGCGGCTCAATGGAAGGCGAAAAAGTTGTTTGACACTACAAGCCTTGCGAGGATTGAGATTGGGAAGAAATCAAGAATGAGTTAGATTAATGCTTTGCTTGTTATAGTCTTATTTTAAGATATTTATTTTATTAAAATAAAAATATATCTTATCATGTATTCTATGAAAATTTAAATCAAAATTATATTTTTTATTTTATAAAAAATAAGTAATTCATCTTATTTTATTTTTTACAACTATAAAATACATCGTACATATGATAAAATATTTTAAATCTTATAAGATATCTTTAAATTTTAATAAAATAATTATCTTTAAATAAAATTATTTTAAGAGAAAGTTTAATTACGACTTTTACCCCAAGGTCGCATCAGCTGACCAAGTGGCTAGCACAGACTAGTGATGCAAGAATCGAGAACAATTTATACCCATTTGTGTTCCTAAATGTGGATGGAAACTTATTCATTTTCGCTAATAATCGAGCCATTTAGTTCGATTATAAGAATCGTAACGTGCCTCCAGGGGCATAGGTGAGTTGGTAAGTGGCCAGGTGATTAGGGTGGAGACACCCTGACAACGCGGGATCGAGTCCGTGTGGCGGCAGTACTCCGCTGAAATATTGCGGGGGCTGTTGCTGGATTTCCACGCCCGTTGGTCCTCTCCCTGGTCGAGCTGCCACTCACGCACATCCCTCGATTTACCTCCCGCCTGATTAAGGGGCCTCTGGCCAGGTAGGAAAGGGGTTCTCCTTTGGTTAACCCTTTTAAAAAAAAAAAAAAAAAAAAAAGAATCGTAACGTGGTGAAAACCTACCCTATGATTCCTGGTGGTAATCCTAGAAGCTATCCTAGCACAGGTTCTGCAGTTCTTCTTTAATTCCACTGAAGAGCTTGCGAGGTGATCAAATGGTTGCAGTTGAAGTTTTAGTTTGTGGTGGTCCGAGGTATCTCCAAGTAGGACCCATCGCCTTACTTCGCTGTGAGGTTCTTGTGCACATAGTCTCAGCTAGTGTTTTTTTTTTTAAAAGGATTAGTTCGAAAACGAACCCCTATCTTTTTTCTTTTCTTCTTTTGGTCAGAAGTCTGCTAGTGTGGGTTGATGTAGTTTGTAACACTTGAAAGTTATGTGAAATTTTATATGAAAGCATCAATTTACCTAATCTTGATCAAAGGTTTTCTTTCAATTTTTTGTCCGATGTACAACATTTATAAATTTATATCTTCCAACAAGGGTCTTAAACCATCATGTTCCTCCTTTTTCTGAATCATTCCATAGAGTTCTGTTACGGGCCAATTTGTAAAAAGAATAAGAAGCAGGGGTATAAGAGTCTTTTGGACCAATTAGTAAGTCGTCTTTGGTCATCCTCCGCAATCCTAGTAGCTAAGTAGTTAAAAAGCACTGATTTGTCTTTTCTCTTAAAAAAAAGAGGGCATAATAGTCAATCAACTACATTGGTTGTTTGGCAGGGTTAATTGAGGCCATTCTTAGCTGGGCAAGTCCTTTTGCTTAGTTGGCAGGTCGTTATGAGCTCTCAGAGTCTGTTTATATGGCAGAGCTAATCAGTGTAAAAATAGCAGTGGAAACTAACTCTTTTCCTTCTCATTCTGTTCGCTTTTTTTCTCTCGTTCTCTTTCTAAATCTTGTGCAAGCGTGGTCAGCATCAATTCCCAACCCTAATTCCTTGGGGCTTGCTATTCTGTAGAATCGCTCCTATCAAGTTCTTATATCATCTTACATTCATTTGGGATTACTTTTTTCTTCTTTTACCTGTGCTTGTACAATCTCGCTCCAATGTATCTTTTAATTCAAGTTATATTTATCGCTAGCTAGACTAAAAAATTTCATAAAAATAATAAATTTACTTCCAAGTTCCCTACTGGATTCATTTCGTGCGTAGCTTTATTACAACTTTTGTAGAATCATAATCGGTTCACAGGTATCTATGGAGGTTAAATAAATCTCTTGCTTAAAATTAAATTCGTCTACATTTTTCTACTAGCACTTTAATGTATGAATTTTTTGTTGCCACAAAAAAAAAAAAAAATGGACGAGGTTTCCAAGATTACTCCTTGTCCTTGGCCAACAAGCAAACCATGTGGATAACGTTAAAAAAAAAATAATTTTATGTCATTTATTGTTTTCCAAAATTTATATCCATGACACCAACAAAATATTTATATGAAACTTCTTTTTTTTTTTTGTGTTTTAAGAGTTTTATAATAAAGAATAGAGTAATGCTATATGTTATTCCTTCACTTTGTCACCCCCTATATTATATAATAAGAATTCGTATATTAAATGTCAATCTATTGTGTCATTTATGCGCTTTTATAGTTTTCACTAAACTAAAGGAAAATCTCCATAAATTATCATCTATTATTTCAAAAGTGATCAATTTAGTCCCTATATTTGTAAAAGGTGTAAATTTAGTCACTCAAGTATGAAGAAAAAAACCAGGAACAGTTGATGGTTTTTTATATAGGCAATGACTTAAGCAATACATAGATATATAGTTACATGAGATAATTAATGAATTGATTTTTAGCTTGATTGGTGAATTGTATGATTATAGAGTGTTAGAGTAAAGAAAGTTCAAGGTTTAAATCATGAATAAAACATAATGTGTATTTCTTTAAAAAATAATATATAAACAGCGATTTAAAATCACCAACTCTTTTCTTTAGTAATTCCTGGTAGAAACCTTTTCACTCAAAGAAGCCTGTGCTTTAGCCAAAGCTAATTAATCCAAAAAGGTTTCACTGAATCACATTACCTTTGCTCTTCTGAAAGGCTTTCTTTTACAGTCTAAATTATGTTGCATTATGCTGACGATCAATTGAGTATTTTGTAAGTGATGCGAAGAATGTAATATGACACATATTAAAGGGTATGTTCAACAAAATGAGCTATTAAAGTAGTTGATAGCTCCTCTTTGTATTATGACATTGAGCATACATATTACAAGCGGCCAACAGATCATGATAGGCCTCTCATTCCAAAATGTTCTGTTGTTTGAGTCTAAAAACCACCGCAAGTGTCCCTTTTGTCAAGACAAGATCATTCTATTTCTAGTAATAAAGGATTTACTTACCTTTATACAAAATTCAACTTATGATATCCAAAGATTTGTACATAATTATAGGAGCCAATTAGCAACGGCTCTATTGTAATTGCTTATATATTTGTACATCATTCATATGCATAATACACAAAAAACCTATTCTATCATGGTATCAGCATAGGCCTGGGTCAAAAACACAAACATAAAGCTTCCGCCGCCTACTCTTTCTTCACTGCTTCGTTCTTTTCTTTTCTCAAATAAAAAAGTAGCCAACCAAGTCAAACTACAAATTATAAGCTTTGCCTCCTGCTGCTTTTCTTTTTGTTTATTGCTTTGTCATTTTTTGTTTTTTTCCCTTTTCCTTTCTGCTTCGTCACTTTTCCATTTGTTTCACACCACAGCAGCCATGGCCAATGTTGCAGTGCTCTACAGCACCATTATGTCTTCTGCCCAACATCCTTCAACTCCATCAAAAACACCCTCAGACAACAACCTACCTAAACTAGACTATATTCATCAAGAAATTTTGCTTAAACCCAATAGCAAAAATTTTCTTCTCTGGAAAACTCAGATTCTCCCCATCTTAAGGTGTCATGGTCTCCTTGGGTTTCTTGATGGCAGCATACCATGTCCACCAAACTCATCTCCTATCTTCGCTAATTGGGTGAAACTCGACCAAATGCTATTAGGGTGGCTACTAATATCACTCTCTGATTCCACCCTCTTGCAAGTGGTTGACAGGAATACATCTCGAGATGGTTGGCTCACTTTTGAAACCTTTTACAGTGCTCAATCTCGCGCTAGGATTCAACATCTCAAGATGGAGCTCCAGTCAATCCACAAAGGAACGCAACCAGTCCATGCTTATATCTAACGCATTAAGGCTCTCTCTCTCTCTCGCCTTATCAAGTGCTGGCAAGGCTTTCGATGAAGATGACCTTATCTTATGGACTCTTCAAGGACTGGGTGCTGATTTTGATCCCAGTATTGCAGCCATTAATTCTCGGCTAGTCTCTCCTAGTTTTGTTGAAGTTTATGGCTTGCTTTTGGATTTTGAATTGCATCTTCAAGCCTCTGCCCATGTCGATCACACCATTGCCTTCTCTGCCCATGCTCAGTCTTCCGCCACTATGCCACCTTCCTCTCCAAAACCATATACTCAATTTCCAAATAAACAACTACCTACATCTCCATCTGTTTCCAAGCATTCGAATAGTCCCTTTTCCCATAATGTTGGTCGTGGTAATTGGGGACGTCATGGTCGAGGTGGTTGTTCCAATAAAGGTCGTGGTCGAGGCAGTGTTTCTGTTGTTTTTTATTGATATGGTCACCCGTACCACAAAGTAAGCGCCTGTTGGGCTTCGGATGAAGTTGTTGAGTTCACCACAAAAGCCTTTGCTGCTATGAATGTCTCTGATCCCTCGGATCCACCTTGGTACGTTGACTCTAGTGCCACCAATAATATGGTCCCAACCACTACAATGGTAACTGGTAAGCACTCTTACTAGGGCAATGATAAATTATTGATAGGTAACGGCAGTGGTATGACTATTTCACATACTGGCTATAAATCTATCCCTTTAAGCAATGGCTCTACTATTAATTGTCCTATCTTGATATTCCCTCTTTAACAAAAAATTTTCTTTTAGTAGCTCAATTCACTAAAGACTTTGATTGTTATTTTATATTCACTGCTGATGGTTTTTGTATTAAGGACATGAAGATAGGCAAAACACTTCATCACGGGACATTTGAGGAAGGCTTGTACCTACTTTCTCCAACACTAAAACAGGCTCATATTGCGAATAAAGTACCGCCTCCTATTTGGCAAGCTAGATTAGGGCACCCATCCAACCACATTTTAAATATGTTGCATAAGGACATTAATGTTTCTATTTCGTCTATTGATAACCATGTTTCTCATAGTTGTCAGTATGACAAAAATCATCGATTACCGTTTAATTCACGTACTCAACATGCACCATTTCTTTTACATACCATACATGTGTTTTATCCCCAACATGCAAAAATCATAGATTACCGTCATTTTTGTTGGTTTTATCCCCTTTCTCGTAAATCTGATATAACTACTATTTTACCTAACTTTATTGCTATGGTTCAAACTCAATGTGGCATCACTATTAAATATGTTCAATCTGACAGAGGAGGTGTATTTGTTAATCGTCAAAACCAAATCCTTTTTCAAAAACATGGCATTATCCATCAACTGTCTTGCCCTGGCACTCCCGAACAAAATGGGATTGTCGAATGCAAGAACAGACACATTGTTGAAATGGGGTTCACACTTTTAGCCCATAGTGGCCTACCATCTAAATTTTGGGCTCATGCCTTCTCCACAACTATTTTCTTAGTCAATAGATTACCATCTGTGGTCTTGCGCAATGTCACTCCACTTGAAAAATACTTTGGCACTAAACCTTATTATCATGACTTACGTGTCTTTGGTACCATTTGCTATACATGTCTAACACATTTTGGACGTAACAAACTTGATTTTAAAAGCTGTCAATGTATCTTCTTAGGTTATAGTCCTCATTATAAAGGTTACAAATATTTTAATCCTATTATTGGTAAGATATTTATGTCGCGGCACATGGTCTTCAGTGAGGGAAAATTCTATAATTTCTCCACTCCTCACACCACAGTCCCAACATCAAATTCCCTTTATAAACATTTTCCTCTTCGTATATTACATGAGCTCACTAGTAAACGTGCATCATGCACTCCTTCCATGAGCTCTTCATGTATGCCTACCCTCTCCCCTACATGTTTTCCTACATGTTTTCCTACTTTCCCATCTCCTACGTCTCACAATACTCATCCCAGTCTACCTCTACCTCTCATCATTCCCTACGTGATAAAGGCAACAGTGAAAAGTCACTCGTCCCCTCTCCCATGGACGAAGTGACTAATGCTGCTACCTCACAGTAGCACGACTTGAGTACAAACGCCAATATAACTCCTTTGCACTCAAGTAACACCACTAGCATCCCTACCCCAAATTCTCCCGTCCCCCCTACTCGTCTTCATCACACGACCACCCGTTCTATGGATGGTACCCGTAAAGCCAAAATCTTCTACTCTGCCAAAGACCCCTTACTCTCTTGTCTTCTTTCTACATCTCACTCTCTGCCTGCCGAACCAACTTGCTACACGCAAGCTAAAACCAATCCAAATTGGTGTTCTACTATGACTGAGGAGTTTAATTCTCTCCTTCAAAATAATAAATGGAAATTAGTGCCTCATGATTCTTCCATGAATGTCATTGGTTGTAAATGGGTATATCGCATTAAATAAAAATCTGATAGCACAATAGAACGCTACAAAGCAAGGCTAGTAGCTAAAGGATATAATCAACAACCTGGTCGTGATTACAATGATACCTTTAGTCCTGTTGTCCGTCCAAGTACAATTAGATTAATTTTAATATTAGCAATTTCCAAGAAATGGCCACTTCGTCAACTTGATGTAAAAAATGCTTTTCTCCGTGGTGAATTATCTGAAATAGTTTACATGCAACAACCCCTTGGTTTTATAAATAAACAATTTCCAGATCACGTCTGTTTTTCACAAAAATCCTTATACGGTCTAAAACGAGCCCCACGAGCGTGGTTCCAATGTTTTAGTAATTTTCTCCTCAAATGTGGTTTTTCAAACTCCCATCATAATGCTAGCTTATTTGTTCGACACTTTGGTAATCACACTATCATTCTACTTATTTATGTCGACGATATAATCATCACTAGTAGGCCCCTCGCTTACGTTTTGCAATTAATTGAACAACTCTCTCTTGAATTTGCCGTGAAAGACCTCGGACCTCTTCATTATTTTCTAGGGAAGGAAGTTACTAACCATGGTGACAACTTATTTCTCTCTCAAACCAAGTATGCATTACAGATTTTGTCTCAATTTGGCGTGGAAGAAGCAAAACCAGTCTCCACACCAATCTCCCCTCAAAAGTTGACTTCCAATGATGGCGATCCACTTCTTGATGCCACTGACTTCCAACTATTGATGGACTCACTGCAATTTCTGAGCATGACAAGACTGAATTTATCACATGCCATCAACTTCGTTTACAAATACATGCACGCCCCACATACATCGCACTTAAAAGCGGCTATGTTAAAGGCACTCTGAACTATGGCCTTCTATTGCAGCCCAGTACAAGCTTCTTTCTTCAATGCTATAGTGATGCCGATTGGGCCGATTGCCTAGACACCCGACGGTCTACTACTGGTTTTGCTATTACCATGGGAAATAGCCTCTTCACTTGGTCCTCCAAGAAACAGCAAATTGTCTCCAAATCCAGCTCTGAAGCCGAGTATAAGGCCCTCGCTTCCTTAACCTCGGAACTTGTGTGGCTTTTTCACCTCCTACACTTCCTCCAAGTCACCCCCACAATCAAACATACAATATTTTGTGACAACATCAGTGCCATCTACATGGCTGCCAACCCTGTGGTGCATCAAAGGAGCAAGCATATCAAGATTGACATACACTTTGTTCTGGATAAAGTCCATGATGGGTTATTTGACTAAAAACTTCTCTCTACCACGGCTCAACTAGCTGATATATTCACTAAGCCCCTCTTACGTGCTCGGTTTACTCATCTATGCGACAAGCTTCAAGTTCTTCCATCACCATCAGCTTGTGGCGGGGGTGTCAAGACAAGATCATTCTATTTCTAGTAATAAAAGATTTACTTACCTTCGTACAAAAGTCAACTTATGATATCCAAATATTCGTACATAATTTATAGGAGCCAATCAACAACGGCTCTATTGTAATTGCTTGTCCATTTGTACATCATTCATATGCATAATACACAGAAAACCTATTCTATCACCTTTGGCACACAATACCCAGTAGAAGTCTTCATATTTCTTGTCAAGGTAAAGTGCACCAAACCCTCCTATGGTCCATCGAAAGTGCATCGGACCCCCCTGTGATCTAAAAAGTTCCACATAATCCCCTATGATCCATCAAAAGTACATCAGAATTCCCTACCATTAAAAACACCGTTATCTTTAATTTTTTTTTTTTTGGTTCAAAATTACCCAAACTCTCTTTGTCCTTTTTACAAAGGAAATTTTGCTACAAAAATTTGAATCCTCAAACTCAAATTAAAACAACAAATGCTCTGACCAATTAGACTATAAACAATTTATGCTTTAATTGATTACCACAAAATAAATATATTTTTATTCTTTATTACCTAATTATATAAATATACCATGAAATAAGTTTTCTTATGTACGTGCCTACTACTTTCTTCATTTCTCAGGCATGTCATTCTCTATTTTCCTATTCAACACCAAAATCTAGATAATGAAAAAAGAACATTGAAATGCCAACATTATCTAATGTTGAAATGCCAACATGATCTATTAAATATTTGAGTATTCTAATCTACTAGGTATAGTAATCCCCTTATTTAAAAGAATCCGTAGTATTATTCTGCAACATAAGATGCGATTGAAATCTCTGGAAAACGGGAATATATGATAAGTGATTTTTTCGCCGTTGACATTTCCTTCGTCCTATTACTTTACAGAAGAATATAATATATTTATTTTTTGACAATAAATTAAAGCATAAATTGTTTATAGTCTAATTGGTCGAAGAATTTGTTATTTTAATTTGAGTTTGAGGGTTCAAATTTTTTAGTAACATTTCTTTTGTAAAAAAAGACAAGGGTAGTTTAGGTAATTTTAAACAGAAAAATTATAGAAAACTATTTTTTTAACGGCAGGGGGTCCAACGCATTTATGATGGACCATAGGGAAATTATGTGGAACTTTTGAGACCACAGGGGTGATAGACGCACTTTCAATTGACCAAAGCATTATTAAGTCATATAATATGTGGGTACAAGAAGACATATCATCGATGAAATTTAGAACTAGCTAGATTGTCATCTATCAAATGCTTTTCGAAATGTTTGAAACTATTTAGGAAAGGAAAAGAAATAATAACGCCGCTTACCCTCAGACTGATTCAAGAAACACCAAAGGTTACTAGACAAGTAAGCTAAGAACTAGCAACAAGAAATATGCCTGTCATTTAGAAAATAGTAAATAGAGTTTTTCATGACTGCATTACTACAATTTGCTTCCTTGTAATGAATTGCAGGGAGATTCTTATGCCACATTGCACACAAAAAAAAAACCCTTCGAAACCTATATAATGAGATGGGATATACTGATTGCTGAAAGAGAAGAAAAAAGAGAAGGCAATAGAATAGGCTTTTCAGTACCTGAAGGCGAAAAACTCCAAGGCAAAAAGAAAGAAGATCCTTGCATTAAGCGGCAATTCTTCCTCAGAAGGGGAAACAGAAAAGATCTGGTAGAATATAAGATCATTTTTATAATGTCAAATAGACCAGTAATCGAAAATGCAATTGAAAATATAATTGGAAAAATAAGACCAATAATTAATAAAATTTTTATTTCTCAAAATTAACCATTGTATAAGCGAGTTGTAGTTCATATAGATAACATCAAGGCAGTTTTTTGCTTCTATTGTGCTTTTTTACTCCATGCAAAAGGTCAAATGTCTTAAGCAAAATAGTTAATTTAAATGTGACAAAAGCCTCCTAAATAAAGAAGGAAATAAATGGCCTCCTATTCTGACACTTACATGTATCACGAGCACAGGGCACTTCACCTTCCGAATTTTGTTTATGTTCTACAAGTTAACATATCTATGAAATTAGTTAAATAACAGTAAAATTGAATAGAATAGCATACATATAATTTTCCAAACCTAATTGAATTGGCAATCTTTACACGCCTAAACTACATGGCATGCAATAGCATTGAACTACAATAAAGACAAAAGTGAGGATCAGAATACTAAACTTCTAAGATAAAGTTTAACAAGTAAACCAGTAAACATCCAAGTTTTCCATGGAAATATTCAACACACACCCCATAGATACATGCACTAGTTTTAGTCTCAATATCCTGCTATATTGGAAGTCAGGACTTTCTTTTCTCTCTCTCTTTTTTTTTTTGGGTGAGAAGTGAAGTTGGAACTCAGTACGTAATAGTTCCATCATGTCAAATAGTTTCTAGATGGGAAAAACATGACGTTAACATTACTTGGTGACTGATATGTTACCAGTAGAAGAATTTGATTTAGAGATAGAGATGAGTTCATAATATCTTATAAATTAATAAGATTCTTATTTAAGACGACAGGAGCCCAACATATTAAGCATTAGCGTGCAAATGAATCAATGTTTATAAAAAAAGGGATTTCTTCATTACCTTAGCCACTGGCATTAAACCATCCAACTAAGACTCCTCAGCTTTCCAAACAGACCAAGAATCTGTCCTGACAAGGGAAATCCCATCTTTAAGATGAGATCACATCTTAGGCCCTTTTACTAATTTCCCCTTCTGCAAAATCATCCATTGAATTCCAACCAGAAGAAAACAATAAGCACATAGAACTATCAGTGCAGTAATTTCCTTAGGTATTTATGGAACCATATGAATGATATTCACATTATTGCCTTAGTTTTCGGCTTTAGAACATATATTTGACCCACAAACTCTTCATATTAATTTGTTGTACTGTGACAATATAGTAAGAAAAAGTTAAAAAAGAACAAGTTCCCACGGAAAAGCAAAAGCCAATGATTACCATTGCTTGTAAAAGTAATTGAGAGCCAAGCCTTTCTAAGGTCTCCAGCAAATAGTACTGTAGAATATTGGCACCTTTTTTCTAAAAAAACACGGGATATAAATTATTTAAAAAAACCTTTTTCCCTGATGATGATGTGTCAGTTATTGAGTGGTCAACCTTATCTTCCTAGATACAATAAATTCATTATATCAATATGCAAATAATTTTGTATGAAAACACATGCTTGGTTGTAATTATAAAATTATTATATCACAAAGATCTATTTTTTAAATAAAAAATTAATATATAATATCATGATGTTATAAGTAAGAATTTTGTATATTATTACCAAAAAGGAATTAACAGTCAAAAAGAGAGAATCCAGAAGAAAACAGAAGGAAGGGAGGACATAGAAACTAATATAAAACTCTAAGAAAAGAAAAACGCAGGCACAGAAAGAAGATATCTAGCTACACGGAAATTTACTATAGATTGTATACATATACACATATATATTGTTTCTTTGTAGCTCATACAATGAAAAAACATCTCACTCCGTGACCCCCAAAAAAAAAAAAAAAAGGACATTTAGTCTCTCTCTTTCACCTCTATACATATCCATCCACTCATGACATCTATACACACACGTGTAAATTTTTTCTGTTTATAAAATCTCTCTCTAGAGCTAGAACCGACACATCCTTCCCCCACCTCAATTTCTCCCTCATTTCAGTTTTTTCTCTCTTTGTTTCATTCATTAACCCATTCTTGAAAAAGATTCAATCCTTTTCATCATTTAATCAAATCAATTAAAAGTTAAAATCAAACGGAGAAGAGCAACAATCCTAAAATTTCATATAGTAGGTCTATATTGTTTACTTATTCCACAAGTCAGCGAAAGAGAAGAGGTCTTATACGGTGACAAAGCTAAGGCTCACTATAATCAAGATGCCATTATTCTAATAACAACAAGGTTGATTGTCGAATTATAACCTAGTGGTCCACATATAGCCACATTAACAGTGCGTAAAAGATTCTGATTCACTCTGGCACACAATTTGAGAATGACAAAAACATAGGACACGGGCCATAACTTACACCCATACATGGACTCCAGATTCAGATACTTGTTTGTCTGACGAGTTGTATACTTTTTACTAATTTTTTTTTTTATTTTCTCCTAATTCTTAGAAGAGAACTAATCACACCATAGACATCAGCCGCAAAAGAGAACTTAATAGTTGATGCATGATACATAAAAAGCAGATAAATTAAGAACTGCTAGCCGAGATCTAGCTCATGTGGTAGCTAAAAATTCTGTTTCAATTGTTCTTTTCTACTAGCATATGCATATATATATATATATTGTAAATTAGGTTTCGGAGATTTGATGCCTCATAAATAAAATGAAGGAATCTACTGTAACTACGACATTAGACCATCTCTTCGTGATGCTATAAGCAACATAATTGAACCTTTAAAGGGCAATGAGATAAGTAACTAGTTATATTGATCCACTTCAAGATTAACATTCTTTAACGAATAAACTTCTAGGATATCAAAATGACATGCAGTGATGAAGCTAAACCTCAAACAACATAACAAGTGCATGCGACCAATCCCCTTTCTGTAGTTTAACTTCATGAAAATGGCACCTTTTGACTTAAACTTCATGAAAATGGCACCTCTTGACTTAAATCATCTCAACGAATATATGAATATCCCAAGACCATGCACCAAAGGCCTGTATGCTTATCATATGATCTTATTTCTTATAAGATCTTATGATAACCGTATATATGATATGAATCAAAACATCTTACTGAATCAATGTGTGTTGTTGTATGAATAGCGATTCTGCTGACTATTTTCGACCAAAAAGATATGCCTACACCTTCTTTTCAATCACAACCAGAAAAAATAGACTTTGAATGTAACAAGTATCATATCTATTATAACATGAATCAAAACATCTTGCTAAATCAATGTGTGTTGTTGCATGAATAGCAATTCTGCTGACTATTTTCGACCAAAAAGATATGCCTACACCTTCTTTTCAATCACAACTAGAAAAACTAGACTTTGAATGTAACAAGTATCATATCTATTAAGTTAATGCATCTTTTCAATCAGAATTAAAAAAACACATTACATACATGCATCTAACGAGTAACATATCTATCATAATTGCATATGATTACATCCAAAACCAATCCAGAAGGCAAAAATTTCAAAGGAGGATAACGATTAGAGTCACTATAATAGCCACGAAAACAAATTACTTAAGAAGAAACAGAAGGTGAACATACGAATAATAAGAAACCACGAATTAAAGAACGTTGATGCTTCGATCAAACACTTGAAACCCCTACCAATTTTCATAAAAATAAAGATCGGATGAATAACAAATTTGCATGCAACGGGTAATCCAAATAAAACATCATAAAATCTTTTTCGGTTAGTAACTAATCGAAAAAAAAACTAACAAACTTGCTGAAGAAAAGAAAATTCTTCTGATCGAAGAAAGAGAAGTAGCTTGTCATACAAACACATACCGATGATAAGCAGCTAATCGATCACAAGAAGCTCCAAGCAATGGCACTACCTTCTTTGACAATTGTAGAAATTGGGACTTAGGGTTTTGATCGTTGAATTGGAGCTCTGATTGAAGAAAAAGAGAGAAGCCCTCTTCTATGTTTGATCGAAGAAAGAGAAAGAGAAAGCGCAACTCTAAATTTGTTATTCTTTTTTTTTAAAAAAAGAGAAGCATTATACATCTTATATATTATATTATATTATTATATAATGCTGTAGTTAGCCCAAATTGACCTCACAGGTCAAATGCCAATTTCGACTATATTTGAAATAAAACTACATAATAATATTTTATATAAAAGTAATTATTTAATTACATTAAGGAGTGTAACTATTTTAGTTACACTTCTAAATGTTAAAAAAAATATTTGCCTTTGCAAAAAAAAATAAACAAAATAAAATATTTACATGTGGAGGTGCAACTAGAATATTTACGCTTATGGTCCGTTTGGTATGATTAAATGTTTTGAAAAAAAATGGTCATTCAAGGTAGGATAGTCATAGAATACTTTTTTTTTTCCTTATGTTTGGTTAAAATTATAAAAAAGGTGGAATAAAATGACTATCTTATTTGATATATTTGGTAAAATTATTTTAAAACAAAATTAGAACAGAATAAAAATCAATTCAATTAACCAAAAATACACTTATTCTTTAATTTGGCGTAAATTTAGACTTATACGTGACAATTATTTTTATACAATATTAACATAAATTAAAATACTCTGTATTTTGATCAACAATAAAACATAGCATTATTTTTTCAATCATTTTTTATTTTTATCACCATATTTCAATTTATTTAATTTTCTAACATAACTGAGAGAAAAGTTAATCATCCAATAAAATTACACCTATTTCTTAGGTGAAAAAGAGTTAAAAATAAAAAAATGTGTATTTTTAATTTTTTACTTTTTTATTTTTTAATTTTTAATGTTTTATTTGTTTAATAACAATTGAAGATTTAAAGGGAAAATATAAATTATCTTTTTTGGTTTTATTTTATTTTTTATGATTCTAACTTAAGTTGGAATACTCATTCCTTAGGTTTAGCTAAAGAATGTGTTTTCTTACTTTTTTGCCATTCCATGGGAATGTGTTTTTTGACCTCAATTAGTTCTACCAAATATTAGTTCTACCAAATAAAAGAAAGCGAATGAGAAGCTGAAATGACGATTCTATTTTATACTATTCTTGCATACCAAATATAACCTTAGAAGTGTAACTAATTATTAGTTGCATTTGAAAGTATAACTACAATAGTTACACGAGAGAGTGTCACTAAAATAGTTACACTTGAAAGTTTATACAAATTCACATTATTATACTTTAAAATGTAACTATTTTAAAATATTTTTTCATATTTTTTAGAAGTGTAACTAAAAATATGTAACCACTAGAACAAAATGTTGTAGTGATCTAAAAGCACGCACTAATAAGTAACCCTGCAAAACGGAATCTCTTCTTCTCTTTTACCACGGTACAGTACTCGATTTTCGTACATATAACTAGCCCATAAATTTTCAATGCCCGTGTAAAATTACAATTACAAACTACGCATATAAGTAAATACAAGCATCAGATCAACAAGAAATACAAAACAAATAAATAAATAAATAAATGAAAATATCTTTGGTATATAAAGATACATACCTGAGGAGTGTTGTACTCAATGAAGCAGTAGCCGAGCGTGTGAGTCAGGGTCGACCGGCATCTAGAGCCCATCCTCCTCTTTCTTCGAGCCCTCATCATCACATAGATGTGTGTGTATATTTGCTTACCTTACGATGCCTAAATCTTCGCCGAAAGGGAGGCGAACATAATCAAGATCGACGGCAGAGAGGTCCATGCCGAGGCGAGAGGCGGTGGCGCGTAAATCCTCCATCAAATCACGTCCGCCATGTTTGTCTGTTCTGCTTACCAGAAACTATATTTATGTAACTATATTTTGCAGATAAATAAAAAAGAAGGATTTTGGACCGACTCTAGGTTTTTGTTTGTCTGTAATATATGAGAGCTTGGAGAATAAATTCAATTTAGGTTTGACTTCGTTTTTTACCAAACGGGAAGAAAATGACAAACTTGCTATAAATTGAATGTACCACCTAGTTAAGTCTCCACTGATTAAGAGGGTATTTGGTTTGGTTTTTTTTTTTTTTTTAAATTAAATCTACTTAAAATTTAATTTAAATAAATAGAAACATTTGTTTTAATTAAAAAATATTTTTTAAGTGATTTTATCTAAAAGATAAAAAATTCCTCACTCTCAACTTTTATTTTTTATGACTTTAAATATTTTAAAAAAATAAATTTGACCAAATTATTTATTATATTATTCCTATCTTTTATTTTTATTACTAAAATATCTTTACCTTTTTATTTTATATTTACTTTTTAAATTCTATTCTAGTGTCCTTAATAATTATTTTAAGTATATAAGATACTTTACAACCTACTTTAATCAAACACATAAATATTTTTTTATAACTACCACTTTTATTTAAACAGGTAATTACTTAAGATCAATAATAATAAAAAAAACCACTTAAAGCCTAAAGTACTTAGGTACACCTCGTAGATTTATATGCTTTTACAATTGAGGTTGATTTGTCTTGATATTGAATAACATTCTCAACTATAAAATGATCATGTTATCATGTTTATTAAGTCTGTGGTGCTCAATTTGGGACTGTAATGCGTATTGTACTGGTCGTGGGATATTTTCCAATAATGATCTTTTGAGACTGTTTGGAGGTCCAGTAGTACTATACCATTTGGGAGTGTAAAGATACGACCTAGATGGATTTCCCAAATAAGGAAATGTTTCAGCTTTGAGAATTTTGGTGCTATCAAGATAAATATTACTTTTAGCCGTTATCATCAAGAACTTAATCGGCACAAATTTGTAACACATTTTGTTAGGTGCTCATATTTGAGAATTCCATGTTTAAGGACAACGTAATCTCAACCAACATAGATTTTGTTGGGTGTTCATATATGAGAATTCCATATTTAAGGACAACATAATCTCAACCAATATGGTATTAACTGCTTTAATGAATCCTAAAAATCTTATCCTATACTTGAACGCCCACCATCAGACTTATCGGAGAAATGCAGTGGCAAGCACCATGCGAGATTTCAGGACTTGGCCATTTCGATTGCGGAGTGCCATATATAGTGTTCCCCGTAATTAATAATCGGACGGGATTGGCATGATTGATTTGAAGGATTGGTATAGATCTGATTGAAGGAAAATTATGCAGACTATACATTTTCCATTTCAGAATCTGAATGCAACGTAGCGGACACAATTGGATTGGGACTCTTAACATGTGCAAGTTGCATAATTTCAGGACTTGCCATACTTTAGACCGCATAATACGATCGGTACGGAGGGAGAGATGGGAGAACTAGTTTTCAAAATGGCATGGGAGGTAAAATTGGTAAAACGTCATTATACTGAGTACAGAAGAATGAGGGGCTACAAGTGAGGTTTTGACATGCCCAAAATGGCATGAGGGATAAAATTGGTAACATTGGTAAAGTCCGTTTCCTTCTCTTATATAAAACCACGTCAATTTAGTGATAAAAATTTTATGTGTACTCTACCCTGTAGTATTAACACTAGCCAATTGTCTTTCTTATACTCTGACTTATGTGCACCAGACCCTCTTGTAATATAAAAACTAGATAATTATCTCCTAAAATTTTTTTAAAGTGTGTAAAATACTCTTTGCTGAATTATATTTCAAGGGATATTTTGTAGACTTTTAAAAATTTCAGGGGACATATTTTGCACACTTTTAAGAATTTTAAGGAAGTAATTAATTAGTTTGATACTACGGGAAGTATGGTGCAAATATGTCAGAGTAGAAGAAATAATTAATTAGTTTTAATACTATAAGAGGGCATAGCTCACATAGGCTAGAAGACAGGGACTAATATGCAATTTATTCAAACATATATCAGGAATGGTGCCTGCGTTTTGAATGGTACATATGCCAAGAATGGTGCCTGCTTATATATAAACATAATGGTGTGTATCACATATATATAGAAAAAATTCTTCTTTATTTTTGGGTCGTTTACATATCTTTATATACTTTATATATTATATAATACTTATAGGTTGTTGGATCAACCTATGGTATGGTGTGCTCGGGCAAAGCACTGGGTTGTAGGTAATGAGCGTGAGCGGACGAGGAGAGGTCGGGGTGTTGTTGATATGAGACGGCGTCATGATGCTGTGAGAAATTTTTTGTTTTTCGGTAGCAACAGCAAGAAACACAGACAGGGGAAAAGGGTTTTTGTTTTTTTTTTTTTTTTGATCGGATATGTAAGTGGTTTAAAGATGGGGTTTTTTGTCTTTTCAATTTATTCTATATATTCCTGCAATTTGGAAAAGTTGGATTCCCACTCTCTTAGATGGGAATAGAAATTGAGGAAATCATGTGAATATTGTATTCGTGGGAATGTAATACTTTTTAGAAATTATTTTTATTTTGTAAACTAAATATAGGAATATCACATTTCCCAATTTATTTTTTTGGGAATTTTCTAAAATTCCGTGAACCAAAACCCCGCTTAGAGTGACGGTAGACATCGCTTTATTTTGAGCACCTCGTTTTCGCTCCTTATTTGGCATGCTGAATTGGCATGCCTACTAGATTTTTTTTCCCCTTAATCTATCTTTCTTTATTTTTTTCTCACTCTTCTTTGTTTCCTCTTTTTTTTTCCTTCTTTTCTTTATTTCCTTTTTTTTCTGCCTTAATTAACGTTTCCTCTTTGGGTTTCTTTTTCTTTTTACTTTTAAGTGAGTAATAGACATCTCCTATTTTGTTACACTTTTTCTTTTTCTCTTTGTTATCTCTTTTTGTGATGGTTTCAATGAACTCTCTAAATTTACCAATATCTAACTAATGAAACTAATTAATGTGTGTCAGCACAAAAAAGAAAAAAAAAGAAAAAAAAGAGCAAAGTAAAAGACAATTAAATGATTGCAATTAAACTAAGAAGTAAAATAAAAGAACAGTAAAACGAGCAGCAATTGACCATCAGGATACATGGTCACATATATAAAAGAGAAATTAAATGATTGCAATTGGGCAGTACTTTATTTTTCCTTCATGATCGTTGCAATGAGCACCCTGACTACTCATATTTCATTATTGCAATTAAGCAATTCAGCAGTATTTTAATTTCATGATCAAATTTACTGATTTGAGGTGCAAATTTTGAACCCATCTACTCATCATAATTTTTTATGGTTAGCACCAAAAAAGCATAAAACATAAATTTACACCCCACAGCTCATCATATTTCTTTATCAATATTTCATGCTTAACAATAATGTATTTAAAAAACACACAGCAGATTGAGCAATACCATTGGAAATAGAGTTATAAGTCTATGAACACAATACCCAAATAAAAACAAGAATTTCCAAAGAAGAAAACTTGCCGTTCGCTTCCATTGATGCACAGTTTTTGCTTTAGAAATTTATTCAAGAACTGTATCAAAAGACTTATTTAGATACTAACCACTCTTCCACTCCCTAATCTTTGTAATTTGTTTGATAACATAGGAGAAAACAATGTCTATTCTTTTATAAACCCTAAAGGGAAGAGTCATATCCTTTTAAGCGTAAAGTAGGAGAAGCATCTTTTTGGAGATGGAAGAGGGACCAGTCAGTATTTTTAATTTGTCAGACATAGGCATACCCATCACAAGTCCAATGGCCATAGCCCAATACTTAATCCATACACATAATATGAGCTTTTATTCATCAATTTAAATAAAAAGTGTAGTCCAATATTTTACATTCTCCCACTTGAACGTCACTATATAAAACAATCTATTTAGAGAAAATTATTAAATACATATAATGATATTTGCTATGATCAAAATAATATTTTTAAAATAATTTTCAAGATGATAAGCCTATAAATAGCACTTCTTTCAAGTGTGTCTATTAATATGGAATCATAGCAACCTTTATGTCGATTACTTGACATAAGATTTTCTATGGTTACACATAAGCTTTATAACTTCTTAGAGCAGGTTCCCCTAGCTATAGCCTATAAAGGTATTTCTCAAACAAGGTACTAGGAAGTAGGCATGCCAGGTGAAGAAGGTGGCTCCATACTAATCAATTCGTCTTTCGTGGCTTTTTCTTGAATCTCGTGCATTCAAGAATTAGCTGCCAATGGACAGATCTGGTGGTGGACCAAAGCAGAGCTTAGGTCCTCGCCCCAGAGGGGACTATAGTACTAAGATTACACCTTCTTGTGAGATCTTGTGTTCTACCTAGGATACATAAAAATACAAGAAAAGGAGTTTACTTGAGCTTTATGCATAAAGGCTATCATAAGAGAAACCAATAGCAAATTCAACAATAAATGAATAACATTTATTGAGAATTTGCATTCACATAATGGAGTAAAATACAATGATCACAATTAATAACATACAACTCCTATTAACCAAAAACATCAAAAGATTCAGCAACACCTATATTATGAACAAGCTGCTTAAAGCTAATAGGTCTAAGACCCTTAGTCAATGGATTAGCTAACATGTTTTCCATATGGATGTGTTTTAATATCAATTCTCCATCTTTGACCATGTCTCTAACAACAAGATGTTTAATATCTAAATGCTTAGAACCAAATAAACTCTTATTGTTCTTTTTAAAGAACACTTTAGCATTGTTATCGCAAAAAAGTTTCAACTGCCGTGAAATGGAACTCATGACTTTAAGCCTTGTTATAAATTTTTTTAACCAAGTAGCTTGAGTGGAAGCACCATAACAAGCCATAAATTCGGTTTTCATAGTTGAAGTAGTTCTTACAGTTTGTTTGACACTTTTCTGTGATATAGCCCTTCCAGCCATCATAAAAATATAACCGAAAGTAGATCTCAAGTCATTAGAACAATCAGCATAATTTGAATCATTGTAGCCAACTATTTCAAGATTATCAACTTTCTTGTAGAGAACATGAAATCCTCAATTCTCTGTAAGTATCTCATGACTTTCTTTGCTCCTACCTAGTGTTGCCACCCTGGATTAGATGAATACCTTCCAAGAATATTAACAGGAAAGGAAATATCTAGTCTTGTCTCCTTTCAAAATAGGAGCTTTACCAGGTTTATAATCTTGCATATTAAATCTCCTTAGTACTAGATCTATAAAATCTCATTGAGATAGTTCCAACATGCCACGAGATTTGTCTCTATGAATTTCTATACCCAATACAAATGATGCTTCCCTAAGATCTTTCATGTCAAAAGAATTTGAAAATAGCTTCTTAGGTTCATGCAACAAACCCAAATCATTACTTACTAGAAGGATATCATCAACATATAGGATAAGAAAAATGAAATTACTCCTACTGGTTGTAAGATAGATACATTGATCCACCTTATTCTCTACAAAACCAAAAGAAGCCGCAACCTCGTCAAATTTGATATATCATTAGCGAGATTCAATGTCTCTATGAATTTCTATACCCAATATAAATGATGCTTTCCCAAGACCTTTCATGTCAAAAGAATTTGAAAATAGCTTCTTAGGTTCATGCAACAAACCCAAATCATTACTTATTAAAAGGATATCGTCAACATACATGATAAGAAAAATGAACTTACTCCTACTAGTCGAAAGATAGATACGTTGATCCACCTTATTCTCTACAAAACCAAAAGAAGTCGCAACCTTGTCAAATTTGAGATATCATTGGCGAGATACTTGTTTGAGCTCGTAGATTGACTTCTGTTCTGTGTCTTATTACTGTACTAGTTCTCGTTATATTTCCTATTGTTATTGAATTGCTTCCCTATCAGAAAATGCCTATTAACTGTCTTTTCTTGCACAATAGGTACAGGAACTACAACGTCTTTACTCTCAAAAAAAATATTCTTAACACTAGAACAATTACAATCACCAAAATCATATTCTAAAAACTTAGCATTAATAGATTCAATAATTCTTGTCCTACGAGTAGGGCAGTAGAAGCTGAATCCTCTAAAATGCTCAGGATAACCCATGAAATAGCAACGTGTTGTTCTGCAATCTAATTTCTTCTCCAAAGGAATATAAATCTTAACCTCAGTCGAACATCCCTAAACATGAAAATGACTTAAATTGGGTTTCCTTCCAGTCCATAATTGGAAAGGAGTTTTTAAAAATGACTTTGTGGGAACTCTATTCAAAATATAAACAGCTGTCTTAAGTGATTTTCCCTAGAGAGATTGAGGCAAATTGCTTCTAGCCATCATGCTTCTAACCATATCCTTAAGAGTGCAATTATGTCTTTCAGCCATTCCATTTTGTTCAAGTGTACTACACATAGCATATTGGGGAACCATACCCTGCTCTTGACAAAATTTGGCAAAAGGACCTATATTCTGACCAGATTCATCGAATTTCCCATAATCCTCACCTCCGCGCTCAGATCTCACAATTTTAATCGATTTCCCAAGTTGCTTTTCGACTTCAAGTTTGAAAACTTTAAATTTATCAAGTGCTTATGATTTTTCATGGATTAGGTACACATACCCATAGCGAGAAAAGTCATCTATGGAGGTAATAAAATATTTTTGACCACTTAAGGTTGAAGAGTAAGGTCCGCAAATATTAGTGTGAATAGTCTCTAAAAGATCACTGCTATGTGTAGAACCCTTTCTCTTACCCTTAGTCAACTTGCCCGTAATATAGTCGACACAAGTACCAAAACCATTAAAGTTAAAAGAGAGTAAAATAAAATCCTTTATTTAATCTTCTCTCTTTCGAATATGACCCAGACGTTTATGCCACAAAAGAGAAGAACTATTATTAACAACGGGTCGTTTTTTATCAACATTTTCAACATTTAGGGTTGAAAATTTTTTGGATGAGACTAAATTTAAGCAATATAAACCATCACTAAGATATGCATCACCAACAAAAGAGGAGTCATGGAAGACTTTAATAATATTATTACCACAAGTTAGAAAATATCCAAAATTATCAAGTTGAGATATAGAAACTAAATTATTTCTCATAGAAGATACATAAGTAGTATTTTCTAAGCGTAGTACAAATCTATTTTCAAAGCATAATCTAACAACTCCTATATATTCAATGTTGACTCTAACTCCATTGCCCACAAATACATTGACCTCATCATCATTTGGCTTTCTCTTGCTTATAAAGTCCTGCAAAGTGTTAGCTATGTGAATAGATGTTCCCCTATCTAACCACCAAGAATTGAAAGGAACATTTACTAAACTGGACTTAGAAACAACTAAGGAAATAAACTTGCCTTAGGTTTGGTACAGTCTTTCTTCTTATGACTTTCTCTTTACAGTTCCAGCACTTGATTTCTTTTCTTCTTGCAACTTGGGAAAAAAGATTCTTGCAATCCTTACTGGAAGACTTATGTTTCGTGTTATGGTAATTGGTTCTTCTATTGTTTCTAGATCTCTTATTTGATAGGTGTTGACTAATAAGATTCACACTCTCATTATTTTCTCTGTGACTTTTCTCTTCTTTTGTGACACAAATAAAGATAAGTTGATTAATATCCCACTTATCCTTTTGCACATTATAAGTAGTTTTGAGAGAATTAAAATGCGTAGGAAGAGACTTGAGAGCATGATGAACTAAGAAGTCATCCACAATTGTTACCCCAAAATCATTCAACTTAAATGCAACATTCACCAACTTCAGAATATGCTCTTGCATATTACTGTACCGTTGTATTTAGTACTGGTTAGCCTTTCAATAATCTCTCTGATTTCAGTTTTGTCACATTCAAGATATTTTTGCCCAATAGCGTTGAGAAACGTCTTTGCATCTTCTTCATCCTTAATAGCACCTCATACGCTGTCAGACATGGTTTTCTTGCTAATATTCAAGCACAGTCTATTAGCCTTCATCATTTCTTATACTTTGCCTTTTCATCTGTAGTACTTTCAGTAGTAGGCACAGTAGGCTTAGACTTAGTCAAAGCTACATCTAGATCCATTAAACCCACGGCTATTTCGATATTGCACTTCCGTTTCTTATAGTTAGTTCCAGTCAGAGTTTCAATGGAGCTAAGAAAACTATTCATAGTCATACCATTTAATATTACACACATGAATAATATAATAGAACATACCTTTATGGGTTCAAGTACATGAAATATACTTAAATAACATGAAAGTACAACATAGTCATTACATACTCTCCTTTGGGTGAGAATGTAAATATCTCGTTTTATTCTAGAGTAAGTTATACACATACGAAGAAATTAATCACCTTTGGGCAAGATTAACTTCTTTGTGAAATTCACTCCATTAATCAAATCAATCAATTAAATATACAATACCTTTCTTTGGAATGATAATTGTATACAAAATTTTAAAAAACTTGATTACTTTTCTAAAACATTAAGATTATCCTCTAAATTTCAATAAAATTTGACTGCTTTGGCAATCAAAATTTTATTTCAACTTATAAAACTTCTACATATACATATATATGTATATATATGTATATATATGTGCGTGTGTGTGTGTGTTGACACCATAAAATATTGCATGCTCTATCTCAATAATTTTTTTTAATCCATGATATGATGAAAGTCACAAAAATATAATATATAGATTCATGTGACTAAAAGCAATGATCAAATATATGATCTTTATCAAAATAGATAAAATAAAACTTCTTAATGTGTAAAGAAAGCATTGCATGTCTGATTAAAACACCCTTGCGTAGAGATATCTTGCTACAAAATTGATTCTAATATAACGATGCTATACATCCATTAGAATTCTCGGTAATCCGAAGAATAAACGAGATACAAATACCATAATCTCCAGATTTCTATCCTTTGATGAAAGAACGCATGCATCCAGGAAAAATGCCACGTTTTAATATGTGCGTGTAACTCGCAAACTTAAGCTCAGTACCCTTAGCCAGGAAATGGAGTTCAACAATTTTTCATTTCAAAATAATATTAAATTATTTATCCAATATGCATATATCAACTTTTAGAATTTGACTCATGTTCTGACTCTTGATAATGCACTAGCCGAGAATTCGAGGATGAACGTTTTCCTTTTCTTTTTTCTTTTTAACACCATATATAGTTTTGGCCAGAAATTAACACAAGTTCGTATATGCACCAAACTATTAACTGTATCATTCCATCGTTCAAAAAAAAATAATAATAATAAATAAAATAAACATAATTGCGAAGAGTCAAATATCCCAACCTTCATGAATCATCACAATTCTTAAAATGCACCACTTCAGATTGTCAATGTCCCTTTCTTTATTATGTGATAGCATGTGTGATTTATATTTTTATGCCTACATATCTTTATCTGTAACACATAAAAGACACTAACCCATGAAAGATTACTACTCACATAGCCGTTATTTCAAAAGAATATAAAACATGAAGAAACAATTAAGGCTAATACTCAGACACCCCAAATCAGAAAATCACCCAATGACATCAATTCATATGTATAATTTTTAAGATTATACATAAAAACTAGGTTCATAGATTTAAGCATGTAGGCTGTGATACCATATATTAAAATATAATACCATCCATGATAAATCTATGAACACAATACCCAAATATAATCGAGAATTTCCAAAGAAGAAAACTAACTGTTCGCTTCCATTGATACAGAATTTTTGTTTCAAAAACTTATTTGAGAACTGTATCAAAAAACTTATTTAGATACTAACCATTCTTCCTCTCCCTAATCTTTGTAATTTGTCTAATAGGATAGGAGAAAACAGGTCTGTTCTTTTATAAAGCCTAAAGGGGATAATCGTAGCCTTTTAAGCCTAAAGTAGTAGCCGTATCTTTTCAGAGATGGGAGAGGGCACTAGTTAGTATTTTTAATTTGTCAGACATAGACCTACCCATTACAAGTCTAATGATCATAGCCCAATACTTTATTCATGCACATAATATGGGCTTTTATTCATCACCCTTTATAAAAATTGTAGTCCAATATTTTACACTATCTCAACAAAAAGGAAAAAGTCTAGAAAATAAAAGAAGTCTGAAGAAATAAAGATAGGAGATATCTACCACTCATTTAAGAGTAAAAAGAGAAAGAAAAGTAGAGAGGAAAGGTTAATTAAGGAAGAGAAAAAATGAAGTAAAATATAGAAGAAAAGGAAACAAAGAAGAGTGAGAAAAATTAAAGAAGGAGATACATACATATATATATATATATATATATATATTATATAAATAAAAGTCTAGTTGGCATGCCAATCAGCATGCTAAGTAAAGGGTGAAATGGGGTACTCAAAATAGGATGACGACTAGCACCCGCACATGCACACAAACACACACACATATATAAGTTTTACGCAATAAAGCTCAGAGAGGTATGGCACATCAACTTTTATTGAAACAGAATAAGCTAATTTTATACTCTCGTAAGTGGTATGTGTAAGGTTAAAAAGATCATTAACTTCAAATGTATAAATTATGTTATAAGCCCCTAATGTTGTTATTTTTCTCTAACTAAGCGCTTATTACTTTAAAATGTTCATGTTAATTCATAATATTTTATTATATATCCAAATTAGCCCCTAAACAATCACATTAGTATTTATTATATCGGTCCTTTATAATAAACAAAGTTATTCAAATTAATACAAATATAAGTAAAATACTAGAGATTTTTAAACTATTTAAATTAGTCTATAATATATTAAAGACATATTCAAATTAGCCCGTAAACATAGTCAAAGTTTTCACTATTTCAATATATTTATAGTAATTCTTAATATTTCACAATTTATTCGAATTAGTCCCATTATATAATATAATATTATATTATATTATATAGATATTAGAGATATAGTACATTAACAAATGGCGGAATTATGTCATAAGTAATAGTTTTTTTTCCTTGAGTTAGTCCTTGTTATTTTTAAATATTCAAATAAGAAAAATAGTATAAAAATTACTACAAAAAATGAAATGATATTTAGCAATTCTTATGTTTAGTAGTAGTAGTAATAAAATTATACTTCCTCAAAATTTAAGAGGCTTTAGGAGATGTCATATAATCTTTTAATTAATTTTTTTGGTTTGTTTCTATTAAATAGTCTTTAATGCTAATAAATCTACATAATTACTACAAGGCAAAATGGTTGAGTCATGTCATTGAATCATTCAAGTGAACTTAACTGTTATAACTAATTTTTTAATATAATGATGTCATATTCATAGGATATTTCCCCCAAAAAAAAAAAACTAAAAAAGCACAAGAATTAATTTTGTTAGATGCTTAAGAATGATAAAGACCACAAGAAAACCTAAAAACACACAAATAAATCATATCTATAAATATTTTAAAAACTGAAAGACATACAAAAAAATAAGTCCTTGCAAATCACAGGATTTGAAATAACTAGTACATTAATAGATAGTTGTATGAGAAAGAAAGTATATTACAAAGTGTAAGTATATTACAAAGTGTTTGGTTACGCCTGTATTATGTTATGAAATTTATTTCATTTATAAATGAATTATGTAAGAATTTGTATTTCTAAATGAATTTCATTATTTGAAACTATAGAATAGTTTAGGTCAATTCTCTAATTTGTAAATCTAAATTTTATTTGGAATACCCATTGAATTTGAATTAATAGGTATATTTTACTTCAATAGCCTTTAATTATTTACGTGGCATTAATAAGAATCCAGTAATATCTGTAGGAAATTATAATTATAAAAATAGCTGAAAAATCATATCTTGTTTTGGTTAAAAGTGCCCGTTGGAGTCAACTTTTCTTGTTTTTAGTTATAATCATATTAAGGCCATTGAAAAGAGAAATATATGAAGAAGGATAGTATTGTGTTATGTTATAATTTATGAGCATAACTTTGTCTTTTTAATTTTTTGGATTTGGCTTTCACAGAATTACAAGTTTCACCTCTTATGCTAGAATTTGAGTACAATTAGAGCAAATTCAAGATTTGTACATATTATATTTATAAATAAATTTCATATTTTAAACAAATGATATCAAATATAAAAAAAATTAAATTTATACATGAATTCTACAAGATTTTGTGGAATTCATATATACCAAACACATTGTTAGTGAATTATAGAAAAGAGTTGAATTCAACACTAACAAACTATAATTCGAAGTGTAAATTTGAATATGAAACTTTGATTTGCTAGAATATTATTCATCTTATTGACCAATTGATTTTTAAGAAAAAAACCCCAGGATTTTTCATATAGTATCATAGCTCAGGTTATGAGCTAATTATATTTGTTCACATGTGATATCTTTTTATCCATGTGTAATGTTCTAATTTATCCAAGTATAACCCTTCTTTTAGTTATCAAATCAGGTCATACATGAGGGAGAATGTAGAGTATTATTTCTCTTATATAGAAAGTTTATAGAATCCAAGACAACTTAATAAGATGCTAGACTACTTCATGTAAGCCATTCAAAGGAGACTGCTTAACCTATCTAAATTTGTACATCTTAGCCTTAACTTTAAATTCAACGTTACAAATAGCTCTCGTTGTTTGTCCCGCTTCACATTTATTTAGTATCAATAGTAGTTTTCAGCTACTTCATCGTTAAAGTAGTGTGCAGTTGATTCAGAATAAATAATTTTACCCATATTATCTATATTTGATTAACATGTGTTGAATCGTACTGCTATATCGTGATAAATAATTCAATGCTTACTTTATCTAATCCAATAAGCTATTTTAATATCAGTAATAGTCCTGCACTCTTGCTCTGGGCCGGAGGCAAGGGGGATTGACGAAACCCAGGCACCCCAAGCCTGTACAAAATTTTTCATTTATGTTTTTATTTTTTGAAAAATGTGGATGATGTTTCTTAATCAAGTGAAATAATTCTTAATCTAGATATGTAGTGACATTAACTCAATTTTTATCTTCACTTTGCAGTTTAATGAATTAAAAGATTTGAGCTAGATAAAAGAAAAAGGGTTGGAAATGGGCTCGTGATATTAATATCATTATTTTATCTTCAACTAGAACCAATCATTTACACGTTACATTTGTAATATATGTATATTATGATCTTTAACTCTTACAAGACTGTTTAAGGGGCATAATGCACTTAATCATCCCAACTTGACGATTTTATCTAGTATATCAGCTCGACATAGAAATTTGGAAAAAAGAATATGAAAAAGATAGCTTGAAATTCTTTTTCTAGTATAGCAATTGATAGATTGATATAGTGTGTGGTAATTAGAAGCTTATAGTTTTCCTCGTAGTAGTTTTTTTTTTTTTTTCCTTTTACTTTTTGTGTTGAAACAACAACTATAAAATGAGTTCTTTTTCTATTAAAATTATAAAAACAATATTTTCTTTTCTTTTTTGCTTTTTTTTTGGGTTTTTGTTTTGAGCTTGGGTTCAAGCCACATACCATTAGATAGAACGTCTACCAATTGTGAATGAGCAGATCGGGCTTGCTTGGAATGGTAAACAGGCCCTAATTGGAAGTGTCGTGGCGGATGTCAGCAGTTCGAGCCAACTCTTGAACTTTTAGGCTAATTAAAAGCCGAAACAAAGGCAACAGAAAGTAACTGAGAAAGATGGGATTAGTCAACAAACAAAGGAAATTAAGAGACTCCCTTTATTCTATCGATAGGCTGAAAACCAGATATAACTCTAAAGTAAAGCCTTTCACTTCATTGTGAAAGCTCTTCAGCATGGCTTGAGTTCATACATTTTGGCAAAGCTCTCCTAACAAATGCGCTTTTTAGAAACAATTTTCTCACTCAAGTGGAAAATGAAGTTATTACATATAGTAATTTATTTTTACTCTTTGTTTCTAAATGACAAATATAAATGAGTTCTTTTTCTATTAAAATTATTAAAGTAACATTTTAGTCAAATGAAAAATGACTTTATTATAGATAGTTTGATTATACGATTCAAGAAAACTAATTAAATGTCATATTGATAACACAATTGATTAAATTTTATTCTATGAAAGAGAGACGAGCCTAGCATTAATTGGACCAATAATTTCTCTTTAAAAATTTTATATGATTTTTTGATTAATTCTTTTGTTTATAGATATTATTGTAAAACATTTTAATGATGATCTAGGTTATAGAATTGGTTTTTATCTAAACTAGTTAATATCATCAATGTTCTTTCGTTTATAGGTGTTATTGAAAAACTTTTTAATGTTGATCTAGACTTTACAATTGTTTTAATCTAAGATAGTTGATTCCATCAATGTTGTTTATTTAAGCAAGACTAATAAACATAATTACCTAGATGCAACTAATAGTTTGTTGGTATAAATAAACATACACATTTTTTTTGTTAAATAACAATGAATACTTTGCCATCTACTTACAAAAATTGGGAAGTGAAAACTTTATCAGTACAAATAATAATTCAAATAAATTTTAAACAATTAACAAACTACTGAACAAAAGTAGGATGGTAAAACAAGCTTTTATGTTTAGAAATTGAACAGTAACACGACCTCACGTAAGTAAGATGGTAAAACAAGCTTTTATGTTTACAAATTGAACAATAACACAATCTTACACAAGTAGGATGGTAAAACAAGCTTTTATGTTTACAAATTGAACAACTACACGACCTCACGTAACCTCACTACTAGTTTTAGTCAACGTAAATGCCCACCCTAGTGACGTGCACCCATCTTTCCTTCAAATAGATGCTCTTTTTCTTGCCTTTCTCAATGGTCAAAGGTCCCTTTAGCTAGTCTTTCGTGCCTTTCTTAGCCATGTTGATTGAGTAATCGTAAAAGTAGTTGTTCAGCTACTTTTGTTTGCAAAAGTTGGGAGGTTAAAGTTGTATCAGTGCAACTAATAATTCAAATTGTTAGAATATATATGATACATAATATATCTAGCCCGATTTGTCGTATCCTGTACAATCCATAAATTATTGTATTGCTTAATTTATACTTTCCTTAGCTAGGGTTTGTCTTGGTGGCCAAGATAGGTCTTGCCTATATAAATGCTCTTATTTACAGCTTGTAACACAACACATATAAGCAATACATGTAAACAATTCTCGTCCTTATTTTGATTTCATGGCTTTTCGTTTATATTTCAATATGGTATCAGAGCTACCATCCTAATAGCTTATGCCATTATTATTATCCACTAAAATCATACTATTGAGCTGCAGAAATCAAGAATTTTTTTTCCCAAAAACTATTATGTTCTTTTTTGTAATAGCATTGTTCTATTTTTTATTGTTTTGACAAATTTTTGACCATGAAAAGTTGCACACGCCTCACCATCAAATAGTACTCATCAAGACAGTTTCGATGATATAAAATTTGTCAAAATCGGAGTTATGACGAGCCCGTACGCATCGGTCAAAGTTGCACCTATTTTTTGTTGACTTTTCCTATTTTGCGCATAGCCAAACAGGCCTTGCCACCTTATCACCAAGGTATGGCCACATCATCGCCCTGGGCGGCGCCACGTCATCAATTTAAATGACTAGGTGCCATGTTACTTGACACGTGTCGATACGTCACCCTACTCTGCCCCATTCATCATTTACATTTTGTTTGTAATTTTTAATTTATGTCCTTTTCCCAAAAAATTAAAAAATAAAAAAAAATCAACCATACCCTTCCTAGGTTTTTTGACATTCTGAGTTCGTTTTTACGATATATTTTGGAAATTCTAACTCCATATAGCTGTTTTCCTCTTATCTTTGCATTTTCTTAGGGTTCCTATAGAGATTTCACAATCAATTTGTATTATTTTGTTTGGTACAAACTATATACCATGGGTTCAAGTAATGTTTAGCTTTCTTAAAGGCCAAAAATTGTTGAGAATTATAAGCGGAGACATTAAAGAAGCTCTACAAAAGAATGCGAAATGGGTGACAAGTGTGTTGAGTAGCTTGAAGATTGGGATAGTAAGAATTATCAAATCATTATGTGGTTTAGAAATATCTCTCTTTCCTCTACTAGTCTGCAATTTGGGCATTTTGACAGTGCTAAATCAGTTTTTACTTTTCTCAAAAAGAGGCATACCGTAGTAGATGGGGCTTACTAGTATCAACTTGTTACAACTTTGCACTTAATGCGTCAAGAACTTGGGACATCAATTAATTAGTTGTTATCACAAATGTACTCTATTTGGGGTCAGCTCACAGCATCTGAACCTACTTGGAAATGTGATGGAAATGTGAAAATACTTGCTACTTGGCAAGACCGCGAGTGCCTTGTTCAATTTCTTATGGTGCTTCATGATGATTTTGAGTCTGTTCGTGCATCACTACTTCATTACTGTCTCTTTCCCACACTTGAACACGCAATTTAGGAACTTATATCAGAAGAAATCTGCCTCTAGTCTAGAAAGAATCGATTACAAAATTGGTGTTTGCAACTTCTAATTCTGTTCCCAAGCGGTGTACAAATTCTCAGAAAAAGTGCAAGTACTGTCATACTTTTAGACATGCTCTTCTAAATTGTCTTTCAAGAACATGGCTTGTCTGTGAAAAGACTAGTCCTGGTTATTATAATTTAGATTGCCTGGCAATCCAAATAGAAACTCTTAGAACAATCAGTCCAAGGGTTGATCCTCCAAAGCCTCACATTCTGCAGCTGCTACAACTGAAGAACATGCTGCAACCACCTTTGAGACTTCTTCCATACCTATTGCCCTCTTTGATCTTTAGGATATTCTTAGACAGGTTCTCCAGTTTAATCCTTTCTCTTTTATTACTGTCTAGACTACTTCTGGTAAGTCCACTTGGTTTCTTAATTTTGCGTGTTCAAATCATATACTTATGGTCATAATTTAACTAAACTTGGTCCTACATCCTATACCCTTTTCCATCTCTACTATTGATGGTATACCCATGCTTGTTAGTCACATTGGCATATTGCTACTCCCCATGCTTACTTTTCCCATAAATACTACGTTCTGAAGCTTACCTTGAGTCGTGTCTCTATGGGTCAACTCTGTGATCTTGGGTTGGTAATTGTCTTCGTAAATTCTGATTGCCATGTGTAGGATCCACAGTAAAATAGACCCTTGGAAGCGGTCGCAAGGTGGGATGATTGTTCAAGCTTGTCCATCTTCATCTTCTACCTCATCTCCACATTGCTGCCTCTTCTATTTCCACTTCTTCTGCCTCTTTTACATCCCAATTATGACATTCTTAATTAGGTCATAATTTTGTTGGGAAACTTCGTATTCTAGACTTTAAAGGGTTGATAGGGAACATATCTATCGAGTATTTTGATTGTATGTCTTGTCAACTTGGAAAACAGTCTTCTTTGCGATTCAATAAAAGTGAAAGTCTAGTTTCTGCTTGTTTTGGTTTAGTCCTTACTGACATTTGGGGACTGGCACCCACATATACTATTAGGGGGTCATGATATTATGTTATTTTTGTTGATGATATCTCTCAGTTTACTTGGATATATCTCATGCATAAACGTTCTGATCTGCCTCATATTTACTCAGAATTCAGAAACATGATCGTTACTCAGTTGTTTAGAAGGACTAAAACCTTTCGCACTGACAATGCCACTGAGTATGAAGAGTCTTGTTTTCTTGCTTTCTTACACCGATATGCATCATTATCCATCCATTATGTCCCTACACCTCTTAACAAAATGGGCGGGCTGAATGAAAACATAAACATATTCTAGATGTCACTCGCACATTTCTCATCTCTGCCTCTTGTCCCGAGTGCTTTTGGAGATAAACTACTGTTACAGCTGTCTATATCATAAATAGGTTACCTTCTACCGCTATAGACATCCCTACTCCTTATGAACGTCTTATGTGGTCATCTACCTATTGATGATCATCTTCAGGTTTTTGGTTGTACTTGTTTTGTTCTACTTCCTCCTCATGAACATAGCAAACTCGAGCCTCGAACTTGATTATGTTATTTCTTAAGGTATGGCATAGAACATAAAGAATATGCTACTGGGATCCTCTTTCTGGTCATATCTAGATTTCACACAATGTGATATTTTGGGAAAGTAAGATATTTGCCCCTGTGTCCCCCTTCACCTCTACTCCCACTACCTCGTCCCTGTTATTCACTGATCTTTCCATTCCCCTATTCCCTACTGATGATAATGACATAGGCATCTCTGCTGATAGTCCACCTACTCCTGCTACAGTTGTTCCGATACGTCTACACCAGTTAACGGGTCTACACATGGCCGAGTCTTTATCATCTTCTGCCCCACTTGAGTCATCTAAACAGGTTGCTCCTTCTAAGTCGTCTGAAGATGTTGTTCATTACTCTACACGAGTAAGGTCATTACCCTGTCATTTCCTTGATTCTTACTACTTTTCCACTGTTCACTTTTTACATGAACCTTAGACTTACAAGGCAACTAGTTCTGACCCTTGTTGATAACAGGCTATGAATGATGAATTGTAGACTTTGGAAGATATGCACACCTGGGACTTGGTTAATCTCTCTCTTGGAAAAAATGCTATAGGTTGCAAGTGGTGTACAAAATTAAAACTCATGCTAATGGTTCTGTAGAGAGGTATAAAGCTTGATTGGTTGCTAAAGGGTTTATTCAATAATATGGGATTGATTATGAAGAGACATTTACTCTTGTTGCTCATCTTATTTCAGTTCATAGACTTATTGTTGTTGTAGCTATTCATTAGTGGTTCTTATTTCAAATGGTTGTCAAAATTGTCTTTCTTAATGGTGATTTTACTGAAGAGGTATTTATGAAATCTTCTCCTGTTATCCACATCCTTCCCATAAGATATGCAAACACCGTCGTTCTCTTTATGGTCTCAAGCAGGCTTCTCGTGCTTCGTTCTCTAAATTCAGTTAAGTTATTTCTAATTTTGGATTTGTGGCTAGCGATCATGACTCCGCACTCTTTATTCGGCAATCATCTTCTGGCATCATTCTTTTGTTGTTATATGTGGATTATATGATTATCACCAGGGATGATGTAAATGGTCATTCTGAGGTGAAGCAGTTTCTTCATCAGCATTTTGAGATGAATGACCTTGTTCCTCTCAATTATTTTCTTGTTCTTGAAGTCTCATCTGATAGCACAAGATACTATCTTACCCAGGCCAAGTACTCATTTGATTTAGTTTCTCGTGCCAGTCTCATTGACAGCAAGACTGCTGCTACCTCACTAGATAACTCTGTGCGCTTCACTTCCATGGATGGTACTCGTTTCCCAGATGCTATTCTGTACTGTTAGTTGGTACGTAGTCTCATATATCTTATAGTTACTCGGGCTGATATTGCTTATGTTGTTTATCTGGTAAGTCAGTTTATGTTTGTCCCCTGTTCTTCGTATTCGCTAGTATATCAAGAGTGCTTTATTTCATGGCTTGTACTTTTCTACACAATCTTTCCCAGTTCTTTGGGGGTTATTTTGGTGCCGATTGGGCTACTAATCCTATAGATCAATGTTTGACTATCTGTTATTGCTTCCTATTAGATAACTCTCTCATCTCGTAGATTAGCAAAAAGTAGACTGCTGTAGCCCGTTTGAGTATTGAGGCTGAGCATCGGGCTCTTGTTGATGCTGCTTAGGAAGTTACTTAGGTTTCATGGCTTCTTACTAACATGGGCACCCCTCAGCTACATGCTACTATTCTTCACTGTGATAATCCGAGTGCTATTCAAATGGCACAAAATGATATCTTCTATGAATGTACTCGACATATTAAATGTGATTGTCACTTCATCCAATAACATGTGCTCCATGGTACTACCCACCTTATTTTTACACCATCTACTGAACAACTGGTCGATCTGTTCACTAGAGCTCATCCATCTGGGCAGCTAGTTGACCTCACGTCCAAACTCAAGTTGGTGTCTTTTGCTCCATCTTGAGTTTGAAGGAGGGTGTTAGAATATATATGATATAGAATATATTTAGCGCGATTTGTTGTATCCTATATAATCCATAAATTATTGTATTGCCTAATTTGTACTTTCGTTAGTTAGGGATTGTCTTGGTGGCCAAGACAAGTCTTGCCTATATAAACGCTCTTATGTACAACATATAAATAATTCTCTTGTCTCTATTTTTATTTTATGACTTCTCATTTCTTTTTTGACAAAAATAAAATTTAAACCATCAAACAGATTGCTGAACAAAAGTAGGATGGTAACACAAGTTCAATGCTTACACAATATCCACTAAACTTGAACAGTTACACAAGCTCGCTTAACCTCACTACTAGTTTTAGTCGACGTGAATGCCCTCCTTAGTGGCCTGTACCCACCCTGCTTTCGACAAGACACTCTTGTTCTTGCCCTTCATAGCGGTCAAAGGTTCCTTTGGCTAGTCTTTTCTGCTCATGCCTTTCTCAGCAATCAAAGTTTCATTCGGCAAGCAGCTTTTGTTCATGCCTTCTCTGCAGTCAAAGGTTACTTCGGCAAGCCGCTTTTACTCATGCCCTTCTCATTGGTGAAAGGTGACAAAGGTCTTGGGCGCCACAAGTGCTGCACAAGTAACAACATACTTTAGGGGTGTCACTTGCAGTTTAAAAAAAAAAAATCACTTGTAGGGAAAAAAAATGTTTGGTTATTTTTATATAAAATAGACTTTTATTAAATGAAATAATGTCTAGTTTTATATTTGAAAATAGCGATTAGTTGTTTAAATTACTAAAAAGCATTATAAAACGTAAAATAATGGGCATTATAAATCACAATAATAGGCTAGGGCTACTTTAGTTTACATGTTAATTGCCTAAAGATTGGATTATTGGTCTAATATTGTGTACGATGACGTGTATTAAATTAATCAAGCAAGGAATAGGATATAAATTTGGTAATTAGCCATAAGGTCAAAAATCCACTCTTATTTTCTATCATAGGAGAAAATAAAAAATAAGAAAAGATCTAATTCTAACTGTTTAGGGACCCAAACTTGCTCAATGCTCCTTCACTAACACAAAAAGTCCTTTTTTTTCCCTTTCCATACGCATTATCATTATTAATTGAAATAAATTAAGTTTTATTTTACTAGAATGCACCTCATCGTTATAAATAAGAACACGTCTTGTGGAACCCAAGGAACATGGTGACTATTTTCTCCACTGTAGGGCAGTTTGATCTAGTATTTTTTTAATCTAAGTTCCAACCGTTATAATATATACGTAAGTAATGTATGAATTTCTACTAATGCCAATGGCTTTCTGGTTAATTAAAATTTCTAAAGATTGGTAGCAGTCTAAAATGCTGCACTGTTACCGAGCAACTTCTTCTTTGCTTGTTACTCTTAGGGTTTAATTGCAGGTTATAGTTCTCAACTTCGTCAGAGTGGCTTGAATTGGTATCAATTTAGATACAACAAAATTATTATTCGTATTTCTAGATAGATCATACTTCTAAAAGTTGAAAATAAGCATAAATTCGAAGATCATCAAATAAGGGAACCTTCAAACTTGTGCGTGACATAATTTGTTTCCCTTGCTTCATATAGAGGAATTAAATATACAAATTTTTAGTATAGAAATTAAACAGATCATTGTGTGAGATTATAATTAAGTAGAGATTGCAATAACTATTGTTTATACTATAAAATCCACCTCTTTTACGAACCCAAAAGTGGCCAAAACTTTGGAAAGTCCAAAACCAGTATTACAAATTTTGTTTTGTTTCTATCATCAAATTCTCCTATCCAAATATTAAATGGCTTTTAAATTTCCCTTGTCCTTTTTGCCTTTACCAGAAAGAAATTTTCTTTTACTTTACTTAATTATTTACTGCAAAACCTTAACAAAGCAAAGGGTCAGTCATAGTCAGGCCAATTTAAGAATCTAGTCTGGGAAAGAAAATAAACCGGGATTAGTCCCTGCCAATTAGAACCAATTTGGCATTCAGTTCGAAATTTAATTTTGTAAAAAAGTATTTTTAAAATGGACTTTTAACCAAATGGACTTTAGGTGGAAACAAAAACATATTTGGTCATTTTTATATGAAATGAATTTTTACCAAATGAGTTGGCATTTGATTTTACATTTGAAAATAACTATTCATTGCCCAAAATACTAAAAAGGACATATTGAACTAACATTGTTTGTTTTCTATAATATAATATTTTATTCATATTTCTATTTGTTTGAAAAAACTCTCTGAAAAATTGTAGTTATAATTCAAAATATTAATAAAAATAAAAATATTTTAGTAAAAATACAACTAAAAGTCATTGCAATCTGATAAGAAGATAAGAACAGCAAAAAGTAGAGATAAGAAAAAGAGGGGTAGTCATTGGCATGATGAAAATTAGACAGGATATTTTGTCCAAAAAATATCTTCGAAGACAGCTGTCAAAATGGCAAATGAAGATGTTAAAAATTTTAGGGCCTTTTTGGAAGTTTTCTTGTTTTATTGTTTCATAGAATAATTTTTCAAAATAGTTTTTAAAATAGTTCTTAGAAACAAAAGGATATTGTTTGGATAGAAGATAAATTTATTTTCTTATCCTAGAATTAAAAAGACCATTACATCCTTTTGTTCATTATATTTGATTTTTCCGCTCTAAACATATATCTATATATACATCTTCATATGTGTATGTAGATGCATATGTATACACCCTTATATACATACATATATATATGTGTATGTGTGTGTGTATGTGTATGTGTCTGTGTGTATGTGTTAGAAGAAAGAGGTTGGAGTAGGTATAGGTTGAGGTGAGGGGTGGACAGGGGCGAGGTAGTGTGGTGGGGGTGAGGTAGGGTTTGGGAGTGGGAGTGAAGTTTGGCGGAAAGAAAAAAATTAAATAATGAAATTGCCCTTTTGCGAACAAAATGTAAAAAAATACATAAAAACAATAAAAATGTGTTTCCAATTTTTTGTTCTCAAAAATACTTTTCTGCGAATAGTTTCCAAAATAATTTTAAGAAACAACTCCTTTCAAATAAGTTTTTATATTTTTTTTCGTTTTAAATAAAAACTGTTTTTGAGTACACTTGCAAACAGGTTCTTAACTTTTCCGTTTAATCCCAAACCTCATTTGGCTTTTAATAAAAAACTAACCTTTAGAATATAAAATCAAATACCCTAATAAGTCCAAAATAAGCATTGCATCCATGATAATTTGTACTTGATTTTGGAATAAGATGCTTCCTAATTGATGCTATTTTGTGTTTTCTGACATGTTTACGCTTGGAGAAGGAGTGGGAAGCAATACATATGGATTCAAAAGGCTTTTGGACATGTTTTGAGTTGTCAAATAGACGACGTTTTCTTAAGCGTGCCTACATAAGGTCTTTTGCAGGGTTGACCAAAATTAACTGAAAATAAGAGAGATTTTGTAGCCTTTTTGGGAAGGAAATTTGACCAACGACATATTTTAATTCTAGAAGGATGACTTTTATTTTGATAAGATTCTATTAAGGGATATTTATTTTTTAGAGTCTATTCCCTTAATAGTCTTTGTACCATTGACTTTGTCGCATTTTAGTCGCTTGACTTTCAAAATAAACACTTTAGTCCCTAGACTAATGACTTTATCGCATTTTAGTCATTTGACTTTTAAAATGAACCTTTTAGTCCCTGGACGTTGACAAACATTGTTAGTCCTTAAAAAGGAATTTATTTTAGAGGTTCAAGGATTAATGATTCTCATTTATCAAGTCCATTGATTAAAAGATCTATTTTGAAAATCAAGGAACTAAAATACAATAAAGTTAATAATTCAGAAATTAAAAGGTTCATTTTAAAAATAAAGGGACTAAAATACAATCGAGTCAATAGTCTAAGGACTATTAAGGGAATAAACCCTATCTTTTATTTTAGATTACTCATTAAAGAGTTTCTTAATCTAAAGGAACTCCTAGGATTAGATTCTTCTCCTTTATATTCTCCAGGGAACTATGTAGGATTGATTCAGCTTTCATTCCTTTTTTTAGCAGACATGTTTTCTCTCTACGCGTCTACTTCATGTCTATGGAATGCTGAATTTCGTTCTGCCCAAGGGTTAATCAAGTTTATGGTTCTTTAATACCGTGAAATCTAATCAATTCTCTCCTTTGCCTTTTATTTTGATATTTATGTGTTTTTTATTCAAGAATTAATATTATATTGTGATTTTCAATTACTAGGTAGTAGGTAGTCAATTAGAAGAATTAGATATTTATCTAATTGATCTAAAATAGTGGTGACCGAGTTTTCTGTGAAAACACATGATCTAACTAAACAATTTCGGCCAAAAAGTTGACTTTTAGAATCAGGTCCTTCTATAGCTCTCTACTACTACCTTTAGATAGACCCTGCAACCATTTCCAAGGGGTTAGATCGTCTAGTAGATAAGACGATAATTGAAAAAAATCGTACAGGATTTTAAATCATTATCAACACTAAAAGGAAGGATTAAATTGTTAGGTTGTGTCGACTATAATTGATTTATCAAAGTAAGTGAAAGTCATTCTTGTATCTAGGATTGGAATTGTAGACCAAAACAAGGATTATACCTAAGGCAAGGCTTTAGATTTATTGATTTTCCCTTTTAGTTGATTTTCCAATCTTTTCTTGATTTTCTTTTGTGAAATTACAATTTGTTTTACGGTTAGTTTAATTTTTATTAAACTTGTCAAATTTAAGCACCTGTGCTTAAGGGTCTAGTGTGTTGTCTGGATTTGTTCTATTTCAAATTTTAGCATCAAACCCCCCTCTCGCTTGTAACTTGCTTAATTGATTTACTTATCATAGTAAGTATTTTCCAATTCCAACCACTTGCACAAATAATTTTGTGAGGTAAAAGTTAGGGAATATTTTTTGTAGTTTCGATGCCCATAACACCTTTTTTTCTATCTAAACGGACTTTTAAGGTCTAAAATCAATTTGGCACTCTAAAATGAAAAATTAAAGTTTTACCTTTGTCAAAAAGAAATAAAGTTTAGAAGGTGCTATAGTATGATCACTGCAAGATTTAAGCCAGTAAGTACATAACTTTTTTTTTTTAGTTGTTATGCTTGTTGTAGATGTAGAAGAATGAAATGAAACTTCCATTTTAGTTACATTTTTAAACGTAACATAATATTTGTTAATTTTCAACCTTAGCAATGCTTTGGAAATTTTATATTTAATTTTTTTAAGATAGCAAGAAAATTATTACGCTTAAAAATGCAACTAATATAAATGTAAACAATACATTTATTACACCTCAAGTGTAACAAAGTTCGAATTTCGCTAATTCCATGCCTAAATTGATTATATTTCCAAGTGTAACAAACATTAATTATAACATAGTAATTGGAAACTCTTGTGGTATGGAATTCATTTCATTTGTTAATGAATTCCACAAGAAATTGTATTTTCAAATGAATTTTATCATTTGTAAATCTAAATTGTGTTTGGGACATATGTGAAATTAGAATTAATATATACATTTTACTTATACGGGATTATATAAAAAATGATAATGTTGTATTATGTTAATGATTAAAAGAATATTTTGTTTTCATAAAATTTCTTGTGAACTTACTTTTCGTGGGATTGCATATTCCACTTTTTAGGCTATAATTTGAGTATGACTAGAGTAAATCTAAGACTTGCAAATCTTGAAATTTTAAATGAATTCCATATTTTAATAAGGTGTTGTCTGACATAAAAAAATTGAAGTCACAAATGAATTTCACAAAATTTTGTGACATTCATTTGTTCTGAATAGTCTGTCAAGTGGCGTAAGCTTGGGAATGGAATGCATTTGGAATGAAATGGGTTTAGGAATGAGTGTACCACAATTTGTATGTTTTAGGGATGGCAATAAGAATGGCTATAGTGATTCCAAGCGCACAACTAATAAGTAGTATATTAGGAAAATATTAGAAATAATTTATATAAAATGACAGGAGTACCCTTGTTTCATTATGTCCATGTTAATGGTAGTATAATAATAATAATAACAACAATAACAACAACAGTAGCAGCAGCAGCAACAACAACAACAACAATAATTAAATTACTAAAGTATAATAATAAATTACTAAAATACAAGTAATACTACTAATAAAAAATTACTAAATACTAATATTTTACGTTGGATATTAATAGATACTAATAACCTTAATTAGAAAAAATAATAACAATAAAAATAGTACTATCATTGATTTTTTTTTTCTCTTGCATTTTTAGTATCGCTATAAGACTTGACCATTAGAATGTTAGACGGTGTCGTACTTCACATCAAGCATCTTACTTTTATAAAACTTACCATTTTGCTTCATACCTTCTGCATGACTAAGCTAATTTATCAATAGTACACGTTAAAATTAGTCGGGCTAATTCTTATTCAGTTGTTCTAATAATCAAAATTTCTATTTGATGATATAATTATTTCAATATAAGATAGACTTATCAATTTAACACCAAGGCTAACTGAAAAGTAAACAATTCCCTACACTGAAGAAATAGATTTTCAATTAAATTCATATTCTATTTCAATGAAATAAACATAAAATTAAATGCTAAAACTAAAAAGATAAGCTTTGTTTCCTAAGGAAACAAAATTAATCGTTTGTTTTGATATAAGTTTTGCAAATCAAGTGAAGATGATGTATATAAAAGGTTAGTATTGTAATATTATTTTAGGTGGTTGAAAGGTTAGGTTTGTGTAAATGGAAAAAAAAATTCATTCATATTCATATGTACATGGAAAATAGTCATTTTCATGGATGTCATCAGGAATAGGCATTCCTATATACATGGGAATAGGATTCCCTATTCCCAATTTCGTTGCCTCATACCAATAGTAGAAGTTATATTAAATTTACGAATCCTATTCTATTCCAACTCCATTATTTCATATCGATCACCACCTAAATGTAACAAACATTGATTACGCTTTCAGATACAACATCAATTTTTAATGTAATTAAAAAATTCTTTATGCTTGGATCAAATATAACTAGTTAATTTTATTACACTTTAAAATATTTTTAAGAGCCATAATATTTATAATTACTGACTCAGATCTTTTGTAGTGATCGCCTGATGGGCTTTACCTGGGGCGGCTCAACTTGTGCAAACTCTTTATCCGTGCACTCGTGCTCCGATTTTGCTTTAGGAGGAGGTATCAGAGCGTGCATCGTCTTCATATAAAGCAACCTGACTCGTGAAATTCACGGTCACGGGGGCTAGAAATATATATAAAAGAAAATGAGAACCTCAAACTGCTGATTAAAGTATATAGGTTTCTCCTCTTTTTATCTTTAATTATGTTCGGCTTTTCGTAATTCTATAATTTCTTTAGCTTTTCTTCCTTTATTTTCCTTGGCTTTTCCTCGCTCTGATCTGCTTTTTCCTTTGATTAATTTCACTAAAGATTCAGGCGGGGCCTTTGGCTTTTTACTGAAGTCCAAAGTGAGAATAGAAAGTTTACGACCAACAAAAAAGGGAAAAACTGAAAAGAAGAGTGAGAATGGCCTGAGCACATGCATGTTGTATTCTAAATTGGCACTCTCCAAATTCTTGTGGGAACCTAACTCCACTAGAAAACTGCATGCAGACAAGAGTGACGAAAGATTTATGCCACTAACTAGCACTACATCTGTGTCGTTCCTTCAGAAGATGATGCTGCAAAAGGGCTTTTCTACCATTAAGCTGAACCTTGATATTTTTTTTAACTTATATACCATCTTAAGCACCAATAGAAGAATTTGAACTCATAAGTTGATGCTGTCTTGATCTCCTCATAAGCCCCCATATAACCTGAAAGCTGGTTTTCTCAATTCAATTGAAATGCTGTTGCTCCAACCAACGCCAGAACCCGGTTTGATCATCGATCCCACAGAACATATTGCTAAAGACAGAACATACTGCTTAAGCTTTCTTCTTTAGCTGTGTGGTCCATCTTCTGGTACTGAAGCTGGTCTGTTCTTAATGTGGTCTGGAAAAGTTATGCCACCCCAGTTGGCCTAATCGAAGGCGGAAACAGCGATGATGATCTGCTTTTAGTGTGTGTAGTAGTAGGGAAAGGGCTGTCAGTTGCTAGTGCCCTTGAGATATCCAGCTTGACATCTGAGCTTTTTTCACTTGGGTTGCCGCAAGATCTTTCTGTTTCCTTGTTGAGATCGATGGATTCTGTTGACTTCCTATTGTTTAACGCCATTATCTGCAAAACCGATTGGATTAATTATCGTATCGACTTGAAACTTTTGGTGTCATAATTTCGCAATAATTGATTGGCCAGGATGACTAAGCCAAACTAATCATTATTGAAATAGACTTTAATTTCTCCTTCATAGAGTTTACCAGATAGTCTACGCCTAAACAATGATTGAGATCAATTAAGCAAAAATTGAACAACAAACATATGAAAAGTTTTTTCATGAAAACCATGCAGGCGTGCACCCGACAATTGCTTCAGACTTCTTACTGTTCATAAATCATAAGCAAAAGGGAAAACTTTCAGCCATAAAGTCCTAGGAGGACCCATCTCTAGCTTTGAGTTTTCTCCAAAATTACATTTTTAAACAAGATGATAATTATGTCCTGTAGTAATTAGATGATTTGAGTTATAGACCTGAAAGCATTAAGAATTCAACAGGATTCCCTTCTTTATTCGCCTGATTCTACAAGGAAGCGTCTGTTGAGTTCTTAAAATCATAATTTTTTTTTTAATTTGAATAACAATAGATTCCTTTTTATGCTGTTCAAAGAAACTCCAGTCCTTTATTTTTTTCGTGGTGACATTTCTAAAAATAAACTTCATTGATAGATTGCGGACGTCCGTTTGTTTCTTGATGGTATCTATCAGTACTTTCCAATTCTTGAGATAGCTCTTAATTTTCTTGGACATACCTCTGCTTGAAGTTTCTAATTTTGAGCTTAGAGGGCATCATTTTCTACTTTAATAACTTCGAATAGTTAAAAAGTGGAAGAGGCTATTTTGAATATAGAGAGAATATAAATAACTTTATTATCTCTTTTAACTTGGGTACCTATAACTGAAAGCTTTCATCCCTATATATAGGCTATTATAGAAATTCAAAACTACTTAGGATTTGGTTAAACCAATCTTTTACATAATAAAATAGCTAATAAATCAATCCTAATTTAACTAAGAAAATAACCAATAAACTAATTCTGCTATAATTAGGACTCCTCAACATATCCAAATTATAAATAAAGTTTATTTACTAACATCCCCCTTAAACTTGATTTGATTCTCGTTACTCCAAGCAAAGCTCTTAACTAAATGAACATGTCACTCTTGAGGGGCTCTGTTAAAATGTCGGCAATCTAATTTTGAGACTTCGCGTACTCTATCTTCACTTCCTTCCTTGTGACATATTCTCCAACTTTTACGCCATTGTCTTTTTGAACTCTCACCATAGTCAATGCCATCTCTTTGACTATAGCCTTTTGCAACCCACCTTGCCTTGTACCTTAGCACTTTATCTTTTGCATTTCTCTTTATTTTATAAACCAGCTTTACTCCAATGACTTTATGCCCTATGGGTAAAGTTCCAAGCTCTCAAGTATTACTCTTCTTGATCTCTTGATCTCTTCATCCATAACTCCTCTCGACCTTTCGCTCTTATCAGCATCCTCAAATGTTACTAGCTCACAATCAGCATGGAGACAAAAGAGATTTAGATCTTCATTTAAATTTCTAGTTACTTCGTAAATCTCACTCAAACTTCTAAAGCGAGGAGCTCTTTCTTCAGGACTCGAACTTGTTGCAAAGGAATTTCTTTGATCTATAGCTAGAGATGGAGTTGGAGTAGGAGTTGGAACTGTACTTGATGTTAGAGTAGGAATTGAAGAGATAAAATCCCTATTTGCTTCTACTTCTTGCTCTTGTAAAAATAAAAATTTATCTTCTTTTTGCTCATTAGTGCCCCAATCCTATTGTGCTTCTTCATCAAATTGAACATCTCTACTAATAATAATCCCTCCACTAATAGGATTGTAGAGCTTGTAACTTTTGGAACGTTTTTCATAGACAATAAAAACAAGTTTTTGGCTTTTGTCATCAAGTTTGGATCGAACTTGATCAGGGACATGAGCATAGGCTATGCATTCAAAAACTCGTAAATGCTTGATTCCAGGCTTCTTTTTATACTAGGCTTCCAATGGTGTCTTGTTAGAAAGACTCTTTGTAGCACAACGATTCAAAAGATACACAACATAATCAACAGCTTCAGCCCAAAATTCTTTCGACATTCCTTTGGTCTTCAACATGCTCCGTATCATCTCAAGAATCACTCTATTTTTTCTCTCAACAACTCCATTCTATTGAGATGATCGAGGAACTGCCAAAGGACTCCAAATACCATGATCTTCACCAAACTTTTCAAATTCTTTTGATATAAATTCTCTTTCTCTATCAGATCTCATAGCTTTTATCTTGTGGCCACTTTCCTTTTCAACAAGGGCTTTAAATACCTTGAACTCCTCAAAAGCTTCTGATTTTTCTTTTAGGAAATAAGCCCAAGTTTTAGGCTATAATCATCAATGAAAAGAATAAAGTACTTATTTTTACCATAAGAACTTGGATCTATAGTCCCATAAATATCAGTATGGATAAGTTCAAGTGGCATTTTCGCTCTGGATATAGCCTCCTGTGGAAAACATTTCCTAACCTATTTCCCAAGAAGACACCTTCACAGATTTGCTCCGAATGATTGATGAGAGGCAATCCATTCACCATATTGTTTTTTGAAATCAAAGACAAATTTTCAAAATTTATGTGCCCAAATCTCAAATACCAAAGCCAAAAAGTTTCTTTTACACAAGCTTTAAAACATTTTGCTGTATCATTTTGAATCGTGCAAACAATCTATTTCTTGTCATTGGCACTTTTATTATCAAAACATTATTTTCGTCTGTTATTGCACAATGTTTATCTTCCAATAAAATTTTGTAATTTTTCTCAAACAGTTGGCCAAGACTCAAAATGTTACCTTTTAATTTTGGCATATAATATACTTCAGAAATAAGACGATGCCTTTCATCTTTCAAACGGATTAGAATCTTACCTTTTCTTTCCACAAATATCTTAGAGCCATCTCCAAATGTTAAATTGCCCTTGATAGTTTCATCGAGCTCTACAAATATACTCCTTTTTCCACTCATGTCACTGCTAGTTGCTGTATTAAGATACCATGAAGTCTCTGCTCCATTAGGTTCATCTTGATGAGCCATCAACAAGGTTATCTCCTCTTCTCCTTGTTTCTCTACATAATTTGCTTTCTTAGTCACAACTTTTGAATTTTTTCTTGAATTTTTTCTGCATTCATAAGAATAATGCCTAAATTTCTGACAATTGTAATATTGAATTGATAATCTATCATACTTTCTTGAATTGTTGCCTCTTCCACGCCCAAGTCATTGTGTATTGTTCTCTTCTTGATTAGATTGATTAAATCCTCCTCTTCCACCATATCGTCGGCCTCTTTATCTACAACCACATCCATGTCCTATTTGGCCTCCATTATTAGTGGAGTTTTCTTCTTTCTTCAAATTAAAATTGCTTTAAAGAACCTTTTCTAGGACTCCCTTATCCTTCTTTTTATATCTTCCTTCATAGGCTTGTAATGAACTCATGAGTTCATCAATGGACGTGGGATCTAAATCCTTTGATTCTTCAATGGCTACAATAATATATTCATATTTTGGATGCAAAAAACAAAGGATTTTTTCTACTATATGAAAATCTTTCAAATCTTCTCCATATCTTTTTAATTGATTGGAAACTACCAATACTCTCAAAATATAATCCGATATAGATTCAATATCATTCATATGACGAGATTCGAAGTTACCTCTTAAAGTTTGAAGAAGAACCATTTTCACCTTGTGTATCATTTTTCTACAATCTCCCGAGCATCTTGAGAGCCAAGCAGGGCTTTTAGACGAATTGACCAATTATCACAATTATCCTTTGTCACGCAACAGAATTCAAAAGGAAGCATCCCATTAGCCATTATACTTACCTAGCTCTGATACCAATTTGTTAGAAAGTGGAAGAGATTATTTTAAATATAGAGAGAATATATAAAACTTTATTATCTCTTCTAACTTAGACATTTACAATTGAAAGCTCCCACCATATAGATAGGCTATTCTAGAAATCCAAAACTAAATAGGATTTAGTTGAACCAATCTTTTACATAATAAAACAACTAATTAATCAATCCTAATTTGACTAAAAAAATAACCAATAAACTAATCCTACTATAATTAGGACTCCTAGAGATATCCAAATCCTAAATCAATTTTATTTACTAAAATAAACTGTCTGTTGAACGCATCGTGATTTTTCTCCAATTGCTTAGCCTTCCACTTCGCCCTACTGTTCTGAAACCATATAGCAATCTGCCTGGGCTGCAAACCAAGTGTTCTAGCCAATTGTGTTTTCATCTCGAGCACAAGCTTGTTACCCAACTCAAAATTCTTCTCACTTGCTCCATGTTGAGCCTCCTCTTCTTGTATCCCATTTATGGTCTATCATTAAATGAGTTATCTTTATCATACATTTCTTCACATACATACACCCCTAATAATCACATAGATCTCTTCCTTAGCAATGAAGCTGATATGGGTATACCCCCCATACTAATAGGAGAACGACATATGGCGAGTAAGAGGCATGTGAATGTGCCGGAGGACCCTCGCTGCAGGGGTCCGCCCCTTGAGCATCCTAAGTAGTGCCTCGGCAAATCTTGGGAGGAAGGTCTGCCCCTTTGAAGGCCTTAACAACTCATAGGCGGATCTCTGGTAAATAGGTTCGCCACCCTGCTTCTTCAAGCGTGCCTATAGGCTGTGGGTAAGCCCTCTTCGAAAGTTCAACGTGTCACGCAAGTTAAGAGAGCTCATCTTCAAGCGATGTATGAATAAACAAAGGAAAAAACCCCATGCTCACGTGCACGCTAGCCGGTAAAGGGAAGTATACCCTCTTATTAAAGGCACATCTAGGCCGAGTTCTCTAGCGAGTGCAAGGCTTCTTTCCTAAAGCAGCTGCATATGCTATGTCAACAACCAATATTGATCCAATTAGCATCCTACTTGGGGTAAACCTCGAGTCTCGGGCGTCATAACCTATAAATACTTGGCCATATTTCCAGCAAAGTAAGTAATTAATGACGAGAATTCTCTCTAAATATCTTGTCCATGTTCATAGCACCTTCGATCATATCTTCACAAATTCATGAATCTTAATAATTGACTTGACTGTTGGAGGCACAATGGGGGGAAGGCCCCGCTCCTTCTTTGTCTTGCAAGGAAATGCGTACGCGTCTATTGAGAAGGCACAAGGGGGCTTAACTATTCGTCAACTTGGGACAAAGGAGGCTTACGCGTCCAACACGCGGGCAGAGGTTGACCCTTGGCTTACGCGTCCATCTTTATCCCGCTCATCCAACGTACACGGTCATCTGAACTACCACTAACATGGGGGGATTTATACCTGTATCAACATAGTCATAAATGTTCAATAGTCGTCTATCCCAAATATGTCATGGTATTTTAAAATCGATAAATATATATCCATGCCTCGATGAACAATTATATATATAGAAAGATAGAGAAGGGAAGAACCACGGAATGTTAGATAATGTTAGCAAGTTTTGAACCAAGCCTTATGGTGTCCAAAGCTTTAAAAGTCCTTCTGCTGCCACCAAACCAAATCTAGTTGCTGTGTATTTGTCTGTTTGTGATTTTATTAGTTTCTGCAATTGATAGCAATCAAATTAAAAAAAAACATTTTAATTACCTGAAGGCAAAAAGGTTCGAACTTACACCTATGAAGCCCATCAAATTTCAAGTCTGCCTCCTTAACCACTCAGTTAAATCAACTTGTTGGTTTTAACTGTGTTTAATTTTTCCCTTGTTTCTGCAACTAATGTTCATTTAAAAAAAAATTGAAGACACAAGATTCGAACCCATAACTTTTTCGGACCAAAGCCTTAACCTAGTGCCTTATACCAACTCGGCCATTTTGAGCTTCAGTTTTAATTGTGTTTTTTTCTTTATTACAACTATATCTACTAACATAATAACTTTTAAATAAGAAAAGCTGAAGGCAAGAGTCGAACCTACGTCTTGCTGGTGGAACAAAATTCTAAGGTAGGTGAATTACCACACTGTCAGAGCCTTATTATGTTTAGATCTTTGCTTGCTTGTGTAAATACGTCAAAGTAGTGATAAGGTGTAATTAAAATTGATGCCATTAAGGAGTCTCAAACCCGCACCAACCAAAAGTGGTGCAAACTTTAAGGCCAAGTGTCTTACCACTACACTAGAATCCTATTTTGTTTAATATTCTGGCTGCGTAATATATTATGAGAGATAGAATATAATTAATTAAAAGTAATTTTTGTAACTAAAAAGGATTGAACTCGCAACCTTTTGCTTATAAAGCAAACACTCTACCACCAAGTTATAAAGGTAGTTTAGTATTTTTGTTTGGTATGTATTTGAGTACTAAATTTATAAATAAATAGTAAAAAAAATAAAAAGGGATTTGCTAGCAGAAAAAATTTTAACTTTAGCCATTCTTAAGCTATAAGTTTTTTCATTCGTTCCTTAACCACTAAGCTAGCGACCTATGTTTGCTATGATTATTTCATAGCCAATATTTTTTGAGTTGCAATAAAATTGGTTGCCTTTGCAACAATTTGTTTGAAATTTTTGTTTATTTTATTTTATTTTTATTTATTTTATTATTGGTCTCTAAATTTAAAGAGAATAAATATTTTATTTATTTTGGAATTTTATTTTTCTTTCTAGATTGTTCCTATATGTCATTTGACTATTATATAATGTTGATTAAATTATTTTTGAGGAATGCAATTTTAAATTGCTCACTGAGATATATTATATAAAAGTGTTTTATATTGTGTGATCAAGTACATACATAGCCTTTTGTGATTATATTAAGCATTAATTTTTCCGAATGAGTCGATAGCCTGAATTTAAGTTGGCAAATTCACCAAATTGATTTGCTCAATTAAATTTGTGGTTTTTCTCGTTTTATTTGGGAAACTGCCATGGTAAAGTGCGCAATGCTCTCTAAAGGAGATCATTATATGGCTTTAGCCCGATAGCATAAGCATAAAGTATCGATCAACATTACAATATTATTAAGGAGCTCAATTGCCAAAGGTTGTTGTTTTTTCTTTCAATAGGGTGATCTTATGTATTACTTTATGTTAAAGAACACCTATTTACATGTCAAATTATCTGCCTAGAGATGGATATGACGACGACATGCTTGGACTCTTTTGTTTATAATGCTTATCTTTGTTATAAGGCATGTATGCATAATGTTTATTGATAATGCATTCTTTTTCATGGATAGTTTCCTTTGCTTTGAACAATGCTGTTACTATCTTTAAGGCCTTGAACGAACAAATTTTAAGAAATGGAAAGTAGACATTGAGTTCTATTTGGTGTAGCTGATCTCGACTTAGCCCTACGTTCTGATGCACCAGATGATTTAACACAGGAAAGTAGTGATGAGGAGAAGAAATATTATCAGCAGTGGGAAAGATCTAAGCATCTTGCTTTGATGACTATGAAAAGGACCATAGCTGAACATTTAAAGAGTGGTCTGCCTAAAACTGAAAATGCAAAAAAAAAAAATTTAACTATTGTAGGAGAGAGATACGAAGTATTTAATAATGCTAAGACTCGAGACCTAATGAGAGAGCTTATAGGAATAAATTATGAGAAAAAAGGTGGGATCAGAGATTAAATTCTAAAAATGGTTCATATTCAAACAAAACTGCAATCCTGCAAAATCTCCATTCCATATTCCTTCATAATCCACCATGCCCTTAACTCTTTGCCTCCTGAGTTTTCCTACATAAAGACTGCCTACAATACCCAAAAGGAATCCTGGACCATTAATGACTTGATTACCCATTGTGTTGTCAAGGAAAACAAAATTAAGAGTGAAAACCATGGGGTAGCATTGCTTGTTTCCAAACCTGAACCCCACTTTGATAAGGTCAGTACCTCAAAGTTTAAGGGTAATACTCATAAGAAAGTTTAGGGTTTTAAAAGGGGTGGTAAAGGTCAGAAACAAAGCCAAAAGCACAGTGTAGAAGGTCCTAGATTTGCGTTTTAATAAGTTTGATCAAACCTATTACTTTTGTAAGAGAAAAGGTCAGAAGAAAGCTCAATGCACTAAATACATAATTTGCTTAGATAAAAATAAAGCAGAAGAAGGTAATTCAGTAGCCTATATTTGTTTATAATCCAACTTTGTTGATTTACCATCAAATACTTGGTGGATTGACAGTTGTGCGACGGTTTATGTTGCTATTTCTTTGCAGGGGTTCGAAAAAAAATAGAGGCCAAGCAAATTAGAGTTCAAGATCAAAGTTGGGAATAATGTTGCCATTAAAGTAGAATACATAGGGACCGTTAGTCTATGTTTGAGCACTAGTTTTGAACTTGTTTTAGAAAATGTTTTCTATGTACCGTCTTTTAGGCAGAACTTGATTTCTATTTCTATTTTAGACAAGATTGGTTATGGTTTTAACTTTTGCAATAACAAAGTACAATTGTTTTTTAATTCCAGAATTGTTTGTGAATGTGTTCTATCAGATGGTTTATGCCAACTATGCTTGTTCCCAGAAAGTTTTCATGACTCTTTTCATACAAAAAATTTTGCCTCAAAACGTAGTTTAATTAAAGAAACTTCTTCTTTTCTATGGCATAAAAGGTTAAGTCATATTTCTAAGGAAATAGTTGAAAGACTAATTAAAAATGACATCTTACCTTTTATAAATTTTGGTGATCTTGAAACTTGCATTGGGTGCATTAGAGGTAAGATTACTAAAACTAAAAAGAAATATGCTATCCGTATTTCTAACCTTTTAGAAGTAATACACAAAGATATTAGTGGACATTATTTTGTTAAATTGTGAGGCAACAAATATTTTGTTACATTTATTTATGACTTTTCTCGTTATAGATACCTCTATCTAATTAAAGAGAAATCTAAAGCTATTAACAAATTCAAAATTTTTAAGACAGAGGTAGAAGAACAACTTGAAAAAGTTATTAAAATTGTTAGATTTGACCGATGAGGTGAGTCCTATGGTAGGCATGGGGTCTCCGGACAACATATAGGGTCGTTTGCCAAATACTTATAGGATCGTGGAATTGTTGCCCATACATCATGCTTGGTAGCCCTGAAAAAAATAGTGTAGCCACAAGGCGAAATCGCACTCTTAAGGATATAATAATGAGCATAATGAGTGTTACTAACCTGCTAGAGTATCTTTAGGGTAAAGTCGTTAAAACAGCTTGTTATATCCTTAACAGTGTTCCCAGTAAGTCCGTTCGTAAAACTCCTTTTGAACTTGGGTAGGGAGAAAACCTAGTTTGAACTATTTACAAGTTTAGAGTTGTCTTGCTGAGGTGAGGATTTACAATCCAAATGAACAAGCCACTAATCTTAAGACTACTCGTTGTTATTTCATTGGGTATCTAGCTTTCTCTAAAGGATATAGGTTCTATTCTTCTACACTTGGTACTAAAATTATTGAATCTCAAACTGCCAAATTCTTGGAATTAGATGTTGGCAATGTTGTATGCTCTTAGCCTGCTATTGAAAGTAATGATAGAGAAACTATCTCATTTTCACTACCAACAGATAGGCAAGCTAATACTTTCACTCATACTAAGAGACAAGACATTAATGGCCAGCATGTAGAAGATGAAGGTGTTATAGCCAATGAGAATCCACAACTTCCACAACTTGAAAGCTCTCAGCTTGATGAGCTTAATGAGAAATAATATTTGAGGAGGTTTGCTAGAGAAAGGAGACCTTCCACCTCTGATGACTATCTTATTTACCTTGGTGATGGAGCTTATGATCTTGAAAGTGTAGTTAACCCAGTTATATTTGGTGAGGCTATTAATGGGGATCAATCTGAGATGTAGATAGATGCTATGAAAGAGGAAATGCAGTCCACAATGTATAATGAAGTTTGGGAACTTGTTGATCTTTCTAAAGGCCATAAGCCTATTAGTGGCAAATGGGTCTTCGAGACCAAGAGAGATCATTTAGGAAAGATTAAGAGGTTCAAGGCGAGATTAGTTGCAAAAAGCTTTACCTAGAGAGAAGGGATAGATTATAATGAAATTTTTTCACCTATTTCTACAAAAGATTCTTTTAGGGTCATAATGGCTCTTGTGACACATTTTGATTTAGAATTGCATCAAATGGATATAAAACAGCTTTTCTCAATGAGGATTTATATGAAGAAGTCTATATGAAACTGCCTGAAGGGTTTACTGTTGCTAGTAAAGAGACATGGTATGTAAACTTAGAAAATCAATTTATGGTTTGAAACAGGCCTCAAGGCAGTGGTATTTGAAATTTCATGAAAAGGTAATTTCTTATGGTTTTGAGGAAAATAAAGTTGATCAATGTACATACCTCAAAACCAGTGAGAGTAAATTTATCTTTGTGATATTGTACATTGATGATATTCTGTTAGCAACAAATGACTTGAGTATGCTCCATGAGACTAAGTAACATTTGTCTAAGACTTTTGATATGAAAGATCTTGGAGAGGCTTCTTTTGTCCTTGGTGTTCAGATTTGTCGAGATAAGTCTAGTGGGATTTTGGGTCTTTCACAAAAGACTTACATGGATCAAGTTCTCAAGCGATTTAATATGAAGAATTGTAAGTCGGGAGATGTCCTTATTATAAAACGTGATCAGCTCAGCTTGAAGCAATGTCCTCAAAATGATGTAGAGAGAAATTCTATGAAAGATGTGCCATATGCTAGTGCTGTTGGGAGCTTAATGTATGCTCAAGTATGCACTAAACTTGATATTACTTTTGCCGTAGGAGTTCTTGGTTGATATCAGATAAATCCTAGTAAGGAACATTGGGTTGCTGCAAAGAAAGTAATGAGATACCTACAGAAGACCAAGAATTATATGCTTGTTTATCGTAAAGTAGATCGTTTGGAGTTGATTGGATATTCTGACTCTGACTATGCTAGTTGTTTAGAAGATTGAAAATCTACTTTTGGGTACATATTCATGCTAGTCAGAGGGGCTGTGTCTTGAAAGAGTGCTAAGCAAAAACTTACTGCCTCTTTGACTGTGTAGGCAGAGTTTGTGGCTTGTTATGAAGCCTCATCCCATGCTATGTGGATCAAGAACATGATATCTGGTTTGAAAATTATAAATTCTATTACTAGATCTATTAAGATCTATTATGATAATAGAGCTGCTATTTTGTTCTCAAAGAATAGTAAAAGTACTAAAGCTTGCAAACGTATATATATATCAAGTTCTTGGTAGTCAGAGATTTTGTCAAAAATGGTGATATTCTTATAGAGTAGATTGCTACTGATGACATGTTAGCTGACCCTTTGACTAAAGGTTTTAGACTTATAGTCTTTATGAAACATGTTGAAAATTGGGCATTTTACAGTCTTTTGATGCTATTGTCTAGTGGGAGTTTTATGTTATCGTGTACTGCTGGATATTCCCATTATTTTTGTTTTGCTTTGCACTTTGGTGCATTGATATAATAGCATGTTGTTTTATGACATAATTTGATATTCTGAAATTGTTCATATTTATATTTTGTTATGGATCTTATGTTTGATGTCCATTGCCATAAGATTCCTTATTGAGTTTAATATCTCTATAAGGACAACATTTTGGTTGGAGATATGTATTCTTACCTCTAGCATGTTGATCTCCACTTTGTGAGGTTAAGAATAATCTTTCTTCTGGCCCATTGAATGTCATTTTGTGAGGATATGTGTTCTTTCCTCTAGCATGTTGAACGCTATTTTGTGAGGACAAGAACAATAGATTTCTCTTACTTTGAATGTTGATTTTAGAGAAATTATATCGAGGACTGACAAAGAAATAACACATTTTGATCACATATTAGTGTTAGTTTCTTGCTGCACTATCGTTTGTTTGGTCTATGACAATAGAGTTGGATGACATTTGTGACCATGGAAAGTCTGGTATTATTATGGAACACTATGACTGTCATGATTCGATGTTTGACAATCTTGTTGCTTCGGATTTATGTTCGAGGTATAATCTTGTGAATCAGTTTGTTTTTTTAAAAAAAAATTGTGGCCATATTTTGTTTCATATTCAGCCTAATAAATACTTTTCTTTAAAGTTTTTGACAATAAATAAAACAATTAACGTTGCCCAAGTAGGAGACTGTTGAAATATTTCTCTTTAAGGTGGGATACCGTTAATTTTTTTGATTTTATAAAATAGGCTGAGTGTCTGTTTCACAAGATTGAGCTTTGTGATCATATTGGTTTTAGCCCACCTCATAATTCAATATAATTCTTTTATGCGTAAGCCTAATATTCTGGTAAATTCTATTATGGACAAGACTATCAGAATTTATTATAAATAAGGCTAGATTCTCTCTTCTACTCTTAATCCTAGCAGTTGCTCTCATAAGCATCTGTTAATATTAAGTAGAGCAAGGAAAGGAAGATCTACGCCTAAACTGGGTGACAGTTATTTCTTCAACAATTTTTAATAATAATGACTTAAACAAGTATGCACTTCCACTATTGATTATATCTTTAAATTTTATATTATAAGTTCATATATATGTTTATTTGCGCTTACATGGAAGTCTTGAAATGAGCTAAGGGAAGAATGGGGAGAGCGAGGTGCGGAGTTGATTATGATCATTTTCATGAGGATTTTGTATCATGAAAATGGCGGGGAAGACAGCCATTTCGTTTAAAGTCATAACCTAGAATGAATGTGTCTCTAAGAAACTTCGATTTCTCATCTCTATTACTGGCATAATTGAATATTAGATATACAGAAAGCTGAGAGCAATATAGAGAAAAACTGTGTGCTACTAAATATTGAAAGAGCCTATAATATATATAATCTCCATGCCCAATGTGTTTTTCTTAGGTATCATCAAAGAGAGAAATATAATGTAGTCAGTCGGAAGGAGATGCATTCCATTGAATTGTGATGAATAGCTTATATACCTTATCAGTTTCAAGAAAACACTTTTCTTTTATGTTCTGCTGTTTGGAGAGAGAGAGAGGGTGAGAGAGATGAATCTCATTCATTGTGCAATATAATGTAGGATTTTATATTTGTTTTACTTTGTTACCACTAATATTCATAAAGAAAATTCGAGCTAGTAATAATATGTTCATAATTTGGTACTGTTAAGCTTATATCGACAGTTGTCCCAAATAGGCTGATTCCCTGGTAAAGGGGAGAAAATGGGTTCTTATTATATGATTTAAAAATGAGCAGTGGGTGAGTTGAAGATTAAGCTATATATTGCTTGTAATAATTTATTAGTATATAGTTTACTTAGATTCTTTGTCACACTGACAGCTTCTTCAGAGATGCGAATGAAGTCGCTTAAGAAAGGGTCTTGCATGTGTTACATGTGTACTTTGTCGTTCTAGTTTGCCAATAAAAGATTACTTCTTTAAGAGCCTTGAACTGTGTGATAAAATAACAATCTTTATAGTTAATATTTTGGATAGAATTCCGAATATATTTAACATAATTCTATATAAAATTAAATATTATTCGACGAGAAGAATAATTACCTAGGGAAAAGGAGAAATGAGATGGCGGTTTAAGAGAGTAGTTCAAATGATTAAAATTATTTTTTCTAATATTGATAACTTGAATTTTTTTCTTTTTACCCTACTCTCACCCCTAACCCAACTCCTGAATTTACATGGAATTTGATTCTTTTTATCCTACTCTCACCCTAACCCAACCCCTGAATTTACATGAAATTTGAATCTAAGTCCTTACTTTTGTGATATATAATTTTAATACACTTGAGCTCTCTAATTCTGACTGATGATTTGAATTTGAATTTAACGAAGGATTGAAGTTTAGTGTGAGATGGAGGGTTAAGCGAGGAAAAAGAAAAAGGAGAAATGAGGTGACTTCAATTTAGGGATTTGTGTATTTTGTGTGAGATATAGAAAAGAAAGAAGTGGAGCAGGAATCTAGAAATGGGTCATAAGGGGACCATAGAACTGCCATCTAGCCTTCCAACATATTGTGTGCGGTAGGGCTTAACCCTTTCCCATCCATTATGTCATCTCAGAAGAATTTATATAGAGATCAGCATCATCTGTAGCTGTTGCATGCTCAAGAGTCTCTAATTTGAAAAAAAGAAGCCTACGTAAAGTCTCTTCTTTCATAAACCCTAATAAGCTGGTCTTCTTTTTATCTTTGTGCCCCCATTGTGTGTCCATGCCTATCCCACGGCTCCTCTCTCCATGTACTGCCACGGGCGCCCTCTCTCATCAGCGACTTAATTTTCTCATTTTTCCGGTCTCCGGATTCTAGATATTCACCCTTCATCTCCTTCTTCAAATTTGAACCAGTTGGATCTGATCTCTATTACCATTCAAGCAAAAGTAGCTATTCAGTGTTGAGGAACGGGATGTCATCTCAAAATCTCCTCGGTTATATATGACAGAATATTTATAAATTGACATATTCAGAAATTTACTTTAATGAGCAATGGAGCATATAATTTAATTCTCACATTAACCTGTCTATCTATCTATACATGTGAGACCGTATTTTATTAGACGCCTCGTGGCTAATTGGTTTTTTATTGCACTATTGAAAATGGCAAAGATCAGATCACCATTTATTGCGCATGCAGTTTAGGATATTTATCTTAACTTGTGACATTTTTAAGACCAATAATTGTGTTTTTTGTATGATAAAAAATTTTATGCAATTTGTTGTTTTATATGTTTGATTTTTAGATGTTAGTTTGAGAAACACATCTCAAATTATGATGTTTTTTTTTAAAAAAAAAAATATGTAATTGGTTTATTGATATTGGTAAAATTCATTTTTAATAAGTTTGATTTTATTTATATAATTAATTATGGTCTTGAGTTAAATATTCTAAATTTTACATTCATGCAATTGATATGTTTAGAAAATACGTAGTTTGAAGCTTATTGAAACACTTCTATAATATATAAAAGTATAATTTAATTTTGTTAAAATTATAGATTATGCAATGTTTTTTTTCTTGAAAAAATGTTCGTTATTTTAAAAATAAAAATCTATAGATTCCATGTTAAATCATGTGATTTCTCGATATACAACAAATCGATTTGCATTGTTTGGTAGAGTCTTTTAATAGATTCCCAAGAGGAAAAGAATGCACGCTATGTTAGGAAGTTAATCATGCAAGCAAAACGTTATAGAGCTCATTCAATTGTTCAAATAATAATTTTGGTTTAAAATAATAATAATTTCGTAACTTCTGATAAATTTTTTTTTTTGTGATAAAAGAGGAGTAGTTTTTTGATAAAATTCTTTGTACTATTAGGATGAAGATTGTTAGTGGTAGAAAATTTGTTCATACTGAAACAAATATTATCTTTATGAATAGGTGGAGACTAGGTGATATTTTAGCTTGATAAGTTTGTTGATTCGTAGCTCTGCAATTAAAAAAAAAAGGTTTGTAATGAGATTTGCTATGTTTCTTAGCAAGAAAAAAATTCAAAATATATGTTAAACCAATCTCCACTTTTCAGCAATTTTGTTATATGTCTTTCTATTTTAACGGAAGTGTACAGAGTGTAATTTAATATTTATGTTTTAAATTATTTTATTGATATGAATTAATTTAATTTATCTCACATATCAATGTATTGGTTACAAATGTTTATAATTTTTGTTTCTACATGAATATATTTATTTGTATCCTCACTCGCGAAAATGCATAGGGGCTTGAGTAGTCTATATATATATATAGTGCTTGTGTCCTTTTTAATTAATGTCACGTGTGTTCTTTTACTTTTAAAAACGATTTGGAGTTCATTTCTTCTATTAACATAATATCATTTCCTAATTTGCTCCTTTGTCAGTGCTCACAAATGATGAACCGTATCCATTTAGATGGTTCATGTTTTTCTTTCTAAAATTATTTGATTTTGTAAAAATATATAAACACGGATTTTGTTAAAAACTTACTAACACAAATCATCCTTATCTTTGGCCCAAATACTAATCTTACCCTTTATTTTTTAGTTGTGACATTTTAGTTTTTTATGTAGAAAATTTATAACATTGTTAGTCCTTTTTCCTTATGCCGTTAAAATTGCTTGTCAAATCTCAGTCCTAAAATGCGCATCACGTGCCATTCACTTGAGATTTAATGAGCAATTTTAATGTTATAAGTGAAAAGGACAAATGGTGTCGCAAGTTGTATACATAAAAGACTAAAATGTCACAACTAAAAGATAAAAGGACAAGCTTGTTATTTGAGCCAAAGATAAGGGACATTTTTTGTTATTTACCCTTATATATATGCGTGTATATATAAGAAATACCCATTTTTCATTTGTATCATACAGCTATTGTAGTAACTTCTTCTTTTTTTTTTTTTGTTGGGGGGGGGGGGGTAAAGACAAATTATTATTTATATAGTTATGAAACGAACCCGTAAGTCAATAGGTTGCGATTTCGAACGTAACAACATTTTTGAGTTCGATCATCTTTGTGCCCTGTAACTTTGTAAAATTTAGCGACTCGTACGCCATCATTTGTACTGTCATTTTAATTGGATAGTTGGCATAGATAAAAGTTTTAACTTGGGGAAAGAGAATAAAATTGAAATGAAGTTGACTAGAACCATCACCTAAAAATGTAAGCTAGATAAAGAACCTGGCTTATAATGCAAGGTACCTTAATATAGTTTCTAATACCCTTTAAGAGAAATTTGTCATGCCATGAGGTTACCCAACAGTTTAATTGGGTGTTAGGTTTGGTTTTTTTTTTTTTTCCCTCTCTCTCTCTCGTCAAATCTGCTTAAAGTCCAATTTAAACTAATAAAAATGTTTGTTTTGGTAAAAAAGTTATTTTTTAAGTGGTTTTAAACAAAAAATAAACACTCCCACTTCGTTTGTTATAGCTTTAAACATTTTAAAAAAAGCAAGTTTGACTAAATCATTTACTATCTTATCCTTACCTTTTCATCTTTATTATCAAAATATTTTTCCTTTTTTATATTATACTTATCATTTTAAATTTTATTGTCATATCCTTAACAGTTATTTTAAGGGTAGAATACACCACAAGCTCCTGTAGTTCATCAAAGGTATGCCCAACTCTCCTGTGGTCTAAAAAGTCTATCATAACTCTCTTATGATCCATAAAAATGCATCAAATCCCCTACTGTTAAAAAATCTGTTATCTTTAACTTGATTATTCAAAATTACCCAAACTAACCTTTTCTATTTTAGAAAAGATATGTTGCTAAAAAAATTTGAACCCTTAACATCAAACTAAAATAACAAATATTTTAACCAACTAGGTTATAAATAATGTATGTTTTAGCCTAATTTTAGATTTATTTCTATTAAAATGTATAATAGTGTACTGATGTGTTCTTTATGTAAAATATTTTAGCAAGATTTCTAAATAAAGATCAACCTCAAATTAATTTGAGTATTTGAACAAAAAGAAATTAGTTTGTACCTTGCACAATTTAAAGTTAATTTTTAATTTGAATATCTTGAAATTAAATATGGGGCCAGGGAATATGTGATGGTGGATATATTATTATAAATCTGACATCAAAATGCATGTGCTCGGCCATGGCAGTCTTAATTTCTATACGATGATGATATCCAATGGTCAGTAAGCTAATGCTTAACGACTGAAGTCCTAATTTTGGGTTAGTGTAACCAACTGAGAAAGAAAAAGGGTCTTGGCGTCTGAATTAATCTGAACTATTAATTGGTCGCATTCGAAGAATTCATTCTGAATAGGATTATATTGGACCCATTTCAAAGCCGACTTGGGAGTCTGACATTGCCCAGAAAACAACATTTTTACCCTTTTGAAGCATGTTTTGAGAAATCTTTGGAATTTAAATGATTTTAGCGAGGTGAGAACAATTTAAAGTTAGTCTAAAAGCAGTTTGCAAGCCTAATCATGAGTTTTGAAAAGCCTCGAACCTTTTTCAAGTAAAATGTGCAATCAAAGAGTGCTTCAACACATATTTTTTAAAAGCTCGTGAAGAGTTTATGAAACAATATGCAAAGAAATGATAAAGAGGAGCTATAATTAGCTAATCTAAGATATACACAAATAGAGCACACAATCCAATACCCCTTATGTCGCCTCGTTTCCTCCTTATGCCTTCACTTCTTCTTTTATGAATACATTCTTGAACTCTTCTCTTCTTAGATAGTCATGCCATGCTTTTTGTAAACTTCTTTGGTCAAAGCACACTTCCAATTTCCAAGAGCTCAAGCACCTATCTTAAAGCTATGCAAAACAAGCTCACGAAGTGTTTAGCATTCAATTTGAACATATTCATAATTTGCATCATCAAAACAACATAAAAAGTGATATTAAGCCAACAACAGGGTATGATTTTTCTAACTTTTTCCTGAAAAGCTTACTCCATAAGAATGACCTTTCCAACTTCAATTTATTGTGCCAAACTAAATAATCGGAATCAAAAGATGGAAAGACTATTCTTTTTTAGACGATTCTAACATACCAAATGACCCCTCAGATAATCCGGCTTGGCTCCATGAGTTCATGCCAGTCAATTCCCTTATTACTTTTTCTGATTTTGACTTAATTATTTTTCTGATGTAATTATTTTGTTTTAGAAAAAAGGAGAAAGAAAAAGTAAAAGGAATAGGTGGGTTGGTTAAGACATATGGAGGAATGATATCATCATAGAGGTGTCATTTTGTTGGACTGATAGGTGATGGATTATATGTTAATAGTCACTTCTATATTTTTTCCCCTTAAATAAAAAATTATGATGACAACTTTTGGCAAAAATTTCTAACCCTTTATCCTATAAAAAAAATGACACATGTTTAAGCATCACATTGCATTGATTGAAGAGACTCAACTCAAAATCTTCATTGGAATCTCAAATAGTTCATTGAGAGTTATAAGCTCCCTCCCAAAAACTAAAAAGGCGATTATTTGACATCCCAAAGCATAGGGGTTATCTTTGTATCAATCTAATTGATGTTAGTTTGAGCAAATTAGGACCATCCATTTTTAAGGATCAACCTTGATCATTGATTTTTTACATTTTTCGTTTGCAAAATTTGAATAAGTTTTGCCTAAACCGACCAAAATACCCTCAAGTCTTAAAAAATTATATGTACTTCATAATGACATTATTACCCTTCTACATTTATTTTTATTGTTTTCATTTTTTTTTCCACGAACTGAGTTGTTCATACTCAAGGTCCCAAACCTTGTTATTCTCTATCGCCTAACTTTACTGATGTTCATCGTCTTTCTCCCTTATGCTACTATATTCATTTTATCCTTTCATTTTCTCTTCTTAACTCAACCAACCTAGATTTGAAATATATATATATCTCTCATCGACATCACCCTTAAAGGGTAAAGTCGTCGGTCATATAGCCATTGACACCCTCTTAAAGGCATATCATTGTTATCGTCAACACCAATAGTGGTGACGACGGTGGCAGCAAAAGGAGGCGGCAAGTAGTGGTAGGCGTGTGAGTTGCAAGAAGAGGGTACATTTGATGAGGTTCAAGTGCAAGTGTGGTAGTACCCAGAGAAGCGTGACGGTATGTTTGACTTCAAGAGTCAAGGGAAGGTAGAGACTGCTAAGCTAATCCTGTGGTGATGGCAGATAGAATGGGAAATTTTGAATAACTTTTTTTTTTAATTGTTGGTTTTTTCATGAATATTTCGACAAAGAACTTGTTCTCTCATCATAATAAATAAATTATTTTTCTTCCAATTTATTAGTCCACTTGTGTTTGTTGCATAGAGTAACACTTGAACTTTAGCAAAGTGATTGATACACTGCTGTCCGGGTAAAATGTTTACTAATTGTTTTTTTTGAAAATTGTTCCCCATCACCTCATTCAATTAAAAAAAAAAAGGCAAAGGGTAAATTTGGTATAGTATTTCTGGCCCCCCCCCCCCCTCAAATACAAGCGAGATTAAGGGTGTATTAAGGCAGATTTTTTTCCCCCCAATACCCATAATGAACACAACAAGCATATTATGTGTGGACCCCGTGAACTAATGTCAATCTTATCTGATTGAAGTATTTTTCCAAAGTATAAAGCTTGTACGTAATTATTCAAGGTAAGGGGACAAAGTGAGCATTTCACAAAACGGAAGCTTTCTAGTAATTGACACAGCTAGAGCCCCCTATGAGCTTTAAGATGGTGGCCGGGATAAGGACATAAAGGAGGATCATAAGAACTTATAATTATAATTTGTTTTTTCCCTAATAATAGCGAGAAATTCCTGATCATGGTCTAGCATTAATCATCCTGCAATAAGGGATTATTTGGAACTGTTTTCAAAAATAGCTTTTTTAAAACAAAAAAAAGCACAAAAACTTGATTGGAAGCAATTGTTTTCAAAATTGTATTTTAAAATTGTTTCCAAAAAGTGTTTTTAAAAACAAAAAACAAAAAACATTCTTTTGTTATTTTTATGTGTTTTTAACATATTGTTCCCCAAAGGACAATTTCATTATTTAATTATTTCATTCCCCCCAACCTACCTCCACGCTCTCCATCCCCTCACCTCACCCCCATCCTACCCACCCCTACTCTCACCCTCGGCCTCACCCCAACCCATGCCTACAACCTCTTTCTTTAAAGCACACACACAATATATGTATAGATATATGTTTATTAGAGGGAAAAATGAAGTATAAAGGAAAAAAAAAGGGTGTAATGGCCTTTCTAATGCAAGATAGAAAAAATAAATTTATCTTCCATCGAAACAGACTTTCTGTACTTTTGTTTCTAAAAACTATTTTTAAAAACTATCCTATAAAACTATTTTACAAAACAAAAAAACAAAAACACTTCCAAACAGGCCTATATAATTCCCGTTGTGTAGTTATTACTAGTCCGAACGTTTATGCTTCATGTTAGTGAAGAATAATCAGACTATATTTTTGATGCAACGATACGAGTAATTATTTGACCACTTATATAATGTTACCTTCACATTAAAGTCAGTTTTCATTATATCGCTTTTGAACTTGATATGAATCATTAAGTTAAACCCTTTATACACATATACATATATATACACTTTAAGCCAGTTAAACAACTAATTTCACGATGATTGGTGAGCATAGTGTAGCTTTTAACTCCCTACTGATTGTTTTTCAGAGTTTAAGGTTGCGTTTAGTTTGTCTGTTTTCTGTTTTTGTTTTCCAATTTTCATTTTCTGTTTTCATTTCTTGAAAACAGTTTTCATTTTCTCTTTTCTAAAATTTAGAGAATACATTTGGTTAACAAAAGCGAAAACTATTTTGTAGAAAATTATGAAAATGCATTTGGTTAAATGAAAACTGAAAAATGAAAACAAAAAATAAAATCTAAAATTTTATAAAGAAGTTTCATAAACCATAATACGGTAAAAGAGTTCAAAAAAGGCAAATATATTTCACATCACACATATATGGAAATATAGGTAGCATTATACATCATTCATTATGGCAAAATCATACTCAACTATTTTCCATTCGTCACTAATTATATCAAACATGTCTATCATTCCACATTTGTGTTGCAATTTGATCTCTAAACTGAGCCATTTGTGTTGATTGGGTAACATTAACTCGTATACTCGCTTGCTCTATGCCTATCCCCTGCTCACTTAGGATCACCATATCTTCTCTTGAATATTTCTCAAATAGTTTGTCTGCAGTATGTTCCATCCAAATGAAATTGTGTACCGTGCAACAAGCTACTGGGATTTGTCTTTGCCTTCTAATTGGATAATTTGGCATCAAGGTCAGAATGAAAAATCTTTTTCTCAATATTCCAAAACTTTGTTCAATCACATTATGCAATGAAGAATGCCTATGATTAAATAACTCAAATTTTCTTTGTGGTAGTCCTCTTTCCCGATAATCACGCAGATGATATCTTTGCCCTCTATATGGAGCGAGAAAACCAAGCATATTGGGATAACCAGAATCAACGAGACAAAAGTGATCTACATAAACATAAATAAGATATAATAAATTTAAAGATTTACAAAATAAAATTAAAATAAATATGAACCAAACATGCAGTTTCTGAAGCCACAGGAAAGTCATTTCCTCTTCCTATCAATGCATCTAGAAAGACCCTAGAGTCATTTGCTATTCCTTCCCATCTCGTATACACAAAAGTGAACATCATGTCAAAGTCACATGCAGCCATTACATTTTGTGTGGTCAACATTCTTTTTTCACGAAAAGCTGATTGTTTTGATGTAGGTACCCATGCAGAAGTATGTGTACCATCAATAGCACCAAGACAATTAATACAAACAAAACTTATAAATATTAATTCATAAAATAAAAAAATACAATAAAGAACACCAAGTAAAAAAATTACCCTAAAATAAGGATAGAATCTATGGTTGTAATGAATGCGGTGATATGTAACATTTGCATTTCTAGGTTGAATTAGTTGAAGTCCAAATGAACAAACAGCCCTAATAGCTCTTCTAAACCATTTACTAATGGTATGATGTGAATGTTGAAAATGTTCAGCAACCACTGTTTGCCTTGTTCCTTGACCAATGATCATTAAAAACATCGCCGCTGCCTCTTTAACTGACACCTTTTTACCATCATTCAACAAATTCATATTTTTTAATCTATTACAAAAGTTCAGGAATACATGCTTTTGCATTCGAAAGTTCTCATAACATCTAGCTGGGTGACCAGCTAAGACCTCAAGAGTGTACATCTTTCCAGTCAAGCTAGAAGTTCTACAAGGAATCCTATCTACAAAACTTCTTTGACATTCCAAAATCATTTGAATAATAATAATATCGCCTAGTTCATTTTCCATCTCTTCACTATCAGTGCTACTGTGACTACTACCATTATCATTTTGATGATTCTGAATCATACCAGATTCACCTACACCAGAATAGTTCCTTGACATATTATTCTACACACAAAAAATTAAGATAACCAAACCATGTAGCTAATAAAATTATATGATATAATGAAAATAATATTAATCAAAAAGAAATTATGAAAGACACCAAAGTATACTCATTCAAACTCAACCATCCAAAAGACAGAAAAGAAAAGAGAACAAACATAAATGTAAATCACAATTCAAATAACTAATGCTAGCATCCTAATTAAAATATCAAAGTTCAATTGACTATGTCATCATTCAACTCAAGAGACCAAGTCAAGTAAGTAGTACCATAATCCTATTCAAGATACTAACATCTAAGTAACTAGAACCATCATCCTATTCAAGATATCAATATCCAAGTGACTAGTGATATCATCCTACCCAAGACTGTCTAACCAAGCTTTCCTCCTTGCAATTGGCATTTTTACAAACATATTTCTCCATTCTAGCTCCTTGAAGTAGGCTAATGCTTTGACATATTTTGAATCAGCAATATCCTCCATAGAGTGTAATATATCCATGCATTCATCAATAGAATAAGGATCTTTCAAAGGACTAGTGAATTGAGTACTTTCTCTTTTGTACTTTTCAATCCTAGCCTTGGAAACCTCAGTTCTAGTATTCATAGTGTGGGTGCAAATATCTTAAGGGGGGTGAATTAATATATTAATACTAATTTTTATTTTTAAAATTTACAGAAAATTTACAACTTCTAACAATCAATATATCAAACACAAGATAAGCAAGGTAAGTAAGAATAAAAATAGAAGTGTAAGGAGAAGAGAAACAAACGATTTTAAGGTGGTTCGGCCAAGCCTACGTCCACCGCCCAAGGAAGCTCCCCTTAGGACTTCAAAGATCTTCACTAAGATGCTTCTTCAAAACTTGGTGAAGCACAAACCAAATTCTTACAACTTCTTTGAAGCCTAACTTCAAAGAACCCAAGAGATATACTTTATGGGATTTTTTTACACTTTACAAGCTTTAATGAATAAATCTTACAAAGATTATAGCTCTCAAAGTGTGTATGTACTCAAGAATAAGAAAAAATTGAATCTGATATTTTCTTTAAGAAGAAGATTTATAAGCTCTTGAAAGCTCAAATATATTGCAAGAATGGCTCAAAGATGGATTGAATGATGATAAACACTTTAGCACACTTCAATTGATAATTAGAAAGTGTATTGAATGAGTATTTAAAGAGATTTGGGAGTTAGGGATTTGGTAGGTGAAGAAGATTTGGGATTTTCGGCCAGAATGGTAATAAATGACTAGTACATTTATTACAGCTCCCATTCAGCCGGTCGAAGTCGTCCAGCTTACCCTTTACCTTCTCTGACTAGCGCCTTAGCCGGTCGACCGGCTGGGGGGTTCGGCTTTTCCCTTCACCTCTCTGTTTTGGCCGGCCGACCCACCCAGGTCAGCCGGTCGACCGGCTGGGGGATCCGGCCACTCCAGAATTTGCAGTAAAGCCAGATTTTTGCAAAGTCCATTTAAAGAGCAAATTCCATAACTCCAAATCATTTTGAATAATTTTGTAAACACATGTTGTGAATTGAAACGCCCCAAAAACTCATTTTAACTCTATGTGTGCATTCAAATACATTTGTGCATATGTTATTTCAAATGTGCAAGACTTGAAAATTTTTGCTACGAATAAGAAAAAGATTTTGAGCCAAGTCCACACAATATATAGGCATTTCACAAAAAGAGCAAGAAGAAAAACAAATCCGATATCCCTTATGGCTTCTCTTCTCCTCCTTATGCTTTCTCATCTTTTCTTCCTTCAAATAAGGCTTTTTGCACATCTTCATATCTTTCAAAGCTTCAACTAGATATAATCTCATTTTTACAAGAAGGTATTTAGTAAGATAATGCATATATATATTTTCATCATCAAAATCAATAATGAATATATAGTTAACAATCTCCCCCTTTTTGATAATGACAAAATTTTTAAGATATGAGACAAAAGTACTCCCCTTTAATATATGCATTTCTTTAAAAAGTGTATTTTTGGGAAAATGCTTTGACTATCAAATTTAAACTCATTCTCAAAGACATGCAAATCGCCATATTTAAACAAGTAAAACATATCAACAAAGCATACCATTTACCATTTACTTTTCCAAACAAAGCATACACCATTTAATACATATCATGCACTAAAGTATAAAAATACCATTCACCATATATCATGCACCAAAGAACTACCATTTACCAAAGTGTAAATATTATTCACCAACTACCATTTACCAAAGTGTAAATATCATTCACTATACTTCTCCCCCTTTGGCATCATCAAAATCAATATAAAGGCAGGAAAAGAAACAAAGGTTAAGAGTGTATAAAAGAAAAATCTATCAAATAACGGCAAGATATCGGTGCCAGCAAAGTCAGAGTCCATGATACATTTACCATATAAAATTGATTGCTTGCCTTGAATCTTGGATACCGGGGGTGGTCGTGGTGGAGGAGATTGAATTCTTGGCCTTTTCCCTTTTCTCCCACGTGCTTGACTTCTTTCCCTTGGATTCACCATGACTTCGCGTTGTTTTTGCAAGAATAATCGGTGAAAAACTTTGTTTTTGAAGTGGGCAAGCAAAAGACCACCGAGATCTTCGACTTAGCTCCCAAAGGTAATGTTTAGGAAGAAATTTGGAAGAAAACGGTTGAAAATTGAAGATTTTGAGATGGGTTTTGGAGAGTTTTGGCTAGGGTTTTAAAAAATTTGATAGAATGTAGTGAATTTGGGATGAAAAACCCCCAATTTTTAACCCTGTTCGCGTTCAGTCGGTCAACCGGCTGGTCACGAGGGTTGACCGGCTGGTTGCGAGGGTCGACTGGCTAGGTCGACCGGCCAAATTAGAGAGCATATTAAAAAGTTGTGTTTTAGCCTGACGCCTAAGGCCTTAGGCGGTCGACTGGCTTGGTCGGCCGGCTAGGTCAGAAGGTGCACAAATTTCTTATTTTTCATACCCAAGCCACATAAACACATATATATGCCTTTTAACCACATTTTATCATTCCAATTTCTCTCCTACTCTTGCAAAATTGATCCTCATGCAAATGTTTAGTGAAAATATCAGCAACTTGATGTAAAGTATCAACAAATTCAAGAATTATATCACCTTTTTGTACATGATCTCTAATGAAATAGTGCCTGATCTCAATATGCTTAGTTCTTGAGTGTTGAATTGGGTTCTTAGTAAGATTAATTGCACTAGTATTATCACAATATATAGGAATATGATCATACTTCAATCCATAATCAAGTAAATTTTGTTTCATCCATAATATTTGAGCCACACAACTACTAGCTGCAATATATTCAGCTTCGGTGGTAGAAATAGCAACGCTATTTTGTTTCCTACAAGACCAAGATACTAAGGAATGTTCTAGGAATTGACATGTTCCACTAGTGCTCTTACGATCTACTTTGCAACCAGCATAGTCAGTATCAGAAAAATCACATAGATCAAATGACGTTCCTTTAGCATACCAAAACCCTAAATTAATTGTTCCTAAGATATCTAATTATTCTTTTTACAGCTGTTAAGTGAATTTCCTTAGGATTGGATTGAAATCTAGCACATAAGCACACTGAGAACATGATATCAGGTCTAGAGGCAGTGAAATATAATAGGTTACCGATCATACCTCTATATTTCTTCTCGTCTACTGATTTACCTTTCTCATTTTTATCTATCTTTGTTGAAGGGCTCATGGGAGTTCCAATCTCCTTTGCATCGTCAATTCCAAATTTCTTGATGATTTCCTTGGTGTATTTGGCTTGATTTATGAAGATCCCCCCTTTTGCTTGTTTGATTTGGAGTCTGAGGAAGAAAGTTAATTCTCCCATTATGCTCATCTCGAACTCCTTGTGCATGCACTTTGAAAAATTCTCACAGAAGGAAACATTAGTAGCACCAAAAATTATATCATCTACATAGATTTGGACAAGTAGAATGTCATTGTCTTTTCTTTTGATAAATAGGGTTGAATCAAGTTTTCCTCTTTCAAAATTGTTTTCTACCAAAAATCCACTAAGTCTTTCATACCAAGCTCTAAGAGCTTGCTTTAAGCCATATAAAGTCTTTTCTAGTTTAAAAACATGATTAGGAAAACATGAATCTTCAAAACCGGGGGGTTGTTCAACATAAACTTCTTCTTCAATAAATCCATTTAAAAGTACACTTTTCACATCCATTGATAAAGCTTAAAGTCCATGTGATATGCAAATGCAACTAACATACAAATGGATTTAAGTCTAGCTACAGGAGCATAAGTTTCATCATAATCAATTTCTTCTTTTTGATTGTATCTTTGTGTAACTAGTCTAGTCTTATTCTGAGTCACTATTCCGACTTCATCTAGTTTGTTTCTGAATACCCATTTGGTTCCTATTACCAGTCTATCTTTAGGTCTTTCAACTAGTTTCCAAACTTTATTTCTCTCAAATTGATTGAAATCTTCTTGCATTGCCATTATCCAATTTTCATCTAGTAGAGCTTCTTTTACATTTTTGGGTTCAATATGAGAAATAAATGCATGATGCTCACAAAAAGTACTAATATTACGCCTAGTTCTTAGACCTTCATTTGGATCACCGAGAATAAGATTTTGAGGATGGTTTCTCACAAACTTCTAACTCTTTGGTAGATCTTCATGATGTTCTTTCGTTTCATCATCTTTGTTTGAGTAATGTTTGATTTCCTCATTTGCTTGAGACCTCCTTTCTTGAAATTCTTCTTCTTGCTTCGTTGATTTTCCTTTATCTTTTGGAGTTGGATCTTCAAGCGTTGTCTTTTCCAAAAGATAACTTACATCATCAATTTTCTTTCTCGGCTCAAATGGATTAGTCTCATCAAATGTAACATGTATTGATTCTTCTACAACAAGAGTTCTCTTATTATATACTGATGGGCGTCGAAACCACCAAAAATAAATTCCTATTTCTTACCTGGCAACTTTAATTTGTCTACATGGTGAGAAAAGGGTCGAGTCCACAGGGATTGGAGAAATTTAGAATATGCTACTTATGTCAAGTAGATTAATCAAGCAAGTCACAAGCAAAAAAAGGGGTTTAAATGCAAAAATAAGTAAAATAAGCAAAGCTGTCCAGCCACTAGTCACGCTGCGTGGGCACGCAGCTAGGCAGAAAAATAAAAACGTAAATAAAAAATAAAAATGACTAAAATACACAATTCTAAATTAATACAAGGCTGGAAAAACAAGAATTCGATGAGAATTAAATCTAGCCTGAGGAACAATCGCAATTTCGGTCAACAAATCTGATCCTAGATGCAAAAATACTTTCAACTATTTCGATAAATCAGTTATAGTTATTGGCTCGGCCTAATAACCTTATCTTTCTGTACAGAGTTGATAACGGTTTAAATCCCTACGATTTTTCCCGCTATCGCCTTACCTATTAGACGTTCTAATCTCCGGAGATGTCCGCAAGATCTATCTATAGGCGGCAATAAAAATCTAGAAAGACCTGATTCTAAAAGTCAATACTCTCGCGGTAATTGCTCATTTAGATTACGTAATTACACAGAAAACCTGGTTACTACTATTTTTAGATTAATTAAATTAATCTGATTGGCTACATATTATCATGCAATTGAATAACCGTGCACAAAATTAAACAATCACAGAACAATATTAATTCTTGAAATAGTAAATACGCAAATATCAAAATAACATGAAAGGGATAAAACAATTAGATCTCACGGAATTGATGAACCGAAATCTTAATTAATCCTCAGCTAAAAAAGAAAATTAGAGCAGCTTATCCATGAATATTGCCCAAAGAATAAAGAGAAAATTTTTGTTGTTTGCTAAAAACAGTCTCTAAAAACTGTCTACTAAAAGCTATCTACTAAGAGGTATTTATATAATAAAAACCCTAACATATTTTCCTTATTGGATAAGGAAACCTGGCCCAAAAATAATAAAAAGGAAAAAGCCTGAAATAAGTCCAACAAAATAAAAAGCCTGCTAATATTTAATCTAATTCTTTTCAAAAGCCCAGAAAAATATCTTCAATCTTGGTCAACCCAGTCAAAACCCGCGTAGCAATTAAATAGCATTTTTTCACGTGACGATATCAACTTTGACCGCTACAAACATGTCCAAAAAGCTTCTATATCCATATGTAATGCATCCAGCTCCTTTTCCTAAGCACATTTATGCAAAATTACATTAAAAATATCGATTAAGAAGCATTTTATTCCAAAATTAAGTACATCTAACATATAAATTAAATACTTATTTAGAACTTATCAAATTCCCCCACACTTGAACCATGCTTGCTCTCAAGCATGAAAACAATTAAGAACAGGGAATTCACATGCAAGACTGACCAGGACCAAAATTATGCAAAGATTCCAAGTTTTACAACAAAAAATAATGCAAGTCCTACAATAAAAATTTATGTACTTTAATGAACATGGCTAACTTCAAAGAATCCAAAGTACAAAATAGAGTCAAGACATATGTCATCAAAGCTTCAATCTTCACAGTTCATCTACCAATTTTATCATTCTACATCCCATATGTCACCATTCAATCACAAGAACATAATCATTCAAGCTCAACCTCTCAACACATGTGCAAGTCTTGACCCAATTCAAGCATTTATAAAAACAAGCAAGTTAACATACTGACAAACTAAATTTTCTTCTTCTTTCAACTAACTTGCAATGTTTTTAGCCAAAAGAGTGCACTCATTTTGCAAATTCCTGCAGCATTTTTTCTAAAAGTAAGACTTGACTTAACCAAAGATTTTCAAGAAGAAGCCTAACTTAGCAAGAAAATTCTCACAAATAAACATCTTCATAAAAAATATAGCCACAAAGTTCCCTCAAGAATAATTCCACCAAAATTTCCCACTGGACTTCAAACTAACTCAACCATCCATCATAGTAAACATAGGCACATAAACCTTCAAAAGTTCCTCCACCTTGACTCAAAGAAACTCGAAAGGAAAAACAAAGGTAAGCCAGTTTTTCAGCAAGTCAAAACAAGAACCACCACATGTACAAGTCACCTTGCTAGCACCTAAAACACTATATAAATGAACCTTGCATCATTTAAGCACACAAAAGAGATTTAAGCCAAGTATGATTATGCTAATGCAAAGAAAAGAGATTAAAGCACTGCCTTGATGTGCAATTTTTCCTCAAAGAAAATAAGTTTTATGTCTAGGCCCAGCTGCCGGAAAGCTGGATCACTTCAACTACCTTTTTCCACAATTTTCATGATTTACCTAGAATGTCATCCAACCTTTTTACGCGATGACAAACATTTGTGATGAATGCCCCCAGTTACTCAGTTGGTCACAATTCCAAGTGGCTTTTAGCTCTACTTATGAATCCCCCTTTTTTTCTTTCTTTTGGAGACCAGCGGAGTAAAAAGGTGCGCATTTACTTTGATTTCATTCATTCTTGCGCTCTTTTTTTCTCTTGCATCACTTTTACAGGAGTGACCTCAACCCCGACATAACTTTCTAGACACACACTTTTTCACAATTTTATCACAAAAATAAATCAAGGCAAATACCTCTCAAACTCTACCTAAGCATTAGCTTCCAATTTAAGCGCATGCAAATTTTCAGCCCAAGTTAAGATTAAGCAAGGTTCAAGCATAGCGTGTTCAAGTATCTATCAAAGGACATACTAACTTACCGTTGTAACCAAAGCAAGTTTTCCGAGCATGGGGATTATAGATTTTTTTCATGAAGAATGCCAAGTTTACAACGCAGAAAGTAGAGCCAGAAAAATATTTGTACAAATAAAACTAAGAAAACAATAACTTGACCCAAAATTGTGTTTTTGTCATTTTTTCTGTTTTTTTTTTCATTTTTTTCCATGAAAACGAGACACATGAGGACCCAAACAATACTGAATAAAACACAATTACTTATAAAGACTCAAAATGAAAGACAAAAACAAAAACACGAAATAGTCCTCCCCTACACTTATCACGCACATTGTCCTCAATGTGTAAAGAAAAGAAAACAACAAAATAAAAGAAAAATAAAGCACATGTACGAGAAGGAAAAAATGTAAGAGGACTTCCCTTGAAAGAGGTGTGGGAGATGGTGGAACTGGATATCATTCATCTAGAGTGGGTCATGGTACTCAATGAGATTCACCTTTTTTTTTTTGAGCTTTGATCTTTGTTGCACCAAATTTTTATGATTTTTCAAAGTAGCCTTTGCGTGCCCACGCCTAAGCGTTCAGTACTCAATTTTTCAAAAACCAGTTCAAAAACTCACCAAAATTCCCAGGCAACTCCTACCTCTAAATATCAAAACTCTTATACAACATATTCAGATCAAAGTTAGGATTCTCAAGGAAGAAGAAAATAAAAATAAAAATAAAATAAAAATTCCTTAAAAAGAATTAAAAAATTACAAAAATTGAAATTAACTAGAAAACAATAAAAAACTCAAAATTGAAATTTCTAACTCTGTGGGTTGCCTTCCACCAGCGCCTTTATTTAATGTTGTTGGCTCGACATAACCAGTTCATCTAAGTTTTATCCGGCGGCTTTTCTGGCTCAATTTTCTCACGGATGGGCTTCAAACGATGTTCATCAACTTTGATAACTTTGTCATTACTCAAGCTCTTCACTTCAACTGCACCACAAGAAAACAATCTAGTAATAACAAAAGGACCTACCCATTTAGTCCGTGGATCATTGGGAAACAATTTAAAACTAGAGAGATGATATAAAACTTTTTGTCCAACTAAAAATTATTTTCCGCCAATAACTTTTTTGTGCAAACTCTTTTTCTTTTCCTCGCGAATTTTTGCCTTTTCACGAGCATTGCTTTTCTTCTTCTCTAACTCTTGGGTTTGTAACTTCCTATGCGCACTTCTCTTGTCCACCATAGGTGGATTCAATCGACTTTGAATTTTTCCCATTGGCTTCCCTTGATATTTCGGCTTGGCAATTGATTCCTGCAAGTTAGTGCTACCTGCAAAAGTTTTCTTAAATTCTTTCAGCTTTTCAAGAATAGGACTTTCACAAGAAGTAACACTTAGCTTATTAATATCAATTGTTTCTAAAGCAAAAACATAAGACACCTCACTAGGATTTTTCATGTCATTATAAACATCAAATTTAACAACATCTCCATCAAACTCCATAGTAAGAATACCTTTGTGCACATCAATTTTAGTTTTAGCTGTATTAAGGAATGGTCTGCCTAGCAAAATTTCACAGGACTTGGAAGATAATTCTTCCTCCATATCAAGCACATAAAAATCAGCAGGAAAGACCAAATCATCTACTCGCACTAAAACATCTTCTAGGACACCTTCAGGATAAACCAAAGACCTATCAGCTAATTGAAAAACAACCTTTGTTTCTTTCAAAGATCCTACTTTCCAGGGTCTCGTATTCAAAGCAGAATAAATGGACTTAGGCATGATGTTAATAGAAGCTCCTAAATCATACATAGCTTTCTTAATGCATAGAGAGCCTATTTGACAAGAAATAGCAAACATATCTTGGTCCTTGCATTTTTGTGGCAATCGCTTCTTAAGTACGGCGAAGATGTTCTCCCCCACACTTATCTTTTCATTACCCACAAGCTTCTTTTTGTTAGTGCACAATTCTTTTAGAAACTTTGCGATTCGAGGTACTTGTCTAATTGCATCAAGTAAGGGAATATTTACCTCTACCTTGCGAAAAAACTCAAAAATCTCCTTCTCTTCCTTCTCTTCCTTCTCTTTTTTGGACTTTGTGAATCTTTCGGGGAAATGAGGTTTAACCACCAGCTTCGCACCATTTTTAGGCTCTGTTTTATCTCTGTCTAGCACTTTTTCATTGCATTCTACACCAATTTTTTCGATTTCTTTCTCTGTTTCAAGTGCTGTCAACTTTGCCTGCCCACGCCTAGTTTGATAGTGGCTGTCTAGCAGCTCTTTTTCACTTCGTAGAGTGATTGCACATGCATTTTCCTTTGGATTAACAACAGTTTGAGAAGGCAATTTACCACGGGACTCCAACCTGCCTACGGATGTTGCTAATTGGCTCATTTGTGTCTCCAAATTCTTTATGCTTGCCCTCGTTTCCTGTTAAAATTGTTGAGTGTTAAGAGCAAGAGATTTCACAATATCCTCAAGAGAAGTACCTGAACTTGAAGGTGTGGGCTATAGTGGTGCGGCTGGTCGTGGCTGGAAATATTGTAAATTTGACGAATTAAAATTTTGTGGCATTGCTTCATAGCTCAAGTTTAGGCAATCCTTCCAACCTGGGTTGTATGTATTTGAAAAAGGCTCATATCTTTGTTGTGGTGGACCGGAAAACCTTCTAATGGCATTAACATGTTGTCGATCCTCTCGTTGGAGCAGAGGACACATATCAGTTGGGTGTCCCGCTATGGCACAAATTGTGCAAACTTTTTGAATTAGAACACTACTACCTGCAACCAAACTTTGAACGAGAGAAGTTAGTTGAGTTAACTTTGAATCAAGGGAAGAAACATTTACCTCATTAACTCTTTTTGAATGCTCGTATCTATTTCCAAATTGTTGTGAATTTGTAGCCATGATAGAAATCAAATCTCTAGCCTCTCGAGGTGTTTTGTCGACAATGGCACCTCCACTTGCAGCATCCATCATTCTTCTCTCAATTGGAAGCAATCCTTCATAAAAATATTGGATAAGAGATTGTTCAGAAATTCCATGTTGAGGGCAACTTGCACAAAGTCTCTTAAATCTCTTCCAATAATCGTAAAACAACTCCGAATCCCCTTGCATAATGGCACAAATTTTTCTCCTAATTACCGCGGCTCTAGAAGCTGGGAAGAATTTGTCAATGAAAGCGCTAGCCATATCTCCCCAAGTAGTGATGGAACCAGATGGAAGATAGAATAACCACTCTTTCGCCGCATCCGCCAAGGAAAAAGGAAAAGTTCTTAATTTAATTTGGTCATCTGTTATACCATTGGGTCTCATATTTGAACAAACTATATGGAACTCCTTGAGATGTTTATGTGGATCTTCATTCTCCAACCCATGAAAAGTGGGTAAAAGATGAATTAATCCCGATTTTAGCTCCAAATTGACATTAAGTTCCGGATAAGTGATGAAAAGAGGTGATTGATTCAAAGGGACAGCAGCTAATTCACGTAAAGTTCTATTATTTTCACCCATCTTCTCTTCTTTTTCTGACTCCCTTGATGATTCGGACAAAGCTTGTGATATTTCGGCTTGTTTCTTAAGTTGTTTCAGCAACTTTGCTTCTTTTTCTTTTTTCAAGCTTTTTGCGATCTTTTAAATTTCAAGATCAAATTGCAACTTACCTGTACGATCTACTGGTAAAAAAAAACAAAAGTTTCAGCACCAATCCCCGGCAACGGCGCCAAAATTTGATGGGCGTCGAAACCACCAAAAATAAATTCCTATTTCTTACCTGGCAACTTTAATTTGTCTACATGGTGAGAAAAGGGTCGAGTCCACAGGGATTGAAGAAATTTAGAATATGCTACTTATGTCAAGTAGATTAATCAAGGAAGTCACAAGCAAAACAGAGGGTTTAAATGCAAAAATAAGTAAAATAAGCAAAATTGTCCAGCCACTAGTCACGCTGCGTGGGCACGCAGCTGGGCAGAAAAATAAAAACGTAAATAAAAAATAAAAATGATTAAAATACACGATTCTAAATTAATACAAGGCTGAAAAAACAAGAATTCGATGAGAATTAGATCTAGCCTGAGGAACGATCGCAATTTCGGTCAACAAATCCGATCCTAGATGCAAAAATACTTTCAACTATTTCAATAAATCAGTTATGGTTATTGGCTCGGCCTAATAACCTCATCTTTCCGTACAGAGTTGATAACGGTTTAAATCCCTACGATTTTTCCCGCTATCGCCTTACCTATTAGACGTTCTAATCTCCGGAGATGCCCGCAAGATCTATCTATAGGCGGCAATAAAAATCTAGAAAGACCTGATTCTAAAAGTCAATACTCTCGCGGTAATTGCTCATTTAGATTACGTAATTACACAGAAAACCTGGTTACTACTATTTTTAGATTAATTAAATTAATCTGATTGGCTACCTATTATCATGCAATTGAATAACCGTGCACAAAATTAAACAATCACAGAACAATATTAATTCTTGAAATAGTAAATACGCAAATATCAAAATAACATGAAAGGGATAAAACAATTAGATCTCATGGAATTGATGAACCGAAATCTTGATTAATCCTCAGCTAAAAAAGAAAATTAGAGCAGCTTATCCATGAATATTGCCCAAAGAATAAAGAGAAAATTTTTGTTGTTTGCTAAAAACAGTCTCTAAAAACTGTCTACTAAAAGCTATCTACTAAGAGGTATTTATATAATAAAAACCCTAACATATTTTTCTTATTGGATAAGGAAACCTGGCCCAAAAATAATAAAAAGGAAAAAGCCTGAAATAAGTCCAACAAAATAAAAAGCCTGCTAATATTTAATCTAATTCTTTTCAAAAGCCCAGAAAAATATCTTCAATCTTGGTCAACCCAGTCAAAACCCGCGTAGCAATTAAATAGCATTTTTTCACGTGACGATATCAACTTTGACCACTACAAACATGTCCAAAAAGCTTCTATATCCATATATAATGCATCCAGCTCCTTTTCCTAAGCACATTTATGCAAAATTACATTAAAAATATCGATTAAGAAGCATTTTATTCCAAAATCAAGTACATCTAACATATAAATTAAATACTTATTTAGAACTTATCATATACCCTATATGCTTTTCTCTTTGTGAAATAACCTAAAAATATTCCTTCATCAAATTTAGCATCAAATTTTCTTAAGTGGTCCTTAGTGTTTAGAATAAAACATTTACAACCAAATACCTTGAAGTATGATATTTTAGGTGTTTTGCCATGCCATAGTTCATATGGAGTTTTGTTTAAAATAGGTCTAATCAATACTCTATTTTGCACATAGCATGCAGTATTTATGGCTTCACTCCAAAAATATGTTGGCAAGTTGTGTTCTTTTAGCATAGTCCTTGCCATTTCTTGTAATGTACGATTCTTCCTCTCTACTATCCCATTTTGTTTAGGAGTACGAGGGGCCGAAAAGTTATGCTCAATGCTATGTTCATCACAAAAGTTCATGAAAGGAGTATTCACATATTCGGTGCCATTATCACTACAGATGCAAGTCATAAAATAGCCTTTCTCATTTTGCGTTTTTCTACACAATCTTGCAAATTCATTGAAGGCATCATTTTTATGTACAAGAAACATGACCCATGTAAATCTAGTGTAATCATCAACTACATCGAATGTATACCTAGATCCTCCTAAGCTTGCCACATCAATAGGTCCAAACAAATCCATATGTAGTAGCTGTAATGCCCTATTTGTTGAAACTTTATTTAGGGGTTTGAAGGATATTTTATATTGTTTTCCTAATTAGCAAGCATTACAAATTTTATCTTTTTTAAATTTTAGCTTTGGTAGATCTCTAACTAGATCATGCTTTGACAAATCATTTAATAAGCTCATGCTAGCATGTCCTAATCTTCTATGCCATAACCAAGCATTATCATGCACAATGGATAAACATTTAACATGTTGACATATAAGTTGATCAATTTCAACAGTGTAAACATTTTCATTTCTTTGAGCTATAAATAACACATTATCATTTCCACATTCATACACAAGGCATTTAAACGATTGAAAAATAACTTTATGACCTTTGTCACATAATTGGCTAATACTAACTAGATTAAATTTTAGACCCTCTACTAGTAGAACATTGTGTATAGCAAGAGAGTTTTCATTACCAATGCTTCCTTTTCCAATAATTTTTCCTTTGCCATTGTCCCCAAAGGTAACGTCTCCTCCTTTTGTCCTTTTTTAATTTGTAGAAGAGCGAAGAGTTCCCCATCATATGCTTGGAACATCCACTATCCAAGATCCATTTTATTTTGCTTGAATTGCTTTTATTGCATACCTACACACATGAAATTCAAGTGCACTTCTTTATTTTGGGGTCGCCAACAACTTGGGTCCTTGGCATTAGTTTCAATTTTTGTTTTTGACCACCCATTTAGATCTTAGCCAATACGAAACATGTGATCCTTTATTACAAATTTTCTTGTAATAACAATGTGTAGATACATGTCCTTTCTTTTTACAATAGGTACAAGTAACATTTGAATTTGGTGGAGAAGAGGATGTAGAGGTAGAAACCTTAACAAAATAGGTTTTGAAATACTTTTGATTAATACTAGGTTTGTATCCAATACCACTCTTATCAAAAGACATTTTTTGACTTCCAAGAAGCTTTTCAAATTTTTCTTTCCCATTTGTAAACTTTTGAACATTTCCATTCAAATCCTCATTTTTCTTTTTTAAATCTTTAACCTCTTTTTCAATCTTTAAAAAATCTTCGGCATATGAATCATTTTCTTTTTCTAAGATGTCTATTTTTTCAATAAGAGAAGCATTTTTCTTTTCCAAAATTTCTTTTTCATTAAGAATAAGTTTCAAACTTTTATGCATTTGCTTGTTTTTTGCCAAGGCTAAGGATAGATCATCATGTAATTTAGCAAATGCGTCTTTTAGTTCATCAAAACTATATTTCTCTTCCTCTTCTTCACTAGATGAATAATAAATAGATAAAGATGGTGCAGATAGTACCTCATCCTCATTGGCCATGAGGCAAAAATTAGCCACCTCATGATGCTCTTCCTCATCTTCTTCAGTTTCGGAGAAATCCAATGTGACCTTGAGCGCCTTTCCTTCCTTCTTCTTTGAAAGCTTAGGACAATTTGCTTTTATATCTCCCAGCTTATTGCAATTAAAGCACTTCATTTCATCTTTTGCATCTTTTATCTTTTCGAACTCTTTGTCTTCTTTTCCTTTCTTCTTCCAATTTGTGTTGCTTGAAGAAGCCCCTTTTCTCATCTTTCTAAATTTCATAAACCTTTTGAAATTTCGGGCTAGAAGTGCAATCTCTTCATCTTTCAGGTCTTCATCATCTTCTTCATTGTCACTTGATGAATATTTTGATGCAATGAGAGCAATGAACTTCTTTGCTTTCCTTTCTTCTTTTTCATGATCTTTTATCTCAAGCTCATGGGTCATGAGTGACCCAATGAGCTCATTGAGCTCCAATGTATTCAAGTCCTTCGCTTCCTTTATTGTTGTGACTTTAGGTTGCCATGATGATGGCAAGCTCCTTAGCACTTTTCTTACCTTTTCTACAATGGAATAATCTTTACCAAGAGCTTTCAAACCATTAGTGATTTCAACAAATCTAGAAAACATTTGTTCAATATTTTCATTTGGAAGTATCTTGAATAATTCATATCTATGTACAAGCATAGCAATCCTAGATTCTTTCACTTGGCTAGGTCCTTCATAAGTTACTTCTAATTGATCCCAAAGTTCTTTAGCTGAAGTGCAACCCATTACTCTAGAAAATTTGGTGGCATTCATAGCATTAAATAAATAATGCTATGCTTTTTGATTTAACTCAAGTAATTTAATATCTTCATCGTTCCATTCATTTTTCAGTTTGGGTATTCTCCTATCACCCTCTAATTTTGTAGGTAAGGTAGGCCCATTTTCTATGATTTTTCAGGCTTTATAATCATGTGATTGTATGAACACTTTCATTCGCATTTTCCAAAATGCATAATTTGTTCCATCAAAAGGGGGTGCTTGTTTAATAGAAATTCCCTCCATATTTGCTAGAAATTCTACTAGTTGTTAGACTATATGTAGAACCCTAGCTCTGATACCAATTGTGGGTGCAAATATCTTAAGAAGGGGGGTGAATTAAGATATTAATACTAATTTTTGTTTTTAAAATTTACAAAAAATTTACAACTTCTAACAATCAATATATCAAACACAAGATAACCAAGGTAAGTAAGAATAAAAATAGAAGTGCAAGGAGAAAAGAAACAAACGATTTTAAGGTGGTTCGGCCAAGCCTACGTCCACCGCCCAAGAAAGCTCCCCTTAGGACTTCAAAGATCTCCACTAAGATGCTTCTTCAAAACTTGGTGAAGCGCAAACCAAATTCTTACAACCTCTTTGAAGCCTAACTTCAAAGAACCCAAGAGATATACTCTATAGGATTTCCTTACACTTTACAAGCTTTAATGAATAAATCCTACAAAGATTATAGCTCTCAAAGTGTGTATGTACTCAAGAATAAGAAAAGATTGAATCTGAGATTTTCTTCAAGAAGAAGATGAATAAGCTCTTGAAAGCTCAAATATATTGCAAAAATAGCTGAAAGATGGATTGAATGATGATAAACACTTTAACACACTTCAATTGATTATTAGAAAGTGTATTGAATGAGTATTTAAAGAGATTTGGGGGTTAGGGATTTGGTAGGTGAAGAAGATTTGGGATTTTCGGCCAGAACGGTAATAAACGACTAGTGCATTTATTACAGCTCCCGTTCAGCCGGTCGTCCGGCTTACCCTTTACCTTCTCTGACTAGGCCGGACGCCTTAGCCGGTCGACCGACTAGGGGGTCCGGCTTTTCCCTTCACCTCTTTGTTTTGGCCGAGTGACCCACCCAGGTCAGCCGGTCGACCGGCTGGGGGTTCCGGCCACTCCAGAATGTGAAGTAAAGCCAGATTTTTGCAAAGTCCATTTAAAGAGCAAATTCCACAACTCCAAATTATTTTGAATAATTTTGTAAACACATGTTGTGAATCGTCCCAAAAACTCATTTTAACTCTATGTGTGCATTCAAATACATTTGTGCATATGTTATTTCAAATGTGCAAGACTTGAAAATTTTTGCTATGAATAAGAAAAAGATTTTGAGCCAAATCCACACAATATATAGGCATTTCACAAAAAGGGCAAGAAGAAAAACAAATTCGGTACCCCTTATGGCTTCTCTTCTCCTCCTTATGCCTTCTCATCTTTTTTTTTCCTTCAAATAAGGCTTTTTGCACATCTTCATATCTTTCAAAGCTTCAACTAGATATAATCTTATTTTCACAAGAAGCTATTTAATAAGATAATGCATATATATATTTTCATCATAAAAATCAATAATGAATATTTAGTTAACACATAACAGTGGACCACTGTTCCAAGTACGCCTCCAACTGTGAAAGCCTTAATGGTTTTGGCTCTTTACGTCGGCGTTCACTAGGAGGAGTAATAGCTTTGTTCTTTTTCCCACTTTCTCTTGAGCTACCAGTATCCATCTCAGTGTTTTGTGTGTTCACATGCACACCATTAAACAAAAAGTCCTCCTCTAGGTCTCGCTCTTCTTCAAATGTTGGTTGCTCTTGAGTAAAAGCATAATGCATCTTCCCGATTGCTGTGTTGTTATCGAAAATCTTCCCAAAGATCTCATAATGTTGCATTCCTTTCTTTTGGAATTGCTTGTATGATCTTGATCTCTACAAAAAGTAAATAATTAAAATCAATTAATAAGTTATAACATAAAATATAAATAAACTTTTGTAAGGCATTATGCATACTGCAAAAAACTATTGCCACACTTCTGGTAGAGCATTATCTTTGTTCATTTATGGATCCTACGTAACTCCATTGTGAGCCAACAAAGTCGAGAACTCATGATGTTGGGCACGCAAAAAATTGAACTTCCCCCTTAACTTGGCTACTCCATAGTTTTCTCTAGTTATAGCAAAAAGTTCACTATTTATCTCTTCCCACACTGCTACTTTAAAAGACGATGTTTGCATTTCTTTCCATTTTACTCTATCATATAATATCTCAATAAAAGCCAACACGTTCTTTTGTGGCCAATCTTTGGTATCATCCAATCCCTCACCTTTCCCCCCATTGTCTTTTTCTAATAATATAACGAAGAAGATCATATGTGAAACAAGAGTCCAAAATAAGGTGGTAGTTAGTCACATTCTTATAAATCATAAGACACACAAAGTATTCATCAAACACATGTCATTTTGAGAATTACATTAAAAGAAAGCCTACTTTCACATATCACTTAGATAGTTGCTTAATTTGGTGACATTATAACAAAGAAGAAACATTCATAGCTATAGCTACACACAAATTCTAACAAAGAAAGAACAATTAAAGAGTAACAATATACAATATGGTCTAGGTTGAATCAGACCTTAATTCATCTGCAATGCAAACTACTTTGGATTAAACATCTCAAATTTACAATAGCAGCATATCATTGGTAATAGATTCACAGTTAAAACCAATGAAATTGAATACTACTTGTCTGGCCTTTTCTCAAACATAACATAAATAGCTTTCTCTTAACTAATCTCACTCTAAAAGTATCAGTCATGTTTCCCAAAGCTGAAAAAGGATATATTATCGTTGATGTCACCACTCTATGCCCTGATCATTATGCAATTATAATATTATTCGATCAATTAATGCTGTACTAAAGCGATACATGATCATGCTGTTCCATTGATCTAACCTTGAATTCTTTTGACATTTTCATTTTGTGTTTTAAGAGTCTCTTGTGTTGACACGTTATTAATTGGTTTGAGCTTAACGGCTCAAACAGGTATCATTGTGTGTTAAAAGACTTATTTACACTAACGAACAAGGGGAGGTTGTCAAAGGAGTTTGCTAAAATTTCTTGTGTAAGAATCTATGGCTTCTTAATTCTACAAATAGTCAGAACTTAAATATGCTTGTGCTAGCATTTGTCTATGAATTGTGTGCATCTTGTGAGACCAGACCTGCTTACTTGACAGCCAGCGTCTACAGAAATACTTAATTTGTCGTACCATGAAGCTTGAAATGCTGACTATTACATGTGACTTGAAGCCCGGAGTTGAAGTGAAAATTACCGGACCTGTTGGTAAAGAAATGCTTATGCCTAAAGATCCTCACGCTGCCATTATAAAGGAATTCCTCAAATAGGTGTTTTTAAGGAACTTTCAAATGAAAATGTTTACCGGATGAGATTCTTAGCCAATTAAATACAACATTTACTTTCTTTTATAGTTAGGTCAGGTGACCCCTGCACTTAGAAAAATATGTAATACTTTGTTCAGCATGGTTATTATTCACCATCAACCAAAAAGTTGCAAATTTTCATGCCAAAAGCAAAAAACAATTCGACATACATTAAACAAATGGAACTATGTCACGTTTCTCCATGAGTTTGTGACTAATTTAGGTTTGCCGTTACAATAAGTAAGTTTTTACAATACCTGAATTTCTAGAAAAGCATTATTACCTGTGAGTTCACATAATTTTAAAAATGCCACCGCGTTTTCTAAAATATCTTCTTATTTACAAAAATGCCATCACATTTTCAGATTTTTCAAAAAAAAGCCACAATTACGAATTTGCCACTCAAAAAACATTAAAAACATTTTTTTGGTGTCTTCTAGTTTTCTAGAAAACTGTTTTTAGTTTTCTAAAATTGAAAATGAAAATAACTCAACCAAATGAATATTTTATCAAAGTTTTCATTTTCATAAAAAATTATAAAAATAAAAACAAAAAACAACCAAACCAAACATGCCCTAATTTTCCGTAAATGGCAAAATTGGGAGAGTCAACTAAAGAGGCCGTAGTATAGTCATGTTCCTGTCATCATCACCCTGCTGGCTTGACAAGACACAAGATAATCAAAGTTTAACCGTGATTCAACAAAATTTCTGTGTAACCCAATTATAATATTTCAGTTGTTGAGTTATAAAATTTTTAATAATAGAGTTTATACAAAAATTTTATTGAATAAAATAATTAATTGTTTGGCCGTCTGTTCTAAGAGTTGAGCTTTTAATTATTTTTATATTAATATTAAACTTTAAAAAATATGGAATAGCATTTTTGATAAAAATGAAGAAAAACCATTTTGGCATGCTATAAAAATAATTTTTTAAAAGCCCTTTTTGAAAAACTCAAATCCAAAACTTTTGGTTTTTCAGCTTTTCTCAATTTCAATTTTTATTTAAAAATTTTTTAAAAATAGACTAAACAAATCAGTTTCAATTTTTAGACTTATAGAAGTAATTTTAATTAACACTTATATGATATCCATGTGGTTATGTTTCCTAACCGCGTTAAGGGGATGGTTATTAGGGTCATCTCAGAATTAAATGGATCCCTCTAGATAATTCCCCCAAAGTTTCAATTTCTGTGTTCCGCACGAGCAATATGCGGTATCTCCACGGATTTTCTTTCTCCTCCTTCCATTTTCTTGGTACAATTTTAGATTTAATTAATTGATGGCTAATTAGTTATATGACTATGGTGGTTCTGGCTTGTTCCAGAGAACTAGTACACCCGGTCCAATAACAATGCTAGCATATGAAAGAGAGATTAAGAACTCAAACAAATTAATAACACAGGCATGCCACTGAAGAATTCTTTTTCTGACTTACTTGATTCATCTTTGGTACAAAGCTCTTCATCTCAATATTCAAGATTTATCAGATGGGGATCGAGTTTTGTCAGTGTTTCGATAATTAAATTCAACTAATTGAGTTGTCCTTAAAAAAAAAAAAAGCTTGCTATTATTATTTTTTATGAAGATAATGAATTCTTGGATTACAAAATATAGTAACCCATTCTAGTGAGACAAAAGTCTTGAACAAGGAGATTTCAGAGGAGTAAGGAAATAGAATGTTCGATACCCAGTCAATTACTAACTCTTTGTTAGCTGTATATTTTGCAGTTTAATTAACACACTTATTGGTAGCCTCATTCATTAATTGAATTGCAAGAAGAGAGATCTTATTGCCATCTTCTTGAGGTCTTGCACGATAAGGCTTTACCCTCTAGTTGGCAACACTATTGTTGTCACACGAAATTGCATGGTGGAGAGAGAATGTATCATATTCAACTATGACATAGTTGAGGGCTAAGCTTGATACTATTCATCAAGTCGGTTTCTTTCGCATTTTATCCTGACTATTAATTGATGCATCATTGATATTTGTGTTCTTTCATTTCTTTTTTACTTTGAGAGAAAGGATAAATAATAATGTTTCATAGCCGCAGTATGGATCAGGAGAATCATACAGAAGCCTCACGTCTGCTTGTCTTGAATGGAAGCTTGATTTTCTATGAATATGTGCCGTAAGACTGTTATGTTGTCTATTTCTTGTTATTCTTCTAAATTTCGCTTTCTTATCTTTGTAGCTAGGACAACACACATTTTCCCTTGAAGACATGAAGAGCAAAATCTACAAAAGAAACAATAAATTTGATTCAACCGGTTCAATTTTGCTTAAATATTTGCACATATAGAAGTGTTGCATATGTACTAAAGTGTTGTCTTTGAAGAATAAAAACGAATTTTATAATTATGTTTTCCAATCATGTTAAATAATGGATTATCACCCTAATAAATTGTAATCAACCATGCATTTTTCTTGTTTGGTAGGGGGTTTGGAAAGGTGTCTTAACTAGTCACTAGTGATATGACTATTCCTCAATCGAACCTCTAAAGTGATATCATGATAAGGGCTCAAATTAAAAGTATCAATCAAGTGAAGTATTATTATAAGACTAAGCATATGCAAGAACTCAACTGTAATCCCATTATTTGAGATATTTGTTGCTATTTTTTTCAATTGTTTGGCTTTGTTTGCAAATAAAGAGGAGTTTGGACTAGATGGCCTTGTTCTAATTAAATAACGAAAAAGCTGAGAGTTAATATTTAAATAACGTCCAATCAATATACACACAGTACTTTTAACTTAAGCCGTCCTTATGCATTCCATGATGCATTACCAACTTCCCTAAGCAATGTGTGAAACCGTAATTATAAATTAAATCAAATAAGCTTACGCTTTACTAAACCCTTATGTGGTGATTGGTATATAGAGATGAATTAGAAAAGGAATGGAATTCATAGTTCTCTTCTAATTCCCATAATTGGTATGAAGCAATGAACCAGGTAATACCATTCCTGAGAGAATCCTATTTCCATGAACATAGGAATAACCATTCCTTAGTAAACATATGGGAATGAGTCATTCCCATGTTAGTAAGAATGAGATTTTCTCGTTAATGGACTAAAAATATTGTTTTAAAAATTAACATTTGTTGTTTTATATCAAAAATAAAAATAAAAATATAGAAAAATATAAAATAATGGACTAAAAATATTGTTTTAAAAATTAACATTTGTTGTTTTATATCAAAAATAAAAATAAAATTTTAGAAAAATATAAAATTAAATTAAATTAAAAATAGAATTTCAAAAAATAAAATAATAAAAATAAAAAGGATAATAAAATATAAATAGAAATAAAATTAAAAATAAAAATGGGAAATAAAATAAAAATAAAACTAGAAATAGACAAAAGAAAATAAAAATTAGAACAAAAATAGAATAGAAAATAGAAAAAAAATTCAAATAATAGAAAATAAAAATAAAAATAGAATTAGAAAATAAAAATAAAAATAGAACATAAAAACAAAAATTTTAAAATAAACTATAAAAATAAAAAAATATATCTATACATTTGTTCTTATTATCATTCCTAGACAATGCCAAACATGGTACATTTATTCCCAAATTCATTCCATTCAATTAACTCATTTGCATTCTTATTAAATTTATTCCTTTATACCAATCGTAGCATTGCAATGCAAATTTGAGTCTTTTAATCCACCACTTTGTATCAGTCTAACAAGAATTGTAGAGTTCTTGTCTCTATGTAGTTCTCCTCCAAGCTCATTGCCTCAATGATCCTTTCTCACATCAGTTTGTCTCCATATAAGAAAATTTTGAACAACAAACTTTACTCCTAGCATCTCTACTACTAGATACATTTGAGGGCTCGTTGGGATTGGATTTCTCTAATAAAAAAAGTACTTTTTGAGAAGTTCAAATTTCAAATTGTAAAAAAATATTATAATTAAACTTTTTTTAGAATTTTAACTTTTTTAAAGACTAAGGAAAATAATTATCGCAGAAAAAAGATGTACCTTTTTATAGAAAAAATATATTTTTTCTAAAAAACTAATCCAAACAGACCCTTAATATCGTTGCCCTTCACCAACTTTTGTCATCACTTCGTCTTCTCATTGCATAGAATGCCGGATTCAGGTGTAGTCACTTGAGTAAAATTAAAGGTAGAGTATATGCAGTGCAGTCACTTGAGTGACAATGAGTACTATGTAGAGGGAAGTGGTACTCTAGCTAGCAAACTCCGTTTTGGAAAAACAAAAAGGGCCAAATTAAGTACTGCTCTTATAATTAGGGGAAAAATGAAAGCATAAAATAATTGACCAGTATATAGCAATGGACACTTGAGGCGAAGATCGATTGCAAGGGTGACAACTTAGAGGGTGTTTGGCTAAGCTTATAACTTGGTCAAATCAATTTATAAACTAAAAAAGTTTTCTTGACATGTTTAGCTAACAAGCTTATAAGCATTTTTTACTAGCTTAAAAGCTGGAAAACAAAAACTCCAACGGAACCATCTTAGTTTCTAGGAGTTTATAAGCATTTTGGTCAAATCTATAAAAATACAATACTATCCTTGAATAGTTCTAGATAATTTCTATCACATTAATTAGTGAGCTGTCTTTTTTATTCATTTTAACTATCATTGTTACTTATAAGCACTTATTTACCAAACATATTAGCAACTTATAAACACAAATTATCCAAATATATCTCTATTTATTTATCACTAATTTATAAACAACTTTTTTCTTATAAACGCAAACAACTTATAAACACTTAGGGCCTGTTTGGTAAAATTAGCTGTTAGAGTAGCTGATAACTTGCTAAGTAGCAGATAGTGGTTTGAGTAACTGATAGTTGTTGTATTTCAGTTATTAGCAGATAGTTGTTTGGTTAGCTAATTGAATAATATGTGTTCGATAAAATTAGTTGTTTGATTAGTTAATAAATGTAAAATGACATAAAAAGACATTGATATTATGTTATTATATTATGATACATATACTTATTATTACCATTATTGAAATGAGATAATTTATTTCATAATTAGATTTATATTTCTTGTAATAACATTTTTCTATTAAAGTATAATAAAATTACTTTTGATAAATGAATTTTATGAATATTACAAAAAATGTTATTATTGTAGAAATAATTTTTAATTGATCAAAGATTTATTTTATCAAGAAAAATAATAAATGGATGAATAAGACTTGCACTTTTTTAGTATATTTTGATATTGATAGGATTTAAAATTGCTTTTATGTTACTTTAGATCTATACTTGTGAAAGAAAATATAAAAACGTAGAAAGAGATTGTATAGTAGGTAGAATTGTCAAAAAATAATGAAGAGAGGGTAAGATTGTCAAAATGAAAAATAAAACACTATCCTCTATTTGAAATGTTAAAAATATTAACGTTTCAAAAATATTACTTCAAACATTATTTTAACTAAAAATACTACTTTACCAAACAACAAAATATGAGAAAATAGGGTTTTGACTAAGTCAAAATACTAAGAGTCTGCTTGGCCCAGCTTTTAGAGACTCAAAAGTGCTTTTTGTGAGTTTAAAAGCTAAAATTGACTTGTTTGGCCTATTTTTAAAAGAGCTTTTAAATAAAAGCTGAAGCTGCAAAAAGCTGAAAAACCATCAGAAAAGGCTTTTTGAAAAGTTGTTTTTATGTCACGTCAAAAATTGTTTTTCTTCATTTTTTCTAAAAAATATTATATTTTTTAAAATCTAATATTACACTCAAAACAACTGAAACTTTATCTTCTACAATACCAGACCAAACAATCAACTGCTTTTATTCAATAGCATTTCTATCCAAAGCTCTACTGCTAAAAGCTCAACAGCTGAAATAACACAATTAGGCCAAACAAAGCCTAAATATTACTTGAAACATTGTTACCGAACAGTGCCTTAAAAATGAACTTAGTCAAATAGACTCTTAAGATAGCCTTTTCCATCCTAATTGTTCGAGAAACCATCGTGCATCAACAATGACTCCTCCTCTAGCCAATTATTGTATAAGCGCGTGCAAACCTGACGTGGATAACCCATTATATTCACGAATATTCATGATCTTAATTAATTAGATTAATTATTCCCTAATACTTCTCAGTAAGTCAATTTAATTAATCATCTCGTACTAGCTTGCGAATAGCATATTTGATCACATATTAGTATTGGTTTCTTGCTACAGTGCTGTAAATTTGGTCAATAATAATAGGATTGGATGACATTTGTAACTATGAGAAGTTTGATATCAATATAGAACACTATGACTATTGTGATTCGATACTCAACAATCTTATTGGTTTGGATCTATGTTCGATGTGTAATTTTGTAAATCATCATGGCTATTTAAAAATTTGTAACTACATTCTGTTTTTTTGTTCAACTTAATAAATATTTTTCTTAAACATTTTTGAAAATAAATAAACCAAATTAATGTTGCCCAATGAGAGATTATTGGAATATTTCCCTCTAAAGTAGACTACCACTAATTATTTTTTATTTTTATAAAATAGACTAAATATCTCGTTATAACTTAGCTTTGTGATCATATTAATTTTAGTTCGCCTCATAAATTTATACAATTTTTTTGTATATAGGCCTATATATTTTGATAAAACAATTTATTAGAATAAGGTAGGTCCCTTTCGTATTCTAAACTCTAATAATTTGCCCCTTAGCAGCGAGAGTGTATTAGGGTACTTTATAGGTAGGTCATTTAGTAGCAACGAGAGTGTATTAGGGTACTTTATAGGTAGGCCATTTAGGGTCGTTTGGATTGGTTTTTTTGAAGAAAAAATATTTTTTTTAAAAAAATTATATTAATTTTATAATAATTATTTAATTTAACTTTCAAAATAATTGAAATTTTGAAAAAAGTTCTAATACAATTTTTTTAGAAGTTAAAATTTTTAACTTATAAAAAAATTATTTTTTAAGAGTTATTGAAAAAAATACTTAAAAAAACCAATCTAAACGGGCTATTATTTTGATAAAGCGCGTCAGAATATATTATAAATAGGGTAAGCCTTATCCAATTTTAAACCCTAACAGTCTACTCCATAGCACAGCAGGGAGAGTGCAGTAGGGTTTTTTTTTTTTTGGTTGTTTTAATGCGGGCTCGAATAATCCAATAATTTCTCCCTTCTTTTAAACCCTACCAGTGTGTTCCATAGTAGAGAGAAAAAAGAGGAAGGGCTAGGAACCTAAGTTGCTGTAAAGGAAGATCACAGTCCGAAATTCATGTATGCAATATACATGTTGTTCTGACATAATCGGTTATTTTTATTTTTATTTTTTATTTTTTATTTTGGGTGTTTATAGATCAATTAAACATTGTTGAACTTTACTCGGAGCTTTTGTGTGAACACAATATTGTTGACACGCACCTTGTTGAATTTATGAAAACGATATCGACTTTTACTTTCGTTTCAAATCTGCCACTACTCTCTGGCGTTTCAGACTCTGATATAGTGAAAGTTTAGTTTTTTTTTTTTTTCCTTGAAGAATTTTGAGATTTGGGGTTTAGATTGACTGGTTTATATTTGCACATGTTTTTCTGTGATAAAATTTATTGAATTTTTGGTTTGATTGCTTTGTTTTAGCACTCATATGTGGCGGGTTTTTCTTAGTTTTTGTTCTTTTCGACTTTTGTGTGGAGTCTGTTAAAATAAGTTCCTTGTTTTCGTTCTCTGATTCGGAGTTATATTGGATAGCGTTTTATCTTGTTTACCTATAATTGCTTTATGTTTGATAAAGGACGAATTTTTCTATTTTTTGCAATCATAAGAAATTTTTTCAGCGAAGTTCCAAGGATGTATGTGTCGATGTCAAATTGGCCCAGAACATAACAATTATATGTTGGTCTCAGTCTTGTTAGGGTTCCTAGTGTCTTCTGCATTGTGGATTGTGATTTATATCAGCAAGTCGCTATGTGCAAATTTAGGATCATGAATACGGGTGACAGATTAGCAGTTTGGGTTGGCATTATTAAGTGAATAGAGTCTCATGGCCCAGGCATAATTCACTTAGTTCTTAAAACACTAAAACTTAGTAGACATAATCTCCTTGTTTACATGCACATGTTTGAGACATCTCTCACCAGAGGCTGACCTGCATGTCGTCCTGCTCTTGTTCGGTTTTGTCCAGTTGAACTTATTGCTTTCTGGTTTGTATCCCAAACCTGTCTCCATTCCCCAAAATAAAATATTCAAATCATCATGATGTTATTATTACTTGGGCCTAGTTTTACCTGCTCATTCATATGAGGACCAAAAGTTTTTCCAAGGTTCACATTAGTCCTAAGTTGTCTTTAAAGGATACACATGTATATATTCACTTAAATGTGTGACTCCTGCCAAACTACAACATTCAATTCAGAGGAAAGGTATATATCTTTGTTGGGCATGTTTCTGATTGTCATTTTCCTGAAAGCTTATCTATATACCGCCCCTCAGTTGCAACATAAAGTTATAAAAGGTGTACCAGGTCCACCTGAGAAGGACAATAACCAGGCCTGACTTGGACACGAGAATATCTAGTTTCCTTACTATTTATCTTTTCACCCTGTTTTCTTTTTGTCTGTGTCTGTTGGGGTTTTTTTGTTTGGGTTGGGGGGGGGGATGGGGAAGAGTTGCTCAGGGTATTAAGTCGAGGGATAGGTGTATTGCTATGATATATCAAGCCTTGATTTCACTACTTCATCTCGAATCAAGTTACAAAGAACTTAATAGATGGTTCTGTAGGAATGATTTGTGTAAATTCAAATAGTGCTCTTCTTTTGAGGATAGTTTATGTTTGTATGGTGTTCTGTTATTCCAGTGTCAGTTTGTAGAAGTGATTAATTGACAAGTCAACATTAGACATTTGAGTCTTGGAGTTTTTTTTGGCAAATATTGTATCTTTATTTTCTATTTTGAGGTAGCTTCTGATAGTTACGAGTTCTCATTGACTTCTTGTTCTCAAATTGCTCTTGCACTTTAGGTTAGTGGTTGGATTTTCATCTAACTATTGAAGGAGACAAAGTATTTCAGCATGGCAACAACTTTTGCTAAACCAGAGAATGCCCAGAAGCGTTCTGAAGGTTAGTTTGCGTTTTTTTTGGTTTAATAGTTATTGCAATTGCTTCAGTGGATTATTGATAACTACAGCTTCAGTCTATCTAAAATATTTTCAAATTGAAAGCTTAAGTTTTTCATTTCCTTTCACGTGGTCCAATCATTTTGTTTCCTATGGATATTTATGCTTATTTTTTACTGAAAGCTCCTGGAATCTCTGGAGGTTTTCCTTTGTCAAAAAGTAAAAAGTGATCTTTGTAAAGATTGCTGCTTTAACAGAGCATTTGGTCAGGGTTACTTTCTTTTTTCTTCTTCGGGTGCAACATACTCTAGGATGCACCATATGGAACTAGTGAAAAAAGAGCAGAATTTGAAACGTATTGCATTGGAACTTTGGTTGTGTAGTTACTTGGATGGCTGTGATACATGCTTGGTGAAGATTCCTTTGAGATCTAAATGACTCTATTTTTACCTTTTCTGATCTAACATGGTAATGGCTATATACAGTGATGATCAAAGTCGGTCAGAAAGAAGCTGCTCTGAAAACACTTCATTTTGTGCTTATCTCCCGAAAGCACAGGGCATGGACGAACACACTTGAAAGGATTATGCTCAAGCATATTGAGCTTTGTGTTGATACGAGGATGGGCAGAACGGCCAAGGAAGGCTTGATACAATACCGTATGGTATGTAAGCAAGCAAATATCAACTCATTTGAGGAGGTCATAAAGCACTTTATGCATCTCTCAACTGAGAAAGCTGAGCAGGCTCACAGTCAGGCAGAGGCTCTGGAAGAAGCTCTTGATGTTGATGATCTGGAAGCTGATAAGAGGCCAGAAGATCTGATGCTGAGTTATGTCAGTGGTGAGAAGGAAAAGGATAGATCTGCCCCTGAGCTTGTCACACCATGGTTTAAATTCTTGTGGGAGACCTACAGGACTGTTCTTGAGATATTGCGGAATAATTCTAAGTTGGAGGCACTTTATGCGGTAATTACTGCGTTTAACACATAATATGATTGAACCACCAAGAAATTATTGCTGTCTTTTGAATGTTTCCTTGTGTATGATGAAAATTAGCAACATGGGGCGTGTTGAATAATCCTAGGATATCTGAGTTATGAATTAATAGACTAGTGGTTTGTGGTATGCTGATTGATAGTTCATAGTTTCATCAACCAGAATAATACATAGAGGTCTATAGCGTAGTTGATGTGTCTGTTGTATGTGTTTATCTCATAGTAACAGGAGAGAACCTGAAATTGTTGTGGGGTGCCTCATCTGAGATAGAATTTTCTTTCTTGACCTGGTATTGGAGTTAACATACTCCCTGTTATTTTTTCTGCTAAGGAATCAGTTCAGTCCCACAATCCAGTATGTAGATGACTGCACATGAAGTAAAGTTTCTTCACACTCATACTATAAACAGAAAGAGTTTGTTCCTCAAATGCTTAAAAAAGATGTTCTAGGGTGCCTTCCATGAACATTATGGTGATAGAAACCTCAAAAAGTTGTAATGCTGGAAAAATAAAAACAGTAGTTATAGACGTGTTCAACAGCTGTTACATACTTTATATTGCACTACACGTGCTCCCTTTATCATGAAATCATATTATAGATTAGCAACATTTCAGAAAATATGGATATTAGAAAATTACGGATACAACTGGATGTTGACAAACTTGATTGTATTTGTACAGTACAAAAGGTTGTAAACTTTTTCAAGTGCTATACATTCAAATATCCTCTTTTCAATACCTTCTCTGTCTTTCAGTATAATATGGTCCTATATAACATCTTGTTTGGCTAACCAGCTTGCTGAAGGTGGATGGCAATTGTTTTTTGTTGTTATTAATAGTTGCCAATGTTCTTTAGATGAGTGCGCACCGTGCATTCCAATTCTGCAAGCAATACAAGCGGACTACCGAGTTTCGTAGGTTGTGTGAGATCATCAGGAATCATCTGGCAAACCTTAATAAGTACGGAGGCCAGAGGGACCGTCCAGACCTTACTGCTCCAGAAAGTCTCCAGTTATATCTTGAAACAAGATTTGAGCAGTTAAAGCTTGCAACAGAACTTGAACTTTGGCAGGTAGGGATAAATTTTGGTTTGTTTTACGGGTTAACGTGTAGCTATCTTCTTCACAGATATTTTTTCAGGCTTATCCTTGGAGTTCTGCTGACATTTGATTGCTGCAGGAAGCTTTTCGTTCTGTTGGAGATATACATGGATTAATGTGCATGGTTAAGAAACAACCGAAGGCATCTTTAATGGTTGTTTACTATGCAAACCTTACTGAGATATTTTGGACTTCATCCAGCCATCTATATCATGCCTATGCTTGGTTGAAGCTCTTTTTACTTCAGAAGAACTTCAATAAGAATCTGACTCAGAAGGATTTACAGTTGATTGCATCATCTGTGGTCTTGGCTGCTCTTTCTGTTCCTCCATATGACCATACAACTGGAGCATCTCATTCGGAACTTGAGCCTGAGAAAGAGCGCAACTTGATGATGGCTAACCTCATAGGATTCAATCTTCATCCTAAGCTTGAGAATAGAGGAATGGTAAAATCATTTGCTGAAATTTTTGTGCTATTTTTTTTTTTCCAGCCATTTCTATTTCTGAACTAATATTTGTTTTGTTACCTCTCCAGCTTTCACGGTCCTATCTTCTCACTGAACTGGTAAGAGAGTGTTAGCAACATCACTTGTATATCTTTTTCTTGTTTGCTTTATCCCTTGTTTTCTTTAACTTTTTTCTATATATATCAGAGCTCCTAAAAATGTATTGTGATCTTGCTTCTATATTTTCCTAAAGTTTGTGCGTTGGGTTGGGAAGTTTAGCCGTTTGGGGGACTCAAGTGCAAGTGACTAAAGAAACCAATTTGTGATGATACTGACTTTTGGTCAAGGTGTTTAGAGATATGGGTGGGTTTGTCCATGATGGCTGAAGCCAAAACAGCAGCCAGAACTATGTAGAATTTGTCAAGAAAATCAATTTCATATAGCACTCTATCTCATATTTCATAAACATGTATTGTACACAAGATTGTGCTTTTATATATAAAATGATTTTTCAGGTCCTCTTTTTTTGTTAGTATGGGAGAAATTATTCAGTATTTCCAGAAGAAACTTGTGTTCTGAACATTTTCTATATTCAGTTGTTTCGTGGTATAGATTTTTTTAGCTGTTTCTGTACTATTATCTTTTATCCTCTTTACATTGTTCAGCCAACGGTAAAAGCATGTTGAAGGTAATTTATGACATGTCAGAGGAAGAATAGCATTTTTCCCATTATAGATGATCTGAACCTATCATAAGTCATTAACTCCATCTTTATATTAAGGTTGAGTTGAGATCTTGATATATGGTGCTTTTTTAACCTTTATGGAAGTAATATTGGCCTTCGTCCTTGTAGGTGTCACAAATGTCTTTGGTTTGAAGCTTAGTGGATCTTGCACTATATTTTCAACTGCAGCTGCATTTGCTTCTTGTCCTTGTTGGTGTCACAAATGTCCTTGGGTTGAAGCGTAGTGGATCTTGACTATATTTTCTACATGATCCTGTTTCTGCTGCCAGGTGTTAAAAGGTGTCATGAGCTGTGTGATACAGGAAGTAAAAGACCTTTTCCATGTTCTGGAACATGAATTTCTCCTCCTTGATCTTTCCTCAAAAGTGCAGCCCCTGTTGACCAAGATATCCAAAGTAGGGGGGAGGCTTTTGTCAGCATCTTCACTTCCAGAGGTCAAGCTCTCCCATTATGTTCCTGCACTTGAAAAGCTAGCTACTTTGAGATCGCTGCAACAGGTAAGCTTCTGATTGTTGCTCTCAAATTGTTTTGGAATTTAGCATCTTTTAACTTGCTTAGCATTTGACTATGTATTATGGTCTTCAGGTGTCTCAAGTTTATCGGATAATGAAAATTGATTGTTTGTCTCGGAGGATCCCCTTCTCTGATTTTTCTTTTGTGGAGAAAATCTCAGTAGATGCTGTGAGACATAATTTCATTTCGATGAAAGTTGACCATCTAAATGGCACTGTTGTCTTTGGTGATGTGGTAAGTTTTACTTGTATCATCCTACAATTGTTAAGGCATGCAAAGAAATTTGTGAATTGCTCCACTTCGCAATCATTAGCTCTCTAGTAAAAGTCACAGTCCACCCATGTTCTGCATCCACTGAAGTCACACTAGAGCCAACTGTGGCTCGCTTCTTTCTAGCCAACGAGAAAATACTGGGGAGAAGATCCTTTAGCCACCTCAAAACAAATCTAATTGGAAAAAGAGTTCATCCTTTTGTGATGTGTTTCCAGAGTCCAGACGCCCACTGCATGAGTGACATTTGATGTCCATTATTTATGTTTCTCTCTAAACTTTGCAACAAATCATCTCCGTCCAAAGACTTCTCTTCAGCATAAATCGCCGTGGCCGTTTCTCGAGAAGAGCTTTATTGAAAATAAGAAGTGACTTAATACTAAGTTTGCCCTTTACAATAAGTTGTTTGACCACTTCCGACCATAGAATATGATACTTAAATTCATTTCCTCTGTTTGAAATCCCACTTGTTACATAACATTTGTTTTTGGCTGACAGGTTTTTGTATAGTTGGCATTGATAGTATACAAGATTGTATAAATAACTTTAGTGACTTATGTCTTTAATTTCAGGGTTGCTTCTTGCACCTCCTTGTTGCATATTAGTAAAGCTCTTGACTTCTAAAAAAGGGTTACTTATATTAGTCAAAATCTTAATTGATGGTTGGTGAATGTTATGATACCTAAACACTGAATATGAATTTTAATTGCCTTGACTTGTGGAAGGACTATAGAGGCAGACCCACCTCTGCTTTTTACCCAATTACTTCAGTGGTGCGCCTAGCAATGCCTTCTTCCTTGTGTTTATAGCAATGCTATTCTTGGAGTTAGGCTGGTTCAAAGTCTTAGAAAAGAAGACCTTTTGCCTTTCGTGTAGCTCTGAGATGTAAACAAATCTTAAAAACTTGACTGCATGTGCTATATTATTCAAGAGTTTGAATATTTTTCTTCTTTTATATTAGTTTTCGCTTTTCGTTGGTTCTCTCTCCCTCCCTTCTCTCTCTCTCTCTGTATATGTGTGTGTGTGTGTGTGTGTGTGTAATCTTTCATTTTCTTTTTAAAATTTTTGCTTGGGGGGTGGGTGGAGGGGAAATGGATGGGAAGAGTTATACTTAAATGTGTCTATATTCTACTTGCTGATTCTTTATTCCACCAAAGTTGCTTCCTGGCTAGACCAATTTTACTGATGCCTTTCCAATTTCAGGGACTTGAATCCGATGGAATGCAAGATCAACTGATCAATTTTGCGGAACTTTTAAATAAGTCGAGGGCAATGATATCCCCTTCTCTGAGGAATGCATCAAATCTGGGAGAAACCCTTCCAAGTTTAGCTGAAACTGTGGAGAAGGAACACAAGAGGCTTCTTGCTAGAAAGTCATTAATTGAGAAACGCAAGGAAGAAAAAGAAAATCTACTATTGGAAGTGGTATGCATTTCTGTTCATATTTTTCTTTAGGTAGATGGTATTGCACTTACCTTTTTACCTCCTCAATTAACCACTTTTACCTTCTTGTCTGAATGGACCGTGTGCTTTGCAGGAACAGGAGGAAGAAGCTAAGAGGTTGAAGCAACAAAAGTTAACTGAAGAGGCAGAAAAAAAGAGGCTTGCTTTTGAATATGAGCACAGGAAGAACCAACGCATTCTGAAGGAAATAGAGAAACGGGAATTTGGAGAAGCTCAGGCTCTACTTCAAGAGGCTGGAAAGCGTAGTGAGAAGAAAGGAAAGAAGCCTATAATAGAGGGAGTAAGTAACTGTTGGTTTCCATTGATCTAGCTTTAGTATTGAGGGGGCCAACACTGGCATTTTCTTTGTGCTGTAGGAAAAAGTGACAAAACAGACTCTGATGGAGCTTGCATTAAGTGAACAACTTTGGAAGAGGCAGGAAATGGAGAAGAAACTTCAAAAACTAGCCAAGACAATGGATTATCTGGAAAGGGCAAAAAGAAAAGAGGCAGCAACTTTGATTGAGGCTGCATATCAGCGACGCCTTGTAGAAGAGAAGCTGCTTCATGAGCGTGAAGAAGAGGTATATTGTGAGCTAACTTCTGACTAGTTCTGCAGTTGGAGTACCTAGTTTTCTTTTCCAATTGCTTGTGTATAGTTATTGTTTATAAGGTACTAGTCTGACGTTGCTGCATCAAAATCCTCTAATTTGTTTCTGTTTGGTGACCGTCTCTGGCACTCTGTAGAAAGAGGCAGAGCTCAGCAGGCAGCGTCATGATGGAAATCTCAAGGAGAAAAGTAGGTTGGCATGCATGTTGGACCACAAGGTGTGTATGTATTATTACCATTTGCTATGATATTTGTTTGCTTAGAATAGCTTCCTTAAGACAGACATAAGTGGTGGGGTATGTAGCAGCAGTAATTCAAATACCATATGTGCTGCTGTAATACTTTTGCGCAAGGTGCGTATGCATTATTAACAATTTGCCTGATATTTGTTTGCTGAGAATAGCTTCCTCAAGGGACTAGTAACTAGTGGAGTAGGTAACGTCCACACAAAACTATATGTGCTGCTGTAATAATTTGGTCTTCTACCCATTGTAATGCTATTTGAGTATGGAACCTTGAAGCAGCTTTCAACCAACCTATAAGCTACAGGATAAGCTTAGAAAAATGCTTGTGCCCTCGTTGTGGATGGTTCTTGTCTTGTGCAAGAGAAAACTTGGCAGGATAATTCTACTTGATACTTTTTCTTGCTTATGCCCAGAAGATTGTGTATGAGACTAACATGCTTTAATTGTGTAGATGGTTCATCAACATTGTAGTTCATAGGGTTCTTGCAATGCCACTCAAATCTGTTTAAGAGTCACTCCTTTGTTAGCATGCATGCAAGATCTCATCTATAGGTCTTCCTCTACCCCTCTGACAATGTTCGGATTGCATGCTCCACATCTTATACAGGTGCCTCCTCCGTTCTAACATGTCCAAACCATCTCAACCTGTCCTGCCTCAATCCCTTATCTTGTACTCGGCCATGGCCACTACCTTTTTTCCCTTAATATAGATTCTTAACTGGTAACATGAATATTTTTCACGTCTCCTTAAAATCGAACCGCCCCTCACTTTGCCTAGTGTATGTTGTCCCTGAATTTGTCTGTTAGTTTGCCTAGTGTATATGGTGCACTGAAATTGTTATTGCAGCAGCGTAAGTGGGAAATGATGATTATATTCCAATTTCTCACCTTCAGCGCTGTGTTTCGAAAGGCTCTTCAATCTTGCTGCTTCAGTGACGATGTTAACTGAGTAGTTATAGCTGTATAATCCAAGAAAATTATCTGAAAGTATAATGTGTCTGACCTGTGTAGGAAACGTACTAATGAGTAAGCACTGGAGCATAAACTGATTCATAAGAGGAGAACAAGTTAAAACATTTATTTTACTAATAACATAAACACTTACTATACATTCATGGACGTTCATGGTGACTGCTAGACCCATTTAAGACCATTACGAAGCTTTTTTATGCTTTGCCAACCATAACATGCGGTTGTGGCTATAATTCTTATTTCGGTTCGATGTCATTGGACACAAGAATTTTCTTTACAATTTTTTTTTTTTGTGTTAAAAGTTGAATGGTTTCTGCTGCTTTAAAAATCCAACTGGGGCCTCTGTCTTTGGTGGTATGTATGATGAGGTTGTCTATTGTACAGTAATCATCAGGATATTGGTTTCTTCTCTGCAGATGCAATTCCAGGGTAATCGGCTGTCAGAATATGACCGAGTAAGAAAAGAAAGGGAGGAGCACATCAAGCAAATTGTTCAATCGAGGAAACATGAAAGGGAAATCAAGAGGAAGATGCTCTTCTATCTTATGGCCGAAAAGGAAAGGCTGGAAAAGCAGTGTCGAGAAGAGGAAGCTCACAAACGGGAAGGTGTAGTCTTGTTCACTTAGCAATATATATTTTGTCATTTGATATAAAAAATATTGAGTAATCACTCCTCTTTGTGTCACTGGATTTGAAGTAGTGTTGTTTCTCTGCTCCAATTTTTTCTTTGTTCTTGAATTTAATTTCTGGTCTTCATCTGGTTATTGAATTGCAGCGGAAGAGCAACTTTTAAGAAGGCTTGTGACTTACGTTGTTAGTGTATTTTCTTCTTCTGTTTCTATTCTTATTTTTAGTAATTTTGGATGTTGCAGAGGCTGAAAGGCGAAAGAATCCAGCACCATCTCCTGGGAAGTATATTCCCAGGCATGTTCGTCAGCGCCTTGAAAATTCAGGGCAGGTTCCACCGGCCACAGATACTGATCGTTGGCGTGGTAGCAGGCCAGATGAGCTTAGGCCACCACCCAGTGATAGATGGCGTGGTGGTGATGACCATCGACCTTCATTGGGTGGCAGCTCAGACCCTCCTGGTCATCGTTGAGACGTTTGCAGTCAACTTATTGAGGAAAATGAAACGTGAAGAATCCTGTGTTTCATTCATCTTCTCTTTTCCATTGTTTCTGTTCCTTTTTACGTACTCTGTTTCCTTCTTGTGCGATGTAATCATCCCCCTCCCCAACCCAACACCCCCCCCCCCGGGGGGCCCCCAAGAAAGGTCTTTGTAACTGGGCATTGAGCAAGGAGGCTCCTTGGGCATCATCATTGGATGTCAACTTCATTTTGGTTCTTGTTTAAGTTATTACGTATGAAGCTTTCCTAAAAAGGTTCAAGCTGATTTAATGAAACTGTGATGCCTAAGTATGATTTATTTATGCAATCGGTTTTCAACTTCTTTGTTAACCCATCAGATGAAAGTCTGTCTCGGAAGTTCACCGTTTTCTTATTAAGCACTTGAGATTTGAGAATTGATATTGTCATTCAAGTCCTTTAGGTGTTTGCTCTTAAATCATTTGGTTGGAGCTAAATTAAAACTCCCTTGAAGTTAACCTTTAAAAGATCCTTGAAATTTTTACTTCGGGGACCAAACAGATCTTCTGTGATTGACTCTGTTAGATTCTTGAATTGCGTATCTGTAATTTGCTTTTCACGTAAAAAAAAGTCAATTTAGTTCTTATTGTTTTGAAAATAATTTATTTAGTCCTCGAAAGTTTATGGAGAATTTCAATTTTTGCAAGAAAATGTAATAAATTTTTTCGTGATTCATAAAAAGTGCACTATTATATCCTAAACAACCAGGCAATAATAGTATTACAATGTGCTTTGAACATTCAGATCTTTTAACAACATTTTAAAATAAAGCTCAATCTCAAATTAATGTTAACATTTGAACTCAAAAAGAAAAAAAAGTTGAGCTGTACCCCACATTATTTTCCTATTCCCACACTCCACTTTAGGTCATGAGTTTGCCTTCATCAATGTACTACCTATGCAGGCTATCCCACAATGATTTTTCACGATCCTAATGTATTCATGTATATGGAAATAAATATTTAAAATTCTTTTTAGACAAGAAATGATAAAGCAATTAAATCTGTTGCATAGATTATCATTCATGACAAAATCTGTCCCCAAAATTCGGGCATGTTTTGGGCAATTAGTAGATTAGGCAGCGATAGTTGTTTGAGTAACGGATAACTATTTGGGCAGTGAATAACTCTTAAGTAACAATAACTAAATTAGGGCATGTTTTGTGCAATTAGTAGATTAGATAGCAATAATTATTTAAGTAGCGGATAGCTATTTAAGTATTGAATAGTTGTTGAGTTTTAGTGGCTAGTTGGCAGCTGTTTCACTAGCGGATTATATTATATGTGTTCGATAAAATTAGATATTGGGTTAGTTGGTGAATATAAAATGTCAAAAAAAAACATTGGTATTATGTTGTTGTTGTTATTATTATGTTATTGAAATAGTTAGAATTATTTATTTATATGTTTCTTAAAATAACATTTTATTAGTAACGCATAATAGAATTACTTTTTTTGATAAATTAATTTTATTAATATTATAAACAAATATTTTTTGTTGATTGAAAATTTATGTTTTCAAAGAAAAATGATAAGTAGAAAATAAATTTGAAATTAATTTTTGTCTTATTTTATACTTATATTTATAAAAGAAAATATGAAAATGTTTAGAAAGATAGAATAGACGGTAAAATTGTCAAAAGATATTAGAGAAGAGTAATATTGCCAAAAAAAGATAAAGAGCTAGCATCTACTTTGAAACGTCAATAATATTAGTTTTTTTACAAATTCTACTTTAAATACTATTTAGAATAAAAATGCTACTTAAAACACTGTGTTACCGAACAATTAAAATGGGAAGAAGTAGTGTTTTGATGAAGTCAAAATACATAAAATACTATTATCGGTCCCTGCCTATGTGTGTGAGTATATATCATCTTGCCGCCTCCCGCTGCTGCTGCAGCACCACCGCTCGCGATAACTTCCACCCTTGCTCTTCCTTCACCTTAAGGGCCGATGTGCGTGTCTTTCTGTGTGTTTAACTGTGAGAGTATATATACATATATATATATATGTATATATGTATGTCTGTGTGTTATGTATTAATTATTAATATTAATTTGTGATATCAATGTGGACCCGCAATTAACCACATGGATTAGAGTTGAACATTTCAAATGTTACGGGGTCAATTGGTAAAGAATTTTAAAGCAAAAACTAAAATTATAAACAAAAAAAAATTGTCAAATGACAATTGAAAATAAAAATTGTAAATGTGTTTGGTTAAATTGCAAAATCTATAAACAAAAAAAAAATGTTTAGTTATCCATAGTTTAGAAACTATTTTTTGCCTTTCATTTCTCATTTAGTATTTTCTATTTAATAGAACACATAAAAATATTTTGTAATAGAATAACGAGAACAGATGATTTTAGTGAAACATTTTTATATAATTTTTAATAGTAAAGCATGTGTAGTGTTAATTTGATACTTTATCGGTAAGAATTCTCCCGTCTATTGTCAATGTACAAGGAAAGCAATTTAACAAGCAGCAAGACTTTTTCCCTAATAAGCTCAAACACTGAAGTTAGGAAGAGGAGACTTTGAAGGGAAAATATAATTTGTGGTTATCTTTCTTAAAGTAATCAAAGTGAATATATTTATTTGTTACTAGATCTCATATTTATGGGCAATTAAAAATTAGACGGTTGAATTGACTTTAGCCATTAATCATGTCTTATCAGTCATTAGACCTCTTCATGTAACCTCGTACTTATAAAGCAGTTGTTGAGCGAATTTTTTTTTACCTAAATTTTAAAATGTCATGCAAAACTAACCCTATTCATAAAGGGATTTGAAAAATGACCTGAACTAGTTATGGGAACATGTTTCAGGCATTCCTAGAATACGAAATGCAACGCGTAACGGAAGGATGAACGCAGCCGCGTTCCATAAATACGCAACTTTAGCCCTTTCTTCTCATTCCTCTCTTTGCATTTTGAAAAAATTCCCCCAACCCCCCACTGACAAAATTTTTAGTTTTTTCAACGTCATTGCATGGATATAGCCTTGATATTGTAAGTTATCTTTTTTTAATGTTATTTTTTGTAATTTTATTTAACATTTTAAGTTATGTAATTTGTTTTTAGATTGTGTAATTTTTGTTTTGATAGTTAATTTTAGTTTGTGTTATATTTTAATTGTTGTTAGAATTATAGATTAAGTTTTTTGAACATAATTTCAGCATGATCATTAGAAATTAGAATTAATGTTATTATCATTATTATTATTAATATTATTATTAGTATGATCATTATTATTAATCGTATTATTACCATATGAATATTATTAATAATAAATGTTATCATAATAATTATTATTAAGATTATCATTATTATTAACAATATTATTATTTTTATGATTAATGTTATATGTTAGATGTTATTATTAATTTTCTTATTACTATTATTGATATTATTATCATTATTTATTATTATGATGATGGATGATTAATGTTATCTTTTTGTTATTATTATTACTAATACTATTATTGATATTATTATTAATAAGATTAGTGTTATCATTATTATTATTTGATAAAATTAGAGATTTAATGTTTAGAGTCAAGTATACTTAGTTAATCGTTATTATTATTTTTTATTTTAGGACTCATTATAGATACTCGACCTGCACCAGTAGACATCACATTATTGTGCTACTTTCTAGAGCACCAGGTGCAATATTTGCAGGATCCTTACCATTTGAGTACTTTCAGGTACTATAGGTCAGATCGGTCTTTGTTTAATGATACAGAGCACCCATTGGTACAGCAGCAGTTGGTGGGGACAGGATCCTATGGGTGTTATAAATTTCGCTATCAGCAGCTTAATTGCGGATTAATTACTGCCATGATAGAGAGGTGACAATTGGAGACCCACACATTTTATTTACCCGTAGGGGAGGCTACCATCACCCTGCAGGATGTGGCCGTGTATTGGGGTCTTCCGTCATTGGTACTTCTATTTTGGTGTTTGATACGGTCCCATGCTCAAGGAATGATTGGGTTGTCACGATGATTTGTTGGAGATTGATGCGAATGCGGTTGCGGACGACGGTACTGGCCGTACTGACATTGTGGGAAACTCGATAAATTTCTTCCAGCTACAGGACAGGTTTGTGATGCAGGGCACTCCGAATAACCCCACTCAGTACCAGGCGCAATAGCGAGCATGATTGTGGATATGTCTAGTAATTTATTGTCACCTTTTTGCGAACATGAGCACGCTTGATGATAATTTGTCCTAGTTACCGTTATTGATAGACTTTGACGTATCCGGCAGTACAACTATGGTGCGACTGTACTATTATATTTGTACCAACAGCTTGACCGCGTCTCCTTTCGTCAGTTTAAGGGTGTATGCGGAGCCGTGACACTAGTCCAGGTATTAGTTTGCATCATGTAGTTACGTTTACATTTTATGTATGTTAACTTTATTATTACAAACGTTATTATAACATAACACATGTTTAATGTTTGCAGTTTTTTGTATGGGACAGATTCACGGCTTTTCGGCCTCAGCTTCTACATCCCACACGAGCGGTTACAGCGACAGCAACATCACCTGGAGCCTACGTTTCAGCTCCCTGGCGTTTCACGAGGTGCACTGTTTTACGTGAAAAAGAAAATGACAATGCATCTGAAAAATCAAGTCAAGTTGATTGTCGGGATGTTATAGACCATCTGCAGCCAGACGAGGTATAGTACACTTAAATTGCTTTACTAAATATTCATATCCTGTATTATTGAACACGTGCATGATGCATGCAATTAACTATCCGGTGCTTGTTTTGGTTACAGTTCGTATTACAACCGTTCAGGATGATACTGGGCAACCTCCCTCTATATTGTGTTGCTGAGAGTGACGTCTGGCGTGCCCAGATCACGCTGATATTCTGGCATATTGTTGAGTGACACCGTCCAGATCGTTTGTTCCAGCAGTTTGGACTAAGGTTGGCAATCCCTCCTGATCCGTCTGCACATGAGAAACACAGGGACTGGAAGGAAAAGGTTGGGGGAGATGCACTGACAGGGGCTGTGGCGATGTGGGGGAATTGGCAGCAACATGTTTTACATGGACAGGTGGAGGATGCGTCGACAGCAGCAACACTGAGGATTTACATGACCTGGTACCGTCAGGTGACTATATTGCATGTCGATCATCCAGGTACAAGTTATAGGAGAGATGGTTATGTGGCATTGGCACGTGATGAAACATCACCGGTGAGCTACCTTTGTACTCTTTTTTATATTCCTCAATGAAAATTATGGACTATTAGTTGATATTAACAACAATATAATATGCTTTGTTGCCTACAGGCTTCTATTGTTCAGTATGTGGTCCACTATTCTCGTGATTTACTGCAGCGCTATGAGCAAAGGGGTCTTCGTGGCGATGTACATTCAATGGAACACATGATGCGACACTTGCAACTCATGCAGTTGTATGGCGAGAGTGCACTCCGACACACATAGCATGAGCATCTCATATAGCAGAGAGCCGTGTGGTGGGAGTTCCCCGATTCGCCTCTGATGCAGCTAATGCAGTAGCATAGAGAGCATCGTTCACGACATGTTCGACCTTTACATCGCACTCACACGTATCCCACTAGGTCATTACAGTCATTCACCCCTGATGCACCATTGCTAGCATATCGTCCACCCAAACAGCCGCTATTGCAGCGACCCACATGGTGTTTGTTCCCCATTGACTTTTCCAACATGGGTATAGGTTAGAGCAGTAGCGGTAGACAGGGTACGTTCGAGGCTGGTGGATCATCCAAGCCGGTGATTGATGAGCCAGATAACGGCAAGGAGAATGATGAGGCGATGCAGAACGAGTCATCGAATGGGTCTTCGAGCAGATACATGAGGTCCCGGGACTACGTTCACGAGCGGTTAGTGGACAGTAGTATTAAGCATCAGGACCTACCGTCGCAATCTGAGGCACATACGGCCCAGGCACCAGCTTCACAACCATAGGCACATGAGCCTCTGCCACGTCAGACATGTTTATCCAGAAAATGCAACGCACCATCCCCTGTTAGACGTCATTTAACTGACTGCACTAACAGGGAGAAGGGGCCTGATCATTACACACATGGATGATGTATTCAGTTTTCGAGCACTTTTTTTTCATATGTATTTAGTGACACATTATTTTTTTTTTATTGGACTTTCATTTGGATTTTTAAATTTATTTTAGACACATTATTTTAGACATGACAATGCTAATTGGACATTAAAATTATATGTCACAACAAATAAGCATAAAACGATTACACAATAACATTACAACGTCAAAACAAATAGACATAAAATGATTACATATGGAACTTATGGCAACTGCTATGCATAACGTATTACGCATTTTGATTGTTAGGGCAAATTGGAGTAGTGTGACCTAGTTGACCACATGCTGTACACCTTCGTCGTCCATGGCGCTCCAAGTGATCCATTTCGTTTCGGATATGACGACCTCCGGCTTGTTCTCTTCTCTGTCGAACACAACTTTGGTTAGAATGCAACGTCTATGCAGGCGCTAGAGGCCAATAACATTGGTGTCCAAGAGGCTCGAATGTTCGCCAATAGGTATCTTTGTACGATTTCACTGTCAACTGTTGAGGTATCATGTTCTCTACATTAAACCCCCTTAAATCGAGCAACAGTTTGCACATGCGAGCATGGCAAGTGATATTCAACCCACTTGCCGCAAGTACACGTACTTTCTTCCCAGTTGACAACCTAGTTTGGCGGATTCTCATTCCATCACACTGGCAATCGACAGACCTAGTATCTGTCATCCTCTCTGAAACTAAGTACGTGATGGCGATGTGACGAGGTCTCCCACTTCTCAAAGAGCTCCCTCATACTAGGAGGGAGTCGATGACCTTCACTTTCCAACTGCATGGCATGGACCAACCGATCATTAAAGTAGCCTTTTATCTTCATAAAAATATTAGTAACAAGGGTCGTGATGGGTAACCCCCTTGCACCGATGACAACATCGTTAAAGCATTTGACATTATTTGTGGTCATCACACCCATCTGTATCCCTCATCAGCGCTCATGGTCCATGTATCGACGATAGAAACTAGTTGTCTCTGCGTCCACAACTATAAAAGCTAACGACAACACTTGGCAGTTGGTGTTTGTGGCTAATGTAACTAGGAGATGACCCTTGTACTTTCCCTGTAAGTATGTCCCGTCCAACGAAACAACGGACTTGCAATGCCTTCACGCCGCGATGCATGAACCGAACGCCCAGTAAACCATGTCGAAAATTTTTTCAGCCTTCGTTGAAACTTCAGCGAACCTATATCTCATAACATTACCTGGATTCTTGGCCATCACGGCACCAAGAAACTGTGGGAGCGTTTGATACGACATATCTTAATTGCCATACACTAGTTCAATTGTTTTATTTCAGTGATTCCATGCTTTTTTGTAACTGACATCCGCGTTAAGCTTCTCCTTCATGTGAACTTGGATAAGCCCGACCTCGTAATTAGCCTTCTTAGCTATGAAATGCCTAACCAAATATCCAACCAAACCCAAGGTCAAATTTCTGTGTCTCGACGTAGTTAGTTACGCCATACATACATGTCTAGTGTCATATTGCGTGATCTCCCACTGCTTATGCGTTGCTTTCCTTATGACGCGTACATACCATGGGTATGCTACACTTCCACTGTGTGTTTCCCTACATCGTATCTTCCACAGGGTCTTACTCGACTTGACAACCCTATATTCCTTTTGTATTTTTATCGCGTTCTGTTGAACAGCCCTTATCCGATCTACTTTGATGGGAACACCATTTCTTTGGCCAATTCCATCATGTCGGGGTCCTATGTTAGACGTTTGGTGATCTAGTTCCTGCTTGTCTTGTAGAATTCAGTCCTAGCAGTATGGAACTCCATTGCTTCCTCTTCATCTACCTCCGCCTCTGCCTCGACATCCGATCTATCTACCTCATTCTCAATTTGGTAGTTCAAACTTGATTCTAAGACTGCATCTTCTTCTTGTTTGTTCAATTCACCGTCCTTATTTTTTTCGTCTGCCTCTGACAAAACAGTATCTGCTGTGACGTCCAATCTCTCCTCTATGCCATCACCATGATGAGAGGGTCCTCCGACTTCAAAAGTGGACTGTGCTTGTGGGGAAAAGGAAAAAGTGGCAAACTCTGCTGCTGTTGTTGCAATATTGATATGTTCATCTTCTTCATACGATGGTGCTGCATTTAGGTCCGGCATATTGGACTGGTATGGGATGTCGGGCATTTGTTGTAGCACTTACACGTCGTCAGACTAAACGGACTGAACGTCCACTATTATGTGCGCCACGCAACGGTTCCATTCACAGCGAGTTGTGCCATACATCTCCCGCATATCGTCATCATCAATTATTGCACTTGGATAATAATATATCTGCTGCAGTGTAGCATCCCATCTAGGGTCACGATAGGATAAGTTAACCTTATCGATGGTTGGACGCAACCCTAGTTTTCTAATTACACGAGAAACAAATTGAACATAAGTTATATCGGGATGAATTTTGATTTTGCGTGGTATATTTGGACTTCTATAATCAAGACCGTAATCGGTCATTATTGTGTGACTGTCTTAGTATAAAAGAATAGTAACATCGGTTAAATTCATTCTTTTAGGTGCTTTCGTAGAAACTTATACTGACAAATTGAATGAATTTGGTAGAAAGTTTATTTGGTAGAAAGTGGAATGATGGGTAATGGATTGAATGATCCGGTGGAGGAAGGGGTTGAGGTTTATATAGGCAAAAAAATGCATTCTGGGAGTACGATTTCTGAAATTTTTTGTGACGTGAAGTGACTAAAGCATGATTAATGGCAGAGAATATATTCCGGATATTACAAACGCACTCCTAGAATGTGTTGCCAAGAATATTTTCTTTTTCCCGCAATCAAATCAAATCGGAATCAAATCAAATATGTCAAAGTTGCAGGAAAACCCAGAAAATGGGTTTCGGAAGTGTGGAATGCATTCCTGGAATGCCGGTGCACTCCGGGAGCGCGACCACACTCCCGGAGCGCGTTCCGCCTTCTCGGAACACGTTTCACGTTATGGGAATGCGTGAAACGCGTTTTCAAAATCAGTTTGGGTTATTTTTAAAAACTCTTTACAAATGGAATTAGTTTTGTATAACACTTTAAATTTTAGGTTAAAAAAAATCCGTTTTTGGGCTCAATTCCTCATTTATTGGTGCTAATGACATCTCCAATCATGGCATAATTACCACGGTACATTTGGAGGTGAAGGCCCCCACATGTGCTCAAGGTGGTTCAGTGCCCCAATTCTCGTGTGACTCTACACATCTATTCTAGGCTTCACACGCAATTTTTTTAAACTGGCTATATGATACAGTGTTATTCATCTTTTTGTATAGTTAAAAGATTTTTAAATTTGAATTCGTGTTTAATATTTTCCAAACCAAATTTTATATTTTTTTTAAAATACAAAGTACCAAGATACTTTTTCTAAAGAACACATATTTTAGAATAAGTATTTAAATTGAATTGAAAAAAAAAAACTATACAAGTATGAGAAAAAATCAATTTATTTTTTTCAAAAATAAAAAATTATCTTCTAAAAAAACTTTTTTTCAAAAACTATAAAAAATACTTTCAGAAGAACCACTCCAAACAAGTCCTTAATTTTCTTTTCCTCGTTGCTGCTATTCAAATGGCAAGTCCAACGAAGACGGAAATAGAAAAAATGGAATACGAAGAAAATTAAGAAAATAGAAAAAGAAAGAAGGGAAAACTGCAGGCTCCAAGAACGACGTCGTAGAAGTCAGGCCACGTCAACACGGTTCCAACGAGGAAGAAATCTTCCTGATAAAATCACCAGATCACAACAGTAAGCAACTGTGTAAGTTTCACTTCTGCTTTTTGCCTCATAAAGAAAACATCTCGTAAAATCCCAGGTGAGTTTTTATTTTGTCTTGAATTCTTAATCTTCAACTTAACACTATTTCTTAAACATTAGTTAATAATCATGAAGTCAACCTTGCTACTACTATAAACCATTAAAAAAGTTTTACAAAAACAGCAACTTTTGGCGCTTTTACATGTAAATTTTCATTAAAATGTAGTCGAATCCTTAATATTCATCCCCTTTTCTTTGTTGAATTTGATTTGTTTGTGCATTTGCTTTTCCAATGAATATAACTCCTCTGTTTTTTTTTCCCTCCTTCGTTTGACGAATATAACAGACAAATATATTATGTTGATGCATGTGTGTATATGTTAATGGTGTAGTGTCTAACATTGTTCATTTGATTATAAAAGAAATGGAAAAAGAAGGAAAATTAAATGCATTAGTTACTTTAAGATATTTGGTGCCAATTTGGTTATCTTAAAGTTGAATGATGCTGATTTTAAGTTCATATATGATTGGTTATTGCAATTTTTTTGGCCACAACTTGATGATTTTTTACTGTTTTATGTCCTATGAGCAGCTAAAGAAAAGGGTTTATACACACATTCAGGAATTTTATGGAGATTAGAGATAGTTTAGTATTGTTGTAGTGGTGGAGCTTTTGTAAGTGTAAGTTGGTGAGATGGAAAAGATAAGAGCAGATGATCAAGAGGTGGCTGCAGCGCCAAATGCGCCCGCAGAAGTTGGTAGATCCGGGTTTGTGAAGCAGGATGCAGGTTCTCCTGATAAATTAGCAAGAAGCAGATCAGCCTTTGAATCTGAAAGGTTTGCGTCCTTGTTATTATAGATATTGTTCAGGTGCTTTTGGATTGATAGTCACGAGTTATAACAGTAGACGTGTTGTATTTGATGATTCACATCGTTGGTTGATTAGTAGATATTGTTCAGTTGCTTCTGGAATGGACATTCAAGATTTCTGATGCTAGATTTGTAGCGCTCCATGATCCGCATCCTTGTTCGACATTTTGTATCTTCACAGAAACCATTCATGTAATGGCATTCCATTTACCAGGCCCATTTTGCCATCACATCTTGGTGGTTTGCTTCTTGAAAGCATGCTCCCCTCCTTTAGTATGCACTTTCGATCCCTCCCTTTTTAATTTGTATATAATATCTTTCATAAGAGATTTGGCTTTCAAGGTGTCAGTTGTATCAAAATAAAGTTCCAATTAACTTACTGATTCCGGAACATCTCAATAAAATCGGAGGCCTTCTAAAACAGTTCATGATTTAGATTTGAAGCAAAGATCATGACAAAAAGTTGCCATATAGATATATTGCTTCCTTGAGAAGTGAGAACTCTGGTTGATTTCTGGTTGATTTCTGGTTGCATATGCAAGGCATTATTTAAGAAGGCTCCCACCATTTTGTTTGTTTGTTTCTTTTCTCTCTGGGAAAAAGATTCTGTCTTCTCTCTTATCAATATTTTTAGCTCATGTTTCTGCACTTTCATATAAGATATGAGCTGCAAGGAATTCTCTCCATAAGCAAGCATCAAACATGTAGTTTTTTTTTTATTTTTTTTTAAATAATAATAAAATCAGGATATTTGACAAATCTAATATCTGTGTATTATTTCAGGGAGGAAAGGAAGATTAGAAAATGGAGGAAGATGATTGGGGTTGGAGGAAGTGACTGGAAGCATTATGTTAGGAGAAAACCTCATGTTGTTAAAAGGCGGATAAGAAAAGGCATTCCTGATTGTTTGAGGGGACTTGTTTGGCAGTTGATCTCAGGAAGTCGGGACCTCTTGCTCATGATTCCGGGAGTGTATGAGGTAATATGGTCTGTGCTTAATGGCATGCTTTATCTTGTTAGATAAGAACCTGTGTTCGCAAATGAGTGATGGAATGCACTTATACTGAGGAATCTCTTTCAATTCCTTGCCAGTGGATTGAACTACTAATGTGCCTCCTGATTTGGCTTTTGCTACTATTCCCTGGTTTTTAAAGTCATTTCTCTACTAGTTCTTGAGGTTCATAACTTCATATTGTCAGTAAAATCCAAATTCTCATAGATTGCCTTCTGTTTTCTATTTATGTATGGATGGGTGTCTTCTATTTAAAAGGCTTAAGAGAAGTTATTTTCTAGGTTATTATTGAAAAAATAGCTTCTTGCAGTCTCATGCCACTGAGAAACACCTGATGACCCGTTATAGTAACTTCCACATGTTACAAAGTTTTTGGTTTTGTATCTTCTGGGGAAATGCTTAGGAAGCCTCTTTTCTTTCTTATGATTAACTTTGTGCAAAGTTTCTTTCTTCTTTTCCTTTAGAGGTAGGTTAATTGGAGGTTTGAAACATGAGCTAGTGAAACAGAGTGATCACAGTCATACTTTATGATATTGGAGGTAATTGATGCTTTGCCAAGCAACGTGATAAGCATATTCCTGTTTAACTTTTTTTGTTCTCTTTTGCTGTATGTAATTCCTAAGTATATTTTGTATGTTTGCAGCAGCTTTTATTTTATTATTTTTGAAGCATTACTGTCATTGTTTGCTGCAGCAACTTGTTTTATACGAGACATCGGCCTCAGAACTTGATATTATACGAGATATTTCTCGTACATTCCCATCACTTGTCTTCTTTCAGCAGAGACATGGACCTGGTCAAAGATCGCTTTACAATTTTTTGAAGGCATACTCTGTTTATGACAGAGATGTTGGATATGTACAGGTTACTTTTTGAAAGCATTCAGAATTCTTTTTCTGATTGTCACCACACATCAATTTGAACAGGTCACACTTTAATTGCAGGGAATGGGATGTGTAGCAGGTTTATTGCTTCTTTACATGAGCGAAGAAGATGCCTTTTGGTTATTGGTTGCCTTGTTGAAAGGAGCTGTCCATGCTCCTATGGAGGGAATGTATTTGGTAAAAGTTTTAGATTACCCTGATTTTGGTGTTAAATTGCATCTTCAGAATGAATAAGATATTGACCTTGTTAAGCTTGGTCGATGGGCTTACTCGGTACATTTGCTTTTTTCACTTGAGTTGTTCAATCTGCCATAGATTGGTGCAGAGCTGACAAAAAATTCTTGACAGATCTAATGATTTTGCTGTGTTTTGCATCAAGTCTCATGTGCTTTAGTTCTAAGTTAAATTTTGACAGTTGCTTTTTGACAAATTATGGCTCTCTTGGTTATCCAATGGAAGGTCTAAGGATTGTGACTTTCAAGACCAATCAAATTGGTACTGTAACCTCCCTTGCTTATATGAGGAAGGCTTCCGGAACAGAACACACACTTGGAGTATGATATATGTAGAAACTATCTTGTATATTGATAGCAAGTACTTAAATGGAAATATGGCACAGATAGCATAACTGCTGTCCAGAATATTGTGCTTGGTATGAAAAACTTGCTCGACGCTGTCAGGCATATTACAAAGAACTATTCTGCAAAAAGCAGAAATTTACAGTACTATATAATTCACTTAGAATCACCTAAAACTTCTGGTCTAATGTATGGCCTTACTTTCCATTAATTATGAGAACTAATTATAAACTTCGCATGGATCAGGAGAGCTTGCCTCTTGTGCAGCAATATCTGTTTCAATTTGACCGTATGGTGAAGGAGTAACCAGACTTGGGAGAGCATTTTGCTAATGAAATGATCAACCCTAGCATGTATGCGAGCCAGTGGTTCATAACAGTTTTTGCGTACTCTTTCCCATTCCATTTAGCTATTAGGATATGGGATGTTTTTCTTTATGAGGTTAGTGATGTATCTTTATATGCCCATCTTTCTGTTATTTTAAACTTAAGCATGTAGTTGATTAGATTTTCTTTTTCCAGGGTGTTAGAATTGTCTTCAAAGTTGGTTTGGCTCTGTTAAGATATTGTCATGATGACTTGGTGAGTCTTTTATTGATTTGAAAATCAAGCATTACTTATATATTTTTTTTCCTTAACTATCTATCTTTCACATAACAGGTGAAATTACCTTTTAAGAAACTCATGCATGCTTTACGTAATTTCCCTGAAAGTGTCTTGGACCCAGATACCCTGTTGCCACTTGCCTACTCAGTCAAGGTTCTCCCTCTCTCTCCCCCCTCCCTTTACCTTAAAAAAAGTAATATCATGTTATGTGAATTAGATGATACAGTTAACGAGACACAATTATGTCCACCATTGGTATTCAGGACGTAAATTTCAACTTCGACTTTGTTACTGTTATGCTTTCTGGAGGATTAGGAGAACTTACGAAAATCCTACATGAATACATATAGATACTCTCTGACTCGAGTATAATAAAAACTATTGCAGGAAAAGTGGAACAATATGCAGGATTGTTTCTGCAAACAGCAGCAAATGAGCTCTGCTTTCTGAAACACCTACGTCTGGATAAATTAGAATCACATCTAATAAGTAAACTATATATATCTTCCTACAAATTTTTGTTTACAGTGCTGGTGATGGGATATGTTTAATCTCAATATAAAGAGAGTAGGTTACACAAATTGTAACTTTACTAACTCTAGTTCTAATAGATGATCAATAATGTAAAAGAAAAAATAACGTATTTGTGTTGCATTTTTATATTTGCCAAGTATCCTCTTAGTGGTCTTAAAATTGACATTGTTCTGTTAGCAAAAAAAGAACATTGCTGTTGCCGTAGAGCAGTAAAAATTCTTCACGTCTTACGTGAGTATCACTTCACGTTTTATGTGATTATTGTATTAAACATAAATCAACACTATTACATCTTTTAAGTTCTGTATCCTTGGCCTGTCAGGATTGTTGGGTAGATATATTCATGGTACCACGACCATCCTTTTTAGGCATACGTGGCTCATATTTGTTTTTGTTACTATTTTCTCATATAACTGCTTTCATCTGCTGGCATCGATGCCCTTATTGTTTCTTGAATTAATTTAGTTCTATTCCGTTTTCTGTGAATTCGGCTTTAATAGGTTTCCAAGCGTTTAGAGGAATTGAAAGAGGAGTATGACAAGCAGCATAGGAAGCCAACTGACTCCCGTGTTGAGCAAACCAGCAAGGCATCATGAGTATGAAGAAGTGCATTTGCTTCAAAAGACAAAAGGTGTCAGGAGGACTTGCGTGATTCTTTTATTCTTTTTGCCCTCAAAATTGCATTGCTGCAATATATATATATGAGAGAGTGACCATTGTTTCATCCTGAGATGTCATCAACCAACTGAAATATTAAATATACTATTGAATCTTATAGGAGAAATTTCATATATCTTAAGCACTATTTTGGGGGGGGGGGGGGTATCCTTGCTTTGCTATTTCAGTGTTTTTCTCTCTTTTAAGAGAAGGCAGTGCGTGGAAAATATTGTTAGAGATACAAGTTTCGTCACTATTACCGATTTACCATATGCATAATCAAAATTTAGCTTGCATGTGAAATAATGTGTTAAAAACAACAAAGCAACTAAATATCCACTCTCCAATTACAACACCATACAATACTAATATTTGATTACCTAGAAGGAAATACTTAAACTATACACATCCCAAGATATCAGTCTTGTTTTCCACACACAAACCGTTCATATCTCCATCTACTTTCATACACAGGAAAGAAAAAGAAAAGGCAAAAGAGAAAAATAGAAAAACAAAAGCAATACACAGTAAAGAATAAAAAGAAGAATAAGAAGAAGAGAAGAAGAAGAAGAAAGAAAGAAAGAAGTCCCTTCTGTTGCTAATCATTCCACCTCTACACCCGTTTATTTTGCGTTCCAGCTGCCAGGTTGAAAATTCTGTAAGAGTCATGCATGTGTTCATATGATCCTCGTCTTCTGTGCAAGTCAAAATCTTTGGTTATGTTTTAATGGCTCCTTTTTCTCTCCGGCTTTGGATCTGGATTGTCACTCTTATCAGTATCATAGTTTTCCTTGTGGGGTTCGATCTCACTTCCTCCTTGACTTCGTCGTTGCCTCCGATCCTGTAATAAGCAGAAGTAAGATATTCATAATCCCAACCTGAGACAAGGAATAGATCCTCTCATAATGTTATAAGAGGAATCAATAGCAATGATCATGTCATCATTCCCGATTAAATAAATCGTTTTCACATTATCCCTGGTCTATCATTGTTGGATTATGACAACCATTTTATTCTACATATTATATCATGCACCCAAAATATGGTATATCCAAATGTGCATGGTGTACTGCCAATAAATCTCACAATCCGACAGGCGAATCAACATAAAATTTAACGAGTTCACCCTCCTCACATAGACGAATATAACAGAATAATCGATTCTCGATCAGATACCGACAACACCTCCAACTATGAGCTCCGAAATCGTTTAGAGATTGTGAAAATAATCATTCACAAATTGTGAACATATTATTTACATATTGTAAACATATCTTAAAGAGCCATAAATATGTAATTTATCTTTGTAAACATATGATATAAAACTTTTAAATATATAATATAAGAGTAATGGATATGTAAATTTTGAACAATTAAAAGTTTTGAATATAAAGTGTTAAAATTATAAATATATAACATGCGATTTATAAATAATTAAAAGTTGTAAACACATAGTATAACAATTGTAAACTTCTAATAACAAAATTGTGAATATCCTAGATGTACAATGCTAGATGGGTGCACAATATTTAAGGTGCACGATATCCAGTTCCATTTTGTTCCATGATAGAAAACTTCAGGTCTCAAGATTTCCGAAGTGAACTACTAGGAGTTAAGGTAGCCATTTCTACCCATTAAGAAGTACAAATTATTAAGCTAAATATTCTGTAGTTCCAGGTGAATTCATTTGGGAAGTGATGCTAGAAACATAAAATATCAAACCTGAATTATGTGGATGGTGTATAAACGAAGCAAGATATTTCATGTACGTGATTAAAATTGTGCTTTAACAAGAACAGAATGGACAAATGAAAGAACAAGATAAATGAGTGAATTTACGATTGGCACTGAAAAATGATCGAGTTAGACACTTGCCTCTCTGGGAATGGGATACTCCTCTGACTCAAGCATACGAACAATTTGGCTCATTTTAGGTCTCTTGTCAGAATCCGGATCGACACATCTCAAAGCAGTCAGAAGGGCTCGTTTAAGAGCTCTCGTTGATGGCCTCGTTTCAATGTTTGGGTCTACCACTTCTTCTGAGCGCCTGCTTCCAACCATCATTTTCAACCAATCGACAAGGTTCACCTGCAATCATCAGGAGATGTAAATCAAGATATGGAAAATCTTGGAATTGATCAAGAAATAATTAGCGCATGATTCAACTCTTAAAAGACTAAATGAAGAATTATGTGTTCAGTTTGATGTCTGAAACACATTCTCTCTGTTCAGTTAGTAGTAAATGCAACTAGAAAGCTAATAATTGTGATTCATTGTCAAGTACTCCTTAGGGACTTCCTCTTCCAGATTGACTGTTTCACTAGCTGAAGTACTAAAAGTGAAAATGCGACTCATTACTTTTTTCAGAAGCCATAAAAAATTCGCCAACATGTCAGATACACAATCTGAATGTTCATTGTAATCCAAAACCATTTGGTAAAAATAATTCTGCATGTGTTTGCTCTTCATGGAGAGTTGAAATGTCTCATAGAATTGACTGCGAGCACTATAACTCATTCTAACATGCGGTGAAATTACCTCTTGAGGAGGACGGCCATAATCCACTGGATCTCTTCCAGTAATTGCTTCTAGTAGCACCACCCCGAAGCTATAAACATCACTCTTTTCATTCAAGAGGCCAGTATTAGCATATTCAGGTGCCACATATCTGCAGCGTCAGAGAAAAAGAAATGCACCTAATATTTCTTCCAGAACCTGGGAGTTTTGTACTTTAAGAAAGAACAACTCAATAAAATAATAATAATAATAATAATACTAACCCGAAGGTTCCCATCACCCGAGTTGTGATGTGACTTTTCCCAGCACCAAGTAGCTTAGCCAAGCCAAAATCAGATACTTTTGCATTGAATTCATCATCAATCAATATGTTGCTTGACTTTATATCACGGTGAACCACTTTTGGCTCAATTGCCTCATGCAAGTAGGCAAGGCTGCAAGAAATGTATATTATATCATAAATTCCATAATGCCACTAGACAAGCAGAGTCGATTCAACTTACGCCTTAGCAGTGCCTAGAAGAACCTTCATCCTTGCCGCCCAAGTAAGATATCCATGGTGACGCATAGCTCCGTGAAGCCATTGTTCTAAATTTCCATTGTTGACATACTCATATACTAACATCCTAAAAGATTAAGATAAATAAGGCAACTTGGTCAGTGTCAAAAAGAAATGAAATACAACTCTAGCTTGCAGTGACAAACATGTGTATTATGTGGACATAAAATGCCACCAGAATCCAGCCTTTTATGGCAAATATACTTGTTGCCTGGAAATAGGCATGAAATCTGGAAAAGGAAATATAAATAACTGATAGTTCTCGGTTGACTTCGATAAAATAGGTGGAAGAAGAAAGAAGCACCTCTGAGTTCCTTCAATACAGTAACCCAAGAGACGAACCAAATTCTTGTGACGCACATGACCTATAGCTTCAACCTCTACTCTGAATTCCTTTTCCGCTTGGCCTCTAATTGAGAAAGTTTTAAACACTCAGAAAACCATATGCAACATTGATATCATAAAATTGTGATATGCGCAAAATGAATAGCAAACTCACAGGTTGTTGAGAAGCTTTTTAACAGCAACTGGAGTCCCATTGATCAGTTGTCCCTGGTAAACAACGGCATATCCACCCTCACCAATAACATTCTCCTTGGAGAACCGGTTTGTTGCAAGTTCCAAATCTCTCAACGTAAACCAGTGACCCCAACCCAAGTAAGAAGAATCAGGGAGCCCGGTTAGAGGGGAAGGAGCATCTATTGGATGTGAAGAAGGTTTGTAAGTGGCAAAGGTGCCTGAACTTCCTTCTTCTCCAGATTGTGACCCGATACCATCCTTATCCGCGAGATGAAATGAACCAGTTTGACTGCCGTTCTCTCCAATTTTCTTCCCAACTCCAACATGGAGCAAAACCTTGTCCGAACCTTTCTCACAAGCTTTGCCCTGAATGGTGAGAAGAATCCCATCCCTGGGAGCAAAATCATCTTTGGCTACCTGCTCTACCCTTACTTCTTTAATTTCCTTTGAGACAGCTGGTATTTGGCTAAGGGGAATCCTATCTCTAGCTCTTCTTGACTTCTTCTTCTGAGAAGTAAGATAAAATGTTAAGGCAAAGAGGATGATTACGATCACCAGGCCAACAATGATGCCAATCCATTCCCAAACCTTGAGACTGAAAACATCAGTTTCTTGCTTTAGTTCCATATTTAGGTCGGAACCCATTTTTGATGCCAAAGGACCTAAAGAAAAAAGATAAGGAATATAAAAACTTGTAACTTTACATAGATAATGTACATCTAGCTTCAGTGCTTGTGTTAGTCTATCATCACAAAGATACAATCTTCTCCACAAATTCCGTTCATTAAGAGCTCTGCCAAAACAACAAACAGCTTTCGCAAGTAATCTTAACTCATGCCACCGATACATAATTCCGGTATAGAGTAAGCCATATTGCAGGATAAACAAGACAACAGCATGTCAAAATGCAAAATGCAACAAGCACATAGCAACAGCATAAGACACATTCCAGCCACTTCGAAGTGAACTAGAAAGCAAGATCCATTTTAAGTGCTGATTTTCATTTCTCATATAGTCATTTCAGAAACTTAAAGCACCAAAAATTCACTTAATGAACACACCATATACACCCCAGAAAAAATAAATTGTTAATAATTGTTCATAGTCATACCTTCTTGAAACACAACAGCAGCCTTCAGAGCACAGATCTCAGAAATTCCATCAGCCGACCAGCTCTCTCACAAAATCAACAAAACCTCAACGTGAAAGCTCTCTAACACCAAATAAAACCCAAAAAGACAGAAATGCCAAGATTACCAAATTTTCAACACACAACCTACTGCTTCAATCTCCAATCTGAAGAAATGTGAGTGGTCCCAATCTTCTTGAAGCTTTAAGACGGTGCTTGCTGAATAGCACCACCAGCCCTTTTTCTCCTTCAACCCTCTGAACCAAATCACAGCAACAAAAGGGCTATATTTTCATTTTTCTTCTCTTTTTTTTTTTTTTTTGGGGGGGGGGGGGTGTAATGTTACATAGAAGTGTTTGGTTATGGTCTTAAGGCAATTGTCTAATGAAATAAATTCTCAAATGTGAATACTGTGAAAGAAAATTTATAAGGTGAGGATGGAGTTATCAACGGTAGGTGATGAGAAAGTGCCTTACAAACAGTAAAAGTTAAGCATTGGTAGAGATTGAAGCCACCCCCTTCTGATTTCTTCTGAAGATGACAGATTATCTAAAATTTTACTGCTAGATGCATATGTATAATCCTAAAACATTTCCAACATTATAACTTTTTGTCTGAAATTCTATTGCTAGAAACATAGTATAATCCTAATGCATTTCCAACATTAAAAATTGAAACTTTTTGTCTGGGTTGATGTGTTTCTCTTTTTAGTTTTTATAGTGCCCCAATCAACATCATTTTACTATATGTGAATCTCAATGGGTAATGTTATACTACTATGTGTTTTTTTTTTGGTCAAGCATAAGTACAGATCAAACAGATGATTTTAGCTGCCTTGTCAATAATGAACTGACTTGCCATCAGATTTTTTTTTTTTTTGAATATCTCCCGATAAATCTTTATACTTCTGCCAAATCTAGTCTTGATTAAGCATTACTCTTGATGAATATCTTTAGTTTGACGTGAAATGTTAAATTATTAAATGAGTTAAAAATAAATTAAACATAATACCAGAGTGAGAAAATTTGGACTTTAATGTATCTTATTGCTTGATATTCTAATATTAAATTTAAAAAAAAAAGATATGATGGGAAAATAAGATGTTCAATTTGAATAAGGAAGAGTACTAGCATCGCATGACTACTATTTTTTTTTTTTTTGGTTGGGGGGTCAAAATCGCATGATTACTATCGAAAGTAACTTTTTATAACTTTCTAGATACATCCTATTGATTTTTTTCTTTTTTTAAAAAAAATTTACCTTGTTTGAAGAAAAGAGAAATTCATGAGTTTATAAAGAAGAAGAAATCTATGCCAAGCTTAGTGGTAACATGACTATGAGACATCCTGGCCTAGTCCAGCAGTTGACTGCACTCGTAGGCCTCAAATTAGGCCATGTTGGGTCTATGACCATCTTTGAGTTTTTCTCTTTCTTTCTCCTTTTTTTTTGTCTCCTAAGTGAAACCTCGATTTTGTAATTACATAAAAGAATATGCACTAATTTTTTAAATTATAGAGGTTAATTTGTAATGTTTTTGAAATCATAAATGTATTAGTGAGTTTTGAAACTATGGAGAATTTTATGCAACTTTTATGAAATACAAAAGAATAAAATACATTTTACTATTTTTTTTCGCAAAAGATTTTGTTTGATCTCCCATTTCTTCCGTGGGTAGCCGTATATCTTGTTAATTGTAGCACTTCTTTTTCATCTTGCACTTTTGAAAAATTGTAAGGTAGCAGCCTCTCGAATTAGGGAAAATAAAACTAAAATAATGATTATCAAATAATATCATTTTATTTTTTATGTAGCTGGAAAAAAGAAAGAAAGAATTAAAGATACTTCAAACTTGATTCACATATCCACAGTAACAAGAAGCTGGCATAACTTAACAATGATTGTAAAATATCTAATGATCCGTGACTATGACTACTCTGGTTTTGGCGCAAGGTTCATGTATAGTGATCAATAATCACATTACAAAAAGCTCTTTTCTATTTTTTTTTTTCATTTCTCTTTTGGGTAAAAGAATTATAATAATCCATTAGGTGAAAAGGGAACATTAATATCTGCCTTTAGAGTAAGCCCTTTTCGCCCAATCAAGCCGTTCGTACAAAATGTCCCCCCTTTGAATCTATGCCAATTGACCACTACCATAACTAGACGTCCCAGAAAGGTCGGCTTACCTGCACCTCTAGCGTTTAAAATTTAATATAAATGTCTTTCATACAACTACCACATGATATTATGTTCTTGGCTGGTGCTAGGCGTGACTTCAAGAAAAAATGTCTGAATTTTGCGACAAGCCCGTGTTTCATGATCTGATCAAAACATATGGTTCATGGTTCGTGACTCGTTATTCGGGTTTGAATCTAGTCTTTTGTCCTAAGTTAAATACTCTCAACTTAATTTTTGTACAGTATAATAGATGTGCAGTACACCCAATCTTTACTGGTTGATAATCAGACTCTGCTAGTAAATTTTTCTTATCGCAAAAAAAAAAAATCATTTAGATTGATTCTCTTTAAGTATTTTTTTTATATTCTTTGAAAAAAATTTAACATTTTTTATTTTTTTAAAAAAAAATTAGATTTGAAGTTTGTCTAGAAATTATTTTTTTAAGTTAATCTAAATACTTATTACAAATATACTTATTTTTATTTTAAAAAAAAAAGACAATTTATACGGATTCTACATACGTGTCCAGTACAAAGCCTGGGTCATTTTCTTGAGCAGCATTAACAAGAAATACGAATTATTTGTTAGTATTTAATTTATTCTACCTACAAAAATTGGTGGAGTGGTTGAGTAATACTTTATGATGGTTAAAAATCTCAAATTCAATCTTATATTCTTTGATTATATATTATATAGCCCTTAATTGAATTGGATTACGCATTGGAGTATCTTGCTACACGACGAAATTAGAATGGGTTTATTATGATTTACATGCCTAGGATGTATTCGTTTGCCATTAAAATTGAAAGAAATAAAGAAAAACAAAAGAGACAACGAGGAATTTATGGTGTCCGCCAATTAAGAAGTTGCTTATGATTCATGATTTATGATTCATTTTAGGATAATCTATGATGTTCTTTTTCTTTTTTTTTTAATGGATCTTGCATATTTAAATGCCTATCAAGTAATTGGACCTCTGATCATGTGATACTTTAGGTTCATATATACATAGGATTCCCAAGACTTTTAAAGTTTCCCATGATTAATGAATACTAAACAGGATGTATTCGTCCTTTTATGATGAATAGCATAATGCTTATCCCTTGTAGTGAAAGAAATACTTGAGCATAGTTTAAGACAAAACAACGAGGTCAGCTGTATAAGTTTAACAAATAGTTTAAGCGATTAAAAGTATTCTTAAAAAATAATAACTTCAGTTCAAATCTTATAAAAGAACGTAACTAAGTTAAAAGATTGCTTCTAGAATTTATTCATGTTTCTCTCATTTGAAAAAGCTCGAGACTTGTGGTCAATGATTAAGGTCCTAAATTTAAATAACCTAAGAGCCCTGATTGGCAATTTTCAACAGGAGCGTGAGGTCCGTTGTGGAGGGAACAATGTCTTAATTTGTAACCTAAACAATAGAAAATTATAGACCAAAGGGAATAATATATTACGCCGACCTCGTTGATTCAATTCAATAATTAATTTGTCAAAATTTCATAGGAATAATTTGATCTAAACATATTAATTATGCAACAACGGAGATGGTAAGGATAATGCTTACACGTAAATAATTAAATAAAATTTTAGACATGGAATTCACATAAAGAGTGATTCCGAAAATAGGTATTATCTTTAAAGTTCGTAACCAACGGTCACATAATTTGATTAGTTTAATTTGGTCTTGAAAAAGTTTACAAATCAGAGTTTTTCCTTTTCTTTTTTCCTTTTTGGGGTCGGACACAATTTCCATTCGCAATGGTTGGACTTATTTTTGTTTGGTGGATTGTCTAAATTTTAGTTTGTTTGATATATTGCTTAAGATATTAGCACCACTAGTGAAAATGATGTGCACGTCAAGTAGTCTGATCGACATCACGTAGTCAAAGGCCTTCTCATTCTGCAAATTACACCCCAGAAAAAGGAGAAAAAAACCCCATGTCTCATGTCGTCCTTTTAGTTTTCTTTCTTCTTCTCCTTTTTCTTTTTTCTTTTCCTAATGGGGGCAAAGCCCATTAGAAATGAATGCGCTTAAGAGAGGATACCCCTCTCATCTCTTAGTCTTCTTCAAGAATATTTTTAAGGCTATTCAGAGATCTGTTAAGTAACGTAGTTCAAAAGAGTAATTGAAGCTCATAATTCGCAAGTTAATCCACACTTTTATTTAACTTTCCATTCCTAATAATGTTTACCGAACTACAGAATTTGCATAATCATGTTCATTTGATCATAAACGTTTCTTGTATGAATTTGTTTGCACTTAAAATACAATTTTTATATTCATCTAACATTCCTCTTACATTAGTTTTCACATCAATTCTTTCTTGACATATACAATGTTCATTACTAATTTAATATACAGATGTAGTTTTCAAATAAATAAATCTCATTTATTTATCTGTTATATAACAAAAGAACACGTATAATAGAATAGGAACTAAAACGATAAGTTTGGATTATAAAATTAGGCAAGTCTATAATAATAATTAGTGATGGCTTTATATGTTAAGTGATAAATGATAACCAAACTACCAGACACTGGAGTTCCATTCCCGCACTCCAAGCACGGGATCCTTTAGGTCCACAGGAATTGCTTCCCGTGTCCAGACTCCTATGATGTAGGCTTTCTCATTTTCAACATACAAACAAATAATGTGAATGAATAGAATTCAGTATGTATGAAAGACATGAATAATTCATAATTATTCAATTTCCACCACTTATAATAGTATTATGTTTTGAAAAAATCCTCGCTAAAGAAGAAATGTTTGTTTTCTGTGTGCGTGCATGACGCCCCTTTATATTGGTTCTTTATGAGATTTATATGCATTTTATGATAGTTTGAGTCCACTACTACTGTTATCATAGGGCTTAAATATTTTAGACTAATTAATTAGACTCACTTGTAATACTAAGTCAATAGTTGGGTCTAGGTCGCTATTAGTTCTATCATAGCATACTGCAGACAAATTCCATCCCCTATTTTGAGTCAGTTGATTAGGTTCACTTCTAATAGCATGCCAGTAGTCAAAACTGAATCTCGTGGTGGCAGACCAGTAGTTAAACTAGATCATTACAATGTAAATTTGCTTATATATACAATAGTGATGATAATCAACCTAACACTACTTTGTGTGGCATTGAATTTCAATCAATCAATACCTTCTCAGTAAAGCATATTAGCCAGTGGAGGTAGCAGCACAGCAAGTATACATGTACGAATTTGAACGCGAACGCACAACATGGTTAACATTGACGTAAGAGAGATTCATGGGTGATGCTGCATTTGCTTCCCACCTAAAAAGGTTTTAGGAGAAGGTATTATAAACAACAATTAGCAAAAATATATTATCGTCACCTTTTCTTCAACCAAGAGACGTTGCCTTGTCTTTGTTTCTGTTAGGACTTAGAAAACGAAGTATTACCAATTAATTGCCTAAATATTTTAATTAAGTACTCAAGACTAAAATTATTAAAAGAAAAAAAACATATTTTTCTCTATCATATATGTATCTACGTTTTCTTTGATTTATATGTTTGAATTTTAAGGATAGAGCAAGGGAACAATGCCTTTTAAATCTTGGTCGATGCTACAATGGCTAGAACAGAGAGTCGTTGAATCACATCTAATCTAAAAGTTACTTAAACTTGTAGGGAGGATATTACTGTATTTATTTATTGTATTAATACGCCCTCTCATATGTTAGCTTGATTTATTTTAGAGTGTTGCACGTGCAAACAATTTTTTAAATATTTTCTAAATAAGTAGCAATGAATTTTGAATCTTTAATATCATGTTGAATTACTATGCATCTAAAAATTTAGGTCCCCCGATCGCAGAAGGGTGAGTTAACCCTAAAATCTATTCACAGAGTGGAACCTCTTTAGAATAATCAATGAAAATTTGACTACAAGCACTCTTAAGCACATCAATGTGAACTTAGCCTAAACATGCATGGTTTCTTATAATGTAATATTCGTATCAGTGAAAGTTAAATATGTGAAAATAAATTGTAAGTGGCTCTTGTAAATCTTAGTTATAACTCATTAATTAATTTGAGTAAATTCTTAAGATAATTATTTCTATTTTTACAATAATCACTTTACAAATTCGAAGTTCAGACCCAAATCATAACTTACACCAATCAAAAATATTTGGGGCTTATCTAGAAAAAGAGAAAATATGTGGTGCTCGCAGAGTTGGGGTGTGCGCACGCTTCGGGGAGATTTGGTGTCCTAATCAAAAGCACAAATCAAATCCTCGATTTGATTTTTGGTAGTTGCATTAATGTTTTTCCGATTAATGTCGGCATTCGTTAGTCTTTTCCCCTTTTTCATTTTTCCGATTCTTCACATTTTCCACTCATTGAACATAAAAAAAAAGAAAAAGAAAAAGAAAAAATCAATTCACATTTTGCTAAACAGCATTGTCCTAACCTGCAAGATACTAACAGACGTACTTTAATCTCGAACGTACATTTAATATAACGTTCGAATTCATGTGCCTTCCAAAATCAGGAGTCTTTGAGCCTATGTTTAATTAAACTACTATTACTAAGCATGTATAAGAATAGCTTCACGCAACAGTCCACATTGTTAGCATATCAAAATACGTCAACAATCACAACAATAACCAAGATTATGTGTCCCTAACTAATGGCCTTACCGATTCAAAAACTACATTATCTTTTAATTAATGCGTTGCATCACATAAGGTAGCTGGTCTAATCAGATGGCCCATTCTAAAGATTTAAGCGTGCTTATTATTGTAGTACGATGCCAGCCGGGGGATGTCGGATCTTAATTGAGTGGGTCATGGGTATATCCCTAGGACATTAATCCTTTGATTTTTCGTCCGGGTAATTGGATTTTCAGACATGATAATAGTTCTCGAGAGTTTATTAATTAGTACGCTTCTGAAATTCATAAAATTTGAAAACATAATCTCTTATATCTTACAACATGAACTTTGGCGCAATCCTCGACAACATGCAAAGTCCGCCTTTGAATACCTAAATTTTGCAAACAAATATTATTTTAAATTTCGTGCTAAATTGGACATTAGATGAAGAACATGTGAAACTATAATGGAGGAAAAAAGAAAAGCAGATGCCTCCATTTTCATGACAATTTACAACGTTTCTCAAAATAAAGAAAAGAAGAGGCATGAAATTCTTCACGGGCTCATCAGGTCCATAATGTTGTTTAGTAATGGACGTTACTTCGAGGCCAACCCCAAAAGTAGATATGAATATCATCGCCATTTGGTCTCTAATTAGGCCCGGCCTGCTATTTTTATTGGGCCTCCTAACCCCCAACCAAAAAGCTATGAAACTACATAAATTATCTTGTGAATATTAATTAACCTCTTTTTGTTGCCTCCAATCACGACAAAAAACTGTTATCAGAATCGACAAACCTTGGACATACAAGTTATTAGTCATACAATACTTTCATCTTTCCAGAGAAATCTTATACTATATACATTTACTTAAATTGCTATTGCTACATGATTTGTCATCTTGTAAGACTATTAGTATTGTATTTCAATATTAGTATTGCGTTGTTATTTTGAAATCTTATCCTATAAGTATGGCGAAAGGAAAAAACCATTAAGATTAGAAAGCTAAAAACACACTCACACACGGAGAAAGAAAGTACAAGAACTATAAGATGCCATATTGAACATTATTGCTTATTCTCCTCTTTGACAAAGATTGGTATGTAATCCTCTTTTATGGATGCACATATAATAAGAGTTGAAATCGAATACAATTTAAGAATAAATTCGATTCTAGCCTTTTTTTTTTAATTAAGTGTTTTGATTTATTTAATGATTAAGATGTAGAATCAGCTTTTTAACTTAGAATTTACTATTAAAATTGGATTCCTTTATAAATGTATAAAAAAAAGGGCACGCTGACACCTCTATGATATTCTCAATTATTACTTGATACATCGTCTTGAACCCACACCATTTCTGCTTTCGGCTGTGAAAACATTAGACACCGAGTCAGACAAGATCCTTTTGAATCGTTCGAGGACGAAAAAAGGACTCACAAATCTGAGTCACATGGGTTGGTCCCATCCCTATTTTTATACATATTGTACCTAAAAAGTGTAGGCCAAAAACATTAAAGCTGCCGAACACTCAGGATAGAAAGCGATTTCTTAGTGAGTGTTGCATGTCCAACATTTAAATGAAATCATAGAATACTTAAAAAATAACGTACGCAATATATATATATATATGTATGTATATATATATATATACATATATGGATATACACACACATATATATATATATGCTGGCGAGCCAAAACCTGCGGATGTTTTTATTCTATTATTATGATTGATTATCATTTGCATTATTTGTCATTTGCATAATTTGTCTGTCGATTATGCTTTATACGATTTCTGCACAGCTGCTGACATAATCTAGAAATGGTACTTTTGTTTGTACTGAGTATGGATGTTAGAGCTCATGAAGGTCAATAATTTGCGTATTTGCAAGTTTCTGGACGAGCCTCTTTGTCACAGTAATAACTAATCTAAAGATGATTCTTGGTATTCTTGAATCTTATGACTACATCGGACTCTCACAATTGTCAATACATTAAATTAAGGCAGATTTTCAAAGGATAGGAGAATTGAGGTCCTATATTAGAAATATTTACAGTTTTAACCACATTTATAGGGAAACAAATAAATATATAAAGTTAGCAAATCACAGTCTCAACGTTCCCTTATACGCTTACTAGCTGCGGGATCCTCTAGACTATTAGGGAGCTTATCGGCAATAATTTTAGAGGAGCCTCTTCTCTTAAAATAATCTGTTGCGTCGCCTATTTATAAAAAGAAATCATAGTGTCTTCCGTTAATGTTAGATATGATAACTAAACACACTTAAGAAAAATTGACGTTCGAATTTATCACGGATAAAACAAGTAACATCTCACTAGAATATGAGATGTGTAGACGAGTATAAGAAGTTTAGCCCGACGTAAATACGTAACATTTGTCTACGTATTGTGGACACCCAAACATGGTTCAACCAATCAGCAGCAGACGCTTGCTGTTGTTTGCTTTTGGACTGTACATGCCAATAATGATGATAAGGCTTCCTTAAGCTCCTTTACTGTCGCGCCGTGAATGTGGACATGTGCAGCCACAGAGCCAAGTGCTCCACTGCGATAAGCTGCTTATCATAAAAGAAAAAGTGAAGATTGTTGTCTCCATCCCCTACAGTTGAGGAGAGGCAAAAATATTTTCAAAACTTCATCGTTGGTCGCAAAAGTAATCAATCACTTTATTTTTCTTTTTATCGTTGGCTTAACATATTCTTTTGTCTTTTAACTTTCGCCAACTTTTCTATCCTCACCGACTCTTTTTGCTGTACCCCTCAGCTCTCTTCTCTATGCATTGTATCTTGACACTGCCTCAATCTATATTTGACATTAAAAAACCATTTGGACAAGCTTCTAGCTACCAACCCACAAGTGCTTTTGGTTATTATGGCTTGTAGAGTGGCTGATAAGTTTCACTTCTTGTTTTTGCTTGTTACGCTCTCTGCAGTCTGCTCATCTGGTAAGTTGCTTCAACTTGATGTTTGAATTTTTTCTGAACTTTTGATGTCAAGAACAACCAGAAATATACAAAACCGGAAGCATTCATTTGTGAATTATATGTGGGAATGGTTTGGTATTTGAAGTCTAAACTCTGGGTAGGGGTTACTGGTTAGATGAATATTCACTTTCGTAACTTAAGAGGGTGTTCGGCAGTGCTTATTTGGATGTGCGTAACACCAAAAAAAGCATATATGCACCCAAATAAGCATTGCCAAACACCCTCTTAGTAGTACGTTTTACTTACTCCTCTGAATTTGCCCCCATCACTGGTAACTTAAAAGTGATAATTATGCCTCATTAAGAATTTGATAATGTGAAAAGCATATCTTAGGGTGTTTGGAAGTGCTTATTTGGGTGTATGTAGACAACGAAAATAAAAAGCGTGTACGCACCCAAATAAGCACGGCGAAATGCTCCCTTCGTGAGTGCTTTTTATTTGCTTATCTGAATCTGCCCCCATCCCTGGTAACTTGAAAAAGTGATGGTCATGCTTCATTGAGGATTTGAGAATGTGAAATGCTGCATATCTCATCCTCAATTTGTTTATTTCGTTAATCTACTGGCACTCTTGGGGCTCTCTACTTGATTGAAACCAAAAGTGGAAATATGAAAATAATGGGGACAGTTATATACAGATTTTTGTCAGAAAATTGTCACAAAATCTACATGGTTAAAATGTAGCGAAAAAGAGATAACTGAGATTTTACAAATCTGTTGATATTTCTACTTTCTAAGAGAAATTCTTGCAATTTTCTGTGAAATAACTCCTCAACAAAATTTCCCATTTTGGTAATATTATGCAAGTGATATCAAGGTCTTAGAATACCATCCACAGCATTTCTTGAGAACTCGTGTCTGATCAGCAGAGCTGCCTTGAGTTTCCCTTTCTCTAGTCTTTCTGGGTTCAGCATTAATGTCTCAATGTTTTCTGGTAGTTCAAGATTTGATTTTCTTTATGCAAGAAAAATAGCAAACTGTGGTAGCAAAATTGATAAGATATCTTAATCTTTTGGTAGATATTAGCATTTTAACAGGCATTGCTTGGTTATGGACAGGGCTTAAAGTGGGAGACTATCAAATCTTCCATCTGCCCAACAGACTTCTCGGCCGCTTTCACTATGAAGCTACAAGACATGGCTTAATCAATCCCCCAACGACAAAACTGAGCACTTCCCTTGTGAATAATCCAACAGCAGCACTGAGCAATGTTCCCTCTACTAACCCTGTGACGAGTCCTGCTATGACGACTGTGACAGTTCCTTCTACGACTCCTGTTAACCAGGCGAATTCACCTATTGTGACTAACCCGGTTACAACACCAAGCACACCTCCAGGGTCCGTACCAGTTACAAACCCTGCTGCACCAACCCCTCCCGGAAGTGTGCCTGGTGGCACGCCTGGCACAAATCCCGTTCCGCCTCCTGCAACCACAAATCCTCCAGCAGGTTCAGGGCAGGGTTGGTGTGTCGCAAAGAGTGGAGTCCAGCAAACTGCTCTTCAGGCAGCACTGGATTTTGCGTGCGGAAAAGGCGGAGCAGATTGTTCAGCCATCCAGCAGGGTGGGAGCTGCTATAATCCAAACAGTTTGCAGAATCATGCTTCTTATGCCTTCAATAGCTATTACCAAAAGAACCCGGCTCCAACTAGCTGTGACTTTGGAGGAACCGCCATGTTTACTAACTCAAATCCAAGTAAGCACAAAGAATTTCATGATTGCTCCACTGCACTTGTTGCATTGGAAAGTATATATCTTTAACAAAACCCTGTCCTCAGTCCATTCTAACATTTTTGCTCAATACAGGCACAGGATCTTGCGTTTACTCATCGTCTGCATCCTCCGGTTCCTCCTCACCACCATCAGGGACAGGAAATCCTACGCCGACATCTCCAACATCACCGACAACCGCATATCCGCCCCCTGCACCTCCGATGTCACCTGGAATGGGAAACCCAACTCCTGCATCTCCAACACCACCATCTTCATCAGGGACGCCAGTACCAGGGTAACGAAAATACTATCACTATTCATATATATTTGTTAGTGCCACAGAATTGGAACTTGCAATACTAATTTACTCAAATCCTCTATTGCAGGGCTGGTACTCCACCATTTGTATTTAATTCAAGCACTCCTGCTGGAGGCGGCGTATCAGGTTTCCCGAGCGCAACCCCGCCCATTGTTGACACTTCAACCTCCAAGTCAAGTGTTCTGCAACCTTTTATCAGCTGCATGATTCTAGTGGCATTAACCATCACACAGAAGCATATCTTCAACATCTAAAAATTTCTCCAATGCATGCATGCAAAGGATTAGAAGCTTAATGTTAAGGGTCATAGCCGGAAAATCAGCAGGTCAGAGCATCTGAGAGGACTTGGTTCATGCGATATGTGTTACAGCTAGACGAGGAGCAGTTGTCACCATGAGCTTTTTTTTCACATGTAAATCAAGGTATTGAGTGCTTTTAGATTAGTTAAAACATGCATTGTTACAATTTCTTGATGGCCTGAGAGAGACTTGTGAACGAGGGTTGCAGCAGTTACATGAATAGGCCAAGAAAAACCGACGATTGTCTCCCCTAAATCTTGTAGTAGTAGTAATAGCTTATTTAAGAGAGCAGGAATATGAGTACTTAGACATCATTTCTATATATATATATATATATATATATATATATATATATGATCCGAATAAAGATATTAGTTCAGGGTTTGAAGCAGAGGTAGTTAATCATTGTACTATGATTTGATCCGATTTCAGGTTTTTCTCTGCTTTATTTAGTTGAGATTTCTTGTCTTTACAGTGAAGGGTGATTGTTTATCGAACTCGTGCTTCACGTCTTGTAACATGAAATTAACCAAGCAGTCTTTTACTGGTGAGCATCTATTTATACCGTTATAAATTGATAAGATGATAATAAAATGATCTCGACAATTCAAAAACATAGGCTCGTAAAATTTAGGGCTCATTTAGATTGGTTTTTTTCAAAAGTGTTTTTTTTTACAATTTTTGAAAAATAATTTTTTTTTAGAAGTTGAAAATTCTGACTTCTGAAAAAAGTTGTATTTGAGCTTTTTCAGAGTTACAGTTTTTTTGGAAATCAAATCAAATAGTTATTACAAATTTAGTGTAATTTTTTCAGAAAAAAAGTGTTTTTTTTCCGAAAAAAGTCAATCCAAACAGGCCCTTAATCCACCCGTCGTGGCGAAGCAACGGATATTCATAATCGACAATGGGAGATTAGGTGATCAACGTGAGTAGATAACACCCTATTTTGGTCCCCAGAAAAATCTTTAGCCAGTTGGCAAGTCGTTATCATGGTCTGCGGCTCATGATACAGATACAGCAAGAGACAAGAAGGATAATACGGACATGAAGGAAATCATACCTTGTAATAATTCTCATGTTGAAATTGTGGCTATGCCATGACAACTAAGATAACATCTTCTTCACAACAAATAATTGAGCAGCAGGAGGGACTCGATAAATAATGCATCACACAGGCCCCTCCAAAAGCACATTTGTATGAGCAAAACAGCAGCTAAGGCTTTTAGCTACACTACTCAAGTTGACTTGCTATCTATATACTTCTATACACAATCATATGTAATATGATGGTATTACCGCTTTGAAAATAGCACTAGGATCAACATTGACATTGAAACTACGATCTTGAATCTAGACGTCTCCCAGAAATTTTGCTTCTCGCAATGCACAGATCCATCCTGTTGTTTTAATGTTGCCAATTGCTCCCTGAGCTGCTTGAGAGCTTTATCCCTCCGCTCGCCCATCTGTGAACAAATTTGAAATGAAATGAACTCGTAGGTCAGAATGAAAGCCAAGCGCCATTTGGCAATGAATTTTGCGAATTAGGAGCTGAAGCTAATTTTCTGCATATATTTTCTTGAAGATCAAATGTTGTTGTCTTCAATGATATACTACCATGTTTTTGATATACTATTTTTTTGAAGGCAATCAGTGTAAGATGTCACTCAAGGTATACCCAACTATAACGTACTATATGAGAAAGCAAATTCATGAAACTGTTTAAAAGATGTGTAGCACAATCATGGTATTAGCAGTCTTACAACCAATCAATAATATGGCTTCACATGTCTGTAACCAGTATGACATGCGTGGATGATTTCATACATACAATTGGACCTAGATGCACTACTTGCTTAGTCATGTTTCAAGCATACTAATGTCCAATTTATGTATTGAAGATTAGCGAGAATACCCTTTGAAGCTTTCGTGTTTGAGTACGAGCCTCTTGGAGGCAAAACTCCAATTTAAGGACCTTCTTCTTCAACTCCTGATCAGCTCTACGATGCTTCTCTATCTGTTCAAGAAACAGGTCAAATTCAACATGAATGTTGCATAAGTGGACACAAGTAACACATGTAACACATGTTTTTCCTAATGAAACTGAAAAGCAGAGACAAACCTGAGATTCCAGCTCCATAGTTTTAAGCTTCCAGTGAGCAGAAAAGACTTTGATTTCGTCTCTGAGCTTGGTTATTTCTTCATCCTTCGCATTTAAGAGCTTATTGATTTTGTCAAAATTTTTAGGTGAAACCTCATCTAATATCTTCCTTAATTCACAATCTTTATTAGATCCAGCTTTGGCTAATGCCTGCGTTATATCATTCTCAATTCTTATTACTTCATCTTTCAGTTGCTTTTGGGAAAATTCCCTTGCTTGAAGATCCTTCTGTAGAAGGTCTAACTGCTCTGCCAGATTATTCACATGAATTTCGTGCTCCTTTAGTGAACAACTTTTCTCATCTAACTCCTTCAATAATGCCAAACGCTGAAGTTCTGCAGACTGAGCAGATGCAGCACTTGCATCTGCAGTTGCTTGAGTGGCAGAAAGCTGTGATCTGAGATCATCCAACTCCTTGAGGTACTGAAAGGCATATATAATAATCAGGATAATAAACAAGTTGATATATATTTTCAGAGATGAGGAAGATATAAACTAGGAGACAGTTAACGAATGATGATAAAACTACTTCAACTCAAAAGAGATTACGGGCGAAATATATGAAACAAGATCATGCAAGTGGTAGTTGAACATGAAAAAATCATTTATATTCACAAAGCTGCCCATTAGGCTCATTTCTAACGTTTGCAATTGTAGAATACAAAGTTGCAAACTTTTTCATATAAAATACTAGTATTCAATAAGAGCATCAATTGGAAGTTAGTTAATCTACGTAAAATATAATTTTTACAAGAAGATTTTTTATCTTAAGATAGAAGTATTCACCAAAAAGGTATACCAAAAGAAAAAATGCAAATCAGTAACATGAGAGTCAAAATTCACAAACTAGTGAACCCACTATGTTCGTCTATAATCTATTTCTATCACGATATTGCGACCATCAGTTGAGCACTTCACTTTCTCCACAGAATAATCTTCTCACAGTAACACTGAATGGCAGTATCAATTGTTCACTACTAACTGTCAAAAAAGATGCTCTAAGTTGCACTTTAGGAAAATAATAAGGAATATAAATGCATTTTTCCAATTGAGCAATTGCATTTATTGTAATACAGCTTCATGTTCAGCTCTCCTGATAACTTCAGGTAAATCCTGTGTGTATCTGAGACGTAAATCAAAGTCGATAAACAATAAATAACATCCATAAAGGTAGTACCCAGTGCAAAAGGGTCCCCCACAAATAGGAGAATCTGATAAAGGAAGATCTACATAGCTGTACACTGTCATAAAAGAGGTTGTTTCAAGAACTTGAACCCAAGACCAAACACAACCTTCCACAGATAACATACATACTTACCAAAAACAAACACTCGTATTAATCAAGGTCTAGGTAGTTAATGACCGAAGTTGAACAAAATCTTACATATTGCATAACAGATGATATTCAATAATAGTTATATAAGCAAGCATGAAAAAATACTAGCGATCTGAAGTTGTAAGGTGACCAATTTTCATTTGAAATTCTTGTACTTCATTCAATTTATTCATTGCCACTCTCTTCATAAAAAAGACGTACGTCATCCTTTCCTCCTTATCAATATCTTTCTAATTAAAAGCACTACTTTCTTCAGTAAGGAACGCAGGTCCTACGTGAATATGGTGAATTTTCAATGATGATCACTGTGCTAAATGTAAAGCAATAACATAAAAACATGCAGCAATACTTGATCACAGTTATTGCAGGCCCTAGGAATTAAGAGTCATATGTTGCATATTTGCCTGTAATGACTAAAGGCAAATCCCAAAAGACAACCAAGTTCAAAACTGAGGTAAAACTGGTTGCTTGAAAGCCCTTTCCGCAGAAGAAAACATAAGAATGCACTCCTATTCTTCTCTTCTATTGTTTTCCATCCACGCATTGGCAAATAGAGAACAGAGTAGCAGCAAGACACAGTAAAGGCCTTTTCACTTGGTTTTCAGTTTTTCTTCTTTGATCTTCTTCAGTTACCAACCATTCCAAAAACACCAGAAACATTTTTGTTAAGCAACTGACTAGTCAAGAAAATGACAACTATAGCATGGATAACGCCAAGTTTTATGTTTCTCTTACTTATCAAGAGAATCCACTAAAGACATGGACCAAAGTTCTATTATGGACCTTTTTCTATCGCATATTATTCCTATATATCATGTCAGTACTATTCGCGAAAGCTATCTCCAATTACATACATATACGTGTGACTGTGTGAGTCCTGTGCCCCAAATGAAAATTTGACTAGCATATTACGACTGCTATGCATCTGAAAGCAATTATCACCACACGATTTCGTACCTAAATTTCCAAAATTCCTATTAAATTAGCTTTGCTAAGCTATTCAATGTCAGACAATTTGCAGGACCAAACATTATGATTACTATAGTAAGACAATGTAATAACCTTGCTACTTTAGGCACTATTTAACATCCCTAAAGACAAAAAAGAAAAGCCGAAAAGCAGCAACAGAAGATGGGTATCAGATGTGGATCTAAGATTACATATTCAGTAACCTTTTCACAACAAATTGATATAATAATTCCAAAATAAAATTTCAGATCAATAAAACGTTTACTCCCCATAAACCCAAAATCAATTTAGATTTAAATTCGAAAGAATTGATCTAAAGACTATTGCAAAAGGGGAAAAAAATTTGAAGTTACCTTCTCAGTAGTAGATGCAGAAGCTTGAAGCTGTCCATTTCTCTCTTCTAAGCTCTTCTGCAATCTGCTTACCTCTTTTTCCATTTTCTTTGCTTTGGCCTCTGCTTCCTACAAAAATATCATTAAATTCTAAAAAATAAAAATAGAAAAGAATAATTTTTAAAGTTCAAGTGATTGGCAACTCATAAGTGACCTTTCAAAGAAAAACAAAAGGGTCGTAATGATCACCATACATATACATACAAGCAGATACATATATATATACATATACATGTGTGTGTGTGTGTATGTGATTGTGCTATACATACCTGACGGGTGAGGCTTTCTCGAAGAAAGGACTGTTCTTGAAAAGCAAGGCGGCTCCGGACTCCCTTGAGCTCCGCCGCCAGCGACACCACGTTCCGCCTGAAGCTCTGTTTCTTCTCCGTCAGATCCTTCAACAACGGATCGATCTCTCTCTCAACAACCACCACCGACGACGACGACGAAGACGATGATGACGTCGGCCTCTCCGGCGTTGACATCATAACATTAAATACTAATAGAACCAAACATAACGACAATAAATTACTCTGTACATATCATATCAGCCCGTGCATGTGTGCACTTAATACACAGCTGAAAAAGTGAAGCGAAAAACGTCGAATAAGCAGTGAAAAATAATTATTGCTATTCGATAACGTTCGAATTTATATTTTATTCGGTAGCTGGAAAATATTCAAAAAACATTTGAATCACTAATCCGATAAAACAGTGGGATAATAATTTATGCAAATAATGAGGATTAAAAAACAAATGTCAAGAAATGAAGCAAGTTGAGAGTCAAATGGTTATATGTAAGCCACACGTCTTTTCTTCTTAGCTTTGACGAGAAAATTTATATATAGAGAGAGAAAGAGACATGCATGCACATTTTATTGTATAGAGAGAGAGATTTGTATTATTAACATAATAATCATGTTTCGTGTGGGGGATGAAGTGATGGACGGTTGTGATTGAAGAAAGTGTTGGTTATGGAGGGCGCGGATTTAGGTGTTGTGTGTTTAAGGTTTTTTTTTTTTGGATTAATTTTAAAAAACATTTTCACCTACCTAATTCATAATATATAGACAGAATTAATATGATTTTAAGAGGACCAACACACTTACACTCTACCGTTGGTCAAACAAATAAATGTGAATCAAATCTATTTGTAATGTGATTCGTCTTAAGACATGTACTATATAAATCAAGAATTTGACCTTTTCAAGCGTTAACAAGACTTGAACACGTAACCGAAGGTTGCTTTCGTGTGTGCTAATGATAATGATAATTACGTATTTACAGTTCTTGTCCGAGGCGAGAGACTGAAAGAGAGTATTTTTGCTGCCGACGCCTTTCCAGCCTTCGAATTTGTGAAGCAGACAAAATCCGAACCTGAGGTGGGGTTTGGCGCCAACATCACTTGAAACACTCAATTATTATATGTATTTTTTATATAAATTTATCTATTAACAATAATTATATTGACAACATATAAATAATTTTTTATTAACGGATGATTGAATTTTAAGTTTGTGTGACTTCACATCAGTTGGACACCTGTTATAACGTCATAAATGAGAATTAATTTTTTAATTTTAATTTATGGGGCCAAATCTTAGTTTGACATGAGGGCAAATTTGAACATTTAAAAACCGGGGAGCATGTCATGGATTTGTCCACGTGGGAGAGGGGTGAATGTGGGAGAGTGGTAAATGGAGGGATTTCCTTTTTACCCAATTTTTAACATTCTTTGTAAAAATGACTCATTTTTTAATAAATTTTAAAAAAGATCTAATCTAACTTTGGCAATGTACCGAGCACACTCTTAGAACGAAGATCTCATTCCCAAAACAAAACCCGTGTTCCAGGAATGTGGTCGCGCTTCCAGAATGTGGACCACATTTTCAAAACGTGTTAGAGTTTTTGTCAGCCTTTAGTTTAGTAGCACTTTAATATTATTATCATTGTTGTTTTTGACGTACTTTATTTTTCATTATGTATTTATGAGACAGTGTCATACTTTTCCTTTATGTAGTTATTTATTATCTGTAGATACTTTTATTTGAGCGTTATAGACATTACATTATCAGTTAGACATTATACACTTAATTCTTTCTATTCAAGTGGACATTATGTTATAATTGTAAACAAAACATTACAAGATTACAACTAATATATATTACATAACAACGTTACAAGATTACAACTAATACACATTACATAACAACAAACAAGATTACAGCTACACGCTATGCATTTTGATTATTGGGACAAGTTGGAGCAGTGTGACCTTTGTTGAGCACATGTTGTATACATTCGTCGTCCATCTTGATTTGAGCAATCCATCTCGTTTCAAATACGCTAGCTTTCAACTTGGCCTCTTCTCTGGCGAACATGACGTGAGTTCGGATGCAACGTCTATCCAGGTGTTGCAAGCTAATAAAATTGGTTCCAACGGGCTCGAACGTCCATCTTTTCATTATATTGCTTTTGAGATGTCTTAAACAAATGTGATTTTTTATTTTAAGTTGGTCGTCACGTGTAATCCATTCGATTGCAGAGGCAATGCCTGCATCCAATTAATAACATAATGTTCATAATGTTAAAATAAAAGCATTAATAGATCATAAATAACTACATAAAGAAAAACATAACACCATCCCATAAATACATAATAAAAAAATAAGTTCCGTCCAAAACAACAACAACAATAATAATAATAATAGTAAAGTGCTATAAACTAAAGACTGGCAAAAACACTAGCAGCATTATGGGAATGCGGTTTGCATTTTGGAAGTGCGAACGCAGGTCTCATTCTAGGAATGAGGACCTTGTTTCGGGATCAAGGTCCTTGTTTTGGAAGCACGCTTGGCACATTGCTAAAGCAAAATTGGGTTATTTTTTAAAACCTACCCAAAAACGAGTTATTTTTGCAAGAAATGTTAAAAATTAGGTAAAAAAAAACGCGAATGGAGTGCTAAATACGATCATTGTGTGTGAGAATTTTTCATTGTTATGTTGTTATTTTTGGGAATATTTACAATTATTTAGTCCTTATTATTGATATATCTTTTAATTTAATTTTTATTTGTTTAAATTATACATTTTATCTTCATACTTATTTTAATCATGCTCACATCCCTAATAAGATTTGAATTTAGGTCATCATTCTTGAAAAAATAGTATTAACTACTTAAACTATTCATTCATCACTTGGTCTTTTTAATGTTATATATATATATATATGTTATATATATATATATATAAGTGATGTAACCATCCCATTATTTTAAAAAATTGTACATTTGATCTCCGATATTTCAAAAAATTGTGCATTTAGATTCTTTTTTGCAATACTGAAAAATAACTTTTAAGTGACTTAGTATTTTGACTATTTCTTCAAGATGTTACTATTTGGTAATACTCTTTACGGGTGAGAATCGGAACGGATAATCGGATATCGGATTAGAAAATCAACTATTGGATAGTTTAAGAGTACTTATCCGGCCGGATATCGGATGTTTGGATAACGGATATTTTCAGATTCGGATAGTCGGATTTTCAGATTTATTTAATAATCAAAACATATTTAATTTCTCATTTAATATTTTACTACTAAACAACATTATAACCATATAAATTTAGTGTTACTCGAACAATAATAATATTAAATTGCATTGAAAAGAAAAATTAACACATTTCACTAAATATGAAGTTTACCACAAACTATAAATTATACTAATATGCCATACAAAATAATAGTAGATAATAACCAATATATATATAAGTTTAGTACAAATCATAATTCACATAAATATGTCACACATACCACAGTTGATACTTAATACAAAATCTATCACAATCTATATTTCATAACAAGTCATCAAATATTTTTGTTGTACCAAAAGTTAAACAAATAAAATATCTCAAATGCAACACATAAAACTAAAATATTTAAAACAAAGTTAAAAGTCATAAAATAATAAAATATTGAACTATCTTTAGACAATGAAGCCATTAACATAAAATTAATATATTTTTATATATGTTTTATTTTTCGGATATTTCGGATCGGATTCGGATATTAAGAAATTATCCGAATTCTTATTCGATATGCGGTATTTTATCGGATATCTGATTCGGATATATCCGTATTCGAAGTTTTCATAATTTTTCTATCCAATCAGGTTTAGATACGGATTCGAATTCGGATACGAAACGGATATTTCCACCCCTAATAATCTTCAATGTTTGGGACACATTACTATAACATAAAACGTGCATCACTTTGCCAGCAAAAAGACAGCATCACTTTTTAATAATATTGGGACTAGTTACAATTATTTCAATTAAATTAAATGTATATAAGATGTGAAAACGGGGACTAAGTTAAATTGATGTAAACATGAAAGATCATTTGCACCACCTTTTAGCATATATTGGAAGCTAGTTGCTTTGTTTTAATTTGATATAAGTAATTTTGAGTTGACTGACTGAAATTAAGGGATTGTTTAAACAGTTGAAACTAATCCTTTCAAGCATGAGGTCCTCGATTCAATCTCGTGGAGTGGGATTTGACCAAAAAAAAAATTGAGTTGACAGGTATTTATAAAAACATATTATAATAACAGTAAGAGTCTGTTTGGCCTAGTTTTTGAAGGCTCAAAAGTGTTTTCTGTGAGTTTAAAAGCTAAAATTGACCTGTTTGGTCCATTTTTAAAAGAGCCTTTGAATAAAAGCTGAAGCTGAAAAACCAAAAGCTCCAATTTGGAGCTTTTCAGAAAAGACTTTTAAAAAACTGTTTTTATGTCATGTCAAAAATTATTATTTTTTATTTTTTCTCAAAAATACTATTTTATATTTTTTTAAAGTCCAATATTACTTTCAAAATAACTGAAAGCTTAACTACTAAAATACTGGACCAAACAATCAACTGCTTTTATTCAACAACACTTCTACCCAAAGCTCTACAGCTCAACAGTTGAAATCACACAGTTAGGCCAAACAGAGCCTAAATATGTAATTAATATCATTTAAAGAAATTTATGCGAGGACATATTATAAACTAATATAACTTTTTTTTTTACTTATATAGTGGATGTAGTGTGTTGCAGAAATTAAATTCCAAAAACATTTGCCAATCCAACATTTTTATATATAATAATTATATCATATGCAATGAAATTAATATTAATAGTAATTAATTTTAATAAAGTTTTACCGGAAACACATAATTATAAATTTGATCCTGATAAGTTTGATAACTATTTTTTTTCCCAATCTTTTTTAAAACTTTTTTAGGACAAAAATTCTAAAATTGAAAAATCTCTCTCAACTATGTTAATCCAAAGTGCACATAAACAACCACAATACAGATACATTCTGTAGAATCTATATATATAGAAAGAGATATTAATCCAAAGTGAACATAAACAATCAAACAAGTTAAAAAATGAAAAAGAAATTACCATTGTTACCCATTTTATTTGTAGTTTCACACACGCACAGAAACATATATAGGGCTTTTTCAGACTTTGGCTTAGTCTTAGAAAAAAATACTTTTTTTGTATAATTTTTAATTTTTAAAAATTCAAAATTCTATTTTTACAAGGGGAAAAAAAACCTTCAATTTGAGTTTCATTTTCTGTTTTAAATCAGCCCAGGTCGGCAAGTTGAAGACTTGAGGAACCTCGTTCCTCGGCTCAGGTGCCTATACAACATATACACTCGCTCTTGAATATCTGTGACTGTACATGAGCAACTTCAAATGGCTGTAAAGCTCTCAACTTTGACTTTTTCCAAGAAAATCTCCAGATGGGTCCGTTTCAGTTCATACTTCTCTTCACTTTCTCATGCCAATAGCATTCAAATAACCCCAGAAACCCACCAAGATCCCACCTTTACCTCTGATTTTGAAGCAAAGATTCAATTTTTAAAGAATAAGCTTGACCCAAATAGCTTAACCAGTGTTTTAGATTCCACAACTGATGTGAATTCTTCACTTAAACTGTTCAAATGGGCCTCTATTCAGAAAAGATTTAAGCATAATTCAGATACATATTGTAGAATAATCTTGAAATTGGGTATGGCTGGAAATATTGAAGAAATGGAGGGTTATTGTAATGAGATGGTAAAGGAGAAATGTGTAGGCTATGGTGAAGCCCTTTTAGGATTATTGGATTGTTTCGTTAGAAATCATAGGCTTGATGAGGCGTTAAGGGTACTTTTTTGTTTGAATTCGACTAGTTTTAAGCCAAGTATATCTGTATTTAATGAATTAATGGGTGCAGTTTTTGGAGAAAAGAAGGATTTTAAGGATGTGGTGTTTGTGTATAAAGAGATGGTGAAGGCTGGAATTGTTCCGAATATTGATACTGTGAATTATCTACTGGAGGCTTTGTTTGAGTCTGGTCGAGTTGATACTGCTTTGGATCACTACAAAAGAATGCACAAGAAAGGTTGTAATCCTAATAGCAAGACCTTTGAGATAGTTGTAAGTGGTCTAATTGCTTGTGATCGTGTGAATGAATCGTTGCTTGTGATTGATGAAATGATTAATCAAGGGGGCGAGTTGGATTTGAAGTTCTACACGCGTGTTATCCCTTTATTTTGTAGGATGAATAATTTGGAAGTAGCTATGAAGTTGTTCAGGATGATGAGAGATGCTCAAATTTTTCCTGACTTGTTAACTTATGACATGATTATACATTGTTTGTGTCAGAATCTTCAAGTTTACGACGCGATAAACAGTTTTGATGAGATGATAGATGGTGGATTAGAGCCAGATGATGAAGTCTTGGTGGGTATAACACATGGGTTCTGTAAATTAAATAAGCTAGATGAAGCTAAGAAGTTTTTGGAGGATAGGAAAATTGTTAGTACTTGTACTCATAATGTGATTCTTGGAGCTTATTGTGGTGCTGGTGAGATTCTCATGGCAAAAGATCTGTTTGATGAAATGTTTGAGAGGAATATAACTGATAGTGTGTCGTGGAATACCATTATCGGATACCTTTGTGAGAATGTAGGAATTAGCAAAGCTATGGAGTTTCTCTCCAGAATGATTGTGTCTTCATTTGTCCCCGACTCTACCACTTACTCAGCCCTTATTGTTGGGAAATGCAGATCAGGTGAAAGTGAGGATGCTTTCATGTTTTTCCGCCAGGTTTTGGCGAAAAGTTGGGTTTTAGATTCTGTAGCTGATAGAGAACTCATTGCAAGTCTTTGTCAGATGGAAAAGATTCAAGAGGCTGCTGAAGTGTTTTGCTATTTGTCTGGTAAAAAATGCTCTCTTCGGTCTTCCTCATTTGATATGTTGATCAAAGGAGTCTGCGATACTGGAATGGTCGGCAGTGCAATGAAACTCCTACAGTTGGCTAGCTATTCTGGTACCCGCTGTTCGTATACCTCTTACGAGTGCATTATTCGAAGGTTGGCAATGTCTGCCAACAAAAGGCACCTCTTCATTATGTTGGCACGGATGCTGGTAGATGGCTGTTCTTTTGATGGTGAAACGTACAACGTGCTGTTACAAAGCATGGTCGACATTGGACATACACGCGAGTGTGCTCTAATATTCAATCTGATGCTTAACGAGGGTTTATTGCCAGACACAGAAACATTAGCTCAACTACTCTTCCATGTTGCTGAAACTTGTCAACTGCATGCACTTTTTGCTGCAATTGATGAACATGTTTCAAAGTGTAAAATTCTTGATTCAGCAACATACAACATTCTTATTAATGGCCTCTGGAAAGAGGGGTACAGAACCAGAGCCTGTCAATTACTGGACAAAATGTTAGAAGACGGTTGGGTGCCGGATGCTACTACCCATGCTCTATTGATGGGTCGCGATGTAATGGACAAAACAACGGTAGGAGAATCGGACAGCAAAGATGTCACCCTGCCGGATAATGTTAGCAGCATACTTGCAGAAGGCTTGGGCGGCCATACATGAATAACCCCTGACCAGCTTTTAGGTACATTAAGCTCAAAGCTGGAGATCATAGCCTACACTAACAAGAATGTGAAGATCCTCATTGCGGATTGAGGCTACAGGATGCTGAGTGCTGGAAGAGAAAAGTGTTACATGAGCACTACCAACTTTTGCCACATTTATCGAGTGGCTAATAATTGTGATGATTGAATTGCTAACTTTGGACTTGGTCGACTTTTTGGGGTGTTAACCACGCCACAACGCAGTTGCACCTCCTCATTGAGCAAGATAGGAGGGGAGAAACTCTCCTAAAATTTGGTTTTTGACCTTCTCGGTTTAGGCTCTTTTGAAGTGAAAAAGGAGAAAAAAAGACAATTATTATTATGGCAAAGAAAATGTTTGCATCACAACTTTTGTCACGGATTTAAGTTTTATTTTCAAATATGAAGGAGATCTAGGTTTATTTTCTCTGTTCAAGGAAAAGCACGTCTCGTCTTCCAATAATTCAACAAAGGGCGTAAGTAATAATTACAATCAAGACAAATTTAGTGAGTGTGATGTCACTAGTTCGTTGTTGGATTTCTCTGAATTATTATAGTAACGCTTAACAGAGAGACAACGTCGCTTTGGCCGAGTGGTTAAGGCGTGTGCCTGCTAAGTACATGGGGTTTCCCCGCGAGAGTTCGAATCTCTCAGGCGACGTTCTCGTTTTAATATTCTTTTTGGTCTGTCTTGCTCCTTTTTTGCCATTTTTTAATTTTTTTTGGGTTTCCTCGCTATACTAATCCTCTCTCCATTACGAGGGTTAGACTAATATGTAACTAATACTTAACTGAGCATGGATTAGATTTTTCCAAGTAACTATCATTGAGAGACATAATGATGTTAAAATATTGTTCGTTTCTGTTTCTTTAAGATGCAGCTCGACAGCAATAAGAATGAAACGTCTCTTATCTGTTTGTTTTTGCAGGAAAATATTTGTCTGAAAAATAAAACATTATCTGCTGCTTAATGGTTACATCAAAATACACACGCGCACACACACACACACACACACACACACACATATATATATATATATATATATATATATATATATATATTAAAAAAGAGAGGGTGTAAACGGCGCGTGCGTAAAACAGAGAGTTAAAATTATTATCAAGTTTAGCATTTGAAAGTGTTTTCCTCTCTACGTACACACACGCATATAGAGTAATTGCATTTGTGAACATTTTTCCACTCCTCATAAGTCCCTTTTTTACATAAGAAGGCCACAGGTGCCATTTGTGACAATCAAAAGCAGCATCTATCCAGAATAGTAATTGCATACACATTTCATTCCTCTTAAAAAGATAGGCAGATATGCCACCTACTCAACAAAGCAATCCAACTAAAAAGTTGATCATAATCAACAATGACCATGCATACTCAAAAAGAATGATAACAGACGTTCACACTTGAAAGGCTGACGATCTATAAGACCCGTTTGGGTTGTGTTTTTTTCCCCCCCCCCCCCCTCTCTAGAGAAAAAATTTAGTTTTTTCCTTAAAAATATATTTTTTATACAATAACTATTTGATTTGACTTTTAAAAAAAATTAAAATTTTGAAAAGAAAGTTCAAATACAACTTTTTTCAAAAACTAAAATTTTTAACACCTGAAAAAAAAAACCACTCTTTTCTTTAAAAGCTGTTAAAAAGATAGCTAATCCAAACGACCCCGTAGACCAACTAGCTCGGCTTGCTCAGATGTTAACAACAAGATGACCTATGCTGGATGAACTCAAGTTAGTCATGCGATTAACATTATCACGCAGTTTGGCTAACCTAGAAAGTAAACCTGCAAATGATGCATCTTTCTCACCTAAACCTGCAGCAATCTGCAACCAGAACTGCCCCTCTAATATCCCATTGCACTACTAATCACTCATATAACTTCCTAATGAAGAATATTAAGGAAAACCTGAGACACTACACAGGATCAGATTATGCTTATGAACAAACCTAGAATATGTCTCTTATTGCAGAAGCCTCAAAGAATATCATCATGATACACAAAGGTGCCGCCTGTTTGAAAACCTCCAAGAACAGCATCTGATAAGAAATAATAGTTTGCAAAACGAAAACCTTGAGATTATGGAAACGAAACATCTAACAGGATTCCAAATTTTGACCTAAAATCCAGACTTCATATGTACAGGACAACAGAGGAAGACAATCGAACCAATCCAGACTTGATATGTACAGGACAACAGAGGAAGACAATCGAACCAAGGACAAGTTAATTGGTCAAAAAGCTCATATAGGAGAGTATAAATGAAATTTCCCAACATGTTTCTGTAATTACAGGCACAGAATTTATACAGTCTAACCAAAGATAATGGGTCTACTCCACCTACACAAAAAAGGATAGACTGGGATTTTTCTTCATCTTCTTTTTTTTTAACCCCCAGAAATAGTTCAATTCAATTTTCATAAGCGAGGCCTCGACTCTAAAATAAAGCCAGAATTCATGATTATATTACATGCTTTTGTGGTTCTCTACATGAAATGAGGCTCCTTGAAGAAAATGCTGTCACTTAATGACAGTTGGACTCTGATCAATAGATATATCCGAAACTAGCCTTGAAACACCAAGATAACCTGAAATAAAAACACATCATCATAAGCACGACAACAATAAAAAGTCCTGATTAAACATCAACACATGATATACAATTCATGATTTCACCTTGCAATTCTTGAGCTATTTCCCAGGAACAAAGAATTACTGTTGTGGATTGTTATTATCCCGATCTCCAGAATGACTATTTTCTACCCCTTGCATCGGATTATTGTTAGCTGGAACTGGAACCGGAACCACTCCATTAAATTTCTCCCCTTGAGCATTTTGATTCTCCAGATGACCCGTTACCCCATCGTCATGATCTTGAGTGGTTGAACCAATAATATTTGAACTAGGAGCTACCCTGGCTCCATTATTATCGTCCACGTCCATGGCAACACCATTACTCGAAGGCTGTCCCGAGGCCATGCTTTGCGACTTAGTCCCTTCCAACTTCTCCTTCTCTCTAAGCTCAACCTTGTTTAAGGCTGCCATGACCTCATTCGAACTATCCATTCTCTCCACATTACCAACACGTTGCCTCTCCGCCAACGCCCCCACTCTTGCCACCATAGCACCGCTCAAATTCCCGTGTCTGGTATTGACAACACCTACAATGCCACCAGACCGCGAGACCTCGCCGGAGGAGGTCAATGGAGCCTCATTTGTCTTCATCTTCTCCTTCGCGGCGAGGACCATCACGTGCTCCAACGCCTCCCTCGCTCTCCTCCTCGTAAACGCCGCCTCCTTCGCCCTCCTCTCGGCCTCTGCTCTCGCAGCCAAGGCTGCTTTACTCATGGACACAGCCGCGATCTTTGCAGCAGCTAATAAAATCTTCGCCGCCTTCTTATCTATAACCCTACAATTCTCATCTTTTACGCCATTGCCACCGGATAAATTCAAATCTGTCGCTTTTTTGAGGGTGAAAATTGGGGAATTAGGGCTTACGCAAACGGGGCAGACATAGGGGCTGGGTGGATTGGGCCCCGCGCAGGACAAGTGAGACGAGGAGTAGCACTTGAAGCACGTGACGGCGTCGTTCGGGCCGGAGGGAGGCGGAAAAGGGTGGTAGACGGTGAAGCAAGTAGGGCAGAAGGACTGAGCGTGGAGGCGGAGGACGCAGGAGGTGCAGAGCCGCCGGAAGATCCCGCGGTGACGAACGTTGTGGAGGAGCCGCAGCTCTTCCATGCCGCAGTTCCCGCACGCTGTCGCCGCCGGCATGGTGGCGCCACTTGCGGTGGAATTGGAGGCCGAGTCTTGTTTCAGCATCAGAAAATCAACATCTGAAAAAAATCGCGAAAAACGGTGACCGAATAGAAACCCTAGAAGTGTTATATAAAATATAAAATATGCACGTAAATAAAAATGTGAATGTGTATTTGTAATTTTTTTTACCTTTTGGAAAATTTTCGAAAATTTTCTGGAGATATTTTGTGGCGGACAAAGAGTGGGGCGGAATGGAGCTGCTAGGGTTTCCTAGGGTTTCGACAAGACGAAGAAGATGACGACGAAAGAGGGACGTTAGATATAATTTAATTAAATTTAATTGGGTAGACGAGAACGACGTCGTAAAGCCGATTGGATTCAGCGATTAATCATTCTGCGATTTTGTTAAACTAAATTATGCGATTTTATTAAACTAAATTATAGGACAGATGATGATATCGAGACAAATCATTTTGCGATTTTATTTAGTGATAATTATTATATAATATATTATGTCCATAATATTATTATTATATAATATGTCTATTATTATTATTTTAAGTTAATCCTATTATTTGTGGGGGCCAATGTACAAACCATAAAGCACTTAAATTTTGTTAAAAATTAATATTCGTGGTGTTGTCATTGTTCTATGTAGATTTCACGAATACGACGGTCTTCATCACTTTAAATACACTGTGCTTGCAATGAAAAATATAAATTATATTAAAGGGTAATATATGTAATTCATGTGTGCGCGCGCACACATATATTTTTATGTATTGAAGTAATACAAGTTCGTATATGCTCAAATGATACGAGTTTATACGCGAATTGTTTGTCTTATTTGTTATTTTTTTTCTTTTTTAAAGTGCGTATACTAAGGTAAGTACACGATACTACAATATAACACCTCTATTGCTGTTGATTCGAGGAAGAGCTTCCACCAAGGTAAGCGAAATCTTCACCTATTGCTGTCGATTTGAGAAAGAGGCATGACATATGTGAATGTGGTATCGTAGTTTAGGTTTCTATACGTTTTGTTGTGTGTAACACATTCTTTCGTTAAATATTGTGAATTTAGTTTCGATGACCAGGTCCAAAATGATTATTTGATGCTAAAGATGGTTATGGCGATTGGTTGTGGAAGGGATTATAAGCATTCTTCTGTTTCTCAAGAAGCAAACCAAAAGTATTTGTCATTCAGTTAAGGTCAATACACTTGCGTTATAAAAAAACATTCTACCCTTCGATTAAATTTAACATGATGGCCATAGCATACGATATCAATAAATCTAAAATATATTACACCTTGAAAGACAAAAGATCTAATCAAAGCTACTCAGTGAAGACCAATAATCTATATACAAACTAATTCTAAGAAGTAATATGCCACACCTACAAGTTCAATTGCTCAAGTTAAGTTGGGGATTAAACAGCTAAAGTTCTAAACTCCTTCAACTCAATTTCTAATTTGCATTCTCCCAAATAACACATTTCTTTAACGGGTGTTAACACGTTAGACAAGAAGAGTTAGAAATGTCATCTCGTTATTAATTCTAATAGTCATCACAAGAAACACATTAGCATATGTTTAGTTGTCAAATAACACCCCACAATGCATTCACCCCACCTAGCCGGACGGTCCCTTAAGAATCCCCTACAAGATAAGCATCAGCCGTGCGTCGTGCATCCTTCTGAACCAGCATGTGGTCCAAAAACACTTTCTCCTGGGAAAAGCAGAGGCAAGATTATTCACCCATCCATTCTGCTCTCGGCATTAAGGGCTTACGAGTTACGAGGAGGCGAACTGCTGTTGCTATTGCTACTGCTTCATTCTCTTAGAGGCCTAAGAGTACAGGCACCACTTTGTCAGATAGAAGGTAATAAGATTTAGGTCTAAATTACTCAAAATCTACATGATGGCTCTTATTCCGGCATCATCATTCTATACTTTCTTACATCCATCAAAAGGCAGCAAAAATATAGTAATTTATGCAAAACCAAGGCCAAGGTAAACGCTTGTCTCAAAAGCTTTCTGAAAGTTTGAAAAACTCCAAAACTTACCTATTCAGTTTGGAAATACATTAATGGATAAAAATGTGCAGCTAAGGTCAAAATGAAACTGTGAAACCTACCTTCTGGGATTGGAACTCCTCGATATCCTCCGAGGTCCCTGCATAAATCCAAGTACATGAAGATTTTAGTATACTACAAATATATTCATCTTTTTTAGTGAATGGACATAATGTCTATTATAGTTGCTCATTCATTTCAATTTTAATCAGATCATGTTCAGGCTATTCATGGACAAATAATATGTTTTTGTATAATACAGGGAATTAAAGCATCTTTTCTTGAGAAGCATATGTCCAGCAAGATTGACCACTGGATCCTTCAGCTTCTTATGGTAGATAATGGATTTGCATGCATATCACATGCTCAAGGAGTAAAAATGAAGACAAAGTGGGACGAGAATGGGGTGAATTTCGAATAAATAGTGTGTTTGGAAGTTGAATGGATTGGTCATCCTAAATATTTTCTAGAGTATAGACATTACATGCACGGGCATAAAAAGAAGCTCAGACACAGACTAAAGTCACATCCACCTGAGTCGCAACCAACAACATTGCCCAAGACCCAAAATAAATCAATGTCAAGGTAAAAGATGATGCTTGCCATTGCAACCAGTGAGCCAGGACAACTTTACTGTGCCAATTATGGATTTCGACCCCCTAGTAAAGTTATAATGTTATATTCAAAAGCAATCGATTTCTATGCAACTACCAGAGAATCCAAATCTGGCAATAAGCAGAAGCATGCTTTTTCCCAAAAACATAAAAATGACAAGTTAACGTATTATCCATTAAATTTAATTGCAGACTTCAACAAATGCTTTGGAGTCCTGATGAAGACCCTGAAACATTAAAAGGGTGTTTAATCAATAGGCCCGAGAATAGAAACTTGTAGCACTTCAAAACATACTGTAAAGCACATCTGTAAAGAATAAAAACATTACCTTCTCGTTTTGAGAGGAGCACACAGGTAAAGCCATCAGAAACAAGCTTGTTAATAACGTCCCTGAACCTATAATAGTCATCAACTGTATTATACACCTGATAAGAAATCCTAGCATACCCAGTGATTGGATTGACGTCCCCTTCCACAGGTGCCCTATAACATATGGGTACTTCAACCCGGAAACAATCTCTCAAATGTGTCCTCAACTTCAAAGCATCTGAATCTCTCAAAATCCCCAAACAAGCTGGCAACCCTACCATAGCCATACTCGAACACATCTCTGGAGGTGCTCCCAACTCTGTGCCCCACGCCTTAGCCAGCATCTGCGCAATCTCCACTACTTTCTCGTGATTCCTCCTCTTTATCCCCTCAATCCCACCTTCAAACCTACTCAAAAACTCCACCACTTCTGGTACCACGCATTGCGCGCTGTAATCTCTCGTCCCAATCCAAGAACTTTCTATTGCTAACCCATTACCATACTCGTGCGACACGACAGGGTGGTGCAAATCCAGCATGTTCTCACTCTTTTTACAGTACAAAAATGCAACAGACGGTGGACAGAAAAACCATTTATGCAAATTACTAGTGTAGAAATCAGCTCCAATTTCTTTAACATCAATATCAACACAGCCTATTCCGTGTGCACCATCTATAAATACCTTCTCAACGCCTTCGTCTCGACACATTTTAACTAATTCTTTCACGGGTATAACAACGCTAGGCATAGAAGTAATGTGGTCAATCACAGCAAGCCGAATTTTTCGACCGTTTAGCTTACCAAAGTCAAGCGCTTTTTTAAATTCAGATATTATATCTTGGGTAGAATTTAAAGGGAAAGGTAAAGGGACCTCGATGACATGGCCGCCGGCGCGTGAGATGTACACCTGGACCGATTTCTTAACAGCCCCGTAGGCGTGGTGGAGGATGAGGGCGGCGTCGCCAGGCTTGAAGTGGCCGCTGACGAAGGACCAGGTGACGTGGTTGAGGACGATGGCAGCGGCGGTGGTGGCGTTATCTACGATGGAGATCTCGTCCACGTGGTCGGCGTTGATGAGCGATTTGATGACGTGGCGGGAGGCGAGGATGGAGGGCTTGAGGGTGTTGAAATAGAAGTGGTCGGGTTGCCGGAGGAACTTGAGCCGCCACCTCTCTTGGGCGGCGATGATGGAGGAAGGGCAGCAGCCGAAGCTGCCGTTGTTGATGCGGGTGGTGGTGGGGTGGTGGTGGGAGAACTCGGCGGCGATTTCTGATGGGGTTATGTAATTAGTTGTGGCGGTGGTGGTGAAATGATTATCGGTGGTGGTGGTGGAGCCGTTGAGGTGGTTGGAGGCCATTTTGGGTGGTTTTCAGATGGATGTCATACGACGTGTTCGTTGTTTTGGGTCTGAGCCCGTTGCCCCTCAAATGAAAAATTGTTCAAACACATAAAAACCCAATGGAAAAGAGAGAAATCTGATAATTGTCGCTAGGACTCCACCCATGATGTATAAATATTATGAATAAAAAATAAAATAAATGGTATGGTTATTGTGAATAAATATTGCAATAAATAATATACAATTTTTTTATAAGTAAAACTTATAAAACATTAACAAATAAAATATAGAAATAGGAAAATTAAAATTTAATTTCAGCCCAAAATTTTTCGCAGAGTTTTAGGTTTAAATTAAAAAGATTAAAAATTTAAAAATTTTTAATTCTCTTTGCATCGTTTGTTGGATAGAGTTTTAAGAATCTTTTGCACAAAAATATTCTTTTGTTTTTAAATTTAAATTTGACAAAAATTTAAAATAGTTAAAAGGTAAAACTAGTAGAAACTTAATTTACATCTATTTCTTAGAGGGGGTGATATGGATATACCTTTGGGACTTTTGACAACATAGGAATTCATAATGAAGTAAAATAGCATGAAAAAGTGACAATTATCTACATCATTTTATTATAATTATACTACCACGATCATCTCATTGTTATCATTAATCCTTGTCTAATATATTCAAGAGTCGTATTACTTTTAGTTTCAACAAGAGAGAGAATATTGTAGTACTAAGGATCCGATGTGATAACATACATAGGAAGTGTTCTCGTACAATAACTTCCACGAGCCAATGATCACAAAAAACCACAATAAATGATCGAAAATAGAGTACTAGTAAACATAATGTTGACACCGAAGTTGTACAAGAAATCATCCTTTTTCTTTTTCCTTTGTGATATGCTGCTAGTGGGGCGTATCGCAAACTTTTATTTGCAGAAGAGATCAGCTCCACCATTACACAAGTTGCAAATTTGAACTCCGCTGCTACTTTATCTTGTCGTAGGCAGCTATGTTTTGTGGTTCACATTCTGGACTGAAAAGGCGAACTAGCAAGGCCGTGGTTGAGCTCATAGAGACTGCTCCACAAGCCGCCCATCTAAGACTTCGCGGAACTGTAATTCTGGGACCTGCATTGCAATCAGAACGTATGCATAAGATGGTTCTGCAGGATACAATTTGACAATATAGTTCAATGTTAAAATGTTAACTTTGAAAAACTAGCCGATTGCATCAGGAGTTGCACTGATTCCTTCTACAACTAGGGGTTAATCAAATTATACTAGTTATGGTTATATTTGAACAGGTAGAACCTCCGTGAATAATGAAGTATGAAGTGATCCCCATCATATCAATGGATATCGTAAAATATACTCCGCTCCAAACTACAATCGCATAGGGCAAGAGAAGAAGTAAGCAAGTGAAAACATAACTATTAATTTGTTAATCACACTAAGAAAGCATGCGTGCCATTAGTAGGGAGGATTTAAGCTTAGATTCTCAAGTATGAGACTTGCATGAGAAATTCCAGGAGGCATCCAGGAATCTAGTAGCGAGGAACTAATAAATAGTGTCAGAATAACTAAATTGACTGACTCGGAGAGGAATTTTAGTCTCACTATGACTGTCAAAGCAAGGACTAATGCATAATACTGTCAAATTGGAAAAAGAAGACACTACTCATCAGATGTACATCTGCTGGAATAAGACCATTTGATCATGAAATAGAGTCTTATATAATAAGTATTTGAACAATGAAACTATATTAGCCAAAACAGAAGCTCAAATGATTTAGGGAAAGGTTAGAATTGAGGAAATCATCTGATATAACTCAACATAGAAATGCCAGTTAATACACTCTAACAGTGGACACCACCTGGAAAAGTGCATGACTCAGAAGTAACTATGAGGCAAGGTTAAAACATAACAAGAAGAAGCACTTAGATTTTGTCTCAGATAGCAAGGGCAGTCACAGTAAAAACATATAGTATGTGCAAACAGAAATAAGAACCAAAAAACTATCTTCGCATCACGAATAGCAGGGGCACTAAAACACTTTGGAAGAAGAAAATGTGAGACAGACCATAATGCAAGCGACATAGAATCCAAAATCCAAGTGCTCCTCCAACCGTAAAAATCCCAGCAGTTTGTCTCATCAATCTAGAACAGGGCTTTGCATCTGACCTCATTAGCTCTCCATCAGACCATCCTAGGGCACGTCTCAACGCCATCGCCTAGAGTTATTCCCCAATGCTTTGAAGTTCTAAAGAAGCTGCGCTACGGCCTAAAAGTAGAGTAAACATAGATTTAATCTTTTTCCATCAAATGCAGCATCATCAGACTTTGATCATGGCACAGATCACATAAAAAGCAAAATTACTGACACGGAGTCGAAAAGGTATACCCATTCAAAAAGATTATTACTTTTCACGAAACCGCTTAGGTTGAACTAAGACAGCAATACTATTTCACAACTTAAAAATGTGGAAGTAACATCAGCCACGATGAAACTCTCTCCACTACGCAATTACAAGAATTTATTACCGAACAATCTGAAACGAGAGATGTTTCCTTTTAATACAATAATAAATCGAAAAGCATCTAAAAATCAAGCAAAAGCACAATGATTAAGGGAAAAAAAAAAAAGTGTGAGTTTCACACAATTGCAACTAAGCAACTGATGCCAGTTAACATATCGTCTTGGCCTAGAAATTTCATACACAGATACAATCAGTCTTCACGCAACGGTATAGTGATTTGTTGCAGTATTACATTTTCACAAACAATTAAACTGCACAAAACTAAAAAAAAAAGGGGCCTCAAAAATTCACATAACTTTTTGTGTTTAACAAATAATGTAGCAGAAAATGAAAAATCAAGGAGAGACTTGTGAATAACAATACCCTTTGGAGATTTTTGCCGTTTTCTTTCCTCAGCTTATTTCAGCTCTTCGTCTTTCTTCTGAGACTGTGCTAGCTGTTGCATTTTGTTCAACGTCTTGAAGTAGTGGGCTAGTTGGGCTTGTGATTGATGGGCTAGCTGCACTTGGGCTTGTTAATAAGAAGCAGTTCTTGACTAATGGGTGAAATTGGGATTCTACGTTTGGGCCTGCTTGGAATTAACTTGAGGCAGTGAACAACTGGGCTCGCGATCTTTGCATTAGTCAGAAGGAAGAAAGGACAGAAGAAAAACGATTTTAGGATTGTTTGGATTGACTTTTTTTTTTGTCAAGAAAAAGTAAAATTTTCCTGAAAAAGTTACATTAAATTTGTAATAACTATCTGATTTGGATTTAAAAAAAGCTGAAACTCTTTAGAAGTCAGAATTTTTAGCTTCTCAACAACAGCTGTTTTGTAAAAGCTGTTAAGAAAAGTACTTTTAGAAAATGCCAATCTAAACGAGCCCTTTATACTTATCGTTAAATTGGAGAAAGTAAGAAATAAAAATAAATAAATAAATGTGACTAATTTAATTTTTTTATACTCTTTTTTCATGTTAAATTTGTAGAATAATTTAGTATTTTTTCTTTTTTCTTCTTTTTTTTTTCTCTGTTCATCATAGTTACTTTCTTTCTTCTTCTTCCCCTCCTTAAGTCCCCACCTCCTTTCGGAAATGTTTGATTAATGGCGACTCGTAGTTTTGGGCTTGGTAAGGCAATGTTGAACTAGTGTGTAAGATTGCTTACCTACCTATTCTTGGGCTTGCCATGGTACTATTTTCACAAACTCAAAACTTCGGTTCATTAGACATGAACTCTCAAAAAGATTTTCGTCCTTCTTTAACCAGAAAAGGAGAAAAAATATATTTTGGTACGTCTTCAATTAGATTGATTAGAATCGTTAATGTTGAGGGAGGTGATCATTAATGGCTAATGTTGATCGCTTCATTTTTAATGCGTACTTTTTCTAACCCAATGCATGAAATAGGGTGAAAGCATCATATGATTTTAAAGAATTCTCACAGATGAGATGGTTGGTTAGTCAAATGGTAGGTGCAAAAGGATTTGGCCACTAGCATAACTTTTTGGCAAGGAGAAATTTTGAAGAAAATATGCTCAAGTATGTTGTCACATAGCAAGTTGTGGAACTTGTCTTACCTCACCCCACCTCTTTCTTTTTTGTGGACGAGGATGAAATGCATTTAAGTCATTGCATATGCAAATATTTTCCACCATTTACGACAACAAATTCAAAAGATGGACATCAATGCATGTGCCTACGATGATGGAGTGGACCCTTATGTAGCAAAATTCATTTTTTTTCGTCTCGAGAAAAAGAAATATTATTAAAAGAGAAGCAGATTATAATACATCAACGGATCCGTAAGGACGAGAGACGAATGACATCTCAATCACTAGGAAGTTCGTTTCACCTAGCAGCTTTAGCAAGTCAATCAACAATATTACAAGCAGAATGCTTAATATGAGAAACACTAAAATATGAATGCCTATTAAGACACTGCTTAATGTCATGAATCAAACACTCATAATTCATTTCGAGTGCGATAAAATAATTACTATTGGTCTTAAAAGAATTCGTTTAGATGTCGAGTTTTAACGTTACTCATAATGGTTAACAAGGAAGAAAAGAAAAAAAAAAATATAACCTCCCACAAAAATTAAACCACTATAATTTCTTTGCCTGGGGAGAAATGTAAAAGAATGCTCCCAAACAGAAGAATCATAAGAGATAAAAGAACTTCTACCCAAAAAAGTAAACGATAACAGCACTTTTACACAAGTGAACAGAAGAATCATAAAAAGAATGCTACTCTCTTATATTACTCATCTTCAAGTCTAAATTGCAAAATAACCCTCGACTATTTCCTAGTGATAAATATTCGAAATATCCGTCTTTTTTTTGGGGTCAAAACCCAAAATATCAGTCCGGGTAACTGGGTAAGTATTTTTGCCGTAGTAGTACAAGAAAAAGATATAAATGATTTGTACTATTTAGAGCCAAAGCTTATTTTGGAGTTTATACGCATCAACAATAAAAAATTCCTCTCACGTGCATTGATTGTTGGGGCTTATGAGCCCCAAAATAACCAGAGTCAACACAGGCCGTTAATTATAACTAAAAGGGTGTTTGGCTTTGCTTATTTTAGATATTTATAAGTATTTAGAAAAAGTACTTATACACATAGTTTTTATTGTTTGGGTACTTATAAGCATCAAATAAGGAGAGCCAAACACCCTCTTTACTTATGCAGTGTTTATAAGCATTTAAATAGTAAAAACCAAATGATTATAAGCACATAAAATAGGCAAAGCCAAACAACCTCTAAGGCCCCGTTTGGATTGGTTTTTTTCAAAATAACTTTTTTTGACAACTTTTGAAAAACAACTTCTTTTGAGAAGTTGAAAATTCTTGCTTCTGAAAAAAGCTATATTTGATTTTTTTTCAGAATTTTAACTTTTTAAAAAATCAAATCAAATAATTATTATAAATTTAATGTAATTTTTTCATTAAAAAAGTGTTTTTCTTAAAATGAAACCAATCCAAACAGGCTTAAAAGCCTGTTGCTAAGCTTTTTTGGAGTTTATAAGATTTAAATAGTAAAAAGTGCGTGTACTGTATTTTTGGCTTTTTAAAGTGGAACCAAACAGGCGATAAATATCACGATACACAATCCAGTAATTTAAGAGATCCGTCTTCAAAGGTCATGATCGAGCCACGTGTCGCACAATGACCACAAAGTCGTCGCATATCCATTTACGACACGCGCTAACCTGCAAGTGGGCCTAGATTTCTGAAATTTTGTACCCCGACTTGTATGTATTTGATTGGACAAGACAAAAGCATCTAATACTATCCGCAACGTACCCACTCCTTTTTATGTGTGCACTTGGAATATAGTTTATCTCAAAGCTTTCGTTGTTCCCTTCAACTACTCTCCCAGGTTTGACCTTTAATCCATGTTCATTTTTTCTTGGTAGCCTTGATCTATGTTCATTACATGATTTTTAGCTTTTCTTGTTAAATGTTGAGTGCACATGATCATAAGAATGTTTTGGGTTTAAGTGTGTTTTAGTAGCTTATGTTTTAATGGTATATGTTTTAAGGACCATGTTGTTTTGTTCTTGAAATAAGTTGATCTGTTTGATCATCAAGTGTTGATTATACACTTTTTAGCTTTTCTATGGTGTATGTTGACTATACATCTGTTTCATAAATACATGTTTGAGGTACTATCGTGTTGTGTTAATGATCCACTAAAAGCTTCACAGTGATAGTGTTGTGCTTCTGGTTATCTGAGAAATAGGAAAGAGAAATAGTGATGTATGTAGTCTGTAATCAGTGAGTTGTTACTAAGTTACCACTCCGACTAAGAGGGTGTTTGGCTTTGCTTATTTTGGGTGCTTATAAGCACCTAGAAAAAAGCATCTTTTTTATGCTTGTAAGCACCAAATAAGCAAAGCCAAACACCTTCTAAAGTCTTGCCTTAATAGAGAGCTAAACCCGCAAAATTTAAATATTTTTTAAATGGGTAGCGCCAGTAGCAGTGAAGTTTGAAGATTTTTCAGTTTTAGGTTTCAATATAATGTTATGATTAAACTTGTAGAGGAGGTATTAGTGAATTTATTTATTGTATCAACAGTTAAGAAAGAGTTATGATGTGGTGGCTTTTTACAGTATCAAAGTTCTGATTTTTCGAAAATAGTTCATTTTCCAGCATGTGGATGAACTGCATAAATTACCTTTACTCCTACTTTGGACAGATACTCTTCAAACATGGCGTGCAGATTTTTCATGGTTGCCTTCTGTTTATGGGCGTTGACATGCTGTTTGCTTTGTGCTTCCTCTGATGCCTCGATGAGAATTGGGCTGAAGAAGCGACAATTAGATCTTCCTACTATAAAAGCTGCCAAAAGAGCCAGATTTGAAGCCAAACATGGCAAGGGTGTGAACGGCATGCTCCACAAGTTGGGTGATTCAGAGGGGAATATAGTCTCTCTGAAGAACTATCTAGATGCACAATATTACGGGGAGATTGCCATTGGTTCCCCTCCACAGGAATTCACTGTCATATTTGATACAGGCAGTTCCAATCTCTGGGTTCCATCATCAAAATGTTACTTTTCTGTAAGTTCTTGATGAACTTGTTTCCTTTTGGCCGTTTTCTAAGGCTGTCTAGTTTCTAAAATCTTAGGAGATTTGCAGATATCTTGTTGGTTCCATTCCAAGTATAAAGCAAGCAAGTCCAGCACATTCACAGAGATAGGTAACTGATAAGTTTGTTAGCTATCTATCGTTTATTTCCCATTTTTATGCGGTATGCCTCAGTTGATTGAGCACTATCATAAGATGGCACACTATCTGTACAAGTTGATAAATTTCCAAATTATATGTTATGTTGTGCTCAGATAAATTCTTTAAACATGTAAATAATGCAGGAGATCCTTGTTCAATCCAGTATGGCTCTGGCTCAATTTCTGGATTCTTCAGTCAGGACAATGTTGAAGTTGGTGATCTTGTTGTCAAAGACCAAGTGAGTTTCTGTGTTGGCTTGAATTGTTATACGGACCTGTCAGTCTCTGCACTTCCTTAGTGTTACTTCTACTTAATTTTCTTCAGGTCTTCATTGAGGCTACACAAGAAGGAAGTCTTACATTTGTATTGGCCAAGTTTGACGGAATCCTTGGGCTTGGATTCCAGGAAATATCTGTTGGAAATGTGACACCAGTCTGGTATTTCCTGCAGTTCATCTGTTAATCTGTGTTCTGAACGTTTTTATCATTTCCATTGCCATTTCATAGTATGTTCTTTGCTTACAGTATCTCCAGTATACTGATTTCCGATGATATGCAGGTTCAATATGGTAGAACAAGGTCTTGTAAGTGAAGAAGTATTTTCCTTCTGGCTCAATCGTGATCCAAATGCAGAAGAGGGAGGTGAACTTGTTTTTGGTGGTGTTGATCCACTACACTACAAGGGGGAGCATACTTACGTTCCTGTAACTCAAAAGGGTTACTGGGAAGTACGTCAATTTTCTCTCTCTTATTGCATAAAAGATCACCATGTTGGTTGTCTTATTTAATCATATTTTCTCTTTATCTCCCTTTCAGTTCGAAATGGGTGATTTTCTCATTGGCAATAGCTCAACTGGTGAGTTTTGCAGCATTCTTGATGCGGCAGTAATGTTGTGTTTAAGCCGTCCTACACAATCATTTAACCATGACTTCTAATAGAGGATTTGGGCTAACGTAAATAGATTGTAAGATGCTTTTAGTTGTAGTGCTTCTACGTCCTTGTCTTGTTCTTTTCCATTCTCTTGTGCATGAGGAAAATGTCTCCAATCACTTTTTCCCAGCCACTAATCGTTGGTATTATGTAGAATTCAGCTTCTTTGGAGTAATTGAATAAACTACAAGGATTATGGAGATGTTTCTGACTCATTGTTGCTATCAATCTGAAAAGTCGTGTTTCATCTTCCTCCAGGATTCTGTGGAGGAGGCTGTAATGCTATAGTTGATTCTGGAACTTCTTTGCTTGCTGGTCCAACTGTGAGTTGTTACATCTTTCCCAATGGTTCATTGTTGGATAAGTTATAGAATTCTGAGATCTTTTTGGACTTCATCTGCAGTCCAATATTAATTGTTGGTGCTCTAACACATCCAGACTATTGTGACTCGAATCAATCATGCTATTGGGGCTGAAGGAGTGGTGAGCGCAGAATGTAAAGAAATTGTCTCTCAGTATGGAGAAATGATATGGGATCTTCTAGAATCAGGGGTCTGTTATCTTTTCCTTTCAATACTAGATCTTATTCAAAGTTTTTCAATCATTTCAAGCTTTGTGCAAATGACTCTAAATTTTTCAAAATGGTGGGCAGGTACTACCTGATGTAGTTTGTTCTCAAGTTGGTTTATGTGCTTCTGTTGGAGCTCGGTATGTGAGCTTGTCTTAATTTCCTATAGGAATAATGTGTATGCTGTTTTTGAGAAGACTATTATTGCATTACAATTCTTCAGTTATCACTGAAGTCTTGACATTAGACAAAACAACTTTCTCGCATCATGTCATCTGGTTCACTCAAACTAACTCAAACATCAAATTGGCTTTCTATGGAGACTGAAGAGCTGCTAGTTACACTGAATGATGTTCTTCCCTCAGTATGTATTAGTTTAGTGCATATGTCCAGTTAAGATCTTCTTCCGTGGTGTGTCCAGGCATTCATAGTCAAATCTTCCGAATACATTTTTTGCATCCAACGCTAATTGAATGATTTTTTTGAATAAATACTATGCAGTTCAAACATCAAAATGGTAGTTGAAAATGAAAACACAGAATCGTCTGCCAGTAGTTCACCAATGTGCAGTGCTTGTGAGATGGCTGTTGTCTGGATCCAGAGCCAGCTCCAACAGGAGGGAGCCAAAGAGAAAGTATTGGAATACGTGAATCAGGTGATTTCTGCTGTAAATTATATGCTAGATAAGCCAAAAATGATGTATCATGTCACATATAATCTGAACTCTTATTTTTGACAGCTGTGTGAGAGTCTGCCAAGTCCAATGGGAGAGAGTATAATTGACTGCAACAGTTTATCATCCATGCCAAACATCACATTTACCATTGGAGATAAACCTTTTACCCTTACTCCAGAACAGGTTTGCATTTATTATAAATGATTGTGTTACATTTTCTATTTCTCTTGTTAACATGTCCAAGAAAATATAAGTGACATCTATCTTTTGGGTGAAATTAAAATCATGAAGGACCATTTTGTGGATATATTATACATATTCAGATTAATATTCATGGGACCTCTTGTATGCAGTTTCGTAATATTAGCTGAGTACCTCTTGTATGCAGTTTCATAATATTAGCTTGAGTAATGTAGAATGGTGGACGATGGGACTTCTCTTCCTGGAATATGATTATTTCACTTAGAAATTATTTGACTTTGTGTGTGTGTACGTGACAGGTAAGTGTGTGTGTACTTCAAGTCATCATACTAATACTGGACGGAGAAGCAATAAAAATACATCAATGTTCTGATCGCTGTCAAGCAAAGCCACATAATTCTCATTATTTAGAGTATTAGAAGCAACTAATCTTGTGTCAGCACAAGCAGTATATCTTCTTATTGAGATTTTCGCTTGTTTTGTTTTTCAGTATGTTCTCAAGACGGGAGAAGGCATTGCTGCAGTCTGCGTCAGTCCCTTTATTGCTCTTGATGTGCCGCCTCCTCGTGGTCCTCTCTGGTATATGCCTTAACCAGCAATCATCTGCATGATATTCTTTTCCCAAAACACAATACACAAAAGAAGGAAGTATTACAGAAATGCACCACTCACAAACACTCGAATAATGTAGGCAGACTATTCTTAATGTCAGTTCATCAATATTGCTAGCATCTTACTCCATAAGTTTTCATGTTCATTGCAGGATTCTTGGAGATGTATTTATGGGTGTGTATCACACCGTGTTTGACTCTGGGAACCTCCAAGTGGGTTTCGCCGAAGCAGCCTGATGCCTATTAGTAGTCAGTTGCTGGTGCCTAGTCCACCACCCCATCCTCCCACCTTTATAGTATATGCAGTGTGGGATTCCTGTACTTGAAGCTTGTTGAGACTTTTTTTTTTTTTTTTGGATATCGTGTAGAACTGCTAATATGTAATTTGCAGCAGATGTATGTTTTAACTTTACCTATATCATTATGGAAATCACGTTTGTTGTCTATTTAAGTTATGATGATGTATGCCAAGGTGCCAAGTGAATAGTAGATTTGTGGATATCTTCCCCTTATTGCTCTTTTTGTTGTTTTGGGAAATTCCCACCCTATGGAATTCAAACTCAAAATCTCACTTTTAGAGCGAGATAGTTTTAATCATTTGATCTATCATGTGATCCTTCCCCTTCTTGCGTGTTGGAAGCTGAGCATGAATCTGTTTGAATTTTCATTTGTTGATGAAACAAAGGAACACTAGACCTTGGGGGTTCATTTAACAAATTTCTCTAAGATGTTGGGATTTAAATTTTCATAGTCATTGATGTCTTTGAGTGATTAGGAGATGAGATTTTGTTTATTCATATTAAATCAAATGATTGTGATTTTGAAAAAAATCAAGAAAAAGGAAGGGAACATAAAAAGAAATGAGAAAATTATTTAAATTTGTAAAATTACTTGGTTGAGGTTTAATTTTTTTTATGAAATAAATAAATGGGATTTTATTTCAACACAGATCATGAGGAGAAGATCTTAATCCAGAGTATCAGATAAAAGGTTTCGACTCTAAATCATTTAACAGCCCAATTGCACCTTAGAGACATTTACACAATATCTTATAGCCCCCTTAGTTTTTCGAAGTAAAGCATACGAATCTCTATTTTTAAAAGTTTTTATTTTATTTTTTAATTTGAGCCAATTTCTAAACACATCCCAGGTTTCTCCAAAGTAAAACAAATGACTCCCTATTTTAATAACTTCTCGTTTCTAATTCACTGTAATGCATTATTTTTACTTACACTGTTAACTAAGACATTGTTTTTATTTGTTGATAATATAGATATTATTTTCAGTAGTTAAGTGTAATTTTCTTTCGAAATCATAATTTTAATTCTCAAGCTTATGTTTCTTTACATTGAATAAGGAACAAAGAGCTAGACATAATTGATTACAGTAGAAAATTTTGATTCTGGCAACAACTTCTAACATGACTCTGGGGCTTCGTATCAAGTAAATGCATAGAATTAAGTTACAGATTACGAATTAACATAAAGTTCCTAAGCAGGAGACAACAAAAGAGTACATTAAGATACACAACTCCTAATGAATCATTAGAAAATTGCTGGGGAGCCCTAAATTCTTCTACTCCTCATCACTGTCATTACCGAAAACTGAAGCAATAGCTACTTTTGGCTTCTTTGCAGCACTTCCGCTTAAGCTCTGCTTCACGACGCAAACAACAAATCAGAGGAATGAATCCAGATTGAAAACTGGGATGCATTTGCTTAATTCATTTTGGAAATGAACCAGGGAAAGACCTGCCCCATTTCAGGGTGAAACTTAGCAAGTACCTTGGACGTGGCACTTTTTGCAGAGAAACCAAACTTCAAAGCCTTCCGCTGATCTTGATCAGCAACTGAAGTAGCATTCTTTACAGCAGTTGACACTTGGTTTGTTCCAGTTTCCTCCTGTTTCTGCTGCTGCTCCTGCTGCTTACGGGCGCCAGCCCTAATCAAGTGTATTAAAAACAGATCATTAGTGTTGAACTTAAAATCACAGGTCACCAAAATGGAGGTGAAACGAGGCTACTGAAATTAAGTTTGTTTGGGCGAGAAGGGCCTACATCTGAGCAAACTTTGCCATTTCCCTTTCTTGACGTTGTTGTTCTCTTTTTTGTCTATCATCGCGACTGCTACTTCCGTGCATTTCTCTCATGTCTTTAAAGCGCTGAAGTTTCCATGCCAAGAATAAAAGATTTAGATATAAGAAATAATGCAAATTTCTAACCAGAACCAAAGAAAAAAAATCCTGCATCTAAAAAATATTCCTACCTTTCTATGGTTGTGATCATATGAACTTAGATGAGCTTCAAACTCCATTGCCAATTTATATTGCTTGTTGCAGAGTTCACAATAGAACACTTTGCGTATTTCCTTCACCTCAGACTGAATTTTCTGCTCACGTTCTGCTAGAACCTGGATTTTCATAATGTGCACGAAGCAGGCAGTAGAAGCCACCAGGTAATAAAAAGTGCAGGAAATTCTCAAGACCTTCCAAAGTTGATGTTCGCTTATGATATACCATTCCCGTCAAAAGACACACACATATATGCTATATGCTGCCTTCTGCTATTAGATGTATGTTTCAGAAAAAGTAGAGCATCAACTCAGATTATCTAGTTTGAAATCTTTTCAACAATTAAACATAACTTCAAGCATACCTCCCGTTTCCTTACGAGTTCCTCGGTCTCCACAACCTCAATATCTAACTTTCTCCGTTGGATATTTTCTTCTGCTGTAAAGTAGTCATCTTCCTCTTGTTTCCCAATCCCTAATTTTGGATCTCTTATTCCAGATCTTATTGGCTCAATAATCCCTTCAAATAAAAGAAAGAAGTTAAATACAAACTGACGACATACACTCATCAAAATATAGATAAATAGGCCCTGAAGCAAGTTTGCAATGTTTTCTTCTGTATCAGAATGTGAAACAAGAAAGATAAAATGCATTATTATAATTGCACCCAACGATGTGGTTTTGTCAAACATTTGCATCCAAGTTACCACAACAAATACATGAAAACAAGATCCAGCTGTCTAGCGGCAGTTTAGTAATTTAGACTGTGAAATCTGATAAAAAGACAGTCTAGAAACAATGAAGATCCGAGTATATATCCCTCTCTACTGATATTCCATACATAACCATACCTTGCTCATCCTTCCCTAATCCCTTTCCTTTCCATCCCATTTTCTGAAGAAGCCTGAACCCAATGTTAGATGATGTCAATTGCGTGTCTAATGAAGCTTGCTCGACATTCTCCAAATCAACATTTTCAGTTGGCCGGTGATCAATTGGTAGACGAAAATCCTCTGCGAGCTCCTCAAGAACAGAGGCATCATCTGCCTATAAAACAGAAGGCACATACAATGACATCAAGATGGAAATTAAGCTGTTTTCTGCATAACATTGGCGATAACCAGAGAGATATTCATGAAGATTTATATCATGTGGCAACATATTGAGCATCATTTCCCGTAAACAACAACACATTGTACCTCGTGAAGCCATAATAACATTCAAGTTTACCTAGACATTAAGCTGCCTTCTGCATTCACCATATAAAACTTGGCGATAAACACCGATTCATGAATAATTGAAGATTAACATCACGTGGCAATATATCAATCACCATTCACCAAAACTACAAACAGTTGTACCTTATGAAGCCATAGTAGCATCAAGTTTACCTCATAAACAAACTATACTGTCGAGATAACAAGATAATGTTGAACATAAATGTGGATAAAGAACAATAATATGGCTATTCACAGACACAACAATCAACACGTCAATATTCATTAGCTTCTACCATATCAAAAGTAAAAAACAGCTATTTTATTATCAATAAGTCCCAGAATAGGTTAACATATTTCGAGCAACTTTATAACTCTACCTAACAAATCAATAATTTGCTGAAAATTACTTTAAATAATCAAAATGAAAATATGCACTAGGTCTAAAAGAAAAGCATAAGCCAGCAAAAGAACAGATCAGAGCTTTAGATACGCATTACAAGTAATCAATTACGCAGTCCCTCACCTCATCACTTCTCTGCTGCCGCCTATCTCTACCGCGCATCTCCTGCTTACTATTATACCATCTATTTTCCATCTCTGCTATCACCCCTAAGTACACATAACAACTGAAATCAACAATTCAAAAAAATACATATACATATATATATATATATATATATATATATCCAAAAGACAATTCAAAAGAATATATATACTATCCAAAAGAATTGCACCAATCATTTAAGAATTTATTAGAAATAATAGAAATCCACGAATTACCTAAAATTGAAATATTACAACAAACTGTATCTTCCAATTACAGCTTTTATATATTCTTTCTGTGCAATTTTGCTGCAGAAACGTGATTTACAGAACCGTTTAACAAAACTTTCCGGTTGAATTCACAGCTCAACAGCTTATTAACCTTAGGGTTTCTTTGGCATATACATTTAATAAAATCTAATAAAATATACTCTCCAGATTTGTATGAATGTGTATAAACATATATATAATCCGCATGTATATGAAAAGAGATTTACCTGCTTGGAGAAAGAATTGGACGCTCGAGAATATCGGGTTTCCTCCTCTTGGTTGATGGAAAGAAAAAAGGGGCGTGAATTTAGGGTTTTGATAATTGTTCCTGCAATAGAATGTATTTTTAATGTCACCCGGTCCGTTACTATGCCACGTGGGTGAATCTTCGGGTCGAAAAACGTTACTGTTGCACGAGAAACGGAGCTAGGGCTTACCCGACGGATTCGGGGTGAAGATCCGGATTTTAATCTGATAACACTTGTTTTATTTGGACAAATTTCTCAATGACGTAAGTTGGCAAGTTTTATAATTTTTTGCTCTTTCCTTTTTTTTTTTTTTGTATTAATTGACACTAGCGTTAAGACAAACCCATGCAATGTGTCTCCTTTCCGTAATCTAATTTTCGCTAATAAATTTGCTAACTTTTTTTTTATCCTTAACTCCAAACCTAATCTCCGATCTCCCATGGAATTTGAACCAAAATTTAACAACCTCAACCATTTGAGTTACTCATCATTAATTTTTTATATTATTATTTCATTTTTTTGTATTTCTTTTCAGTTTTATGGTCTCTATATATTATTGAAATTACCCAATAACTCAATCTTTTTCTTTCTTGTTGGCTAGGTGCACTGACATACCCTTCTTCCACTAGAGTTCTTGAATCATATGGTGTCTATCAATTGGATCGTTGTTTGGTTTGGGTCTCTCAGAACTTCACATCCATTTTGCTTGTTGCATCATAAAAGCAAGCTCCAAGTGTATATGTTAATATAAATCATGTGCATATACGAGAGATTTGATATTTAACAATAGGCTAATTTTTTCTATATAAAGGAGTTAGGAATAAAAAGATGAAGTTATTACTCGATACTTTTACGTTTATAGTTATTAAACCTGTCGCAAATGCGATGTGAACTAAAATATATTCCAAACAAATGAAAACTAGGCAGAAAAGAGAAAGAATCAAATAAAGTTTGGAAAGGGATAGATTTCATGGATTGATTGAACAAGCTAATCACAAGAAGTTGGTAGGATCGATGCCAGCCTAGAAATACAAAGGGATCGGAATACACATATATCATGCCAAACTTCTACTTACCACTGATAGCTCATGAGGTTTTAATTCTACAAGCATGACTAGGAATAATATAATTTAAAAAAAAAAAAAAATTGAGCTAGCTAGTAGCTACTGCATGCCTAAAGCAGAAATGCCCAGAGGCCTTAATAAGCTGGAGATTTGATGCTCTCATCAATGATAGCAATCATATATGGTGGTCTCAAGATTCCAAGAATGGTATATATATACACATGCAAAACTAATTGATAGACTTATCATTTTATTTAAAATTTTAAATTTGTAAAGAGAATATTAATATATCTATTTATTGTATCAATACACCCCTCAGGTGTGGATGGAATTTATTTTTAAACCTTACACGTCGATAACGAATGGCAGTGAGTTTCAAACTCATGATTTTTTGGCGTTTGGGTTCTGATACCATGAATCTATGATAGAGTTTTAGATGAGATTGTAATTCTATCGCTAGTAGTTGTAAGTTACACTTCTAAAGTGATTGCTTTATTATATTTTGGAGATATATTGTTGGTGAAGGTTGGATCCACAATTCAAGTTTTGTTAGATATATATTATATATAGTAGAAGTTTCACTCTTTTGAGCTAAAGAAGTAGATTGCTATGTGTGAAACTGTGTAAAGCAGACTGAATCAGCCTTGGGGAAACAACCAATGGATTTCTACCTAGAATATGATATTCCCAGTATACAAACGATTGTTGAAGCTTAATTTCCATTGTTGCTGTTATCTTTCTAATTAGGAGCTCAAAGCCATTCTATATATAGTCACTACAACAAAGAGCTTTAGTGAATCGGATTTTAAATATTAAAAATTGGTCACTAAACTGAAATTGTGATCGATTCATAATAGAATTTGTCAATTAAAAGATTTTTAGTTCGGTCAGTGAAAATCACAATTCTTTATATTTTCAGTGAATCACTAAACCTGTATTTTTTATTTTATTTTATTTTTATGTCTGTGAGTAAGTTAATTACCAAGTTTGAAAATCACCAAGTTCCACCATACTCCGAAATATTCACAGATATATACGAGGAAAATGGTTAGCGTTTGGGCATTTGATTATGGATGCGCCTACTCTGTGGAAGATCCATTTGCAAGGAATTTAAGACAAAAACTGCTTAATTACTTTCAGGTGTCAAAAGCTTTTTTTTTTTTTTTTTGGCGGAGCCAAAAAGCTAGTAATTATTTGAGGAAACATATCCGCCAGCCTTGTTAGGAAAAGATGCACTTGTATGTTTATGAAAGCTACAACTCTCACTCAAAAGTTGAAGTTCTATTTATTGTTAAATTATGTGTTATAGTCTTTTCGTAAAAAGAAAAAAAGTTAAATCGGCCCTTGGTATTGATTAAGAATATCTCTGAAGTTGTTAAGTCACTGATTAGGCGATTGCTTAACTAATTAGCATAAGTTCTCTAGAACTAATCAATACGCGTAATGTAATTAATCTATATTTAGAATTTTGTTAGGCGAAGGTTGAATGTATAGTACACAGCCCATTTCCAATATTCCCACACAAGAAAAAACAAACACAAGACTTAGACTTATAGTTGAAGACAGCAAGAAAGGGAACACTTATTAACTGATTTGAGTAACATTCTAAAAAGCAAATGGAGTGAGAATTCCGTAGTTCAAAGTACAAAGTGGGCACTAGGAAAACCTTTGGCTGTTGTTTTGGTTTCAGGAGAATCCTTAAAGCTAGACAGCTTGCAAGCAATGTTGGCAGGGCCTTACCAGATATGTTCGAGCTTTCCCAGATTTGTATATGTTTACTTTTAATCGAAAAGGGACATTACAAGAGCCAATGCATGCACTTCAATTCTTGAAACTATATATATTTATTCAAAAAAAAGCCCCAAGAAAAGGTGTCTTTTGACTTTCTTCACTATTTTGGCTGTTATACACTCCTTCGTTTCCTCTTTTTGTATCACAATCACAGCATAATTTTATAGATTAATTAATTGATATTCTAAGAATTGAGTGATCTGTAGCTAGTAGTTCTATATGACCTTCACTTGGGTATATGACACGTGTATAAGTATGGAAAAACATTGGGTAAAACTGCGTACTATAAATTAATTTTATAAAAAGTTTGATTTTTTTCCACTGAAGTGGCCCTTACCATGGAAAATTGAACAGTATTAGAAAGTAGACGAATCCTGAACAAATTTAAATTCAGGTGTGAAATCGATTATGAAACTTCTTTTTGTAATTTAATTGCTTGGCTAGCTAATACGAAAGGGAAAAGTAGCTAGCTTGATACCATTTTGAACCATTTTTATTGGCTATACCCATAGTTTCACAATAAAACCATTTTTTGTTGGTTCTAGAAATGATATCGTGGTCTAAAGCAAGTAATAAAATGGTCTATCCATGTGTGCTGAACTTTATAGTCGCAGCAAATCGTTATTTAATCACTTTATTCAACTTTTAACGCCACGCTGGAGATACCTTTTCCGCAAATTAATATGTGCATTATTAGTGGTGCCAGTCAATTTTCCAGAAATATAAGAAGAGGGTTCATGAACAAACCCATGAAGATGGAGACAAAAAATTCATGTAATTTGTGTACCGTCCGTTTAACAAGGGATTAATATTCGTGATGAGTATTTCAAGGAAAATTCGAAAAAGAGGGCCAACGAGATGAATTATTTCTAATTAAGTTGAGAAGAAAGTGCAATAAAACAGCTCAAAAGTTAACCCCTGAAACAGCACCCCCCCCCTCCCCCATTAAGGAGCTTTCTGGTCAACTTTTTCAAGCAGCGGTCCACAACGTATGTTCTTTAATTTTGCCTATTTTTTTACCAGCAATGTAATTTCATTTTCAATTAAGCAGCATCATCAAATCAGTTCAACGGCCCTCGTATCTTAAAGATTCCCCACCCTTAGATCACCCCTACACCCACTATAAATTCACTACTCTACACAAACATTACACACCCAACACCAAAAAAAAAACACAACACAAAACACCTACCATATTGTCTACTCCGACTGCAGCTAAATTAAATTAATTAAATTTAATTTAGTGTTTCAAATAGCAGCAGCCATGGCAGGCAAGCAAAAGAAGGGTTCATCTGGTGGTCTCTTCTCATTCTTCAAGTTCTTCAAGTCGAAGAGTTCATCAAAGGCTCGCAATAATGGAGATGATTATAATAGGGATGATTTTGTGAAGGCTTACAAGGTGTGGCCAAGTGATGAAGACAGAGGGCGTTGGGTTGCTGAGCCTGGTATCGACTGGAAAGTTCCTGACTACCTTCTCAGCACCACTGAGAACTGGAAAAATGCAGCCGCTGCAAATTAACTGGATTTTATTAGTTATATATTATTATTGCCATTGTAACGACCGAAGTTCAACGTGGTGACAGACCGGTACTTGGACTTAGGTCCTTATAGTCATAATACATGCACGTCGTGCATATCGGTGACCCGATCATTACTTTCTTCGTTCAAGGCTGATGATCATAAATTTAAGCTGTAATTTGCTGTTAGTGTTATTAGTGATGACGTTTCTTAGTTTGTGAATTGCATGTCATGGAATATTGAATAATGTGAATAAATTTTTGTTCATAATGCAATTTCTGTTATTTTATATAATTCCTTCAGCCATGGTGATGGATCAAAGGTTGCTGTATATATATATATATGCAAAGATATCATGAAATCATGATAACAATGATCATATCAGTGGCTTATTGAAAGAGTAAAATTTACATCAGCAGAAAGACAAGAACAGCAAAATATCTATGGCATGTTTATTCACTGCGTTTTTCTAGAAAAGGGCTACTGGTCATTTTCTTGGAAGATTATTGTTGGGTGTTTCCAACTGAAAGAAGCGATGATGGGTGGACCGAGAGATTATATAAAGCATTACTCATCATCATGAAATTTAATTTGTGTACAAGGCTCCCAAAACCCTAACTTCCAATACTTGTTTAATTTGAGAAGTTTTTTCTTTCTTTTTTTTTTTTTAAGGATAAATAGTGATTTCCTATTTATCCACCATAATACTCGAACTCAAGATCTATAGATCTTCAGTAAGATATGCTACTACTGAGCTATATCCTCTCATCACTTGTTTGAGAAATTTCTATACATATATAATTTTACACATGAAGAATTCTGGAACTTGCATGGAAATGGGACGGTGAACTTGAGTATTTAGCCTTGGTAGATCTATTGGATTTGAGAACTTTGTTGCTATTCCACAACAGCTATGCTATTGTTAATTAGAGAAATACAAATTGTCAGGTAATTGGCTTTAGGCCTCGCTCGAAACCAAAAACGAAAAAGGAGACATGGCTGCAGCTAGCTCTCAATACATAATTACATCATGTCACTTCATGAACTTTTTTTATCCTAAGCCATTAGTCATGATACTTCGTTAGAAAAAGAAGACGACGAATATTGCAGTGCAGTTTGCCCTTTGAGTTAAGAATCCCTAAAGAGAATTCCAGGAAGAAGGGTGGTGTGTTTTTAGCTTTTTCAAGCGTTGTCGTACAAAGTACACCTCTCTCTGTCCGTAAGCTTTCACATTTGGATGCCTTTTTTAGTCTCTGCCTTTCTTTTCACTTTCCATTTCATCCTCATGCCTTCGAATTTATTTAGAGAGTTTCGTATACATAATCAAGGGATAATATTACAAGTACCAAAAAATGGTGAAATAGTCCTTGCATGGTGTAAGAGCCCGATTGGCTAAGCATATTTGGAACTTATAAGTTACAAATAGTAAAAAAAAATATGTGGGAGAAGATTTTTTTCTATATATTTATAAACAACAAATTAAGCAGACCCAAATAGGCTCTAAGATGAGTACTCATAAAATGGCTGCATATCTCTACGTATATATCTATATGTTTGCATATTTATGCATTGATAATGACCTTTTTGGTGAATGACACCTTTTTCAAATTTAACTTTTTTTTTATGTCTTATTTTCAGGGGTTTTAACTTTTTGCGTGTAAATTTCCTATATTTAAGGGTAAATATGTTATTTACAATACTTATATTCTGATATTCATTTTCTTTATGTTGAATGTCACCATCTTTATAGTTTCATTAATCTTTTGTTTATTATAATTTTCAAATATTTTGGTATTTTCTTTCTATATTTGAGTGCAAATATGTTATTTACAAAGTACCCCTAAATGGTAGGGAAGTGACTATATAGTTATTTGATTTTCTACAATCATTCCAATATAATCATTTAAACATGGAGGCATCATGATTTTATCGGCATTTTTTGTCATAAGAATATAAAGCGGCATCATAAATTATAATTCTATTATAATATATATTTGTCGCATATAAAAAAAATGATTTTCAAATTGAATCATGTGTAAAAATTTTAAACTAGAATCCATAATTGTAAGCAATTTCACCGCCATTCTTTCTCATAAAGAATCCAGGTTGATTGAATAGGAGGCAGGGCGGAACAAATGTCACGCGGTTGTCTCTTAATTATATACTCATGGAGATTCGCAGGATTCAAACTCTATTATATCGAATAATCAATCACATCTCCCATTTCTCTCCTCTCTCTCTCTCTACCCTCAATCCATGTTTCTATAAGAGGCCAGATCTCACTTTAATCAGCTCAAGAGACTTTTGTTACCAATATCGATTTTTTTAATGGGTACAATGTTATACTTGTTAAAATTAATTAAATGATCTTGTGTATATGAGAATTTACCATTTTTAATCATTTTTATATTAAATATTATCTAATTTTAAAAAAAGTGAATAATTGAAAATGATAAATATAATGGATGATAGAAAATGGTAAGATATCATAACAATGAAAATGTTAATCTAATTTTCATGGTTATAGTGTTATACTCGTTAGAAAGACCGAATAAATATACATGTGTTATTTTTTTTCCTTCTTTTTGGATCTGGAGATTACATTTCATTGCTACTTAGATACTAATATTAATATTATAATATATATATATATATATATATATATATTACACGTACAGTCTACATATATAATATATATTTATATATTAATTATAGCTTTAATTTATTGACCTTATAAATTACTGTAAAACACATACTTTTAGTTATAAAATCATTTTACCCTCACTTAATCATCTACCCTAGCTCGCTAATTATAATTTCTAAAATCTGTTAGCTTCTACTGATCAAAAATATATATTAATTGATTGATATTTGCAAATTGTCCTATCGGACGTGACTCTATATGCATTCTGACGAGGAAAATATGAAACGTGACTCATGCATTGACACCGAAAATTAAAGAAGCTCGATCACATGCATCAACATTTTGTGGCTCAAAATTTACAGAATGTGTTAAATGCGACAATGCAACATAATAAAGTCTTTCCCTTTCGCATGCTGTTTAAATTATCTAAATAATCATCTTCACTCATTTAAAACAACATATATATATACACATATATATGTATGTATATATATATATATGTATATATGTATATATATATATATGTACATATATGTATACATTTATACATATATGTACATCTTAATCTTAGTTGTACAGAAACCCTTTCCCTTTGCAATTTTTTTTTCTAATTATTTGGACGGAAAACCAATTTAAATTGGCATATCCTAAACTCCTGTTAAATCGTTTCCAATTAGCTCTGTTAACAGCTGGAGATGTTCTTGTAGCTAGTTCACATATAAAAAAAGACGAAGTACATAGTTCATAATTCAATCTGTGTATTTATTCACCTCTCCATATACATAGTCAGGGTGTAACTAGGTCGACTAAGGCGCTTTCTCCATTCCTGGATGTAAGACTTCATTTTTATTTGCCAGCTGCTTTTTCTATATATTCCACTCCAATTTGTCGCAAGCATTATATTACAGATGCTTAATTAACGCAGGCCAATTGACATGTTGAAGAACTTAATTACATGATGCCAACAAACTCAACTTTTTAAACGACCAAAATGAAAGAATTAGAACATACTCATTTTTAGTACGTAGAATTTGCGGATTCTCCCTTTTCTTGAACTCTTCTAACCCATAGGAGCATTTACCTCAATGAACAAATAATGATACAGAAACCTAGTGGAAGAGAGGTCTCTCAACATGCCAGGCTAAAAAGGTACATCAGATTGCTTTCACTCAACTTTGCCTTTACATACAGCTGTATGCTATATTGAAGGACGACCATCTAAATTAGCTACCAATGGCTCTTTTTTTTCCTGTACATGAAATCCCCTTTAAGCTCTTTTTATTGGGTGATATCATGTGTTGTCTTGAACAAGATTTTAAGCCCACAAAACTTAAACTTTTATATTCCACTATGCATGTAACCACTTGCTTTTGTTTCTAGTGCTTTACTTTTCATTCCATTTTTTTTCTCTTTTTGTTTTCTTGTTGTGATTGATAGGCTTGAAATTTTTTGGGGTTTTCTTAATTTCGAGGAATAATATCCGTGGCAAATATATAAAAATTAAAGGGTTCAAGGAAAACACTACAAATATATTAACAAGGTCAAATATTTTACAAGAGTGCAATATATATATATATATATATATATATATATCTTTTGCATTTTACATAGAAAATATGATCTATGCGTGAATAAGTAGAAGATAGTTGTTGAAACAAGGAGAAAATGAAAATTGGGAGCAAATATTGCTTGTTGACTTACATTGGTTTCGGTGACTTTTTTTTTTTCTTTTTTTCTCTTTTGAAGAATTTGTTATTTTTTCTTGATGGACAATACATTAGCAAGCTCGAAATTCATTAAGAAAATCATTTCTAAGTCCGATTATAAAACTATTTAACCAAAATAAGTGAAAAGTTTTGTCGTATCATGATCGGTAGAAACTAGAACAAAGGAAAGAGGGATGAAGATATATATATATATATATATATAGGAGAAGTATGATATGAAGTTTCTGGCTTCAAGTAAGGAGGGAACCAAGACTAGAAATGGAAAATGTAGTATATGTCGAGGAGACCTTATATAATTTGCATCAACTAGTCATATTTATGGGTAAAGGGTAAAATGCTTCTTAGCCCTGTGTGATCTATCTAATCATATAATTAAATAAATTATAGGGGTAGTCAATTAATTAGATAAATTATAAAGAGTTATATTCAGTTCACTCACAAATTATAAGCTAGTCAATTAATTAATCAATTACAAGAGTATAATATAATAAGTTTTAAACTATAATCAGGTCATTAGCCAAACCACAGGGGATTTTACCCATGGATAAATGTCAAATATATGACAAATTGAAAATTTGAATATTGACCCAATACATTATTAACTTTCCTATATTTTAGGTGTTGAATGAAAAACTTTGATCGAGTTTTACTATTAACCAGTAATAAGAATGTATAGTAGAGAATAATATCTAATATTTATTATACAATTTTCTCGTCAACAAAATCTTGGCGTCCTTTTTCTTCTTTACATCTGCCTCTATTGGAAATCCAAAGCATATCAAAATAAAATCGTTACGTCCATACCAGATTACCACATTTTAATGAAAATATTATTTTTCCAAAAACCTCAATTAAGACTCAATCCTGAGGCATCTTTAGGTATGTATTATTAAAAATCAACTTGTGTTTTTCTTTTACATTGCCCCGAAGTCTCTTCTTGGTGCAATATTGTATTCACATTTTTTAAAATTTTGACTTTTTATTTGAAGGCTTTACATATGCAATAAATTGCAAACTAATTAATTTTTATCATTTAATTATCACTAAACTTTGCAATCTTAACAATGCTTTAATATTTTAACATTATACGTGAATGAAAATATGCCCATCATTAATATTGTCAAAGATACGAGGCATAGCTAAGAGACAAATATCAATGGCTATTTTCGGAGGAGTAAAACGGAAAAATTCTTATACAAATATAGATACTTTCTTGGTCGAAACGTAAAAATCATCTGTCAAGCCGATGATTATAGTTGGTCAAAACTGCACGAGACTAGGTTCCCTACTTTTTATAGCTAGAGGCTAATCTTGACTAGTTGACTCAATCCCAGTTCACTCATAATGCTGTCTGCTTGATTTATCTATCTATTGCAGCTGATTCCAACTAGACCAGGATTCTCATAATGCTACTATACTCATAATCAAAACGATTTTTAGTCACATCCCAAAAGTATTTAATAATAGAAATTAAAGATGATTCTTCATTCAATTCCAAACTAGAATCATGTTGAATGCATAAACTTGCAGTAGTCCAATTGTTTTCTTATTTTTTTTTTTTGAACCAAAGAGAACTTAGAGATTAGGAATAATTCAAGTGGCTGAAATCACATCTGAAGTTTTGAATTCAAATTCCATGAGAGATGGGGGTTGGATTGTGGGAGAACTAAAAGATTGATGGAATCCGATTACTAATTAATTAATCTCCACGTGCAAAACCTTTGCCCCAATAATATATTATAGATGAGTAGAAATGGAACCTTTAATAAAATAAAAAATTTAAATGTGTATATATCTAAAGAATCTTCTCAACCTTAACGAATGGATTTAATCACACAAAACTAACGTTTTCAAAATTCTATCCAGGAAGACCGAGTCCGGTCAATAGATTATGGAAGTAAATTGATGCCTTCTTATTGGCATTAAGTTCTCTACGCATTACCTTGGTGTTTTATTTATTTCTTATTAGTGACAGTAACTCTAGAATATGCTTAACAAGAAAGTTGTTTAGCATTGATAATTATGATCACTATGTACTTAAAACGACAAGTGAAAGTGACACTCGAATTGTTTATGACGACATGAAATATCAATTTACTAATCATGTGACTTATCAACGTTGGTTTAGGGCAAGTTTTTCGATGGTTAATCTATTTAATAATCTCACATTTGATTCTTCAGGCAAAATGAGAGAAGCAAAAGAAAAGGGAAAAAAAAAAGAAAAAGGTGCAAAGCGAAAAAGTTTCTGGTGCATCAATGTGTTCGACGTGCGACATGTAGACAAGTTCTTAATGATTACTGTTCCTCAACCAAGTACATGTACTAATTTTAATTTCATAACAGTAAATTGTCATAAAGGGCCTTTAAATTGGTTTATTGAAAAGCTACTAAAAATACTTCTAACTTTAAATTATTTTTTATTTTTGTTCTTGATTTAAATAGTTACATGTTTGAACAAAAGTTATAATTACAAAAATAAATATTTATATGTTTAGTTAAAGTATGTTAAAAAGTAACATATATTAAAATAACTACTAAGAACATGAAAATAGAATATTAGTTAAAACACAATATAAATATAGTTCTTTGCATCTTTCTTAAAAATATATTATCAAAATATTATAATTTAATAATTTAATTTATATCATAGATAATATAAGTGTATAATAATTAAGGTAAAAGGGTAAGTATAAATAAAAGAGTAAAGACGGTTGAGTAATAAAGATGAAGAAGTAAGGATAAGATTGTAAATGATTTGGTCAAATATATTTTTTTTCAAAGTATTTAATGCCATAATTATTAGAAGTTGGGGATGAGGAACTTTTATTTTCTACTTAAAGCCATTTAAAAGTTACCTTTTAATTAAAAAAAAAACATTTACTAGCTTAAATATGACTTTAAACAAGTTTGACGGACTCAAAAGCCAAACCAAAGACACTTATCATAATCATACATAGGAAGGTCTTAAAAACTTATAGAAACATAGTGCTTAATTAGAACAATTTTATTGGTCTCACCATGTTAAGAATCACTGACATGGACAAGTTTAATGGGTCCTCAACTAAGAGTAACACGTGCACATATGCGCAGCACAAAGCCCAGCTAAGCTTAACAGATCATACTTGGACTTATGTGCAATGCAAAGCCCAACATTTGATACAATGTTAAAAATTAATGAGATTCTATTGTAAAAACAAATTGGTTGATATGAAGAGTAGGTCAAAATTTTTATATAGTGGACTTGATTCTTAAAATTTTTAATGTGAAACAAACACTAATAAACGAGAAAATTTAAGCTCGAATTTATGTTCTTTCCATAGTATATAAGTAGCATATGGTTTTTGATTAACTTTAGAGTGTGTATTGAATTATGTTGCTACTTTAGGACATCTGTATTTCTGAATAATGTGATCCAATAGTATTATGATCGACTTCCTTGTGATAAAAGAAAAGAATATTAGTAGTTTTGATAAAAAAAAAAAAAAGATTGCACTGTGCACATATTTAAGTAATTTCTTGTCCTTTTGCTTTAGACAACAAATAACAAAAGTTTAAGAAGAGAAGAGAATGATGGCTGTTTGCTCTTGCTAAATCCAGTACCTCTTTGCCTGATCCATTGTTGTAACACTTCACCGAAATGGCCCAGTGTATTTTATTTCTTTTTGGATATTTAGATAGTTAAATTGTCTTGCTTTAATTTATGAGCCCAAAAAAAAAAATTAAGAAATAACCAAATAGGCTTAAAGTCCTATCTTATAGGCATTGTTTTAGGTAGGTCGGAATATTCTCAATAGTGTACATCATGAGTGTTTGCCTTGTCTCAAGCTAAAATTAATAAGTCAATTTGTACAATGATTTTCTTCGCGATAAGTACACATGTTCAACTTGAAATCATTAGGGGCTGCAAAGATGGTTTTGCAATCTTTAATCAGGAGACCTGAAGGGCTTGAACCAGTGCTTTCCTCATATTAACAATTATATATGTAAAATTTTATCCTAATAAAACCAAGTATAACAATTTTTTGAAGTTTATACATAATATATGTACTATATATAGACAATTTTTATTTTTGTAGCAAATAATTTCATTCTCACCTTAATTAATTAATTAATTTTATTATTATTTTTAACTTTGTCTGGCATGTAGCATATGTGGGTTCATTCTACCCAAAAAGGACGCAAAGATCACGAAATATTATGGTCAGATAAAATTCAATAAAATCCAGGTAATGCAAAGTGTGACTCGCAGCTGCAACCTAAGTGACTTTGATATCTCATATCTACAAATCCGCAGGATTTTAATGATATTCCAATCGTTATCAAGTCGTCCAAGGATGCGACATTTACAGCTGAGAAATCTCAAGCCAATGTTGATGATGTAGTATTTTAGCATCCCATCTTGGTTTTGCAATTCTAGATTAAGCAAAGAAAAATCTGCATGCACCACTTGGATTAAGGAATTCCATACAGCGTCCTCGATATTTCTTAAATTTGATTATTTTTTTTTTTAATAACGTTGTAACAAAATATTACTTGTTCAATCATGAACACTCGGATCTGAAAAAATTATTTGAGCAAGAAGGTTCCTCGATTGCCTTTTACTCAATCTATGCAATTGAAGTAATTTTTGTGAATTAAAATGATTATTGATCGACTTACAAATCTACCCTCATATCGAAACGCTTCTGTTAGGTTAAAAAAAAAAAACTTGAAAACAAGATAAGAAGTCAATTGAAATTAAGAAATCCAAAACCTTACAATTCAAAGGACTAAAACACTGAATATGCAAACCTGAGATAGCTTGAAAAAAGAGTAGTAAAATTAAGGGAAAAACGCACTAGACCACATTGCAGTACTACCATGACTATTATGATGATCATTAAAAGGCATCATCGTCTCATCTCCATGACCACCAAATCCCATTTGCTCACTTGGGTTGTACACCCAGTCTCCGAACCATTGTGTCCTCTGCAAAGCATCCATGGCCGCCAAATCCACCGCAGGCGGCTTCTGCTCCTGCCCCTGATGCTCGCCTCTCGGCTGCGCCAGAGGCTGTGTCGCAGCGGCAGCAGAAGCCGAAGCTTGCGGTGGTAGAGGAGCCATTTTCTTGAGAGATTCAATTCTCTTGTAAATCTCCTTCAAATTCTGATCAAGCAACCACCCAAGATCGTTCAAGTCCGCGACCATAAGATTCTGCAGCCCTTTCCCAGTCAGGCATTGGTACATTACCTGCAGTGGCGGAGCTAGAAATGTATTTTTAACGGGACCAATATTAAATTAATAAACCAATTATGAGAAAATAAAATGTGAAAAGAAGAATGTGATATCAATGCATGCTCAAAACTGAAAAGTGATGCTTGACCGTGCGAGTACTTTTTAATAGAAATTCACTTCCTTTTTTAATAAATGAAATAAGCTGACTCATTTTTAATGTTAATTGTTATTGTTGATCAAGGACTTAGATGACTTATTTTTCTAATTAAGAGGGTGCAATAGAAACATTTTGACAGGATTAATTAAAAAAAAATTATTGTGAATACTATTTTTTTTTTAATAAAAAAAAGAGGAGTCAATTGAGCTCCCATTTATGTGAATGGCTCCGCCAATGATCACCTGAGTCATCTCCTTCTCGCGGTTGTCTTTGTGCTGCTTCTTGAGCTGTTCATTTGCTTTCGCGATTCGATGCCTGATGAAGCTCTCCTGATTCACCATTTTCTTGCTTTGCTCCATTTCAGGCATCCTCTTGAACTGCGCAAGGACGCGTTGTGCACCCAAGGTGTTTGGCCATACTTCGGGTTGGGTCTCGTACGGACTATATATAACTGCGCATGCATCAATGCCACAAAGGGTGCTCAACTCGCTTACCTTCTTCATCAGGCCCTTCTTCCTTTTCTTGAATGTTGCTTTTCTTGCCGAATCATTAGTGATGAAAGCGAGTTTTACTTTCTTTCTAGTCATGATTTGCTAAACTTGAGCAACTAAAGATGCAAAAATGGAGTTGAGAATATAATACTTGGCAAATATTGTGTTTGTTTCTTTTTCCAAGTGGCTCCATGGCTACATATACATGTTAAGAGATGGCAAAATTTAATATTGAAGATTGTGACAATAATGGTGTGTGTAAGAGACCATGATAATCATTGAGGAGTTTTTGGTAAGAACTTATTTTTTAGATATTGCAATTAATTGTAAGAATCGAATCTTTTTTATAATATTATAGTAAAATTTAGATAATTTCATAATATTATTAGGTGTACTTTCTACAATATTACATTGCTTTTTGTTCAATTTTAATTGCTTAATTACATGGTTGTAATGACATAATGTATCAGACAAAGATGTTGAGATTTAAGATAGAATCATAACCGCTCAGATTAGCTATTGGCTTCCTGGCGCAACATGCATGCTTGGGGGCAATTAATTCTTTATTATTCTAATATATGGTAACCACAGAAAAGATAAAAATGAATAGGATGCATGGTACTTCAATTTTTTAAGAGATCTAGCTATCATTTTATGTTGAATATTCAACAAACATGCAAAATAGAAGATGTAAAGAATATGAATAAAATTAAATACAAAATAAGCCCATTTTTTTTCAAAAACGAAATATATTATTACGATAAATATCATCCAATCACATCGCCGATTGGTCCTTAGATATAATACGTAAAAGAGGCAGGGGAGAAGTAACCAATCACTAGGTAATTCCTCGTACGCGTTTTGTATGTTTAGTCGAGATTATATGTTTTTACATATTTCGTAGCTCAATACTTTCATATATTATTAGTAATTATAATAAGTTGAGCTATCAATATAATTTATTGATTTTATTGTTAAAAAACATGTGAGAAGTTGAATTGAAAATATGTATTTGCTTATATGATAATTAATCAAACTAATAATATATTAAATCGATGATTCAGTTGAATATATTGATTATCAAATATCACAAACATCTCCTTCTCTTTAAACTACACCAACTACTGATTGGTTGTAATCGTCTTGTCTTTTTGTTATTAATATTTACAATGTCGGTTTGATTTTGTAACTAAAATCACATACAATGTTAACCTTTACTTCATGAAGATTACAGAACTATGATACTCTAACATAAATGTGAAAAAGAAAATAATAATATAGGAATTAAAATGCCCCAACTTGTGCTAGCTGTATTCATCCATTATTATTACAAATAGCAACACAAATAAGTATTTTGTCCAAAATTTTTCTTTTTCTTTTTCGATAGCGTTATGATTTCCTTTATTTAATTCAACCTTAAGAAAGTCTCTTGAGCCAATGTAAATGCTATTGTTCAATATTCTTTTTCCTTTTACTTTATTTTAAAAATAACTGGTGAAATTCGCCTACCAACGGGTAACCATTCCCATACTTATTGATCATATAATTTTGAGATTTTTTTGGTAAGGTACCAATAAATTACAAAAGTTGTATGGGAATAAAACTATAAGCCTACCAAACTGCAAGGACTTTTTGGCAAAGGAAAAACTCTAGGGGTAATTTTAAATCCTGCCTAAGACATTTTCAAATGAAACATAAGCGCGCCTGCACTTCCCTGCCCTGCCACGCCACCACTAAACACCGCCAACAGCGGCCGCGGCCGCCGGAAGTCTCTCTTCCTCTTGGCTCCATAGTCTCGTTGACACAGCATATCAATCTACGGAACAACTAACAAGGTGACGTAAGCTCAATTTATAAGTTGATGCTCCGAGAAATAATGTCGTTTTGAATTATATGGCATACTATTTTCTTGCAAAAGATTTCTTTCCGTTGTTAGACATGGATGCATACTTGTCTAATGGGCTTTTTTTTTAAATTTTTTTCTTCTTATGTATGTGTCTTGTAAAAATTCACTGACTGCCCCGAAAGTGTTCGAGGAAATGGCAATGATGAATATGGTTTGCTGGAAATAAGATGTAGGACGTGTATGGGGAATTTGAGAAGTTGGGTATGATCTGGGAAGTGTTGGCGTGATGCCTGAAAGAGGTGTTGTGGGGGGTGGATTTAGTATGTCTCCGGTCAGGCTAATTGGTTTTGGATACCAAAGTTATTAGGGCAAAGTGGTACTGGAGACTAAAATTATTGGGTTACGGAGATAAGGTGGTTTTTCAGACTAAAATTAGTAAGATGATTTATAGTACTTAGTGTGTGTGACTAGCAGTTTCAGCCCCTCCAGTCGCAAATGCATCGGCCGATTTTGCATCCGCCCCTGGATGTTGACTTGTCGAATTAGGTGATCCATTGGTATGCTACAGGGAAGGAAGTATGAGGAGGCGTTGACTGTTTTTAGTAGGATGAGTGTAGTCAAATTGAGAGCAGATGATGGTGAGTGCAATTATGTGGTTGTGTTCGTTTTGGGGCACTTGAGCAGCAGAGGATGATGCATTTTATGTTGTTTGAAAATGGATTGTGTTTGCCTCTGGTGTTGAGGATGTACCGATACATTCTGGCCAAATATGGGAGACTATCAGAGTCTTTAGTTATGTTCAGTGGAGTTCAGAGGGAAATGTGGATGTCTTGATCTCAATGCTCAATGTCAAAGCTACCTATGATTGAAAGCACTTAAAAATTCTCTATATGAGAGAACAGCTATTTCTATTGTATCTACACATATGGCAGAGATATATAAATGTCGTGCGTGAAAAGATCTATTCTCTCCACCCCCTGGTGGGGAGAAAAGGAGGGTAGTTTATTTTCCTGAATGTGGAGACCTTTTCATTTTTCTCTTTTCGTTCATTGGACAAGCTTTCAAGGCAACAGTTGATCTTTTAATGTATGAATTTCACAGCATATAATTCCCACCCTACACCTATAGAGAAATTTACAAATAAGTAAATTATGTTTGCTTTAATTTCATGGTTGTTATACTTCAAATTTCTTTTAAAATATATATCTATAGTCTTGATGGTGGTAATTGACTTTGCAGGTGACAACACAATGAAAGTCAAGATCTTGCGTATCCTTTATGCAGAATATGCAGAATATGTCTTGACTCAAAAAAAAAAAAAATTATGCAGAATATGTCATTGATCACTATACATTTATGTATTATTGTTACGTTAATATCTGTACTACTTCCGGAAGTTATAATTTGATTGGTACGGCACTTAGTTATTTGCAATAGCAGCTACCCATGGTGGTCAGTATCTGAAGAAGTCTTCTACTCTGAATGTTATTAGTGGTCTATGAGACTGTAAGTTGATCATAGTGAGTGACCTAGATAGTAAGCCATTTAAAAAGTATGAGGCACAAGGTGCTCTAATATGTGAAAAGTAATTCTCCGTTCAGTGTTGTGAGCTGATCTCATATCTCATATTATCTCTGTTCATATGCCTGATTATTTAAAAGAATTTTAGTTCCATCAGCTTTGATTAAAGCCGTCTAAATCCTTGAGGTTCTTTCTCTTATTCTGCATGGGTTTTTCATGTATCGAGCATTGCTATGGGACTTGACTGTGACAACCATTCTTCATACAAGTATTTTAAATTCTCATCTCAATGTAACTCTGAAATGCACCTCTTGAATTATACATTAATTATCAAAACTGTATGGTCAATCAAGAAAATTTGAGTTACAGTACTTTTTGGATTTGTGTGATATTACTTTTGATTTTCAACATGCATATATCTTAGAATAATTTACTTCTTCCATGCATCTTAACTTTGAGAAATTTGAAGCTCTCTTTTTTGTATGGTGTTCAGTGCGTGACGTATCCTCTTACCTCTTGTCTTCGGTATAAGTTGATATGGACACTACACCGAGTGTCGAATGACTTGTTCTTTAGTCTTGTTTAGAATCAGTTATCACTTAACTCCACTCTCTTCTGGAACAATTGCTGGGTTAAATCAACAGAGTATGCTTTCTTTCATACTTTCAATTTAATTATGAAGTTTATATCATTTATGAAAGCTAAAATTCTTGTCCTTTTATATTATGGTCACAGATGGCATGCTGTAGCTTCTTGGACATGGGATGCCCAAGACGAAACTTGTGGGATATGCCGCATGGCTTTTGATGGTTGTTGTCCTGATTGTAAACTTCCAGGGGATGATTGCCCTCTAAGTAAGTCACAAAATTCATCAACCCAATGATATGTTTACAAGTATCATTTTCTATGATATCGGGCAGTTCCTGTAATGTGCATGCATGTACCATTTCACCTGTATAAGATAATAGCAAGTTAGTAGTGCTTTTATATGCCCTCTGCGCAAGCAAATTCTTGGTTCTCCCTCTTGACAAGCAATAATGCTTCTCCTTCATAAGATGGCAACTTATGTTTCAGTATGTCGCACATATCTTCTCCAGGTTAAAGGGAAATAATTTTCTATAGAAACGACATTAAATTTTCTCAAACTTGAGGGGACAAAGCTTCAAGTTTGTGCCTGCTATATGATGTTATTATCTAACAAGATATTGGAAGTCACTGGGGCATGTAGCATCATTTTTTCAAGTGGATTAATGCATAAATTTCTTAATGAGGTGCTACTTATAATCAGGAATGTTTCTGTTGATACATATTCTGTTTCGCAGTTTGGGGTGCTTGCAACCATGCATTTCATCTCCATTGCATCTTGAAGTGGGTGAATTCACAGACTCCTCAAGCACACTGTCCGATGTGCCGCAGAGAGTGGCAGTTCAAAGAATGAGTAGTCGTCGCTACAAGCAACCTCAAACCTGATCTTTGTGTTTCAGATCTTGTGATGCAAGAGTCCTCTTGAGTGCCATACCATGAGAACAATTGTTAGTTCTTTGCCAGCTACTGCTAGATGTATCCTACTAAGTGGTTAAGAAAATCCACTCCATGCTTTACAATAGCCGCTTTCACAATTGCCAGAAGGCTATGTTAATAGTAATGGAAAATATATTTGCTCTTCAGTCTGCTGTCTAAATGAGTAAGATTTATTTTCCCCGATGGAAAAAGCCTAAATGTAGTGAACTAAATTGGAGTTACCTGTGGTGGTTTGCCACTATTTTGTCAAATGTGGTTGTTTGATTAACTCAATACTGGCTTTGATTTCTCTGTTAGATTTGCCTTCTTTGAAACCTATACTTCAATTCATTGGTGGACTTCCATTTTCTTTTGTCAAGAGAATGCAAAATGTTAGCATAACGTGTGGTACATTATGTGTCATTCCACCCCAGCAAGGGGGTAGTCATTGAGCAAAATCTCGGCTAGTTTAGGTGGAAGATCAGGCAACTAATCTATTGGTTCATAGTTGGGAAAGTCGTTAAAGGTGTGGGTTTAGAGGGTGTTGGGCTTTCCTTTTTATTCTTTTTAAAGTTACTTATTGACAATTGATGCTTATAAATAAGCTTTGATGTTTATAAGCCAAATAAGCAAAGAAGAGTTAGATAAAATGTGTTTATAAACTATTGACATATTTGACATGTTTCATTAAAATAAGAATTTTTTTTTTTTATAGAGTTATTATTTTATCTGATCACATCATTTTACTTATAAGTAGTTAAAAAAAAAAGGGTTCTTTTTCTTTTTTAAGCAGGTAAAATTTGCCCAAATATGTGATTTTTTTATGCTCACAGATAGGTAATCCAAGCACCCTTTTAGTTCAATCAGCTCCATGTAAAGTGGGCCGACTATAGCTCCGCCACACGAGGATATTCTTATGGTTTGCTTTTTACGTGGTTTCTCCTGATTCACCCCATATGTCAGTCCACATAATAATTAAAAGATATTTTTCTTTTTTTCGGTCTCAAAATATTCTTTTAAAAAATTATAAAAAAAATATTTAAGAAAAAATCAATTCTAACGAGCCATTAGTTTTTGTGTTCGGAAATGTGCACACAAACTTCGTCTTCGGGTTGAAATTTATAAAACTGAAAATCACAACTGAGAGTTGAATACTTAGATTTTTGTGTAAATTTAAATATTTCTAACTTTCAAAGAATATGATAATTGAGGGCCACTTATGAAACTGTCGTGAAAAAATAAAAAAATGGGTTTGATTTAATTTATAACGAACAGATCGGATGACATGGCTAATAAATTTCAGATAAGCCCGAGTTATAAGAACAATCATTATTAATTTCTTTTAATGGCCCTGAGCTTAATTTTCACTGGAGATTCATCATTAATCTACACAAATTGCATCAAATTGACAAATCTTACAAGAGAATATTAATAAGAACCACAACAATCAGACTACAACTTCTTTCATGAAGTGAAGCATAACTTCAACGCGCCCAAAAAAAAAAAGGAAAGACAAAAAAAGATGGGGAAACATATACTGAAAATACTGAATGACGTAAAGCAGAATCTAGAAACACAACAAATCAGCTTTTTTTTTTAGTAAGCACCATCTTTTTACCTGCCAAAGAACAAACAAAAAGAATGAGATACGACCTTTTTCTGTATTCCCTGGGAAATTATTTATTAGATTAGAAAATTAATTAAGTGATCCAAAAAAAAAAAAGAAAAAAAGGAAAAAAGGAAAAATAAAAGTATTGCATCTAACAGTTGTTATAGCTCTTTATGGGATGAGATATAGAGATAAGATTTGAGTTGATGTGTAATAAAAGTATTGCATTTAAGAGTCGATAATGGTGTCTAAGTGGGACTGAGGGGAAATTAAAAGAATAGAAAAAGCAACAAAAGGGATACGGCAATTAAGTATAATCATTATGGTAAAGATCCTAATGTAATTGCAAAATGCGAAAAGCATTGATCTTCGTCAAAATTATTAAAGTTTGAGTCTTTAGAATACAACTTATCAATGAGATTTTAGACACCTAAAAAATGCTTCTCAAAAAGATCGCAAAATATCTTATGTATATGCTTAAAAAGAAAATAATAAATTCTGGTTTTTAACTAATTTTTTGAAATCATGTGTAGTATAAGATTCGTGCATTAAAGTTTCTCGTCTTTAAGTGCTCTACTTATATTGCACTAATTTTTTCTAAATTAAAAATAACGGGCAAATAAATCGAGTGGATGTTAACAAGTACCATGTGTTGATCACTTAGTGATGACCCAAACAGCGTAAATAATTCCAGGCAGCCAACCAAACAGTGTCAGCAACACACTGATCCAGAACTCGACCTGTTTCAAATCCCAACATCCATGAAGACTTGTTAACAATTCTCAAAGCAATCACCTATATATATATATATATATATATATATATATATACATATATATATATATGTGTGTGTGTGTGTGTGAATAAAAAACCATACTGAAATCTCGATGCACAGAACTCCTATTATGTATCTACAAAATACAATAAAGGATGTACACACGAATAAAAACATGTCAAAAATTTGATGCAGAAAACTCCTATTATGTGCATGATAGAGACACATGAATAGCAACGTCTCGAAAACTCGATGTACAAAACTCTTATTATGGATGTACAGCATACAGAAAAGGATCGAGACATATAACCACATAGCAAAAGTACTATACGATTCCAAAAGCAGTATACAATTGTGTGCATGCAAATAAATTGCTTGAAAAGGGCAGCAAAATTGAGAGAGCAATGGAGAAATTAAAGGGGTAGCAAATTAACCTTGCAGCCATACTTGAGGAAGACACCAAGTGGAGGCAAGATGATGGCAAGAAGAATGTCTACGCAAGTTGCCGTATTATCACCTGCCATTTCTCTCTCTCTTTTTTTTTCTTTTTTCCCCTTCTTTCAAGAAAAGATCTCTTTTGGGGATTAACAAATTTAAAGAGATTAACAAGTTTAACAGACACAGAGAGTACAGAAAAAAAGATGAGAAAGATTTTTATCAGAGATGATGATGAATAGAACTGAGCAACCGCTATGAAATTGGTGGATATATTTATAAGCAGCAACAGCAAAACACGTGTTGTGTGATTATTTGGTTGGTCGATTTTGTTTAACGTTAACACGGTTTTAGTGATTTCTTAACCAAGTAAGAATCCCAGTACGTCTTGCCAAAAAAAAAATAATAATAAATAAGAAAAAAGAAAAAATAAGAATCCTTGTTAGCTTTAGATTTTCTTTTTAGCATGTTAATTTGAATAGGAATCATCAAGAACAGCTCATTAGCATTTAATTGGGACCACGTGGCACGTGATGGGTTATTTTCATGTGTACCCCATATGATTTGTGAGATGGATGTTGACACCTCCGTTTACGAAATTTCCTTGTGTTTCATGCTTGTGAGAGATTAGTTTGAAGTAATACAACGGTAGGAAAAAACAACGGTGAGTGTCAAGTTTAAATCCATTGTATGTTTTATTATATTGTTCAATAACATTTATCTTTTCATTGTTAACTCCAAGACATAAGTTTGTTATATATGTAAAAGCTTTTGTTTAGAACCACAAAATTCTATTAATTTATAATGAATTTTGAGTTTATGATTTTTATATCTGCATATTTGTTTAGGTGAACTGAATAATTTGTCACTATTGCAGTCATAAATAATAAATTTTCCAAAACCTATTAATCTAAAGGTTTTTGGGCATTTTCATTCTAGTTGACCATAAACTTCAGTTCTTTTATATCGGTAATCAACTAGGGGAATGAGGGAGATCATCACGGGTTTCTTTACATTATTGAGAAACAAAACAAAAGCTGGCTTGTTACATGTAAAAACTCATCGATTAATAATCGGAGGAAAATTGTAATGTTTTAATTACCTATTTCATATGGAACGAAGACCTCCAATTTAATTTGTAGTAATATTTGTTATGTGAAATTTTAGCAAATGATTTTTGAGTCATTAGTGTTCAATCAATAAGAGCTTTCCATATTGTTCATATAAGCTTGTAGAGTTGATGTAAAGATTAACTAACCCAAAAAGCTATGGAATGAAAGTTCAAAAGATCAGAAGACACTTAGATGGACAGACAAAAAGAATTAGAGTATATAGGTAAAGCAATTAAGGTGCGTGCACCGAAAGGTGAAATTGAGGTGGATTTAGAATCCAATTCTTTTAGGATTCATAGAGAGACATAAATAAACTACAAGCAGTAAATAAAGTTAAATTAATTTCTCGAACTATCTCAATCTACAAGAAAGGAATCCTTTTAAAACTTATTCGAAATATTATTTTAATGACGAGAAATTCAACCTAATCAGAATTGTCACGGATACCAAATTTAAGGCTAAAATCTTCCAACGCAAGTTTCAAATTCGACAAATGCGAAATAATATATGTGACGAAAATATATAAATTTCGACTTTAGTCACAGCAAGTCATTACTCGATTATTATTTCACCCGACTTCAAGGACAAGATTTTTTGAAAAATGTTAACAGGACCTATATCAATTCTTTTCAAACCGACACAATGTCCGGTAATTAAGCAAATGTTCTAATTGTTCCCCTTCTATCTTTTAATGGAGAAGCAAGAGGCTTAAGGGGTTCCTTAATTGTCAAAACACGCACCCTTGAGAGGCCGATTAACTCCTGCGACGTTCATGAGTTATAAAAGCTTTCTTGTTCCCATGCCATATCCCAACTGTCACCTTGACAGTTCAAAGTCGTTTTCTGCATCATATCACCATCCTGCTTTGCAGGAATCGGATTCGATGTACTGATGTTGCATGTGGCTTAACCGACTTTCCAACCCACCCATGTAAGGATATTGCAGCCTTCGATCACACGACTTTCATTTTCATAGTTAATGTATCCCTCGTGGCCCCTGCCACCGTATCAGCAAAATCATCAGTCTTTCATACTCCAGTTCACATTCAGATAAAAGGATTAATAAAGACAGTTCCATAATCGAAACTCGATTTTTTCTTTTTTTCTAACAAAAGGGGGGGCACGACCCGACCCGACTAGGCTCAAGCAGTTTCCATTCCGATTTATAAACTCTTCGGTGCTAAATTATTCGAGTCCTAGCTGACTAGAAGATAAACTATGAGCATCATCTCTATGAGGGACTTCACTTTTATCATATCACCAACTTAAGAGGCAATGAGGAGCTAACTGAAATTGGGACTATATCTTTTACCTTGACTAAAGCAGTTTAATTGCCTATTGGTTCCTCTCGGTCCGTATTGGTCCATCTGGGTTATACCTTGATTAAATTAAATATTCCATCTAACGAGTTAAGCTCTAAGATAGAACCATTACACCTTGATTAAATTAAATCCTCTATCTAACGAGTTAAGCTCTAAGATAGAATCATTAACCTCCTTACAGGTCATTACACCTTGATTAAATTAAATCCTCTATCTAACAAGTTAAGCTTTACTTGGATTATGCAACAGATTTTGCTTATTCTCCTCCCATGACGTGCCTAGTTAGTAGGTTCCTACTCATGCATCTGCTGGTAAAGCACGTCTAGAGCATTTGCTGCTAAAGCATGTCTAGAGTGATGCGCATCCCCATAGAAAGGAGCACGCTTGCTCGAAGTAGCATCCTCAGACACGTCCTTATCGCGTGAGGGGAAGAGATGAAGGATTCATAGTTTCGAAAATCTTTCTCTAGGTAAGAGACAAAGGCATAATACCATCTTCCTCGATTGGGTGAGTACCTCACTCAATTTATGGTGCATTCAAGGTACACAACAACTCATGATTAACCTCCTTACAAGTCATTACACCTTGATTAAATTAAATCCTCTATCTAACGAGTTAAGCTCTAAGATAAAATCTATCATTAACATCCTTACAGGGAGCTTGTGATTCTCTAGGTAAGGGATAAAGGCGTAATAATGTCCTCATTGGGAGGTGAGTGCCTTACTTAATTTATGGTGCATTCAAGGTATGCAACAACTCATGACCTTTTCCCTCTATTAAGAGGGACATCTTGACTATAATGACATCTGTAACGACTTAAGCCCAACTACTAATTTATCACTAATTAAGCCTAATCAACTGGCCCAAAACGTTTAAATCAGTGATGATAGTAGTAGCGAGCCTAACCTATTATAAAATGTACATAAAAATCATATAAAACTAATCCGAGATAAGTCATTATAATATCGATACCTCTTTGATCAGTACTATACCAATAGGTCATTCTATTAGTCCATATCCGAGTTGGGGAACCGTTACTGATAATGCTTGCATTATCAAATATCAAACTTACGTTAATTTACGCAATGACCTTACGACATTTGTGCGAAATCTGCTCCAGAAGTCCTGCTTTTTGGTCGAAAGAGAACTCTTACGTCGGCGATGGGATAGCAATGCATTGCGTGTAATTAATTTGTATTTCGCATGTTATCCAATGTGTAAGTCTCCTTATATGTCGGGCAACACAGATGACACGTGGTGCTTCATTGGATGCAGTGTCTCCACGTGTGATGACACCGACATTATCCCCTGGGTATCACAAGGTTCCATGGCGCTGTCTAATGTAAAATTTCTTTTTTGGGTGAACGCCAAAAATTAAATATTGAGTGCAAAATTGTACAACGCAAAGCCCAATAACATAGGCCCAGGAAGAGTAAAATTGAACCAACAAATTGAAACCCACAAAAGGGAAATCTTCAAACAAAGGCAACCAGGAAAAGCAACCCAAGGCCCATTATGTAAACAAACAGCCCATCAATTCGGCCCAGTCCACTGTTGGAAATCCAAAGACTGAAGCAGAACAGCCACCTTAACCCTGGTCTTGTCATTATAAGTGGGTTTTAAAAAATAAAATAAAAAAATTTGCCTTGATGCATATCAGCATATGACCTTTTCTACTTATGATATTTTCTAGTTCTATTATTTTAGATTGATAAGTACATAATACATGAGTAAGGATTATCTTATAACATCGTAATATTACAATTGTAATTTAATGATTGTGCATTATTCACATTACCTAATATAATATAATTATATTATATCATAACATTATAACCTGATTCAGTCTTCAAATTCATATGATAACATTATAACTTTGAGAAGCAACAACTTAATTATTTTATTTTTTCTCCAAAAGCACTAGTTCAAAATTGAAATTGTATATTTGGTTGGGAAAAACTTTGTTAAATTTAAAAAAAAAAACAAAACAAAAAAAAACCAAAAAACAAATTAAGAGAGATAATCAGATAATCATCACTGTAGCATTATGAAAATTTTCAGCTCTTTGTTTAAGCTTCCAAATCAATACTATAGCAAAAAGAACTGCAGATATAGCCTTGTCATTCAATTTCTGCCAGTAGTCATAATCAACAATGTTTATAGGGCATATATATAATGCATAAACAATGGCTGATTTAGGAGTAACCTTTTACAAATGCAATATAATTCTACATATATCAAAATGTACAAACTCAAAACATTCTTGCACCAACACACCAGAACATACATAGAACAAATTTTCAACCCTGGAAAGCAAAACAAGAAACTTTTCTAGTTCTCAGACCACCCAGCAAAGCACAACTTATCTACATTATGCAAGCAAACCAAGTTTTGAGCAGCAGCAACATTAGACAAAATAGTCTAAAATTCAGTTTTTTTTTTAATTTTCTTTTTTAATTTTGTCAGCTCATTTGATCTTGTTATCACCCTGATTAGAGTTTCTAGAGTTTCCCATGATGGCTTTCTTGGCCTTCGCGAGCAATTGCTTCAGCTTGGAGAGAAAGTTGCTGGACTGCTTGGTCTTTACTGGAGATATTGTCTTTTCTGTACTTTGAACATCTGGCTTATCAGCATCGTCAGCTTCTTTCTCATTCTCAAGTTTTGATTCAACAACTGATTCTGTGTTTTTCTCTGCTTTTGCTTCTGTTTCAGGCTGCTGAGGTTTCTCCAGTGGTCCATTTGTAGTTGTAGTAGTCTTGACTTCATCAGCATGCTTCTTGGATTCAATTAGAGCAACTTCTTCGCTTCCAGGCTCTGCCGGCTCCTCAGGTTTCTCTCCCTTCTCAGTTTCGACATTCTTTTCTGGCCGTGTTGATTCCTCAGGCTTTTCTGTTTTCCCTTCTTCAATTTTCATAGTTGTCTCTGGCTGTAGCTTTTCCTCTATTTTCTCCGTCTCTGCTTCAGTCTTCACCTCCTTAGCTTCAGTTTCCACTTCAATCTTGTCTTCTGCTGGTTCTTCAATGTTGCCAGTTTTCTTAACTGATTCCTCTTCTCCAGTCTCTGTAGAAGTCTTTTCAGCAACTTCTTCAGTATCGGTTTTCGTCTTGGAACTCTCAATCTTATCAGTTGAAGTTTCTTCATATTTTGCTACTGCAACACCGGCATCTGCTTTAGGCTCGGCCACTTCAAATTCTTTCTCAGTTTCCTCGGTATTGGCAGGCTGCACTTCTGGCTTCTCTACTGAAGAAACTGGTGCTGGAAATTCTTCTTTTCTGTGTTCTGCTTCTGAAGTTTCTACATCTTTTGCCACAGCTGCATCTGATTCTTTGGCATCCAAATCTTCTTGCTTCACGTTTTCTTTCTCAACAGCGTCAGCCAATAATGGCTCTGGCTTCTGCTCTATCCTTTCTTCAACTCTCTGCTTCACAGATTCCTCTTTTGGGATTTCAGAACTTTCATTCTCTACTTGATCCTCAGGTTTGATTTCAGTATTCTCAGCATCTTTCTCAGAAACATGGCTTATTTCAGTATTCTCAGCATCTTTTTCAACTTCTGAAGCTTCACATTTCTTATCCTCGACCTTTTCTTCCGGTTCAGCTGCAAATAGTATTTCATCAGTGGAAACATTGGCTTTTGGCGTCTTGTTTACATCATCTTTTTTCCCCTCTTCCTCTGCTAATAAGTTCATAACCTTTGGCTTCTCTTGCTCATCAGTCTCGTTTTTCGCCTCGATCTTTTCTTCTGATTCAGCTAAAGCAACTGCAGGGCTTGGGGACTTCGCATCTTCTGACTTCTGTTGGCTTTCCTGGGGTGCAGAAACACCACCTTGTTCCGTTTTCTTCACCTCTTCACAAGTTTCCTTGTCAAATTACAGAAATGATTGGATTCAGGTGGAGAAGAAGGTTAAAAACAAATTTTCTAAGGTGTCTGATGATATCTGAGCATGAAATCAATATCAAATTGAAGCATCATATCTCTTGAGAAAAGGAACCACCTGAAATTATATGACTGCTCGCCGTCTTTTCTTGTAACAGTTCATTAAAATCTTCCTCTATTAGCAAATATTTGAAATAGTTTCAATATTGAAATCGTTAAACTACTGAACCAGTTTCTTTCATTTTTTTCTCGTCTGCAATAAAAATGAACAAACTTCCAAACCAAAGAAATGCAACATGAGAAGCAGCTTTTACCGTTAGCTTCGATAGGACGAAATCGCTAAGGGTATTAGACGGCCCATGCTCAATTGAGGGACCTGTGCCATGTACTGCCGCTGTGTGAGAAGAAAAAATATGCCGTCATCTATCTTGACCAGTTTCCCGAAGCCATGGATATCCATACAGGCTTAGAGAATCACTGGCACTATTTAGCCGTCCGTTTCGCCAATAAAGAAGTCATCCATGAATAGTGACTTGCTTGCAGAGTTATTAGTCTAACTGGCTTCATGCCTCTCACGTGACCAAAATAAATAAATAATGTCTTCTCAACCCTTTTTTTTTTTTTTTAAAGGGTTAACCAAAGGAGAACCCCTTTCCCACCTGGCCAGAGGCCCCTTAACCAGGCGGGAGGTAAATCGAGGGATGTGCGTGAGTGGCAGCCCGACCAGGGAGAGGACCAACGGGCGTGGAAATCCAGCAACAGCCCCCGCAATATTTCAGCGGAGTACTGCCGCCACACGGACTCGATCCCGCGTTGTCAGGGTGTCTCCACCCTAATCACCTGGCCACTTACCAACTTTCTTTCTATGAATGGTGAATCATGATATCTTGAATTTGTTCGCGTCAAGTTAATTATCGGAAAAGAAAAGTCATACTTTAAAGGAATATAAACACAACATATGATAAATTCACATGCATGGAAGTTAAATTAACAAGAGATATATGGAAATAAAGAGAACACTTGATCTCAAAAGAAAAGAACAGGAAAAAAACTGCAGGCTTACCTCAGGGATTGAAGTATGATCTGATGAAACAGTCTTACTAGCCATGATTCAAAATCAAGAAAAAAAAAGAAAAGAATAATAATATTGGCAACTGAAAAAAGTAGAAACCTATAAACAACTAGACCAATGAAGAAAACTGTTTTGAGTAATAATAGCCAAATGACTAATAATGCCCTCAATCCAATCACGCCCTGCGCCTCGACTTACCTAGTGCATAGTATAGGGGACGTTCCATGTATTCGGAGTTTACTAATTGGTGGTCGAGCTCTGTCGGAAGTACCGATGGTCAGGCTTCGCTAGCTAAATTCCTCTCATCACAAAAAGTAAAATAAAATAACCAAATGATATAATTTCAACAATCAGGCTATTTAACTCGTTTGAGCGCCCTCTTGGATAATAATCTATTAGCCGTGACTTGGAATACTTCAACTAATCAACCAAAAAACAAAAGATTAAATTGTGAATTATTATGCAAAAGCAGACGCTTATGTATGTAACACAGATTTTTAATGCAAGTATTATGAAATGGTGTTGTCCCTGCCAGATTGAAAAGGTATATTATGGGACCATTTTTTTCTAACAGCTTCATTTTCTTTTTCGATAAACAGTTGTATAATTTGTCGGGTTCTCTATGGCCCGAAATTGGAAAAGTCAAGTTCATTTTCAGAGCCACCATCTTTAATCTGATAATGGAATTTGAAAAAAGATGCTCCGAGACAAAAAGTTGAATGAGTTAGCCAAGCTGGTGTGACACTGTAAATTAAATCGTGTCAAATTGGTAGACTCGGTTCGTCGCTCATCCTATGTGTACGAGAATGTTGTACACCTAACTTTTCAATTAAATGCGATACTATGATATAAGGTAGCTGGCAAATAATTGTCTATTAAATTTTGTACCCCATGAATCATGATTAATCTTGAATCATGGTTGAGTATGTTAATGCATTTGCTGACATCTCACTGCAAAAACTAAGCACCAAGCTCTAGATGATGCTCTTGATACAAATTCCTTTTTGAGACGTTTGTTTAAATAATGATGAAGTTTGAATTTTGAAGTCCACATAGTTATCGTTTTCCCTTTTGTTATTTTTGATCAATTCGTTTGCGAAAGCTTTGCGTTTGTGGAGCATGATTGGTTTAAAAATTTTAATAACTAGTTCTTTCTTAGCGATATAAATTTGATATAGCAAGTGTATACATAATAATTTTATAAAATTAAAATAAGAAATAAATACAATTAAATATGATCAACTCGTCCTAAATTATTATAATTCTAATTTGATGTAATGCAAAAGAGTATTATCAAAAGATTTCAAAATGTTGATTTGTTATTTTACTAGAATTAAGATATTTAAATCATATGATTATCAACTTATAATTGTCAATAATTTATATAATTTGTCATTGATATAATTTATAACATAAGAACAAATTCTGATTTTAAAGTATAATAAAGGACAAATATAGGTATGTTCACAACTATATATATAAAAGAATGAAGAATGTAAGGAAAGAAAGCCGGCATCCATGAATTAGGATATGAATACTTTGAACACTACCAAAATGATTTAAAGTATAGAATAATTTTGGTAATATAACTGTAGATTCCAAATATATTTCGTAACATATTTGATTGCAAGATTATGAAGAAATTATAGAAATAGAATAGGCAAGAATTAAGAATAATTAAGGGGCAATTAATGTAGACTCAACTCCAGAGAGTATAAGTCAGAAAATGGCTGAAAAAAGAAAACAAAAAAAGCTATTGATTCTGACCTTCTTTTTTAAACATGAAAAAAGAGTTTAAAAGCTAGCTTGATTTTTATTCACGCCATGTGTCACACCAAAATGACAGAAAAATAAGAGAAAAATGATATGATGAATCAGGTTCAAAATTAATATATAGGTCAAATATAAGACAGTTTCAAATACGAAACTCTTACTATATATGGGGTTAAAAATTCAACCATTTCCTTCAAGATCTTAAATTCTAAAACTCTAACCTGAGGATTCGGAACCTAATAGATAGCCAAAACCAATTTCAACATGTCTAGAGACCCAATCAAATACCTCGTGATGATCCTAAGGAAAATTGATTATGAACTTTTGATATGGTCAAGTGACCTTTAGATTTCAGTCCATGAAGCATTTAAAGGCCCAATCCCAAAATTCAGTATGATATCAAATGGGAAAAGTAAAGGAAAAGAATAAGGGTGTATTGGTCTTTCTAATGCAAGACAAAAAAAAATTAAATTTATCTTTCATCCAAATAAATTTTTTGAACTTTTGTTTGTAAAAACTGTTTTTAAAAACTATACTATAAAACTGTTTGTCAAAACAAAAACACTTCCAAACAGGCCTATATAATTCCCGTCGTGTAGTTATTGTTAGTCCAAACATATGCTTCATGTTAGCGAAGAATAACCAGACTATATTTCTTATGCAACGACACTAGTAATTATTTGACCACTTATGTAATATTACCTTCACATTAAAGTCAATTTTCATTATATCGCTTTTGAACTTGATATGAATCATTAAGTTAAGCCCTTTACACATACATACATACATATATATATATATATACACACACTTTAAGCCAATTAAACAACTAATTTATATATATCACACACACACTTTAAGCCAATTAAACAACTAATTTCGCGATCATCGGTGAGCGTAGTGTAGCTTGTAATTCCCTAATTTTTGTTTTTGAGAGTTTAAGTTTCCGTAAATGGTGAAAATTGGGTGAGTTAATTAAAGGGGCTGTAATATAATCATGTTCCTGTCATCGTCACCCTCATGGCTTGATAAGACACAAGATAATCAAAGTTTAAACGTGATTCAACTAAATTTCTGATTGACCCTATAATAATATTTTGACTGTTGAGTTGTAGAGCTTTTAGCAACAAAGTTTATGTAAAAGTGTTATTGAATAAAAATAATTGATTGTTTGGCTTTATATTTTAAAAGTTGAGCTTTCAGTTATTTTTATATTAATATTGAACTTTAAAAAATATGAAATAATAATTTTGATAAAAATGAAGAAAAATCATTTAGACATGCTTAAAAACAACTTCTTAAAACCTTTTTTTTTTTTAACTCTAATCCGAAACTTTTGGTTTTTCAACTTTTCTCAACTTCAGCTTTTATTTAATTTTTTTTAAAAAAAATAGACCAAACAAATTAGTTTCAATTTTTAAACTTATAAAAAGCAATTTTAATTAACACTTATATGATATCCATGTGGTTATGTTTCCTAACCGTGTTAATATGATGGTTACTAGGGTCATCTCAAAACTAATGGACCCCTCTTTATAATTCCCCCAAAGTTTCAATTTCTGTGTTCCGCACGAGCAATGTGCCATGTTTCCACAGATTTTTTTTTTCTCCTTCCATTTTCTTGGTACAATTTTAGATTTAATTAATTAATGGTCTAATTAGTTATATGACTGTAGTGGTTCAGGCTTGTTCCAGCGAATTAGTACACCTGGTCCAATAACAATGCTAACATATGAAAGTGAGATTAAGAACTTAAACAAATTAATAACACAGGCATGCCACTGAAGAATTCTTTTTCTGACTTACTTGATTCATCTTTGGTATAAAGTTCTTCATCTCAATATTCAAGATTTATTAGATGGTAATCGACTTTTGTCAGTGTTTCAATAGTAAAACTCAATTAATTAAGTTGTCCTTGAAAAAAAAAGCTTGTTACTATTTTTTTTTTTACGAAGATAATGAATGCTTGGATTACAAAATATAGTTAACCCATTCTAGTGAGCTAAAAGTCTTTTACAAAGAGATTTTAAAGGGGTAAAGGATTAGAATGTTCGATACCCAGTCAATTACTAACTCTTTGTTGGTTGCATATTTTGCAGTTCAATTAACACACTTATTGGTGGCCTCATTCATTAATTGAATTGTAATAAGAGAGATCTTATTGCTATCTTCTTGGGGTCTTGCACAATAAGGCTCTAACCTCTAGTTGGCAGCACTATTGGTGTCACACGAGATTGCATAGTGGAGAGAGAATGTATCATATTCAACTATGACATAGTTAAGGGCTAAGCTTGATGCTATTCGTTAAATCGGTTTCTGTCGCGTTTAGATTGTTATCCTAACTAGTAATTGATATTTTACATTGATATTTGTAACCGTTCATTTCTTTTGTTCTTTGAGAGAAAGGATAACTAATAATATTTCATAGGCGCAATATGGATTAGGAGAATCTTATAGAAGCCTCACGTCTGCTTGTCGTTAATGGAAGTTTGATTTTCGATGAACATATGCCGTAAGACTGTTATGTTGTCTATTTCTCGTTATTCTTCCAAATTTCGCTTTCTTATTTTTGTAGCTAGGAGAACACACATTTTCCCTTGAAGACATTAAGAGCAAATTCTACAAAAGAAACAATAAATTTAATTCAACCGCCTCAATTTCGCTTAAATATTTGCACATATAGAAATTTTGTATATGTACTAAAGTGCCGTTTTTGAAGAATAAAAACAAATTTTGTAATTATGTTTTCCAATCATGCTAAATAATGGATATAATGGATTATCACTCTAATAAATTGTATACAACCATAAATTTTTCCTGTTTGGTAGGGGGTTTGGAAAGGCGCCTTAATTAGTCACTGGTGATCTGACTATTCCTCAATCTAACCTCTAAAATGATATCATGTTAAGGGCTCAAATAAAAAGTATCAATCAAGTGAAGTATTACTATGAGACTAAGCATATGCATAATGAACTCAACTGTAATCCCATTATTTGAGATATTTGTTGCTCTTTCTTGTCAATTGTTTGGCTTTGTTTGCAAATAAAGAGGAGTTTGGATTAGATGGCCTTGTTTTAACTAAATAACGAAAAAGTAGAAGGTTGATATGTAAATAACGTCTAATAGATATGCACACAGCACTTTTAACGCATTCCATGATGCATTATCAACTTCCCTAAGCAATCTGTGAAACCATAATTATAAATTAAATCAAATAGACTTACGCTTTAATAAACCCTTAATCCACTATAGTCTCTAGATTAGAAACACATATACAAAGTTTGAAAAGAAAGTAAGAATAAGATTTGCCACAAAGTATAAATACCTTAATAAGAAAATTAATTTTTGGTTCAATCAAAGAATGCAAACACGTCTTGCAAAAGTATAGAAAACTTCACAAAGCTAATGCAATTTGTATGTAAATTTGAATAAACTTGTGTAATTATTAGTATTATACTCCCATAAAGTTTTAAACCTTAAAGGAAAGGAAAAAGACAAACCTACTTCTAATTGGGCTAGACTAAGTCCACTCCTTAATGGGTTAGCCTCAAATTGCACCTTCATGGGCACAATGCAAATTTTATGGCCCTGATAAAAATCTCATGAGCTAGCTTTGAAACTCTCTGTTCAACAAGTTTTGGACCTCCAAAGAAAGTTTGCACGCTTGGCATAAAGAAACAAGGCCAACCATCTTTTTAGCTTCCATGGACATCCTGAAATTATCGTTAACGATAGTCCACAAAACTCTCCTTAACTAACCGGCCCACACAGCATTGCAATGCAAATTTGAGTTTTTTGATCCACCACTTTGTAACCAACCTAACAAGAACTGTAAAGTTCTCGTCTATATGTAGTTCTCCCCCAAGCTCATTGCCTCAGTGATCCTTTCTCACATCAGTTTGTCTCCACATAAGAAAAATTGAACAACAAACTTTACTCTTAGCTTCTCTACTACCGGATACACTGGGGGGCTCGTTAGGATTGAATTTCTCTAATAAAAAAGAATACTTTTTTGAGAAGTTGAAATTTTAAATTGTAAAAAAAATTATATTTGAACTTTTTTTAGAATTTTAACTTTTTTCAAGACTAAATAAAATAATTATCACAGAAAAATATATAACTTTTTATAGAAAAAAATATATATATTTTAAAAAACTAATCCAAACAGACCTTTAATATCATTGCCCGTCATTAACTTTAGTCATCACTTCGTCTTCTCATTGCATAAAATGCCAGATTAGATGTAGTCACTTGAGTGAAATTAAAGGTTAAGTACATGTAGTGTAGTCACTCGAGTGACGATGAGTATTATGTAGAGGGAAGTGGTACTCTAGCTAGCAAACTAAAACAAAGAGAGCCAAATTAAGTATTGCTCTTATAATTAGGGGGAAAATGAAAGAATAAAATAATTGACCAGTATATAGCAATGGACGAGGTGAAGATCGATTGCAAGGATGACAACTTAGAGGGTGTCTGGCTAAGTTTATAAGCTGGTCAAGTCAACTTATAAATCGAAAAGATTTTTTTGACATGTTTGGCTAACAAACTTACATGTATTTTTTTACTAACTTAAAAGTTGGATAACAAAAACTCTATCAGAACCATCTTATTTTTTAAGAGCTTATAAGCACTCTGGTCAAACCTATTAAAATACAATACTATCCTTGAATAGTTCTAAATAGTTTCTATCACATTAATTAAGAGATGTCCTTTTTAGTCATTTTAAATACTATTGTTACTTATAATACTTATTTATCAAATATATCAATAGTTTATAAGCACATATTTATTTATTTATTACTAGTTTATAGGCAACTTTTTCTTATAAACATAAACAACTTAAAAACACTTAAAAATAAACTTAGTCAAACGGGCTCTTAAGATAATCTCTACCATCCTAATTGTTCGAGAAACTATCATGCATCAACAGTGACTCCTCCTCTAGCCAATTGTTATGCATGCACGTGCAAACGTGACGTGGATATCCCATTATATTCAAGAATATTCATGATCTTAATTAATTAGATTTATTCCCTAATAATTCTCGGTAAGTCAATTTAATACATCTTGTACTAGCTAGCGAATAGCATATTTGATCACATATTAGTGTTGGTTTCTTGCTACACTGTCGTATATTTGGTGTATGATAATAGAGTTGGATGAAATTTATAATCATGGGAAGTCTTATGTCAATGTAGGACACTATAGCTATTGTGATTTGATACTCAACAATTCTATTGGTCCGGATTTATGTTCGATGTATAATTTTGTAAATCAAAATGTCTTTTTAAAAATGTGTAACCACATTATGTTTTCTTGTTCAGCTTAATAAATATCTTTCTTAAACATTTTTGAAAATAAATAAATAAAATTAACGTTGCCCAATGGGAGACTATTGAAATATTTCCCTCTAAAGTGGACTATCATTAATTATTTTTTATTTTTATAAAATAAGCTAAGCATCTAGTTAATAAGTTAGCATTGCAATCATATTGATTTTAGTTCTCTCACAAATTTATACAATTTTTTTGTGCGTAAACTTATATGTTCTGATAGAGTGACCTATAGTAGCTAACAATTATAAATAAATTATAAATAGGGTAGGTCCCTTTTGTATTCTAAACTCGATCTAACAATTTGTTCTGTTGCAATGAGAGTATAGTGGTATATTTTGTGGGTAGGCCGATATATTTTGATAAAGCGGCCCATCAAAATATATTATAAATAAGGTAAGTCCCTCTTCAATTTTAAACTCTAACAGTCTGCTCCACAGCATACCAGAGAAAGTGCAGTAGGGTTTTTTTCGCTCGTATATTCTAATAAAACAACCCGTCAAAATATATTATAAATAGGGTAAATCCTCTCTTACTTTAAACCCTAGCAGTTTGTTCCACAGTAGAGAGAAAAAAAGGAAGGGCTAGGAACCTAAGTTGCTGTGAAGGAAGATCACAATCTGTACATTCATGTATACAATATATATGTTGCTATATATATGTTGCGCTTACATAATCGGTTATTTTTATTTTATTTATTTATTTTAGGTGCTTATAGATCAATTAAACATTGTTGAACTTTACGTCGGAGCTTTTGCATGAACACAATTAGATTGTTGAAATGCACCTTGTTGAATTTATGGAAACGATATCGACTTTTACTTTCGTTTCAAACCTGTCACTACTCTGGTGTTTCAGACTCTGATATAGTGAAAATTCATTTTTTTTTTCCCTTGAAGTATTTTTGAGATTTGGGGTTTAGATTGACTAGTTTGTATTTGCACTTGTTTTTCTGTGATAAAATTTATTGAATTTTTGGTTTGATTGCTTTGTTGTAGCACTCGTATGGGCGGGTTTTTCTTAGCTTTTGTTATCTTCGACTCTTGTGTGGAGCCTGTTAAAATAAGTTCTTTGTTTTCGTTCTCTGATTCGGAGTTACATTGGGTAGCATTTTATCTTGTTTACCTATAATTGCTTTATGTTTGAAAAGGATGAATTTTTCTATTTTTGCAATCATAAGATTTTTTCCCGCGAAGTTCCAAGGATGTATGTGTGGAAGTCAAATTGGCCTAGAACCTAACCATTATATATTGGTCTCGGTCTTGTTCCTGTTGGACTATGATTTATGTCAGCCAGTTGCCACGTGCAAATTTAGGATCTTGAATACGGGATTTACATCAGCCAGAAGTCAAATTGGCCTAGAACCTAACCATTATATATTGGTCTCGATTTTGTTCCTGTTGGACTGTGATTTATATCAGCCAGTTGCCACGTGCAAATTTAGGATCTTGAATACTGGATTTACATCAGCCAGTTGCCACGTGCAAATTTAGGATCTTGAATACGGGTGACAGAGTAGCAGTTTGAGTTGGCATTAGTAAGTAAATAGAATCTCATGATTTAGTGTAAGTCCAAAGGAAGGGTCCATTACAAATCATTAGTCTGTTAGGTGGAAGAACTCCTTAGATTATGTTAGGTGGAAGAACCCCTTAGACTTTTTAATGTGGAAAATCATTACATTCCACCCTTTTAATATAGGACATTATTACATTCCACCCCTTAAAGAGCTGACGTTCACGTGGGTTAGTCTATTGACACTGATGCGATGGTAGTCCTTTCCCCTCTGGCTACTCCTATGGTGGCTCCACTCACAGTAGGAGCGGCTCCACTCACAGTATTTGGTGTGGCCTTCTATTAATACTGACCCGACGGTAGCCCTTTCCTTTTGGTAGCTTCACTCGCCTATCAATATTCGGTATGTCATTTTACCACATTTTAAAATTCTACATCTTAATCCAGCTTATAATCTCCTCTTCACGAATCCCACACTTAATGAGAACACCAATGTAACAACTTAATCTTGCCCATCTAAAAGATTAGTCTGTTAGGTGAGAAAATCCTTGAACTTAAAAATCACTCACAAGAATTGTGAGTAAGATTTCTAATATGGAAAATCATTACACCCAACCATAATTCACTTAGTTCTTAAAACACTAAAACTTAGTAGACATACTCTCCTTGTTTACATGCACATGTTTGAGACATCTCGTACCAGAGCCTGACCTTCTGCATTTCGTCCTGCCCTTGTTTGGTTTTGTCCAGTTGAACTTATTACTTTCTAGTTTGGATTCCAAACTTATCTCCAGCCCCCAAAATAAAATATTCAAATCTTCATGATGTTATTATTACTTGAGCCTAGTTTTACCTGCTCATTCATGAGGACCAAAAGTTATGGCAAGGTTCACATTAGTGCTAAGTTGTCTTTATAGGATACACATGCATATATTCACTTAACGTGTGACTCCTGTCAAACTTAAACCAGTAATTTTTCTTTACAAAATCTTATATGATTTATGATAAATTCTTTTGTTTATAGGTATTACTGTAAAACTTTTTAATGATGATCTAGGCTTTACAGTTGTTTTTATCTAAAATAATTAATATCATCAATGTTCTTTTGTTTATAGGTGTTATCGAAAAACCTTTTAATGATAATCTACACTTTACAATTGTTTTAATCTAAAATGGTTGATATCATAAATGTTCTTTATTTAACCAAGATCGATAAACATAATTACCTAGATGCAGCTAATAATTCGTTGGCATAAATAAATATATTCATGTTTTTATGTTAAATAATGATGAATACTTTGCCTTCTGTTTACAAAAATTGGGAGGTTAAAATTATACTAGTGCAAATAACAATTCAAATGGATTTTAAATAATCTAACTTTTTAATGATGATTTAGGTTTTACAATTATTTTATCTAAAATAGTTAATATCATCAATGTTCTTTTGTTTATAGGTATTATTGAAAAACCTTTTAATGATGATCTAGACTTTACAATTGTTTTAATATAAAATGGTTGATATCATCAATGTTCTTTATTTAATCAAGATCGATAAACAAAATCCCCTAGATGCAGCTAATAATTCGTTGGCATAAATAAGTATATTCATGTTTTTATGTTAAATAATGATGAATACTTTGCCTTCTATTTACAAAAATTGGGAGGTTAAAATTATACTAGTGCAAATAACAATTCAAATGGATTTTAAACCATCAAACAAACAGTTGAACAAAAGTAGGATGACAAACAAGTTCAATGCTTAAAATTCATTCGAGCATGTGACTACATGGACAGTACTATGAATTTTTCAACACTGCCTCAGATCAAGGAAAATATTCAAAATGTTATGTTCTATTGCAAAATCGTAGTCCATGTGACCCGTAGCCTTTTGATTCTCTATACATACAATTATACATAGATTTCTTTACTTTTTTGTGTTTAGTTAATGTTTTTGGATGCTAATTAAGAAAATTGTAGGCTAGTGAGGTCAAAGTTCCAACTCCATTACGCGTCTCATTGACATACACCAACGGTTTTGTAGCTTTGCCTAATTCAGAATATTTTGATTAGGTTGAGTATGTTTTTAGTGTCCGTTTGTGCAGTCCGTAGTTATTATAAGAAATTTTTTGTACGTTCAATTTCAATAACATGTTTTGTGACAACAGACTTGTATTGATGTGTTGAGCGTCTTTTATTACTGGTTTGTCAATATATTTGGTTTAGTTAATAACCGTCTACGTACTTAAATTTGAGTCTGACACCCCAAAATTACTAACTGTATTAGTTTTCTTTTGTAGAGAATTTACATGCAAGCATGGTTTGGTTTTATGGCCTTGCATGTGGATCGTTATGGGTTATGTGAATTTTGAACTTAAGCGGTAAGTTTTGAACCTTGTTTGATTTTTGAGTTTTTAAACTTGCAGAGAAGATATTAGTGGTGTGAATTTTGAACTTCGGCAGTGAATTTTAAACCTTATTTGATTTTCGAGTTCTTAAACTTGTAGGAAAGATATTAGTGTATCGGTTGATTGTATTAACAATGAAGAAGTGTTAGTAGAATTTTTTTATTTTTTAAATTTTTTTGGGCCCTTTTTGTAGTGTTAAGGATTTTCATTTTTTGTTTTTGGGTCAGAGAAAAGTAGTGTAATAAGAATCGCGTGGACTAGTCTTTTTGCTCAATGATTCCCTAAAAATCCCGTCGAAGTCCATTCAGCTTTCTGGTGGGTTGATCTACGTTTACATCTGTCAGAGATTATATAATTTTTTTCTTCTTTTTTCACAAATATTACCCATAATTTTAAAATTCTAATATCTATCTCAATATAATTAACAATATTTATCTAACAGCATTTTTAATAAAAATTTTATTGCTGAAAACTCTTACCACTTTACAGTTGAATTCCATCAACTGGCGCTTCTCTACATGCAATAACCTCAGTTTCCAGTCGAGTAAAAAAAAAATTTGCTCCTATTATGATAAGAATAAAGGCGGCAGCCATAGCTATTACTTGCCAATGACCATGTGCCCATGATCTCTCCAGTACCCAGCCAATTGGAAAAAGTTTCGGTCGATCATCTCCGGTCCGGCAAATTTCTCTTTTGAATCTGCCTCTTAAGCATAATAAATAAATAAATCAATATTCTCTTTATAATTATAAGCTTTTAGACTCATTTAGAAAATGGATTGATCCCGTTTTACCCCATGAGTTTTATATAAAGTCCCAAATTCCTCCATCTAAATTAATCCCGTTAAATGTCTGTTAATATCTAAGGGCATTAAGTCCCTTTTTCAAATAAAAAAAGAAATAGAAAAATAAAAAAGTTTACCTTAACAAACAGATCGTCTGCCTTCAGAAAACTAAACGTAAAAACCTACTTATTCATCAAGCACTTGAGAGGACAAGGGATACATTATGGAGATTGAAGAGTAAAAAGCTAGCAAAAGAGAATTGCATCAGGTGATTTCAAGTAATATTTTAATGCTCTTTGTAATTTTTCGGTCATGCAAACATGCACTTAACTTCACAGTTCACATATCATGGTATTACGATTTTTTTTTCTTTTTTGATCTTGTAATTATATATGACTTATGAATGTATTATCTAATTTTTAGTTAGTTTCCAAATATTGAAAATCAACATGTTAATGGTTAAAAGTTCATGCTAACACATACATGCACTTCAGATTATCTGAAATGTGTAAATATTAGCTAAATCAATGAACTGCTCGGCAACTATTTGTGTGTGTGAGAATATATTTTATTATAGATTGCTTTGCCAATACTTGTCTCTTCGCTTTTTGTTATCACATGATGACAAAATACTGGTTATTAGGCTCTTATAATGAGTTTGGTACTTCACTTTCAATTTTAATTTTATCTTCTGAAAAGGTGCTCCAAAATTTACTCACTAGAGATGGTTTTTCCAAATCCCTGATAGTTTTTCTCTATTTCTCATTTTTTCAAATTGTGTTCTTTATTGGTGAATTGGGACAGGGAAACGAAACAAAATTTCTTCCCCAACAAAATTTTGAGAAAATTTTTTTTGTTGATTGGGACAAAAATTCCCCACTGAACACCCATATTCGAAGCCATCCCAATAAAAGAGAGAGCTCGCAACGGTCTACAAAATTCGCAGAGCCATAAGCAACCCCAAGTCATACTGCTACAGTAGGCCTTGGTCAGACTAGGTTCTATTGGTCCCAGGCAATATTGCCACTCCTTTTAGGGCCGCTCCATTCCTTAGCTCAAAAACTTATAAAGACGTCCAATGAAACAATTATTTGTTTCTAAGTGTGTGTGTGCGCGCGCGCGCGCCAGTAAGTGTGTGTGTGTGTGTGTGCTTCTTTGGCCAGAAGATTAATCCGCAAAAAAAAAGTGTACAAGGAAGTTGAGTTCGATGGACATAACTTTCATTATTTGAGTAACATACATAATTTGACTTTGTTTTGGTAATTATTTGAAACAGAGAAAGAAGATTTTGTTTTTTTTCTTTACTTTTATGTATTGAGCCAAAAAAATGATTAGTTTATGGCTAATGTATATTGTTTACTTGCTTTTTACCATGATCTAGCGAGGGCTCCATGAGTTCGTGCCAGTCAATTCTGTTCCTACTTTTCCTGATTTTGACTTCATTTTTTCTAATGTAATTATTTTGTTTTAGAAGAAAGGAGAAAGAAAAAGCAGAAAGGAAGAGGTGGGTTAGTTAAGACATATGGAAAAATGAAATCATCATAGAGGTGTCATTTTATTAAACTGATAGGAGATGGATTATATGAAAAAAGTCACTGTTTTAGTTTTATTGAAACTCCCCATCTTCACTTTAATCAAAATTTATGATGACAACTTTAGGCAAAAATTTCCAACCCTTAACCTATCAGCAAATGACACGTGTTTAAGCATTACATTGATTGAAAAGACTCAACTCAAAATTCTTCATTGGAATCTCAAATAGTTCACTGAGAGTCATAAGCTCCCTCCCAAAAATTAAAAGGCGATCGTGTTGAATGTGAGAAGAAAGTTCTGCATCATTCGCCACCAGTACCACAAAGCATAAAGCTTGTGCGTAATTATTCAAGGTAGGGGGGGACAAAGTGAGCATTTCAACACGACAAAGCTTTTTTGTGAAGCCCCCTTTGAGCTTTAAGATAATGGTTGGGATAAACAGGATCTTAAGAACTTATAATTTGTGGTTTTTTTTTTAATAACGAGAAATTACTGATCATGGCCTGGTATTATCACATTAGAACCATCTCGAGGTAATAATTCATGTTGTCTAGTTGCGAGTCCAAACATATGCTCCATATTAGGTAAAAATAATCAGACTATATATGTGACGGAATGACCTGAGTAATTATTTAACTACTTATATAATATTGCCTTCACCTTAAAGTCAATTTTTATTATCTATGCTTTTAAACTTCATATGAATCATTAAGATTGTAGTGATTCAACTTCATATTATCTATGCTTTATACAATCATACACACGCACATATATATATATGTATATATATATATTAAGCCCATTAAACAATTGATTTCAGGATAACCGGTATGTGCAGTGTAGTGTTTAACTCCTACTAATGATTGTTTTTGAGAGTTTAAGTTTCTATAAATGGTAAAATGGTGATGAGTTAATTAAAGGGGGTGTAATATTATCATGTTCCTGTCATCATCACTTCATGTCCTGATAAGACACGAGATAATCAAAGTTTAGTTGTGATTCAACTAACACTTATATGATATCCATGTGGTTATGTTTCCTAACAGTGTTAATGGGATGGTTATTAGGGTCATCTCAAAATTAATGGACCCACTCATGATAGTTCCCAAAGTTTCAATTTCTGTGTTCCCCACAAGCAATGTGCCATGTTTCCACAGATTTTTCCATCTGCTTTCGTTTTCTTGGTACAATTTTAGATTTAATTAATTAATTAAGCTTCATAAATGTAAGCTCCACATTGGTTTAATTATATATGGCTATAGTGGTTCAGATTTGTTATTCCAGTGAATTAATACACCTGGTCCAATAACAATGTCAACATGTGAAAGAGAGATTAGGAACTTCAAACAAATTAACATAGGCATGCCACTGAAGAATTCTTTTCTGACTCACTTGATTCATCTTTGGGATAGAGTTCTGCATTACTACACTCGACATATATTAGATAGTGGTTGGGCTTTGTCGGTGTCTCGATAGTCAAACTCGACCAATTGAGATGTCTTTATCAGTCAAAAAAGAGAGGAGGAAAAAGGAAAAAAAAAAGCCTCTTACTGTTCTTTTTTATAAAGATAATGAATGTTTGGATTACAAAATATAGTTAACCCACTATAGTGAGATAAAAGTCTTGAACAAGGATATTTCAGAGGGGTTAGGGAATATAATGCTCGGTACCTAATAAATTACTAACTCTTTGTTGGCTGCACATTTTGCAGTTCAATTAACACACTAATTGGCAACCTAATTCACTAATTGGAATCTAATGTGAGAGATCTCATGGTCTATTTGGTATGACGGAATAGTCTGAAAAGAAATAATCATTAAGGCAAAATAGAATTCAAGACAGAATGCCCATAAAATATTTATTCTTTTTCTTGTGTTTGGTTATAGATATAATAAAAGTCAAAATGAGATGTCTGTTTTAGTTTATATATTTGGTAACATCATTTTTAAAGGTTAGAATAGAATAATAATCAATTAAAATACCCTTGTTCTTTAATTTGATATAAGTTTAAATTTATATATCGCAATTAAATTTGTTTTGTGCAACTTTAAAAGGGTATATTTAGTATTATATCATAGATTTATAAATATTTTGAAAAAATAAAAGTCATTGTCCAATGAAACAAAATTAATATATTGCCAAATAATTCAAAAAGAGAAAAAGTTAAATATTCAAAAGAAACTTGACCAACAATTTTTACAATATGAACATAAACGCAAATAATATTGCCAGTCTTTTGATCAATAAAAATACATGGCACTACTTAATTTATTGTTTTTAGTTTTAGCACCATATTTTTTATTTTTACTAATTGAGATAAAAATATTAACTAGCTTATAAGAAAACATGTGTCTTATAGAAAGAAAAAAATAAAAAATGAAAGTGGAAAGTGTATTTTCTTTAGTTTTTAATTTATTAATCTTTTTTGTTTTTGAATTTTTAATTATTTTAATTTCTTAATTTGTAAATTTTTTACTTTTTAAATTTTTTATAAAAATTTTGAGAAGATAAATGGTTGATATTTTTTTTTATGACTTTCATTGTAATTTTTATTGTTTTCACTTGAAGTTGAAAAACCCATTCTTTAGGTTGAGCTAAGAATGAGTTTTTCAACTTTTTCTTCGAAAACTCATTCCATAGGAATGACCTTTCCAATTTTACTTTATTGTACCAAACTAAAGAATGGAAATCAAAAGTTAGAAAAGCCATTCTTTTTCAAGCGATTTCAACATACCAAACGGTCCCTTAATTGCTATTTTCTTGATGTCTTGCACAATAGGGCTCTACCTCTAGTTGGCAACATTATTTTTGCGACACAAAATTGCATAGCGGAGAGAGAATGTGTCATTTTCTACTATGATGTAGTTAAGTGTTAAGCTTGATACTTTTCGTCAAGTCGGTTTTTATCGCATTTAGATTGTTAAATTGACTATTAATTGATACTTATAATCATTCTCTCTCCCTCTCTCTCTTGAGAGAGAGGATAATTAATATTATCTCATAGCCAAAATATGAATTAGGATAATCTTATAGAAGCCTCATATTTGCTTATCTTTAATGGAAGCTTGATTTCCGTGAAAATATGCTCTAAGACTGTTATATTGTCTATTTCTTGTTAGTCTTCCAAATTTTCGTAACTTTCTTATTTCTCTAGTTAGAGAACACACCTTTTCCCTTGAAGATATTAAGACCTAGCAAATTTTACAAAAAGAAATGATAAATTTCAAATGGACTCAATTTTGCTTAAATCTTGCACATAATGAGAGTCTTATGTATATGTACTAAAATGTCGTTTTTGAAGAACAGAAAAAAAACGAATTTTGTTATGTTCCCATCCTGCTCAATAACGAAATATCACTCTTTTGTGTACAACCATGAATATGATTTTCTTGTTGGTGGGGTTTGGTAAGGCCGGCTCAATTAGTCATTAGTAATCTGACTATTCCTCAATCTTGCCTCTAAGTTATATCATGTTAAAGGGCTCATATAATTAAAAGTATCAATCAAGTTAACTATTATGACACTAATTAAGCATATGCATGAACTCAACAGTAATTCCATTATTTGAGATATGGTTGCTCTTTCTTGTCAATTGTTTTGGCTTCGTTTGCGTATAAAGAGGAGACTGGATTAGATGGCATTGTAATTAGATAATGAAAAAGCAGCGGTTGATCTTATTCACGGACAATTGGATTATGTTCCCTCATTTCAAATGACGTCCAATCAATGATCATATATATATATATATATATATATATATATATATATATATATATATATATATATACATATTTTAACTCAACCTATCCTTACGCATTGCTGATGTATCATCAACTTCCTTAAGCAATCTGTGAATATGTATTTTCCATGTCGTTGATTTATCGTGTTCGTGTCTATGTAGAAAAAATTCGAAAAACAAACTTTATGCTTATTAGTATCTGTATTACTATATATATACACCAGATCTCATTATCCCTCATCAACTTTAGTCATTATCTTTGTCTTCTCGTTACATAAAATATCAGGTTTAGGCATAGTCACTCAAGTGAAATTAATGGTTGAGGGTAAGACACGAAATGCCTCAAGTGAAAATGAATGTTTTGTAAAGGAAAGTACTCTAGCTAGCAAACTCCGTTTTGGAAAAACGAAAGAAGCCAAATTAAGTGCGTTTTAGGGGGGAAATGAAAGAAAAGATTAAGCAGTAATAATAAACATACTTATGAAAGAAACTGTTAGAGATACATGATGGCAAGTATGAAGAAGAATATATAGGAATGGACATTTGAGGTGAAGAGTGATGGCAAGGGTGACAACTTAAAAGATAGTCTTTTGCATCTTAATTGTTCAAGAAACTATCATCATCAACAATTAATTACTCCTCCCCCTCTTAGCCAATTATTATATACGCACATGGAGGCTGATGTGGATATCCCATTATATTCGAGAATATTCATGATCTTAAATATAATTAATTATTCTCTAATAGTTTTCAAGACGTCAATTTAAATCATGACAGTCAACTTGTACTGATTAAGCATTTCCCTACCACGTAAAGGGATATAATTCCTCCTCGGTTGTAACTGGACTGTTGTAGAAAGACGACACTTGAGATGATTAATACTAGAGCGACTAGGGGAAGAGTTGAATTTATACTAGAATTGATTGATATATATATGTATATGTATATGTATATATATTTATCTATGTATATGTATATATATTTTTCTATGTATATGTATATATATTTATATGTGTGTATCCATGTATGTATGTTTATATATGTATGATTGAGGTAGAGAAGAGAAATAGGTCGTACACGTGATGAACAAGACTTGATAATATCAAAATTCATGTAACTCTAATTAAACAAACGCTGAGAATAAGTAATGAGGTTGTGTTTTAGAATTAATTGATACTAGGAATAGACTAACATTTCAGATGGTGGTCTTACTAACTATTATGTGTACCGTGTAATGCACGAGAGAAATATGTGTTTTCAATATCTTTATTTATTATTGATGGTCAATTTTTATATATATTTAATATCGTATTCACGATTTGCTAAAATCAACAAAATTTACATTGATGGTTATTAACCAAAATAGCATCTAACAAAATTAACAAAAAGAGTTAATTAATTGATATTTCATTCTAATGTGTCAAACTCTCATCTATTTAAAGAGCTGAAGTGTCAATTTCTGGTGTCATTCTTTTGGCTTTAGTAGTATACACACACACATACATACATATATACATACATATATATATGTATGTATGTATTAGTGATAAATAAATTTGAATTTCAATTTCTTATATATTAAATATCAAAACATATTAAACTATTTATCAATTATTCCTTACAAAATTAAACAAGTATCAAGTCGAACGTGACATTTGGTTAGATATAGCCCTTGATTTTAAACTTGTATACCCTACCTATTACTACCATGGAGCTAGTTGGTGCTTCAAATGTGAACCACTTGGTGGAGACAAGAGATGAGATTAGCCAAGATCATTGGGACGAGATCATCTACGTATGAGAGGATGGAGATGTCTTTCATGTCTTTTCGATTCTCTAGTACACAGTACTACACTAACTCTAACAGCTACTTTACTGAGTTTTTTTTGTGCTCTTGATTGGTTGGCGTACGTTAAACTAGTCTCCACTTCGTCATCGTCAATTATTTGCCATTATATTTTAGCTTAGCTTAGCTAGCTGCCCACATCCTGAAAAAGACATGCATGCAGCATATTATTCGTGAGATAATACAATTTTCCAATTCTGACATGCATGGGTTAGAATTTTTTAAAAAGTTTTTCCCTGCAACGCGGAGCAGCATGATAGTATTAACTAACCTAGTCCACAAATGTAATAATTATTTGTCCGTGGAGTGATATTGGCCTCCTCTCTATAAAGACAAAATTATAAGTTCGAATTTTAGAGAGTATACATGTCAAAAGACGGTTTTTTTAATTTTTTTGATTTAATAGAAATTAGTCAAGGTCGATGTGTTCCGTAACAAAATAAATAAACAAACAAATAAAAATGATCAAATTAAATTAACCGTGATTCACTTTGGTGGCCGGATGTGATAGTCTTTTCCTCTTGTATTGAGAGTCATGTCTTTTGATAGTTTTATATATGTGAGATTTTTCTTGAGCGTTACTATACAACTTTACACGTAAGATCCTCTTTCTGTAATTTTATCTAAATACTTAGAAAGAAAGGTCACATACAAATGTGGAAGCTGACATTATGATGGTTTTTGCATCTGCAATATAACGTAGACGTTCAGGACGCCTGGAAAATCTTAATCCACAATTGCATGATTTAGCTAGCGACGGAAAGGGAATCTTGAGCAGTTGATCAATTCAGGGCCTCTTCAGCAAATTTAGTTATTGAAGTAAATGATAGTTATTTAAGTAACTAATAGCTGTTGTATTTTAGTTGTTAGCGGATAGCTGTTTAACTAACTAATTAAAAAAAATATGTTCAGTAAAATTAACTATTAGATTAACTGATGAATGTTAAATGATATAAAAGGACATTGACATTATGTTGTTATTATTATTGTTATTGTGATAACTGTAATTACTATTACTATTATAGTAATAAGATAATATATTTCATAATTAGATATTTATTTTCACAATTATATTTTAATATTAAAGTATAACTAATTTTTTGATAAAACATTTATATCAATATTACAAAAATTAATTTTAATAGATTCAAAATTATTTTGTTAAAAAAAATGAACTAATAAAACTTATGCTTTTAGTAATGTTGATTTTATAGAAATTGAAATTCTTTGTTATATTATTTATTATTTATATTTTTGAAAGAAAAGGTAAAAATATAGAGAGAGATTGGAAAAAGAATAAAAAAATCAAAAAATACAAAAAGGGTAGAATTGCCAAAAAAAATATGAAAAGCTAAAAGCTACCTGAAACTCTAAAATTTTTAGCTTTTGAGAAATGTTAGTTGAAACGCTAAAAGCTACCTAAAAAGCTACTTGAAACGCTAGTTTACCAAACAGTAATAATTTAGCAAAATAGTGTTTTGACCAGTCAAAACGCTAAACGCTACTTAAAAAGCTGTTACCGAACACACACTCATACTGTTATTATCATTGCCCTATTATATTCTTTTAAAGATATTAAGTTTGTATATTTCATCATGGCCCAATTTTTTAATGATCTCTAATTTTCTTATTTAAGAAAATTTTATCCGGTTCTTTGGAGGAAGAATTAACACTTTTGTTGTGTCCTCCCGAAACAATCCTGTGCCTCAAGTTGTGGGAATATCACAATTATTTTAAATTTTCAGAGAAAGTAATTGTTTGGGAGTCTCAACCATGCGTATGGTAAATTGCACGAAATTTTTATTTGATTTATGTCTCAAAATATACATGTGTGGTCCCGTGTCTATTGTTTAAGGCATGTGTAATATATATTTTAACATCATATGGTTATTTCGGGCCTATTTTAAAATTATAGAAAGTAACATACACTTATGATAAACTATGGAAGATTCGGTCCAGTTTACCCCATGTGCATTTTAATTTCCCAGGCAAAGTAAATAGGAAAAGACTATGCATAAAAGAATATGCATCTTTTTTCTGTTATTTAATTTGAATCGTCCCTTGTACCTCTAATAATGCAAATTATACTATGGTCCGTCATAAGATGTTCCTACAGGCATCATTCTCCCTCACCTATATTTTTTTTAAAAAAGAAACAACTCAACATCAAACGTGCATTCTTTCTCCTTTCTGTCTCTCTCTCTCCCCCTCCTTCACTCTCCCCCTCCCCTCTTTCACTCTCTTTGTTCTTCTTTTCCCACCTTTTTTCTCTTCTTCTCTTCCTTGCTTTATCAATGACACCACTGGACATCTCACACCGAATAAATACCACCATAAAATTTACTTTTTTCACTAATCGTAACGATGAGCACATGTCCAAAAAAAACCCTCATAAGTGTTGATCCATCATTAAAGCCCTCGTCGTCTTCTTCCTCATACTGACATCATCTCACCGCGCCGTAACCACCAATTTCTTCCTCTCCTAATCGTGATTCTAACGATACCTCCCATGCGATGTTTGGACACTCCAAACTCAATTCATCATTAAAGCCCGCCTTAACTATATATATACATATATATACATAGACATATATATATATGTATGTATACATACATACATACATATATACATACATACATATATATATACATACATATATGTATATATATGTATATGTATATATATATGGGGTGTTTATGAGATAATGAATAAATATTTGATGTATATATAAAAATTAGTGAACAAATAATTATAGGGTAATAAACAAATAGTTGTGGGATAGTAAATAAATAGTTGTGGAATAATAAATAAATATTTAGTGAATAAATAATTATAAATTAATGAACAAATATGTATTGTGCGTGAACAGTAATGCATGTTATTTACGCACAAAAAGAGCATAAGACTCCTAGTACTATGCTGAACCATGATACAAGATCTCTTTTGATAATAGGCGGCTTAATTAGATAGCGGACCGACACAATTGATATCACATATTCTTTTGTGCAGCCCCCACATCACTTTTTATGTAATCTCTTATTTATTGTGGGAATAAATTTGTGATAAACTTGCGGAACCCACATGCCTCTAACGTCATTAAGTCGTAGCTCCTAATAATGTTCCATCCTCCCCTAAAACAATCCCAGCTCAGCACCATGCAATATAGACGCACACAGACATATATATAAACATAGTTTTCGTATATTATAATTTTTTTTTTTTTTGAAAAAGACGTGTATCTTAAGTTATTTCAGTTAAAAAGATTAGTTTAGTTTCATTGAATAAATTATTTTCATAAAATGTTAAATTATGCATTTTTAAGTAGTACTAAATAAAAATCTTAAATATGTTTCTATACATAGACCCCATAGACACAAACAGAAAAGAAAGATAAAAAAAAAAAAGAGATAGAATTGAACAACAATACGGGCATCGCGTCATTTGCGCATTACATGTGGCTCTACTATAAAATTGACCTTTTACCTCTATCAAAGAAAGAGAAAAATAGAATACATATATAGGAATTGGTTTTGGATTGGGCTGCTCCACCACCAACATCAAATGGGGTTCATTTAATTAAGTGTTTGGGGACCCTTGGTAATTTACTATCGTCGGTGTTAACTTTCCAGTGCAAACTAGCACATAGTAATTTACATCACAATCTTCACGCCTTCTTTATTTTGTTTTTCTTGAGTATTAGAATGGGACAATGGGTCAACTTAGAAGTAACTATCATTTTCATCCATGTGTAAAGTTTTTGTGCTGTTTGCACTTATTTTGTGAATATAAAGTAAACAATCTAGTAGTAAAGCATGAAGTTCACAAAAAGTTCATTTTTTTATTGATGTTAATAGTATCGTAATAATTTAATAATATCTTTATATAATTAAAAGATGTGATTAAAAGAATCCATTTTTACTGGATTAGGGGGCATGAAGTAAGACGTATTGAGGATGAGAAGGAAGCTCAAGTGGTTGAAATTGTCTATGCTTAAAAGTACTGATGACTTAGAATTGAATCCCATAAAGAATAGGGATTAGATAGGGGTGGGCGATTTATTTTTTATTTTTTTTTAAAAAGTAAACCCTTTGAACTTCAACTGCAAAAGATATTCCCATCCTCAAATGTAGACACAAAAATATCATGAAATTCATTTACAAAGAAGGATTCTCTGCTAAAAAGTCGTCCCCTATATTAGATCAATTCAAGTTGGAATATTTTCGTAGCCATATAAAATATTTTATATGTATATATGCCAAGGTTGATTAATTAAAAATGGAAACTACAGCTAGCAAAAGCAAAAATTAAATGATACTATTTAACCTATTGGAGCAATAAAGAACAAATGGAATAAACATGTTTCTTGAAAGTTGACTTCATCATAGAACAACTAATACCCCCCCCCCCTCTATAATAAAAGATAAGCTCACGAGTTGATGGTAGAGGCATGGAGATTACACGTATCTCCTAATGGGGCCTAATCTTATTATTCCCCCCATTCTCTCTCATGGTATGTTTCAATTTTGGACATCGCTAATATCAAGGAACCTTCAGCATATATTTAATTTCTCACAAGGTGACAAACTTATACAGAGAGGATTTTAATTTTTTTATTATTGTTAATTGTTAAAGTTTAATTGTTTTATATTATTGTCGTTAAATTCGTCTCTGCAAATACTATAATGCAGAAGAAAACGAAAAGTCTGTTTTGAGAAAGTCAAAAACATGCTTAAGAAAATTGTAACTTTTTAAGGAAAAAGATCATGTCTACCTGCGAGCCTTTGCTGGAAATATTTTGCAGGCTATCAAATGGGCATCAGAATTAGACAGTAAGCTTGGTCAAAAGTGAAAATGCATGATAGTAGAAGGCTTACGAAACATTATCATTTGAGTTGACGAAGGAACAAATTAAAAGACGTTATATATATAGCTAGAAAGGCAACACACGCAGGTAATAACGTTCTTGATTTGAAGTATAATTACTAGCTATTATTTTCTTCATTTTTATTTGTTGGTTAATTTGAACGTTGTTCTCAAATACAATTTCGATATAACAATAAATTTATTGTTATGTGACTTGAAAATCACGACTTCGGGTTTTTAAAAAAATAATCCTCTCTTATAAAATATAATATTTGGCATACATACGACATACCAAGTAGGTTCAACTCTTTGTTAAACAAACCTTAGGTGTAGTAAATATTTCGTACATTTGAACTACCTTATTAAATGTGGTTCTTAGTATTTGAACATTTCAAAATATCATTTTGCTTTGAGTGGTTCTTAGTATTTGAACATTTCAAAATATCATTTTGCTTTGAGCTAGAGTATTCCTAAGTCATATTGGACTAATATCTATTAAATTGGGGTGGGACATTTCAAAGTATTCTGCTAGTGGAAATTGGGGCTTCTATGGCACTTTAACAATTAAACTTTAAAGGAAAAGATTAATCTATAAATCAGAAAGGAAAATATTAATCTATTAAATTAAAAGATACTCAATAAATGATGAAAATATATCAATCTACATCATTCAGGATTTTTCTTTCTAAAATTATTAGATTTTTAAAAATATAAAAATTATAAAATGTTAGAAATTCAATATGATAAAATATATTTATGTTTTATCCCTCACATTAGTTATCAAAATTGACTATTAAAAATAAAACATAAAAATACACATTTCTCTCATGTATCACACGGGTTCTATGCTATTTAAATTATGCATTGTGAATTCAATTAACATATTGTGTATTTGTCTTTTCTTATATTATTTTATACTATTAATCTAATGAGACTTTTTTTTTAATTATTTTACACATTACAAATACATAGAATTATATTTTACTTTCCCATACGTTGCGCGAGGGAAAGACTAGTACATTTATAATCTTACGCGGGTATTTTGTACTGAAGATAATTATTAGAATAACGATATTATAAATTTGTGAGTCTGAGGTTCATTTTAAGTCTATTTCACATAAACGAGAGCTGGGAGTTCTACTGATCAATTTGCAGTGCCTATTGGTGAGCTGAAGGCACATAAAAATTTGACAATTTTTTGATAATTAATTGCCTGTGTGTAAATTAATCGGTCATTTATTTTTGTGTCAATTACCAAAATAATATTTCCCCACAAGTTTCAACAATATTTTCTTAATTTCTCATATCTTGCGATTCATGTGGTTTGTCTTAAGACAAAGTCAATCTTAATGGCCTTATCATATAGGGAAAATTTTTATTCAAATCTAGAATCGTATGAATATGGCCATATGAATATTATCAATGATGTGGGTGGGACATTTAGGTGAGAATTGTGTGATGGTTAGCTTGTGATACAATCTATGTTGTTTGGCAATCCTAAAAGTAATTATAGCTATTGACAGAATTACATGAACAATTATTACAATTATTTTGATTTCTCTTACATTTTTATAAATATAAGGGTTTATATTTCTCCATTAAATGGAGGTTAAAAGTGAGATTTTAATCTACAATCATTTTAAGAAATGTCTTACCCTTTTTTGTCTATCAAAAAATAATTTAACTATATTGAACTGAGCATAATAATATATATTTCTCTTCCGTAAATATAATAAAGTTTTTTAACTTCAGGACCATCCCACGTCTATGCAACTATATATGATTTAGAATATTAATGAAATTTATCATAGATAGGTGATGGATATTGGGTCACCACTTACGAGCACTTACTCATGTTTTATCGTTCGTCTACAAAAATTCTTCATCAATTAATATAAAAAAGAAAAAGAAAATCACTAAGCATTTGCAGCTCAAGTAGTAAATTAAAGTATATGCGTGGAGTTATAGAAGATGGCACGTAGACTTTAACAAAAAAAAAAAGGAAGCCCGTAAAAAATCATATATTCTAACATCATCAAATAAGATCATCTTTATTGATTAATTTTAGGATGAATTGTCTTTGTTCTTGACAAGATATATATCAAAGCTGAATCTTCATCCAATTGTGTCCGTCTAAACATTGTTACTTGTTAACGAAACCAATTTTATCTAAATTCAATATTGTGATTCATCTCTTCTCTCGCTAAATCCTCACTATAATAATGTCAAAATGCATATAAACACACACAAAAACATATGAATAGAATATATTTTGAAATCACAAAGAGTATTAGCGTTAAGATAATAGCAAATTTTACTGTTTAGCAAAACATAAAAGGATCAAATATATTTAACTTAAAAAAAAACGCGCACACAGAAACATTCATCATATGCTATTTTTGGCCTAAATCGAGAAAGATTCTTGTTTAGCAATCAATATACTTAATTAGAACCAATAATTTGAAGACATTCTGAAATTAAAACCCTCTAAACCAAATGCATATATAAATAAATGTGTAAATCTGTCGCTATTCGAGTTTTCAGTATACTATTCTGTAGTACAACGAGGACAACTTCATTATTGTGATTGTCGGTTGTGTTTATACATGTACATTAGTTTAACCTCGTTTCATTATTTTTTGGTCTAGGCTGCAGATTGATCATGATGATACAGACAGAAAGAAGATTTGTTCATGGACCAAAGATATGAGAAACATCATATATCAAATTAATTAACAATATTCAGAAACCCAATCATGAAATTGCAGGATGGTCTCCGTCCATATATGATTATATATGTTATCTCGTTTTTGATTATTTCTAGGAAGAAAAAATGTTATAAATTACAGGAAGTTGGTAGAACATATAGATGGATTTTTGGAATATTAGGACCCCAAGATGCCTCTATCATCGATGGAAATCAAATCAAGGCTTTTTGACTTGACATATATATACTAGCAAGAAAATGTCTATGAAATTATGAGTTGAGAAAGAATATAATGATTTTACACATCAATTGTTAAACCGTGATTCGATTGGTCTTCAAGGTTAGACTTTAGATCAGTTTGTTTATTTTAATAGAAGCATTTGAATTTATAAAAAAAAAGTGACATCTTAGTCACAAAATAAATATTCACAACATACTGTTCCTAAAATTATCCTTTTCCCTTATAGTTAATTAGGCTCTAGCTCGTAAAAATGTTGAACCTTGAATAAGTCTATTTCACCAAACACTTCAATTTTAGTCATATGTGAGTATAAATATTAAATAGTAATTTTATACAAATATATCAAATTTATACAATTAATTATTATTATCAAAAGTTTATAATTGATGCTAGCAAGTTCGAGGCCACTTGGCAATAGAAGTTAGAAACAAAAAAGACGAGTATTCTTTGAATTTGAGTATTTTATTCGTTGTCAAACATGAAAGACAAGAGAATGTCTTAAACTATGGCAAGGCTTTTTTTTTTTTTCCTTATCACTAATTTATTGCAGAGTACCATTATTGCTAATCTTAACTAATCATAGGCATTTCTTGTCTCCAGGAACATCTTAACCCTTTGAAAAACTGCAGCAAAAAATTTGTTTTTGTATTGCAGATTCTTATCTACTAATTGGACTTTAATTATCACAAGATCAATTGTAAAAGATTTTTTTGCTTTTCATTGTTGAAAAAAAAAAAAGAACAGAAAAGAAAAGAAAAATCTGAGACAATTATTATGCCCCACAACAACTGCTGTCAAAGTGTCATTGTTTTAATCAAAATTTTGATGAGACATATGCAACTCAGATGTTATATTGGAGCTTTCTCCATTCACATTCAAAGAACAATAAATTTTGCAATAATTTTTTTTTAAAAGAAAAATTATTTAGATCAAATTTCATTAAATTTAACAATCTGGAATCAGCGGCTGATTTTGACCTCCTTCTTAAGGCTCCTCCTCCCTATCAATTTTTTGAGCCACTTTTATTTTCCAGAACCCCTTTAGTCTTCGTCGTCATCATCATCACATCATCTCTCTCTCTCTCTCTCTCTGAATCCACACTTCATAAAGCTTCCTGTTCTCTAGCTGACATCAAAGCTAGTATTCTATTCTTATATACTAAAAAGTTGTTGCCACCTGACAGCATTGCAGAGATTTTGATTTGCAGTACTCCACATGGGGAGGCACGCTTGCTGCTACAAGCAGAAGCTAAGAAAAGGCTTATGGTCTCCTGAGGAAGATGAGAAGCTTATCAAGCATATTACTAAGTACGGACATGGTTGTTGGAGCTCAGTCCCCAAGCTAGCTGGTACAAAAACACCCTTTTCTCTTGTTGGTCTTTTTATATGTCATGCGAATGTAAAATGTACTATATAGATATATGGTTATAATAACTTATAAGCTAATCTGCCTTGTTTTGCTTGTTGTAAACGTGGTGAATTCCTTAATAATAACTTATAAGCTAATCTGCCTTGTTTTGCTTGTTGTAAACGTGGTGAATTCCTTAGGCCTTCAAAGGTGTGGCAAGAGCTGCAGGCTAAGATGGATCAATTACCTGAGGCCTGATTTAAAACGCGGCACATTTTCTCAGGAGGAAGAGAATGTGATCATTGAATTGCATGCAGTTCTTGGCAACAAGTGAGAAAATTCCCATTCTTTTATAATGTATATATATATGTGTGTGTGAGTTTGTGTGTGTATATATACCTGTATGCAAGTTTCTTACTCTTGAAAGCTGTTAAAGATTTGATTTTTTGGATGGTTTTTCTCAGGTGGTCACAAATAGCAACACGGTTGCCTGGAAGGACAGATAATGAAATCAAGAATCTGTGGAACTCTTCAATCAAGAAGAAGCTAAGGCAAAGAGGTATTGATCCCAACACGCATAAGCCCTTATCTGAGGTAGAAAATGAAGAGAAGGCCTCTGCAGCAAGCAGCAAAAACAATGAGAAAGCATCTGAAGCATCCGGTGACCTCAACAGCCTGAGTTTTGTTGAGGCTGAGATTTCTAACCAAGCCATAGCAGCAGCACCAGATCATCAAAAGCCGAAACCATTTCTGAACCACCACAATCCGCCATTAATGGAGAACAGCAGCAGCAGCAATATCCATTCATTAACGCCTCCATCAACGCATGAATTCTTCCTCAACAGGTTTATTCCTTTCCAGCAGCAGATGAATTATGCGACGCAGGATCATATAGGGCTATCGATGAACCCCAACGCCGCGCCTTTCTTCTTCAGTCCTACTAGCACCACCAAGTCTTCTTCAGAATCGGTTTCTGATCAGTTCAATTCAACCATGGCTACAACAAGTGTCCTTCCATCCATGAGGCCTCCCTTAAGCCTTGTCTCCGAAACCCCCATAAGCTCTTTCGACATTAACACCTGCTCCTTTTTCGACAACAATGGCGAAACAGAAGAGATAAAGTGGAATGAATATCCTCTCCAGACACCATTTTTCCATGGAAATAATGCAATCCATAATCATCAGACTGCTCATCAGAATAATATATACGGTCATGAGACAAAATCAGAGATACCCTTTACTAGTGGAGGCTCATTAAGTACAAATTGGCATCAGAACCAACAGCAAATACCTTCTGCTTTACCTGTTGCTCACATATCTAACAACAAGCATTTTCAGAGGCTGCAATCAACATTTGGTCAGTTTTCTTAAGAGTTATCTCAATCTACAGAGAGCTGTAATTTCAAACAGGTGTGTGCTATAGAGTTGTTCTTCTAATTATATTCTTGAATTTGTATATAGGCCACCTTTTACAAGATTTCATAGAAACTTTTGCTTGGATAAGTTAATTAAAGAGAGTTATTTAAGTCTTGTATTTTAACTTTTTTTTTTCTCTCTTCTTGTTCTCATTTGGGTTTGGCTTTACATTTTTCAAAAGCTTGGTTACTTTTTTGAATTTTACCGTTGTTATTTTATTTGGAGAGAGCCTTTTAGGATGTTGACTATGTGTAACATGCCTATATAACTTTTTGTGCTTTCTGAGATTCTATTTGTTAACTTACTTTTTGGTGCTGGTAGATTAATTCAGACTCTCATGGTATTGAGTATTGACCATGTCCAAAATGAGATGAAAAGCGAATGGGTGGTTTTTAAATGCAAGATTCAAGGAACCATCACTGTTTTATGGGTGTCTATCTTTGTCTCCCACAGATGGGGATCTTTTTGTCTTCTTACAACATATAACGTAACGAAAGAGATTTAATACAATCACGTGTAATCACATGTTATATGTTTGCATATAATTATAATAAAATAATATAAACAATTTATTATCATATAAATTTCGAATGCTATTTATATGCTTTTACCACATCACTTCGTAAAGCAGCTTCAACATTACTCCTCGGGTTTTCAGATGGTAAATTTCACTAACTTCTCCTAGGTTCTGTCTGCATTGTTTTTCTTTTCACTAAAATTACTTTCTTTCAGAAAACACACACACACACACATTTTTCTAACGGGTATTTGAATTAAATCTCAAAAAGAGTTAAAACTTTGAAAAAGAAAAATCCAACTTCAATTTTTTTCAAAAATAAAAAATTTTAAATTCCCAAAAAAATCACATTTTTCCAAAGTTGTAGGAAAAAACCAAAAAGAAACATTTACTTTCCAAATGAGCCCCTAATGTTTCCAAAATCAATCTTTAGCCCTCAGGTTTTGGAAAAGTATAGCCCATTGGTATATGACTTTATGTAGAAAAAGAAAATTTACCCTCGTGTAATCTTCGTTTTTTTCACTCCCCAGAAATTTACCTATTTGGAGCATCAAATTTTCAGAGTCTATCCAGACACTGTATTACAATCTTATCAAATATTATTTTCTTCCCCTTTTGTTGATGTTAGCCACTTAGAGAATATTGAGGGTTTCTATTGCTCTTATTTGGTCGGAGATCTCGCGAGATTTTTTTGGTTTATTTTTGTCCCTATGAGTTTGTTTGATTATAAAAGTACAAGTTTTTGGAACTTGTTGCAATTTTCAGTGTCACCGCCACCACTACTACCAAAATAATCCCACCTTTTTAATTACCATCACTATCACTAATATTCTTCTTATAACCCGAATTGTGATTGGCTCATCAATTGAATTTTCCTATATCCTTGTTGAAGCTTTCCATCTATTAATTTTGTTGCTAAAGTAGGTGAATAATTAAAGGGCTTCGTGATCAATAAGCATATGTTTTCACATCCTAATTAAGGGAACTAATAATTACTGGTATATATCCAGATCAACGGATTAGAGAGCCTACATTATTATATGATTTATGAATTGGTGCTTAATACTATGATGCTCTTTTACGCAAGTTCTTCGATTCTACAAGGTCGTAGATCATATGAAAGTGGCGTCAATTCCCAAATTTTAGGAGCCACTATAAATCGTAGGTGAAATAAACACTTTTATATTTAAAAAAAGGATCTATTACAATTGGTGAGAACTAATTTTAAGATCTCGTATACCTAAAATGAGAAATAGACCACCAGACAACTAAATCTTTGGTGGGTCAATATTATTCAAATTAAAGAAACTGGAAACTCTTAATATTGAAAACTTCATTATCGAGACCGACTCCTCCATCACATTCAATGCTGTGAATAGTCTTTAGACCTTATAGACCTTTGTTACAAGACTGTAAACAGATCATTAACAAAAGGATGGGTTTTACAGAGTGTATTCACATAAGCTAATAGTTGTACTAACTGATTGACAAATCAGAGTCTCGAAAAGCAATTTGGGTGTTAGGAAGCCATCAATATTCCTTGCCCGTTTCAAGTCCCCCTAAGGAAAATAGAAAAGGAGAGACTCTCCCTAGAAGGATGACTACACATATGGCTGAGACCTCTCACAAAGAGGGAACGAAAAAATGAATTAGATTCGTTGAGATAAGTTTTTAAGTATGCCATAATTTGAGTTGGTTTAATAGTTCAGAATTCATAAAATAGTTCTCGCGTAAGTTCCAACATAGTAAGTTGTCATTTAGAAAAAGTAAAAGGAAAGATTGAAAAATAAATAATCAGATTAGATGACCCCTATTTCACTCTCAAGTTAAAACATACAAGAGAATGTCAAAAAAAAAATTTCTTGGTCGATTTTTGATTAAAACTTGTATAGACATATAACAATTCCACTCAAATTAACCAAGATGAAAGCAACTCGACCACGAACACATAAAATTTGTCTTATAGTTTTTTTGAGGTGAGACTTTACACTGGGAATCACCAAAAAACATCTCAGAGTTTCGAATTCAATCTTTTGTGAAGTCGGTAAAAGCTTATAAGCTAATTGCTTAGTGACTTGAAAGACCACAAAAGCAGATGCAGTTTATGGTGTGTTGATAACGAGTGACACATTTTCTACGAGGGTAACATTTTCTACTTCTAGGAGCAGCAAAGAAGAGGGTCCCTCTGATTGAAATAATTTGATACTGATACTTTGAGAGACACAAAGAAGGGAAAATTTCCATGTTTTCTTGGAAGATGAGATACGTGTTCAACCATCTTCAGCAACCCCTCTCTAAAGTGGCTCTTTAGCCATTTTAGTGAGGTAAAAGTTCTAACAACCTCTTTATTGGATTCAATAAAATGTATTCTATACTATCAACAAATGACTGGTGAGATGATGTTAATCTTACTCTCGGAAAGAGGAAAATTACAAGTTTCCAAGTTTAATTCTTGGAAATCATATATATTGAAATGGCTTTTCTTTTACCGGCTCTGACCTGATAATTTTAATTTCAAGTCTAATAATCTAACTTAGAGGTACCCTGAAAGTGTTAAACTTTGAGAGAAATTATTTGGCCCAAAGAAAGTACGCCCCAGGTAATTAAGTTTTAATTATATTAAGTCCTTGATTTATCGAAACCTAAAATTTGTTAACTTCCCAAGCTTAATTTCCACCATTGGGCTACCAATTCTTATTCAGAAGCTACCGATATATTTGACTTCTTCACATTCTCTTTTTCCGGAGTCTACACAAATTTGTTCATCTACATGCACGCTTGAATAAATCGTATTCACATTCTCTTTTTTCTCGAGTCTACACAAATTTATTCATCTACATGCACGCTTGAAGAAATCGTACTCTTTATTACTTTATATGAGAATAGAAATGGTCCAGCTACGTGTGACATAGCCATATCAGACTTTCACTTTCACCATCATCACAAGAACTATAAAAGGTGTTATGAGGTTGACTGTAGGGACCCGCCCCTCTCAGTCCTTTTACTATATATACCCTTTTCACAATTAGTCTTTGTACCTTGAGACAACAATTTTTTGCATGACATGAACAGCCTGTTTGGATTGGGGGGAATTAGGGGAAGGGAATGGTAATGGATGGATTAAGAAAATTTTTCCTTTGTTTGGTTTGAAAATTTTTGGAGGGGAGTGGAATGGAGGGGATTAGCTCTATCTCCTCAAATCCTTTATTTTCAATCCTTCTAAATTGGGATAAAATAAAGATGTCCTAATCGTAAAGACGACAAGGAGAACGCCAATCGTGTATAGATCAAGCCAAACTGAATGCTACCAGGTTAAGCATCGTATCTCATCTCATGAATGGATTTGGAGAGCTTATTGCACCCAAATTTGCTAATTGGTAGTCGAAATACGTCAAAGATCAAGTGGTCGGACTCCACCAATTAAGTAATATTAATAATTCAAAGAAAATCTCAATTAAAGGTAGGCCCAAAGTAGACGAAACAAAGGAGTCCATGAGAGGTGTATGAACCACAAGAGCCATGTACTGGTGGGGTATGGAACCCGTCAGCTCCGTCCGCGCCCACGTGCACACGCAAATACGTACGCAACCCATATTAATTGAAGATGGTATAGTTTCTCCTCACCTTGCAAGCATCAAATATGTAAATATGTATACCTTGTCGTCCCCATGAGTGCATGTGAACCCAAATTATTGAGTCCCTTTCGATTGGCCCTACGAACCAATTTCTCTGTAGAGAAGAGAACAAAAATAAAGATTATAGAAAACGCATCTCGAATATCATGATATGATCTTTGAAATTTTTGTACATGCCAAATTGGAGAGTAGTCATCAAGGATTCTGTATAATGGATGTGAAGGTTATGATTTTTTTCCGTAGTCTTTCGCGTATGACCGATAATATAGGACAAATGTAAATTGCACATGATACACACTTGGCAATATTTGCGAGGTAAGCCAACTAGATGAGGGATGGACCGCATGTAAATAAATAAGACTATACTAGGTTTAACTCTGGTATCATGTTAAGATAATCGATGTGACATCCTAAAATCAACTATATCGAGATGAATAGTTGTCTATAATCTTTTATGATAGGCCTTGAGTTTAGTACTTTTCCATGTCAAAGAAATATGTATTTCAACAATATAGAATTAAAACATGTCAGAGAAATAACTAACTTCTTAACTTGGTGTCTTGAAGACACTAAGTTGAGTTTAATTATGTGAAAATGACATTGGTTGATGTGGCACATTATTCTATATAGACTCTGTGTCTTCAAAACACAAAGTTCAACTTAGTGTCCTCAAGACATAGAGTTCAATATTATTTTCTTTTTGGTGCTTTTAAATACTTTTTTATTTTATTTTTTTATTTTTAGTATTTTTTTATTTCAATTTTTTGAAAAAGGAAAAAAAGTAAACAAAAAATCGAAAGGAGAATAAAAATTGAAATTAATTTTTTTTAAAAGGATAGAAAATTGAAATAAAAAAGTATTGAAAAGAGAAAGAGTTAAATCAAAAAATATGAGTTAGTAACAAATTTAAATTTCTTAATTTTAATTTTAATTCATAAATTTTTATTTTTAATTTTTTGATTAGAAATATTATTAAAATTACAATATTAGTATGGTAAAAAGAAAAATAAAGGACAATTTTGTGTTTTAAAGACACACAGTTTAACTTACTTTGTGTCTTGAAGACAGTAATTTCAAAAAATTTAATCATCTGCTTACGTCGCAAAAATTGTCACATGTTATGCCATATCAGTATTACTTATTTAAACTTTGTGTCTTCAAGACACAAAGTTAGCTAAGGTGGTCATTTACCTCATTTGTTTAAGAAATTAATTATTTTGGTATAAATTTTATAAATTGTGATTAGTTTGGTCATTATTTCCTCATTGTCTATTCTTCTTCACATAAAACAATTCAGTCGTATGGTGATTAGGAATGTGCCAATTGATTCTGCTGCGTGCTTGTTTTTGGAGATCGAAAAGAAAGATCAATCAATGCCATAAGTAGCTTCTCTGTATCTACAAGAATTTTAGCAACTGCAAGTATTTACTTAATCTTCCAATTCAAAGCCTCTGCCACCTCGCTTTGGCCACAATGAATTGCCTGTACAACCGTACTATGGTCGGGGCCTGCATTCATGCCTCACATTTATGTGACGAAGACGTCTCACTCGTGTAATTTGTTTTCCTTTTCCTTTTTTTTCTTTTTTGTTTTATTCTTTTTGTGGCATCAACTTCGATTAGAAGTTATTGGATAAAAGAAGATTTTGTGACATATTTCTAAATCCAAACTCTTAGGTCCACAAATAATACTGATATTATAAATATAACAAGGAGTTATCTGGATCAGTTGGTTTGAAAATTCAAATAATTACTTGTTATGTCTATGACATCAATTCTCGCTCGCGGACCTAAGATCTAGGCGCTGGGAATAGGACACCTTGATTGGAAAAACTTTGTTGGAGATTGATTTTTGGACCAGATGACTGACTTGGTGTATAGAGCATCTCAGAAAACACATACGAGCTTCACAGTGCTCGCAAGTTGTGACACATACCATTGGTATGTATGAAACATATGCTAAATATATTGTTTATATTGACTCAAATCATTTAACCTGAGAGTTTTGGTTTTTGATCTATCGTCATGTTATTTTCAAAATACATTGTTGGACTACAAGTGTTTACGTAGCCCACAAAAAGAGTGAGGAAAAACAATCCCATTTATCACCAATTAGTTTTGGTTAAACTTCATACCGGTCATAATAACGGGAAGAGAAATACTCAATATTCCTTTGTTCCTCATTCATTTATCACTTTTTATGTATATTCTCGGTAAAATACGTATGCGTGGGGTGTGAGGGGGAGGGGCGGTTATGGAAAGATCAGAATCAAAAAGGAAACAAAGAAAATAAATAACATAAGAAATGGCTATCTTATTCATCTCATAATTATAAATTCCTTACAATTGTAGATTTCCTATCAATGGGATGTCAAGCATTACTGACCGAGATGATCAGATCATATAAATTAGGAAAAATCGGTACAAGAATGTAGATGAAAGGAAATGCTAGCTTATTTGAAAACAAGGTTGTGGCAGCTTTTATCACATGGATATGGACAATCAATTTCCTCGACACCTGCACGGTCAAAAAACCAATCTCCAACAGCAAGTGCAATTGCCTGTAGAATCATCGATTTGGATTATGTATTTGAAATCCATAAACACTCAAAATTGAAAGAAAATGTAGGGGACTTCGTGATATGTGAAAAGAATTGCACCAAAGCGACAGACCAATGAGTGAAGAACAGCTTTCCTTTCGATTACCTCGGACATCCAGGGTTTAAGATGAAAATTAACATTGGATGTAAATTTAGGAACACAGCAATCAATAGATTTTTGTTTAGTAGATGGAGCATTGACAATAGATTACTGATATAAAAGTCTGATGTATTGAACTACTGTAAATATTTTTGAGTAATGGAAGTACTTTGCTGATTTAGCCCAAAAAAAAAAAAAAAAGACAGAAGTCTTTGGCATACCTTATTGTCAATAACGGGTGAATCATCTGCAAACCATGTGTCCTGCCTTTCGGATTGGCAATGAGCAAAACATGAATTTATAAACAATCCATTCTGTCTCAAAGCAGCAAAGACCTTCACAGCATTCAGCATTTGAATTCTAAAATCTGCAAGTATAATAATTAATTGTTACATGACCAGGTAAAGCATATGGACTTCATCTTAAACAACGGTCAATATATGTGCCTCACTTTGCAGAAATTGGATCTGTGATGATGAGCACAGGGCGTGGTTCCGTGTACAATCATGCCAGAGACCTTGAGGATCAGCCGATCGAGGAGCCAAACTGGCTTGGACCTGAACGTAAGTGAATCGTAGATAAAAATACGATCATTGTGGAACATGCAGAAATCATCAAAATTGATAAACACATTTGAAAGGTAAATGAGAATTGATATGAGTTAACAACAATGAATCTCCATGTAGAACAAGGGCAGGGAAATAATGTGTTACCTGCCATGAATCATATGCAGCATTGAGTAAAAAGAGAGGAGTCCTGATATGGCCAATCAAGTTCTGGGGAAAGAAGCACTGGAGGGAAAGAAAGACAAATTGAACAACCGTGAATTTAGGAAACAATAGCAGAAAATGCATCTTCTTACATACCATTCTTGAGAGAAGAGAAAAGTTCCACAGACTGAAGACAACTCACCGAAGTTGCATCAAGGTGGTCGATGCAAGTACGCGGTAGATTCTTTTCAACACCCTATTGAATTACACAAATTCCCAAGACAAAGAACCAGGATCAGTGAATATCGGTAGGAGTATGAGTTTTAAATATCTAAGTCATAGATCGCCCTTTTGAATCAATTTAATTGGGAAGACACAGACACGTTACATTGTTCTCCATCTTTCACCTCATTATTACACTTCTGATTTTGATAATTAGATATTTCAATATTTGATAACTTTTGGGCAAAAATATATCCATGCCTCTTGAACCATATCACATATGCACTCTAATTGAAAACGAATAGCCGTCTAGTCTATCAGCTATCTCCAAATAGTTAGCAAAGTACCTTTTTTGTGGAAAAATATGGAAAGAAAATGACCTTACAACTTCAGGGGTGCTCACCTTACAATTTTATAACACCAAGTATACTTTAACAATTACGTTAAGTTTAAGCATTATTTATTTGACTAATCTTAAAAATATCAATTGTAACCCAACCATTTCTTTTTTATATATGTATATGTATATGGCTGACTCATTGACCATCTTGAGCTTTTCTCCCACACTCTAATAATTTAGAACAAACAGCGGAACAGACGATGACTGAATTTTCTCAAAAATTTAACGGCATTCAGTTGGCTTCAATCATATGAGTAAGTAATAGAGATAGACGGTTTACGTTGTGATAAACCTTAGAGTGACTACATGAATGGAAATAGCCAAGTACCTGCAAGCTAACCACACCTTGGAAGAAGCTCCTAAGGGTGTGTCCACCAGATACATCAACTCTGAAAATTTGAAATAAATGAAAGCTATGAAGAATATAAAACTAAAATTTCAACAGCTATACCTAGAGAATTAAAGCTTTGGAAATTACGCATCCATGAATAATCCAGCATCACCCAGACACTTCACTTTAGTACTACTTGGAAATAAACTGCTGAACTCATCACAGTGCAATATGGATGCTAGACCACCAGCAGAGCACCCAGAAAGAAGAGCCTGAAAAGCAATTCAAAATATCACAAGGAGAATAAGAAAAAGGAGAAGAAAATGGAGCAAATACCTTTTTAAAACTATACCTGGTCGGAATGGTTCATTCCTTTTGACATTAATTCTTCCATGGCAGCTAACCATATGCGTTGCCCTCGAAATTGCAGCCCTGCAGACTGGAGAAAAAGAAATAATAATCTACTTTCTTAATATTAAGCTAATAAGCAATTTATGTAGTTGCCAGTCATGTTGCAAATTTTTCACCTTATTTTCACTGTCCCCTGCAAAGGAGGCACCATCACAATAGCGAATCTTTACTCTATTCCAATTAAAGAAATCTGATCAACAGAGGGAAAAAAGATCATTATCAGTTATTTCCCAAAAGCAACCTAAAACATCAATAAACGAAAAGGATAACAAGAGGTTAACATAGCACTAAATTTCTCAAGGTACCTGGATTTTCTTCAGCCTTATTGCTCAAAATTCCAGTAAAAGCAATTTGCTTTTCCATATATTTTGATGATCCACGACGAGTCGTTTTGCGGTATACACATGATCGAATGTTGTTACACCAGCCTCCACCCTACACAATAGGTACAAAATTAACTTTTTGGTAATAGTTCTAAACTTGGCACCTGCAAGTCGTTACCCCAACAGTATCAGAAAGTACGTAGGCATTTCCATTATCACCAAGTCTCTCAACTAATAAAAATATAGCATCGGAAAATTTGCTTGATTAGTCAACCTTTTCTTATCTATTCACAGTTCTGATAACTTGAATCTCTTTTTGGCAGTATGACTCTTGCTCTCAAGGACTCAGAGTATGATAATCAAGTCTATGGTAAACAAGGTTGATCTGAACTGAAAAAAGTATTAGATTATAGAAGCAACAATAATACAAAAATTCCTCTTCAATCTATTGATTAAGAAAAGATTACGTAGATTAAAACTCGCATCAGAACTGGAAGACTTGACTAATTCTCTGAAACCATTTCTTCCACATGATTGAAGGAAAGACCATATATATGTCATGTCAGTTAAATTGCCCCCGTCCATTAAAAAATAAGAACACATGTTCATCCATTGGCCTATTATTGGCTTACTTACCCTGACCATAATTGAAAGCACATTTCTATTAGAGTGAAAATATAAAATTATATTCTTAAGAAAACATTTAATGCGCATCAATTTTCACTCTTATTATCAAAAATTGGAAGAGTCATCTCTAGACAAATATATTTTATCCACCAAGAAAACAGAGTCAAAGCTGGACAAAAATCAGTTACTACTTATTAGATATTCCTTTTTTTTTGCTAGTAACTGTGGGAACACACATGGGATATGCTTAATTTGAAATTGCCTAAGAAAAGAGTACAGCCAATAAAAAAGAAAATACAGCGTAAATCCATAATTATTTTAGGTGCATGTTTGTAGAGCTATGATGACAGCCAAGACAGTGGAAGAAGCAATAATCAAAGTGGACTTTTGCTGTTTTGCAAGAAATAAAGTATGCCAAAAGCTTCAATAAGACTAATTTAAAATCAGATTATTATAAAGCTGTCAACAAACCTCCAACTGAATGAGCCAACTGTTCGCCCCTGAACCATACCCACGATGTATGTGGTAACCAGGTAGTGTTCCATCCAAGCACACTGTAAATAAAAAATTATAACAGTAATTAACTAGTTACACACTTCATAAGCACTTTTTGAGGAACAACATGTAATCATTTTTCTGAGTGCAAGAGATTTTGTGTGTGTGTGAGAGAGAGAGAGAGAGAGAAAGAGCAAAAGGGTACTAGAAACATCATTGAAGGGAAAAAGAGAAAGCTGGAAAACTCAAGTCACAACTATCATTCAAAAGAACAAGAATCTGCCTGGTGGAAAGATGAACAATTGAAAAATCTAAATTCACCATAATCAAATTGGTTATGCTAATTTGTAACCAAAAGAAAGGACAAATGTGAAGCACACAAAAGCAGAGCACCCAGGCATCCGCACATAATTAGTGTCAAACAACCTATTCCTAAGGGTGATTTGGTGCACATTCAACAAAAAGGTTGTCTCAGTGTACAAGGTTCTCGTATGCACTAGTACGAAAAAGAATCGAATCTACTTTAGATATCTACCATAAGCAATCTTGCTTTCGCCCAACCCGTGAGCTCCAGATCTCATGACAACAACTTTAAGCTTCAAGAACAAACTATTTTCTAAGAAACACAAAGCCAAAAGAAAAATAACTAAAACACAGTCCAGAAAAGTGGAACCTATATTAATATGAAAATTAAAATGCATTTAGTTATTACTAAAGAAACTAAGAAAGAATGTCACAAATTAGTAAAATCCAGTCCAAGATAATCACTGTTTAGCGGCAAAAATCATCGTTGAGTCACATGGATATTAGTAACCCAGAGAAGAAAATTCAACTACAATGTACATATAAATTTCAAAATAGCAGATGAAATTTTTCAAAACAAAAAAAAAAAAAAGAACAAAACAAAAAACATTTTGAATAATAGGCAAAGAGATAAAACGCACCAGCGCCTCTCTTAGCAGCTCCTTCAATAAGATTAAGGGGCACCATGAGCTGATTCGCGTTAACAGCATCGGCTGAGGCTACATACACAGCTTCATAGTGTGAAGCCTCAGTTTGGTTATAAAAAACCCGATCAAACACTGCATACCCATTTGCACATGTGCTCAACACTAACCCAAACATCACCACACCCCAAATACCCATCTTTAGAAGCCTCAAAAATACCTCTCGGACCTCAAATCTTGAAGAAGAAAACAAACAAATTGTATGAGGCTGTGCAACGTGTACTGTAGATGGGGGCGCTATAAAATGGGAGCTAAATGAATAAAAATGGTAACTTGACAGATATTTTTCGCATCTGATTTTGCAAGAAAAAATGGAAATGTATATGTGTGTGAATACGTAAAAATGGTAACTACTTTAACTAATTTTTTGTCATTAGACACAGATTTTATGTATCTGGTTTTACAATGAAAGAAAAGTGTGTTCTTGTGTGTGTGTGAGGGGGTGGGGTCAAGAGTTGGCAAGTTGGGTTTCGCGTTGCGGCAAAGATCTAATGGAGATGTTATGTGTGTTGCTTGAGGAGTGTAACAGTGGGGTGTGTGTTTTGCCGGGCAATTTTAAAAAGATTTATTAGCAGTAAGCAGCGCATCTAGTGCGTGTACTTTGTGTCCAAATCGGACACGAAACACATGCGTGGATTGGGGGTACGATGATGCCACAAGTGCTCTGGAGTGCATAAGCTTCTAAAATCTTGTTGATTTATTTTATTTACTGTGATTAGATAAGTAACCAATCAATTTTATTTTACCCGGAAAAACATAAAAACGAAAAAAGAAGAGGACACTTTTGGAATTAGGATCTTGTAAAGGAACGGGAATGGATTTGGGTCTGTTTGGATTGGCTTTTTTTTAGAAAAAAATATTTTTTTTAAAGTTACATTAAATTTGTAATAATTATTTGATTTGGCTTCTAAAAATATTAAAACTCTGAAAAAAACTCAAATACAATTTTTTTTAGAAACCAAAATTTTCAGCTTCTCCAAAAAAGTTATTTTTTCAAAAAATATTAAAAAAAACGCTTTTAAAAAAAATCAATCCAAACGAGCGCTTTGATTGAGGGGTGTGCTCAAAGGAAAGTAGCAGAATTTTGGGAATTTCTTCAATGGGTGGAGAAGTGGTAGGGTCATTTTGTAGCGTTCGGTTTATCTATAATTGTGAGCGAGATTGGTCTGATACGTATAATATAAAATTGTTTAAACTTTTAATTAATGTAAAATAATTAACTTAAATTATTAATTAAAGTTATAACACTTGTTAATATAAACCACTAAGTACATACTTATTTCTTCTATGTAGGACATTATGGTTCGAGCAAAAAATTAATATTTAGCAATTTTTACTCGAGTTTTTCTTTCGTTTTTTCTGCTAATTTGAACGGATTGTACAATTAAATTCAAATTTTTTACTTATGTAACAAAAGAAGAAAGTACTAGAACACTTAGAATGTCAACAAATAGATTAATTACCATGTAAGGGAATAAGAAATGTTTGCTGGTGATAAATTAATTACCATGTCAGGGAATGAGAGATATTGACTGATTATCAGCCTACTTAATTGACTCTTTACTCTGTAAATTCTTTTCTCTCTTTTTTTTTTTTTATCAAAGTGAAATATTATTAACAAACTAAAAATTTGCAAATTGGACACATACACCAAACAAAAAGATGTCCATGTCAAAGAATACCAAATCAATACACACCCGCACAAAAAATAAAAATAAAAACTAAAAACACTAAATATTTGCACGTGTACTTTGTAAATTATATTCTCGTGGGTGGTGATTTAATTTGACATTCTATAAATAGCAAAAGAAAATAAATTTAGAAGTATGATCTTGACAACTCACGTATTCAATTGGCATGTGAAACAATGTCTATGAGTCTATCTTATGTATACAATTTTTTGGGATGAATAATAAAATATTTATAAAAACATCAAAAAAAAGTACAAAGAAAATAAAGTTTATATGATTAATTGATTAAGAAAGTTTAATTCTGAAAAAAAGTACAAATTTAAATAAAAAATAAAAAAATTATTATAATTATATAAACAATTTAAATTAGTATCTGATTGGCACGAGCACAGCGAAGTTGCTATGGATAGGCTTGGTCAACAACATCGTCTTGTAAAATCTAATATCTATCTTACATGGACTGCATACTAGAGTAAGAACCACTTTCACCATATTGCGTCACGTGTCTCGCTTCTGTTATTATTATTATTATTATTATTATTATTATTATTATTATTATTATCAAATTCTTTAAAATTGCAGCAGAATTAATGTTATTATCATAATTAATAGTGTCCATCTTTTATTAGGATATGTTTTTACTGTTATCAAATTGGTTTTAATTTCCTATATACCTACACGTTTATGTATACATATTATAAAACCTTTCTTGTTGTAGTCTCCATTTGCTTGTTAATTTTTAGTCTATAATTTTCATCATATAATTAAAAATAAATATTTTATTCAAAATTATGAGTGCATGGCACGAGTGCTACGATTACCAAGTCTCGCGGTCGTGACGTGTAAACGATAAATGGCGCGGTCGTGAAGGGTAAACGATATAATGGACTTTTGTCTGTCCTAAGTCTTGACACCGCATTCTACGGTGCGGTGGTCGTAGACCATTTTCAACTGAGGTGTGCCTAGTCATTACTGTCACGCGGAGACTTGCTTTCGGTCTAAATGCATTTCCATCTTTTAAACGGCAAATGTATTAGTGTGTGTGTGTGTGTGTGTTTTTTTTTCTTTTTATTATTGTAATTGTCTTTCAAAGTGAATTATTTATTTCGTGTTATTTTATTTTAATATTTAGAAATTCATTTTCAATTATATCAAATTAGATATACCTCAATTCCTCAAGGATTAACTAGAGGATTTGAACATCGTCCTATTCTGATTAAAAATTTATTTCAAATTTGAAATTACGCTCTTTTATCATAAACATTATCTGGCCGTTCTTTTATTTAAAATACGCGTTAGAGCAATGTGTCACTATGAAATTTAGTAGTAGATCTAATATCCTTAAAAAAATGAAAATAGATCTATATCAAAGTTATAAATTATATGATTCAGCGATATATTTCAATATATATTCCAAATTAATCAGGAACTAATAATACTTATATTAAAAAAAAAAAAAAAGATGTTAGAACTTGAAATAATTAAACCGATTCTAGTCATAGTCATGGTTCGCTTTCAGACAAATCTAACCAGCCGAAGATGAGGATTTTCTCCAGAAAATCGCAAGTGGTGAACCATACGCAACCTCCTAATATAGCCTCTAAACGAGGTGTCTTGCTCTTGGTTCTATATCATTGGGATTAAATTATTGATGATAACTCTTTGAAGAAAAATAACGTAACTTTCATCAATTAAATAGAGATAATGAAAAATAACGACTTATTTGAATTGCATTGATAAGACAGGTTTTTGTAAGGCGAACTCTAAAAAATTCCGTATTTTTCATTCTACGTTTAAAGGATTTGTAGTACTTTTTTAAATGTAGAGATTCTTTATTTTAATTTTACTCCAACAATTTCTCTACATTTAATCGAATTCTTATTTAAGAAAATTTCTATTTTAGTTTTATTCTAACAGTTTCCTTATTTTAAAATTTATCTAATATTGTTTTAGGGAATGAAAATGCTATCAACAAATCTAGGGATATCAAAAGAAGATTTTGGGGGATGTAACTTCTGTCAACAAATTTAGAGATAAATATAGGAAATATGTTGAAGCAATTTATCCCTATATCTATCTTGCCTTCAGGCGAAACATCAACATTAAGCAAGCTAGCAAGTATACATCCTTTGTTGACCACCCAAAAAAAAAAAGAGTATATATTAACTCATACTTTTTTATTGTTTCAATTTATTAATATATATATATATATATTAAAAGTATTTTTCTTTTAAATGTTGCATGAAAAACCTAATCATTAGAGCATCACATAGTTGATTTGTAAGGCATATTTTTTAGCCGGGGAAAAGATTTGCGACAATAGTAGATTTAAATATTGCAAAAGAAATATGTTATTTAGGCACTGTTCAGTAACAGTGTTTCAACTAGTATTTAGTGTTTTGACTTGGTCAAACCATTATCTCTTCCTATTTTTATTGTTCGATAAAGTAGTGTTTTAGATAGTGTTTTTAGTTGAAATAGTGTTTGAAGTAGTGTTTCTGAATCGTTAATATTTTTAACGTTTCAGATAGTGGATAGTGTTTCATTTTTTATTTTGGCAATTTTACCCTCTTTTCATTATTTTTTGGCAATTCTACCTACTATACAATCTCTTTCTAAATTTTTATATTTTCTTTCACAAGTATAAATCTAAAATAACATAAAAAGCAATTTTAAATTCTATCTATATCAAAATATACTAAAAAGGTGTAAGTCTTATTCATCCATTTATTATTTTTCTTGACAAAATAAATCTTTGATCAATTAAAAAATATTTCTACAATAGTAATATTTTTGTAATATTAATAAAATTAATTTATCAAAAGTAATTTTATTATACTTTAATAATCAAATGTTATTACAAGAAACATATATCTAATTATGAAATAAATTATCTCATTTCAATAATAGTAATAATAATTATATTTATCATAACATAATAACATAATACCAATGTCTTTTTATGTCATTTTACATTCATCAACTAATCAAACAGCTAATTTTATCGAACACATATTATTCAATCAACTAACCAAATAGCTATCCGCCAACAGCTAAAATACAACAGCTATCAGCTATTCAAACCACTATCTACTACTTAAATAGCTATCAGTTACTTTAATAGCTAATTTTGCTGAACAGACCCTTAGAGTGCCACATGGTCGGCTTGGGGAAGAGGTTTGACACGACAAATTTAGGCCCTATTCGGCAACAGTTTTTTAAGTAGTTTTTAGTGTCTTGACTAAGTCAAAACACTACTTCCTCACATTTTAGTTGTTTGGTGAAACAGTATTTTAAGTAGTGTTTTTATTCTAAATACTATTTAAAGTAGTGTTTGTAAAAACTAATATTGTTAACTTTTCAAAGCAGGGTTTAGTATTTCACCTTTTTTTGGTAATACTACCCTCTCTCTAATATATTTTTGGTAATTATACTCTCTATTCAATTTCGTTTACATTTTTACATTCTCTTTCACGAATTAAATACAAAATAACGCAAAAATTAATTTGAAATTCTATCCATATCAAAATATATTAAAAAGTTTAGTTCTTACTTGTCCATTCATTATTTTTCAAAAATATAAATTTTCAATCAATTAAAATATTTATATAATAAAAATATTTGTTTATAATATTAATAAAATTAATTTTAAAAATGTAATTTTATTATGCTTTATAAATAAAATATTGTTTTAAGAAAAATATATTAATTATAAAATAAATTATCTTAATTATTTTAATAGTAATAATAATAATAAAAAAAAATTATTATTATTATTGTTGTTGTTGTTGTTGTTGTTGTTATTATTATTAGTATTATTGTTATTGTTATTGTTATTATTATTATTATTATTATTATTACTACTACTACTACCAATGTCTTTTTTGTCATTTTGTATTCACCAGCTAATCCAATAGCTAGTTTTTTTCAAACACATTTAAAATAATCCGCTAATGAAACAACTATTCGCTAATCGCTAAAACATAATAGCTATCCACTACCCAGACTACTATCTGCTACCTAATCTGCTCATTGTACTGAACAGGCCCTTAGTATGATTCCTTAATATAGTATATAAAGAGTACAATCATGATAATGTAATTATTATGAAATACATTTAATTATTAAACGTAAAGATCAAATAAATGCATTAATTGCGAATTAGTTTGCATATATTACTCAAGGAAACATATGGGGTCTGCAAATCAGCTGTTGTCCTTCGGGAAATTTTTTATTTTTACCCTTATTTTCAAATTTTATGGCAAAAATACCCTACTTTTTAAATTGTTTTCAAAAATACTCTTTTCGATAAGTCACTTACTGAAATTTGAAAAAACGGTAGGTGACTTACCGTTCACGGATCCCAATTTTGAAAAATTTTTAAAAAATAAACGATTACATTTTTAACGAAAGGTCCATGCATTAAAGAAAAAAAAGTCTGCATGTAAAATATTGTCTGAATGTAATGACTATTTCCGTGTGCTGCTGTCTACACACTGTTTTGTCTTTACTTTGACCAAACTTTTAGTTGGAAACACTCTGCTCCAGCCGCCACCTCATGTACTTCATTTAATTCGAGTGGCATATTTAATTACTCTTTGACCCAAAAAAAGAAAGGATATCTAATTACTCTGGATTATAAATTATGAATATAGCTTAAAACTATAAAATTAGACCAAAAAATATAAACGATACAATTTAGCTTAAGACTCCGTTCGTTTGTTCCGAAATAATTTGCAGGGAAAAATGGTGTTTTTTTTTCAGGAGAAAGCATTTTTTTATTGTTTTCTTGTGTTTGTGTCACACTAAAAATTATTTTTTGGTGTATGGTTGTTGCACTAAAAAATATTTTTTAGTGTTTGGTTGATGATTTTTTTAGAATTTTATGTAATAATAAATTTAAATATTTCAAAATATATCATTTAAATGAAATAATTATAATATTTTTTTAAATAAATAATTTACCATACATCCTTTAAAATAAAGGAATAAATCAAGATATAAACCAAGTTAAATGCTCACTTTTTAACTTGTGTGTTTTGCTTTTGTCACATCAAAGAAGTAGTTTGATCCACCTACCAATCTTGTTATTGTATAGTCATTACATTCAAGCAATATTTTACGTACAGAATTTTTTTTGGCTTTAATGCATGGCCCCATTCGGTAAGTCACCTACCGAACGGTAGGTGACTTACCATTTTCGTTAAAAACGTAATCGTTTATTTTTTTAATTTTTTTAAAATTTTGGGATCCGTGAACGGTAAGTCACCTACTGTTTTTTCAAATTTCGGTAAGTGACTTACCAAAAAGGGTATTTTTGAAAACAATTTAAAAAGTAGGGTATTTTTGCCATAAAATTTGAAAATGAGGATAAAAATAAAAAATTTCCTTGTCCTTCGTGTTTCCTTTTGTAGATACCTAAAAGCATCTAACTCGTTTAAAACGTGTTCCAAGTTTTACTTACTCAACCAACTACTTTAGAAGTACTAAGCTAGGTGGTTTTTTCGACGGAGAAAAAAAAAAGGGCTAGATGTTTCAAGCTATTGATAGAGGCATTGAGCCAAAGGAAAGAACTAAAACATTCTTAAAAATCTACATTAGCATTTAGGATCGAGTTTGAAATTAACGGGATCCAATTCCATAACAAGAAGGTCCTCTTTTAATTACGAGAAACATTTTATATTAGAAAAATTAATCTTTATTAAGAATAATTACTTCCAAGACATATGATGTAGTCTCTCACATTAGTTTGTGGGGTAATTTATGACGTGTTTATAAATACTTAGTATAGATATAGTCAATAACTTGAATTGATCATTTTAAGTCTATTAATTTGAAAGTCTAATTAGTTATATCTTATATCCATAACACCAATCATGATCGTGAACCTCTTGAATCAGGGTTCGGTGGGGTCACACATGATCAATCGACTTGAAAAATGTATGGTCCATTATTTGATATGTGAATAATATTGGATTTAAATTCTGCCGAGAAAATGCAATGCTTAAAGAAGCGGGAAAGGCATCGGTACTGGGCTCTTTCTAGCTTTATGTGGCTTTCCTAAATCTAAAATGTAGCTGGAAACATCGATGGGGTACAAAACAAGGTAGCTTCGTTCCATTTCGTGGGTCGTCAAGTAAGTTTGAGCTGTACTACGTTATTATCATCAGTCACACCTCTTCCATGAATACCAATCAAGGACTTGATGGTCTTATCAGATTAGCTGTATGGAATTAATTGCAGTTTTTCAACTTGAAAATGTGCTTACTTGCATAATAAAATAATTTGCATAATTTATTATTATTTAATTTTTTAATAAAATTATAATATTAAGAGATAATGCTAAGTTAATAATAAAAAAAAAACAAGTGTTGTTGCATTATCTGAAACGGGTGCATGAAACAAAGTCAAAAGGAAAGGAAACGTGTCGTTTTCCAACATTCACATTGGACACCATAATCATTAATCTCGTGGTCTTCAACAAAGCGAGATGGTTCATGAAAAAGACTAGCTCTTCTTTTTTCAAATTATTCCTTTGGGTCGTATGATGGGTTAAGCACTAAAAGCTCTGGTGCTAGTTGCACTAAGATATAGAGGAATAGTAAGTTTTTTTTTTTTTTTAATTCTTTTGTTTTTTGGCCTTTTTCAACAGCAAAGGATTTGTATTGAATAGGTAATAACGTGTTGTAAGATTGTCGTGGAAATTTTTTTCTTAGCATGATAGTATTATGGGTGAAATTTAATAATTGTAGATTGTCCATATCATCTAATTATAATTATATTGTAATTTATAATTGAGGGTACAAGTATACATATATTCACATGATATTGGAAAAGTAAACAACAAAACTCAAAATAAATATTGTGATTGTTTCGTTGTTTATTTTTTCATACCATCAATATATAATCTAAAGATTAGTTTTCATTGTGGAGAAGAATAAATATTGTTACGTCGAGTATCGCACAACGTGAAAAAGAAAACAAATGAGTAATCACGAACACTTGTTTTGAATGTCACCAGAAAGACAATCTTTGAAACTCAAGAAAATGTGAGGTGGATTCTTCAGTATATATATAAATGGCTCTAGAAGGTGTGCCAAAACGCTAGAAACTCTTCGGGCCCATGAGCCCATATACCAGTAGCTCTAGAGCACCACGTAGCAAATAATAGAGTTTGGGCTAGCCCACAAGAAGACCGGAAGCTATACAGTTCGTTTCTGATTACCATATAAATTAATTTTACTCGAAATCTACCTAGGAAATAATCCAAAGGACCAAAAGCCCAACCTAATACAGAATTTTCACATCAAAGGCATGTTTAACACAATTAACTTTAATAAACTATTTTGAAAGCTGCCTGCGTTATGGCTCGCTCTGGTCTGATAATATAAGTTTGACAACCTAGATTTTGTTTGAGTTTTAAATATGCTGTTTTATTGAACATTTCGTGAGAGATGAAATATATCACTTTTAGAATGTCAGTGTTTGGTGTGTTATTTACGTTACTTAGAATATTAATAGAGTTGCTGATTGACTAGTTCAGAATATATAATTAGGTTCTCTTTCTGAAAAGTGAAAATTTGTACCACTGTAAGAGTATTTAATATATTAAACTATGTGTATGTTTCTACTATAGTCAATTGACAACTGACTTCATTACTTAATAAAGTTTCTTATCTTCTAACAAAAAAAATCACAGATAATTATTATATTTTATGTTAGTAGAAAATTGTCAAACAAACTAACTATAAAATTGATTATTTATTTAATTCTTTAAAAGCACCAAAGTAGCTCGGCAAGCACCTTTGAACGGGATTTGGTTCTAAAACTCTAATCTACAATTTTAATCATGTATTTTAAACGGAACAAATCTTTACCACTGTTTTAAATATCTTATTTCTATAAAAAATAAATTTTCATTCTCATTTTTTCACTTTTTGTTATTTAAATCAATATAAAGATTTTTGTTGATATATAATAGAATCCTCACCTCCAAAAGTTACCAAGAAGATGACGTGGCATTCATGAGGAGGATAGCACAAGTGTTATAATGATACGCGTGACACCAAATAAAACCCAGGTTTACATTACAAGCTCTTCCGTCAGTACATTATAGCGCGAAGAGGCGGGAAAGATAGAAACCCTACTACAGCTTGAGGCTTTCTTATTTATTTTATTTTTCTCCAAACCAATCCTTCAATTTGATTCGCTGTGAAATGGGAATTAAGGTATATTTTTGCGTGTCTCTGTGTTTATATATTTATGTGTGTGTGTGTGTGTGTTTATTTATATATATAGTTGCATTAATGAGTACTTATGTATTTATCGTTTATTCACAAAAAGGACTCTTGTGAATTTTGTTAGGGTTTAACGAAGCTTTTGGCGGACAATGCTCCCAAGGCTATGAAGGAGCAGAAATTCGAGAGCTATTTTGGCCGCAAAATCGCCATTGATGCAAGCATGAGCATCTACCAATTCCTTGTTCGTACATCTTCCCCTTTTCATCTACACACATACACACATACTAATTGTATTATATACGCTTGAATATATATGTGGGGTGATCATATGGTTTGCCCAAAGTGTATATCACTCTTGTGTACTGTAATTATAGTTTGTGTTCGCAAACATTGAAAAGATGCTGCATAGTGCATATCACCACTATGCAAGTGTTTATAGGAGGGCTTGTTTTGCAGAAATTTTAAAAAATCTTGAGTATCATTAGGTAATATGCACTCTCAGCAAAACCATAGCAAACATGGTGCCATTTACTGTATAGATATGCATACGGAGACATATCAATTGCACTACCGACATGCTTATACCTATGCATGCATAGGAGGCCTTTTATAGTGTAATTGATGTGCTTATTTTTAATGGAATTTGTAGATTGTTGTGGGAAGAGTTGGGATGGAAACTCTCACCAATGAGGCTGGTGATGTTACAAGGTACATCGTAACATTCTCAAATTATTGCTTAAAAATGGAGAAAAAATGTAAAAGAGAAAAATCGGCCTTTTTAAATTATTCTTTGTGTATAACTCCTTTACCTTTAGCTAGGGTTGGTGAGTTTATATATTATTTATTCTGCTATTGCTGGTGGTTGATGTGTTAAATGTGATTCTTGTATTTTTTTCATAGTCATTTGCAGGGAATGTTTACCCGAACAATCAGGCTTCTCGAAGCTGGAATTAAGCCAGTGTAATTTGACTATTTACCTTTGCTTATACTCTTTTGACATTCAGTTAAGTTTGTACCTTTGGCTTAGGTTTTTAATCTTTTTAAAACAGATATGTTTTTGATGGTCAGCCGCCAGAGTTGAAGAAGCAAGAGCTTGCGAAACGGTATTTTACGGCTATCTTCCTGTACCTGTGAATTTGTCCTTTTAAGTTACTATTATGGTTGTTCTTTTTTCCTTGGATCCTTTTATTTAGAGTTGGATGCTCATGTGATGTGTTTGTCTGCAGTGGCTCAAGAAGGGCAGACGCCACTGAGGACTTGAGTCAGGCTAAAGAGGTGGAAATACTTTGTATACAGTGGACGTGTTAGTGTGGTTATTCTGATTTTGTTTAGTTTTCAATGACCTGTTTCTCCCCTTCTCTCCTTTTTTTCAGTTGCATGTAGCTTGTGCATAATAGGCTATGTTTCTGATTCCAGGCAGGCAATTTGGAGGACATCGAGAAATTCAGCAAAAGAACAGTAAAGGTGAATTCTTTGAGCATCTTTGTTTTTCTGTTTCTTTTATTCTTTCCCCTGGTCTTTGTTTGTGTTAACTGTTGATTGGTGCTTTTACACTTTTTAAAGTTGTTTAACAAAAGGGACTTTTTTTAAAGTTAAGAATTACAGGATAGATAAAGGATGATTTTCAATGCCACTAAGAGGGCTTTGATATGAGCCATCCTCATTTAGTTATCAGGAACTCCAGCCTATTACAATTTTTAAGAGTATGTATGATTTAACTGTAATTTCCGTAACGGAGAGGTCCTGACTGAAGATTCCTCTGAGAATGTTATGAGCGGTGAATTTTCTATAGCTACCTTACTGTAACTAATAGAAGTAGCTTATGTAAATTCAGAAAACACCCAAGTTCTTTTGCATCAGCAAATTGACTACCTGCTGAAACTAAAGCTTGTCCTGGAATTCTAAGTTAAGCGTGGATTTAGTACTTAATTATACATTTCAGTGTCAAAAGTTGTTGAAGTAATGCAGAGAGACTGGCTAGTTCTGATCCATAGGATATCATGAAGTTACTGCATTTAATCACTTTGCTGTATCTTCCTTTCCCCCAACCGCCACCTTTGATCATTTACCTTCTAAATGTACGTGTAACATTTCCATATGCTTTACCTTTGCAGGTAACGAAACAACACAATGAGGACTGCAAAAAACTACTTAGACTTATGGGAGTGCCTGTGGTTGAGGTAATAAAAAAGAACTGCTGGCTAGTGTGAAGAATCATATACGATTAACCATGTTTATGTTGGTGGGAAGAAGTTGAATTGTTTTTCTCTGTGGCGACATCAGGCTCCTTCTGAAGCAGAATCACAGTGTGCTGCACTTTGCAAATCAGGAAAGGCATGTATCTCAGTGTTTTTATATTATAGCTCGCTTGAAAGTCAAATCTGTAATGTTGTTGACATTGCATTTCTTGTTTAACTTTCTTCACATTTAAATGATTCTGTCTTTGAGAACAATAACTATGTCTCACTAATCACAGATGCATGTCATTGTCTTTCATTCATTTATGATGTATGTGAAGGATTTCTTACATTATCTGTTGTTTCCCTAGTGAAGTCAGGACATTTTCATCATTGCATTTCATGATTTTGTGACTTGCATGTTGATTTTTCCGTCTTTTGGGGCTTTATCATACATGCTAATAGCAAGTCAGAATTGGGAAGATCATGTAAGAATATTATTGGCAGGTTTACGCTGTGGCCTCCGAGGACATGGATTCTCTAACTTTTGGAGCTCCCAGGTTCCTTCGCCATCTAATGGATCCTAGTACCAAAAAGATCCCAGTGATGGAATTTGAAGTCTCTAAGGTACTGAAAGTGTTGCTTGCCATTTTGTTTGCTCATTGTTAAATAACTCCTTTTAACACTCTGTCTTTCAGGTTTTGGAGGAGCTAAACCTTACAATGGATCAGTTCATAGACTTGTGCATCCTCTCTGGCTGTGATTATTGTGATAGCATTCGAGGTATCATCATCTAGTGAAGTGTTGTCGAGTGTATGCGTAAATTTACCTAGAGGTGGGATGTGAGTTATACATGTTTTTTCTTGACTTTTCAGTGGAGAAATAGAAAGATGCCAAGTTTATGTTATTATACAAATGAGTGTGAAAAACAAGAGAAAGCTGAATTCACACTGTAGTCTAACTTACACTGAGAGCTTTAAATGATAGTCACATGATGCGATTTGATATTTTTAATAGCATAAGAGAGGTGATACCTGATTTAGATAGAAGGTTCAACTCTGAAGGACTCTCAAACATTCATCTGATATCAATAAATATTCCTTTGTGGTATAATATCTTCAGTACTCAATGAACCCTTTGTTAAGTTATCCCCTCACCAAACATAAAGGGTTTGGCACGGGGCAAGTTGATTATTGGTCATAGAGGCTTTCTGCTACCTTTTTGCCCTTCACTGACATCCTGAATGTATTATATTGTACTTTCCTAAATGCAACTCTCTGTGTCAGGTATTGGAGCTCAGACTGCTTTAAAACTTATCCGTCAACATGGATCAATAGAAAGCATTTTGGAGAATATAAACAAGGAAAGGTGATTCATGTTTTAGATATGCAGTCCACCTTCTGTTCTTACACACTCGCGCGTGCAGGCGCACGCACATACACACATAAATATAAATGTTTTCTGTTGCTACCAAGATATCATGATGCTTTCTGGTGACTGGGAGCAAAAATGTATATTAAGATTGAATGGAAGAATTGAAGAGGATAAATCTACTCCATTTTATAGGAATTTTATCTGTCTTTATGGATCGTCTTCCATTTTAGTGAGGCAAGAAAATCATGGATTTTTATGAATATCTAATATGGTTTCTTTTCTGAAAATCTGTATAGATACCAAATCCCAGTTGATTGGCCATATCAAGAGGCTAGGCGGCTTTTCAAAGAACCAGATGTTCTACAGGATGGTGAAAACTTCGAGTTGAAATGGTCTTCCCCAGATGAAGAAGTAAGTTGCATTCGTAAATCTGTTTGATGCTTGTTGTTCTTTGTGGCACTTATAGTTGTTTTTTTGTCTTAATCACTAATAGGGGCTGATGCAATTCTTGGTGACGGAAAATGGGTTCAACAGTGACAGAGTTACAAAGGTATGCTTGCATTTGTACTCACAAGTTCATCTATGCATGTGCATGTTGCCCATTGAGAAGCAATTCAGATGGCTACTTATCTGGATGTGTAGGCAATAGAAAAGATGAAGGCAGCCAAGAACAAGTCTTCACAGGGCCGGTATGGGTTGCTTGAAAGTGAACCTCGATTGGGTTTTTTCAGTTCTATGATTAATGGTTATTGCTTATTTGCAACAGATTAGAGTCATTCTTCAAGCCAGTGGTTAGCGCATCTGTTGCTGTCAAAAGGAAGGTAATGTGTAGATTCAGATTTCTGCTTGCTTCTTTTTTCAAATAATGCAGAATAGGATTTCTGATATTTGGCACTTTGGTGATAAAAACTTTTTAATCAGAGTCTCCCTGCTATTTTTGACGCCATGTACACCAAGTGCATGGTATAAATTCCAACATCTCTGCTTATGCTGCTTGAACAACCTTCTGGAGATTGTTACACACTTGTTTTGGCTGCTAAGGTTATTCAGAAACAAACAAAAAGAAATCATGTTCATTTAGATTATCTTCTTGGCAGCTCTTATCATTTAAGTTGATACTATTACCTTTTCCCTTTTCTTCTTCTGGGTCAGTAAGCCTATGCATTGCCTGGATCCATCTTCTTGTCTTCTCCTTTCCTGCACAAACCATCAACATAGGATTAGGAATGTGTATAAGGCCGTGGCTTTGTATAATCACTTTTGAAATGAGGTGGCGATACTTTTCCTCCAAAATAAGTGAAATTTCATGTAAATTTTTATGCAAAAAGTGTATAGATCTGTCCTAAAGTCTAGCCTCGCTGATTGGCATAACTTTTGCTCTACTGGTTAACAGGAGACCAAATGCGTTCTTGGATCTCTGAAACCAGTAGTCAAGCTTAAAACGTCCTTGGTGCAGGCATCTTTGCGGTCGAGAAATTTGGTTGGTGGTTTATGCCCGCCAACTGTGGCTCTGGGCTTGAACCACCCCATGGTGTTACCCAGATGTGTCTTCTTGGGCATATGAAGCTGTAAAATTCTGGTGAACCTGAGTTCGATTATTCTGTGCTTAGTAGTTAGTTAACCTAATAATTTGTTTCAACAATTAAAGATTCTGCTTGTTTGTAATGGATTTGGCTAAAAATTTGATTCTGTTCAATGAACTGCGGTGGGTTTGAGTTTGTGAATTGAAACATCATATATATTTGAGTCTTCATCAAAATGATCCATCTATTCCCGTGAGTTAGTGAAGTCAGTGATTGATGAATAAATAATGCTCTAAAAATGCTTACTTTGTTGCTTGTGCTTTTGGTAGCCATATTGAATATTGAATTTCTCTAATAAGCTTCCCTATTTGCGACCATGATGACAGGAAACAACTGACAAGGTTGACAAGGAAAGTAATACTAAGAAGTCTAAGTCTGGTGGTGGTAAGAAGAAGAAATAGCTTAGCTTGCATATTACATTCTGAAACCAGGGTGATGGACCTGATCGATGACCGGGAAGGTACAAGTTTATTGGATGAGTAAATTATGTTTGTTTTATCTTCTTCTGCTATATATATTTGCTCGACTTTGATGGCTCTGAATGTTTATATATTTGAATTCTATATTAACTACAAAGTCACAATTAAACATTGCAATTTTGTATGAAGATGGAAGTTGATATATGAGAGGTGTAGATATTACATGTAGGGATTCATCAATCTCCAGCTTGATAACCCATGCCCTTCCCCCTGTTAATGGAGGGCATAGAATGACTATTCGATGAACTTAGATGAATGTTTGCAGCTCTCTCCCTCTCTCTCTCTCTTTTTTTTCTTGTATTTCGAGCAAGCAGCACTTGAGATTTTCTTCAATTGAGTAGACGAAAATTTCTTCCTTTTTTCCCCTTGTCTTATGTAATAAGAAAACTTAACATGCCACTTATAGTTTGATCTTCTTGTGCAGACTAGAAGACACTCGTGCTCAAGGAACATTGTAGATCGGATGTGCTGGTATCAGACTACTTTTTTCTTTTTCTTTTTCTCTTCCCCTCCCTCGTTAATGTAACTTGTGTCGAATAATGATGTGGAAGTTTACTGTTATCCTCTCTTGTTTGGCATGTTTCGCTCTCAGTTCTTCGTGTATATATGTCTTTTGTTGGAATGTATCGAGAAGTGTCTAATTTATCAGATCCCCAAGCAATTTTTGCTTGTGCTAGAATATGATATTCCTCGGTACTTAAATCCCTAAATAAAAAAACAAATATTGAGATTACAGCACAAGCTTATCCAAGAGGAATTGAGATGACAGCACAATTTGACATGTGAAATCTGTGGATAGACCTATTACGACCAATCAAGCATCAACACCAATATGCTTTGAAGGAGAGTACATGGCAATAAGAATTGAAACAGTCTCCCTTTTGAACCCGCATGAATCATCAACATACCAATGAATAATCATCATCTGATTCCACGTTCAGAAGCATCTGCACAGAAAAGGACAACTTTGATCACACTTGATGCATGATAACACACTGGGTAAATTCTCATGGTATGCACTTCTATAATTAGACAAACAGCAACATTTTCCTAAGAGAAGATGTATTTCTTTTACAATAATTGTTTTATTTGACTTGGACAAAATCAAACTTTGACAAACTTCAAATTCAATTTTCTTTTGGCACCAAAAATTCCAGTTTCTCAAAAGTATTTTTTTTTTTCAAAAGTTGTAAAAAAAAAAAAGAATTGCTTTTAAGAAAAATCTAAATGAGTCCTTATGCTTTGACCAAATAATTCGAATGTCAGGCAGCTCATCTGTTAACAACAAATGGCAATCTCTTTTCCCACTTTCTAAGTAAATTGGATCAGGAGACACTGTTCGACAGAATCTAAGACATCTCAGCATATGCATACCTTAGAGATTTGGCAAGTGATATATAACACCTTCATGTCATCTCCCACGATGCCTCTTTTGCTCCGCATCAGAAATATGTAACATAAGCTGCAAAGTAAACCTTACAAATCAATGAATACCCTGATCCCCCCAAAAATTTGGAGTTTAGATGACTTGGGATATATTTCCATTTCAGTTTACCTTTGTCCCAATATAAAATGTAATAAACATCCCAGCAAGTGTCGGAAGTCCTGCAAAGCTTGAAATTTTATTTACGCGTTTGCAGAATTTCATTAAGAAGAAAAACAAGGAAAGCATTTGACCTTCTTCTCGAAGGAACACTGAAATCAACCAATTAATCCCTGATGGTCCAATCACAAAGCCTACAAGATTAGCCACCTGCAGAAGAACAGGTTCAAAATTACATTGTTCTAATACGACTTGTATGAAAAACAAGAGTTTGGAGAAATCCGTAGTAGGCAGGTGCGTAAGCTATTTGGCATTTTCCAGGGCATAACAGGCAAAATTAGTTTTTCAGGGTGCATAGAAATAAGAAATCATACTGTCAATACTTAAATGATAGATCTGTGGCAGACAAACCATGAGACAAGTAATGGTGACGGCACCAGAAACAGCACGGAGTTCACGGAAAACAAATCTCCCAGAAGCACCTTCCACCTGATGACAAAGTCATAGCAAGTTATGACGTCATATATTGCTTGGCTCTTTATTCTGGAATTGAAACATGATAGTAAAGGAACGAGAGGATCATGGGAAAACCAAAATGCTGTCACCTGGAAAGCATTGGCAGCTGATTTCACCAGCAACTCCGGCACAAAAAATAAACATGTCAACCATGCCCAGGAAAGAAGCTTCCTGGATCCAAAGGCAATAAAACTGTTAGCTGAGAAGGAGACTTACAATATGGCAAAGGCTGTAAATCATAGTGCGAAAGTTTAAAGAGGTCAATGATACCATTCAAGATCATGCCATATGGCAACAAATGTGAAGACAACCCATACATTGAGCAGCTTTCTTTTAGCACCTCCAAGGGGAATGTACATGTACCTGAGAGCATGTTGCATACATAGATATCAAACGTACGGCAGACTACTGAAAGAGAATGAAAAGAAAGTTGAAGAACTTTACCTGACAAGCCATTTATTGAAAGATGCGTGCCAATTTTTCCAAAAACTTTCCAAGTTATAGCAATTATTTATGCACTTCGGCATGTTCTCGGGTGTCTCAATGCCATTTACCTGCATAACACTGGGAACTCTTATTTTGCACACTGCTTGATGAAAGACAAAATGCACAAGGACTACAAGATGGGGTCAATCAATACAAAAAGAGAGTCACATGGCTGTTGAGGGGAAAAGTGTAGATGGAAAAACGTGTCACCACTGAAACGTACCAGTGACCAGAACCGGAAATAGCGCCAGATGAGAAAAAATTTAAGCCACATGAAATTGAGGACCTGCTTAGACATAAAAAGCAAACGTTGATTGCTGCAACCTAGTCGTAGATATTTAACAAGTAAAGGTAAGTGATTTGGAGATTGTATCATTACATAATACGTGCTTAGTTCTAGTTAGATTACATGAGCTAGTTAGATAACATGAGAAGCAAGCAAGCAACTTCCACGAGCTTTTTCAAATATTCAGTAGATTTGGATCTCATACAATAACTTTGTCAGTCCTCCTTTACAGGCTACAACGTTTTTCCACTTGATCACTATGATGCTCCATACGTACCCAACAACATCCTTTGTTTTCATATCAAGCAGGACATCAATACTAACAATTCTTTTAAGAATGTGAACACAAGAAAGATTTCAAGAAAAGAAGGAAGAATAACAGTCACAACCCCCCTGAGGATTTGGATCAAATTTTCTCTCAAAACAACATATGTACACAGTCTACAGCAGCAAGTATAAGACTTACTGGTCACTTAAAAATAGTCTTTTAATATAATTGGCGTCCTTAAACACGTTAGAATCCAGTTGCATCACAAAATATGCAGTAATATTTATCTTTAATAAGCCCTCAGCATATCATGCCACAAGTTCAAGAACAGCCACTCTCTGACCCATTTCTCAAGAAAACCTGGAATGTCCATCCACACTTTCCATTGCCATGTAAACTTTCTCACAGGTGCAAGTTTTCTTCGCCCAACTTACATCAAGAGTCTGTCTCCTTATGACTGAAACACTACTTTTGGCTAACGTTAAACGACTAGCTTTCTACTTACCAGCAAAAAACATGAAACATGGACACAATGTAACTATTTAGTCCAGGAGTATAATTTAGCCAGAAAACAATGCTTCCACTTACCCCATAGCCAATGATGAATATGTCTGCAGGAGATAACTGTTTCCACATGCCGCTGAAAGGTGAAAAATGGGAATTCATTTGAAGATGTTAAGACATAAGGAAAACACATCTTATGTTCTAAGACACATAAAAATTATTAACTACTCACCTAATGGCAAAGGCATTGTAGTAAAAGAAATGTGTCATTAACTCCATTAGGAACAGACTGAAAATCCAGCGTAATCCATACCACATTACTTGCAGTAATGAATAATTCTTCTGGGAAGTATCCAACTGCAGCAACGCCAAACTGCTTTACTATGAGATACTTTGCGACCACAAAATTGTGAACTGCATCTTGAGCAGGTACTATTCGGTCCGGACGAAGTTGAATATATTCAATAAATAAATTGATAATTTTGTCAAGAATTTTAAATAATAGATAAGGATGATTTGTAAAACCAGTGACATTAACATTATCAACTAATCACTGTTTTAGCTGTGTAACTGACTCTATGGATTTCATCCCGAATTTCTTCTAATAGTCAAAGAAAAATATAGTCCACATGTTGAATATTTCAGAATTAATTTTCCAAAGGTGAAACATATAGTGCGGTCATACTTAATAGAGCCATTATATGAAATTTCATAGCATTTTTCTTCACATAGTTAGCACGTGGCGCATAATCTTAAGATTAACCTAAACCAGATGGAAATGAAGGACAACAACCAATATCACTAACCTGCGAAGCAAATGCATTAAAGTTGATGATAGGTCCAGCAATGTAAAGAGGTGCATACACCAAATAACATAGGTAAATTATGAAAGAAAATTTCTCATCTTGTACACTGGTCTCCTGAAACAGGTATGAGCAATTTCGAAAAATGGAATATGTTAGTATAGCGCAGTAGATTAGAGTTGTATCAGCATTTTGAGGCAGTGCTGACCTGTAGAAGCAGATAACATATCCTTCCCGTTGAACAAATATTACAACGTTGAATGTGCTTCTGTAATCATCAGTGAAACAAGATTATTGTAAGAGACAATAGTTAAGAAATAGCAAATAGAATCATTAAATTGAACTTGAAAAGTTTCAAGGTAGAAGGAAAGAAAGGATTCAATCACATGCCCTGACTGTCTTAGCATTAGTAATGCTAGAAGTTACTCACTCATGTACACAACTTATGTGACCTGCAGAATTCAACAAGAGACTATCAGCTTAATTACATCATTCTCCTCTCATGTGCAGCTCAGTGACCAATCAGTGTAGTCTCAAGTGAAATAAAGTAAGCCATCATCTAGTCCTAATCCTTGGAAGTAAATTGGTGTATTCTTGTATAAGGTGCTCCACAAGGAGTGATGCTCCAAGGCTCTTCGTTGGGGGACCACAGTCAAAATGTCTAACCTTCTTGTTAGGTTCAATTTTATTCCTCTATCATGTCATTGACATGTAGATTTATCCTGATCGCAAACCAGTCAAATATGTTTTATTTAAGCTTGACTTTTGACCGTTCTCATATCCAGCTCCTTTCCGGGCACTATAACTAATGCTATTGGATATAAATCAACAATGAGCATAGACTGTTAAGCTATCAGACATGCATCCATCAGAATAAGAGTACTTTACCAATCTAAGATATAGTCAACAAGACAAACCTTGAAACTGTCCTTTTATCTCTGACTCAAAATATACATTCTTCGTGGACAGATAGAAGTTTGAATGCACTTCAAATAACCACATTTGAAAATTTAGATGCTTTAAGAAAAAAAAAAAAATTACATCAATGTTGTTTTTATTTTTGAACGTTAAAATTAGAACCACAGATGATGGATTTATATCTACAGCATCCATGGATTTCATCAATATTATAAACCAAGAATCTGAGAAAGATCTTGTCATATGTGTAAGAGCTTACATGACTACAAAATGAATATCTGAAGAAGAAAAATAGAAATAAAACTTTGTGGAACTGCTATAAGAGAAAACACTACAATAAGGAAAAACCATAAGAAGCATACCTCTTGATTAAAACGGCCGTACTGATCAGCCCAGTGATAGTCATACCCAAAGCTTATCATGCGCAATACAACTGCCAAAAGAATTTATAAGAAACAAAATATAAAGGAAGGCATATTTTGTCATGGGTTGAGACATCACTAGCATAGATTTAAGTTAATAATCGAGCAACAGGGGCTTAACTGTCATAATCTTAAGGAAGGTATGGTGATTACTTGCATTAGTGGAAAATTTTACTCTAACCGAAGTAAAGGTTCTCTTAAAAATGTCGAATAGTCAGAAACTATCAGTTTTGGAAGTAGTTTACGATTAGGGGAGTGAGATAGAGGCAGAGAGAGAGAGAGAGAGAGAGGACTACTTTTTCCATATATTTAGCTTTTAGAACGAAACTATTATTAGATGACTTAATTTTTAAACTTCAGACCAGGTTGATATTTTGGTAGTTGCCATTCTGCCGCTTGACACATTCAACTACTCGGAATTCTGCATGAAGTTTCCTATTATCCTTTTCAGGTTTATATTATCTGAATTTTTCTAAATATATCAGCAATTCGGGTACACCAAGGCTGATCGATATCAGTGATGCATTTTTTCCGGGCATATTCACTTCAAACGGTTGGAGTGCCATGTGGAATGCTCTTTGGTCTGCGAATAACATTTTTTCTTTTTTAAGTCACAGAAAGAAGACCAAATTTAAAACCAACAAATGTTGATCTGCCATGAATTTTTCTTCTGAACACCCAAGGATTCTCAAGATTTAAGTCATATCATATGTAAGACTCATATAACAGACCACTAACATAGGAGTGAACCAAAATCCATGACTTCAACATGAAGGTTAAGCCTCTAGCCAGTTGGATTAGCAAGAAAAAAGAAAATGATGGGCTTGAGTATATCAAATAAGATGAAATGCATGCAGATGGAATCGCAAAATACACATTTTAAATTGCATTTCCAATTGAAATGAGAAAAGGGGATACCAAAGTTGAAACATATGTGCCATCTGAAGGAACCCCTGTACTGGTCCAAATATGCCCAACGATGCCTATATGCCAAAGTAAGTAAAATTGTCAGTTGTTTGATATGCTTAAGGACATATTGTCTATGATACATCTCATAATTGAAAAACTAAAACTCACCCAAAGCTGGAGAATGAAAATCCCTCATAGACACGGTTACAAAGAAGAAATGAGAGATTGAAAATCCAAAGCACATATGAGAAATATTTGGTTCTTCCAAATATCTGCAGAAAAAAAAGCCTGATAATCAAGGATTATATTAGGAGCTTCATTTGGTGGTACTTGAGGTGAAACACAAAAGCTTTAGCTACAGAGACATGTCAAAACAAAATTTGAAAATAAAAGGAAAAAAGAAAATGACAAATCGTGAAGACCACCATGATGTGCCATTGAAGTCAACTTGCTGTTTGCATTATGAAGGCAACATATCCACCTCATCGTTTAACTCAGTGTGACACATCACAGGAAAACAGAAAAAGAAAAAAAATAAAGTTCTTAGAAAGGTTTTGCGACTCATCATGTAGTATAATTAACATAAAGAGAGTCTTCGAAAGTGTGTGGCCTTCAGCCAACTAAACTTATAATTACAAATTAGATTAAAGATTATCAATGGGTTATTCAAGGGTCAATGCCAACTTCCAATATTGGTAAACAAAACACCATTTAATTTTCTAAACAAAGTATCTCAATTCTTGGTTGATTTCATCCCTCCATCATATGACCAAAGGTTTGCGCCCTCCTTGAGATATAAACTCTAACAATAAGCTAAGGCAGAATGCATTAGGTTAATTTATTTCTAGGGTCACTCTTACCTGACAAGAAAGTGCTCATCAGCATATTACCACTTCATGACCAAAATTTCTAGTCTTAGGAGCAAACCAAATGCATTTCCTACTACGTCATATAAAGAACCACTTGCCAGGTAGAAGTTCACAGCATGTACTAACACATACTGTTAGCTATCTAATAATATTGTTTTACGCAAATATAAGTAACATAACCTCTGATCTACAATATTATATATGAAACGCATCCAGGAGTTCAACGGAGACACACCTTTACAAGAAGGAAATTCGCTAAGGCAATTGCCAGGATGAATATAATGCTGCATCCACCATAGTTGCAATCAATGGAAGAGTTGGTACAAGAAAATATCTAAAATCCGAATGAAGTATAGTGCTTCAATAATAAGGTAGAGAGGAAACCTACCACATTCCATGTAGATATGTTAAGTAAACCAAAGATATCAGAAGCCAAACAATGGACATCCCCTTTGCCTTTAAAGAGAAATATTTTCTGAACAAGCTGGCAATCAGTGTGAAAGCTCCAAAAACCACAGAAAGAATTGCTAAGTTCCCTCGAAAATTTCTCCATTGGGCATCAGATAGGTCCTGTATCAGCAATCAAACTAAAAAGATAAACATACAAAAATAAGTACGATAAGCAACCTCATTGTGGGACAACAACATTTTCAGACGACTTCCGAAGTCCATCCCACTGGGACTCCCATATATAAGAAAGCATAAAAGCAAGTTCGTTTGAAATATAAAAGCACATTTGCTATCAAGTTAGTCTTTCATAATTACCAAACTATTATAGTTTTGTTGGTATTTTTTCTTTTTTAATACAATTATAATGTATTGTCTACACATTCGCATGCATAGAGTATAATCATTGTTGCAACCATTGCCCAGGTTATAGACAAATGATATCGAAACAAGCTCTAGCTTGTAAAGAAGCCGTAACAGACAAACTGCTTTCACTCAGTCAGTCATCAACAATAACAGAATCATCTTAGCTTAACAAAACTAAATAAACAAACAAACTAAAGGTGCTCTTCGAGCTCATTATTTTTATTATTATATACCAATAGTTAATCATCATAGTAACTGCCTCCTGCGCAAATGCAAATTACAGCTGCAAAAAAACCTGCAACAGGAAATTTATGCACCAGACTTCCTTTATCTCAATTACTACTCAAGTATTAATCAAACCACACACACACACACACACACACTCTCTCTCTCTCTCACACACATATATACACAGACAATCATGAGAGAAGAATATGATAATGAATAGAGTATTACATACATTGAGTCGATGATAGATCCATCCGCGCCTTAATCCATAGAGTTTAGCATAATGATCTGTAATTCCGTTTAATTAAGTAAGAGAACCAGTAAATTACACACATAAAGGAAAAAAAAACTCAAAATTAAAGAAAATGTGAGTATATAGTAAGTTACACATTCGTACCGTGAGAAAGCTGAAGAGAGCGGCGGATGATGAAAGCGTAGAAGAGGAAGGCATAGAAGATGAGGAACGCGAGCTCTTTTTGCTGCCATGAGCTCTTCATGGCTCTCCTCAACTGCTTTTGCTATAAGCGATTGATTTCGATGAATTTTTTTTTTTTTTTGCAGTTCTAGAATGTTCTTAATAGAGATTTGAGAAATGCTAAGAACAAAATTGCTTTTAAATAAATTTTCCCAGCCTGAATTGAATCGCCGGCGCTGTATAGCGATGGTATAAGCTAAACACGCGCTTTGTTGAAAGTGGGGGGGGGGGGTTTTTTTTTTTTTTTTAAAAAATGTTCGGGTCGGGTAAATGTAGTTCTGCCCCCTCTTCTTTTTTTTTCGGTCGGGGGTTGGTTCGATTATTTTTTCGATTCAAACTTCTAATAAATGTATCTTTTTAAATCCTGCTCCTTGTAGATTTCGAAGTGTGGTCACTCTTTATAGAAGTAGCCTTAACCCGTCAACTATTTCATAATCTGTGGAAATGTATTTAAGAAAATAATTTGGAAAAAAATAAGCACTTACATTTCACAATTTGTTCATTGTTCTTAAAAAACATCTTTATATATATAAAAATGATTGAGTGGGGTGTCACGTGTCACTTTTCTAGTCCTCAATCATTCTAATTTTAATTTAAAATTTGTTGCATTATTTTTCTTTTTTTAATTTAAAGTGAGTGTTTAATCATTTTTCATTTAATTCTTAACTACATATCACATGTCGCCCTTTGGATGCTTTTTAGTTTTTATATTTAATTTATTTTAAATGATTAATTGATTTTTGTGTTGTTAATAAACTGATAAAAACTTTTTCAAAAGATAATATAATTTTTTAACTTTTAAACAGTGTTCTTGTGATTTTTCCTTCAATTCTTTCAATTTCTCATAGTGGTAAATATAATATTCTTTTAAGTTTGAGAGATTGGGATACCGTATGAGTATTTTATTTTATTTAATTGATGGGATAAGTGTTCATCTTTTTATTATTTTATACTTGGATGGAGTGTTACATGACACCACATGTTTACTTCTTTATTTTTTATTATTTTATTTATCTTTGAGTAGTTAGTTCCAATTTCCAAAACAAATTTGATAAAAAAAATTAAAAAATAATTTATTAACTTTCAGTCTGTTTATTCTAATCTCATAAATATATAATTAAACAAAAAAAATATAAACCCAATGTATTATTAAATTCTTCAATCTATAAACTTATTTATATTTAACCATATAATTACTTAAATTACACAACATGCAAACCCGTAGTATCGGCGCTGGTCGACATACGGTAAAAATATGAAGCCCAAGAAGCCAATCATGGACTTTCAAAAACAGCAAAGAGTACCAGTACATATATAGAGCCCAATAAGCCACTCACGCAGGTGAAAAAATGCAACAAAAACAACAAAATGGCCCATGCAGGTTTCGAACCTGCGACCTTCGCGTTATTAGCACGACGCTCTAACCAACTGAGCTAATAGGCCCTGTTGTGAGATTGAGGTATCGGATTTATAAATTCTTATAATGTTGGGACCCCAATAAGTTTGGCTAAAATTGAATTTTGCTAGTCAATTTGAGCTAGACTTTTAATGTGCTTTCTTTTTGAAAACTACCGTGGCAAAAAATAAAAATTTCTGCATTGCGATTGATATATTTCTTCTTTTCAATAACAAAATATTCATCGAGAGAATCATATTAAATTTATGTAAATCCAATAACACAATGAGCACCCTAATTCATGCTGCAAAATAGTCCTGGCTAAAATTATGTTATTCTATAGGATACCCTCCTTTCGCAAATTACTGTGTTTATTCAATTGATCCACAATCGACAAAAATTTCTCTTTTGCCTATCCAAAAAAGTAAGGAAGCATTTGAAAAGTCGACCTTTATATTATAGGCATTTTGGTAATAAGATCGACAACTACACTGTTCTATACTAAGCTTCCAGAACAAAGATTCAAAAGATTAGGTAGTTTTTTTCTACTTCAACACTCCTCCTTTCATTCCAAATTCAAGAATACGACGAATATAATTGATTGGTCTGTGCGTCTCTCTTATTACTTTTTTGTATCCCCTGTTCTTTGGATATAATTCGATTCTTCTATAGCCAAATATCAATTTGTGAAAAGCTTCCGAGAACTTCCTTATGAAAACATCAATATTTATTTGGGTTGTGATAATTGATCATGATAAATCAGAGCTGATAATTTCTTTCACACAATAAAAAGAGGAAAAGTAAAGAATAAGTTGTCCATTACTTTTAATGGGAAAAAATACAAAAGAATAGAAGAGTTTGCAGATCAGAGAGTATTATCTAGTATCTCAAAGAAAGACGCGCACTATAGCACAGCTCAGATGTTAATATCACCCTTGACCAGGTAAACATCTAGAAGCAGTTGAATTGTCTCGTTTTGGTTCTTCCAAACAAACGTATATTGATGAACATTGACCTTTTTATACATCTCTTAGTTTTTTTTATATTTCTTTTATATCCTAAAAACTTGGGTATGAGTTGATGTATGTTAATTATATCTTGTACGTGGCTATATCATAGAAATTAATATCATATGAGAAAAAAAGTATACACCATTTTAATGTCAATTATCACAACTACACGTATAATATGAATTTATATTGAATGAGAAAAAGTGATGCACAATATTATTCTTTGACAAAAATTTAAAGGATAAAAAATTGAAGGTGCTTATTCAATTAAAGCATGATCAAATGACTAATTCCACTATTGTATGCAAGTCTTTATTTCAAGAACTTAGGTATGAGTTAATGTATGTTATTGAAATCTCGTACATATCTATATTATAGGAATTTATATTATATGAGAAAAAACTTCCATACCACTTAACGTCAACTATCACAATTATAAAATCTCGTACATATCTATGTTATAGGAATTTATATTGTATGAGAAAAAACTTCCATACCACTTAACGTCAATTATCACAACTATACATATAACATGAATTATACTGTATGAGAAAAAGACAAAATTTTAAGGGTGGGAAAATTGAAGGTGCTAATTCAATCAAAGCATGGTGCATGAAATGACTAATTCCACTATCGTGTGCAAGTGACACTTTTAATTTTTTCTTACAAGATATTAATGGTCAGAAGTTGTCAACTAGGCATGCAGATACATGCTGTCTCACATGCCGCTTTGTCTTATTTCTGAAAGGAAAAAATGTTACACGTTCAAGACTAGTTAAATAATTTTCCACAGGGCTTATGCATAATTGGAAATTTGGAATTCGGAATTTGTCATTTAGATAAGGTGTGGATTGAATTGGTAGCTTGAATAAGGTCTACTTGGCTATGCTCAGTTGTTAAGTTTGTCTTTAACTCGGATAATATATTGTTTAGATAAAATTATATGAGTAAATACCTTAAATATATAATTACTTACACTTGTTATGTTTGATACTTTACTCATATTTTAATTTGAGCACTTTAATCCCTTAGGGTTGACCCGACTCAGCTGTTGCTCCAAATTTCCAAATTCCATTCTAATTTTAATGTTTTACATAGAATAAATGCCTTATGTAATCCGTTATGTTTGCTTTAATTGACACTTTTGTGTTTTTTTATTTTAATAGTCTCGAGGATCTTAGAATTAAAAAGAAAAAAGCAAAAGAAACACGATTGTCTGAATTGATTAGTGATCCCTTGGCAAGAACATGCCACGTGGTGTAAGAGTGATAGTGATTGCAGTAATCAATTTCTTAGTCCAAATTGTATCCTTTAAATTAATTTTCAAATTTTGGTAGGGCCGATGGCTTTGCTTCTTCTATCGTTTGCTCGGTTCTTTTTCTGGTCTGACAAAACAACTCCAACAAACACCAAACGCTTTAGGTTCTATTTTTAATAAATTAGCAACTAATACACTATAATTAAGCAATAAAAAAGTACGTATGGAAAACGACCATTGTCGCTTTGAGTAACTTTACATATTGCCGCTTTGTTATCTATCTAACTGCTTAAAGAAAGAAAAAGTTAGCATATATCATTACGGGACTGTTTGGATTGGCTTTGTTTTGTCCTGAAAAAGTTACATTAAATTTGTAATAACTATTTGATTTAACTTTTAAAAAAAGTTGAAATTCTGAAAATAGTTCAAATACAATTTTTTTAGAAGTCATAATTTTCAATTTCTCAAAACAATTTATTTTTAAAAAACTATTAAAAAAATACTTTTGAAAAAAGTCAATGTAAACGGACCTAACTCTTATGTATGTCGGAGTTAATGGCATATGTATAATAGGAATCAACAATGGATTCAAGATTTTTGTTTCGTAACATTACAGTAGAAACATAATTTCACAACAACATAAATGTACTTAATTCTTATGAACTAATTACAACTTTTGACAAAAGCACATGAATATTTAACAAAAAGAAGCTTATAAAAGTCAATAAAGTTTTGCATCCGCAGTTAGTACCAAAGCTACATCCATCCTGGCAAGCTCATTTAGCCGAAGAAATTTCTTCACTTGTTGGAGTAGGTTTGGAGAGTTGAACGGGTGTCTATGTCTTACGCTAGACATTTGTTTTTACCAAGTCGGCTCCCAACAATGGCCAACATCACCAAACAATGACCAACATCACCAAACAATGACCTATCTGTTTAATGCAAGGCATTTTTTTCAATATTTTTTAAAAATATATATTTAATAATTTTTTAAACAAAATTGAATTCGAATCATTTTAGAGTTTCAGATTTTGTGTTTGAAACCAAACCTAATGTAACAAGTGGTGTGTACAAGGCTCGGGAATAAATTCACCGTTGTATGGCTGTCGACAATTACTAACGTTTCCGATTTTATACATGCAAGGTCTAACCTATAACCCAATTGCTTTATATCTATATATATATGGGAAAAAAAGTGTCTTTAGATGAAAAAACTAATCCAAATAAGTCCTTAATGCAAGAATATAGAAGAGGGAAAAGTAACAGCTGCGAAGGGGAATAAAATAGCAAAGGCTTGATGATAATAACAAATCAGGGAAAAGTAACAGGTGTCAAGAGCTTGACAAAAAAAAGCACACACACAGGTGTCAAGAGGAATAAAATAGCAAAGCCTTTATCACCATAATGTATTCGTATTTGGTGCATGTCAACATTATAGTCTTGTTATTTGCCCTGATAGTCTACGATTCAGACAAGATTTTTTGTTCAACTGCAATAATCGACCCATTTTTCTAAATGATTTAGATTGGTTCTAGAAAGACCAATTATATTATTCAAAACAATCAGGAAACTCCACCCCAGAAACATACTCAAAGATGAGTTATCAAAACATAAACAAATATCCTACTATGTTATCCATGAGGAGCCCCTACTGATTAGCTTAGTGTCTTAGTCATGGGTGATTTACTTATATCTCAAACTTGAATTAGTCAAGAAAATAAAATTTGATATTCATTTCCACTTAAAATTTTCTCATAATATTACTGTGTAATGAATGAGATTGAATAATTCTGAAGTGTCCAGATCATTTTAAAACCAATTTTTACTATTAACAATACTGTTTGCTTATATATATATAAGGATGAGATTCACCATACGAGATGGGATGATTCGGATTTTTCGATCGGGTAGAATGTATATCTCTATCCCCTCCCAAAGTTCGAAATTTGGATTAATATGGGACGAGATGCTAAAAACAATGGCTGGAATTTACGAAATTTTGGTTCGATTTAGAAATCCCAAGTCCCGTGCTTAGTTCTGTTATCCACGTTGGACAAATAACGTCCACGACACGAAGTGAGGTGGCCGCGTTGGTCAAAGGAATAGCCCAAAACAAGGCCAAGTTGTCCTGCTCCTCAACACCTTCTACGGCCCTTCATCCTGATCCCTTCCCTTTGGGTCCAAGAAGGCATGTTTGTTGTTGCTTTTCGACATTTCCCAAAAAATTCACAATTTCACGTCAACGTCTCTCTAGAACGACTTTTAATCCATCCATCCATCATCCACTGTATAAATAAGCCATCTGCTTTTTCTCGCTCCATTGTCTCAAAACCCAACTGTTCTTTCTACTTCCTCAATTTCTGTGCCCTCTCTTTTCGAGGCTTTGATTGCTTCCTTTTTTAAGCAATTATACACTTTTCCACAACCATGGCTGCCTCTGGTAAGCTTCTAGCAATGATGGGTATGGTCATGTTTGCCATAAGCTGCTTCAACAGAGCTTTTGCTGCAGATCCAGACATGCTCCAAGATATTTGTGTTGCTGATCTCAACTCTGGTACTATTATCAGTAGCTCATGCTCTCTTAGCTTAAACGCTTTTTGTTTTAGTAAAAACTTAAACAAATCTTCATCACTATAACAACCATTTTTGACTTCTTGCTTGTTAATAAGTTCTTTCATTTGATATTGTTGACTTTTCTCCCCAGCTCTTTTTCTAGCTTCACAACAATTGACCTTTACTCTGAGAAAATTGTTCACCAAGACCAAGGGCATGTTTGGATCGGTTTTTTTTTAGAAAAAAATATTTTTTTTTCTTTCTGAAGAAATTATATTAAATTTGCGATAACTATTTGATTTAGCTTCTAAAAAAATTAAAACTCTGAAAAAAATTCAAATACAACTTTTTTCAAAAATCAAAATTTTCAACTTATAAAAAAAAATTTACTTTTCAAAAGCTGTTAAAAAAAACGCTTTTAAAAAAAACCAATCCAAACGAACCCCAAGTCAAATATGACTTACTCTTAACGTGTCACTCTCTAAACGAGTGGCAAATACGACTAAATCAAACCAAAATGAACCAGAAAAATCTTAAAACGTTACGAGGGGCTTCGAGTTTAAGTGCATGATTTATAATGTATTTAGCATATTTGACTAATGTAAGCTTGTTTTCACACGAAACAGCTATTAAGGTAAATGGATTTCCGTGCAAGGCAAACGCTACAGCAGGTGACTTCTTCTCAGACATTCTGGCTCAGGCCAGAGCAACCAACAGCGCAATGGGGTCAGTGGTGACCGGAGCCAATGTTCAGGCCATTCCGGGCCTGAACACGCTCGGTGTGTCGCTTTCCCGCATCGACTACGGCCCTGGCGGCCTCAACCCGCCCCACACCCACCCGCGCGCCACCGAGATGGTGTTCGTCCTGGAAGGCGAACTCGACGTCGGGTTCATCACCACAGCCAATGTGCTCATCTCCAAACACATTAAAAAAGGCGAAATTTTCGTGTTCCCGAGAGGCCTTGTTCACTTCCAGAAGAACAATGAAAAGGTTGTAGCTGCGGTCATTGCAGCATTCAACAGCCAATTGCCCGGAACTCAATCCATCGCGATGACATTGTTCGGGGCTTCTCCACCTGTTCCTGATAATGTACTGACGAAAGCTTTCCAGGTTGGTACCAAGGAAGTTGAGAAAATCAAGTCCAGGTTTGCATCCAAAGCGTAGACACACTGGAAAAAAAACTCTGATGGCTTTTATCTGATTCATTGTTCTCCATTGATGTAAACGCTTGTGTTGTCTCAAAACAGGAATAGTTGGGTGGGTAGTTTATATTTATTCGGTTGGATTTTATAGGAAAATGATTGTAAACCACGGGCGAAATTTGGTTCACCAATAATAAAATTCCAGCTTTTGATCGTTATTGTCTCAATGATTTGAACTCTGCTGTCTTTTTGGAGTACAACTTTTTGCTCTCAATGATATTTAAATGATTCATGTATACTAATTAGCTGAGATGTCTTTTAGGCCGAGACAATCTTGGACAGTTCCAGATTAGAGACTGATTTGAGGTCTAATTTAATATTTATGAAATTATCACTATCGAATGTCTTAAACAGTCGAAATCTTTTAATAATGATGGGAGATTTTATTTCTCAAATAATCACTTCATATTTTAAATTGTCGGATCTTTTAACAGTAACGGCACGTTTTGGTGTATTTCGTAACTTGAAACCAATGACGATCTTATATATCGAATCCTAGTCTCCTTGGAAAGTTATCTCCAAATTCGAAATACTGGACATACGTTAGAATGTGGTTCCGCAGTGACAAAGCAATTATCAACTATCTTGGAAGCAGTATATGGTACCAGTTTTTGAGTTGAAAATAAAGCAAAAATACTTTTACGTTAAACAAACAACAGAAAAGATAAAATTTCATCTACCATTTCTGCTGAGATGTTTTATAGGATTCGAACAAAGATAAGACAGAGTTTTCAATTAAAGCAACCACGTGCATCGTGTTTTTTTTTTTTTTTTGGGCTTTTTCCTTGGGTCAAAATGATGTGCGCTGTTAGGTGAAAATTAAAGATTTTCTTTTACGCACTACCAGCGAGGTGTAAATTTCTTCATTTGCCTAGGCGTTTCACAACATTATGACCTTCTTTTCAACCATAATTAAATGATCATCTACCTAGAGCATTAGTAAATTACCTCAAACTTCCTTCCTACGAGATGCCATTTTTGTCTCCTCTCCACGACTTCTTGTCCATGTAGATAATTCTTTTTTTATATGAAAAATATTATCTTGAAGAAAGTATATTAGATCTACCTCAAGATTATAAATTAATTTATGTATTAAACATGTCCCAATGCATCATCCTAATCAATTATGGACTAAACAAATAACATATCAATAACTTGTAGTCATTTAACTTTAATGAAATGAAGTGGTGGCCCTTTATCTGTCTAATTGAACCTTCTACTCCTTTAATTTTATCTCCGTTGCCGTCCTTAGTCTAAATTCAAAATTTCGTCCATGTTTAGGCATTATCTATGGCATTGCAAGTGTAATTCACATGGAGAAAACGGTTAAACATTTTCAATCAATACTCAATTATTCTATTCAATCTTTAAGACGATTTTAACTATATTTAAGGATGAGGGATTGGACACTGAAGACAGCAAATGGAGGAAGAGATCATTCCTCTTTTCTGCTGCTGAATGACTGGGGCATTCAGATTAAAGTCCTAAACCGTTGAACCAACTTTATTACACTAGTGATGAGCGATTCAAGAAAGATGGCTTAAGTGGTTCTTTATTCCATTATCAGTTAAATAACAAGTCCTCGAATTTGAAATGGTTAATTAGCCGTTGCCTGACAAGATGAACGTGATGCGTGATTAGGTATTCCCAAGACCCAACTAATCAAGCATTTAATTGGTTATAAGTTGAACAATGATGAGATTGGATAATGTTAGTTGTTCACCTAATATATATATATATATATATATATACATACATACATACATACATACATACATGCGAATTTATCACCTCATAGATGCCTCCCCCCATCCCTCCTTGTCACCGCCTCTCCACTAAAATATTTTCATTTTCAAGCATGCAGCAGATGAGCATGGGCATATAAATATACATAGTCTCTTCAAGCTGCACCACTTACTGCTTAAACAAAAATCAAACTCACAATAACTCCAAGAGATTAGTCTAATGGCGAAATACGTAAGGGTTAGATAAAAAAAACTTGCTCGTGTCTTAAGTTTAAATTATTCAAAGTATCCGTTTTTTCACTAGACTAGATTATGTGCCTTAAGACGAAGTGTAGTAGAAGCAACGAAGAAAAAAGGAAAATGACTAGTCTTGACACTGGGAGAGAACATCGATGCATTTGAACGTTACTGCAGAGAAGTAACAAAAATACATTCCAAACACAACAGAAAGCCAGAATTAACAAACTGTAAGGATTCTACTGGATATTTAAGTTGAAAAGGTTAGATCCGAGAGTTTTGCAACCCCCCATATGCAACAGTCAAGTAATAGGTAAATGCACATTGAATTACACAGAGTCTTCCACATCGATAGAGAATAACTGTTTATGGAAATCTTTACTTCGTTACATTTTGTTGCTTCCCATCTGGAATGGCAAACAGAACCACAGGCTTTGAAGGTATTTCGAAGGGAACGTCACATCCATAATAGCCTTTCCTCTCCAGCTGCAATATGTCTCCACGTTTTAAGTTCTTCATATCAGAATCCCCAAGTGCTAGAGTCTCTTTCCTCGTGCATGCATTAACTACATCAATAAAATCTTCATCCTCTTCAAGCTGCAATAAGAATGGAATGAGCAAACAATTAGCTTAACAAAAACATACTAATATTCTAAATAGATTGATTGGCTCCGGACACCCAAGCATCGGAGCACAGCCTCCTAGGGGATTTGCTGCCCTCGCTAATGAACATAATCATCACAGCCATGCTTGTCATTTACACTCGGTAAGATATTCAACACCAGTAATACATCAGTGATTCTACAACAAGAAGTTCTCGACCAGGAGTAAGATAATGGAAAGTAGGTTTGCCTGAGGCGGGCTGACATATCTGGTTTGTCATAGAACTAGTCTGTCATGTGTTTGTAATATGTCAAGATGAAAATTTATCCAGATATAATTCACAGGGCACGTAGTTATGTGTTTTAAAGAACATTATCAGCTAACCGGACAGAACACTCACACAACAATGTGCATATTCGTTATTAATTTGTTTGGGTGGAAATTGTATCAACATGCTGATGCAAGTAAATTTTCAGGAAGAACAACATTGCCATTTCACTTTCGGCAGGGAAACTTTACCTTTTTCTTTGTAATTAAATAGTCGAAATCCACCAGAGACAGAGGAACAAGCTCATTGTTGTCTGGCAGCCACGTGAGCTTCAATTTTGTTGTCTTGACAGATCCTTCAAGATGCAAAACACCAGATAATTGTGTTACAAAACCATCTTGGTCCTTCTTTATGTCCTTTACAATCGCATTGCCCCAGTCCTTCAAGGTTACTTCCTCATCCACTGAGATTGATAGAGCATCAGCCTGGTCTATCCATATGTGCTTCGTATAAGTTGTATCCTTCACTCCAGCACCATCATATTTCTTATGCTTAGGCAAAGTGCGGACAAATGGCTCCTCAGGTCCATTATTTAGTGTCAGCAAAACACGCCTTTCTTCAATGACTGCAGTATGCCTGGGACATACAGGATCAATGATCTTCTTATTGATGGCCCAAAGCTTGTCCCATTCCATAAGATTGAGATTCTTTGACGCTCCCTAAGACAATTAAAATGACCAAATTCACACTTCATGGAACAAGGAAACATAAGACGCATTTCATAGGCACTCAAAAGTCCAGATGCAAACTTCTGTATTGTATAATTTAGATTAGTACACGAAGTCCATGCATGACGCACATGCACAAAGACAACTCAGCTAGACCTGTGATGATCTTGGGGGGACCTTTTCTAGTAAAATAGATCGATATACAATGTGATTTACTGTATTACTATTAAACCTACCAGGATTAGGTCACTAAGAACAGAGAGATCATCGTCATATGGCAAAATAAGATAATTTCATAGACAGTCTATCAACTAAATTGTGACCATTAGGCTATTAGAATGTGAATCTTACTTGTTCAAGAATGAATTGTTTCAGTGCTTCGATCAGAAGCCCCCTGCGCACAATTCCTTGGACAGTTGGAAAACGAGGATCATCCCAGCCATCCACCTTTCCATTTTGGACAAACCAGAGTAGCTTACGCTTGCTAAGAAGTGTATAGACCATATTCAACCGACTAAATTCATATATATGAACCTTTCTGAATCCCATATCGGACTGAATACGGTGATATTGATCGTTGCGATCATGATATTCTGAAGACCGAAGAGCATGTGTAATGCCTTCCACAGCATCAACAAATGGACAAGCAAAATCATAGGTTGGGTACACCTTATATTTGGCACCAATCCTATGGTGAGGAGTCGAATTGCAGCGATAATAAACTGGATCTCTAAGTGACTTGTTAGGGTCCTGCATATCCAACTTTCCTCGGAGACAACACATCAAGCCCCTCTCAGATCCAGAAATCATTTCCTTCCAGAGTTTCAAGTTCTCCTCCACACTGTTATTCCTACACTTTGATTCTATCCCATCCATCCTTTCCTGCTGCATTCGCTCACGTGGTGTATCATCAACATATGCCTTACCCCAATGAATCAACTTTTCTGCCATTTGCATTATCTGAGGGAAATAGTCTGATGTATATGTTACGGCTTCGTATTTAATTCCTAATGTTTCAATATCTTTCAGAAGATTATCCACAAATTCATTGCTTTCTTTGTCAGGATTTGTGTCATCCATTCGGACAATCAACTGACCTTCGTACTTGTCAGCAAAATACTTGTTCAGTAAAGCTGCCTTACTATGGCCTATGTGAAGATAACCACTTGGTTCTGGCGCAAACCGCAGACGCACTTTTCCAACCTCAGCATCTGGAAGCTCCACCTCAGATGTGGCTTGGCTTACCGATTTGCCTTTTTCACTAGCATCACCACTCAGGTCATTAGAACTTGGTTGCTCTTTTACTTTAGATGTTAAAGTCTTTCCCAAGCCTCTCTTCCCAATAAATGTGGTGACAACATCATTTACTGAAGTTTCATATTCTAACAATATAGAGTTGAACCACCGGACTAGGTTTTGGTATTTCCTGGACTTCCTTAAACTTTCCCATCTCAGTCCAGCTCCTGCAAAAGAAAAAGTTTAAAGTTATGGATGGAAGTGCTCTCTACCATGCACTAAAAATAAACGGACAAAGCAGCAAACAGAGCACTGTGCTGAGCAAGGATGAAAATGAGCCAGCCTTTGCAGCAGAAGACTTCAAATAATATAAATTTGAGCCAATTTCTTTGAACATAGATACAAAGGGAAACCAAATTACAATGAAGCGAGCAATCTTGTTAAGCAAGCTGCATGGTGATATCTTCCCTGTTTTACTACAAGCCTTACAATCTTGCAGCAAGCAACCTTCCCAGACCTTACTTTACAAATGACTTCAATAATGTCAATAAACAGTTAGGGCCATGAAATTTCAGCTGCAACTTGCAACTGAAGAATATGAGTGCGCCTGAAGGTGGAGGGCTGAAAGCACTGCCGTCAAAAACATCAGCTCATGGAATAATCTGGTTAAACAAACTCTAAGATGGTTTTTCACGTCCATCACAGAACGGAACGGGAATTTGAACCCACATCCTGATGGTTGTGATGGTGGTCACCTTCACCAAAGATATGAGGTACTCTTTGAGGGAGGAAAAAGGGAAAGCCGTTACATCTCTATAGTCAAGAAGAAGGACAATTACAAACCATAATATGATTACTCCATTGGAGACATAGCTTTTTGGAAATAAAAGACTGTGGGCCCAATAAGAGGTGAAGATCAATGAAATTGATTTAGAAAACATAATGTCTACATACTTTGGTTGAGGCTGAAGGGTGATGGCATGGCTTGATAGAAGAAAAGATGAGGGAATGATAGAATTTGTTGCAACTTCTTTTGCAATTCAAGCATGAAAGAGAGAAATGTTTGAAGAAAGGCTGATTTCAGAATTCAATATGGGACTCATTAAATAAGACAAAGACACACAGGAAGAAAGAGGCAGAACAAGTCTTCTGGCACCTTCGAATGAATCAATGACGATGTATTACAAGGAGAACTCTAACTTGAAAGCGTGGGTAGAATGATGCTCGGTAGTAACTATATGATAGTCTATATTTATCTCATTCACATGTCAAAAGAGGTTGTTAGATGCAAAGTTCAGTGCTCACAGATTTAAATGGATTCACTTGTCGTCACTGGGAAAATTTTCTTGCTGAGATAGGATAAAAGAAGGTTATGCTAGCCTATTACTTTGATATCTCAGTAGTTTGACAAAATTTAGAACTAATTTGCGTTCATGTCTAGGTGCAGGTTTCCTCTCGATGAAAATTATATACTTGATTACTCAAAGGGTGACTTCTGCAGAAAATGCACCAAAGTTAACTACTAATTCTCCATCAACTCCTGGGACAACTTAATAGCACAATGATGCAAATCTTCAATCTAAAGAGGGCATTGCATAATTTCCAAATAGCTATATATATCCCCCAAGATTTTCAACTTAAATAAGTGCTGCTAAATTTGATTATGACTATATTAGAGGATGATACCATCTCGATGACGACCAAAATATAACCCCTCACGTGCGAAATTATAGAAGATCTCCTTTAAGATGAAACAAGTCCAACCTGAAGGCAGAGAGAAGTTGAGCTTGTTTAATTGCAATTACAACCAAAATAGAGATATAACATGTGTTAGAACATCATTTATCCTAAAAAAAGAGAGAGAATGAATTAATACAGGCACAAATAAGTATTAGATAATAGAGCTATTAGGACTAGCACCATATGGCATACTCATGGATTAAAATCTTGCTGACATTATAGAGAGAGAAAAAAGGAAATGAATATATTTTAAAATCTAAAACAGACCAGATGTTTAAGCTATATCCTTAAACCATCTCTTATCATTCAAACAGACCCCACATCTCTTCTAAACCAGTCAATCCAGCAAGGTTAACAAATACCTACTAACAATAGACGTTTTTTAAAATTAGACTTAAAATCATTTACCAGCAAGATATGACCATATTGCTAAATCTGCGATGGACTGACAATAACCAACCAAAAAGGTACACTGAGATAGATATCCATCAACATAGGCACATGCTCCTTCAAATTCAGAACCAGAAGTGAAAACAGGGGCATACTCGAGCCATTCATCAATCTACAAGAAGAATAAAGAGAAAACTTTCAGAGAATCCAATAAAAATCGCATTCCACAAATAAAAGCCAGAAATAATTGAACAGTATAAAATTCAGAATATTCAAAGGACAGAACCTCGCTAGACTCAAAGGCATCCCGCTGGTAGAGACTAGGGGAGCTCGCTAGCCGTCCAACATATCGCAGGATCACATAAGCTCCTTGCAACTTGAGTCTGGAGAATAACTTGAGTTACATATAGCATGTAGTAAAACTTTTTAGCACACCAATTCAATGGCAACAAACTTTTATGTCAATCTAGCATGAGCATAACTTTCCTTTCTTTTCTCCCTCTCCTGATATTTGTACTGATCAAAACTAAGCATGTGACATGCAGAACTGATTCTACGTTCTCTTTAGAACACATATAGCAATAGATACGAAAGTCTATCCATTGTCCAAAGTTGAATGTAACAATTGAAGGAATTCCAATTTCCAATCTAGTAGAACTCCTATTTTCTCTTCTCCAATTTAAATCTAAAAAATAAATAATGTAAACCTCTAAGTCCAACGTTAGGCCAAGTCTAAATCCCAGATCGACAGTTTCAACCATTCCTTTCTTTTCTTCTTCTTCTTCTTTTCTGTACTTTCAAGTTGCTAAAACTCAAATCAAGAAAGCATATATTGTTGGTATTACAATAAGATAAGATTATTATTTTTTCCAACGGCTAAAATAGATAATAAAATCACTTGAAGCAATTCACATTACATTCACTTGATTACATCTCATTCTAATCCGTATTTCCTTTCTCCCCTGAGAAAAGCATCGTTAGTTGAGATTTCTTAATAATACCTCCTCTATTAAACCCTAACTAAACCCTAATCTAATTTCATTTCACTAAATTTAGACAAAAAGAAAAAGAGGAAAAAAAACAAAAAAAAGCAAACAGACAGACACGTATAAACAATCAAAAAAGACTGTGACACAAAAATCACTGAACTTACGATCAACTAAATCTAATCCGAATATTATACGGGCCATAAGTATAGCTACATTACCCATTGGAGAGGACGAGCGCTGGAGGAGAGCCAGGGGTGAGCGTTGCATCGGTGGAGAGAGGGATTCTGGCGATTTTCGCCGCCGCAATGACGGCGAGCGGCGGATTGTCCGGTGCATAGGAAAGCTTAATTTCCATTGCTAATCAATCAGTTTCAATAGAGAGAAAAACACATGAAATAGAAGCTTCAAGTGATATGCTTATATAAAAAGAAGAAATTGAGGAGAGGGCTAATCGTCAAAAAGTCAGCGGCCGCCACTGGACTTGCTTGAAACTGGCGCAGGATTTTAAGCGGCAACAGATTTAACAATCGTTTTCTTTCTTTTTTTAAATTTTTTCTCCTTGGGTTTCTTGGGTTATTAGTCAACGGGAAATTTGCACATTTAGTCCTCGTTATTTCTTTCATCACAAATTAGTCCTTATCTATGTAACATATGAGTTTTATACTTGTCACATCAATTTTCTTAAAAATCTAATAACATGCCATGTCATATATATAAAGCCCTGCTAATAAGTCACATTAGATCGCATTTTGACACATCGCTTTTAATTTATGAGCTTAAATATTTTTAGTGACTACTTTTAACTAGGCATATATACTTTTAGTTAAATGTTTAAACATAAAATATACGTTTAATTATACATTTATAAAGAAAACTCATTCCCTTCTTCTCTTTTGAGAATTTTTCTTTAATAAATTTTCTTAATTAGAATTTAAATTTAATTTAGAATAACATAAAATATAATAGAATTTGAAATTTGTGGAATTGGGAATTAAAATATTTTTTATACATATGTATATATATATGTGTGTATATATGTATATATATGTATGTATATATATATATGTATGTATATATATATGTATGTACACATACAATTGTACCTCAAAGCTTTAAAAGCTAACACACATATCACACGCAACACACACACACATAGTTGTTCTACTGGTTAATTTGTGAGCTCTCTCCATGGCATATCAATTTTTTTATCTCTAACAGTATGCCAGGTCTCTTGTATATTTTATCTCTAATAGCGTGCCACATTACTTGCATATAAATGACATGTCACCTTCATAATGCCATACCATGTCACCATCATCATGCCTCTTATTTTGCCATATTATCTTCCCTTTATAAGGTTAAAAAAAAATAGGAATTTATAACAAAATAAGCTAATAATCAATTTTTAAAGCTAATTATAACTATACGTTTATAATAAATTAATAATCAGATTTTAAAGCTAATACACACACACATATATATATAATATATCTATATAATCATTTTCATCTAAAAATTATTAATTTTCGAGAAGTAAACTATGTCATCGGTCCCTAATGTTGCCATTTCTTAAAAATAATGCCTTAATGTTTTAATATGTTGAGATTAATCTACAATATGTTGATAGTGAATGAGAAATTAGAGATTTTCTTATCATTAATTATTTTGAGACTTTTGATCTTCCTATTGAGTTGGATATGAAGTTCTATGAGGTCGTGAGACTTTAAAAGTTTTCAATGATCTTGAGTATGTGATTAGTGCTTGGAAGTTTTACAACTCTTGGAATTTCTCCATGAATGTGATAATGAAGGATTTATCTCTTTTAACACTTATATATAATGGTCTTCTAGCAAGATACAAGACACACCAAGAAGCAAGTTTTATTCCATCCAATCTTAATTAGTAACATATAGTTCTACATAGTTATAGCATTTGTAGTTTTCTGTGGTAGAGAGAGTTCAGACATTAAATTAAATTCAGGCCTCAACTTTATTTGCTTTACACTTTTAGTTGTAATTTATCTTTGTTCATTTCATATTTTTCAAAATATAAATGTCAAATTCTTATTTATCCTTTTCTAGATTTATTTTATGTTATCATAAACTATTTACTCAATGTTTTAATATTTTCAACATAATATTTATACAGTACTATTAGTAAAATTATACCTAAAAATTTTAATAGGTTTTAGAAGATGTCATTTTATCTTTCGAAAAGCAGATAGCACATCATATTAATTATCTTCTAATTTGAGGCCACATAAATTATGTTTTATTTTTGTGCGCTTTGTTTTTAATAATTATTCAATAACAAATATAAAAAATCATGTTTATAGGATTTCTAAAATGATAAAATACACAAAATATAAAAAAGAAACTCACATAAAATTATATCTATAGGATATCTAGAACATATAAAAAACTTAACAATAATTATCTTCTAAGAACTCATCAAAGGTGTTGGATCGTCTTAATTATCTCTTAATTTGAGGCAAAACCAATAACTTTAATTATTATTGGCTCTATTTTTATTAGTTCGCAATAAGAATGTAAAAGAACAAATACAAAATTCATATATATAACATGTTTAAAAAGTATAAAATGCATAAACAAAAGTAACTCAACAAACTCATGAAAACACGGGATATGAGAAACAAAACAAGAAGATACTAGGACCATAACTGGAGACAAAATGACCCCAATTGCAAGGTGATTGAGAAAAGCTCTCTACAACTTTGAGATGTTCAAAAGCTTTTGTCAGCAATTTTAATTCAAATTTCTTTATTCAAAATACTTCAAATTTCTTAATTCAAAATTTTTATATTCAAAATAATTTAAATTTCATTATGTGATTAAAACGGTTTATAAATTTCTAAGAATTATACAAAAATATTGATTCATGTGAAGCACGAACTTATAGATTACTAGTTATTTTAAAATACTTAGTTTAGTCTCTAATATTTTGAAATATAGTCAATTTAGTTTGTAATACTACATTTTCAAAAGAAAAGGCATAAAAATAGTTAAGTATATTTATAAAATGCACCGAATTTACCATTTTGCCCCTTAACTTTCCCACCCTAATGCACCCTCTCTTCATTCCACCTTTAGATTGGTGTTCCAATCTATCTTTTAGACACTATTTTCTATTTCTCGATAAATTTGTACTTAGCAGTATTGATTAACTCTTGTTGTATTTTTTCATTTATTAATGAAGAAATCCTTTTTGAATCAAAAAAGAAAAAAAAAATCCCACCTCCATTTTCCATATTGTTATCCCTTGCAATCACCACAACCCTTAACTTTCTATCCTTTTATGCAGTTTCTAACACCAAACCGTCCTGAGACCCTTGTCCTTTGGCCCATACTCAACTACAAAACGTTTATGTGTCCATGCATATGGTCCATGTGTTTGTTGTATACATGTACGTGGGCATGCCTTTCTTTCTTCGTGGGTAATTCTCATGATTTATGTGTCTATACGATGCATGTATATCTATGAACTCTAGGTGCTGTGTGGGAATGGGTGTGGTTGTAGTGATCAAGGGAAAGAAATGATTTATGAACTAAATATAGACTTTTCGTAAAGTTCGTGGTCTAAGTTAATTTCTTTATAAAAACAATAAGAACAAATTTAAATATTTTATTAAAATTTTAACTTTACCCTTATCTTATTATGCATTTCTATTAAATCTAGATATGGTAAATGGGGTATTCACAGGTAGACCCAGCCCGCTTAGCACGGGTTAGGCAGGTTGGGTCAACTTGTTTATCGAACGAGTCAGGGTTATTAAAATCTTAAACTGACCCTGACGGGTTGATGGGCTAGGCGGGTTATTTTGCCGGGTTTGGAGGTCGTTTTTTGGTTGGTTTAGGTTTTTTTAGCAGGTTGATGGGTTAGACGGGTCATTTTGATGGGTTCGAAAGTCACACGCGAGTTGACCCCGACCTGCTTATTTGACGGGTTAGGTCAGGTTAACCCGTTTTGTCTGGCGAACCATTGAATCTTCAACCCTAACTATTTTTTTTGGTGAGTTAAGTGGGTCGACCTATAGATCTTAGCCATTTTTGCCATCTCTAATTAAGTCTAACAATATTCTGAATATTGAGAATTAATTTGACTAACTTTGATGCATATACTTGGCTAAAAAAAATGATGCATATTAGAAATTAAATTTAAATATTTTAAAACAACGAGCAATTTTTTTTTTTGGGTCGAGAAAACAACGAGAATTAACGCCTACATATATAATCTTTTTTCCTTTTTGATTAGATCAAAAGTCAAAAGAAATAAGCTATGCGGTGAGCAACACATCGACGCATTTGACTTCATTTATTTTAATTAATTAAATGCTCTCTCAACTCCTTTACTTTTTGTTTCTTTTTCTTTCATTTATTTTTCTTAATTAACTTCTCTCCATTCTTTTCCTTCCCTTTTCATAGGCGAACCTACAATATCATTGACTAATAGCCTGTTTGAAATAATCTTATCTAAAATCTGATAAATATCTTATCTAATAAGTGTCTTATAAAAAATAAGACTATTTATTTTGTTAGCTGAAATGATATTATAAATTACTTTGATAATAATGTTATCAATTTTGACTCATAATATTTTAATTTTATAATTAAATAATAAAATTTAAAATATAAATATTAATTAATTTTTATTTTTGTTTTAAAATTTTTAATTTTTAATATTTTTTATTTTTTAGTTTTTAATTTTTTTTAGTTTTTAAATTTTTAAATTTTAAATTTTTTATTTTTATATTAATTTTTTAATCTTTAATTTTTAATATTTAATATTTAATTTTCTTTATTTTATTTTTTAATTTTAATTTTTAATTATTTTTTATATAATAAAATATAAAATAAAATATAAGTACCCTAAACTCAACTTATTTTTTATAACTACAAATAAGACATCTTATAAAAAGTATCTTATAAATGTCTTATAATAAACTGATAACAAACAATCTTTTTCACATAAGTTGTCAAATAAGATATGTGCCTTATGATAAGCTCCAAACAAACACAGCATAAATCCTCTCCTTTCCTGTCGTTTTCATATTGTTAGAGTTTGTAGCCTGTGAAGGAAGTGAATGCACTTATTTACAAGCCACACAAATATGGTGTGTAAAGGATTTGCATGGCCCCAGTTGGAACATGAAGATATTGCTAGCAAAGTCTCTTTCAGATCCTCAGCTTTGAAGTCAAGAATATCATCGTGGTTTTACGTTCATAGTGCCGCAGCTGAAGCCATAGATCTTGCCCAGGATGCTCCCAAGGTTCATGGGTCAAACTCCTCATTGGAAAAAGAATGGCAAAGGATGGGCTACAATCAAGGCTTTCTTCAAAAGGTGGGGAGGGCCATTTTGACGGGAGCCGTGGATCCCGAGTCTTTTTGATATTTCTTCAAGGCACCAAGCTACGACGGAATATTTCACTATAGGACCTGGGTCTTAAATCTTGGCCTAGGTCGAATGGTTTTCACTTTGGCTACGAAAGAGAGAAGAGGTCCTCGCCTCATTTCTAGCATGCTTTGCAGTCATCGATCTTTGAATTTAATGAAAGAAGCTTTCAAACACTGATGCTTTGTCAACAAAGTGGAAGATAGGGCTACAATTTCTGACTTCCTTAACTAATATTGAGTTCAAACCATACTCAACTTAACTTAGACTTGAATCTAATATGCTAGGAGATAACTCAATGATGATAAAGAGATTCAGTGATTCTACACTAATGATTTTCTTGTAACATTTATGAGAGACTCAAAATTCGATACCTAAGTGGAATATAGAAGAAAGAGAGCTGCATTGACCTATGGTTTTTGACTAACATTTTTGCAACTTTTGACTCCGGGATGGATGAAACCTTCTTGTTTATATTGACTTCTAACAACTTCTCTTGGAACCTTGGCATGTAGATTCGTCATCGTTACAACAAAACAGATGAATTATACAAAACAGGTAGTGTAACTTATGCAACACCTCAAGTTCAAATAAGTTAAAAACATAAGAAAGCAGAAGGCATAAATTATTGCTGCGTAGCTTCACAAAACTGATACAATTCCTCTTGTATGTGAAAATTTCATGCGATAGTTATGACAGAACGATTTGATTTGTTTTCCGCTTTTGAGCCTACTATCAGTCGCAACATTAGTTGTGCATCGAGATCCATTTTAGAGACTTCAAGTACTTCTTAGAACAGAGAACGCAGAGGTGCATACAAGAATCTCAGTTAACTCACACATGCTTTGCTTAAATTCCAATATCTATTAACACCCAATGAACAAGAATCCTTTAATAAATTGCCAACTTATCACAATCTAGAAAGCAATTTCACAATACCAAGCATTGATCAATCAGTCTCCTAATTACTGCATTACATCATTGTCAAAAATCCAAAAAGAATGCATCACCTACACATATAGTACCAAATCTAAATTTTCATTTTGAAATGATCAGTGCCTGGAGAATCATACTCTATAAGCATATATCCAAAAGCAAAAAGAGTACATAAAGATGCCACTAGCTACTATACAGTTATGCAAACATCAAGAAGTATAAAGTCTATCCTGGACATTTCAACAATCTCATCCACTCACAAAAAGAATCAAGGAATTTTAGTGTCAGAAAAGGTAGCATATATGTGCACCTGAGGTTCCATTCAAACATAGCAGTGCGATATCTTTCAGACTCCTAGCTTGCACCTGAACGAAGGGAATAAACAGATTAGTCTGATATCCCGAAATTCCCACTTAATTTACCAAGCCGAGTGTTCAGCACCATCTCGTCTAGAAAGTACCACCAACAATTCGGTTCAGCTGAAAACACACCTGATTTAGCATTTTCACATGGTGACGATGACCCAACTTTCTGCCAACACTACCACACCAACAATATAGGAACCTTAAACAGATTTCATTCATAGTAGATAGACATCTTTCAGAATCCTATTTTAACACGCAAGGGAATGAACAGATTGCACTGATCAATTTAGAAAGCAGAGCTTTCAGCACTATCTCATATTATACAGTATCCTCTACAATTCCATTGAGCTGAAAACAACCTCGTTTAGCATTTTTACGTGATGACACTGATCGGAGTTTCTGCAAGCACCAGCACACCATCATCATAGAAACCTTAATTTTTGCAAGATTTTGTATGTAATGCCAAACTTGTTCATGAATATTGCGGAAAAAAAAAAAAAGCACAGCACAAGCAGCAAATGCACAATTAAACCTGAAAGTGCAACTCAATCTTTTTGCCCAAAACTATATTTTAAGTGCATATTTCATTCATGCCCAAATTTCCCCTAATTTTTCAGTTATGAAGCATATATAAGTAAAACATAATTATTTCCGAAAATTTCAATTCCTCTGTATGATAACAATTTTTTGGGTAAATTCTTGAATACCCATAGAAAGGCTTGAAGAAAGCTTATCCATAATCAAAAATGCCTAAAAAAAAATTCTCTATACTTGTACATGAGAAGAAGGAGATGAACTATCTACATCAACATCCATCAAATGGGTATTGCAATCTTCACCCACAAAATCATTCTTCTCAATCAAACCTCTCAACATGTCATAAGTAAACTCCGCACTGTTAGGATCACTTACAGGTGACCCACCCGACGACCCCACCGTCATCGGCTGCTTCATGCACAAGCAACACCCACCTCCACCACCACCCCCACCACCACCACCGCCGCCGCGGCCACCACATTGTAAATTGACAATACCACCCCTCTGCCTTCTCCTGTGATGCAACTTATTGGCTTTCCTGAATCGAAAGAAAGACACCCTTCTCACCTTCCCGAAACATCTCTGTTCTACCTTGTCATCAGCACCTTCCGCTCGTCCCCGCCCTCCTCCACCACCTTCTTCATCATCGCCTCCGCTTTTACCTACTCCTCCACCACCACCACTTCTTCTGGATCTTTCCTTGCGGTTCCCAGACATAAAAAAAAAAAAAAAAAAGTTAAAAATTGTAAATCAATTTCTCATACGATAGCATAGAATTACTATGCGTGTGCACAAAATATTACATTGGATAGCGATATATGTATAGGTGGTGAGTTTATTTTTGATTGTACGAGGGAGAGATTTGTGTAAAACAGAGGATTCGCAGTTCGAAACTCTGACGCGTTTTATCGCATTATTTGTATGCATAATGAAAAGAGAGAAACTTTTTTTTTTTTTTTGGGTTCGTTTTAAACGCCTTATCTGTCGGGGGGCCTCGCGAGTTGCTACACACACGACACCTTTAATTGCTGTTTCTATAATTGCTCTCACTGTTTTTTTTAAACGGAGAAACAAAAATTGGTCTCTTTAATATTTTACACTTGTACAGAGTCCGTTTGGGTTGATTTTTTTAATAATTTTTTAAAAAAATTAAAAATTTTAATTTTTAAAAAATTTATATTTAAAATTTTTTAGAATTTTAAATTTTTTAAAAATCAAATCAAATAATTATTATAAAATTAATGTACTGTTTTTTTTAAAAATATTTTTTTAAAAAAAATATCAATCCAAACGAGCCCGTAAAGTAGTGGAAGCTTTGCCTCTCTGGGATGGTGACACCTGTTGTTTTATAATTAACGATTTTGTTTTTGAGTAGTTTCTGTGTATTTCCCTTTTCAAGACCAGTTTGGCATTGACAAATGCCCGTAGGCAAATTACACATTTTTAATTTGAATTTCTTCATAGCGTTCCTCGAATATTATACAGTTACACGTGTTTGTCTAATCAAGTAATTACTTGGTTAAAAATGAATTAGATGTAAGTGTACGTGTTCAATTAGTCAATTATAATTTTTAATTTTCATAAGAAGCTAAAACGTATGAGCATCATTATATTGAGTGGTTAAGACTATTTTGCTCAGCATGAAGTCCTAAGTTTAATCTCATAGAGGTGGAGGTTGTTTAACTAAAAAAATAAAAATAAAAATTATCATTTATTTGAAGGGGCTAGACTTAGATGAAGAAATTTTAAAAGTTTATGAGTAGATTGTGTGTTTTGAATGATCTCATTTTAATATGCTTATTCTATTGAAACGAGGATATGTCATACAACTTATGAAAATTCAAAACAAATAATACTTTTATAGTTATAAAAAATAAAATAAGGATGGATTGCTTATTTTTTATCAGATAAGAAAAAAACATAGTTTTTTTATAAATTTTTTATAAAATGCATGTAATAAGATATCTAAAATCATGTAAGATCATAAGATCATTCCAAACATACTATAAATTTACTACTACTACTATTATTGTTATTATTATGTAGTAAGAAAAAGTCGATGGGCTTACTGTTGCGGGGGGAATTTATTCCACTTGAGAAATCCATATATACTAGTGCTTATCGTACAAGGATTTTGGCTATTGTGTGGCTGTTAAATATAAGAAATTTTTTTTGCATCCTTTTCCAAGTTGGTTCGCGATTTTGTCCTTCGACTATCTAAAGAAAAGTTTATATGACCTGAAAAAACCTACCCAGAAAAGTTTAGTCTTGTATACTAACTTCCTTTCGCCAATGAATTTTATATTGGTCATAACTTATACTTCATGCATAGCCAGTGCTTTTGCATGGATCTTCGTGGTTTCCTTTTTGTATTTCTTTTTTCTTAAAGTATTTTCTCAATGTGATACTTTCGCATTCAAATATATACCAGTCATTATTGTAACATTTCTTTTTGGCGAGATTATTGTAACATCACTTGATTGAAGATAATTTAGATCCAATCTATTTTAATTAATAAATTTTACAATTAGAGAGATAACCAAGCTTGAATAATTATAAATGAAAATAATAAAATCAAATTGGCGGCGATGAAACTTATGCACAATTTATTCAAAAAAAACTTATGCACAAAATTTTGAGGCATATATAGGTCTATAACATGAACAAATAATGGGAAATAGAAAGATAAACCTACAACGGGCTTGGACCAAACTTTTTAATTTATGAGTAAAGTTGTGAAGCAAAGAAAGAAAAAGGGCTCACGATGACCTACAATGTCCTATTTCAGTTTTGTGAGCCGATATTTAAGTGGTATTATGGATATAATTAATAACTTGAATTAATTATTTTAGTCAAGTTAATTAGAGGCCCAATAATTCATTTGCTATGTCTATTAACACTAGTCTTACACTCTTACTAAATGACAAAATAGTATTCAGAATTAATCACCAGTTGATTGACAAAACTAAGTATTATGAGGGATAAAATGCTATTTCAAGTGTGTGGTAGGAGTTACCTCTTGAGTTTATAGGAACCACCTGTAAAATATTGTATCACAGGTTATGTGTGATTGTCATTGTGCGTCCCTCCTGAGGTAGGTAAGTTGTTAACAATAGGTGATTGTAATGATTATAAGTAAATGTTATGGGATTAGGGAATAGTTCAACTGATTGAGATTATCTCCTTTAAGAGTGAGGTCCTAGATTCAAATGACATAGAGGATGAGAGGTTGGGTTGGGGGTGGGAAGAAGTTTAAAAAATAATAAAAAAGTAAATGTTGTGATATAACTAATAACTTAAGTTATATTAACAATTTTGGACTAGTTAATTAAATATTTAAGAAATTATTTGTTATGCCTGTTAACATTAATCTTGTTTACGGACCTAGAGTATGAAATTAAGAGAATATAGGCTCTAATCTAGTGAGCTTAAGATAGAGAAAAGAATCCACTGATTAGCTATATATAATTGACTGGGTGCAGACATGGCTAGCAGGTAGACATTCTTGTTCAAGAACACAATCTTCAACTTGCAAGGTTGTGCAACATTCTCTTTCTCTTTCATTGGGCCAAGGTTGGGCAACATTTGACCTTCAATGACAAAGAAGGTACACCAAAATTTTGCAAGATAATCTGAATCATTTTGACCTTTTACCTTCTCTCCAAATAAATTCATCTGTCTTAATATGAAACAGTTTATTTTATTATATATTATCTGCGATGACATTTTATTTCTTTTTTTGGGCTTATTCTTTAATATTCAACTTAATTAAAAGAAATTAATTATAAAAAAAGATCTAAAAACGATCACGAGAGTGGTGCGTAGGACCCACAAACCCGTCACCTGCACAAAGACCACGGTCATTCCCAAAATTACAAGCCTTTATTTTGTCCAAAAAAGGACCTTTTTGTTTCTTTTTTTTTTTTTAAATAATACACCTCTACCTTAAACATATAAAATTACCTTATGCATGATGCTGTCGTTGCACAATAATTGCGGGTTTGGTAGATACATGAAGTTTGATAAACCCCATTGATAAGCTAAAATAAAATCTCATCATCATCAAACCAAGTTGTAAAGCTCAAAAAGCATTAGATTTAAGAACAAGTCCCCTGGCCCAGCTTCAATTGTTAACCTCCCCACCCAACTTTTTTTGTTTCAATCCATAAAAACCGTGACCTCCTTCGTGGATCCATCCTCCTCCTATTCTCATGATTCTTCATCCGTGCAAACGCTAATATAAATTCAACACAAGCTGATCAAACTTTCCAATTATCCCATGAAATAGATGAAGTTGGTATAATCATACGCTCTCGGTCACCTGTTTCTTTGAATTTTTCGTTTTGAGATGAAACTTCTTATGCTTGATATAAAATTTCCGTCTCAAATCTGAAAGTTTTATGTAGTGTTTGTACGCGTCTAATTTCTTGCTAGTGATCGAAAAGTAGTATATGTATGAGGAAGGGGTCGAGGAAAATGTGGTGGGTGGTGCCTTGCAGCAGCAGGAAGAGTAATTTGAAGTCTGAGTCGAGCATGGACATTGAAGAAATATTGAAGATGAAGCTTGAAACCATCAAAGAAGAGCCTGAAAGTTGCGAAGAAAATGGGGTTCTATCAAAGCGCAGATGCATTGTGAAGAAGGCCAAGAAGAATATTCACATGAAGGTTAAGATGGGGCGTTTTTTGATGCCCCACTTCAGCCTGAAAGAATCTTATGTGTTGTGCATGGCTGGGTTGGCATCCAAAGGTGGGTTGAATGCACTTCCGCAGTGCTGACGAGAGAGACGGATTTAGTTTCCGTCTTTATGTCATCTCTATTTATTAGTAATCAGTTTTTTTTCGCCACTAATTTCTGTTACTAATTAAGAGTTTTCTAGTAGTGTCTCACATTTTGGCATGGTCATGGATGATAATGTATATTAACTGTGTGCAAAAAAGGAAAAAAAAAAGTGGTTAATTACTTGCTTTTGTGAATATTTTATGAACTGTGATTATAAATTTTACTGATGTCTAATTATTGTAATAAGATTAATTATTTAGTTATTTAGCCATAAAATATCAGTTTTTTCCGGGTCCTCTTCAGCTCGGACCACTCATGATACTTAGAAAATAATGGAAGAGCCGTGCTAAGAATTTTAAAGTTCCATCTTAAAGTAATTAAATAGTATAGTCTAAAATTTTATATAATAATTTTGTAGGACAACTAAAGAATAATTCTTTTATATTAATAATTTTGTACTTTATAATTTATTAATATAAAATAATTATTTTTTAGTTGTCCTTTTTAGATGAGACCCAATTATACTGTTATATATAGGAGAATTATTTTTTAAGTGTTAACTTGAAATCGTAAAGAAATACAAATGAAGAGGGGAAGCTTGCTTTGCTCGCTGTAGCCCTATTTTAGTAGATTAGACTTGATAAGCATAACGAGGGAAATCCAGCTCGGGGAGCCCAGCCACCAGTACATTTGGCGGAGCTCGACCACCAACTCGCAAACTCCGACTACACAGCATGCCCCCTATATTGTACACCAAGTAAGTCGAAGGGGACTCAACCCAGGGCAATAGACTGAATTTGAACTTGGGTTATGAGTTATGTCCGTCTCCAACTCTTACCGCCGGGACATTCTTAATTTCTTGGGGACTTTTCCGTTTGTTGTTATTGTTTTCTTTATTTGATTTCTTTTTTCTTTTTGTTGCATTTGGCCCATCTCTCTGTGGTTTGTTTCTTTGAGTTTTGACCCATATGTTTGTTTGTATTGTTTAAACGTTTGGGTCCTTGTGGTCTGTTCAGCCTCTTTTGGATTTGGACGTAAATGTAAATTAAGTTTATCTTAATGAAAGTTTTGTTTCAAAAAAAAAAAAAAAGAATGAAGGGATATTCTGATCTAAAGACTTTTTGAAGTCGGATTTAATTAATACGCAAGATGAGACCAACTCCTTAATAGTTTCCTTGAACTTTCAATTGGCCAAGACACCTAATCATTTCTGTGCATGCCAAATTTCGATCTTTTCATATCATTATATCATTATAATATTATGAAAGAACTACTTATATAGTTATACAAAATTATGATAAAGTGAATTAGACAATTTATAAAAATTTCCCTTGGCCGATTAATTATATTCATATAGGACCAAATTAATTGAGAAGTAATCAATTACCCATATGTATCACACCAGCTGGCATGGTCTTTTCTGATAACTCTTGTTGAGGGAAATGGAAAATTGTTCTACCAAGAAAAAAGAGGCAAAAAATTTTGTTTAGCAATTCCAGCTCTCGAGCAGCAAAAGCTCACAATTGGCAGAAGACATGAAAACTCTTCAATCATAATTGAAACCAAAATGGTTTGTGACCGTGTAAAGTTGGTATTTTCTTAGAACCTTGGTTGGTTTTTTTTTTTTTTTTTTTGGTTTTTATTTCTATTCTTTATCGATAAATTTAGTTGATGTAAAGGTCTAGAATTCGAATTAAAGCTTCTCTTTTTTTCCAAATTATGTTTTAGTTTCCAAGTGTTATGATACGGTTTCTCTATTGACCGCAGGTCAATTTCTTGACTAGAAACAAAAATGAACGATGATTAAGACAAGTCATTTAATAAATATCTTGGTAGATGAATAAGGTTGCAAGATATGAACGTTTCCATGCAACCCTTCATGTCAGATACAAAATTCAATTTTAATTTAACATTCAACTCACCTTATCGATATTATTAGACGTATTTGATTAATTTCCAAGCAATATAGATACTTGTTCAGCAACTTGAAATCTCGCTGAGCTCCTGTTTCATTGCATTCTTTTCTTTTCTTTTTTTCCTCCGGCAACTAGAACATATAGCTTATGAGGTAAAAGGCTGCAAACTCTTTCTAGTCCCAAGTCGCTTTCTGAACTTATAATTTACTCATCTGTTTGACATCGTTAGATTCATATAACGAACTCCACCATAGAATAATGCTACGTTTATTTTAGTTCCTCGACAAGTTTCTCAATGTTACTGAAACAAAATCAGCACTTGGATTTTCAAAGAATTATTATGTCTCCCAGTCCCAGAGTGGACTACAGATGAAGAGTTACAAGTGATAGTCTTGTCTGTAGATTAAATCATAAATGTTGTTCAATTATCACATGCCATCTTTGGGTTGTTTCTGCAAAAGAGAACACTTTGATATGGGCGCACATGAATTCCTGAGGTCCTCTATCTTGATGTTAGCTTCAGCTCATGTTCTACATTAGGCTTATAAGCTCACTGATTGCTGCCTAAACAATCTATGCTTCTTCTTATGTTTTATATTAGGCTTATAAGCATATTGCAGAGTTTTTTCCAGGCTCAATTTGCAACGAAAAGAAATCATCAAATTGTTTATAAGCCATTGTATGTTAGGATACAAATTGGTCCAAGATTTTATGTGGAAAGATCACTGAATTGAAATCATTCTGTGTAAAAACAATGCCTTATGGTAGATTTTAGTAGTTGCTTGTTCAAAGCATTGGATCAACTTCGAAATTGAATTGGATTCTTTCGATTTTTAATATGCATATGTAATCGACCACGGGTTAAACAAGGTTGAATTATTCATATGAATTTGGCATGGAGTTACTCGACTAAGTTTTGATTCATAATCTGTATAAAGAACATAGATTTTACAGAAAATGAAGTAGATTAGTGTAATACAATTGAGCATAAAACATAGTTGAATTATTCAAATGCCATCACTAGAAGCAGGGTAGGCTTCTGTCGATGGATATTGCATTGTTTCTGCACCTAACAGTTGAATGAGAGATCACAGGAAGCCCCCATTGGCATGAGAATACAATGGCAGGGCATACGTCTTCCATCTTCATCCTTTTGACTATATCAGCATAGATCCCGGCAATCCTTTTCGGTAACAGGACTAAAGAAAACGCCTTCCAGTTCAGCCTTCTGGAGCGCGATAATCTGAGGCCTTTGAGCCTTCCGTTTAGCTTCTTTATCCAGCGCCTTCTAGGCCGCGTCATCTTGTCATCGGCACTAGTAAGTCTTTCATATCCGGCGCTCCAGCGGCTCTCAACCAACTGCTGCAATCCCATCTGCCACAACATTGAAGCCTATCTTACCAAAGGCTCCTACCTAAAGCTGCTATATATATAGGTAGAGGAAAGCTATGCAAAGAGTTGAAATAGGGGAATGCACAATAAGCACAAGGAGAATCTTGATATTGGTAAACTTCTGACTTATAAGTCAAAAAAGCTGAAGTATACCTGTGTAGGGATTCCTGAAACACATGGCTAGCATCATATTTTAACAGAATACATTGCACATGCAGAGAGAGGAGAGAAAAATAACCAAAAAAAGGTATGCGGCTACTGAGTTTGATCAGTTATTTGAAAATAGAGATGCTCTATTCTATTTCCAACACATGCCACCATGATGCTACAAATTAAACAACTTACCAGCTAAGTACCTATAGAGCTGCTTCCTTCTCAAAGTTTGTTTGTCCAGATGAATTTTTTTTGATGATGGAGGAATATCACAAGACATGTGCAATGATTGGCATCATATTTAAGAATTGAGAGCAATGATTTCTTGAAGAGAATAAATTAGATTGCGATCTATAATCAAGCTGAAGTCTTGTCATTTTTACGTGTTTGACAGAGGTTCGTTAAAGAAATCAGATTAGTCTAATTTGATTTAAATCAGTCAAAAGTTGAAATATCTGGTCCAAATTGTTTATTTTGGATGGTACAGTTGCTTATTTTAGTTTATTAGTTAAGTAATTACTCTCAGCCTTGCTTAAGTCAGTCCTCATTTTGTGTCCATTTCTAGTCATTACTCTAAATCATGTTGGTTTAAATGACCACCATGAAAAATGTTCCACCAGCTGTGCAATCTATACTGATTTTGGTTTCTTTTCTTTTTCGGGTCATCTCCACGAGCTATATAGGATTCCACCTAATGGGATAAGGTCTTGGCTCGGTTTGATCTGAGAATGATTTAAGGAAATGACCAAATTCGAGAAAACACTGTTACAAAAGAGGTTGATGTTTGAAAGTCTACAAAATTGAGGTCCATATGTCATCATTGATACAAACCTATGCAAAATTCTTTCAGGTTTAGACTTTTTCAGCCAGTTGGTAAAACCTGACTAACCTTCAGATGCTAAAATAGCTACTCCATATAAAAAGCTTCATACCTAGAATGTCCCTAAAGCATTAATTTTCATCGCTGAATATCATTATGGACCCGAAGGGAATGCCGCGAAAAATATATTATTTTTAAACAACGTTTTCCAGAGAACGTTACAAAATGTCTCATTTAGTGACAATTTCTTATTCATTGGTAAAAAATTCGTCCCTAATTCCCACTTCTCTTGTAGTGGACATTTGGCAATTGGATGCGTTACTTTACCGCAGTGGGATAAGTCCTACTTTGATTCGATTTTAAATGGTTAGCCGATTACTTTATATTATTTTAAACAAATTCCCTTCGAGGGGAATTCTGCTAAGTAATGTCAGTATATAGTCAAATAAAAGATGCCACCGTACTTATGGCCAGGTAATGAAACATTATCTAATACCAAGTTGCCTGAACCTAGTGTATGTTAGTTTAGAGGTTTGTATTCTATTAACCTCTTCCGATTGAACAAATTAAATCATATATTTAAGTGTTTTAAAACAATGGCTCAGACACAGACTACGCGTCATGGTGGTCGCCTTGATTAATATAATATGATATATATTGGCATTATATAGGATAATGAGACATTAAAAGGGGTCAATATGCTTGGCACATGACAATATAGAGAGAATATGATGACCTGTGCGCTGCAGTCCAGATATGAAGACTTATTGCCCGTTTTGTAATGCTCTGCATTGTATTTAGCTTTGAGTTTAGTAGTTTTAGCTTATTCAATTGTCTTACAAAAAGAATCATAAATTTCAATTATCATTTAGATATTATCTTATTGGTCCTCTTAATACCAATTAATTTCTGGATGTAATCTCGTAAGTTTTAATGCATATTGAAAGTTACTTCTTTAAGCCGATGATATTATCTTACATGAAATAATTATAAACTCTAAGATCACAACTACTAAATACAACTCTAAATTACTCTTCATAATAATAAGTTGTTGGACCTTATAGATGCTAAACCTTGGTAAGAACCAATAATGTTCAAAGAAAAATATTGTCATCCAGTTATGAAGCATTGAGAGATCGCGTATCGCTTGTCGGACATGGATATATTTGGACACATGCCTGACAATTTATTTATTTTTTCTTTTCTCAAAAACATTTGTAGAATACACTTGGATTTATGTGCACTTTATAATAGTTTGGGTTAATTTATTATTGTTGTTTTCACAAATTTAAGTATTTTGGACCAATTACTAGTTGGACCTGATCATTACACGTCTCATGTCCCACTTATTTAAAACCACGTTCCTTAAAGTTATATATATTTATGTCTTGGGACAATAACGGGCTTCTTGCATTTCCAGTCGAGACACATGCATAATTTTGAGAAGCCAGGCTCTTCAAAATCATGAGTAGAGTTCAAATGTTGCTGCAGATATGGCAGGTCCTAGAGATTTTGGTCGCCTGTAAAAAAGTACTAATCGGTTGTCAATAGGTTTTTCTACGACAATTTCGTTACGAAATTTTCTTTAATATAGTTATCATTTGTATGTGATGATGACACGTGTTATTACATACGTCATCGTAGCTATTTTTAACACTCTCTTTTGTGACTTAACGTTATTTTTCACTACCAGACTCAAATATTACGTAGTCTAGTTCTTGTCAAAGAATCCTGATGGAGATATGGCCGGTCTTAGAAAAACTGATAAAATACTAGCAAAGGGTCTAATCCATGATCTAATCTATAAAATTGATATGATTTTTGGTAATGATAAGTCATAAAGATAGATTAAATGCCAGCCGGCATTACTTAGATCATTGGGTTATAAATTAGTAATACTTTTTTTTTCCTTGCTTTCTGAAGCGTACTTTTTTGGTTTTATCACACCGGCTTAATTCACCTATGCTAATATGAAAAACTATGATTAGCGATGACCCATCTTTTTGTTAGAAGATGGTGTCAGCATTTAATTCTATTCCAATCCACTGTTTAATATAGACGACTCGAAAAGGTAAAGAGGAAGGACTTTATATTGTAAAGTGTGACCAAAAGTTTGGTTTTGAAAGCTGAAGGGTCAATAGGGTCAGCATCAGATAACTTCATGGTTATGTCATAAGCCACAAGCAGGGGAGCAGTTCTTATTCTGATAGAATCAGTAGTCTCACATTACTTCTTTCTCACAATTAATTGATCATGGAGTAAATTTTCGAAACATGGGGCTTTGATTGTTTATAATGGTGATCCATGTAAGTGAGATTGCCTGTAATAGATTTTAGATCAAATTGATTTTTTTTCAAAGTTAGTCTTGTATGCCAATCTTTTTTTTTAAAAATTAACGACAAAGAAACTTCTGATAGTAAAACCTTATGACCGTATCATGTTCCCTATAGTGAGAACTAGGTGAGTCGAGCATGCTCATCCAAAATAAGGGACTAAGATCTTACCCGAATCATAAATTATGCTCTAAAATATTCAAACTAGCTACAAAAATATCATTCTCGAAACAGATTGTCCAAGTGGTTTTCAAGGCCACCTACCATGCGAGAGTCGAGTAGGCTTCAATTCAATGCGCGAACTCTGCCTATTAGACCACCCAAAAAGGAGAAATAGAAAAAGAAAACCCAAAAAAAAAAAAAAAATAGAATCATTTTTCCGGTACTAATCTAGTCCACGATATAGCAAGTGGTCCTTGCTAGCTAAAAGACTGGTGAAATTTAGTTCAGTGGTCTAAAATCAAAGATTTGGTGTCAGCATGCAGTGTCCCTTATTGCTAGTTGTTACAAGCTTTGCATAAAGCCTTTGTGTCCACAGTATGTTGACGTGGAGCCGGGAGTGATCCAAACTAATGCTAATAGCCGAAAGTGAAAGCGGCCCTAACTTTCATCCCCCGCCGCGCGGGAGCTATATAGCATGCGTGTTAATATGCATTTTTGACAAATTATAAGGAGTAAGGTAGTATCATCGTAAGTATTTAATCAGGTAAGAGTAATGTGCAACACCACATCCACAACTTGACCCCCTCTAGCATGGCTATTGATCCCCAAACGAGTTTGACTTGATTTACGAACATGGAAATTCCACAAGAGATTCCTATAATTTACAGAAAATGTTGTATTATTTTAACTGTGACCTATTTGATATTTTATATATTCAAAAAGTATCATTTTGATTTTTGTTATTTCAAAAAATCCAATTTGATTTTCAATATTTGCAAAAAGTGACCTAATTGATCCTATTTTAACCTTAACAATAGTCATGTGATGGTCATATAACCAATTAATGGGATAAAATTAACATTTTTTTGCTAATATTAAAGACTAAATAGGTTGATTTTCAAATAATATGAATTGATTGATTTTTTTTTATAAATATTGATAATCAAATGAGTCACTTTTTAAACAATAAAAGATTAATTAAATTGATAATTTTTGTAAATAATAACGACCATTTATGAAATTTTTTTCTTTACGAATCATGGATATCACCTCTATACTGGGGTCTTTCCACAGAATGTAATACACTATAGAACAGGTTTCCACACTGATAGTTAATCCAAAGAAAAACTAGCAGAAATTTGAGACGATTCCTCTCTTGAAAGGATGTGAAAGTGACCCGTAATTTATATCTGTAAAGATGTCATTAAAACAATCTTGCAACTAGGCCATGTTTGAAGAACGTTGTAAATTGTTCATCGAAACTGCGAAATGCTATCTTAGAAGTTAGAAGGAACGTGAAGAGACAGATTTAAAATATTTTATAATAGAAATTAATTAAATTTTGAGACTAGAACTAATAGTCATGTATAAACTAATTAATGAATCTACAGTAAAAGAATACAAATTGAACTACTGTTAAGTGAATTTTTTAAATAATCAAGATCCCCACAAGCTAGCTTAAACATAAATTCGACCTTGCTTACACAACCAAGAATATTGAAAGAAGAGAGGTAGAGGTACTGATCTTGATTTTTTTTTTTTTTTTTCGCACTAAGCAAGCAAGGATTTTGTATTAATCACAAAATGTACAAAACATCTTTACGCCCCCAGCCACTCGGCCACTATGAGGAAATAGGAACTAGGTTCCATTTAGGACAAAAAAATTGATCAAAAGTTCTATCTTAAATCGTTATTCATTAATTAGTCATGACATTTATGAAATCTGAAGTGCATTACAGAAGATTCCTTTGTATTTGTAATTTGTCAATTAATAATCAGCTCTGATGCATGCTTATGTTTTATCCTTATCATTTCCTTGTCAGAAACATGTTCTTACTTTTCCAAAGACTTTAAGAAAGTTTGATTTCAGCTACTTTTTATCCAGAAAAGACTTTTGTCATGCAGCCAAATTGACAACCTGATAATAATCTGAGTATTCGACAAGCACGAAATGGACTGGCCATGCGTGCACGTTATTTTGCTTTGAAAAGCAATTAACGATGGACTTGCGTTTTTGGTTCAATGGGGGTAAAACGGGCCAATTTTTTCTTCATTTTATTTTTTAAGAGAAGCGGCAACTATTGTAAGAGTTACGTTAATTCATGATTAACCAACCAAACGTATACACTTGTTTTTCTATATTTGTGAGTAGTACTCGATGTAAATCCGGATTGATTAGCCATCATCCAGTTGCATTCTTCCACGCATGGGAGTACTAAAACGGGTGATTTCGTATCTGTATATGAAGAAATTTTAATAAGAACTAAGTTAATTTTTCAGAGTAGACTTATTTTATGAAAGATGTCCCTGCTCATACTTGAATATTTATTATAACTTTAAATAAAGAATAAATCAAATCAGGTCACAGTCATATCAGATAAGGTCAATATATCCAAAAGCCATCGTATACTTATCTTAGCAAAAAAAATTATTGTGGTACTACACTTTTGTACCAGAGGCTGCCAAAACAATGTATAATAAAAGTTGGTTCATATTCAAACCAACCATGTATGACCAACAATTTCTAGGAGAAAAAAGTTAGGTGGAGAAAAGGGCTTATGAAAATAGTGACTCGCATTTATGGTGGGTAAGAATCAAAATAAAAATGTAGTGAAAGCATTGAATATGGCCTTGCGCTTTAAAGAGTTACATCTTTATGTGTATAGTCAAAGTTATATATATGTGTGTATGTGTATATATGTATATGTATATATATATTTATATATGTTGTCTTTATTCAAATGTACAGCTGTGAAAATTGGCCATTCTTTAATCCCAAGGCTGTTTTAGGTCATATGATCTGAAGAAAGTACTGTCCAAACAAAGCATGCACCTCGGTTTCCACTGTTTTCCTTTGCACAAAAAGAGGGGGGTGTCTCCTAGCAGCTTTCCCAAGCAAATGAAAATTCTAGCCAAATGCGTCTTTGACCAACTATAAGATTATGGTAGAAATCGGATTTAGATTCTTTCGCAATGTTATTATAAAATTATGAAAGCAATTAAGAATAATCAAATAATTTATTAATAGTTTAACTTTATATTAATACGATCTCTTTTGTATGTAAAAATTAATCTAAAGTACAAAGGAATTGATCTAATTGATTATTTTTATGACTTTTTAATGAGACAATACTAGATAGGAAAGAAGACATCTAAGTAATAACACTTACTTTCCAGACTGGCCAGGTGCTTGTAATTAAAATTTATTCTTTTACCTTTTCCAACGCTAAAATTTCATTCATGTTCAAATTATATATAGTGATATTTTCCATACGAACTATAAAAATTAATTAATAAGCATAATTACACAATACATTTTCATCTTTCCTTGTATAATAGAAATTTACCACATAAACAAAGATTTGATATTCAATACATAAAATCTTACTATATAAAGAAAGAAACAAAAAAGAAAAGTAAAAAGGTAACATAAAATATTATGCTAAAACCTAATATTCGATGTACGCATCGATCACTAATCCACTGCAGGAGTACCGATTACGTACTACTCATTCATTGTTTCAAGAAACTACCCATGAACTTATCTTTCACCAATCTCTGTATTCGCCAAGTAAATTTTCCAGAATTGTATAAGCAAATAAGTAATTAAAGAAACAATTACTAAAGAAACACAACTAAAACAATTTTATAGGACGTACTAAATGAAACAACTAAAACTATTGTATATCATATATATTAAATGTAGCAAATCTTGTCAGCACAGAATTTGCCGTGTGAATTAGGGCGCGTATTTTCACACAGATTTCTTACACAAATTCTAAATAATAAAAGGCAAGTCGATACACAAAACTCTAGTCATACCGACCTCCTACGACTACCAGAAACAAGAAGAGTACGAGGAAGAAGAAGAAGAAGAAGAAAAGGAAGAACGATGAGCATGGGCATTGTGAAGGCGAAAGAACAACCTTCTTCTTCTAGCATAAAAGAAGCCATGTCTGAGCCTTGACCAAACCATCTTTTTAACCTTTCTTGCAGACCTAAGCCTGAGCCAAACCACCCTCTTCACCCTAAACAAAGACCCCTTTATCTTCTCACTCAAACTCTTCTTTCTGCTAAACTGATAGCTTCTCAAGAACAGCCGCCTCTTCTCTATGTCTGTGTACCCATTATCACCGCTCCTGAACATGTATATTTGACCATAACCAATTTGATTCATCATCATCATCGCCATATCTATCTACACAAACACATGTGTGTGTGTTTTTTTGAGTGTGTTTCTGTTTGTGTGTTGAAATTAAGATGGGGTATGTAAATAATGAAAGGTTTGGGTATAGTTGTGGTTGCCTTATATAATTTTGTTTATAGCTTTCTGCGCCGTCGTGGTAGTAATGGGGTGGTGTTAAAGGTGCATGATGTAGTAGTAGTAGTAGTAAAGGGGCTGGCTTTTCATTTTATTGGCATGAGTTTTAATTATTAGGAATTTATTATTGGGTGGGCATTTATATGGGTGGGCATCGTGGGTGGGCATTGGAGGAGTTATGACTCATGAGGAGGTGTAAGATCTACTCTTTTTTAAGAAGAGAAGCAATGGCATTGGAGGAGTTATGACTCGTGAGGAGGTGTAAGATCTACTCTTTTTTTAGAAGAGAAGCAATGACTATACAACAATTAAAATATTGTGAATGAGAATTTTGACCAAAGGTTTAATAGTATATCCTTATTTTCAATTAATAACGTTAAGATAAGAACAAAAACGGATAATTTGTCACTTTTTAAAAAGTAGAGGAATAATATCGTAAATTTTAAAAATACATAAGAGTAATCAATTAACTAAACAAATCGCAAAGGATAATTAGCAAATTATATAAATTATAAATGATAACATCCCACCATTTGGAAATGGCAGGAAGATCATGTGATGGGTTTTAAAATATAGGGTAATAATCCACTAATTAGACAAACGTGCAATTTACCCTTTACAAAATAAGAAGTAGATTTGATAGTTATTCTCAATTTGATTAAGGGTGCTCCCCTATTAAGAGTCCCTTTAGAACCCTATTAAAGGACTGTAGTAGTACCTTTGATCGTACAACAGAGTTTAAAATTAGGCATGTATATAAAGAAGCCAACAGATTTGTTGACTAATTAGCAAATCATAGTTTAAATTTGCAAGTTTGGTACTGGCTCATCATGAACGTTCTAGGGCAACTTCAAAGGTCATTGGAAAAAGTTGAAAGAGGGATGACCTGCTGAGAAGAATCACTATTTAGCTAGCCTTGGCAAAAAGAAATAAAATAATGAGCGAAAGGCACTTGAACCCACTACGTAATTGTCTAAATTTACAAGTTATATGGTTTTGCAAAGTCAATTATCCTTCTCTTATTATGTAAATATGTGTATGATTCTCATATATATAGTGTATTTAGAATGATCTTATTTTAAGATACTTATCCTATTGAAATTTGGAGATATCTTATAAGATTTAAGATATCTTATCATATACACCATGCATTCTATAGTTGTAAAAAATAAGATAAGAATGATTGCTTATTTCTTATAAGATAAAAAGTATGGTTTTGTTTTAAATTTTCATAGGATGCATGATAAAATTTCTTAAATCTTATAAGATTTACCCTCATTTCAATAGGATAAGTATCTTAAAATAAGACCATAACAAACAGAGCAATAGTCTCGTGACTGTTTCTAGACAAATTAATGACAAGAAAAAGGTTAAAAAATCTGGGGGTCGAATGTATAAAATAAGTTCCTATCTATTAATAAGTCAAGGTGTGCAGCTGTCTATATATTTTGAAAACAAAACCGTATAAATGGGAATTGATTAAGACTTGGACTATCTATCACACGCATCGCATAATCGATCTGAAAAGATGACAAGTCCGCCAAAGTGGATGCTTGGTGGTTACACAAGCAGCTTCTAATAATCAATTAAGGATACTAAACTTTTTTTTTTTTTTTAACTGATCAGAGTCAGAAGATTGACGGATTTTCATTCGCGAAATGATGCAATTAGCCTATTAATCTAATGGTTAATAATTACAGTCTTTACACGTATCATGATCATCATTAGCATATAAAACCGGGACTGTAATGGTAAATATTTAAGATTTATAAAACCATTTTTAGTTTTTACTGAAAAAGAAATGTATTATTGATGTGATTGTTTATTGAGATAAACTGAAAAAGAAATATATCATTGATGTGATTATTTAATGAGATAAACGATGGAAGTCAATTAAGAATAAGCAAATTGTCAGACCTTATAAAATCAAAGGCCGATGTAACCAACCCAAGTATCAGATTCACATATTCCTTCGGCACCAAGATGATCTGCGCCGGCTCACATCTAAATGGAGACTCCTATAAGCAAAAGTGAAAGTTTTTAAGATTAAAATATTAGATAGAACTTCAACAAGAATTTCGATCCTCTTTGTAATATTATGATACTATAAAAAAGGGTTAAGGCCTTCTCCAACTTTCTCCAACCAACCCCTTAAATCACCCTTATCTTGCATCTAGGAGGTCGGAAAAAAGAAATAAACTCCAACAGCCCCCCATCTCACCTCTCAAATTTGTTAGAAGCCCCTTTCTAATGATTTGCTCTCCCCCACATGGGGGGGGCCCAAATCCATCCCCTTAGGTGGGTGTTTGGCTTTGCTTGTTTAGGTGCTTATAAGCACTTAGAAAAAAAAAACACAAACGTGCTTTTATTATTTAGGTACTTATAAGCCCCAAATAAGCAAACCTAACACCCTCTAAATCTGAAAACGTAGAAAAATAATAATACTTGATAATTAATTAATAATAAAATATCATATATTTATTAAAACAAAATAGATAACATAAAAATCCACTTAACTAAAATATAAAAATGCACTTAACTAAAATAAGAAAAGATATTAAAATAGGGGCAATTAGAAATAGGAAAGCTTTTGAAGTAAACTAAAATAAAGAGTTCCTGAAAAATAAGGATTGATTGAAAGTAAGAAACTGATGAAGTAAATTTAAAATAAAAGATCTCTAATATAAAGAAATGGATCAAAACCCCCTAATCAAAGGAGAAAAATAAGTAAAGTGTTAGAGTTAGTCTTAATAATTATATCTGTTAATGCAATTATAATGAAACAATTTGAATAGTTCACTGTCGTTGAAAATCATTTATAATGTTATATTTTACTTTCAATTTCTCTTGTTTTGAGTAAGATTCTAATAAGATTCTAACGTCTAGTTGTCGTACTTCACACCGATGTTGCAGAGATACGACGCGACACTGCCATGCTAATCAATATTTCATTTTCTTCGGCCGAAAGTAGCTTTATCGTCTTAGCATGCGACTCCTTTATACCAAGTTTGCGTGCAAATTAAATCAATTCCCCAAACTAATTCTTTTAACTCGTTCTTGCAACTCTCTCAGAAGTCATATCAACCAAAATTTCGGGCCTACAAGAGAAGTCCCCAACTGCAACAGTACCTAGACACTGCTCCATGCCCATCTTTCTACGTCGAGAACAGCGATTAGAGCGGTAAAATTAAGGGATCAATGATGTAATTTACCCGAAACAATATGAATTAAGGTTGAGTGACATGAAACAGAACTAATGTTTTTCTATGTACAGTATAAATTGCAATTGAAGGGTAACAACTAGTACACTAACAACCATTTTACATGTACAATCCTAATGTCAGCAACTCTTTTGACAGACATGAAGCAACGGGTTTTACCACAGCCGCAGAGTCAAAAAATGCGACAATTACAGGTGGACAAGTGATGGGAGAAGAAATACACACAAGACCGACCATAAACTTGTGTCTGTTCATGTCACCGCGTCCCGGATTCACTGACAGCAGGTACCTCTGCTGAGTAATTAGACATGTCAATTTCAACGAGCGACAGGTCATACGGAACAGAAGCCGTTTGTGATGCGTCCATGAGCAATGAAGAATTCACCACTTCTGGTTTTGCGGTATCATGTTCATTGCCAGAAGATTGGGGACTACTACTGCCAGATGATGAGAGGCTAGGTAACTGTATGCCTTCCAGCTTGTTTCCAAACATGTTCTGATGTCTCTTAACAGCATCCATCTCTTGTCCAGTTGGAACAAAAGTTCGAGCCCTATACTTCCTTGATCCCTCTTCACCCTCACTATGATTGTAGAGCACATAGTCATGATAAGTTGGAGCAAACTGCATGAAGGGAAAGACCAAACAATTATGACGATAGGTTTCACAAAACAATGAATGTCCAACGAAGCTTTATCTCTATGGTCATAAACTCTGCATATTCACCTGGTGAACAGTGTCATGATAAAAGTCATTCAACTTGAGAGCATGTGCAAGGCTTGCAGTCAAACCATGAGAATTGCCAATATTTGCACCAGCATACTCCTTGAATGGAAATGCATAAAGATGACCAATAGCAGCAATTAGCATCTCAACACAAACTATGAAGTTTTGAAATTCAGCAGCTTCCTCAGTGTTCTCAATAAATCCCGTCTTTGCAGCAAGGAAAACCAAGACACCCTGTGAAGGAAGAAAGTTAGAGAGAATCTGGAAAAACAGTGGACTTCGTGCAAAGCTCAAGAATTTACAATGATATTGCACTAGCATCCATCTGTCCATCATTAAAATGTCAAGGAACCATATGGAATACAAAGGGATAAAGGTATAAAATCTCCCAATGTCTTGATATCGAGTGGCAATACATTGAGGGCGTGTATATATATCACCTCTAGTACATGACTGACCAGAAAATATATAATTTTCTTTTTACAATAATCAAACATCACTCCATCAAATTTATGAGTGTGCAACCCTAACCCTAAATTAGTTGGTCAAGATAGGATAACCAACATCACAACAGCTACAGTGGTTTACAGTAATTTAAGTCTACATAGCTCCACTTGCGAAGGAAAACTTTGATAATTCACGGCCAAAATATAATAATCATATGGTGCAAACTTAAAAGGATAATGTATCCACAAAATACATGGGCAAAAGAATTACCAAGGTCATCCATGCATCACATTTCACATATTCGCACAAAGTTTTGAGTTCTCACACATAAAAAGTGAACTTTTCTCGAACTGTTATTAAGGAGAGTACATCATCTCAAGCCAAGAGCCACATCTTGAAGGCAAATTTTGCTTAATGGCAGATACAAGTACCACAGCTTAGTGGAAGTCAAAATAAGACAAAGAACCAACTACACACTGAAGCTGGAAGATAATCATTGATGGCAAATACAGGTAATATTATGGTGGACAAAAGCAAAAGTATAAAAGCAACAAAAGATCTAATATGAATCTACACCACCCAATGGGTTGAAATGTAACAAAAGACTGACACATCAAGAGATGGAAAGCAGATGACTCAATTTTATTTATACAAGAAGGACACACCATGATAATGAGTAGTTGTCATCAAGTCAGGATGTCTCCACAGGGAGTGTCACGCAATAATCAGGGGTGAAACATTATTTGTTCATGCAAATAAAAGCTAATGTAAATCCTAAGATGGAAGCACGAGTACATTAAAAAAGCAAAATGCAGCATGGGCATGAAGCAACATCTTTCTCGCAAATATTGAAACATCATGATAACATGATCAAACCATGCACAACTGGAATTGTAATGGATCTCGCAAGATACCTAATGTTCTCTATCAACAGGGGGAGCTAGATAACAAGTTCACTGCCTAGATTTTGAAAAATCTCAACACTCAAAATTCAAATTAATTTTGTTAATTTTACCACAAAATGAGTAATAATTCACCTGCCAGTATGTAAGAAACACCACAGACTTGATTATGATGAACTTTGGAACTGGATTATATGGCTGAAGCAGATCTCTGCATGCCACGTAAAACAAGGCCAAGGCATAAAGCGCCATTGAGTATGAGATCGTATATATTATGGTGATGTAGAGGTAAGACTGCCTCGGATTGAAATTCCCATCATCATATTTCCCTTTTGCATAGAGTACGAATGTGGCTGCAACTAATATGGGCTTGAGGATCACAAACTGCAAACATCCTTGCTTGCACCTTCGTATAAAACGCCTACAGAGTTTTCCCATTATCAGATATGTGGATCATCATAGTTTTGCCATTATCATAAATGTAGTTCACCAAAGTAAGCTGAGAGATTTAATCCCTGAAGTTGCAGTTGTATGGTTACATCCAATAAGGAATATCATTCTTCAACACTACTGCATAAGGGGTTTAAATATAAAGAGCCCAATGCCACAAAAAGGAAAAGAACCTAACCATCTTCTTTTTGCACAATTTAACTTCAGTACTTAAAAGTACCACTTAACATAGAAATATGAATATTTTATCAACCTACGAAAACAGAGTACAGACCATCATGACTAACTCAGCAGACACGTGATTTTCTTTCATTTGTATATGTCACAAAGTAGAAAGGAAAAGCGTGCAATAGGAAAAGAACCAAGGATCCTAAAGAACAAGAGATCATGCCAAGATGAAGAAAATCTATTTCTTTCCATTGAATCAAAGTTGTGAAAATGCCTTCACCAATTAAAACAAAAGGCTAATAAAGCGTACATAACTCACCCATCCAATGGAATCGGAGGGAAGCAGCAAGTCATCAAACACCAATTTGGCTTCAAGACTCGGCCACTTAGATTTAACACAACAGCCCCAGGACCACCTACCCATGCGAGGCATAACGATAGAAAATTATAGATCACCCAAGCTTCATATCTGACACAGCAATAGAAAGATAATGTGTTCAAAATTGTAACGCTCGAAAGAAGTAACTTCGAAGCTCAAGTACAAATAAGAATGCAAAAGCAAAACAAAGATTTTCAAACTTGATATTACTCACATTTCTCGAATGGAATTGAAATAAATTGCACTTTCATTTAGGACGAGAGATAAGAAAGACATTGATGCATACACCTGCCAAGAAGAAAAGAAACAATAAAAGAATAAGTTCCTGATGTTAATACATGGACAAGATCAAAGGAAACTAGGGGGGAAAATAAGTTTTCCATGTTATATGTTACATATCCAGAAGGGCCCCAAAACAACTCCTCCAGCTTGAAAATTGACAAGGTATCTACATTTTTCCTCATGTATAACATATATATGCAGAAGTGCGATTGCATAAACTAGTACAAATGAGAAGGGTAGTGGCTACTAATGAAATACTTACAGGAACCATGAATATGATTCGCACAATATATCTCTGATACATGGGTTCAGTGTAATTCAAAAGATGCCGGTAAATGTGGAAAATTGCCAAAGCAGTGGCTGCTATGGTACAAGGCAACGCAATAAGAATGTAGAAAATCGGCCCCATTCGCCAATGTAACCTTGCCTGAAAATCCAACAAAACAACAGGAAAATCAATAGAATATTCGTACCAAGTTCAAAAGGTGGACCAGAAAAACAAAAGAAAAATACAAAATTAAACAATTGAGTTATGAACCTCAAGCTAAAGGCTTTGAATGGCTAAAAAACTGCTACACAGCTTTTTTCACTTGAGCAGATGATCTTCTCGCGCTACGCATTGAATAAACCCAAACCCCCCTTCAAATTTTTGTTAAAAACACAAATTAATAACCCCCCAAAATGTTATTTCCTTCAGCATTCAAAAAACATATATATCACAGAACCAATTTCTATAACAAAATATTCAATAAAAAATCACAAAACGAAGTAAAATTTGTGAAGCAAAAGAATTGGTAACGGGCCAACAATTCCAAGCCAGCAAGCAAAAACTAGTACTAATATCACAAACTTAAGAATAACTCAAAATAACTCTATTGGGCTCCGAATTTTATTATTCAAAATAGTTAACCCAAATTATTACTTACATATACAAATAACTTACTTACAAATCATGCTCGCACCATGGATTTATTAGTCCAAAATAGTTGAATCAAACTGGGTAAGTATTTAATCAGATTAAGGAAAGTAAAAGGACATGTTAATGGCTTACCTTAAACGCAGCTTTTCGAAGAGAACAAATAGATTAAGAAAGAAAAGCAATGATATTTATTGAATAGGAACTTTGGGAAGATCGATTTCTGAATGTTTCTGCTTCTGCATATACTGCTGCTTTTGCTTTGCTGGCTACAGAGAAATGATGGGAGTGGTTGAGCCAAAATGATAAAGCATGTGGGGGCTTGAGACACCCCAGAAACAACTCAAGGTGGCTTTGTGAAAATCGTGTTAATTAAGCAATCCGGGAATAATTATTAAGTAATCACATATCCAGATTATATATATATATTATTATTATATTATTATATAAGCAAGTAATTTAGTCAAGATTTTTTTTTGGTCAAAGCATAAGTCATGCACGGGTTATAATAATGTTAATAAATTTGAAATAGAATTATTGAGTAACCAAAAGCTGAATTTGTAGAGTAATTTGTCCCACAAAAAGAGGCTTTTTTTTTAACTTCTGTTAAATTATATGTTGAAACGATAATTAAATTGTTATTTTTTATATATTGTAATTTAATATGTGTTTTTGTCATTGGATATTAGTTAATTATTGTTATCGAGAGGTTGACTAATTCCAAGAATAATTTAGTGTTATTGTGAATCGTTTAATATTAAAAGGGGAATAAGAAAAGAATCAACAAGATTATCTAATTTGGTCAAAAGAATATACAATTAAGGGCTCGTTTGGATGACTTTTTTAAAAGTTTTTTCCTAAAATTTTTGAAAAAATATTTACAGTCTTTAATTAATAACTTCTTCTTTTTTCAAAATTTTAACTTTTTAAAATTCAATCCTTTTTTTTTTTTTTGGCAACTCCCACCCCAACCCAACCCATCCCATTGTCGCCAATAAAATTTGAACCTAGGACCTCATTCCTAAGCGGAGGTAGTCCCAATCGCTTAAATTATCCCTAATCCTAATCCAAACAACCTCTAATTCATTTGGATTGGCCTTTCTTTATACAAAAAATATATCATTTTTTTAAATAGTACTTGAATTAATTTAGGGAGAAAAGGCTAAATTTTGAAAAATAAAATAAAATATTCAAAAATCAGAAACTCAAACTTTTCAACAAAAAAAAAGACTATTTCAAAAGTAATTCAGAGAACTCTTTTTTCTAAAAGTCAATTAAGACGAGCCCTTGGTATTTGATCTTGGACTTGTTTGGATTGCTTCTTTCCAGAGAAAATCCCCTAAAAAGATACTTCTTTTTGTAATAGTTGTTTGGCATAATTGTCAAAAAATGGAAAAAAAAAAATCAAATACAACTCCTTTTAAAAGGTCAAATTTTAAACATCTCAAAAAATTACTTTTTAAAAACGGATAAATTGTTAACTTGTATTAAAAAAAAAAATATTCCTCGGCTTATTTTATTTTCAAAATAAGCAAAAGAATATAAGATTCCATTGTGCAATTCAAGGCTTCACTTCTTTGCACCAAAGTGATTTTTTCTGGTATTTGATAGCACCAAAAAAATATGTCAATTAAAAAATATTTTTCGACAAAAAACTTTTAATTACAAAATAAAAAATATTTGCCAATATTTTCCAATAGTTATGAAGAAGAAAATACTTTTTACACAATAACTTTTTTTCTTCACCACCTTTCAATTCCCATCCATTCCCTTTAAAAAAATTTAAAATTTTAATATTTTTTATAATAACAAATTTTCTATTTTTAAATTTGTAATTTAAAATTTTTATATTTTATTTTAAATTTTAATAATACATTTCTAATAATAAAATATATTTGTGTACAAATTTTTATTAAAAATTTTTTAATATGCGACAACCAAATACCAAAAAATGTATCTTAACAATATGACAAATTGACATTAATGCCCCATTTAATTTAATAGAACAGCTTAGAAAAAATAGTCATTCAAAGCTTAATGAAATTTAGAATAGAATGCCCATGGAATACTTATTCTTTTGTTTATACATGATTAAAATCATAAAATAGTTAAGTGAAATGATTATTTTATTTTATATGTTTGATAAAATTATTTTAATAAATTAAAATAGAACAAAAATCAATTTAATTAACAAAAATTAGCTTTATTCTTTAATTCGGCATAAATTTCATCCATATTGCTATGCATGACAATTACTCTTCACATTTTTTTGATCAATAATAAAACATAATATTCCTTATTATATAATTTTTTATTTTAACAACTCATTTTAATTTATTTATTTATTAATGTAATTGACAGATAAAAGTTAAACACTAAATAAAACTACACATTTTTTTGGGTAAAAAAGGTTAAAAATAATGAGATAAGTAATTTTTAATTTTAAATTATTAATTCTTTTAGGTTTTTTATTATTTTACTTTTCAATGTTTTAAAATTTTCAAAATTTTTATTTATTTAGTGATTGAGAAGTTACGAGAACACAAATGGACAATAAATTATTTTTAATTTTATTTTATTTTTTACTATTTTTACTTAAGTTTAACATAGAAATGAGTTTTTAACCTTTATTTGAAAAGATCTAATGAACTTTCAACCTTTAATTAATCATACCAAACGGACCCCAAGATATCTAGACCCTTCCCTCGCTTTTTAACTCAACACACGCACACAACACACAGTGCTCAACAAACACACAAAAAAAAAAAAAAAAACAGCAAGAGATGACCGCAGCCGCCATGAGCCGCTTCACCTTCGTCTCCAACACCGCTCGTGTTTTCATGCTCCAGCGTCTCTTTTCTCTCTCCATTAAACCAACCCCATTTTCACACCCCAAAACACCACCACCATTGCCACTTCCGAGACCCTTTTGCACCACAAACAACTTCACACCTCCAAAACGCAACACTTTGGTGAACTACTCATTATCAGACTCATCAGATGAAGACGAAGAAGGAGAAGAAGAAAAAGCCAAAAGAGTTGGCAAATCTACCCTCCCCCCACCTTACGACCCGTTTAACAAAAAGTCCGCCATAGAACAACCCGAAGACCCGAATAACCTCCAGGAAGTGTTCCACCGGATCAGGTCCGGCGGGTTATTCAACGACGCGGTGAAGATGTTCGACGGATTGTCGAAGGAGGGGTTGACCCACGAAGCGCTGGAGCTCTTCGGGCAGATTAAGGATAAAGGGCAGATGCCGGAGGTGGTGGCGCACACGGCGGTGATGGAGGCGTACGTGAACGCCGGTCAGTTCAAGGAGGCGTTTAAGGTGTATTTGAGGATGCTGGCGAGCGGGGTGTTGCCCAATTTGTATAGCTACGGGGTTTTGATCAAGGGATTGGTGGAGAGTGGGGATGAGAAGATGGTGAAGGAGGCGAAGAAGTGCGTGGAGGAGATGGTGGTGACGCGGGGGATGAGACCGAGCGCGGCGGTCTGCGTCGGGGTTTACGAAGGTTTTGTGAAGGTGGGGAAGGTGGAGGAAGGAAGGGAGGTGTTGGAGATGGTGAAGAGCAAAGGGGTGGGGCCTGATGAGGATAGAGTTAGGGAGGCTTTGAAGGGGAAGAGAGGAGAGGTTTATAGAGGCCTCATGAGTGTTTTCTATGGCAAGTGAATCTAACTAGAGGATTGAGTGGTGTCGTCAAATTCATATAATCGATTATATTAAACTTGACTTAAGTTTTTGGATGATGTCAAATTTATATAGTCGACTATATTAAGTGACATTAATACATATTGTCACCTATACTTAGGATTTTGGACGATGTCAAATTTATATAGTCGACTATATTAAGTGATGTTAATACATATGATCACCAGCGTTGATCTCTCTTTTTGGTTTTTTGTTGTCAAATTTATATATTCGACCGTGTTAAGTGACATTGTCAAACACATGATGAATTATATTGAGTTCTTTTCTCGTTAACGTGTTTGTATCCAACCATAGCTATATGCCTTTATATTATTTTGTTTTGACTAGTTGTCATTTCGGTTTTTTGCTCTCTAGTTAAAATTACTCTAAATATTATTTTCTCAAACGACAATACTTGAAAAGCTATTTTTTCAGTTTCCAAACAGGACATGTTTTTGCTGCCATGACTTTCACCTTTTGTTTCAAACACTCGCCTCTAATCTAACTTTCCCTACATGTAAAATTAAAAAATGAAGTCATTACTCTTGAACAAAGTAATTTTGACGATTTGAACTGTCCCTTAAACCGGACTTTCACCTTTTAATGGCAAGAAATAACAGTGTATATGAAACTAAAATGATTGTACATCTCCACTTTCACCATTCTTTCCTTTTGAATCGATATTTGGCGGAGTTTCGTTTCATCAAATTGAAGGAGTTTTGTTTCATCAAATTGAGGGAGTTTTGCCCACTAAGAAGATACATTTTCAAGATTGCCATCCAGTTGTGCCTTAAAATACTCAAACTCCTTGATTCAAGTCCTAAAGACAAGAGAAGAGAACACTTTCTTGGACATCTACTGACATATATTTCATTCAATAACGAAGATCAGAAGAATCAAATGTCAGATATTTTCAGACGGTATCAACTTTTAAAACAAATTGGAATAGCCAAGATAGCAAATGATTTGCACAATACAAAAAGCTACACTAACTGGGTATGGGACTTGAGGGAAGGCTACCAACGGATGATGTGGTGACACAGGAGCAAGTATCAGTATAAGTTGCGTGTCTTGTCTGCTACTCCCTTTCGAGCTATCCTACACGCCTCCGGGTCTCTGAAACTCGCTTTCTCTAGAAACTGCCGAGGGCAAGACTTGGCAAGGCAGGAACCAAAACCTGTGTATAAAAGCATCGGCCGGAAGGATGTTGGCTGACTCCAAAAAGTTGTTCTAGTTAGGACATTCTGATGCCTTGTGACCAGTCTTTCCACAAATGAAACATGCTCCTCCGAAACCTCTGTATACACACGCAGTTGTTAGTTCAGACTTTCCCATCTTGTATAGATAAACATATGCGAGGAACTTAAAAAAAATGCACTCATTTACAGCTTATGAGGACATGGAAAAAATAATTTTAGGGAACCATGGAAAGTCACACCTCCTTCCTGGATTCTTGATGTATTTCATTTATCATGATATAGAGTTTTGAATTTTTCTCTCAATTGTTAGCTAGGATGCCATGAAAGGCTACAAACCTGTCCCTTCCAAAAGTTGATTGGCTAGTTCGCCTATCATTAATGAGCCAATCACTTCTGCCACCTCGGATACCTCTACCACCTCTCTTAAAGTTGAAGTCATCATCATCAGAGAATCGACCACCTCGCCTAAAGTTGAAGTCATCATCGTCAGAGAATCGGCCACCAGACCGGCCCCAAGAAGATCTAGAACCTCTGCGATCTCTTGAACCTCCTCGTGAACCCCTATCCCTGCCAGAAAACCTGCCATAAAAATCGCTTGCAGGCCCATCGTCTTGCAAAGCAGGCAACTGTAAAACACAAATAGAATCATCTCATTAAAGTCATTCCTCTTATAACATCAAAATTTATTTATACGACACCTAACATAGAAAAAGTTATTCCAAGCTGACTCAAGCAGTACATCACAGTTCAAACAGTGGTTTAATAACTCATAAAGATAAACGATGTAGATTTCAACCTTGGTTATCTTGGTAATAGTGTTTCCAGGGGGCAACTCCTTATTCAAAAGCTCTTTTGCAATCTCCTCCGGGAGATCAAAAACTGCTCCTTGGACCTGACATCATGTAGCAAATGATTTAATTAGAAGAATATGTAACCAAGAAGTGAGTATATTTCTGACAAGAAATCATGAAATAGAATTTCAAAACAATATCAAACAAGCATACCCGGTCATTGGCAATAAGGTGTATTTTCCCAACTTCATCAGCAGCAGATGAATCTACATCAGAAAGAAATCCAGTAACAGACCTAGCAGATAAATACCCTCGAGAATTACCACCATCACGTGTCAGCTGAAGCGTTACCCATCCCTGCGATGCAAATACACAACATATAATTAGAAAGAACAAATTAACTGTGCATATTCCTGAAGTAGGAGAGGAATTTTAGGAGAAAAGAAAATACAAATTTCAAGCAACGGTTACCTGTTAGCTTGAAAGGTATTCCCATCAATAGGGGATCCAAAAGGGGGAGTGAAAAAAGGGATCATATATTTAAAAATAAAAGACATCAACTCAAGGGCAAGAGCCAATTTCTAGGACTTGAAAAGAGTGATATTTATCGTTTTGGTGTATTATTCACCTGTTCATGAGTAATAAGAGAACGAGAAGATGGAGGCTGGGAAAAACCACTCAGCTGCGCAAGTGCAGCAGCAAGGGCATCTACTCCTTGTTGCTCCATCAACTTTTGTGCAGTTGGTGTAAAGTACTGCACAGACTCAGGATGAACTCCACCAAGGGTAGCCACTACTTGCTCAGCTGATGATTCCAAAACCTCTCCAACAGATGGTGGGCTAACAAATTCAAACTTGCATCCCACATCCCGTTCAAGAGATCTAACCGTTCGCCTCTGGCTACTAGTGAACATCAGAATAGCAGTGCCTTCTTTTCCAGCACGTCCTGTGCGGCCAGATCGATGCACAAAAGTCTCTGGATCATTGGGTAGCTCATAATGTATAACCTGTACAAGAAAAACAGTGTCTCATTTTACTCCTTTGATAATCCCCGTACAAATTAGTTAAACTGTAAGGAGATCATTCGACAGACTTCCAAAAAAAAACAAAACAGAGGATAAATCAACATACAACATAAAAGTAAACCCTGCATTTTGTAGTGTTTGTAAGTGTCAATAAAACTGTACAAGTAAGAAATAGTACTTGAGATATGTTATCTAAATTCATCACTTCAGCCTAAATATTAGCGTGATCAATTACAACTTATAACTCAAAGGTTACATTATCATGTAATGTACAGTAAACATAGAGAAGATTGTGAATCCCTCGGAAAGCCCCCCAACCTAGCTACAGTGAGGCCACGTTTTGAGAAGCAAAAATATTGCATATTACTATTGGCAATCAAAACCTCTGAGACTGGGACAAAGTATTAGACAAGAATATTTTGCCTACACACAAACTGCAATTTATATCAACAAAGCCATCTTATTAAGTACATATTCGTGATGAAATTGTCTTCAGCATAAATCAACCCATCTAAAACAGTAATAATTGAGCTTTACTGCACCCCTCAAGTATAGACATCTTTTTAGCCAGACAAGTTTGTACACCAATAAATGGGATTACTATCACAACAGATGCATTATACTTACCAAGTCAACGTTTGGGATATCAAGCCCACGAGAAGCAACATCGGTGGCAACAAGGACTGTAAATTTTCCCTGCCTAAAACCATTTAAGGTCCGCTCCCTCTGGTGTTGAGAAATGTCACCATGTAGAGCCTCTGAAGCAATGCTGTTTGTTAATGCCAGTGAAACTTCATCAGCGTCTCGTTTTGTCTGCGTGAAAACAATGGTCTTCCCACCCTTTGCATAAACCTGGAGATATCTAAAGCTCAGAAATAGAAATTGTTGATACACAAACTACATATTGTAGAACCTTTTCAATGTTCTTGGCAGTGAAATGCACAGTCAGTACACTATGATGCTGAAACATACTGTGACAAGATCACTAAGGATGGTCCGCTTGGAGGTCGCAGTAGTTGATATAGCATACAACTTGATTCCTTCTGCCAGTTTCTCTTCCTCATCACCAACCTAAGGAGACAAAGATAGAAGGGAAGTGATGTAAGAAAGAATCAGAGAAAAGAACGAACAACTTCGGTTTGAATATCATCACATTGTCTATATGTGTGTTCGATGTAAAAGTATCTCAAAGCTACAGAATACAAGTATTAAAAATCAAATAAGAACCCAATGCAGCTATCCAGCCATAACCAAGAAACTACATGAACAAGATGATCAAGTTAAAAGGAAATAACATATAATCACATCATTAGGATATATAAACACGCAAGGCGGATCAGGAAAAATTAAGGACAGAGCAAAAGCTTACCAAGTCAATTGTCAAAGGATTGTCCAAATACTTCCTGGCCAGTTTCTTCACCCAAGTAGGCATGGTTGCAGAGAAAAGCATGCTCTGCCTCTCTGATGGTAGCTTTTCCAGAATTACTTCCACATCTTCCTCAAATCCAACAGCAAGCATTTGATCGGCCTCATCTAGGACCAAGTATTCAACTTCACCCAGTTTCAAACTATTATTGTTGATTAAGTCAATAATTCTACCAGGGGTTCCAACCACCACATCAACACCACGGGAAAGTGCATTTTGCTGTATGTTATAAGAAACTCCTCCATACACACACACAGTGCTCAAATATGGAGCTGATTCTTTCATTTCCTTTTCAACTTGCTTTGCTAGCTCCCTTGTTGGTGCAAGAACCAAAACTTTTGGAAGCCGACCACGCCTTCAGCAGAAGAATTAAATTTAGTATTTGTACATAATAATCATGATAATTGCTTTAGCTCACAATGGTATAACAAGTACCTCAAGGAGCCCCTTTCTTGATCATCTCCACTGAGATTTTTGAGTATTGGAATACCAAATGCTAATGTTTTCCCAGTCCCAGTCTTTGCACGAGCAATTATATCTCTACCTTCCAATGCAGGAACTAGTACAGCTCTCTACATCATTAAGACAATATTATCGTAAGAAATATACTTAGCATATTAAGTTGTTTATGTTTAGAGATAAATGAAACTAGCACATGCACAAGTCAAATCCCAAATAGTAAAAAACAGAACCTCCACCATGTAAAAGATGATAGTTAGGTTAATAAGACATGAATTCATATATTGCATCAGATACCAAAATGCCTAAATAAAAAATGGCCCACTGTTTGGTTATTTGCAACTTCTACTTGATGGTAAAGACAAATAGCAGAATACATTTGCCTTTCCAGGAGGAACTGCAAGCTCAAAATCCTTAGCAAATTATGCTAATCTTAGTCATTTTCTAGCTAAAATTTCTACTAATTTTCGGTAACACAACCACAGCTGCCATTGAAATGAACATATATCAACTGAAGTAACTACAGGCATATAATCCTTCATTGCTTCCACCATTTTTCTAATGAAAGAGTCTCAACCAAACCTCCCAAACAGGCGTTTGTAGTCTACTTCTCAACAACTCAAAGTTGTATGTGCCATGAATCAAATTCACGGTTCCAAACCCACAAGCAAGATAGGTGTTCTAGTCTAATGTGAGTAAGTTACCTCCACCAAATATCATCTAGGCGCGAAATGGTTGCACCACAAAGTTAACTTATAAACCACACTCCAATCATCTCCAACAAACTGGGAATAATACTATCACCTCCAATTACAACAAGGGCTCATTTGGATTGACTTTTTCAAAAACATTTGTTAATAACTTTCGTAAAAAAATGCTTTTTCAAGAAGTTAAAAATTTAGACTTCTGCCAAAAAACAAGCCAAGCCAAATAGTTATTGCAAAAAGAATGTACTTTTTTTTTTTCCTAAAACAAGTGCTTTTTCATGAGAAAAGCCAATCCAAACAGACCCTAAGTACCAAGTAAAAAAGAAAAATGGAGTCATCTCGCGAGTACATGAAACTAGTCAAGTAAGCTTCAAATTCCAGAACAAATGAAACAACAATTACAAGCTATAAAAGTAGCAAATAAACACTCCAAAAACACATAAAAAGTTTCGAAAAACAAAACAAACCTGAATGGGAAAAAGTTGAGTAATCCCACGCCTCTCAAGAGACTCCACAAGCCTCCTCGGCAAACCAAGCTTAGAAACATCAAGCTCATCCGCGTCACCCACATCGTCACCACCACCATCTTCACTACCATAAGAATCGTATTCTTCTTCGCTAACATCAAAAGCAGCCTTCCCAAAGCCACTACCTTTGAACGCCTCCTCACTCAGCACAGACGAGTTCGGCGTCACAACGGCCGAGGCAATAAAGGGGCTGCCATTGTTATTGCTGCAGTTTTGCTTAAGCCGCGGCAAATGGGTAGGTGTTGAAGTAGAAAGGGATTTCAAAGGAGCAAAATTGGTGGGTCTTCTTGAGAGTTCAAGAGATGGGTTGGTTTGGTATATGGAGGAGACACTTATAATTGATGAAGAACATGCCATTGTTGGGTGGGGGGGAGGAGGTGTAGGGGGTAGGGCGTAGGGGGTTTGGGGTTCGGGTGAAGAGGAGGAGAAGGAGGTGGATAAGGGTGGTGGTCGAGGGTGCGGATAGGTATATATATGGTGGGAAGAATTGAGTTGTATGGTACTACAAAGTTCCACCTAGGTGGAGGGGGGTTCTAAGGATATTTATCATTTATATTTTTTTTAGGTGGTAAATATCTTGTGAATAACTTTTTTTAAAAAATCTTTTTAGTGAATTATTATTACACATTTAGTTCAATAGTTGAATAAAAAATTATAAGTTACAATTATTTGTATGTTTTGTGTATATTTTACTATATAAGTTTTTAAAGATATATGTCACGTAAGAATAACGTTATGGGCTCGTTTGGATCAGCTTTGTTAAAAATGTATTTGATAATTTTTGAAAAAAATAATTTAAAAAGTTAAAATATTTTACCTTTTTTCAAGTTTTATTTTTAAAACTTTTTTTGAAAAGCATGTCAAATATTCGTTGTTAGAATAAGTGCAATTTTTTTAAGGAAAAAAATTAAGAATCTACTCAGATATTAAGTGTAAAAAAAAGTGTAATTTTTTAAGTGAAAAACAATTTTTACATTAAAAAGTCAAATTGAACAAGTATCAAAATTCATAAATCTCAAAGGCTAAAAGATTATTTTTAAAAACATATGAGGCTTGGTTTTGCCCCTATGATATTTGGGATCACAAATGAAAAAATTAAAAATCCCTAAAGATTAATTTACTTTTTTTTCCCCCTAAAATAATAAAATTGAAACATTGCTTTGCCCAACAGGCCATAACACAAAAGTTTACATAATATGAGTCAGTGTGGCATGATAAAGATTGAAATCGAAATATGAGTCAGTGTGGCGTGATCTACCGAAATCGAAATATGAGTCAGGTGTGGCGAAAGATCTCATTGAAATATTGTGGGCATTCTTTGATTTCCACGCCATTGGTCCTCTCTCGTGGCGCCACTCACGCACATCCTCGCTTTACCTCCCGCTGATGCGCCTGCATTTAAAAGTTTCTCTTTGGTTAACCCTTTTATAAAGTTTACATAGCACCTAACGGGCCGAAATTCAGTCTGAACAGTAAATCCACCGGCCCACAAATTTAATACCCCTCAGCATCATAAGGTATTTCTTTAACACCCACTCTCTCTCACACACAAACACGCATTTTTCTTGGTTTTGGTCAAAAAGATGGCAGAACAAGTGAGCATGGGGATTCTGATTGACATAGTTGATGAAGAATGGATGAGAGACACCCTCCCAGATGATGGTACCCCTCCTCTTTACCCATAATAAAAGTGCTTTTTTAAACAACTTTTAGAAAAAAGTGTTATTATTTAGAACTAAAAATTAGGCTGTATTTGAATTTTTTTCTCAAGATTCCGCTTTTTTTAGAAGTCAAATAGATTTTTTTTTTCTCTTAAAAAGTGTTTTTCTTGAAAGCCAATCCAAACAAGCCCAGAATTTTTATCGGGTCATTTGTGCTCGTAGATTAGTTAAATGTGAGTAGTCATGACCCTTTTAGCATGATTTAGGATTCTTTTTTGTTTATTAAAGAAATGTTTGTTTGTTTTGCCTTTTCTTCAGATCTTCCATTGCCGCCTGTTATGGTTTCCAGGACTGATGACACTGAGGACTCAAGTATGTTCTCTTACCATGTTTATGTGTTTTGGTGAGTTCTTGGTTGTTTATTTGTGGATTGGTGCTTTCTAGTTTAAGCATAGAGTTGTTGATTATGTTGCCACAGGTTTTAGATATGAGCTGTAGTAGAAAATTGCAAAATTTCTTTTTCAGCCCCTTAAAATTAGCCCGATTGTTCAAGATTTTAGGATATTTTATTTGTTTAGTAGGCAAAGATTGAAATTTGAAATTGATCTACTCAGGTTTATGATCTTTGTGGGAACTTTAGTTCTGATTGACCTCTGCAAAAATTAAGAGGCGTTGTTATTGCATTATGTTGTGCCTAGTGCACAAGGCTCTTGCAAGTAGTATGCTTTGGGAGTTAGATGTAGACCAGTTTTGCGGCAACATTCTGTTGCCAGAGAGAGGCTGTTTCCAAAAACATCATTAGGGGCACGTCCTAAAGAGGAGTATGATATGTTTCTGGAAGTAGGCAATGAATGCCAAACAACAGGGAAAATTGTCTATCAGTTTACGCTTCTGTCAGAATGTTACTCCCTGAATAAGATGAATGTTGATATCAAAAAACTCCCACCAAACCTATTATGATTCAATGCCTGTGAATCCATTTGTAAATGTCACATTTGACTAAAGCATATTTCCCGAATTTCAACTAGCAGGCATTATGAACTTCTCTTGGAAACTTAATTTGTAAAATGGATTTATATGTATGTATTGCTTGCTGCCAATCCAAAATCTTTTCTTCTCTGGTGAAGTGATATTTGATGTATATCGAGCTTATGCATGATGATATTTGGGGACAGACGTCCTTATCTAGACATCAAATGCATCTGACTGTAAGATACTTGCAAAGATTGTGGCTCACTCAGAGCTATCTTTTGTTGATGTTAATATTTGAAGACGGACTGAAAACCAAAGTAAACGTGCTGACAGTTAAAATTTTGTATATTTGTTAATAGATGAATTGATAGCTCCTTCGCTTAACTATTGCAAAATTGCTTTTTGTCTTTAGATCAAGAGACTCAACCAGTTGATGGGGATACTTGGCATGATCTTGCACTGGGAAATCAGTGAGGGCCTGGGTCTGCGCAGCAGGGGCTTCCACTGGATTAGTAAGGGGACTGTACTTGTGATAATCTCAATCCTTACACTACAAACTTGGCAGTCCTTAGGATTATGGAGTTTAACGTTCAAATGATGCAACTGTCTTATTACTCAAATCTAGGGTCGACGTGTTACTCCTTTGTTGTTGTATAAATCCAACTGAAGTCTTGTAAAAACTGAAGTGGAGATATATGTTTAACTGAATCTTGGATCATTGCGCTCTGCAGTTATGGTATTCTCACAATATTTCCAGCATTTCTTGCAATGTACATCTGCCAATCAATGCTCATTGCTTATACGTAGTTGATCTCCTATTGTGAGACATGGTTAAAGTTGATGAAACACAATTGGCAGGATCAGCTACACAAAACTGGATCTCGTGCAAGTTCCCCAAACCATCAGATTTTTGAATGGAGAATGTGTAAAGAAAGCTCTGTTAAAGAGGTCATTCACAAGCATCTTGCAATGCTTCCGTACTACCGAATTTCATATTTAAATCCTGATGTTACAGCGTCATCAAAAAGATTTCATTGCTATAAACCATCTAGATGTTTCAGTATGAACAGTTGCATCAATATAAATTCCAGCAAAACATTTCAGTATAAACAATTGACCAATATAGATTCTGTGATAACATTACCGGGGGATTTAATGGCCTATTTGGATTTGTTTATCTTTTTTTATGAAAAAACACTTTTTTTCCCCTAAAAAATAACATATATCTTTTAGAATGAGTATTTTGATTAGATTCAAGAAATTGAAACTTTTTCCAGAAGTCAAGACTTTAGCTTCTCAAGAAAATACTTATTTCAAAAGTTTTAGTAAAACACTTCTAAAAAGCCAATCCAGACTAGCCCCACGTTTATCCATTGCATCTCAGGATCCATCATAACTTGGTTTGAATTTGTTCAATTATTAGAGTGGCTTTCCATAAGCAATAGCCAAGCAACCACAATTGGGAAAAAGCTTAACAGCAGACTGCAACCAAAATACCAGCAAAAAAACATTAAACTGACATAATTACTTCTGTAGAAATGAGCTACAATCGAGAATTTTAATAGAAGGAAGCCGAATAAAACGTTACGTCTCACAAGCTGCGGCAAGCCCACGAGTATGTTGATGTAGAAAAGAATGATGATAAGGATAAGCCTAATTTCATAAATCAAATAACATGGAAAAATATAAAAAAAGACTAATCTACAAAAGCACAAGGGGGAAAAGAACGAAAAACCAATCAACTATCGGAGGAATCAAGATGGTCTCCACTTCCGGGAATGGATATCAACATGAATGGACTACATAATGCGCAGGCCCCTAAATATATATGCTAAGGTCATTAGATCTGAATGCTCAAGAAAAATCAATCATCGGAAGCTCAGCAGGAACATTCGTTGCCTTGTTATCTGGTTGCTGAGGAGAAGCCTCTGAGGAAGCTGTCGCAACCATGGAGGATGGTGGCTTAGAATCTGATGGCTCGCTTCCCCCAGTAGCGGTTGGGTCTGCAACAACGACTGGTGATGAATCGGGTGTCTGACCATCTGAAGTTTTCCCATTTGCTTCTGGAGGTGGCAGAGCACTTGAATTGGGAGCAACTGGGGCACCTGATTCTGGCTGAGTTGATGCAACTGATTCTGGTTGGGTTTGGGTTTGGGGTTGGGAAGCTGCTTCTGGTGGAGCAGCACCAGTTTCGGAAGTAGGTGGCCCACCTGTCTGTGATGTAGTAGCTCCAGATTCTGAAGTAGGTGGACCACCCGTCTGTGATGTAGTTGGAGCTCCAGATTCCGAGTTTGGTGCAACACCTGATTCAGAGGCAGGCGGAGCCCCTGATTCAGATTGTAATCCATTTGGTTTTGTGGAGCCAGGTCCTTCTAATAGCAATGGCTTACTTGGTTGTTGCTGTGAGCCTGGAATGGCAGGAACAGGAGGTTTCTTCTGACCATGACCAGGATTAGGACCATACAAAGATGCCATTCCTGGAGGCAGGATTTCAATAGGTGGCTTCTTTGCAGCATCTGCCAAACTTGTGAGTTTAGGTTCCTCGAGTGAAGCCAGAAACGCAGCTGTAGCATCTGTCTTTGTTGACGGTGTGTGCTCCATCTCCTTTTGTAGCATTTTATTCCACTCCTGAGCCAAGTTCCTCAATGAAGGTCGCCCATGAGCCTGAAGTCAAAGAAACAGGTGAAATTTCGGAAATAATCTCATTAGTTTCAAAAAAATGTCGAGAAGTAAATCATACATGAGCATGGAGCACAGCCTCAGCAAGCATCCCCGTTTCTTGCCATGCTTTCTCCATGAGTGCATTGTCTCCTAAAACTGCAGCTGCAAAAGCAGCTTCACGTCCTGAGCCAACTGATATCAAATTGTTCACCAAATTCTGCCAAGGCAAATTTATAAGGTTGTTAGAAAGAGAAAAAATAAGCCCCTGAAAAGTGTTAACCTCGTTGTAAGTTAATTCAAATTATTCCACTTTACATTCTCTCTGAATAGTTTAGGGTTTAGACTCCTGAGGCAGACAGATTAAAACATCAAGATGTAAAGGATGATATACCTGACACTTCTATAAAGTAACATAATCAAGTCCTACACTGATAACAAAATTTTCAGGTTGCTAAAACAGTATCAAAGCAAGGTCAACAAAAGGTCCTAAGTCCAAAACTAGTGACCACCCATGTAAAGAAAGCATGTGCCGGTGAAAGATTCAACCAAAAAGGATCATGCCTGCATGTAAGGGGCATCAATAACTAGAAAAAGTAATTTAAAAGCTTAAGTTATTGTGCCTTGGGATAGCATAAAAGTAGAAAAACTTCAAAACCTATCGTGCTCTGTGAAAGCATATTTGTTAACTAGAAAAGAGATGCAAAACATAGACCCATACTTGCCAAGGTTTGATATATATCCGTTATCTATCACCAAAACTTCTTAAAAACACTCAGAAACTAAAACAAGTTTGATCCCAATTTCAGAGATTCTGTACTTTGTTGTCTTTGGTTGTGATTCTGCTGTTACAGAAGGAGATTTTGTCGAGCATACTGGATCCTTACTAGATGTAGGGCTGAAGACTTATGATTGAACAGTAAATTTCATGTATCCAGTAGAAAATTAGCTCTGCCATCTTAAAAGGCTCATCCCTACTGCAGGTCTCTACAATGATAGATAATGCTTCAAATTCTCTCAGGAGACTACTATTAGCAGGCCATGGCAGAACTGCTCTAAAGAAATTGATTGCAAGACTACTGTCCAAATGTGAGTTCACATCTATTGCATAATACGGGAAACTGAGAGATCAATTATCTGCAGTTTTTACATTATAGAAAAGAGTCAGGTTTGCCAAACTCAGAAGCCAAAACAGTCATTATAGGTGACGTAGTCAGTAGAACATATTACTGAATGCACATAACTAGGTTCATGTATTTCAAAGGAATAAGGCAAAATTGGTATTATCATGCCAAATATGATTGACACTTTGAAGAAAGCATGAAAGACATGAAACCAACAATTATGAAAAAACATAGAAGTAAACATAGCTACATACGCTGAGCTGTGTCAGTTCCCCATGATTTGCAAGGCGTAAAGCAAGTCCTCTTAACTCATGGCCTTTTAAAGCTCCCTTCACAGAAGCTGCAGCAGCTAACCTTTTACAAGCTTCCCGAGCAATGTCAGCTTGTCCAGTAGCATCCGCAGCATCTACAAGATCCATAAACTCTTTAGCAAATTTAACTACTCCTTGAACAGCATCAACGACATCTTCCTTCTTAGTCGTTAGGTTCATAAGGTTATTTAAATCCAATCCTTGAGTTTCTTGTCCTATATCTCTGCTGTTGCTCATTGTCAGAAGGCACTGAAGTGCTCTTTTCAAGTCATTGCTCTGCATGGCCAGATCAAACTCCAGCCTCTTGGATATTCCAGGCAAATGAAGTGCTTCAGTAGCATAACCCATCCCAAGCATAAAGTGTGCTAAATCATCATGATGTTCTCTCGCAAGCCGGCTAGCCCATTTTACTGCACTGACGGCATCTCCATAGGCTGCAAGACATCGGCAGCGAATACCAGGATGATTGAGGGAAATTGCATGAGCAGACATGTACCTATCAATCAGCCATAGAACACCATCCCTAACACCAACAACAACAAGAGGTCCAGCTGGCCGTTTTTGCTCTGATGGAAACCGAGTAACCGCCACGGCAACTCCACCACCGCCAACAGCAACTTCATTGACCCTCCTTTCTTCCATGTCCTTTGGAAGCACTGGATCATCACTATCGACTTTAGATTGTTTTGGCAAGGTTAAAAATGGTGGCACCGAGGGAGGGTGCTGAAAAGAAGCTAGGCGAACAACCTGTAGCATTGGGGGCCTTAATGAAATTCTCTCCTGTCTAACATTTTGCTGACTGTCAACTGTAATCAATGCTAATTCTCCATGTTCTGAAACAGCTTTAGCTTGCGCCTCTTGCAGTTTCAGCTCTTCTTTTCTTCGTTTTGTTTCTATATCAATAGGTGCAATACCAGCATCTACAAAGACACATTCAATAGTAGTTGGTGTTGCAACAAACAACTGCCTCCGGTGCCAAACAGCCCCAGTAGCAAAAGGAATTGCTACATCTCCCAAGTATCTGAACTGAGGTCGCAACGTAGATATAACAATGTATTGCTGGTAGGCGAAAGCACAATACTCAACAGTCTGGTCCCACGCCGCCCACTCTGGTTGAGGAAGAAGACCACCCACAGGTTCAAAGGTTTCCCAGCTGAATAACTGAAAGTTCTGTGGTACCGCTTCTGCTGATGATTTTTGAGAAGAAAATCCATCATCAAGAGTGTTAAATGAAGATAGCGCACTACTTCCGAAACCTGACAAAGGCATAGTTGAAATTGCTGTAGCAGCAATGGGACTGATCCTTCGAGAGGTTCGATATGCAACACCAAGAAGTGCTCCACCATGCAATGCAATAACTGGCTCACTGCGGCTGCCAACAGACCTCATCAATATATTTGATGTCCCATCATCCAGCAAGATACGAACTTGAACACTGGCTGACGAGGCAGCAGAAGCAGCTGCTGCTTGTGCTGCGGCTGCAGCGGCAGCAGCTTCCTTTGCTTTTCTTGATGAGCTACCTTTAGGAATTATAGGCATTCTAGGAGCAAGTGCAGATTCCAGAATAGCAAACCTGTCTCGACAAGTATCCCAAGCCAATTGCCTTGCGCTGCCTGAATCAACAATTGACCAATCACTGACCTTGTAGATTGAAAAGTACGGAATGTCAGGCCACACAATGGCAACATACCTGCAATAAACGGAAAGCAAAAAGCAGTCACGAAAGTGGCTCCTCGGCATGCATGCACCAATAACATTTGAAAAAAGTAAGCTAACAATACAAATGTGATGTCTGCGTGGACTAAAAAGCTGGTTCTTAATATTGAAGCTAGTTGCATTATGTCTATCACTATTGGCCAATGTCCATGTCTCATACTTTAAGTCAAAGCCTGCGGGCACTTACTTCCCCGAACTGCTAACTGAAAGAACGGAGTATGAATCATGTGGAACGGGAGTGCTAATATGCTTCTTGATTTGCTTGACATGAAGTTGTTCGGGTGTGTCTCCCTTGAGCCTCGCATCATTCAGGGAGCCATTGCTTCCAAGGGCAGGATTCGCAGTGTTAGCCAATTGAAACTGTAGTAGCTTTAATTCCCTTTCAACTACATAGGTAGCAGAATGTTCTCGGTTTCCAGATGGTGTTGGCAGAGGAGCAACAGGCGGAAGAGATCTAGCATCAAATTCACAGACAATGACACCAATATTGGTTCCAGTGGCAACAAGATGCGGCTGTAAAGGATGTGCAACCATAGAATACACCTAAAACACCAAAACAGAAGAGCATTAGGGAACATGAATTCTTCAGCTTACGCAAGCTAGCAATATCATAACATCAACCTTCAGGTTAACATTCAAAAATTAGTGCTAACAATGTGTCTCTGAACTGTGTTTCCATGTGAGACTATATGGAATGATTTATTTCACATTTGTATTCTATCAACAGGATAGGTAGTATTTTTAGAATTATGAGGTTTGGGGCAGTTTGATGGCATTTTGGTAGAAGTCCAATGAATTTCAAAACCCTATGCATCCTCACAAATCTCATCAACCAACACTAAGAATTTTATATCCGAATTGTTATACTCGAGTATAGCATTGAGATACTAGAGATTTTAAATGCTTAACTTCATCATTAATTTTGGAACTCTTTTAAATAGATTTGAACCTCCTGATCAATCAGTCTCATTTTATGTCATCTAAGATCGATGAATTTAGAACCTGATATAAATCCTTTCATCAAACAAATAAGGATTCCTTAGTTCAGGGTCTCAAATGCAAGAAGTTAAATCTGTACTGTTAAAAATTCACCCCCAAATCAGGTCCAGCAGTCCAAATGCCTGAGATTTTTCAATTCCTAGAATCCACAAGTATTTATTTCTATACTTCCAAACCCATAAAAAGAACACGCCCTAATATAAAATAATCACCCCTATGCTCTTTATATTATCTGATAAGTTAAATTACCATCCAGTTTAACTTCCCTTGCCCCAAATTTTCTGTAGCATGCCCAGTATCTTTTGAAAGGCCAAGCAATTTTCAGCTGGAGACCAATATATGTACACTTACTTCTTCTGAAGCCAGATTTGGAGGAAAATTCATCTGAAATCTGGTCTTCACTTGTGTTATCACTTGGGTGTTCCAAGACCTCACTAATCAGCCTTCTACATTTTAGTTCATAATTTTTTTTGGGCATTTTCTAGGATCAGAAGGAACCGCTATAATGACCACTATGTGCATTTTATAGGGGAGAACTTTTACATCAAAAACATTACCAGCTTGAGGGGACATTCCAATTTTTTCCAGTTCTCTTTTAGTTTTATTCTAACTCTGACAAGAGTTTCTAATTTTAAGACACAGAAAGCATATGGTAACACCATTGATATATACAAAAAAATTCAAAGTCAAATCTCGTATTAGATCCATCAACAAACCAAAATTGAAGGACAAAAATATTATCACTAACAGCATACCCTAAGCTTCTTATGAGATGCAAGCAGTTGCGGAGGGACAAGGGATGAAAGTTCACATAATGGCCTTGTAAGAGCTGAATAAGTGGGGTGTTCAATTGCCCTGCAAAATTGTTCACAGGACACTTAAATACGAAAGAATGGCATGTAATCTGAAATAGAATCACAATATTCCTGAGAAAAAATACTATGTATAACAAGCATGCTAAAAGAATGGTTCATAAAGTGATTAAAGCATGAAACTTAAACAGATATTTGTACCATATATGAGAATCTTTAACACATGTCAAGATATCGAGGTTAGGAGCTCGAGGATGGCACCAAGATGCCACACTGTGGCAAGCCAATTTTGATACAGGTTTTATTCGACGTAATTCCTGCGAAGAAAAAGAGGACAGAAAAGAAAGTCAATGGTCCACCAAACTTCAACTAACTCAAGTGGTTGAAACTATCTCCCTAGGACTGATGTCCTGGGTTCGAATCATGGGGGACAGGGGGTTGGATTAGGGTTGGGGGTTAAAAAATAAAAATAAAAATAAAATAAAATAAAGAAATCGAGGAAAGGAAAATTAATACACCAGAACAATGTAGAGATTACTAGTCACCTTAAATGAAATTGTATCCCATATGGCTAGAGTCTTATCTGCCCCAATTGTGATGAGTTGAGGTGCAGCACCACTCACTCTAGAAAGTTCAACAGCAGTGACACCACCATCATGTGCCTAGAAAGTAGAGAGAGTTAAAAGAAGACCATATTTACCATCAAAAAGTAACAAACAATCAGTGATGCTGAATGGGAAGGAAGAACTTCTTAAGCATGCAAACACAAAATTTTTAATTTTGAAGAAGTTCCTCATTTTGGAAATTCAACAAGTTAGACATGTTTCACATGAAAGAAAATGATACAAAAGAGATGATAAATACAAAGAAATTACAACCCTCAAATATCAACAAGGATTAATAGATGACTAAAGATTAGGTCTGGAAAGAACAGTGGCTAAGATAAAAGCAATTATTGAGGTACCCAGAGAGAGCAACCTTCAAGCTCAGCTTAGGCACAAGTTCCCTTGAATCATGACCATAATCAGCACTCCATAGCACAAGCAAACCATCACTGCCACCAGAAACCAGAAGTGCCTGTTTTCCAAATGAAAGAAATAGATGAAAATATCAACAAGAGATTTAGAGATAATGTATTTACTTTTTTTTTTTTTTTGGAGAAGAAAAAATAACACTATAGATTGCAACAAGGAGGTGTGGTTCATATAATATATACAACTTTGTAAACCATCTAAACATCGTTTTATGCTACCTATGTCATACATATAAGAACCCCCAATCCAAAAATAAAGATCGTGAACTTGAATGCATGAGATAAAATCCTTTATCACAAGGAACTACCAAATGTCGGATGAATAAATTTTCATGCGAATTTAAAACCAAAAATTCCATATGGTACATTATAAGAATAAACTTAAAGAGTTAGCATTGGCAGCTAACACTCTTTCCGAATTGTGAGAGAGCATATATATTAAATGCTCATGTGGATCTGGAACCACAACTTCAAATTGATAAATTTTGCAGTGATCCATTTCTTTTTGGAGAATTTTAGCCTAAACTTATCCTCACATGTTGCCTTAAAACTCCTGATCCAGACAATCCCGGCCAGTGGCTTGGACATTTTGCCCACCCTCCAAACCACACCTGCCCCCAGGGAAAGGGGAACAACAGCTGATCCTAGGGAAGAGTTGAGGTCCAAAAACTAAATTCTATGGGATCAATTCCCACAGCAGGATACTAAAGGTTTAAGGGCATGGTTGCATTTAGGCAACATAATGATCTTTCTTTTGATAGAATTACTTAAATAGAGGATTTCTTAACCTGGCATATTTATATATCAGTTTCAAGCAATATGCCAACTGATTTCTAGCATGGACTGAAAGGAATCTTTAAAGCTCAAAAAGATTCCTCACACTCTGGATTATGGATCGCCATATTTCTCAATCTGAGGTATTTATATCCACATCCATCAATATGCCAACTGATTTCTATCACAGACTGAAGAGTATCTCCAAAGCTCACAAAGATTCCTACACTCTGGATTATGGGTCGCAATACTTATTTTACAAAAAGTAAAGGATTATGTATTCAAGAAAATAAAACTAGGACATGCAACTCCCTAATTGGAATTTCCAAAAGGAACTCAAATACTACCTCACCAGAAGCAGCTGTGAAGGTCATCAAACAAGAAATCGATCCTTTATGACCTCCAGTATACCTTCGAGCAAGCTGCAGAGAGAAACACGTTAAGGATTGCGCCAGCTTGTTCTCCTTTTCTTTTTTTGGTTTTCATAAATTACATGCAAGTAAAGTGGAAAGTAATGTTAACAAAGATTGCATTGAATAATGAGACAGAGGAGACCTTCCAAGTTAACATTGAAAGAACTCTAATTACACCATCAGAACCACCAAAAGCCACAAGAGGACCATCACCAGCAGATGATCTAGAGAGGAACTCCATACTGCAAAGTCAGAAGAAGTTTATTTGGTCAAGGAAATACCAGATATCAGTTTTAGCAACCAGTATACTGACCATCTGTAAAACAGAGAAGTCCACCAAGAGACATGAAGTGCAACAGCTAGCCTAATATCTAAAAAGAAACATGGTAGTTCAGGTGAAAGAAAGTATGGAGGAGTGACATGCATTTTAATTTGCTATATGCCACAGAGTAGTACCAATAAAGAGTGACAACCAACTGAGTCATCTTGACGATTAACTTCAATTGATAAAAAGAGAGCTTGGGAACAATATCAAACCAAGAGAATCCAAGCAGAAGCAATGGCATGAAATCAATGAACGAGATAATGAGGAAAAAAATTAAAAATACAAAATCCTCAAACTCTTTCTGTCACAAATGTAATGTATAAAATAGCGAGGAGCTTCAATGATGTGCAGTACTATACTAATTCTTTCTAATTGTTATGGAAATAAATAATGAGTTGATAAGATTTGAACATGACAGCCCACTTAAGAATTTGGTCGAGCAAAGACTTACCAGAGGAGTGACTTGTTGTCAAGATCTTGTTTTGGAACATCACGCCCACGCATGGTCACCAAGTCCAAAAATATGGCTTTGTTCTCACAGCATATGACAAGAAAATGTCGACCTTTTGTGGATGGTGCAGGAGTACTAAATACTGAACTGGCATTGTTGACAGCGGTGGGAGCCTCAGCAGCAGCAGATCGGTTACCCCAAAGTTGCCAAAAGCAGACATCATCATCATAGAAGCTAACCTGCTTAACACTTCAAGCATGGACCCAAAATCAGGCTCAAGCTTAGATATATAATAATTAAAAAAAAAAAGAAAAAGAATTAAGATATATAAAAAGGAAGGCTAGATCATTACCTCCCACCCCGTATGGCTTCTGTAGGTTTCCCTTTAGGCCCTAACATTCACAAAAATTGATGCAAAAATAATTCATTAGTTCATACTCCAACAAAATTACTAATTACTTTCGTGTTAGTCTCTTAAATCCAAAAATTCTTAGTTTTTATATAAATAAGTTCCTGATCTTACATAATTAACAACTTACACCTATACAAGTTTAGACACGCATGCTTTATAATTCCCCTTTTAAAATGATAAACCATTCCCAACAATGTAAAATGGACATCTAGTCATCTACTTCTGAATGTGTCTGATCATCCACTATAGATATTAACATACATAAGTTCTCCATAAACCACCTTACTGAAACTCAATGACATCTAAGGAGCCTAATGACATAAAAGGGTAGGTAATTTACATGCAAAATATTATATTTTAGGTGTAAAATTTATGAAATTACTCTCCCACAAAATTATCCCATAACTTACACGCAAGTTTCCTTCTAACCTAACACAAAAAGGTTGAATTAATTAACTCATGTACTTTCTTTCTCCCTTTCAAGCAGCACCAGTACACGAGGATTATGCAGATAAATCATACTATACACTTTTCCACCATAATTTCTCTGTTCAAACAAGCACATCGAGAAGTATAATTTTCTTTTTGCTTTACACTAGTTTAACTCACTACCTAATAGACACTTCCATGCCAGAGTTCTCATTCTTTAGATAAGCCATAACATGTAACCACCTCCCATACTCCCTATGCCCTCTTTGTGAGAGGTAAAAATTCGTGTCACATTGAGTACATGCCCCACGGTCATAAACCAAATATAGAACACTGAATCCATTAAATGCTTGCCCTCTTTCAACAACCTGTCTAACTTAGCATGTGCAGGTGATTTTAATAATTTCATAGGGCAAATTTTATTTGTTGGATCCAATATCACTGCAGATGAAACTAACAGCAGCAACCACCAGTGTCCTAAACCAAACACCAATCCAGTAAATGTTTGTATTCCTTCTATTACCCAACCCACTAAAACACATCACCCATTTAAACACTTGGATATTTAACATTAGTATCACTGCATCTGCATGTTCTAAACATATAGCCTTACAATGTTCAGATGGGCATAATCTACAGTTCTTCCAGTCAGAGGAATGACCAATTGACCGGATTGACTGGACAAATCTCTCCCCTAATTGGCTTGCCTATAAGTGGTAGACAAAGCAAGCAAAATGAATATGAAGATTCCCCCCAAATGCCAATCAATAAGAGCCATGATTTAGTTTACAAACTCAAAAATGGATAAGCCGAAACCCTCAGCAAAAACTAACTAATGCGTCATGTTAAACAAGTACTTATAAATGAATAACAGAATACACGAGACAATGCCCATAGATTTGTCTGTGAATAACAGAATAACAAAAGACACATCTATGGGCTCGTTCGAATTGGCTTTTTCCAAATGCGTTTTTCCCTAAAAATTTCAAAAGGAGTGCTTTTTAAGGAGCTAAAAATTCTGGCGGAAAAAGCTAAAATTGAGCTTTTTTTTAGAGTTTTAGCTTCTTTTGAAATCTAATCCAAATTCTTATAGCAAAACAGATGTGCCTTTTTCAGGGGAAAAAAAAAAGTGTTTTTCTATGGGAAAAAAAAAAGCCAATCCAAACAGGCCCAGATAAAATGAAAGCCGGGCCACGAAACTCCCGCTATGCCCAGACCCAGACCACAAGGATCAAACCTGCTTCGCCCTCGGCGAGCTTCTCCAGCTTGGCACCCACCAAACGCCTCTCATCTACTCCACCAGCTTTCAGCTCATATACTACCTGAGAAGGGGTTAAAAAAAAAACACAAGAAAACAAAAATGAAGAAAATTACACACACACATAAACCCTTAATTGTTTGCCAACGAATCAAAAACAATCAAAATTCAAATCATAGGCAAATAAATATGTAATGCATGGATGTAGATATCGGAACCTGGCGATGCTCCCAATTCCAAACGGAGACGTGATCGGAGGCGTCGGCGGTGACGAGCCAGGGGTGGGTGGGGTGCATGTGAATCTTCACGATCTTGTCATTTGTGGGCCGAAATGCCCTTAACCGCAACATTTTTTATTCTCTTCTCTTTTTTCGTCTCTCGGATAATTTTGATGCGAGATCGATGAATTGAGATGTGGATCTAATGGAACTGTTTGTATAGCTCTGTGGCAGTGAACAACTGGGTCGGGCTCTGAGTGTGTTTTTCGGCCCGATTTAGGATCATCCCACACGATCTGCTTCAGCTTACGAGGACAAGGAATGAGCAACAGACAAATACTCGCGATAGTAGAGTTAATCTTGTCAAGTTTGTCTAGCTTCTACCCTTTTTTCCATTTTTCACTTATAATAACTAGTTTTATTTTATTAGTTAAATTATTTTAGATGGTGCTAAACTATTTTATTAGTTTTGTTTTTACCGTTTTTTTTTTTTTGTTTTAAAAATCACTCTCTATAGTACGATCTTACCCAACTCCTGATGCCAAAAATTGCTGTCGCACAGTGGAGCAACAAGCAAAATCTTTTCCCCCTTTATTTTTTAGAAAGTGTTTCATATAAACCATTTTATTACATATTGTTAAAAACAATTAACAAAGAGGGCAAATTTACCATACACCCATTTAACATTATGCATTCAATTTAAAATATTAGACCCGTACCTATCCGTAAAAAAAAAAGCACAAACGTTGTTATCTCTCTCCTCTATTCACGATAATTTCTCTCTCTTCTTTATTCTCTCTTTTGCTGTTTTCTCAAAAAAAGAAAAAAACTCTTGTGATAGCCATGGTCTTCATTAGTATTGTTCTCGTTGTCTCACTAACATCGTCATCATTTTGTTGCTCTCGCTCCCTTCTCTTAGCAATTTTTTGTATATATGTGAAGTTTGAAGATGACTAAGCACAGGTGGTTGTGGTTTGCTGCAATAAAATCAACGTTTGAATGTTGTAAGAAGATTCACCGTTTAACGATGAAGGCAATGGTGGCTGTTAAAATGCGTAGAAAAGGTACACCTCTTACTCTATTCCCTCTTGGAATAGTGGGGCTAAGAGGAACTCCTTCTATAGCTGCTTTTGTCCGGGTTGTTCTACCAATGAAGCTCCAAAAAGCGACTTAAAAAGTTAGCTATCAATGGCTTTAGCATGACAACTATAACATAAAGAAAGCCATGGTAAATTGTCAAGGCTTCTACTGTAGTGTAGCACCTGGGTTTAGCCTTTTCCTTCTTCCTAGTTTCGTTACCCTGCTTCAGCTCACTACTCAACTCATTCTTCTATTCGACTCCTGGCTGGCTCTTTTCGTTTGTTCGCACCTGCAAGTAAACTAGTTGCTTCGCTTAACCTACTGTGTAGGCTTCTTCCGCTATAAGTAAGGTAAGGACTTTGTCTGGTTTTGTAATGGCCTACAATATTACCATAAAGAGCTTGAAGATGGTAGTTTGAGCTTTAATGGTGGACTTTGAGCTTCAATAGTGGACAGTGTTTAAGTGTTTCAAACATCATAGAAAAAATGTGTTTTTAGAATAAGGACGACACAAAGAAGCTTTCGGTAGTCTTGGCGTGTTGTGAGGAGGCCAGCGACATCATTGGCAAGGTGAGAAAGGTGGCAACCATTATGTGTGGCAGCCGTAAACTTTTGTTTGTAGTTGTAAATGTTCCCATTCAATGTTGTGAACATTTTGCATGGCTCCATGGGTTTGGCAAATTGTAAAAGAGCAGAAGAGTACGGGGTTTTGCAATATGTGAAAAGAGCATTTACACATTATAAACATATTGTTTATAGTTTGTGAACACATAGTTCATAAGTTGTGAACATATCCTATAAAGTCGTTAATAGATAATTTATCATTGTGAACTTATAATGTAAAACTTTTGAATATAAAATATAAGAGTAGTGAATAATTAAATTATAAATAATTAAAAGTTTTGAATGTAAAGTGTTAAAGTTGTAAATATTGGAATATTTCTCTTTAAAATGGATTTTCGTTAATTATTTTTTGTTTTATAAAATAGGTTGAATATTTAGTTCATGAGTTGGCATTGTGATCACATTGGATTAAGCCCGTCTTATAATTCCATACGATTATTTTGTACGTAGGCCTATATATTTTGATAAAATCATTTATGGTTAGTCATGTCCGAACACATTATATATATAGGGCTATGTCCACTCCTCTACTTTTAAACTAACAATTTGTTCCACATAAACATTTATTAATTTTGAGTAGAGCAGTTAGAGGAAGATTTAAGACTAAACTAGTTGATAGATATTTATTATACAACAATAGCTCAAACAGGTACGTGTTTCCGTTATTGGTGATATTTATTATTATCATACTATAAATTTAGATATGCAATCCTTATACTGCGGTTACAGGAAACATATAATATGAAATTTGTAAATAATTAAAAGTTTTAAATATATAGTATGAAAGCTGTGAACGTATAAATATTGTGAACATATGAAAATTGCACACAAGGATTACTGTTTGCGCGTGAATAGTACACGTGCAGTGGTGTACAATGCTTCTTGAATGTATTGTTTCTGGAGGATATAGTATCCATGTTGAACAGAGAGGTTAAATATAATTAACTAAAACATGGGGACTTAAACATAAATTTCTTATCTTACGTTTTATTTTACTTTACCTTCCTTTTCTTACCCGTTCTTCTCCTGTTTCAACCTTTATATGACCTCGGCCATCACCAAACAAATCTATTTCCTTCCCTGTGCGAAAAAATTAAGAAAAGGAAAAAAAAAAATTAACTCCCATCTTAATTGCGTTTCTATAAAGTTCTCTTTTAAGAAAACAAAGTACCGTGTATATTCAATGGGCTTGCAACATTGTTTTTCCTACTGACTAGTGTGAAAAATGAGAAGCAAAAAATACAATAAACAAAGATAGATCACGTTTATTTATCAGAAACGAGAGTTGTTTGATAAAAAAGTTTTCTATAAAAATTAAAATAAAACATACTTTTCACTAAACAAAATTTTCCAAACTGAAAATTGAAAACAAATTTTCAAGTTTTCCAAATTAAATCTAACCCTTACACAACATATAAAGTAAATTTAATACAAGAATTTCCAAACACTATCCTAATCATTAACACTTTAACCGTCAAAAAAGCCCGCGCCTATTTTCTACTGGGGACATGGTCGGGTTATCGGACCATCGGGTCTGGAGCATCTATTGTTAGCCAAATCGCCATAGCCTCAATATCTTTCTCTCATATCTCTACACAAACCCTACCCGCCTTCACCACTCTCAATTTCTCTCTCTGAAACGAAGAATCACGCATCATACTGCCATCAGATAGCGTATTTACACACTCAATTGACCTAGCCCTCTATCACTTTTGCTGGTAATTGCACTCTCTCTCCCTCTCTAGCGCGCCCATTTATATACATACATGTATATGTATTCATGTATGTATATATATGCCACGCAGATATGTATCTATATGTGTGTATATTTGTGTTTGCATAGTTTAATTTGTGTAATATTTTTTATGTAGTTGTTTGTCTGGCTGCTAGGGTTTGTAGCGCACAAAGGGCGCCAAAATTAAATTTAAATTAAAAACTAACGGATTAGGGTTTTGCATGTATAGTAATCACCTCATATTGTTCTGTTACTAAACAATTGTTAATATGGATTTCTAATATTAGTCATACTCTAATATATTATAGATTTTTAGTATGCCGAGTGACTGATGATTTTTTTTTTTTAATAAATGAATTGAAGTGAAGGAGGGCAGTGGCATGATATAGAGGTTGCTTGTTTGGAGATGATCTGACATGAGTAGACTGTCGTTTAGGCCTCGCCCGCTCGATATTCATAAGAAGCTTCCCATTCTAAAATCTGTCAAGGATTTTGAGGATGATGAGACCTCCACGTCCACCAGGAACTCACAGATTCTCCGGTTTGCCGTAGAAGCAGAAAATGAGGTGTGTATACGTAGGGTGCAATATGGAACGTGTACTTTTGCCTGGTTGTTGGATTACATGCCATTGTATGTAGTCTGACATTGTTTATACTCTGCCCGACCTTTTTCTGTATTCTTGATGACATTTTAGTGGGTGCTAGTAAGGACTTTCAGGTAGTCAGTGAAGTCACATTTAATATCACAGCTGAATGGAAGAACTAAATTCTCGAGCAAACAACATATTTTTCCTAGCGGATTGACTTTTTTTGGTGGAAATCTGCATAACCTTAACTTAATACTTATTGGAGAATCAGTCTTCTCCTATCTTGTGAGATAAGAAACTTGGGAGATCTCTCTGTTCTTGCATCCTCTTATACCAAGTAAGAGAATGAGCAGCAGAGCCTAGCCAAATTGATTTTGATAAGATTTGACTTAGATTTCTTTAGTTAGCTGGTTAAGATGAAATGTTTCTTCAAAGTTTGACTGCATTTTTTTGAAAAGTACTTGTTTCTTCTAGGATTAATCTAACAAAACCCACAAATCTGGAACACCCAGATATGACTTGAATCATGATTACCATCTCAGATTACCCGTGAAATTTAAGGCTAACAAGCTACAAAGTCTCGTAAAGTACGGTTAGCTGACATTTTAATCTAAAATTGGGAATATGAAGACTTCCTATTGCCTCAAGAATAGAATTGACCATGCCATGTTTGCGTTTACTACTTTTGGCATGTCATGGGTCATTGCTTATACTTTATCTTTTCCTTTTGGACTAGCTTGGTCTGTATTGAAAAACATTTATTTGGTAAGTTAACTGTTTATGAAAATGTGATTGATGATATTATTCTTGCCAATCTCTTATTCCCCTTTGGATATTTTGTACGAATTGTTCTGAGAATTAATGAAAATTGCATTTACGGGTCATAAGTTATCTGTGAAATATATTTGTGATGCATATAATTTTGTTCCCCAGAAGTGGCGGGAGGAACTTTTAGTGCAGGAGTGACAGAGTATTCTTTCTTTTTGTCTTTTACAACCTATAAATGCCATTATCACACATAAATGCATGTTAATTAGAATCATGAATTTTATATTACACCTAAGGAGCAAGTAGATTAGCTTGGATTGCTGGTTGTGATTATAGAGAATTTGATTATGCATAAATATTTCTTTCGTTTAGGTACCACAAACTCCTAGCAAGAAATTGGCTCCTGAAATTCCTACGCCAGAGTTTGTGTATGTAGATACATATGAAAGAGACTATTCACGCACTTTTACTCAACCAACATCATATATACATGCAAGAGGAGGTATGTGAACTCGTTATTTGTTAGCTTTTGACATCTCAAATTGCGTACTGAAATCTTTTGTAAATTAATGTAGCTCGTGCTGAGATTGGAGAATTCGTTGAGTATGATTTAGACAACGAGGATGAAGATTGGCTTGAAGAGTTCAATGGAGAAAGAAAAAATCTCGCCGCTGAAAAGTAATTAGCATGGCCTTAGTTATCCTTAGTTTATGACTATCTGCATCAAAATTGTCATTTATCAGTTAACTTTTCTTATTTATTTCAGCCCTCTTCTTATTCTTAGGGTGGTCTTTCTTAATTGTTCGGTGACACTAAATTTGCTCTTGGCTTGTGAAGAGTAGATTAGTAGTGGCCTTTGACCCTCATTTTTCTTACCTTATCCTTTTCTGGTAAATAGCCCTAGATTGAAGTATTATATGGTAGAAGGTATTGGAGAAGACTGTCACATTTGGAGTTTCAGCATAGGGAATGTCAAACTTCGGGTCTGCAAGAATTGGTTCTTGTTTCATGGAAGGATATTAAATGGCTCCTTATTTGACCCTACTTGTTGTATTTTATCGCTCATTACATGTACGAAACAATGATCTATCGTCAACATCTGTATCATGTTTGCAAAGAAATTATAGCATTTAAAGCTTGCTTAATTGATTACATTGATTACCTGAAGTCAGCTCAATTCATTAAATCTATATGCTTGACCATTTATATCAGCTTCCGTGTGACCATCGAGCATGGATATGCCTTTGATACAGATAATTTCTGAGCTTGTTTGTATGTCTTCATGCTCTAGCATCATTTCTTTTCATGGTTCTTTTTGGTTTGTTCGGGAAGGAAGTCTTGGCATTGAAGTTCCTGAAATGTACTTTTGTTTAACCTTCTCCTTCTGCTGTTTTTGTGTTGGTTGCTTGCTGATGTAGATTTGAGACCATACTGTATAAATTGGAAGTTTTAGACCACAAGGCTCGGGAAAGAGCTGGAGTCATTGCTCCTACCCTTGGCTCACCGATACCTGTCCTGCTTTCTTTTGATGCTGCAGTAGAGGTGAAAGTCAATTTCTCTGGTGGGATTATCTTGTTAAATGTTGTATATACTGCCCAGGATGTGTGTAATTATTTTTATCTATGTAAAATCTTAATAATGTTTGTAGCTCAAACAATTTTATCATCTTTTGTACACTATAACTTGAGGATAAATGATGCTGTAACTGCTTAATGTCTGTATTACATTCTCTTGTACAAATATGGAGTATATCACCTGAAGTCTAAATTATATGGCGATCCTGCCTGAGAAAGCTTAGTATTAAAATATTAATTACACCGAAGTCCCTTTCACAACAGGAGCTGAAAGTCAACTTTAACCTTGTTAAATCTGAGCCTTATCTGATATATATTGTACACTGCCCGTAGATAAGGGCAGTTCCATGAATGACAGTAAGTAGTCCTTTAGGCTTATGAATCTGTCGGCATTGAAAGATATTGCTGGTTAACCAATCATGTTAGTTTGAAGAATTGTTACCCTGCAATTGAGTCACTTTATTGTATTGATGGATGCCAATGGCATGGAAAAATTACTGGAAACAAGGATGCAATGCCTGATTATGTTTCTACCTGTTATGCTAGCAGTTGAGGCTTGCCTTTATTGTCTAATCTCCTGGACTTGTAGTCTTTCACTTTTGGTCGATTATTGAGAGGAAATGAATGATATGTTTCTGGGTTCATAACAAGCATTACTTTTTTCTTTTCTTTTCTTTTTTTGTCCATGTCATAATACTATGATCTTCTTTGAATCACTTGAGCTTGGTCACTTTTTGTTGATTTATTCTGGTATGACATCAGTTCAATATCTCATTTTCCTTTTATTTGTTTGAAATGACAGGCCTTACAATCTTTTTCTGTAAAATATGGGGTTTTCCAGTCCATTTATGGTTACTGGAAAGGAAAGGTAAGCGTACTGCTGCTTAAAACTGTAGATTTTATGATTTCATCCCACTATATCTTCCTGTTGGACAATCAATACCCATAGTTGTGTAACTCTTTAATTGGTGTTGCAGTACTGTGGTATTTTATGCAACAACAGAAAATGGTTTTTTCTGGAAGAACAGATTGAAGATCTACTATGAACTTGGTTTTTTCTATTACAATGGAGCATACTATCTGTGATAACCAGCCATACAGAATAATAAGCCTCGTAATTTTGAGCATCACTAGAATCTCCAGTGATCTTGTCATTTTTTTTTGTGCATTAAAAATAAAGTGAGCTTGCTTATCCATGCAGATTTATTATTTGACATGGGAATAAAAAAAGTAATCTAATCCAATGTATGACACGTCTGTAATTTGATTTTTTTTCCGCTGAGTTCACTCATGAATGGTTTCTTTCTCCAAAATCGAGTGTGTGGGTTCTACTCTTCAAGCCTGTATTGCTATATTTTGAAGGAAAACTTGTAATGAATTTCACAGTTTATCAGAATTGCATTATTATGAATTTCACAGCTTATCAGAATTGCATTATTTTGAGCAATTTGACTTTTATCTTCATCCTTAATTTTCTCTCTTTTTGTTGTTGGATCAAATAAATTTAGCTGAAATAACACTATGATCTAAACATTACCTGACAATTGAAAGGCCTAAGCTGGCAATTAGTTGGGAGTGTTGCCATTCATTAGACCTTTAGTTTTAGAGATTCTATCTCTTTTGTGTGCCACAGAAAGTTTGATATATTGTTTTGATTACCTCTCTCGATTTTTGCCAAAAGACTTATCCACAAACCAGAATTTAATTTGGGATTGATCCATATTTGTACATATGGTCTTGTTTTTCTGCGATGTGGATAATCAAGCCACATTCGGTGTCTAGAAGTGTGCGACAGTGTCGTCATACTTTGTACCCTGAACTACTGCATTTGTATCTTAAGTGAAATCCTATCCTCTGTTTTCACACCCTTCTTTTGCTTGTTGTGGGGCTATATATGCTTTCGTTGGTAGTGTCCTTTGTGAAATAATTGCCTGGTCACAAGTCTTGCCTGCTTTTTCTTGAAGTGATGCATCTCCATGTCTTTTATATGAATTTTGTACGTTGTTGAGACTTAGTAGCTTCATGAAGTGTTGAAGAACTTGCGACAGTTTTCTGGTTTGGACCATGAAGGTGTTTCATGTTTGTCATAGGCAGTGTGCTTAGTCATTAAAGCCTCATTTTTTTGGGTTATGAAACTAACACAACTTCTAGTTTGTCTATCTTCCTTTATTTGCTGAATTATAGCCAAGCTCATTTACATGATGAATTTCTCATACACCTTATGCCTTTTCCATCCTCATTCTTTTATTGCAGCGGGAAAAATTGCAGAAGCCTATTCTTCGGCGTTTGCAGGTTAGTATTGTCACATTTACTGAAATTAATTGAGATTCTAAAGGATGAACTCTGCTAAATTCTCCTCCTCTTCCACTTTGTTTATTTGTTGGAACACAATTGATGGATTTATCTTTCTGACCAACTTCTAGCCTGTAAAAGGAACTTATTATCTTCAGATTATTGCACGATTAGTTTCTCTTTATGGTAACTAAAAGATTCCCATGTCTTTCTTCATTTGAGCGTACCTTTTCTTAAATCAATTTGTTAGCATTTCAATTTTATGCGTGCATATATATCTTTTCTCAGCGTGCCTGAATGAAATTTTAAATCCAAGTTGGTTTTATGCTAATGATCTCTTTCTTACTTGCCTTGCAGCCTCCTCCACCAGTTAATGACACTAACCCATATAATGTGTTTAGGCCAAGAGAGAAAGCTCATAGACTTCACACAAGGAGGGTATGTGGCTGGCTTGCTTATAATTGTTTTCCCTTTTTTGGGAATCGTGAACTCTTATAGTCACAAGGGATCATTTATACTAACGGGAGTATTTTTATCCTTATGGTTGTCATTTTTAGATGCAAAGGAGAGAAAATAATGTGCAATCATTTGAAAAGCTTCGCCAGGTGAGCACTGTGACTTTTTGCTATGGTAATGTGCTTGATCGTTTTGACCTATATACTCTAGGTGAAAAATCAAATTTTACCAATAACAGTGGTTCTCTTTCTCTCTCTGTCTGTCTCTCTCTCTCACACACACACACATTGAGGTGATAATCATCATGTTCTTCATAATTGTCATAGGTTATATGTTAAACATTACTTCCCTGTCCTCGTTTTCTTTCATTTTACATTTTGTGGAGACTAAGTGGACACATTGAATGTTTGCTACATAGTGAGGACTGAAGTCCATTCTTGCAGTTTTTGAGTTTAAAGTCAGTGTAAATGAGAGATAAATATGTATTTTACTTTCAGTAATAAGATATATAGTTGAAGGCTATTTTTAGTACTGAATGTGTGCTAATATATTAGTTCTTTAACTTCAAGATGCAAATTTCCTTGTCCTGAATAGTGATGAGAAAAAAATATGCTATTATGTTCTGCAGAAGTGCTTGGTATCTAAATTGTATTTTATGTGTGTATATGGTTGTATCCTCTAAATCTATGATTTTTAGAACTAATATTGTGTTAGTTCTAATTATTTGATATCCCATATTTTGAGTTTTTTGTCACAAGTTCTTCCTCCCATGAGAAGTATATCTTCTCTTCTTTTGCTGATCATAACTTCCAAACTTTCTCAAGATAAATGGAGTAATGATTCAAATAATTTTGAATTTATCTTATTGAATCACTTCTTGATTTTGCCCCTCGTGTTGGTTTTAAACCTAATTATGTGTTGTTGTGGAAAAGGTTGCATTTGTTTCATTTCCTTAAATTGACCTCTCAAGGGTCTAATCAGAGCAGTGCACAATTTGATAGAAACAGAAAGATGATCTCCAGAATGGATTTATATTGTATTTGTGGCCTTTACTGATCAGATCCACTAATCTAGCAAATCAAAGAGAAATACTTGACTGGCATCATATAGGACTAATGTTACTAAAGGCTGAGTCCGTGAAGACCTTATAGTAATTTCATAACAAAAATGTGATTTATATGGAGTCTGGCAACCCAAATTGTTTCCATGTTAGCAGAACTTAAATGTTTGGCTTTAGGATAATGATGGTTCTAATTTCTGAAAATAGCCCTATCACACTTCTAGATGATGAATAAAATAAATAAATTTTCAGACATATTAAAGACTATTTGACCATTACAATTTCATAATTATCTTTTTATATTGTCTGGCCAAGCACAAAGTTTCCGTTTATATCTCCAATCCTAAGATTCTTATATTCTTTATATCAGTTGAATTTTCTTATTTACTCCGATTTAATATTTCCAGGTTAGGCGCAATCTTGAACAAGCAAAGACCATACTTGATGCTCTGATCAAGGTACCATTCCTTGTTACTGATGGTTGAATAGTTCTAATAGCCAATATTACTCATTCTCACGACATGTTTCTTTATTTATGAAGAGAGAAGAAAAGAAAAGAGATGTCATTGAAAGTGAAGTTAGTCTTCAAAGGATTCAAATGAAATATAAGGTACGATTGACATCCAATATTCATCTTCGATCAGCCATTCTGCAATTGCATCAAAAAAGTAAATGTGGGATGACCTTATTGCTGAAAAAACAAAGGCATTGCTTGCCCATGGACACCAGGATTCAGCTGGCATTACATTTGCTTTATTTGTTATGTCCATGATGTGCAGTGTGTGTGGGCTGTATATTGACAGAGTAACTCATGGTAAGTGAATTTTATGGTTTTCAGCATGAAACTGAGCTTCTAGAGGATAGCTTGGCCCTACCTGGATTGCCTTCCTTCCCCAGCAAGGTTGGTTCGAGTGAAGAGGAATTTGTTGACTCTGATGATGTTGCTAACAGTCGTCCACATGCTCGGGCTGTCGTGCCACAAAACCTGCCTTTGGCAGACGCAAAGCCGGCAACTGTCTCTGCTGGAAGCGTGAGACGAGAGATCAAGCGGCGATATGCCCCATATGGCTGGCTTCATAAATTGGTATTTTCCTGTCTCCCAACCCAAGAAAAAAATGAGAAAATAATTGTATAACTTCTTCCTGCTCGTACTTCTTTCATTTGTTCTGGGTGATTAAGGAGAAAAAGGGGTTTGTGAAACACATTGGCACTTGCTTCCTTTATAGCACAGTTTTATTTCACCATTGAACACAAATCTCTTCTGGGTTCTATGCAGGATCCAAATGAGCCAGTGTTACTGTTCACAAAACCCCTGGATCCAGAAAAACTGGCTGCAGTGGGCATTATACCTCCATCAGACTCTTCGACGCCAAATGGTACATCTGCACGCCCATTCAACTTCCATGGAAGGATTGGCCGTGGGGGCCGAATAATATTTGATAGATGGAACCCACTCATGCACACCCCAATTGATTGTGGCAATGCTCTATATGTACCACCAAAACCTCACCATGCAACAAATTGTTAATTTGTTTTGCCTTGATTCCTGCCTCATTAAGATGCGGGCCTTTGAATGAAGTTCTCGGTGCAGTTTCATTAGGTGATAATTTTGGCATCGTAGGCAAGATTCTAGGTCATTGATCTGCTGCTCCTAGATATCGGCATTCAATCCAGAGGTAAAACAGCCTGCTCCAGAATCATTCCACAGGGCAGTGACTATCTCTGCTTCGTCAATTCATTAGAGTGGCTGATTTTTAGTTTGCCTATATTCGACTTGTACAATTATTGTTATCTAGTCAATTGTACGTAGGAATAGAAAAGTATCTTTCTTGTCTCTTCTTGCCCTATCTACACATCCACACGTGAATTATGGTGCAGCCACTTAGTATATTTATTCAGGTGAATGCCTATTTTTAAGGCTGAAGGACATGCTGTCCTCCTTGTGCTGTAAATGGAATAGATGAAACCGAGGATGACGATTTGGAGAAATGAAATGGATGCGTGGACTTGTCAGCCATGCTCTTGTATATTTCAACCATTCTTGTGTTCTCTCTCTCTCTCTCTCTCTCTCTCTCTCTCTCGTCCATCTCATTGCATTTTTTTGTTCTTTTCGGCTTCTGTGGTAGTTGTTTTGCCCGGTAGGCGGGTTGAAGTTTTAACCATGTTGGATAGATCGGAGAGAATCTCCTCTCTCTGTTGTTGCGGTGAAAAGCCTTACACCTTCTTCTTGGAGTTGGATGGAATAAGGAAATTCTTGAACTTCAATATATTACCAGGATTGATATTTGATGCAATTTTCCTGATGAGGTAGAGATTCATATCTTTTCCACTTGGAAGTCCTTTGGTTTTTTTTCCAGGGAAAGCATGTGAGAAGGTAACTTTGTGTATAGTTTATTCTCCAGTTTTTGAAGTATTAGGAGCCTTTTTTCTTAGCTTTCAAAGTTGTTCCAACTCTTCGGTTGATCTGTCAACCATGGTGGCTACTTTTGGGATCTTTTTCAAAGACAAATTTCTGCTTTGGTGGGTTTGCAAAGGGATCGATTCCAAGTGGATTCTTTCAGCTGACCTGGGATATAAATGAATTTTGGACTCGTTTGGATTAATTCTTTTAGTAACTTTTACAAAGTATTTTTTTGAAAAGTTTAAATTTTTACATTATATTTCTCATTTTTACGTATGAGGTGTCTTGAGATTAGACCTCAATAGTTGTAGTTGCTATATTATTGGCTTTCGTCTCATTTGAATAAAGAAAGAAAAATTCTAACTTTTCATAAGCTTTATTTGAGCTTTAAGAGTTTCACTTTTTTTTTTTCCCTTTTTCAATTTAAAGTCAATCAAATAATTAAGAATGTGCTTTTCTTTTTTAAATGAAAAAAGTGTTCTGTTCATTAAAAAACTCAATCCAAAAGGCCTATGTGGTAAAGTGAGACGAGTGCAAAAAATTGATTAGCCTGTGTATTTTGTATAAGCTTTTGTGTTGCTTTTGGATGAATCATGTTCCCTCTGTATTTTATTCCTATTGTTGGAGAGGACTGTTTGGTCCCTCAGGACTTTCGCGTTTCTATCTATTGTTTGCCTACTTATACTCCTCTTAGACAAAGAAAAAGAAAATATTAATGTAATCATATTCCAATTAAACCTTGACAAGACTCGTAGAATTTTCCAAATTATTCGATGTGATCTATGAAAACCTATATGATAGTTACACACTGATCATATTCTAATCAAGAATCTAAGATGATAAGCACATTCGAATCGCATTCTCGTCGTTTGGGCAGAAAAAAGAGTCAACTAAAGGCGAAAAAATAACCGGACCAATGGTATATTATTTGTCTTAAGTGCGAGAATTTTTAAGATTAATTCTTATATAAGTTTGTGTTATAGGCCTTTCGTGATTTCAAGAACTCAAAATTTATTAATTGAAGGCAACAGACAAATGTAATTCGTTGCTTTGGCCATCTTGGTTCCCAGACGTTTCCTTGCACTCCACATTATTCTTTGCGTCAGCTAAAGCTAGCATGCCAGACCATGTTTAACAGCTCCATAAGTTGCTTTTATAAGCTGCTTTCTTTTTGCTTTTCCTTTTTCTGTAAACTTAACTGCTTAATTATGCTGCAGCTATATCAATTGTAATCAGCTGCACATTGCTTTCCCATATTTCGTTTGCATGAGTGAACAAGAACAATGGCAACTACAGGGGAAGAGTCTCGCTCTTTTGAGTACTCATCAACATGGATTGTTGCCGTTGTTTGTTTCATTATTGTTCTCATTTCCCTTATCGCTGAGCGGGGACTTCATAAACTAGGAAAGGTAACCAAATTAAACTTTTAACGAGGTTCCATACTCGTGGAAAATTTCGTATTTAGTCAAACGTAATGTTTTATGTTATCTCTTCCTGGGCAAATAACTCTGTTTTGTTTCTCGACACATTTTCTTTATTGAAAGAAATAGGTTTATGTATTCCGAAATATGAAAATGAAATTTTTCAAAAGAAACGAAGAGGAAAAACAATATTATCCAACTTTTTATCAACCCAAATAAAAGTATAGTCTGAAAATTTTCTCTGTGTTTTTACCATTTCTGCAGAGTTGTGATTAGTTCCAATCTTAGGATTTTGCGAAAAGTACATGCAAGATGAAATCTCCTTACCTGAAAAATAAAATATAATTGTTTTTCATTCTTATTACACTTTTGCATGGCTATGAAGTAGTAGTTACTCAATTGCTTTCTCTGCTGTTTTTCGTGCAGTTCTTCCTTCGTAAGAATCAAGATTCATTATATAAAGCTCTACTGAAACTGAAGGAAGGTTAGTTGCACAAGTCACGGATTGTAGGATTCTTTTTTTTTTTTTCCTATTAAAGTTATAATTTATACAGTTTCATGTGGAGAATGAACAAAAAGTGAGTATATGCTTGAACGCATCTCATTGGAGGGAGGTGGGATAGACCTAATTCTAGGATCGAATGTTTTTCATCGAGATTACATTGAGTTTATATCATTGTGCTATATCAAACAAGCAAGTGCCGTGAAAGCAGCTGTGCTTATCGCATCTGTTTTCTTGCTGGATACAAGATCGGAAAGAACCAACATTTTAAATTGAAATTCTTAATAGACATTTAAAGAACATTATGAGATTAATAGTGGTTTACAGTTCCTGTTGGCCCAATCCTTGTATCTATTGCATATCACTGCTTATAATTACAAATAAAACATCTTATAAAAAATATCTTATAAGTAGCTTATAATAAATTGATAACAAGCAATATTTTTTTTGCATAAGTAGTGTCTTAAAATAAACCCGTACCAAAAACAGCAATACTCATTTCTACAATCGGTTGTGTTTCATGCAGAATTGATGCTTTTGGGATTCATATCCCTACTTTTGACGGTGTTCCAAGGTGCAATAAGCCGTATATGTGTCTCTCCTGATATTGCATCTATCATGCTACCATGCAAAATGCCAACTACTTCTGCTGCTGCTTCTCATTACACTCTGAACAATGCCAGACGGCTTTTGCAGGGAACAGACACCAGCTTAGAACATTGTGCACGTAAGGTAACATGCTTTCGCGTCTCGTATAGGCGAAACAAGTATTAAGTGGTATGGTTTATAAGCAAATACTCGGGTCTAAATAATAACTTAAATTAAGCATTTTGAACCAATTGATTTTATGTTTTTACCTGTGGTGGCTCTGAAGAATGGCGGTCTTGATTAAAATGTGACGTCTAAAGATTTTGTGATGGTGTGTATGAACATTTTTTTCTAAAGCTGGATTTATATAGTGGTAACACTCTATGGTTCTGTTTAAATTGACTTTCAAAAAAAATTTTTTTTTCAGAAAGTTATTAAAAAAGCACTTTAAAAGAAAACTAATCCAACGAACTGTATGTAAAGTTACATATTGCATTTGCACATACAGACAACTCATCCTCTGTTTCATTTCTCTTGTTCAAATACAGGGAAAAGTTCCATTCTTATCGATAGAAGCAGTACATCAGCTGCACATCTTTATATTTGTATTGGCTGTTACTCATGTGGTTTTCTGTGCAATTACGATGGTTCTTGGATTGGCCAAGGTAATACCAACCTTGTTTTATTTTGGGTGCAGTCGATTCACAATCTTGATTTTGAGCGTCATTATACATCACCCCATCACCATCTTTATATGAATGAACTTTTGTCACGCACATGTGAAAGATTTGACGTAAAACATTGCTCATTAGATGCAAGAATGGAAGTACTGGGAACTCTCAATTAGATATGATCACATGTCAAGGCCACATAGAGGTAAAATTTTTCCCTTTCAATTGCTTCAAGAAATATGGACCCTATACATATATACATGTCTACCTTGGTATTTCTTAATAATTTAGCTCTAATTGCGTCAAAATTCCTGTGGTGTAGCTGATGCTACTAATAGTTTACACCTCGAGCAATTCAAAGAACGCGCCGGTAATTATTGGAGAAAGAAGACTATCGTAAGCTGGATTGTAAGTTTCGTTTACCAAACTTTTTCAAATTTCATGTATGTCGTAAAACTTCTTGTACTTTCCGAATTTTTATTTAGAGAATATGAGCTTAATTTGCATGGATATTTTGACTTATCTTTCTGATGAGATACAAAAATTGATGCCCTGTTCTATAGGTGGCATTCTTCAAACAGTTCTATGGTTCAGTAACCAAGTCAGATTACATTGCATTGCGAGCAGGATTTATACGTGTAAACTTTCCATGCTTGTCTTATTCTTCTTTAGCTACTGCTGATATTTTCTTTTTTCTGTTTATCATATTGTTAATTTTATTTAAGAAATTTTTTTTTTTCCCCTTGTTTTTCTTTTTCTGCTATGGATAGGCCCATATTCCTACAAGACCTGGTTTCGATTTCCACAATTACATGTTGCGGACGCTAGAATACGATTTTAAGAAAGTTGTTGGTATAAGGTAATTCTTTGTCACCCCATATTTGAATAAACTAAATTCTTTTGGTATGTTGTCTAAATTATACACTAAATGTTATGATACTGTAATAATTTAATAACCGATAATCCACAAATTTGATAGACTGTCGGCCTTTTGTTTAGTGATGGCAGAAGAGTTTTTGCCATATTCTTATAAACATGTCAGATTATCACGCTACTACCAAGTTTAATTTGTAATTTCACCAACATATGAAGGGAACTCTTCGTTATTTACGACTTTCATATTTCTGTTATAAACTGTTCAATTTTGAGCTAAATGTCTTTAATCTCAACAGCTGGTACCTGTGGCTGTTTATGGTGATCTTCTTGCTGATGAATATACAAGGTGCATTCATTTGCTCATGATGCTTCAGATTCACTAATTTTATATCGCTTTGTTAAAACTCCCATTGATGCAAAAAATGTTGCAGGATGGCACACATATTTCTGGATGTCATTTTTACCATTGATTGTAAGTCAATTACCCCTGTTGCACATATTAAACTATCCTATGGGGTTACTCGATGCACGAATCTCCCACTATGTATGAGTTCTGTAAACGGCCTCACAAACTTCTGTTACATATATCAACTGTTGTTTCACGAAATTACCTAACGCACGAATCTTCCGCTATGCACGGATTTTGACATTTTGTAAATGGCATGACAAACGTCTAGTACATATATTAAACTATTCTACGGAATTACCTAATGCACGAATCTTTTATTATGCACGGGTATTGTTAACGGTGTGACAAACATCTATTGCATATATTAAACTATTCCATGGGGTTATCCGATGCACGAAACTTCCACTATGCGCCGGTTCTCTAAATGGCACGACAAACGTTTGATTCGGGTAAACTTGCAGCTGCTACTTCTTGTTGGTGCCAAACTAGAGCACATCATTAGTGAACTGGCTCAAGAAGTTGCGGAAAGAGAGACGGTAGAGGATCCTCATGCAACTGCACGAGTCAAACCTTCTGATGAATTGTTCTGGTTTCATCGTCCAGCCATTGTTCTGTACTTGCTTCACTTCATTTTGTTTCAGAATTCATTTGAAATTGCTTTCTTCTTTTGGGTTTGGGTAAGCAGATGTTTTTTACATGTGAATTCTTCACAATATTCTAATGCAAATATAACTGAAGTTATGTGATATAACGTGGTTACTATTCAGGTCACTTATGGGTTCAGATCTTGTATCATGGAAGAATTGGCCTTCATTATTCCAAGACTTGTTATAGGGTAATCATCTTTGCACCTATTTATTGTATGTTTGGCTTTGCTTTTTTTTTAAAGCTGCTTATAAGTAACTTTTGGTACTTGTAATCAAATGGCAAATAACTAGAGAAGTGTTCAGATAAAATGTGCTTATAAGCTATTGACATGCTTGGCAAAATGTTCTTATAAGTAGTAGTGTTTGTTAAATTGACCAAAAAGACCTTGCATTAAAGAAAGAAAGTGTTGCTTTTCTTTCTTTCTTTTTTTTTGAAGGGTAGAATTATCGTTTTATTTGATCAAGTCACCTTGCTTAATAGCAGATAAAGAAGAAGTAGGGGATGTTGGCTTTCTTTTACTTATTTATAAGTAAATTCGATCAAACACGTAATTTTTCTTTCTCCTGTTTATAAGCAAAGCCAAACACTCTCTTACTCTTTGAGTTGTAGTGCTCTTCCTCAAGGAATGTGATTCCCGAAAATAAATTTTTTATTTCCCGTACCAAATGCTCCCTTAAGACACTTTTCTTTTATTTTTCCAGACCATTTTGTCCTCATATACTGACTAATTTTAATTTGAGGCATGATCTGTTCAGGGTTATTGTTGAAGTCCTTTGCGCTTATAGCACACTACCGTTGTATGCATTGGTCACACAGGTAAAAGAGAATGAGGAAATAAATATATTGACCATTTTTATTGTTTCAATGTGAGATTTTAAGTTGGAAAAAAGTTTTGTGTTTAAATTCCTTTTTTCTTCAGATGGGGAGCATGTTTAAAGAAGCCATGTTTAATGATCATGTAAGAGGCGCGCTCAAGGAATGGGCAAAGCCGAAAAGAAGTGGAACTTTGGATAAAAACGCTGCAAGATCAATTGAAAGCGTTACTGTTTTTGACACACCGACCGATGAAGAAATTACAGTGTCTATGGTTGAACTTTCTAGTTCTGATCATGGTGGATCTAGAATTTAATTTCAGGAAAGACAAAAATTGTATTTTTAATCTTGTTGTTAGATTGAGCTATGGCTAAAAATTGTAAAATTATTCAATGCTGAATTTCGAAAAGAAATGCTAAATATCATGCTCTTGATTTTTTTTACACTATTGTTTTGTAAGGGATAACACAAGGTTGCATATTAATCAAAAATCAAACAGAAAAATAGTAACCCCAAGAGAAGAAGTAACTTCATAGGTCATTTTCAGAATTGTCTGCCTCACGAATAAGTTCTATCCACATCAAATCTTTTGAATAGCTTTACACATGATGTAAAGTCTATACAAATAACTTAAGAATGTGTCATTTCTGAATTCTAGAGTTCCAAAGAATATATGTGTCTCATAGATAGAACTGTGATGTCTTTGGTGCTTCTTTGCAAAGCTCCGGCGATTGTCAGAAGGTGTAAATCGTTTCCTCATCTTTCTATTGCTTTAACCTCAATGAAGTCAGAAGTTTAGAATCAACTATGGCAGCAGATCTCATCTATCACCGGGTCACATACCTGGAAAAGGTATGGTAGTAGTTATTGGTACTCATGGTTTCCAAGGGGCCGGCGGTGGTGGTGGAGTGGGGAACATAGGTGGTATTGCAGAGAACATCGTGTTCTTATCAATTCCGTTGTTCTGGCCTCCAGATAGAGCAACAAGGGCTGCGACTAGACCAGCATTGCCGGCCAGTGTTGGCTCTGTGTAGTTGTAGTTTGTACGAACATCATGGAAACGATCATGCTTGTCCGGACCAGCAACCATGGCTCCAACAATTGTATTTGGATTCGGCTTTGATGAATCTCTCCACTTCCATCCTCCTTTACAGCTATACTTGATCTTGTTTTTAGGAATGGATGCACCCCTGTGATGGACGTGTTTAGGGTAGTGGTTGCCATAACCGACAACATAACTCATTTTCCTAGGATTTTTGCCAAGTATGTAGTCAATCTGGAAACATTGACAAGATAGTCAAGTTAATAGTCAGCAAATGTTACAATTTTTCTTTCCCTGTTTTATCTTGAAAGAGGCCACTCGTTGGTCACTCCCCAAGAAAGTGGGCAGCGAGAAAATTGATTTGGACGTTTATTAAGGAAATCCTAGTCGAGGAGTAAGTGAATAAAAGAGCAAAATCAAACCCTGGGAAATAATTGTGTTGAGTAATTTGCAAAAAGGGCGAGCATACATACCTGAGTCTTGGCAAATTTGCGCAGGACATCTGTTGAATAGAAAGTGGGTCCACAGTACCACCCTGGTGTATCAGCAGCCGCAAGGTAGTCACTGAACAAGCTAGCCAAGAAGGCAGCATTGACTACATATTGAAGTGGCTGAGGCCTTCCATGGTTTAACTGTATCAAGCCTCCTGCATCATCCCCAAAAGATTTAAATTTAATCTCAAAAAGGATTGTAGAGCCTGAGGTTTCCAAACTAGCAACTGTAATCAGTAACCTTTTGTTCTGTTAAATGATGTGTAATATGGCAGATATGAGCACATGACTATTTTTGTCTGGTTGTGAAATGTTGACAACATGTCTTCATAAGGATAACCTGGGCTCAAGAATAATCTCAAACGACTCAGCAATACCTGAGAATACACAGTGGATAAAGAACAGAAATAAGATCACTTAGCAGAGAAAGCATGGTACTTCAAAACCTTCGAGGATTATATATTATTATTTGTAAGGTGCGTCTCATCTAATTTTCCATACAGAAGAGTCAAATTTTGTCAAATCAATCTAGTTTTTCCATTTCAAGTTTGTCACATAGGCTGCAATATTGAATATAAAAGGAACTATAACGGCAATGTCCAAATGAAGAATTAACTATGCACAGTGAAGTGAAATTAAGTAAATAAATGAACATCTCTCCGTAGAGAGAAAGGAAACCAGAAGAGATGGTGTAGTAATGAAAGAGGGCAGGAAAGATAAAATTGTCCGTCCTAATAAATTGCAGCATTACTTTATCTCACTTTTAGTTTGATGGCTCAATCTACGTTTCATATTTGTTGGCTTAGTCTATGTTTATAAAAACAATGTATTTCATGAAAAGGAAGTTAAACGAATGCATGGATTATAATAGTAAATATCATTTTGAAGATGAATACAGAGCAAGAAAATTTTCCAAGGACTTACTTGGGCTCCAATCAGCTTGTTGTCCCAGCTCAATACACCATAATCTGGGCCTCCCCAGAAAGCACCAGCATGTCTCGCTATACCCCGGGTTGTTGCAAGCTGAAGATAGGAAGAATTTCCAGTAGCATAATAGAGCCAAGCTGCACCCCATATAAACTCATCCCAGTAGAAAGTTGAATTATAGAAAATTGCAGCATCAGAACCCTCAACACTATATCTGCCACGCTGGTCCCTGGAAAATTTAAAGAGAGTCCTAGCTCCATGAACAAGTTTCTCTGAGTAGGCTTTGTTATCTTTAAAAACAATTGATGCAGCGGCCAGAGTAGCAGCCATTTCTGCGGCTAGGTCTGAGCAACCGTGGCATTCAAAAACAGGCCGCTTGTACTCGATGTCTTCAGGACGCACCCAACAGTAATGATCATTTTCCTCCGAGCCATCTTTAGTATCCCCTTTTCCGACCTTTCAAGATGGATCAAAGTCAAATAATTAATCACAAGGCACAAAACATAAAATGGTCTTCGACACCAAAGAACCACAAGAAAATAAAAAATCTCCATGGGGATTTTAGAAGAAACTACATCATAAAAGCCAAATGGACAGTTTTCTGGGAGATGAACACGGTTCAAACGACTAAGAAAATAGCAGAAAATAATACAAAATACCATGATTAGGTAATTCATATATATTACCTGTGCAACAAGGCGATCTATGCTATCAGCTGTATGGTTGAAGGTCTTGAGGAAGTAATCGGCTCCCCACTTGATAATATCTTTGGCATGTTGGAGCTCGCCAGCGGCTTCATATTTTGCACTGTACTCGATCACACTCCAACTCAACATGGTCATGGCGAAAGAGGCTGGGAAATTGAATTTGATAGCATCACCTGCGTCATAGTAACCGCCTGCCAGATTCTTAAAGATAGTCCCAGCATCCGATGAACCATCTTTCAAACACGAGTTCCCTCTCCATGACACATTGTTGTGTTTCGGTAATTTCCCAGCTGCAAACGCCAGCAATAAAAATTAGGAAAATTAACATCTTCACTAGAAAGATAAAAAGATCAATAAACTAACGACAAACAAGAACAATTCGATAACCAATAGTAATTTTCTCAATCTCTCTATTCCCTTCCCCAGAATTCAGAACTTGTCATCAATCGAAAAGCACTTGTTTACTCAATAACTTACCAGGACCAACTAGTCTTAATAGCAGAGGATATAAGCCCAGACTATTATCCAAAATTACAACCCAAAACAATATATAATAAAAAGAAGATGCATGCATATACAAACATTTCTTCTAGCAAATAATTTACAACTTTTTTAACGAGCACCTTGTTTTCCCTAATAAATCAGAAAGCACAGAACTTCAGATTCAGGGCCTGTTTGAATTGGCTTTTTTCTTTTTCTTTTTTTTCCATGGAAAAGCATTTTGTCCCTTTAAAAAAAAATCACATTTCTTTCTTTTTTTTTTTTGCAATAAATATTTGAAGTCAGAATTTTTAACATTCTCAAAAAAACAATTTTTTTCCAAAAGTTCAATGGGAAAAAAAAAGGTGCTTTTAAGAAAAGCCAATCCAAACAAGTCCCGAACACCAGCAATCTAATCAAACAAAAAGATAACAAAAAAGATAATGGTTTAATTTACTGACAGCGCTGGGCATTGAAGAACATGAGGGCCTTGTGGAGGGCCACGGTGTAGTTATCCGGCGGCGGGTGGCGGCGGTGGTGGCGGGGCACAGTCTTGACGATCAAGGTGATGAACCCAACCAACAACCCAGCAGCCAAAACGCTCCCCAGAGTCCAAACAAAAAGCTTTCTGCTCACAATAACGCACCCCAAGTCCACATACTTCTTCTTCTTCTGCTGCTCCCTCGGGCCCAGCAGCCAGCTCTGCTGCGTCTCGTCTAGCTGCCGCGACAGCGCCGCCCTGTCGTACTCCTGGAGGTTCCGGCTCCGCTCGTCGTCGGTGGCCGAGTCCGTCGCGGCGTGTATCTCCAGCGGACCCCCCCACGGATCCCTCCCGTACATACTCATCTTGCGGGGGCCCACTTCAGCGATGAATATGGTAGGAGTTTATTTGGGGTTTGAATGGTGTAAGAGAGAGGTTTTATTGTGTGTGTGTGTGTGTGTGAGAAGTGATGAGAAGAAGAAAATGGCAATGGCGTCTGAAGAACGGAATTTATAAAGGAAGGGGAGTGAGTTGGCGACAGTGGTGAGTCCACTCACGGGGACAACAACTGTTTTTAGTACAAGTCGTTGTCTGAATTGGAGTTGCACGAGCCCATGTCACGTGTTCTTCTGTTTGCGTATGTTGTGTTAAATTCCTTTTGTTTATTTAGAATTTAAAAAAAAAAAATCTCTAATCTCTTTCGCATTAAGGTACTTCGCCTTTCTTTAATTATTGCGACAGAATAGTTTACCCTTCATTAAGGTGGGGTTGCACTTTTTGTAGAGTTAAAAAGTACATTTATTTTGTAACAAGTAATTGATTTCATTTTTCAAAAAATTGGAACTTTACGAAAAAAAACTTAAATTTAATCTTTTAGAAGTTAAAATTTTTATTTTTTTTACAAATCGTAAAAAAAAAATCGTTTTTGAAAAAGATAAATGTAAGAAAATATAGAATCAAATTTTAAAAATTAAGATTTTAAGAATTGAAAATAAATAAATATACAAAACTTCAACCAGCAATATTAGCCAAACAAATTACGAACGGTAATTTTTTTTTTTTTTGCTAAGCATTGAAATAACTTTTTTCAATTGCAGCTTTGAGTTCAGCACTTTATAAAACAATAATAGCAAATTTGGATAGTAATCCAAACCGACCTTAATTGGTTAATATAAATTTGAAGGTTTTGAAAAGGAATAAGTTAGAGGAGTATTGGATAATTAGTTTATAGAAACGTTGTCGTAATAGTGAAACTCTTATTTAATCATTTATAGTTTGTAAAAGTTATAGGTTATTTTAACAAGGGTAGCCAATACAACCAAATTTATTAGTTTTCACTAAGATTCGAATTGATTTTGCTTTGCTTTTTTTTTTTTTTTTTTAAATGTTTGTTGCTTAACTAGTAATGCAACTTTAGCTTAAAGAGTCCACCTGGCAGACTAATGAAAACAAAACAGTTTACTTTGAATGGAGAGCGGACGAAGAATAACGCGTGAAATGATTGAGCGTTTTTTGATCCACAGCCACAGCCAGACACATGTAGAAAACCTTAAAGCGCCACAGTTCTCGAAGCGTCTTCGTCAGAACTTTCCCGAAGAGGAAATTTCACTTGATGGGAAAATCTTTCTATGGTTTTGAAATGTTGAGAACTCATTTGAATTGATTTTTAAAAATATTTTTTATAATAATTTTTTAAAAATATTTTTTTTGAAAAGTTAAATTTTTTATTTTTAAAATTTTTATTTAATTAAAGTTTTAATTTTTTTTAAAGATAAGACTAAAAAAAAAATCAAGACAAATAATTGTCCTACCAAGGGTATTTTTTTTTTTTTTGAAGAAAAAGTATTTTTTGCTTAGAAAAATCCAAATAGGCCCTAATAGTGGTACGCATATATATTCTTTTTTCTAATTTAAGTTTATATGTACCAATGCAATCCGATTGTTTCTAAAATAATATATAGGATAAATGTAATTTTAAAAATCTTTATTTGTCAGTAATATGATTTGGTTTGATTTGATTTCTTTATACCATAACAAATGTGTTCTTAAGAGGGATTTTTCTGCTTAACCCCCTTAGTGTATGAAACTAGTGATACTTTCTCCTACTTTCTCCTCTAACGTTGAAAAATAGCCACTTTACTCTATTGATTAACAGCCAAATCTATTAAAATTAATCTCCTATTTGAATCTCATATTTGCCCCTAAAATATAATTGCATTTTGTGGGTTGTAAAATAAGGCTTTGCCCCCTCTAAGAAGATAGTGAAGAAGCGTGTCAAGAAGTTCAAGAGATTGGCTATTGATTTGCGTCTCTACTTTTTGAATTTTTCTGATGACAGTCGTGATCTACATGTTCATGAATTATTGCCATATAAATTATATCCTCTTTTGTTTCTTGCATTAAACTATTTGTATCTACATTATTAATATTTTTACAATACTGTCATCAAATCCACTAAATATTTTAAGTATCTCTATATTTTATGTATCTTAATTTATTCTAGATTAGGATCCCCTCATATCAGGACTTCACAATATTTTATGTATCTTAATTTATTCTAGATTAGGATCCCCTCATATCAGGACTTCAATATAAGATAATCATCTTAACCATTCATGTGCAATAAATCTTAAAAAGAGTGGGTAATAGGAGAGGGAATTTTTTTTAAAAATAATTTAACATGGATGGCTGAGATGTTTTATCTGTCCATGAATGGTCAGGATTTTCCTCATATCAGTATAAGAGAAGTTTTGATATAAGAGAATCTTAATCCAAAAATTTTACCCTTTTTCAACTTTTTTCGTAACAAAACTCTCGTACATGAAATCATTGTCCTTATTTTAGAAGCCCTAGATTTTGAGTTTTAATCATGTAAAAGATTATTGAAAGAGAAACTTATCAGGATGAAGATGTGAAGATTTTGGTAGGATTTTTGCAGTGTTGGTGTAGGATTGTAATATTTTTGGGTTGGGAAAATAATATATATTTTCTATTATATATTTATTTTGTTTAGATAAAATTTTAAGGACAAATATTAAATTTTAAGAAAAGAAGTTAACATTAATGAATTTGACTGTTACTCATGGAACTAAGTGGCTATTCATTTACATTAGGGAAAAAATGTCACTAGCTATATATATTAAAAGGATTAAGTAAAAAAATCCCTTTTAAAAAAACGAATCCAGTCCAACCTAAGTACTTGTTCAAAACTAAATTAAACCTCTTAGCCTAACCAAATATCAATATCCATTTTCCACTAACTCATCCACTAACATTAAATTTTAACTACTCGTTAAAGGAAATGAATTTGCTCGTAAGTCATATGGAAGAATAAATAATTTGCCTACTATCTTTCTTTCGACCTATAACGGACTATTCCTAACAATAAATTCTATAATGTCTCACGTTCATGATTTTTAACTCTTTTATAAGTGGATGGCATGGTTATATTTAGTAACTCGGGTTGGTTATTTTGAGTTAATTGATTTAACGACTCAAGTAATTATTACTTATCGTGCTAAATAAAGAATTGATTTTGATTGTTGGGGGTGTAATTAATAATTTGAATTAATAAAAAACGTATCTTCAAAGAATTTATACATAAAAATAATTTTTCTTTTATACGTCATTTAAACGAAGTCTAAATGGCTACTAAACAGTGGAGTGACGTCACCATAACATCCATTTGTTTGCAGATTCCTATTATACCGAATCCTACGTGTCTTGTCCATCCTGGTCGCATGATGACACCCTAAACAAAACAAAGCCGTCCGAAGCATTCATTTTCCTATCGATCACTCAAACCCATCAACTTTCATCATTCTTTCTTTCCAACTCAATCATGGTGATTGTTTATCTGCTTTCTTCAATTCTTGTTTTCATCTTGTAGTATTTTTATGTACCCATTCATTAAAGTCTCATCTGAAATAGCTTTTTAAAAAAAAAAACATTTTTCTTAACAACTTTTAGAAAAGTGCTTATGTGAGAAGTTAAAAAATTATGATTTCTAAAAGAAAATTGTATTTGAGTTTTATCAGATTTTCACTATTTCTGGAAACCAATCGGAATAATTGTTACAAAATAATTTTTTTTTCTTTCTTAAAGCCAATCCAAACAGGCCCTAAACCAAGTTTGTGTATGCGTGTTTCTTTTTTTTTTTTTTTAAATTTATTTCCTTGTGAAAATTTTATGTTTTGATGGAAAAGGCTAGCAGTGGTGCTAATGAGTCAAAGAAGCTGAAGCTATACTCATATTGGCGAAGTTCTTGTTCTGCCCGTGTTCGCATAGGTCTCAAGTTGAAAGGTACTCTTCTTGTTCATCTACGAAGTTCCGAAATTGCCCGCTAAACTTTTCTTTCTTCTTTTTCCCCCCTTTCAGTTGCTCCTTGAATTTGTATTTCTTCCAATTATGTGCCCATGTCTAGTTTAAAGGTTAAGCTACAGGATTATGAGCTTGTTTGGATTGGCTTTTTGCTAAAACAATTTTTTCTTTTAAAGTGTTTGTTTGAGAAGCTAAAAATCTCGCCTTTTGAAAAAAGCTAGGGTTTCAGTTTTATTTTTTTTTGGAAGCCAAGTCAAATAATTATGACAAAAAAAGGGCAATCCAAATAGGCCCTATATAAAACATATATTTATTGCTGAAATTAGCAAATTAGACAAACCACAATGATAATGTGCATTTTATATATATGTTTTTTGGGTTACAAAGTTCAGCGGATGATTTGTCTGTACATGCTTTGTTGCTGGCCTAATGTTCAGTGCTCTCAAGCATGACTTAACATACTTCTTGAATTTATGTTTCTTGTCAATCCATAAATTCTAGCCACCCCGGGAATGGATTTGAGAATTTTTATCCAAAAAATGCCATGTTAAACAATTGAATTTTTCTTGATTCTTTCCATTTTTTATTACTTTTTGTATTGTAGTATACATATTCTCCAAGGTAATATGATTTTCACTCTATTGTTTGATGTTCAAGAAGAAACAGTTTACATGTCTGTGTACATACAGGATTGGAGTATGAGTACAAAGCAGTGAACTTGCTCAAAGGGGAGCAGCACAGTCCGGGTTAGTCTGTTTCCGTGCTACTTTTGTTCGTATACTCTCTCTGTTTCAAATTGAAGCACCAAAATTATCTTTGGTATATACTCAACTCAAACAGTAACAATTTGTGTAGTGGGTCCAAAGAATGGTAAATGGGGATAGATAGTTGAGGGTCTTCATCATGAAGATGGTAAGAGGTGAAGAGTGGAAGAACCAGGGATAGATGGTATGATGATGATACGAACAGATAAGATTTGCCAAAATGATGAGGTTGATGACTTGAAGGTCGTAGCTTAGTAATTCTTTTCAATAATCTTGTCTGGTTCAATTTGAGGCTGCAATGAGTAGGTATCTGTTGAGTCGAAATAACCACTCCCATAGTAGAAGTATGACTATTGAATTTTCAATAATGTCAAGAAATCCTTTTTGTCTATTAAAAGTTCTTTTGACATATTTGAATTCATTGACGTACAGAGTTTTTGAAGCTTAATCCTATTGGATATGTGCCGGTCTTGGTAGATGGCGATATTGTAGTTGCAGACTCTTTTGCCATCCTGTTGGTGAGCTGCCTATCTAAACTGAAGTACTGTGCAATTGATTGGGATACATCCTGCCTTTTGGACAACTTTTGCTGATAAAGTCTATTAATCTACAGTATTTAGAAGAAAAGTACCCTCAGCATCCTTTGTTGCCTCAGGATCTTCAGAAAAAGGCTCTTAATTTTCAGGTAACAGGAATTTCCAATTTAATTAGTTATTGAACAGGGATCTGTTTTCTCCTAGTAATGCACTGCTTGGAGGAAGATCTGTCTTTTGTTGGTGGAGTATGATTTTGAAGTTTGGAACTCTAGCAAGTTAATAAACCGCGCGGCTCGGGTTGAAAAATCAATTAATCTTTGTAATTGACCAAGAAAAAGAAGACTTGTGAACTAAACTTTCCGCATCTGTTAATATCATTTGTCCAACGTCTCGTAGTTCTTATCTAAGCGGGAGGTTTTCTTTTTACTTTTTCCTGAAAGCAATGCCCTATAAATCATTTATAGCACATTGAGATAAGATATACCCAATTCCAAAAATTGTTCTTTGAAATTCTTCTCCCTTTTGGGTTCCTACTTGCTCGTTTTCCTTCTCAGAGAAGCAAATTCCTCCTTGCTTCAAAATTCTTTTCCCTTTATATTCCTACTTTCTCGAAATATTGCCAGAATTTTCTTTTGTAAGAATCCTGCGCTTCTTGTATCATCATTGTTAGTTCCGGCTGTTGACTTAATGAGTTATTGGCCAGTGCATTCTCTATTAAAACAATTATATCTGGACCATGATGCACGGACATTAACTGTAAACAAGAAAGCAACTGTTAAAGTTCAGCTTATCAATCAAAATAAAAGAGAAAGGCAACTAAAGATGCAAAGTGTCACACAATCTCTATGGTTTATTTTCTCCTTTGAAAGAGGTACAATGAATGTTATCATTCCCATGACACCCTCAGGGATTCGAATTCTTTTCTGGTGACAGTCTTCCAAATCTAAATTGAGGTCTTTCTGTTGCTTGAGAAACCCTGCATTTCTACTCTTTCCTCAATTGACAACTGGGCCATATGCAGCTATATCAAGAGGGAAATAGTATATCAGGCATATCTGTCATTTACTGTCCGATATACATTAAGCATAATCAGGAGGTGTTTGGCTTATCTTAATTAAGACTAAGCTTGAGCTTATAAAATTGGAAAAAATGACGAAAAGTGGTAAAGGGTAATTAGATAAATTTATGGATCAGACTACCTGAACTCCAAGAGCTTATAAGCTCAAAAAGAGAAGGAAGGGGCGGAAGATATAGGAGGAGAAAGGGACTATTGCAAGCTCATAAATGATTCGTAAGCTGTTCACGGAACTTATGCACTGATCCAAAACAAAATTGGACATTGGCCCTTAATCGCCATATAATAGCAGAGAAAGTGCGATGGGGAAGAACTCCAACAGATGGGGTGGTGGGTGTTGGAGATAAAGAGCCAAAGTCTCAAATCTTGAATAGAGTTACAGGGGATGCTGCTAAAGACTTTATAAGCTTAGATGCTTGGGAGAGTTTATAGACAATATAGTAGTTTAGTTAGGATGAACTACATCAATATACTGGATATGACTTATAGCTCTTCAATCTAATATGACACATTTACTTGTCCTTGCAAAATTTTCTTTATATTTATTTCCTTTTGGGTCTTTCAGTTTCTTCTAAAAATTGTTTATTACTTTACATGTAGGCTGCAAATATTGTTTGTTCAAGCATACAACCTCTACAGAATTTACCTGTACTTGTAAGTACAAAATTACCTACTTCGCTGGAAGTTATTTTAGGATGTCATATATATATGCCTACATTTATATATGTATGTGGGTATGTATACGTACTTACATATATACATACATACATACTCAATTTGACATGGCATTTGGATTTTATGTTGCTGACTTCTTCTCTACAGAAATTTGTTGAGGAAAAACTTGGTCCTAATGAGAAACTACCATGGGCTAAAAATATTATAAGAAAAGGTTTTGCTGGTAAGATTTTACTCTTCTGATCTTACTGGGGAATAAAACCCTGATTATCTATTGCTTTGTCTGAAAGAAGTACTGATCTGAGGCAAAAGGCAATATTTTATCTCAGCGATTTGGCTATGATTATCTTATGTTCCCTTCTTCTCGTATTATGGTTGGCCAAGAATGGTCCAGAGTATCAATTAAGAGACGAGGACCTGTTAATGCACTTCAACAACTATTGATGTTTATATGTTGGTCACATGCTGTTGGCACATTTCAAAATACCCAGTCTCGTCGAGTCTGTTTCTTAAATCATTGCTGTTGTTACTTGTGGTGGGAATCATAGAGTTAGTTGTAACCAACTTCACTACTAGTGCAATTTTTTCGACTTGTCTGGGTAGTATCTTTGGTTGATGTGTGGCAGACGGCGATTATTTTGCATTGATTTGTCTGCATAATTGAAATCCTTTAATTGTCCCTTGTTCTTCCTTTTACTTTTCCTTTCTTAAAGGTCATCCAATGAAGAAAACTTGATAGCCCAGAATTTTATATTTTTAGTTAATCATTAAAATTGGTTAGGGTTTAGGATTTATTATTTGTTATTGAGTCCTAGTTATATTAGGATTAGTTTATTACCTATTTTGTTATGGAAAGGGTTGGTAGCAGTTTTAGTTTCCTAATTAGTTTTAGATTCCTATTTAGTTTTAGTTTCCTATGTAGTTTTGGATTCCTAGCCTATATATAGGGGTGAAAGTTTTCATTGTTACATAAAAATTTTCAGAATTATCCAATAATATTTATTTCTCTCTCCTAGGGTTTATTATCTTAGGAATTTCTTGGCTAATTTCAGCCTTGAAATTAAACTCCTTGATTCTTCTACTTTCTTGTTTATGTTCTCCAAATATCTGCTGCGTTAAAACTTTTTGGACTTCACATTTTAAGTAGATAACTGCTTTGCTGGACGGTGAGGATGAATACTGGTGCATCACATTTGAGCAAGTAGCTGACCTGGTTATTTAGTTAATTTTCCACAGCTTCAAGATATTGGTGAACATATGTATCATGCTGCATGCTGTATGAAGCTTGAGTTAAGCTTTCTTTGAACAAATTTTTTGGTTAAGGTTAACTTTATGAATCTGGTATCATTAGTATTTGTCCAAGTAGGTTGGGCTCTTGTTATTCCCTGAGAACTGAATCCTAACCGTCTCCTAAGTTATTAATTAACACCCATGGCCCCCATGTTAAGCCACTCAGACATCACTTCTCAAACTGATCTTGGACATTATAGCCGGCCTGATTCAGTGTTCTCTGTCACAGCTCTAGAGAAGCTATTGAAAGATTACGCTGGAAAATATGCCACTGGAGATGAAGTCTTCCTGGTATATATCTTGTTCTTCACTATTTTGGTCTATATGTTGAACATTTTCCTCTGAGCACTTTTGGTTACTGTGCAGTTCATAGATTGTCAACCAGGCAATATATTGGTGGCCATTGATTAATTATAGTATCCAAGCCTACAATGCAGCGAATCAGAATATTTGTCCTAATCAGCTGAAAGATTTAAACTTGTTTGGAATAAATTCTTCACTGTTTTTCTACCGGCTCTTCTTTGTAGTCAATGCTACTAAGGACCTAGAGCTTGGCCTACTGGACTTATGAGAGATACTGAGAATAGTTTCTTGAACAAAAAGGGAAAAAGGGTGCTACTTAGTTTTGCAGGCTTCTGTTATTGTCAGTCAGCTCTGGCCGTTCTGCTGGAACTAATTGGCAAATTACTGGAAGTTTCATCCCAAGCTTCCTCAATCAATTTTTTTTAATCAGCTCAAATATTTAAATTTATTTGAAAAACTAAGCATATAAAATGTCTATTTTCTGTTTGGAGTGACTACAAGATTTTAAATACCAATTCATTCGTTTTGCAATTCTTACCTCTTGGATGTAGCTGGAAAAGTGCTCACCTATCTCATTTATGCTTCATTAACTGATTCTCAAATTTTCAACTTGTTACTTCAGGCTGATCTGTTTCTGGCACCTCAGATCCATGCAGCAATTAATAGATTCGATGTTGACATGGTATCTTTCATTCCCTTTCTTAGAATTTGTTGAATCTCATGATCATATCAACATAAAATCATTTTTACTCGTAGAAGAGTTCTCTCTTCGAGGAAAGGGACAATTTTGATGAATATCATCTGTTTGGACTATAGTTGGCCCCCATCCTGTTAAGTTCTTTGACCTAAGTATGTTCATATCATGAACTTGAAAATCTTATCGTTCATACCGGCTAAAGATGCTAGTCTGACAATGAATTATGAATATCATCAGCAGTTCTGTAATTTGCCTGCATTTTCCTTTTGTGGTCTGAAGTGTTTTCATTTTTGCATCAAATATTTTTGTTGGTTGGCTGTAAGTTTTGGATATAAACAATCTCTCTCCAAGTCAACTGCATATTTAAATACTCCCGACACCGGTGGTATATGTAATTCCTCTTTCACTCACTTCCATTCCTTGGATATTTATCTTGTAATATGTTCAGATGATATTTACATAAAACTGAGATAAAGTTGGTATGTGCAGAGTGAGTTCCCTGTTCTGTCAAGGGCATATGAAGCATATTTGCAGCTCCCTGCTTTCCAAGACGGTCTACCAGAAAACCAGCCTGATACACCGAGGAGCACGTGAGGTACCTTTTAATTTCAACGAAGCTATCAGTGCTTGGTTTTTCTTAGTTCTCCTGGAACTCTAAGAGGTCTTAAACGACTTGCTGCCATTTTCCTCAGCAGCGTATCACGGCCCTAAACACTTAATTGATCAGCAGTTAATGAGACAGTTGTTAAAGGATGGTGGATCACAAGAATTGAATTCGTTATCTTGATCAGTTCATCTGTTTTAGATCCTGAATCAGTGCTGAAATTTTCTTTCAAGGTTTCTTCTTTCAAGAATATCATACTGTTAAGCCGATAATCCCATTTCTATGTTGCAGGAACTGGTTTGGTAGTAGAATCCAAGAAGGCATGCATCTCTTTCCGAGGGCATGGCAAGATAAATGAGTTGCTCCATCCAGGGATTCTTTCGTTATGCATCTTCTGTAACTATTATCTGTCAGGAGTCTTTGACAGATTAATGCTGAAAAATATTGCGTGTAAAATAAAAAAGATTTGATTATCAAGGTTATCAATAACAGGAGTCCAAGTTTTATGTTATTCTCTTTTACGAAGAAAAATCATGACACTTGTGTCTACGTTCCACTCAGTTTCTGAATGTAAATAGACCTTGAACATTGACGCATCATCTTCTGTAGCCATATATTGTGAGCAGACTTGATAGATCAATGCTGAAGGAATACTGTATGTACCATTAATAATATATGATTATCAAAGTTATCAAATGGTTCAAGTACAAATTCTTTTTTTTTTCTCCCCCCCTCCAAAATAATAGTATTTAGCTAGCCAGAAACAAGAAACTGCAAGAATTTGGAGTGTGCCTAGCTTAGCTCATTTTAGATACAATATTTTCCCTCCTGATTTCTTCAATACATTCAAGAATCATGTTCTTTCTCCATCAGGGAAGTTTTAGCCCTCTTGTTTTTGTTTTTCCTATTTGGTCTCATGTTAGCAGCTGTAATTAGCTTATATTCTGTACGAGGCATCTCGCTCAGCTTCCCAAACCATTCTTCATAGAAATGCCAAACTTCTGACCTGCTCAAGAAAATTCCGGCCAAGATAGTCATACCTCAACCACTCCAGGAAGTATAGAAGCTGATCTAATAAGTAGATATTTGATAACATACCAATATGCCAGAAACTGAAATGGCGAGTACTTCCCATAAATTACTTCTACCTCTCTTTGAACTGTTTGAGTGGTTGAGTGTCTCGCATGAACCTGTAAGTAACACTCGAGCAAGTTTCATAGAAGAGAAAATCTAAGCAGAAAAATGTACTACTAAAGAAGGATATATTACCTGTTTTAAATGTCTAATAGTTTCTGAATCAGTAGGAATGACATGGTAAAACCCCATGCACATAAGCACATTAGCACATGTAAAGGGACCAAATCCATTTATTTCTTTCAGCTGCTCAGCCAACTTTTCATAGTTAGATAAGCTTGGCTTTCTGCATGCTCCTTCGAGCTCTCTAAGCTGAATTCTGCCGTCCACTACACTCCGGGCAAGATTCAGGATGCGACTTGCCCTATACCCAAGATTGCAGCGTTCAGCAAGAAAATGTTCATCAACTTTAGCTAATTCTTTAGGACTGGGGAAATTTCCAATCCTGGAGTTGGAGTGACATTCAGTTCCTTCTGAAGAATCAATTTTATATACGCCAGACGAAGTTTGACAAGGATCACATTTTTCAAGGAGGTCAATTTTACTATTTGATTCTAAGAGGATTTGACTTCCATTCCCTGTTTCTTGGAACAACTCTGATACTTCAGCCAATCCATTTTCCAAGTTACCATCGCTTTCAATTGTCGCTTTCACCTCTTTAAACCTTTTTGCTAAGTTTTTGGATCTTTTCCGACGTCCATACTTGATCTTTGATTCTTCTCCTGCAGGTGTTCTTGGAACAAAATGGTCGGTCTTAGCTAAGTGATTGCCAGAATTCATGCCGTTATCACCTTCAGCAAATGACCTCCTCATAGATGAGGAGCACTGTAGTTCTAACTGAAGCTCACAAAGTGCTCTAGCCATGCTCAAAGTACGTGACCACCTACAAAATGATAAAAAGAGAGTTCTCAAAAACGTAATATCAAATTGAGTAAGATTTCTAAACAGTGTTATTTTCAATTTTAGTTTAAGTCCTATAAATCTGGAAGTCATCATCAAATAAGAAGTTGAAGTATAATTGCAATGAGGAACAAGCCAAACAGCAGGAAGAAGAAAACTAAGGCATCTGTATTCATGATTTCTCTGTCTGCTAATAGAAAGGTTTGACAAAACACGATGAGTATAAGTCAGGAAAGCAATCAAAATAACCTTGTACTAGAAGAAGATAGATAGAAACTAGAAATGATATAGCATTTTAGCCCAATTAAGAACATAGCAGTCGATCCCTGCCTCCCTGCCATACCAACGTATGAAATTATCTTCAGCCACAAAGAGGTTATTATTGTGTCAAATAAGTTTTGCAGAGCAAATCTTTAAATGCATAAAATAATTTCCATAGCAAGAACAACAAATTAGTGAGACATCTTATGCAGTTGCCTCCTGATGAGAGAGATACTAATATGCACAGCAAGTATTCTCTGTTTCAATTTTCTTAGTATTATGACTAGTTCATAGTTTATAGGTGTTATATCCTTCTGAAAGTGGGATAAGTTTTCCTCTTCGTCATGGGAAACTCATTTCTCAACACCTCAAGAGATAAATCTAATCATGCAACAAAAAATTAAACAAGCAAATAGCCTGCAGAGGAAGATAGAAACGCACTTACTGGCAATTGCAGAGGAGAATACACTTGACCATGTCCTCAAACAATGTTGGTGACCTAAACACTCTCCCAAATCCCCTCTCCTTTGCCTCTGCATAAACCTCTTGAAAGTCCCTCACTAGGTGATCCTCTTCTTTGGATAAACGCAACATCCGTCTCACTTGAGCCTATAACATTAGTCCCCAATCAATCAACCCATTCTAAACACAAGAGTCTAAAAAGAATTCCAAAAAGAAAAACAAAGGGTACCCCGCTCCTAAGTCCTACTGACATTTCTCCTTTCCTAAAATAATTCAAAATATTATAAAATTCTCATACTCAATTACTGAAACCCCAATATCCCCTTCCCGATAGCAAAACCAAAGAGACAGAGAGAAAGAGACCCAGATTGACAGCAGTTTCTTTTCTTTTTCTAATATAGAGAATTTTTTCCACTAAAAGAAAAGACTACAACTTTCCGCGAAAAATGAAGCATAGACCCAGAAACTAAAACTCGCAAGCAATAATGGCGTTGTAGCATTGAGAATAATTGTTTTCAGTCAGACATCAACTAGCACCAAAATAACTAAATGGTTATTACCTATATCACTAACTATACAGTCATGACTAGGCTCAACTATTGGCCTGTCTCCATATTGAGCCTAATCAACCTAGCCAAAGTGGTTAAATCTATAATATCAGTAGCAACGAGTCCAAGTCATTATAACCATCACAAGTTTCATAGAAAACAGATGTTGGACGGGTTCCACAAGCTTTTATTAAATAAACAAATGATGTTCTCGTCGCACCAAACAAAATAGGGCCACCAGATGGCATGAAATCGCTTAGTATACAGCCTGTAACGACCTAGCTCAACTACTAGTTTCCTAACACATTGAGCTCAAATTATGCCTCTCATCAATGTAGTATGTCAAATTATTTTCCAATCTCTTTAACCCCTTTTATTTCAGTAAGCTAAAACAAAATGTAAACGGGTAAAAAAGAGGAAAAAGGAAAAAGAAAAAGATCAAAACTTTAACATCTAAAAAACAAAAGCTCAAAAGACACAGTAAATAATCCAATACAAGAAAAACAAATATAGCTACCAGCAAAGCTTCTAGGTGCTTAGAAGAGAGCTCATTGGTGCCCAACACGCGCAGCTGGATCGCGTGAGGAGAATCAGAGGGTTGCGAAATCCTGATCAACAACGAGGTCTCGTAATCGTCGTCGTCGAAGTCGAGGCTGAGACGGAGAGGGCGCTGGAGGGTCTTGGTAAGTGGGTCCCAGTAGTTAGGTGCCATCATGAAAAGGCCATGGCTGCAAACTGCTTTTTCCAGATTGAATGTGGCAGCGGCGCCGCCTATTGGCAGTCCGATTACTATGCCGCGGTGGTCGCCGCCATCTGGTGCGTCGGAGACGGCCGTCGCCGATGACATTGCTTTTTGGGGTTCCATTGGGAGTTGTCGCACAAACGAGCTGAAGTAGCCGTTGAAAACGTTGTACTTTGTAATTATGGGGTAAAAGAGTAAATAGGTCGAAATAAATGTCCCCAAAAAAAAGAAAAAGGAAAAGAAAAACAAGAACTAAATTGTATTCCTGCCGCTAGTAAAATTGGCTAAATTTTGTAAATTATTACTTGGCTGGTACAAGTTTTTAAGAGGTACTTGTTTATATTTTCTATTTATTTTTATATACTTAATCATTCTTATAAACAAAAAAATTCAACTTGTGTCTAGGGGCAACATGCACTTCATTAACAAATTGAATCGTTTCACAGAATAATTAGCACGAGATATTGCTTTAATCGCTATTTAGAAGAGGACATTGCTCTCGTTCTTGTTTTAATCACATAAAGAATAGAGACTCTAATTAATCAAAGAAAAAAGCATAGGGTACATAGGTTATAAGGAAAAGTATGTATTATTGAAGGATGTACTATATAATTTCAGTTACAAATAAAATTTTTAATATAGGATAAGTGCAAGTCTCATTTTATTTTACAATAATATATTTACGATTAATTGCCTAGAGATTATCAATACCATTCTATTCTTTTAAATTAATCTCTCTATTTTAAAATATTTAAACTAGTCCTCCACATTTTATAAATACAGTCAAATTATATTTATCACTTCAAAATATTAATACTATCTTTTTGATATGAGGGAAATCTAATTAGTGAAATTCGATCACAGGACATTTAGCGGAGCTAGCCACCAATTGCTAAATCTCTTGTAGTAGGACCGAACCCACAATTCAATAACCAGATAAATCAGGACACTCAATAGAAAACACATACATGATTATAAACCCGATTCCTAAAATTCGTCCGACTACGTCCTTGGGGAACAAAACGTGAATAATACTTGTTGATGTTTTGTGAGTTTGTTCATATTAATTTTTGTTTCTTACATATTTTTATTCAATATTAATTTCTTATTTGTATTTTAAGAACAAAAATCCCTCCATGGTGACCCCTCAAAGACCACGCCATGACATCTAATAAAACCAAATGTTTTAATTCGGAAACAAGAGAAACTTCGGAAGCGTATGTTTTGGTTTTGTCGTTTTGACGCTGCCTTCTGCAGAATCTAAAAGCGACCCCGATGAGCTTTTTAACAAATATTATTCTACTATTCGCTCTTGTCTCCTCCTCTGTTCTGTACTTTCGTTTACTAGTGTACTTCGAATTTCGATGACCCCTTAATTCCTATCAAATGGAAAGAAAACAAAAATGAAGAATGATTTTTTTAACGAGTGCAATATTTCACTTCAATACCCATCAAATAGAAGAAAGAAAAAAAAACAATTTTTTTAATGGGTGTAATATTTCACTTCAATACCCATCAAATGGACGGAAAAAAAAAAAAAAAAGAACGATTTTTTTGACGGGTGCAATGGCCAATGAGTGCAGTAGCAATAGATATGAGCATGAAATGGAGAAGCTTCATCTGATTGGCTTTAAGTGAAGGCCATTTCCAATGCAGATATATCAACTCATCAACATAATATCTATAAGCTTCTTGTTATATTTAACATTGATATCTCCGCTGCAATCTGCAATAAAAAATGCATGCTTGGTTGCATTCCACCATCATCGATAGCAAAGACTCTTTTCTTGAGAGCTCTGCCTTTTCAGTTTCACAATCTGAAAAGGGGGATTGTTTTGGACTTTGAAAAATGGGTTTAAGAAATCAGGTCTTTCTTGTGCTTCTTTCTGCTCAAATTTTGGCTGTAATGGCACAAACAGACAGTAATGATCGTAAGTGTTTCTGTTCTATTGCTCACAAATTTTCAATTATTATTTCACTCGTTAATGTTATGTTAGTGGATTAATCAAGTCTTTATTATGCATATCCTTTCGTATTCTTTGTGTGTGTGGTGCATTACATATCGTTGTAATCGATGAGTACAGTGTTTGATATTATAAGGATGTTTTCGACCTTAATAAGCTGTATCAGGATGTAGTATGTAGTTCTGAGAGAGAATTTCTCAGCATATCTAAGTTTTCTTGTATTTGAGTATAACAGAATTTGATAGGACAGAGATGCTTTTGCTAGTTTATCTTATCAGGCTAAACTTTATGAATTAACTCCTCATATGGACTTCTAATCTTTCAATTTGAAGTAATGCTGATAGTTGTGATATCTCTCAGTAAAATAAAAAACGTAAAATAACTATATCATATAAGCGCTGATATGACATCCTCATAAAGCTCAAATATGGTACGCTGACAATGCTTAAAAAAATATAAATTTAAGATATAGTATAGATATATAGATGACTCCCTCAGCCTTTATAACTGCTATTAACTCTGCTATATTTATTTGTTAACTACCATATAGTTTGGATTTTTTTTTCCCCTTTTTGCTAGGCAGCTTTAGATGTTCTATGTTCTGTGCTAAAATGTAAGCTACCTGTAAGGCAGTTGCTGCTCTAAAAGCTATCCAATCTAGCTGGAAAAACTTGCCACCCAACTGGAAGGGGTCAGATCCTTGTGGCAGCAAATGGGAAGGAATTTCTTGCAAAAATTTACTTGTGACTGCTATGTGAGTCTTTGGTGTTCCAGGTTAGGAATTTCTTGTCTTCCTTACCTTCTCTTTTTTAACCTGATTGCTCTCTTTATTTGCAGAATGTTAGGTGGCATGGGTCTGATAGGTAGCCAGTTTGGAGATATTTCCTCACTCACAGCGTTAGAGCAACTGTATGTTTTATGAATAGTTTCACTAGTTCAGATTGAGAGGAGAGAATGAATTAAATGCCTCACTTTAAAAAAAATAATTAAAATGTCATATTTTTAAAAATTAATGAATAAAATACACAAAATACATTTTAAAACTCGAAGATTGAAATTTTTTACCTTTAAAAAGCAGATCTTAAAAACTCGAAGATGCAAAAACCCAGAAGAGATATTCGAGTTTTCAAAATTGGAGTTGAATATTGTGGCATTTTACTTCCCCCCCAGCCCTGCTGCTGGGCATGGAATCAAACTAGCCTATCACGACCTTACTTCGTTAATTTTAAAAAATATGGCATTTTGGGTTTTTTTTTTAAAGAATGGGGCATTTAACTAATTTTCTCATATTGAGAGTGCTCAAAGATACATGTGTATGCAGGTCAACTGTTCTGATCATTAGCAGAATTACCAGCCTTAGGCACTTCCTCTTTTTTGAACAAGCACCTCTTAGATGACTCCCATAGACAGTATTTATAAGGACAAGATAGTTTCTGCCTTCCTGAAAGTGAATCATGATCTTAAATGCCGGCAGCCACTCTGTGGACACGATGACGCATTAGATTTTACCAGTATATGCTGGTCCAACACTCTTGATAGCGGGCACCAGAGTGGGTGGTTGATCTTTACTAAAATGAGTGCAGCAGTGGCCTTTCCTGATCTATTCTTTAAATGTAAAGTATTTACTTCTGCTACTTTCTGATTGATACCTCAAATCATAGGGATCTGTCGAACAATGTTGGTCTGAGAGGAACTCTTCCATCATCAATCGGGAATTTTTAAAATCTGACAACCTCGTAAGAAAATCACATAATGCTCCAGTACCCCACCTCCACAACTTGTTAGTTCAGAACTAACTAGCAGATAATGCGTGCTTGCAGAATATTGGTTGGTTGTGGCTTCTACGGCCCAATTCCAGAAACCATAGGATCTCTGGAGCAGCTGGTCTATTTGTAAGCATTTCTTGCTTGTTTTTGATTATTTTGGATTTGCTTGAAATTGATCATTCAGCTTTTACTAACAAGCACCGGCAGCTTTGCATGTCCTGTTTTCTATGATTTCTCATTATTATCGATCCAAATTTTAAATAGATTCATTTTCATATTGTTTAATAGATCTCTAAACTCAAACAACTTCACTGGGCAAATTCCACCTTCCATTGGCAACCTATCTAAGCTTTCATGGCTGGATCTCAGTGAAAACCAACTTACTGGCAATATTCCAGTCTCCAATGAAACTGCACCTGGTTTGGACATGCTTCTTAATGCAAGACACTTGTATGTCCTTTCTCTCTAAGATTTTCCAGAAGGAAAGAAATTGCTTTAGAGTTTCTACTTATTTAGATGGTTTTTACAAATTGTCAAAGCTCTCTATCATTTACAGCCATCTCTTGAAGAATAAGCTCTCCAGCGTCACCCCCGATAAACTATTCAATTCGACAATGAAGTTGATACATGTGTAAGTGTAAATTCTTTGCTTGGTTATAACTTGGTGAAAGTACATGCTTTTGTAAGTAGTTGCACTAAATAGTTTTGCAAATGGATTTTTGATCTCTTTGGCATCTCTCTTAACATCTGGCTGTCACAGCCCATTAAATGTGTTAGATACTTGTCAACTATTGCATCTCTTCTGCAGCCACACTTTGTTTCAAAGTAATTCGTCAAGTCCGAACCGGGAGAAATTTTCCTAGATGCAGTATACTTTACTCTGGTTACTACTGTTGATATCACTTTAATAATAATGAAATGACACGTCATCTTAATGTTCATGCAGTCCATTCTAAAATGTATCAAATTCAGTTCCAACTATCTAACTGCATGATATAAAATGAGGTGCATTCGAGCAGGTAGAATGCAATGGTCTTACGACTAAGGTGCAAAGACTTCAGTTGCGCTTCTTTCAGTCCCCTTATCTATTGTAGCTCATAGCCATGTTCTAGTCCATTTTGTCAGATTTTATGGAAAAAAGGGGACTGAAAGAATATGTGTTCAGTAACACCATGTGGAATATGATACTTGAGCTTAGATGGATAATAGGAATTGGTTGCAAAACCATCATACATGGCCTCTTTTGATGCCAACTGTTCTTGTTTGTGAGTAATTTTTCTTCAGATATGTATAAACAATGGTGTGCTACTCTAAACAGATGATACCAAGGACAATAGCTTTGAGTGGTCTTCTCTGTTTCTCAGTTATGAAATAGGACCTTATCAAGTCATAAGGAACCGAAAGGTGGGAATGGGGGTGGGGAAATATGTGAGAGAAGATGAGACATTCTGCCTGCAAAACAGGGCCCACTGGATGTGCAAAAATTAAGACAAATGTTCTGTATGAGATGGCTAGCCTGCATTTTAAGTGAACTGTTCAAGGTATCATGTAGAAATCAAGTTACCTTGGTAGGGAGGTGACTAAATACAACTGGAGCATACTAGAATATAATGTGTGTTCCTTATCACATATCAATGGGTTCTGGTTGCTTTCAATCTTTTCTTGTTTTCACCATACAAAAATAAGTTTCTGAAGAAGAGAGGATATATCCTCCGAAGAAGAAAATTAGCTGGATTTTTCATATTAGTTGTCTAACATCTGTGAGGAATACTGGTACTGATATTATACTTTTAAATAAAGAATATCTGGATTACTTGTCACTGATCTTTTCATCTTTAATGAATATAGTTCGTCTTTTGATGAGGTTTTTGGACAACAACCAACTTGTTGGAAACATACCTAGCACTCTAGGAGATGTAAAGTCATTGGAGGTGATGTGAGTACCTCTGCCTTGAATGCTATTATTTACCAAATGACTTGCCTTAGACTTGACATCAGTTTTCATCTCATACCACCTTCTCTTGACACCAGACGACTGGATTCAAATGCATTAAATGGATCTGTTCCTTCGACTTTCATTGACCTTCCAAAATGTTACTGACTTGTAAGTAGTAAGAAAAACAATAGTTTGTATTCTCTTAGATAATTCTCCTGAAACTTTTTCATTATTGACATATCTTTTTCTTTATCGTACCTGTCTAACAATAATCTGATTGGACCTATTCCCAATCTTACAGGCATGGATGTTCTTAGCTATGTGTAAGTGGCCCCTGTCTTAAGTTTTGAATTTATGTGCTGGTGGACACCTGCATCTTAATTGGTGAAAAGTTATCCTACAACCTTCTTTGTCTTTTATTATGAGCTTCTCATAAAATACTCTCTCTTGTAATCTTGTCTTTTTGATTTCTCATTTTTGGTTATTAACATTTTGCAATCAATTAATCTATTGACCATGTCCATTTTGTCATTTACAGGGACATGAGCAATAATAGTTTTAGCGGATCAGCAATTCCACTATTGTTTACAAGTCTTCAGTCTTTGACGACATTGTCTCCCTCTCTCTCTCTCTATATATATATATATATATGTGAGCGTGTATGTGTGTTCGTGTTGATCTATACACAGACATGCCCAAGCCTACACAAACACACACATTGTCCTCACCCCAATACATCTATACGGGGAAAGCCAAGCAAAGGATCCTGATGCAAACTATTTCCTCCAATCTATTTCAGTTTAAGTTTTCATTTGATTAAAAAGGATTCAACTCCGATTTTCAACGAAGATCTACCATAACCTTCTCCTTTTTGTAAACTTGAAAGAGAAACTTGTAATTGATGCTGGTCATTTTTGGATAGGGAATGATTGCATCAACCGTCTTCCCTCTTCTCATCTTCTAAAGATTTCATGTCCAGTTCTTTTATTGTCATTCAATTTATGTTTTCACTGTAGAAACTTTCGAGTGCTTTTGCAACTTGGCTTTATTATTATTTGCAAGATGACCTTCAAAATTTTGGGCCTACGGTTCGTGCTCTAAAATGTGTCAGGATTACTAGCTGGATGGTTTACTTCAAGTTTTGCTGCTATCAGCATTCTCAATTGCATGTCACTGAAGTTTTTCAAAAAGCTGATAATCTAATTCCTAAAGATCCAATGTCATAAAAGTATGAAATTTAGAAATCTCAACTCAAAGCAACAAATATAATTAACTGCAGTTTCTTGGCGCATGCTACTTCAAGTACCTCCACAAATAAGCTTTAAGGACATTGTTGAAGACAATATATGAATATACAATATATGAATATAGTATAACTCTCTTTTTCAGTTTAGATGAGGTGGTCATTAATATGGTACCAAAGCCCAGGTTACCAAAATGGCGATGGGTTCAAGTGTCACCACTTTGTCATCTCCAGATCTTTGCTGCGAAGTAATATCTTTGTTACACATCATACTGGCAGGTTGATGGAGAACACACAACTCGAGGGAGAAATCCCTGTTAGTTTCTTCAGGCTTCCTCAACTGCAGACAGCGTAAGTTTCGTAGTAGTTTTCAGTGGTTCAAGATTTGATCAAAACACATGTATGAGATTTCCTCAAAACCAGGAAACTTCGGATTTCAATTCATTCTCAGTAAACATCACATGTGGTCTATTGACGATCCTCTAGACAAACATTGACAGGGTGCTGAGCAATAATCAGCTTGGCGGAACCTTGGATCTTGGTGACACTGTTAACAAAAAGATGAAACTTGATTTGCTGAACAATTTAATTAGCAAAAATCTGGATACAATATGGAGTTGATGTAAGCTGATTAATTTGTTCTTTCTTTGCTACTACCCCTCTAGCATATGCTAACATTTTTCAGGGTCTATTAATCTGATGCGGACTTGTTGGTAACCCAATTTGCCAAGGAGCAGGAGAGACACAAAAATATTGTACAACTCAGTAGCTAAAGATTTCTTCCTTACTAAATAACTGCGCAATTGGCCGTTGTCTCCGTTTGCGAGAGTTGCTTCACACAAGAATATGAAGCCACTAGGGGCTTATCGCAACTTAATGGAAGCTTAGATATTGGAGACAATTTGATAAAAATGATGTACTAGAGCTTTTTCCTTTTTTTTTTTTTTTGTCAAAATTCTTAATTCTATGAGATTAAACCTAGTATCTCACACTTGAGGAAAATAATCTCAACCCTTTGAATTATCCCTTAATCTCTGATATACTAGAGCTTTTGCTCGACCTAAAATACAATAGTAATATTTTATTTGTTATTGCAATTAGTTGGAATGACCTAAGACATTTTAATTATCATCTTTGGTCAGTGAATATCTAATTATACTACCTCCATTTATTAAAGAAAACCTGTGATATCTATTTCTTCTTAAAGAAAGATATAAATTGTTTAGTGAAAGCATATAACAAATCCACAAATTAATTTTATGTCTTGCAATCATTTTTTTGAACAAAAATGCTAAGAAAAGGTATGTATTACTCTAATTTATTTTCTCCAACTTTCATTCGATAATTTTGCAACAGTATAGGATTTTATGAATTGGGGAAATTATGTATTGTCGAAGGATGTATTATATTATTCGAGTTACAAATTATTTTTATATAAGATAAAGTGCAAGTCTCATTTTATTTCATAACAAAATATTTATGATTAATTACATAAAGGTAGTTAATATTATTCTATTCTTTTAAATTAATCTCTATTGTTTTGAATTTTTAAACCAATCTTGAATATTAGGGAATATCGTAGCTTATATTATTGTATAGCTTGTAAAACGTATTCAATGTAATTTATACTTGTAATATTGTTGTATAAATAAAACTTATTCTCCCCAATTAGGGTGACACAACCTAAATTTCCTTCATGGTATCGTACGCCCATCCATCAGCGCAGCTGCTCCCTTGACGAGGCCATCTTGTCGTTGGCCTTGTCCGTTGCCCTCGTACACTCCTTTTCTCCCTTCTGCACTCAACCTTTGTTTGTTGCTCAAACTTCTTCTACTGTGGGTTGCCTCCTGTAGACGTAGTTCTTCTCTCCACCATATCTATCCTTCGGCTTCCCATCTTATGCAGTCTCAACGTAATAGCTCAAGTTCAATGGCACTAATTATCGCCTATGGCGGTCTCAAATCGGATTAGAGCCTGTTTAGCCCAGCTTTTGGAGGTTCAAAAATGTTTTTTGTGTGTCTAAAAGTTAAAATTATCCTGTTTTGTTCATTTTTAAAAGAGTTTTTAAATAAAAGTTGAAGTTGAAAAAAGTTAAAAAATCAAAAATTCCAATTCTCTAAATTGAAGCTTTTTAAAAAGTTATTGTTATATCATGTTAAAAATAATTTTTTTATTTTTTTTTAAAATATTATTTTATATTTTTTAAAATCTAATATTATCTTCAAAAAAATTGAAAGTGTAAATTCTAAAATATCGAACCAAATAATTAACTGTTTTTATTCAATAATACTTCTACTCAAAGCTGTACAGCTAAAAATTTTATAGCTTAACAGTTGAAATAAATTACACAGTTAGGCTAAACAGAGTTTTAGTGTTTTTTCCTTATGGTTGAAACTCTAAAAAGTGTATTTTTAAAAACATTTTAAAAATAAACATATTTTTGAAAAAAACTGCAAAAATGAGGGTAAAAATAAAAAAATCCAGATGAAGCACTGAGTGACTTATAAGGCCTTTAGCTCCTTTACTTTTGGTTTACGGATAGGTAAGATAATATCTCGTGATTACTTAATAAATATTCGAGTGAAAAAGAGAAATTTCTATAATTAGTATGGTTGGGAACTGGTGACTCCTCCAAAATTCAGGCCATGACATGATAAACCCAAATGCTTTTAATTCGGAAACAAGAGAAACCTCGGAAGCGTGTGTTTGGTTTTGTCGTCGTCTTCTGCAGAATCTAAAAGCGACCACGGGCTTTTTAACAAATATTATTCTACTTGTTGCTCTTGTCTCCTTCTTTGTTCTATACTTTTGTCTTTTACGAGATTTCTTTGGAGAAGTTGGTTTAATACTTGAAATATTCCCGACGTTAGAGACCACAAGCACCCAAGCGTCTACTTCCAAGACCCCTTCAATCCCCACCAAATGGAAAGGAAAAAAAAATAATTTTTTTAATGGATTACGAGATTTCTTTGGAGAAGTTGGTTTAATACTTGAAATATTCCCGACGTTAGAGACCACAAGCACCCAAGCGTCTACTTCCAAGACCCCTTCAATCCCCACCAAATGGAAAGGAAAAAAAAATAATTTTTTTAATGGATGCAATGTTTCGTTTCAATTCTCATCAAATTGAAAGAAAAAAGAACGTTTTTTTTAACAGGTGCAATGTTTTGCTCGTTAAAAGTAATACATTATGTGCCTTGGAGGATGTCTTTTTATTAACTATTTAAATAAGCATTTCTTTTGGGTAGGCGTTAAGCATTTTCTTGTTGTTATGATCATTGTTTGTTTAATCAGCAAAAAGCAAAAGACGGCACAATAAGACATGGTCAATGAGCTTAGTAGTAACAGCTATGAGAATGAAATGGAGAAGCTTCATCTGATTGGCTTTTAGTGAAGGCCATTTTCAATGCAGACATATTAGCTCATCAATATAACACGTATAAGCTTCATTTCGACTTGTTCTAATTTAACATTGATACCTCCGCTGCATAAAAAATGCATGCTTGGTTGCATTATCATCGATAGCAAAGCCTCTTTTCTTGAGCTCTGCCTTTTCAGTTTCACAATCTGGAAAGAGGGTCAATTTTTGTTTTGGATTATTTGGTGATTTTATGTTAGATTTTTCGGTTAATGTGATTGTTCTGGACTTTGAAACATGGGTTTAAGATATCAGGTCTTTCTTATGCTTCTTTCTGCTCATATTTTGGCTGTAATGGCACGAACAGACAGCAATGATTGTAAGTGTTTCTGTTCTATTGTTCACATATTTTCAGTTATTTTTTCACTTGATAATATAAAGTTAGTCGATTAATCAACTCTTTATTATCTATATTGTGTATGATGCTTTGCTTATTGTTATAATTGATTAGTATAGTGTTGGAGATTACAAGGATGTTTTGGACCTTAATAATCCATATCAGTCATGTGGTGTGAGTTCTGAGAGAGAATTTCTCTGTTCATGTATCTACATTAATAATCGAAGTAGAGAACTTCGCCGTTGTTTTCTTGTATTTGAGTATAAAAGAATTTGATAGGATGGCAATGTTCTTGCTTGGCTAAATTTTACGAAGAAGTTCCTTGTATGTAATTCTAAACTTATCTTCCACTGAAGTAATGCTGATAGCTCTGACATACCCCAGTATTCTATCTGCTATTAGAGTTTCTAGTTGTTGAAGATAAAGGGTCAATACGAGGCCTCATTGAGTAAAGGTTACTGCCTTGAAACAGTTACTATTTGAGAGAGAATTGTGCTATTACCAGATGTGTTAAGTCTATGTAATTTCTACTACATCATTTCCTTCTACAAAAGGCTCTATGTTCAGATAAAATTGTTCAACAGCAGGTTTGATATATTTATACCTTTCACTACTGATGGTAATTGCTTTTTCGAGTTGTAGAAATGTATGTTTTGTATCTGATGAACATGATTCGTTACTTTCTGCGTGTTATAATCAGAAAATGCACCTGACAGCTGAAGTTAACTCACTGTCAATACTTAAAATAACCATCAAGTGGAATCGGTATAGGAGCGTTTAAGGAATCAAGTGTGTCCAGAAATTCTTTCTACCTTGATTCATAGATTTTCGTGGATATAACGGAATGAACTATCTCCCGATACTTAAAACGTATAAAACAAAACATTTAAGTTGGAAAGAGCAATAAATTTGGGGTATTCTGTGCATTACGTGCGAATGTTTAACCTATCTCTTGTGTACTCTTATTATTATTTTCTAGTATCACAATAGGTTGATATTACTTCTAGATACTGTTCTTGTCGAACACTTAATTGATAAACAATCATCTATTTGAACACTTAATTGATAAACAATCATCTATGGAACTTCAATTATGCATAAATGACTTCCTCAGCCTTTGCAAACTGTTTGCTATATTTGTTTGTTAAATACTATATAGATTGGATTGCTTTTTCCTTTTTGCTAGGCAGTTTAGATGTTACATGTTCTGTGATAAAATGTAAGCTACCTCTAATGGCAGTTGCTGCTCTGAAAGCTCTCCAATCTAGCTGGAAAAACTTGCCACCCAACTGGAAAGGGTCAGATCCTTGTGGCAGTGTTTGGGAAGGAATTTCTTGCAATAATTCACGTGTGACTGCTATGTAAGTCTTTGGCGTTCCAAGTTAGGAATTCTTCTTGTTGTCCTTACCTTCTCTTTTTTAACTTGATTGATCTCTTTTGCAGAACATTAGGTGGCATAGGTCTAACAGGTAGCCAGTTTGGAGATATTTCATCACTCACGGTGTTAGAGCTACTGTACGTTTTATGAATGGTTTATTTGCTAATTCAGATTGAGAGTGCTCGAAGTTACTTGTATATGCAGGTCAACTGTTCTGCTCATTAGTAGCAGAGTAACCAGCCTTAGGAACTTCCTCTTTTTTGAGCAAGCACCTTTTAGACTACTTCCATGGACAGGATTTATAAACACAAGATAGTTTCTGCCTTCCCATAAAGTGAATCATGAGCTTAAATGTGGGCAGCCACACTATGGACATGATGACACATTAGGTTTACCAGTATATGCTGTTCCAACGCTCTTGATGGGGGACACCAGTGTGGGTGGTTTATCTTTACTAAAATGAATGCAGCAGTGGCCTAACCTGACCTATTCTTTAAACGTAAATTATTTATTTTGCTACTTTCTGACTGATACCTCAAATCATAGGGATCTGTCGAACAATGTTGGTCTGAAAGGAACTCTTCCATCATCAATTGGGAATTTGAAAAATCTGACAACCTTGTAAGAAAATCACATAATGCTCCAATACTCCAACCGCATAACTTGTTAGTTCAGTACTAATTAGCAAATAATGCATGCATGCAGAATATTGGTTGGTTGCGGCTTCTATGGCCCAATTCCAGAAACCATAGGATCTCTGCAGCAGCTGGTTTATTTGTAAGCATTTCTTGCTTGTTTCTGATCATTTGGATTTGCTTGAAATTTGATCATTCATCTTTTACTAACAAGCATAGGCTGCTTTGGATGTCCTGTTTTCCCTGATTTCTCATTATTACCAACCCAAATTTTAAATTGATGCATTTTCATATTGTTCTATAGATCTCTAAACTCAAACAACTTCACTGGGCAAATTCCACCTTCCATTGGCAAGCTATCTAAGCTTTCATGGCTGGATCTCAGTGAAAACCAACTCACTGGCAATATTCCAGTCTCCAGTGAAACTGCTCCTGGTTTGGATTGGCTCCTTAATGCGAAACACTTGTACATCCTTTCTCTCTAAGATTTTCCAGAAGGAAAGAAATTGCTTTAGAGTTTCTACTTATGTAGATGGTTTTTACTAATTGTGCAAAGCTCTCTATCATTTACAGCCATCTCTCGAAGAATAAGCTCTCCGGCGTTATCCCTACTAAATTATTTAATTCAAGCATGAAGTTGATACATGTGTAAGTGTCAATTCTTTTGCTTGGTTATAACTTGGTGAAGTACATGCTTTTTTGTAAGTAGTTCCACTAAATAGTTATCCAAGTGGATTCTTCATCTCTTTCGCATCTCTCTTAACATCTGGCTGTTACAGCCCATTACAGGTGATAGATACTTGTTAACTATTAGCATCTCTTCTGCAGCCATTCTTTGTTTCAAAGTAATTCGTCAAGTCCAAACCTGGAGACCTTTTTCTAGATTAGGTATACTTTACTAAGGTTACTATATTGGTGTTGTGAGAATATGTATCAGTATCTAGCTAAGTCAACTGAGAAGAATAATAGTAGTCAGACTTAGTCAGTGATGGAAAAATCATTTTCTCTTCTCTGTCATTCAGCTTAACAGGTATCGCTTTAAAAATAATAAGTTGACACACGGTTTAAATGTTCATGTAGTCCATTTTTGTAAGTTGGTCAACTTTCTGAGAAAAGTTGATGACTAGATGAGCAGTAGAATCCCTAACATATGGTAACTTCAGTTCCAACTTTCTAACTGGATATAAAATGAGGTGCACTGCATCAGAGCAGCTAGAATAAAATGATCTTATGATCAAGGTGGAAAGACTTAGCTGTGCTTTTTTCAATTTCCTATTCTCCTTCTCTTGCTTTTTCCCTGGCCACAAATAGAGCAAGAAGAAAAGGTAAGCATCTGTTCTAGCTCATAGCCATGTTCTAGTCCATTTTGTCAGATTCTATGGAGTGATTGGAGTTGCTACAGTAGTATACTATGTGTTCAGTAACACCATATGGAGTATGATACTTGAGCTAAGATGAATAGTAGGAATTGGTTGCAAAATTATCATAGACGGCCTGTTTGGATGCTAAATATTCTTGTGTGTAGGTTATCGAGGTAATTTTTCTTCAGTATGTATAAACAATGGTTTGCTGGTCTAAACAGGTGATACCAAGCGCAAAAGCCTTGAGTGGTCTTCTCTGTTTCACAGTTATGGAATAGGACCTTATCAAGTCGTAAGGGGCCAAAAGGTGGGAATGGGGGTGGCGAAAGATGGGAGAGAAGAAGAGACATTCTGACAGCAAAACAGGAACCACTGGGTGTGCAAAAATTAAGACAAATGTTCTGTATAAAATGGCTAGCCTGCATTTTAAGTGAACTGTTCAAGGTGTCATGTAGAAGTCATGTATGCTAGGTTGGGAGGTGACGAGTTAACTCAATACAACTGGAGTATACTAGAATATGGTGTATGTTCCTTATCATATAACAATGGGTGTCTGGTTGCTCTGGATCTTTTCTTGTTTTAACTTATACGAAAACAAGTTTCTAAAGAAGAGAGGATACATAAAGGAGGACAAGAAGCCTATGACGTGGAAGGGTCAGAACATGTAACTCTAGATGAAGAAATGAAGAGAACGTCCCAACCGCTTTATAAGTCCTTGAAGCCATCCCACTGAATTGTGCCACTTTTGCCTGAAAAAGTAGATAAGAACTACCCGTCTATACAATGTAAAATCCTCTCTTGTTACAAGGTGGTCCTCCCAAATTAGCATGTCTAGTGATAATTGTTTGCCCTGCAATATCCTCTGAAGAACAAATAAGCTGGGTTTTTCATATTAGTGGTCTAACATCCATGAGAAATACTGGTACTGATATTGTAGTTTTCAAATAAAAAATAGCTGGATTACTTGTTACTGATCTTCTGATCTTTAATGAATATAGTTCTCGTCTTTTGATCAGGATTTTGGACAACAACCAACTTGTTGGAACCATACCTAACACTCTAGGAGATGTGAAGTCATTGGAGATTATGTGAGTACCGCTGCCTTAAATGCTATTATTTACCAATTGACTTGCCTCAGACTTGACTCTGTTTTTCATTGGATACCACCTCGTTTTGACACCAGACGGCTGGATTCAAATGCATTAAATGAATCAGTTCCTTCGACTTTCATCAACCTTCCAAATGTTACTGACTTGTGAGTAGTAAGAAAAACAGTTGTTTGTATTCTCTTAGATAATTCTTCTGAAACTTTTGCATTGTTAACATTTCTTTTTGTTTATCCTTTTCAGGTACCTTTCTAACAATAATCTAATTGGACCTATTCCCAATCTCAAAGGCATGGATGTTCTTAGCTATGTGTAAGTTGGCCCTGTCTTAGTTTTGAATTTATGTGCTAAAGGTGGACACCTGCATCTTAATTGGTAAAAGTTGTCTTATAACCTTCTTTGTCTTTTATTGTGAGCTTCTCATAAAATACTCTCTTGTAATCCTGTCTTGTTGATTTCTCATTTTTGGTTATTAATTTTATGCAATCAATAAATCTATTTGACTCATGTCACATTTTTGTGATTTACAGGGACATAAGCAATAATAGTTTTAGCGAATCGGCATTTCCACTATTGTTTACAAGTCTTCAGTCTCTGACAACATTGTATCTCTCTCTCTCTCCCTCTCTATATGTGTGTGTGTGTGAGTGTCTTGATCTATAAACAGACATGCCCAAACCTACACAAACATTGCACATTTTCCTAACCCCAATACGTCTATTCAGGGAAAGTCAAGCAAAGGATCCTGATCTAAACTATTTTCTCCAATCTATTTTAGTTTGTGTAAGTACTCATTTGGTTAAAAAGGATTCAACTCTGATTTTCAATGAAGTTCTACCATAGCCTTCTCCTTTTTGTAAACTTGAAAGAGAAACTTATAATCGTTGCTGGTCATCTTTGGATAGGGGATGATCGTATCAACTGTCTTCCTTCTTCTCATCTTCTAATGATTTTATTGTCATTCATTTATGTTTTCACTGCACAAACTTCTGAGAGATGCCATCCAGGATAACAAATATTTGACTGCTTCTGCAACTTGGCTTTGTTATTATTTGCATGATGACCTTCAAAATTTTGGGCCCATGGTTCACACTCTAAAATGTTTCAGAATTACTAGTTGGGTGGGTTTACTTCAAATTTTGTTGCTACGAGCATTCTCAATTGGATGTAAATAGCGTTCTTCAAAAAGCTGATAATCTAATTCCTAAAGATCCCAAGTCATAAGAGTACAAAATTTTAGGAATCTCAACTCAAAGTAACAAATATAATTAACTTCAGCTTCTTGGTGTATGCTACTGAAAGCACCTCCACAAATTAATTTTGTGGACATTTGTTGAAGACAATAGTTGAATATAATATAACTCTCTATTTCAGTTTAGATGAGGTGGTCATTAATATGGTACTAAAGCGCAGGTTACCAAAATGGCCGTTGATTCCAGTGTCATCGCCCATTTAAAAGGAGAATATGTCCAAGTGCAATCTCAGTTGATTTTGTTATGTGGTCATCTTCAGGCCTTAGCTGCAAAGTAATATCTTTATTAAACATCATACTGGCAGGTTGATGGAGAAAACACAACTGGTGGGACAAATTCCTATTGAATTCTTCGGCCTCCCTCAACTGCAGAAAGTGTGAGTTTCGTAGTAGTTTTCAGTGATTCAAGATTTGACTCAAGCACATGCATGACAGTGCAAACCATACATGCATGAGATTTCCCCAAAATCAGGGAACACAGGATTTGAATTCATTCTCAGTAAACATTACATGTGGTCTATTGATGATCTTCTGGACATATATTGGCAGGGTGCTGAGCAATAATCAGCTTGACGGAAGCTTGGATGTTGGGGAGAGTGTTAACAGAAATATGACACTTGATTTGCGGAATAATTTAATTGAGGACTTTAAGCAAAAATCTGGATACAATATGGAATTGACGTAAGCTGATTAGTTTGTGCATTTGTTTAGTTTCTCATTTTCAGATCTCATTTTCTCAAATGCACATCCAGAAACTACTTGTGGCATTTTGGTTTTAATATATTTATCTGCTATTATGCGTCTAGTGTATACTAACCCTTTTCAGGGTCTACTAATACGCTGCAGACTTGTTGGTAACCCAATTTGTGAAGGAAAAGAACAGACAGAAAAATATTGTACAGTTCCGGAGCTAAAGAGTTCTTTCTCACTAAATAACTGCACAGCAACATCCTGTAATTCAGGAAAAACAACAAGCCCAAATTGTAAATGTTCACATCCATACACTGGGACGCTTCACTTCTTCTCCGCTTCCTTTTCAGATTTAGGAAATTTAAGTTACTACAGAACCCTCCAGGGGTATCTGATGACAATGTTTCTGTCGAATAAAGTTCCAGTGGAAGCTGTTAATGTCAGTAATCCATCTCTAGATGTTTATTCTTACCTTCAGTACAGATTGCAAGTTTTTCCTGCTGGTCAAGACAGTTTCAATCGAACAGCAATCGGTTCAATTAATTTCCTGCTGAACCGCCAATCTCCTCCGCTGCAATATTTTGGGCCCTTCTTCTTTATTGAAGAGAGCTACTGTTGTTTTGCGGGTAACTAAAATTTGTCTACAGTCCATATAAACCTTCTGGATTCTTTCTGTTTCTCTTAAAAAATATGAAAGCATCTCAACAAAAACATATGTCAATATTAGTTCATTGATTGGCCTTTTTTATCCATTTATAGGAGATAACAAGTCATCAAATACTGGTGTTATAATTGGTGTATCAGTGGGTATATGTGTGCTTGTGGTATTGATACTCTGTGCTGGTATATATGCTTTTCGGAAGTGGAGAAGAGCAAGAACAGCTATGGAAAAAAATAACCCGTTTGGTAAGACAGTCCTTTGTGGATACTGAGAAATTTTTTCAAGATAAGTGCATGATCTATAGTGCTCCATGTCACCATATACCATGTGGATGCAGCATCCTGGGATCCCAATAAAGGAAACGGTAGTGTCCCAGAGATCAAGGGAGCAAGATGGTTCTTGTTTGAAGAGCTCAGGAAACTTACCGACGACTTTGCAGAATCCAACTGTATTGGATATGGAGGCTATGGGAAGGTTCACATTTTTCTTGAACTTTCACTTGATTTGTTTTTAGCGAAGATAAACTACTGTGCATTTTGACATTACTTTGCTGGAACTTTACTTCTAGCAGTGGCAGTAACACGCACTTGGAGACTATTAACATATTTTACACTTTCTGCTTTGAGTATTCATTACTGGTAATAATACTGTAGGGCCAATGGTTATAGGCATTATCTGATTGTTTTGTTTTTTACTTGGAACTTTTTGATATAATGATATATTATATGGTAATTCTTGTTTTGAAAATCTCTAATGGCACGAAAGCCATGATTATGATGCTAATTGAAGGTATAAATAATGAAAACAAGGCTCTGTCATTTGACACTGTAGGTTTGGCATTATAATTCTTTCACTTGGACTCCGAGAATTTAGAGCAGGGAATACAAACAAAATTTGTCTGTCAGAACTCTTTAGAGCTGAGCATTTGTCACTCTTACCTGTCATAAATTATAGTTATGGACCTACCATGTTATTGTATAGTTTAAAATTTGATATCAGACAAACATACACTTTGAAGAGAAGGAAATCGTAACATGACGTAGCATTTTTTTGAAAAAAAAAAAAGCAAGTTGCAATTTGGTGCTATCAAAGGATTTCTCTGTCAGCCTTGCTTCCTACCGTTCTTTTGATTTCCTTACTTTTTAAGCTTGAATATTTTCAGATAGTTAATTCATGGGAATAGACAGGTCTATAGAGGAGCTCTTATTTCGGGCCAGTTGGTTGCCATTAAGCGAGCCCAACAGGGATCACTGCAGGGGGCTCTTGAGTTCAAAACAGAAATTGAGCTTTTGTCAAGGATTCATCATAAGAATGTTGTCAGCCTTGTCGGTTTTTGCTATGAACAAGGCGAACAAATGCTGGTGTATGAGTACATTCAAAATGGTACTCTGAGAGAAAGTCTTTCAGGTAATTCTCTTGTGGTTTACCCCAAATAACAAGTCAACTCCATTTCTGTCGTTTGGGAACATGTCATAAAGAACTGACATCTATCGCACTTGTACTTAACCATTTACTGAGAGCATTTGAGAAGTGCACCTTGAAAAGATGTACGTCATTCATCGGTTCCTGTAGCACCTAAAAGGAGGGGAAGGAAAGAGGGGTTGGGGTTGAAGGTGGTGAATCTGGTGACGCTAAAACAAATCTTTTGACTTTTGTGTTAGTTCTCTCTCATATGAACATTATGATCTGGACGTAGTTAGATCATTCACCATAATTGTCTTTCCTTTTAGCCAATATCGAAGATATCATGCAAAAAGTAAAACTAATGGTGGGACATCCCTGACTGAGAAGTTCTCCACTGAGGACAGCTACAAATTTAGACCGCTAGAGTTTTTACAGCGAACTCCAACTCACTGCTGACGGACAGTATTGCATATTTAATACCTTTTGGGAATACTGAAATTCAGAAAAGTATTTGGATTGTTATGGAGATCCAGAATTCGATGAGTTCCTTTTGAGTGATTGTCTGGTTATGATTCGTGTAGGGAAGTCAGGAATACAGTTGGACTGGAGAAGGAGACTTACAATAGCCCTTGATGCTGCCAGAGGTCTGTCATACTTGCATGAGTTGGCTAACCCGCCCATCATACACAGGGACATTAAATCAAACAACATTTTGCTGGGTGAAAATCTAAATGCAAAAGTTGCCGATTTTGGTCTGTCCAAACTTATGGGTGACAGCACCAAGGGTTATGTAACAACTCAAGTCAAGGGGACATTGGTTAGTATCTTAAATCCAAATTCTCAAACCTTCAGTATAAGTTCTACTACCTTCTTCTTTTCTAAGTTCAATATATTATTTGTATCCTAATGTTGAGGGCATGGCCCCTTTAACTAGTTGCATCACCTAGATTACATGTAACGGCATCTATGCCAACAACAGGCTATAGTTTTCCTGATTGAAAAATGACATTTAAAAATGTAGCTTTGTGGTTTGTTCTTAATGCAACTAATGTTGCCTGTGGCTTGACACTAAGAAGTCTGGTTGTTGTCAATTCAGGGATACATGGATCCTGAATATTACATGACCCAGCAACTGACCGAGAAAAGTGATGTGTATAGCTTTGGAGTGGTGCTACTGGAGCTAGCAACCGCTAGAGCACCAATAGAGCGAGGAAAACACATAGTCAGATTGGTTCAGGAGGCATTCGATAATTCAAAAGATTTGCACAACTTGTATCAGATTGTTGACCCGAAAATTGGTCCAGGTCCAAAACTTGGAGGCCTGGAGAAGTTCATTGATCTGGCAATGAGGTGTGTCACAGAATCTGCAGCAGACAGGCCTACGATGGGTGAGGTTGTGAGGGAGATCGAGAACATCATGCAACTGGCCAGTTCAAAAAACAATAGTGAAACCGAGTTCAATTCATCAAGTTTTGAGGACACAACTGAAAGAAGTCAACGTTACAGTTCATATGGCAGCAACGCGTTCGTGTATAGTGGTGGCTTCTCGCCTATACGACAGCAACAACGCTAAGCTGTTGTTTTCATTTGAAGATGATAAAATATGCAGCAAGACGTGTTCTCCAGCTTGCCAAAATTATCTTACTTCTTATTGAACTGTTTGGTGTTGCTTGTTATTCCACATATAGTGAGGTGCAGAATATACATTTTCTTGAATGATTGATGTAATTTGGATATTATTAGTACACTTTTTAGACTGATTGATTTTTAGTGTGAGTACAGGGGGCTCGATTCGCTTATTCTATAAAACGTTCTCGCAAGGCATCATTGCTGGATTAGGCATCGAATTTAAGTCAAGTAGTTGAAGTATCAAAACAGATTAGGATCTTCTCACATTACTTGATAACGCATCAAATTTAAGTGTACTCTTTGCCAAAGGTTGATATTCCTTTATCATCGCTAGCTGGTTGGATTACCATGCTTCGTGTAGTAAACTTTGGCGTTTGAACTAACTTTTGTTAAAGGTTTCATTCTATGAGTAACTTCTTAATTTTCTCTTTTGTGTTTTTTCTCAACCCTACCCTATTTTACATAAACATCTTGTCAAGTGCATTCATGTCATTTGGGATTGGGGTAACTCAAATGGTTGGCTCTATCTCTTCCAAGAGTGAAAATTAGAGCTTGAACCCCTTGGGCATTGGTTTGAATTGAGGATGGGGCATTTGTTAAGGGAAAAAAAAAAAAGAAGAAGAAAACCTCATGTCATTTTATATTTTTTTAATCAATTTAACAACTACCTTTTCACGTGTTTTTCAGTCAGTTAAACTGATAAAATAACTGATAGTTACCTAAATTATTTAATGGGAGGGTTTATGCAAAGTTGTTGCTATTATTACGGGTTTGAGTATTTCGGACTACTCCATTAAACTTATTAGTGTATAGCATTGCGTGCTTAATGAGCTAGTTGATTAAGGTATTGATAAGTCACTAATCGGGCTACGTCTCTCCATCATTTCTCAGCACTCCACAGCCAGTGGGGGAGAAAATGGCGAAACTGAATTAAGAACTTTGAGGTGGTTAAATCTTTGTTCGATCTTGATTAGTAATTTTTGCACATTCAATTGTTCGCTTATTTGTAATTAGGTTTAGTTCATTACAACTGAATTGTCACTTGTAGATGTATGCCTTCCTTCTTTTTGTGTCTCCATAGCAGATTATAACTTATGCACATGAATACCAATCTGATATTTTTTTTTATGTAGATAGCTATGGAAACAACAAGAATTGGAACTAAGCAGAGTCAAACACAGCTACCCATCGACTACTAATCAACACTTGGATATGTCTTAAAGCCAGGTTTGCGTGTTCCTAATTTCAGTTTCTTTATATATCATATTTTAAAGACTTTTTGGTCAGTAAAAGGGAAGGCATTGAACGATTCAAACTTCGACTTGAAAAAAGAAAAAAAAAAAAAAAAGGAAATCTGTATCATTTTAGGTTGAAGTATGATTCAATCAGCACATATATTATCCACCTGAGGTGGACAAGCATTCACATAGATTTCAGACACTTGGAACATGGTCCCTTCACCTCCTCTTTATTTTTTCAAGTTTAACGTTTCGTGTCACGGAGGTTATGCTTAAGTCTCAATGTATGATAAGAATTCTTGTATTAAACGAAATTTATTTTCTTTTTTGAAATTCTGATATTGAACTAACCACCACTTCTCCGACTCCATAGTCTTTTAGCATTTGGTGATTAATCTAATAATTGTGTACAAAATAGCAATTTGATAGTTGAATGCTTCGTTGAAAATGACCCAAAAAAAGATCTTTTGGGAGTTGGAATACTGTCTCTTTCTGTAGAAAAAGCTCTACATAACCATATGTTACTGGAGCATTACAGTAATTCGGCACTCCCACGGTAACTTCGTCTTCTTTGAGAAAATTTCCAAAGCTACCAGTGTCTCATGACAAGAAGTTAACATATTTTTTGTTGACCTTGGTGAACGTTATTAAGTAAATTCGTTGAACACTTCATTTTGAATTTTTTTTTTAAAAAAAAAGAAAAATCATTATGCTTCCCTTTGACATTCAAAAAGGGTTCTGGAATGTAAAGATTATTTTTTAAAACATTTCGAGGATGAGGTGGGGTTGGGAGCATCATTTTTTGCGACTTCATTTGCCGGCGTGCGAGTTGAAGTCAATGGTGTTAGATAGGTGTAAGTAAGAAACCTTCTCCTTGTTGATGGAGGGCTTTGAGGAATCTTTGGTCAGGTGGTCCTTTTTTAGGATTGAAGTATGATTACTGATATATATATATTATCCAGCCGGCCAACCATTCTCATAGTTTTGATACCATAGGTACATCATTGCCTCCCCTGCTGTTTACTCTTTTTCCTTTTTCACTCTGTAAGAGTATAATTGCCATGCCCCAAATTTAGAACCCCTGATCTATGACAAGATTAGTGTTGTAGGCCAAGAATTTTGCATAGTTTTCAGCACCTCTCCTCCTGTTTAATCTTTTTCCTTAAAGCGTATTTGTCAGGCTAGAACTCCAAGCAGGCTAGAACCCCAAGCCTGAGACAAAATTAATGTTGTACCCATAACAAATAACTACTTGCGTCTCATATTAACATTCCCAAAATGATTAATCTAAGCAATTAATTATATCCTAAGCATCCACTTATAAACCACTTAATATACACTTGTTCCATCAATATGGAACGTTATACTAATGTTCTGCCTTCTATGTGATGTTTAACTATCATTGCTTGATAAGAATTTTCTTAATAAATGTTAAATTTACAATTTTATGAAACGAATCTTTACTGTTAACTTGCCTGAATAATAGACAATGATGTTCTCTTTTGTTGAACATTCTGATATTGCACTAACTGCCACTTCTCAAAGTGCAAAGACTTAAATGGCCTGGTGATTAATCTAATATTTTGGGACTGATAGTTGAATGCTTCGTTGAAAATGACATAAGAGAAAAGATCTCTGGGAATTGAATACCATCACTTTCAGAATAGAAAGCTCCATCCAATCACATATAATCTGGTGTGTTATTGCATTAAAAAATTTGGAACTGCCAACCTTCTTTGAGAAAATTTCAAACACTAGTAGTCTGTCAAGAACAAGAAAATAATATGTTTACCTTGGAGAACATTATCAACAAATAAATTATTATTTTTTTGGTTTTAAATAAAGTAGTAGTCATTGTAACTACAAAAATGATATGCTTTCTCTTGCATTGTTGATGGGTGTAAAAGATTATTGTATAAGAAGATGTTTAAAGCATGAAATGGCGACAGGAGCATAATTATATGCAACTTCGTTTGCTGGCAAGTTGAAATCAATGGTGGTAAATAGGGGGTAAGCAACATTCTCCTAGGTGAAGCACTTTAAGACTACGTACTTCGTGTCCTACACCTGTATATTTATGTATATTTTAGCTTGTGTTTTGTGTGTTATGAGTAGTATCTGACATGTTTTTGCCATCTTAATCAACATATTTCTCATCTTATTCTCAATTAGGGTCACCTACATTTTATTTTTTATTTTTATCTGATTTGTTTATAATTTTAGTTTTTTCTTTCCAATCTTAGAACATGTCTTTTTCACATACAAATTAAGAATATTGGAGATTTGAGATATCGAACACGCAGTCACTAAGTCAGGGCAATAGAGTGAATTTCCCCCAAAAGCAAAGGAAATTGTCAGATATTTAAGTCACGTACTCAACTTATGCACAAGTCCTTTATTAACTTTTCTTATTAACTTTGTTTAGAAACAGTCAGCATTCATTAACAAAATGAAAAGAGTCGTCATATGTCTAACACCCTCCGACATTAGGTTCTTTGTAAGATTTATGTGTACTTTTAATTGGCTTTAAGTTGAGTCTAATCAAAAAATTCAAAATGCTTAAGTCCATAACGATAATAGTAGTGAATCCAAGCAAGTACACACAAATCTCACAAAGAATCGATATGGGATGGTGATATAATATGTTATTATTATATTAATTAAAGTGAAAAAAATGATGAAAAATAAAAAAGTGATGGACAAGATATAGAAAACATATAGATATCTTCAACTTGTGGACTTTTCCATTATCTCCCTAATCATGGTATTTTTTCCTTCTCTAATATTTGCCTTTTTGACCTTTTTTCTTTGAAAGGAAATCTCACTTGCTTGGGTCTTTTTTTATTTTTTGTTGCTTTGAGTTAAGTATTTGAAATTAGTTAGGCTATTTTCAAACCACGTTGAAATTGAAAATAATCTCATTAAATAAAGAACGGTGAAAGAAAAGTCCTCCAAATGCACTTCACGGGATTCAAGCTTGTGTTCTCCCCTTATAAGTGAGGCTGCTGCCGCTCAACCAGCAATTTGTTTGTCCAGCTAACAGGTCTTTATTCTGCCTTGTTGCGATCCTTTATATATGTGTTGTCCTTAGGTGTCTGCTCTTTTAGCCTAATCAGATGCTAGCGTTCGTTCTTTGTATCTCTCTGATAATGCGTAGTTGCAGATTATATATGCATATGAACACTATTACGATTTTGTTACTTTAGATAGTTGCGCAAAATGCAAACAAAATAAATGTACTGAACACCAAGTCGAACATCACTATTCATGTTCCTTGACTAGTAATCTCAACATTCGGACTCAAAGGGTGTAACACCCTATCCTATATCGGTTCTGTATAAGATTTGTATGCACTTTATAATGGCTTGGGTTCACTATTACTGTCATCACCGGTTTAAGTATTTTGAGCTAGTTGATTAGGATGAACGTGGTAACAGGCCAGTAGTTGGATTTGGGTCGTTATATATGGTATCAGAGCAAATGAGGACGTCTCGTGTTTAAAGGAGAGTTTGTAGCACCCTATCCACATCAATTCTGTATGAGATTTGTATGCATTTTATAATGTCTTGGATTCACTATTACTATCATTACTAGCTTAAGCATTTTGGGCCAGTTGATTAAGCTCAACGTGTATGAGATTTATATGCACTTTATAATGGTTTGGATTCACTATTACTATCATGACCGGCTTAAGCATTTTAGGCCACTTGATTAGGCGGGTTCACTATTACTATCATCACTGGCTTAAGCATTTTGGGCCAATTGATTAAGCTTAACGTGTATGAGAATTATATGCACTTTATAATGGTTTGGATTCACTATTACTATCATGACCGACTTAAGCATTTTGGGCCACTTGATTAGGCTCAATGTGGTGACAGGCCAGTAGTTGGGTTTGGACCCTTACAAAGGGTGACCACTTAACTGTCATTATACGTAAGCATTTCTATATTAAACAATTAAAATTTTCTTTATATGACAATAACTTTTATCATAAAGAGGTGTCAATGACTTTTATCATAAAGAGAGGACAATGAATAATCTGAGTTAATGAGTTAAATAACCAACTTTTAAAATATATTTATCAAAATAGCCATGTTTGAAAACTAATGTGGAAATCCTTTCATTTTGTTATTTATGTTATTTTTGAAATAAGGTGAATTATGAGATATTAATTCTAAAATTTTTAGAACTCATTCATTCTGTTTTGGAATTTACTTTTCGCATTTTATTTTATTTTATTTTTAATCTTTTGAAATGAATATGAATGAATGGATGAGATTTGAAGGATTCAACTCCGATGATGGAACGATCGCCTGGCTGTGAGCTCTGAAATTGGACCAACTGCCACTTCTCAAAGGAGGAAGTTTCATAGAGGTAGCATCATCCTATGCAAATTACAATATAGCATAACCGGAATTTGAACACTTGTGTTGAAAACGAACAGAGAAAGAAGATCTTTTGAGAATTGAAATACTATCTCTTTCAGGATAAAAAGGCTCTTGTCTAATCATACATGTCATTCAGACAACAAAGGAAAAAAAGGGAATCATAAAATCATTAAGAGTATTATTGTATTAAATATGGTACTATCATGGACAACTTCCTCATCTTTGAGTATATTTCAAATGCTAATACCTTGTCTAAGAAGGCATTTATTGGCCTCGGTAAACAGTATGAACAAGTAAGCCCATTGAACATTATTTTTTTTATTTTAAAGTAGTTGAGAAATTGATAGTTGAGTTTATTCATTAAGAGATGTCTAGGGATCAAATCGTGGGGGCAAGGTCAAGGCTTTTGGCATGAAAATCCGAACCTGAGCGCGTTTGGTTTAGTGGTAAAAAAGTTATTTCACTTTGATAATTAAGGTTGAAAATGACCTTGAGAAAAATATTTTTTGAAAACTGAAAAACTATTTCTTTCAATGATAAATGCTGATAATTTGGCTTCTCAAGATTCTATTGTTGGTGCGTAGGATTTTCAAAGTCAACATGGCATCACTTTTGCCACGTGAATTCTAAACCTTGCTTAGTTGTCACCATAACCTTAGTACTTTAAAAAACATGGTATTTGTTTTCCCTCAAAAGGAGGACATTTTACTCATTCTTTCAAAACACCTTAATCGTGAGAACATCCAAATGCTAGAAGATAATATATTCCCTTTGTGAGCATTATGAACAAGCTCACTCATTCATTATATCTTCTATGTTTTTCTCGTCATTAAATTAATGGTCATCATGTTGAACTATTGGAGATTCGATCTTTGAGCGTTGACATTGTCTTGTAAAGATATGAACTGGGGAAAAAAAAAAATACTTCAGTTAACGTTCACAAACAGTCTTGGAATGTGTAAAGCTTTATATTATACAAGTAGAAGAATAGGTGGGGTCAGACGGGACTCGCAGGAGCGTACATTTGCAGGCAAGTTAAAAGCCAATGGGGCTGATATAGGTGTAAGTAGGAAACATTCTCCTAGTTGGTGGAGTTTAAGGTGTAAAATCAGAAAGCTTCAGCTGGTCACGTGGTCTTTTACTTCAAGAACCTTTTTTCATCTCAAAATGATAGCAAAAGTTCAGATAATTATAGTGGTTATTTTCATCCAGGTTCTAGTTATAGCGGCATTGACAAATCAACAGGATGGTACGCTGTTTCTTTTTTATACTTTGTTCGACATACTCATCTTCCACAAAGTTTTGGATAATGGCTTTGTTGAACTTTTGTTCATCCCTAGAAGGTATTGATATGAATGAGAATAAGGTATAATGTCAAATTTTTTCTTTTATTGACGTTCGTAACTAATCATAACTAATCTTTCAAGATTGGAAAAAAGTAGTGTTTTAGATTATCTTTTGTTTTTTAGCCGAAGAAAGATCCATAATCTCTTCATTTTGAAGGAAGCGGAGAAGATTATGGATAACGAATCTATATAATTTACCTTTTTTTGTTTTTAATGCATGGTTAAAGGAGATTTTGCTCCCAGAATTACATAGATAAGATGTACCATTTGGGTCTTTGTCGCTTGATTCCTCCTAAATATTATGAACCTAAATATTGCACTTCACTGCCGTGAAGATTGTTAGTTGCGAAGCTTCTTGGGGTGTAACAACCAGTCAAGCTGTTTTCTTCCTCAAATGTGTAGAATGATTGCAGAATTCTAAGTAGCCATGCTCTGCCAAACAAGTGATGTATTTACTTTGCATTGAAATTTGGTGTACTTGAAGCAAGTGGACAACTGCATTTCTCTCAGAACTCGGAAATTAGTGTTGGAATGCAGTTGGTTTCATGATATTGGTTGTCTTGATTTTAGGGGTTAATACCATGGAGTAATTGAACCTAAACTCTACTTGGTCAAAGAAGAGTTCAGGTTCAGCTTAAAGCTAATTTTCATCTGTTGATGTCTGATCATTACAATGGATCTAACTGATAAGGAGTTGTATTTTAAATTTAGAAAACTTTTTGTGTTTTAAATTTAAAATCATATTTACTTATCACTAATATACTTGAATACGGAAACTACAAAGAAATAGTCAAATAGAAGTATTAACTTACAAAACACTGAATTAGAAGTCTACTAGAAGATTCAGGTTAAAAGATAGTTATATCTAGAAGAGATGGAGATTTACTATCTGAAGAATTACGGTGAGATAACCAGAAGAATTGATTTGAATTTGATGCAGCCACTGCTCTACAATCTCTGAAAAATGTGTTCCAAAATGAACCACCCAGTTGGGTTGGGTCTGATCCTTGTGGAAATAACTGGGAAGGGATTACGTGCTTTAATGACCGTGTTGTTTCTATGTAAGTTCTTCCACATCATTTTCTAATGATTATTTGGACGCAGTTTCTTATGGTTTTCATCGCGATTAATCTGATGATCCTCTGTCATAGCACATTGTCAAGCATGGGCTTGTCTGGTACACTATCTGGGGACATAGGGAACGTCGCTGAACTGCAGACTTTGTAGGTCTTCTTTTTTTTTTCAGTTTTCTGGCACATTTGCTTCAAACCCAACTTGTCCGAGATGCTAACATGTTCTTCCTGTTATATAGTTTTGCACTTTTCGCATCTTGGTGGTTGTGATAGAAAGGAGAGAGACCCTTCTTTTATCTGTTGTGAATTTTTGAAGCTGCTAGGTTCAGTCATGAAAACTTGGGCACATTAATAGACACATTGCTTTGGATGACGTGGCTAAAGAAAAACTGGAGAAAACATCGAAAGAAAGAGAGAACAAAATCTGAATAGGTTAACGAAAAAAGATAGATATCAATATCAATTTCGGTAATGCTGCCTCAAGAAAAATCTTCCAAGGCTCACTGAAAACACTTTAACTAGTGCTTCATAATATTTGAATTGGTTAGAGCTAATTGATAGTGTAACCTATTTCATCTCTATACTCTGTTAGAATGTAAAGGATGATGTATCAAAATCTAAGATACATATCAACCACTGGAATTGAATATTTACTGGAGTTCTCGTGTTTTCACTGTTGTGCTTCATGTTCAGTACTGCCACTTCATTTAAATTAAGGGAAGAGGTATATTCTTTCTGAAAGTCTGTTGACACTCCTTGTAACAATACTGAAAGTCAGTGAATTGTCAACTTCTATGTACAGGGATCTGTCATACAACAAAGGTTTGACAGGAAATCTTCCATCATCTATTGGAAATCTACAGAAGTTAGCAAACTTGTAAGGAAACTTATGTTGTTGTTTGTGGACTCCAACTTGATTGTACATTTTAAGCTTATGGCTTCTGCATGCATGACAGAATTCTCGTTGGTTGTAGCTTTTCTGGTCAAATACCAGATTCAATAGGATCTCTACAGGCACTGGTCATCTTGTAAGGATATATTTGATTTCTTCTTTCCTTTTAACAGTCTGGATTGCATATGTGAAAAAATCATATGAAAATACAAGATAGTGCTGCTTCACTTAATTATCATTATAATAGAGTTGGATCCAAAAAGTAGTGCAAGTTATATTAGAAGTTCAATTGGATACCGCTTCTATTTGTTATCTTAATTTTAGTTGAAGTTCAATTGAATACTTCTTCTATTTGTTACCTTAATTTTAGTTTCTTTCTGAAGCAATTTACTTTTTTAAGGAATGAGAACTTGATGACTGAAAATATCTGCGTGCTAAAATCCAACTGAAGTACGTGAAAGTAGCCAAAGTTGACTTTATCTCACGCTGTGATTTTAACAACTGCTTTCATTATAAATTCAATTTGAGAATGTCTAGTCACAAAATACTCATTCTTATGGCCAAAACCTTGAAAATTTTCTTATACAGTCTCTCTTTGCATTTTCGTTTTTGGTGTCTGCCTTTCACCTCATATTGAAATATTTGAGGCCATTTGAACAAGCATCTCCAGCCTCCTACCTACCTTCACGTGCTTCTGCTTAAGCCTTGGTCTTAATAATATCTTCACAGGAGCTCTAAGCTCTTAATCATTTCCTACTGGCTCTTGCATGGCAGAACCCTAAATGTTAAGGGCTCTTATATGGCGGAACCCTAAATGTTAAGAGCTATATTCTGCATTGAATACTCTATATCCGTCTATTAATAGGACTGTACAATTTTTGAGCTTTTTAATCGGTATTATGCAGATCTCTGAACTCTAACGACTTTATTGGAGGAATCCCGGCTACAATTGGTCAGCTATCAAAGCTTGACTGGCTGGATTTAGCTGATAATAGGCTCAGCGGAAGTATCCCCATCTCTAATGGGGGTAAACCTGGTCTTGATCTGCTTGTTAATACAAAGCACTTGTATGCGGAATCTACTGTTCGATCAACTAACTTTCCTCATATTTTGATTATCTCTTTCCACGTATATTGATCTAAATCCATCTATTCTGTAGCCATTTTGGAAGGAATCAGCTTTCAGCTGGAATTCCAGCTGAGCTTTTCACCCCAAATATGACACTCATACATTTGTAAGTTCCTCTGAACTAGCTACACGAACTGTCTTATGAGAGTCAATAATATATTTCTTGTTAATAGTTATTAGTATTTGTTAGTAATGTTATGGTAAGTCTCCGTTATGGCAATGTTAGTAGTGTTATAGTAATTCTCCGTTATTGTAATTTTCTCACATTGGAGGATTAGGAAACTTTGTATTATGAATTAGGAAAATTTGTGTTATTACCCAATGTTATAAATAAGGCTAAGTACACAATATGTACCAAGCCATTCTCTTTAATCCTAATGTCCTGTCTCTGTTAACATAATAAATAAACCAACCAATACCCTCTCTACAAGCTTAAGTTTTTAGACGAGGTGATAACTCTAAGATGGTATCAGAGCCTGGAAGCCAAACGGCACAGGTTTGATCCTTATCGCCACCTATTTAATTAAATTATCCACGTACAAGCTCTAAACAAATTATGCTGCACGTGAAGAGGCGTGTTATCATAATAAATAAACCAACCAATATCCTTTCTACAAGTTTAAGCTTTTAGATAAGGTGGGAACTCTAAGAGTCTCCTTCAACATGGTATCTAGAGTTAGGTCAAGATATTAGGGTTCTTCCATCCAAAATTCTTTTTCATCAACAAACCCTAAACACCCGCCAATCTTAACACCCATAAAATCCACCAAAACACAAAAAATAAAACTAAAAAAAGAAAATACCATGGTTACTACTCACAACCGGTTATTGTTCAAGCGCCGAGGTGTCTTCGGCGTCTTCATCCTAGCATGCTCAGTTTCACCTGCTTTTCTTTTTTAGTCAGTCGTTTTATATTTTTCTTGAATTTTTTGTTTAATTTGTCCATGGTTTTTGTTGTTTGGCTCTCTTAACCAAAAAAAAAAAAGGGAGAGGGATAGAGGAGTAGCACCCCAACAGGGAAGTTGTAATGATGAGTTGTCAGTATGGTTGTTCTCTTCTTTCCATGCTTTATTAATCGATCTTTTTGCTTTGCCCTTTTGCATTGATTGAGTGTTAATGACCAGTATGGATCCCTCCAAAGATACTACTAGTGCTTCTACAACCGTTATTGAGTTTGTTATCTCTGTTGTCGAGCCCATCAATGGCACCCTCACTATTACTATGACCAAACTCACTGGTCAGAATTGCTCTTGTTGGTGTTCTGCCGTTGTGTTATGGTTTCGAGGGCAAGACTTGGAAGACCATTTAACTAATGATGTTCCAGCTACTTTGTTCACTGCGAATAAACGGATTTGGGGCCGCGTTGATGCCCAACTTACTAGTTTACACCCAAATTGCATGATATCTTTGATCAGTGTCTTTCTTGTAAGGCCATATGGATTTTAGCAAAAGAGATGTACACCAGCAATGTTAGTTGCATCTATGATGTCGTCAATGATCTCCTCCGCATTCAGCTGGATGATCGTAGTCTTAAAGTTTATTTTGGTCAATTTCGATGTGCCATGTCCGAGTACAATGATATCTTCCCTATTGATACTATTGTTGCACGAAAATAACATGAACAATACTTTGTTATGCTTATGCTTCGTGGTATTCCTCCTTAGTATGAATCTTTTTGATCTCAGATTCTTTATGGACCAGCACTACCATCAATGTCTGAAGTTTATTTGTGCCTTGATTGTGCTTTTATTAGGAACCCTTTCTAGAATCCGTCAGAACAATCTGCTCTTATTGTGCAGCTTCAGCCTGGGGAACGACAAGATAATACTTCTCGTGGTGGTCGTAGTCGTAGTCGAGGTGTTAATTGTGAAGGAGAATGATCTGGTAATGCTTCTCGGCCATAGTGTACTTATTGTAATAAGTTGAGTCATACTAGGGACAAATGTTGGGATCTGCATGGTCGACCCTCTAGCAGTGCTAACGTTGCCCATATAGACAACAAGGAATCTTCTCCGATTGCCCCGCTACCTCAGCAAGCCAACTCCCATCCTCCTATCAGGCATTGCAGCAAGCTGCCTAACCTTCCATTGCTTTTATTGCACATGCTGTCTCTTCTACATTTGCATATCTTTCCCGTTCCTCGGTCGATGTTGGTAAGTGGATTTTAGACTCTGGTATATCAGACCATATGAGCGGTAATCGTTCTCTTCTTTCTCATATTCAACCCTCTTAGTTAGTCTCCCTTGTCAAACGTGCAAATGGTTCTTCTACTATTGTATCTGGTATTAGTTTCTCGTGTCCCACATCCTTTATAACCCTTCCTTCGGTCTTATCGCTTCTTGATTTCCCTTGCAATTTGTTATTTATTAGTAAGTTAACCAAATTGTTTAGTTGTTCTGTCGACTTTACATCTAATTTTGTGGTTATTCAGGATTAGAGAATGTGTGCTAGGATTTGCACAGGGCATGAGTCTGGTGGTCTTTACTATCTTGATGATGATTCTTGTATTGCTTTCACAGTTGCTTCTACTCCCAAAGTCATTCATAACCGTCTTGGTCATCCTAATCTTTCAAGTCTTAAGCACATGGTCCCGAGTTTTGGTAGTATTAGGGATATCAATTGTGAGTCTTATCACTTAGGTAAATATAGTCGTATGTCTTTTGTTAATCGTGTCAACAAGTGAGCCAATGCCCTATTTGAATTAGTTTATTTTGATATTTGGGCACCCAGTCGTCATGTCTCCAAATTTAGGTATCGTTATTTTGTTAGCTTTATTGATAACTTCTCTCGTGTTATTTAGTTGTATTTAATGAAAGACCGTTATGAGTTATTGTCCATGTTTTTCCTCTTTTGTGCTGAAGTGAAAAATCAATTCAATGCATCTCTTCGTATTTTGCGAAGTGATAATGCCAAAAAATATTTTTCTGCATCTTTTTCTTCTTTTCTAATGGCATTATATCAATCTTCTTGTGCTTACACCCCTTAGCAAAATCGAGTTACTGAGCACAAGAATAGGCATCTAATTGAGACTACTCGCACCTTTCTTATTCATATGAATGTTCCTTTTCGTTTTTGGGTCAATGCTGTTCTCACTGCGTGTTACCTCGTCAATCGCATGCTTTCCTCTGTTATTCAAAATCAAATACAGTTTTCTATTCTTGTCCCCCATCAATCTATTTATTCGTTACCACCTAAAGTGTTAGTAGTATCTGCTTTGTTTATATCTTGACTCTTGGGGCTGATAAGTTGGGTCCACGTGCCATTAAGTGTGTTTTCCTTGGATATGCTTGTCATAAAAAAGGCTATCGTTGCTACTCTCCTGAGTTGAATAAGTTTTATTCCTGTGCTGATGTTACATTTTTTGAGTCTCAAGTTTTCTTTTCTTCTACATCCTATTCCTTTACATCGGTGGTTGATGATCTTCTCTTCCTGTGCTCTTCTTTAGTCCTCCATTAGTTGTCTTGCCTTCACTTATGCCACCATGATCCTGCCCTGTCATGCTTAGATTGTCTAGATTTTAAGACCTATCATCGACGTGCTTATCCACTTGCTGATGCTTCTGTAACACTAGCTTCGCCCTCCCTAAATCCTTTGCCTCTTCCACTTTCTGACTTGAATATTCCTATTGCACTCTGTAAAGGTACTCGCTCTTGTATTACTAACCATCCTATATCTAATTTTGTTTCTTATCACTCTCTGTCACCCTTATATCGGTTGTTTGTTGTATTTCTCTCGTCTATGTCTATTCCATCTAATTTAACAGAAGCACTTGGTTATCCCGGTAGGCATGCTGCGATAATGGAAGAGATGTCTGCTTTACAAGCTAATGATACATGGGATTTGGTTGATCTCCTTGCTGGGAAGACTGTTGTTGGTTTTCGTTAGGCCTATACAGTAAAGTGTTCTCCCGGTGGCACTGTGGATCGCTTGAAGGCTCATCTTGTGGCGAAAGGATATACACAGGTTTATGGCGTTGATTATGATGATACATTTTCCTTTGTTGGTAAGATGCCTTCGATTCGTATTGTTCTTGCTTTTACAGCTCTGTTTGATTGGCCATTTTATCAACTTGACATAAAAAATACTTTCCTTAATGGTACACTTAAAGAAGAGGTATACATGGAGTAACCACCAAGGTTTGTTGCTCAGGGGAGTTTGGTAAGGTATGTCGGTTAAAGAAGTCTTTGTATGGCCTTAAACAGTCACCTCAGGCATGGTTTGGTTGATTTAGTGAGGTTGTCATCAAGTTTGGATTGACAAGATGCCGGGTTGATCACTCGGTCTTTTATTGTCACACTTCTGCTGGGAAACTCTTATTACTGATTGTTTATGTTGATGATATTATCATGACTGGGGATGATCTTACAGGTATATGTGACTTAAAGGCTTGTTTACATCAACACTTTCAAATGAAGGACTTGGGACTTAAAGGCTTGTTTATAGGTATATGATACAGAAGGTTGGTTGACAAGCTTAATCATCTTACTGTAACTCGCCCAGATATTTCCTTTGCAGTGAGTGTGGTCAGTCAATTCTTCAAATTTGCCACGAAGAAGTCATTGGGATGTTGTTATTCGGATCCTACAGTACAATAATAGTGTTCTAGGAAGAGGGCTACCATACAAAAGGAGAGGAGGCATAAGCATTGGTGGCTATTCTGATGTAGATTGGGCAGGATACTCGAATGATAGACGGTCCACTTCTGGTTATTGTGTGTTCATTGGTGGGAATCTCATCTCTTGGAAAGGTAAGAAACAATCAGTCGTGGCCCGCTCAAGTGCAGAATCTGAATATAAAGCTATGGCATTGGCGGTATGTGAGTTGATTTGGGTGAAACACTTGCTGGAGAAACTTGGAGTGGATTGCTCTCAGATTATGAAGTTAATGTGCGATAATCAATTAGCAATTCATATTACGACCAATCCAGCCTTTCATGAAAGAACCAAGCACATTGAAGTAGATTGTCACTTTGTGAGGAGAGGAGTAAAGTGTTAGCTAAGGAGGTTGTTACATCACATGTTAGTTCAAATGATCAGTTAGCTAATCTCTTTACTAAATCCTTAAGAGGTCTTTGTATTGAGTACATTTTTAACAACTTGGGCAAATATGATGTTTATGCTCCAGCTTAAGCGGGAGTATTAGTAGTTATTAATATTTGTTAGTAGTGTTATGGTAAGTCTCTGTTATGGTAATGCTAATAGTGTTATGGTAATTCTCCGTTATGGTAATTCTCTCACATCGGAGGATTAGGAAACTTTGTGTTATGCATTAGGGAACTTTGTGTTATTACCCAATGTTATAATTAAGGCTAAGTACACAATATGTACCAAGCCATTCTCTTCAATCCTAATGTCTTGACTCCTTCAACATTTCTTATTAGCGACATCACTATATCCTTTTAAATGTATGAGATCTATTTTCATGTCAAACAAATTTAAGAGGTAGGAGAAGCATCAGACTAGTATAAGCAAACTATAAAAGAATGGTTCTGGCATAATCTATCCCATCAGTCCTGTTGCTAATCCTGCTTTTATTAGTAAGAGAACTATCTTTTCAAGTATTTCTTTCTGTACGAGAAGCTTCTACCAATTGATGTTTACGTACATTCACTTGCGATAGATATTAGGAACAGAACACCAAGCCATGACACCCTTCCGTGGCATGTAGTCATGTGCTCGCACCCCTTTACACCATTAATACAAAACTGTCAAAAGAGAAGAGAAGCTTTATGATGGATCTAACGAGGAACTATGATTTAATTAGTGCCTTTGCTGTTTGAGTAGGCTTCTTGAGACCAACCAGCTAGCTGGAAGCATCCCTAATACGCTGGGACTTGTTCAGAGTCTGCTAGTGGTGTGAGTAGCTTCTCACATTTGAGTTGTATAATTCAATACCACTTGTATCTTTTACTTTCCTCAGGAATTTTCTCGGCTAACATTCTGTCCTTGTAACAGGCGTCTAGACAATAATTCGTTAAGCGGACCTGTACCAGGAAATCTCAACAACCTCAGCGGTGTTAGTGAGTTGTAAGTAGATAAAGAGGATATGATTCTATTCTCTAAAGCCACTTAGTCATTCTTCTCCTTTGTTCTTTGCGAAAATCTAGTACCATCTTGAAGAAGATGCCTCTTAGTGGTGAGAGATTCTTTTGATTCTATTCCAGGTACTTGTCCAACAAGATATTGACTGGTCCCTTGCCCAACCTCACTGGCATGAATTCTCTCAATTATGTGTAAGAATCCCAAATTTACTATATCCAAAACAAAAGTATCCTGATTAGTGGCTTTTTATATTCTGACTAAAGTCTTCTGTACTGTGTGGTCTGAATTCCAGGATAGTGCCCTTCATATGTTGTAGTTTGTGTTGCTTGAACTTTGAATTGATATACTTACCTCTCAAACAAATTTGGCAGGGATATGAGCAATAATTCATTTGATCCATCAGATGTTCCTTCATGGTTTACCTCCTTGCCGTCTTTGACAACACTGTAAGTTGGACCTCTCTCTCCCAGTGCCACTCTGCTTCAATTTTTTTCTGTAGCATGTGTTAATAAGCACATCCAAGTGTGTGCCAACCTCTGCACTTCTCTTATTACCAAACATGTAAGTTCTCTGATTTTAACAAGGTACCTGATCATAATGCAGCATCATGGAAAGAACACAAATTCAAGGACAACTACCAGTTGCTCTCTTTGGCCTTCCTGTACTGCAGACTGTGTAAGTGTCTTCCTTCAAATCTAATAATGCAAAATCCATGTAACATCATTTGTAGAGTTCAAAATTAAGCATCTATCTCACCTTCCATGGATTTTGACTCAACTGACAATGACTCCACATATAAATTGATGGCAATGATGATCTCTAGCAAGTTCTTTTGTCCTGGCAGCATATTACGGAACAACTTTATCAATGGCACCTTAAGTATTAGCTCCAGTCACAGCGACCAATTGCAACTCATTGATTTGCAAGGCAATAGTATTGAGGCCTTTACAGATAGACCTGGTTACAATTTTCAGCTGATGTAAGCTGTGCCCTCTCATTATTTGAGCCATTTTATTTCAGTATCTGTCCTTTCCATGTGTTTAACCTTGTTATTGCTCTTTTATCATTGTTTTGCAGACTTGTAGGTAACCCATATTGTCAGGAAGGATTCAATGTAAAGTATTGCACTATTCCCCTACCACCCAACTACACATATTCAACTCCTAGAGATAATTGCTCACCTCTTCAGTGCAGCTATGGTCAAGTTCAAGTCCCACCTGTAAATGTGGATATCCATATACAGGCAGCCTATTCTTCAGAGCTCCTTCCTTCTCCAACCTCGGTAACATGAGTATCTATGGGCTCCTGCAACTGTCTATTTTGTGGTCATTCCAGACCCATAAACTGTCTGTGGATTCTCTTTCTCTGAGCAATCCAACCAAAAATTTAAATAGTTATGTTGTATTAAACCTTCAAATATTCCCATCTGGCCAAGATCACTTCAACAGAACAGGAATCTCTGCACTTGGATTTGTTCTTAGCAACCAAACCTTCAAGCCCCCGGATATGTTCGAACCGTTTTATTTTATTGCTGATGACTACCAACACTTTGGAGGTAATTGGCTGCTGCATGTACATGTAAAAGAATCTCATCTCATGTGGTTGCCCTCAAGTTTTTGTATTTCCTTGTTGGTATCTAGATGCATCTCCAAGTCTGGGTGTATCTACAAGTTCGCACAAGTCATCAAGTGTTGGTGTAACTGTTGGAGCATCCGTTGCTGGTTCAGTCCTCTTAATAGTACTGTTCCTTGCTGGAGTTTATTCTTTCTGGCGAAACAAGAAACCTGAAACATCTGCTAAAGAGAATGATCCTTTTGGTAACATTAGGAAATGCTTTTTCATAAGTTTTCTGTTAGTGACATGTCTTATGACCATCTTGTTGTATATACAGCATCTTGGGACCCAAATAATAACGGCGGTGGTGTTCCTCAGTTAAAAGGGATAAAATATTTCTCCTCTGAAGAGCTTAAGAAGTATACAGACAATTATTCAGAGATGAATGAAATTGGAAGTGGTGGTTATGGGAAGGTAAGCTCTCACCATCTTGACTATCCTTTTCCTTCATAATAATAGTTCCTTGATCTCATGGTGTTTCTCACTTGATCAATTTCCTGTCTTGTGCAATGTAACGAGGAGAAATATTCCACCATGTAATTTGGGCAAATGGGTATAGGCTGTCTTGGGGAAAGAAAGAAACACGATAAAAGTAACACAAACACCTGAATCACTAAGCTTTAACACAGAAATTCTGGTTCTAGAAGAAGAAGCATATGAAATAGCTAAGAGGCATGCTTATCTCATGTGCAAAGACGTCCCTAGACTGCAAGCTTCCCTGCTGGTTTCTGTTTGTAGAATGAGGCAGAGAATTACTCTGCTGGTGGAGGGAATTACACATGGTTTAGGAGTATACGGGCTTTTGGGCTCCAAACATCTCTGCTGCAATTGGCCATATAGCGTTCTAAGTGAGACTATTTAAATCTCAAAGCAGCCCATCAGCATGCTAAAACGCATCAGCATGCTAAAGTTTAGCACCATGTGAGCCTCTGTAATGGGTGGCCATAGTAGAAAGAAAGAGAATCACATGGTGTAGTTTGTCACGTCCCTAAAACTTAAAAGCTCGAGACATGACACGCTATGGACCAAGAGGAGTGATCCCCTCGAACCACAAGGCTACTAAAACCTCAATAATCAAACAGAGCACTAAATACTATAAATTTTTCAAACAAAAACTATGAGCTCCAACATGTAGCAAGAAAACTCCAAATAACTATTATAAGTCTTTGCCAAATCGGCACATCAAACATAAACCAAAATATCAAAGTAGTGTCTCATCACTAGGATCTAATTCTCAAAATACTCATAAAGATAAGGTCATTCCTTATTGCTAGCGTACGCTCCCTTACTCGTGATCATCTATAAGAACATAAATATATAAGAGTGAGCGAATCAAATGTTCAGTAAGTAAGGGCATTTCCCCCAAGATAGAACAAACGTGAATATCAGAATAATAAGGAAGTTAAAACAAGAAAACACGTTCCCGAAAAGACATTAAGAAAATATGGGAGCGCACAAAATGAAAATTCATGTCAATCATAACAAGAATTAACTTGTAAAAGAAAGTATATTAAATATGATGTAGCATGAGTTGTGACTATGCTGTAGTAATTTAATCATAATAAAATCATGGTGAGGGTACAAGGTCCTCGTATCTCAATCAAGAATTAATCATAATCAAAAGATAGGTATAAGGCTTCCATTAGCACACATGATATGGTACAAGGCCCCCATAGGCACACAAATGATAGGGGAGTACGTCCTAACAAACTCAAGCAAACATGAACTAGGATCCCAAAATTTCACAAGAAGGCAAGTATTCGCCAATCAAGTTATGTCATGTTGTGTCATATCATGTCCAATTATGTCATATTAAGTCGTATCGTATCACGATAAAATGCTACATCATAGCATAACTTACGTTATTAGAGTTAATCCTAAAGCAAGATAATAGCGGTGTAACAGTATAGTTACTTAGGATTGAGGATCAAGAGAAAAAGAGTCGAGTTACATCATGTGACAAGAGTAGAGATAGACTGATTTTTCCTAATAACCCATCTCATGAAAGAGAATATCAATTATAATTGTGGGTTACTAGCATAGGTAGAATCTTATAACTTTTCAAGCAAACCAAGTCACTGTTACAATATCAAACCATACGTGATAGCCATGATACTAATTGAGGATTCGGATCATAAGAGGAAGGAAAGAATAAAAAGATTCTTGGTAATAATAATAATAAATCAAGGGGTTTCAAGAGAAGATAGGAGAAAGAATAAAAAGAATAAATAAGTTAAGATAAAGAGGAAGAATAACGTTGGGCTAAGGATGATCGTACCCTATATATATTTTTGTATATATTAACTCAAGTATGGTCAAGTTCCTGTACCAATTGATCAAACTGTTTCTAATTTTTTATTTTTTTTTTAAATTTTGAAGTCTCAAAATTTCAAGAAGAGATGAACAAACAAAGTATGAGGAAAAACAAAAAGAATTAAGCTGTTAGGAAAAGCTCATCATTGAAACCTTTGAAAAGTATGCTTTCATTAATGCTTTGAATTTTTTTTTTTTTTTTTGATGAAAGTAGATTTGGGTTCTCGGTTATTAGAACAACCCAAAATGTAAGCAGAAGCTGGATGGTTAAATGTCAAGAGGAAAAAAAAATTCAATATCATATTTTCTTCTTCCATGATAATGCATAATTTCAACTCCAAAAGCAAACCTTTCTTCCCTCAAATGTTTTCAAGTGGCTCAGTAATCCAGATATGTCGAAGACAACTTGAAATTTAAAAAAAAAAAGGACTGAAAATTTTTTTAGCAAATCATACAACCAAGAATCGGAAAAGATCAAGATGGTTTGGCCATTCATTCTAAGTCACATGACCAAAAGCATATTTATATCCTAATGGAAGCAAGAACAGTAAATATAAGTGATGGTTGGAGTGAAAAGAGCCAAATCAGAGAAGGAGAGGAATGCCAACAAAAATAAATGAATAAACTAATACAATAACATGGTTTGACACTAGCATAAGAATTTAAATACATATACAATTCTGCTAGGTAATCTTGCATGCACGGATTAATACCTGAGGACGACATATCGAGGGTTGCATATATCAGACCATTTTTCTCGAGTACAGTAATTTACTCTGGCTCTACACTGTAGGTGGACTCTTCATCAATTAGACATCTCTAATGCCTTCTTATATGGCAATCTTAAGGAGGATGTTTATATGGACCAACCATAGGGATTCAAAGATCCTCAAAGGCTTGAGTTGGTGTGTAAACTTCAAAAATCCCTTTATGGTCTAAAACAGGCCTAAGAGCCTGGTGTTCCAAGCTCTCTTCATTTCTATTATCTCAGGGGTTTACCACCATACATGCAGATACTTCTCTGTTTATCCAGAAGACATCTACACACATGCTTATCCTTTTAGTGTATGTAAATGACATTATTCTCACAAGGACTTCATCACAAGCTATTTTGGCAATGATTGACACTATGAAACAAGAATTTGCTATGAAATATCTAGGTCCTCTTTCCTACTTTCTAGGAATTGAGGTTTAACTATTCAATACAAGCCTTCTTCTTCATCAAACCAAGTATGACAAAGAGCTGCTTCAAAAAGCAGGCCTTAGTGACTGTAAATCTGTACCAATACCTACAGTTTCTAAGTATAGTGCTACTTCTAAAGATTGGGCACAGCCTTATAACAATCCTGCTTCTTATAAAAGTCTTGTTGGGCCTCTCCAATATCTTACAGTCACAAAGCCTGAACTACAGCATGCTGTCAATACTTTATGTTAGAAAATGCATGCACCAACTAAGTCTGATTATGCAGCTCTCAAAAGAGTTCTCAAATATGTTCAAGGTACTCTTAACACAAAAAGTCCTTTTCACTCTTGGCCCTTTAACACTCTAGGCTTTCTCAGACAGTGATTGGGTTAGTGATGTGGTAGACAGAAAATCCACCACAGCTTACTGTGTTTTCTTTGGCAATAATCTCATATCCTGGTGCTTAAAGAAACAGCCTACTATTGCAATGTCATCTATTGAGGCTGAATACAGCGCCATGTCTCAAGCAGCTACAGAGTTGACATGGCTTTCCTGCCTGTTTCAAGCCTTACACATTCCACCTACAATTCCTGTTCTCTACTCTGATAATGTTTCAGCTCTAGCATTGGCCTTTAACCCAGTTTTCCATGCTAGAACAAAACACATTGAGCTTGACTATCATTACATAAGGGAACAGGTGGTAGCTAAAAGGCTCACTATCTCCTATCTACCTTCTACATAGCAGCTGGCAAATATATTTACAAAGGCAATATCTACACATCAGTTCACTTAGCTCAGAGGCAAGCTTCCCTTGGCAGCACCAAGTTCAGCTTGAGGGGGGCTATTAGAGTATAACAGAACAGCGTGTTAGTAGCTAGCTGTAATAGTTATAACTAATAGCATGTGCTAGTGTTATGTTAGTTATAGAGTTAGTGATAGCTTAGCAGTCTATAATAACTAACTCTAGAAGGATATAGAGTGTAGAAGCACACACTATAAATACCTGTATCATGTACATAACATAATCAATCAATAATAGATCATTTTCTCCAAATGCTTTCTATTTTTAGTTTAACATCATGTTCTACATTCACTATTCCAGTGTTGTTGACAACAGTGATTATTATTTATGTTATGGTGTGCAATTGTGTATGTGGATTACTTGGCATGACAATTCATATGCAGTCATTGGCTTAACATTTCACATACGACCAGTTTTACATGGGATTACCTAGAAAAGAAAATTGAAATGCTTGAAGTGGATCCTCATTTACTTGAGGACCACAACAGATGTTGACCTCACGCTCAGAATAATGACCAAAGTGATCCATGTATGCAAGAAATGGCATTAGCTAGACTTGCTTGTTATATGCAATCTGTAGTAGTGAGTCCCAATTAGGCCATTTTGAGAGGAGTTGAGGTGGGTTTTCTCATTTCTGTTTGCTAATAGAGAGTGAATATGCGGTTAGGTGGAGATTTTTGGCTTTGTTATTCTTCATGGTCTTATGATACATTAGCCCGACCCATGTAGGACTTCTTCTAACTCTATTGTATTTGTATATATGCTTACTTTAAGTTGAAGTGATGTAGTACTCTTGGCTTGAGCTTCTCTTATTGTATTGTATTATGATTTTTCATTAATGACATCCTTACTGATTCATCAAAATAAACCTTCGGGTTGAAGTGAACAGAAGAACAAAAGAAGCACAGGGAGGGTATATAAGAGTGCATACATGAAAGAGTTGTGAGCTCTTAAATTTTAATGATTCCTCATGGCAATAAAATTTTTATTTTGTCTGTTTGTGATCACAGGCTCTAATGCACACTTATTTCTTAGACAGAAGACATGGTTTATTAATATCAAAATTTGCTTCTGAACCTTGTTAAAATATAATCTGGGGTGATATGCAAAACTCTATAGCTTGTGCAGTATTATGAATTCTACAGGTGTATAGAGGAACTCTGCCCAATGGACAACTTGTTGCCATCAAAAGAGCTCAGAAAGGTACCGCGCAGGGTGCTCCTGAGTTCAAAACTGAGATTGAACTTCTGTCAAGAGTTCATCATATAAATCTTGTCAAACTTGTGGGTTTCTGCTTTGAGCGAGGTGAACAAATGTTGGTCTATGAGTATATCCCCAATGGCACATTGCAAGACAGTCTTTCAGGTATTTAGCTTCTATTCATGTTTCGGTTATGAATAATGATTCTGGTAGCTCTGTGGTTGCTGCAAATAACTATAATATAAGGTTGAAGGCACATGCTGTTCTAGTCCTAACTCTAGGAAATACAGTGGTCCTAAGTCTAGGGAGTACAGTGGTCTTAACTTTGTGAGCTATCACCTACATGAATGAAGTCCCGTAGAGAGATCTGCATTTGTGTTTACCATCTCTGAGAACCAGATCACAGAGGTAGCATTCCCTGCAAGCCACAAGGATATGTCATGAGCAAAAATATGTGTTTTGTCCATAAAATACTCCTAGAAGTTAACCTAACTATTGAGCAGCTAATATCTTAAATCTTATCTCCTGGAATGGACTAAAAGGAAGGTGTACAAGCATGTGCCCTGGGAGAACCGTGACAAACTGAGTAATGTGTGAGAAAATAAAAAAACCTATTTGAATCATAAATACTAAATATCTGTGGAAAATTCTTACGAGTTTATCTTTCTTTCTTCTCTCTCTCTCTCTCTTTTTTTTTTTTAAATAAAAAACATGCTGTTTCTGCAGAGACGTCAGGGATCAGGTTAGATTGGATGAGAAGACTCCAAGTAGCCCTTGGATCAGCCAGAGGGCTCCAATATCTCCATGACCTTGCCGATCCGCCAGTAATACATAGAGACATTAAATCAAACAATATCTTATTAGATGAACGCTTGAATGCAAAAGTTGCTGATTTTGGTATCTCTAAGCCTTTTGAACTTGGAAGGCGTCATGTCACTACAGAAGTCAAAGGCACACCGGTTAGTAAAGTTTTCCTGGAGATAAATTCTTCACGTGGGACAACCGTGTTATATCAGTATCTTCAATTTAACACTAAGATAATGAAAATAATAAACAACAAAAGATGTAAGGCCATGAGATCTTGCTTACTAGAAGTCAAAGGCAAGTAGGCAACTCATTAGTTGAAACCATATGATGACAATAATGACAGTTCATGAAATTGGACCATCCGTTAACTTATGGATGACCTGAAAGATATAATTGGAAGAAAGGCAGAGAGTTTGTGATAAACAACCCTTAATTGCAGGACTCTGGGGGTGGGCAGTTCTGGCAGAAGGGGTGTTGTAGGAGGCAGGGAAGGGAAGGATAGGAAAGTTAAATAAAAGTAATGGTCATAAGATCTGAAACTTTTATCTGGAAAGAAGTAATGATGTACAAAAACAAGAAAGCTGTATAAGTTTCTTCATAGATGACATGCTATTAAGTAAATTTGAGAGCACAGTACATCGTCCAATACTAAGATTGTAGTCTTAACTCTGGCTTTCCCCTGAAAGACTATAATCATGATGGTAATTTTGCATATATTAGGCAGAACACTTGTTCATAGGAAACAGGTACTCACACAAGCAGCTAAATAAATCAAAAGCATATAAAAGCAGGGGACGATGGTGCAATTTGTAATAATAGAATTCAGGCAGTTCATGATAAATTTTCTGCAGTTGTAGGCCTTTGAGTTCCCCATAGTTAATAATATAGTTGTGGTATCAACTGGAGGAACATCATCAATCATTTTTTAACTGATGAGTGGATTTTGTCTTGGTATAGGGCTATTTGGATCCTGAATACCACATGACAGAAAAGTTGACTGAGAAGAGTGATGTATATAGCTTTGGGGTGTTGCTATTAGAGCTTATAACTGGAAGACATCCAATTAATATTGTTAAGGAGGTGCGGCGAACAGCAGATAAATCAAAGGATCTATATAACCTTCAGAGTATCCTTGACAACACTCTTGATTTGAGCATGCTACCAAGAAGCGTAGAGAAGTATGTGGACCTGGCAATGAGGTGCGTTGAAGAAGCAGGAGTTGACAGGCCACCAATGAGTGATGTGGTGAAAGAGACTGAGAACATCATTGAATTGGCTGGGCTGAACCCTGATGCTGAATCAGCAAGAATTCGAGCAAGCAACGAAGGGGAAGGCGAGGAGCATAGCCACCCTTACAGAAACGATAATCTCTTTGCCTCCAATGGGGCATATACATCTTCAGAATTGGAGCTTGCGTAAGATTAAATTGGAAAAGATCATGTTTGTCATAGTTTGCTCAAATTTGCAGCCCTCAAGATCAGATGTAAAGTCTGTTGGCCTTATGAAATCTGTACATGCTTGATAAGCAGAAGTGACGATAATTAAACTTCTTGTTTTAATCTGGTTGTTAATCACAATAATTAGACTCTCTTGTTTTATTCTTGTTGTTGTGGATGAGTACGCTGTAGATAAGACCATGTTATCTCAAAATTCTAGTTAAATAAATATTTGTAATTTTTCATTCTTCGTTGTTTGAGAATATGTATAGTTTGAACCCTAATCGAGTATTTGGGAATCTTCAGTGCAAATTATGTATTAACGTTTTAGCGATTAATTCTTTGGGTCTATGATCTTTGAAGTGAAGTAAAAAGATCTTCATTTTCTTTTCTGATCAAAATTTAAGCTGCTGCTTAGCCAAGACAGCCAGGAGATATGTCTCCTGCTTTCTTCCCAGGTATATGCCACTCTTACAAGTTTTAAGGAATAGACTTCCTCAGGATACAATTGGGTCCGATTTATATTACACCCGTTGGGGTTATATTAGTATCTACTATTAATATAAAAAACTTGTTTAATTATTCTCATATTAAATTTAACATTTCCAAGCATTCCTTCATTTAAGAGTTAAATTATATGTACTATGAAAATAAAAGCCTAAAACGATAAATTTTTACATATATGAAAATTTTAATCTAACTCATAATATTACACTTATTAGAAAAATTAGAAAAACCATTTTATTAATACTACCTTTTTGCTATAAAAATAGATATACTTTCCTTTATTACCAAGCTTAAGAAAATATAGTTAATTTAAAAATAACAAATTTTATATAAGTCTTTTTATAATATATAAGCAAGTTAGTTACCTTTCAAAAAGAAAATAAGACTATAATTTGGGCCCAAAATTAGAAAAAGAAATGGAAGTTGCATTCCCCCTTTCGCCTTTGTTTGTTGGAAGTGTATTAAGGGCCAGTTCGGGTTGGCTACCACTTTTTTTTCCCCAAAAAAGTGTTTTGTAACAAACTATTTAATTTCACTTCCATTAAAACTAAAATTTTAAAAAAAAATTCAAATACAATTTCTTTCACAAATCAAAATTTTTAGATTATGAAAAAAAATACTTTTTCAAAAGCAGTTAAAAAACACTTTTGAAAAAACCAATTCAAAAGAGCCCTAGAAACTGTTGGTTTTTTGTTTTTGTATTGTACCCCACTAAGTTCAAAAAGCTGCTGAGTGGTGACAGTAGACTTCAGGTAACAGCCCATACGTTAACTACAACAGTTCACCTAAAATCAAAAAACCTCATATTTAGGGGAGTTGTTAGTAGTAAAATAATTTAATAGCTCTCTTATTTTATCCCAAAATTTTAGGTTTTTTTCCAATCCAAAACAAAACACTCATATATAAGGGTTTTTTCAATCCCCAAAGCAACACCCAAATCTCATCCCCTGTCCCCCATAGCTTTAAGATTGTATTATTCTAAAATAAGAGACTTGTTGGAGTGCAACTAAAATAAGGATTCTTAAATTGAGAGTTTGATAAGAAAATAGGAGAGTTGTTGGAGTAGAACTAAAAAAAAAAGATCCCAAATTATAAGAAAATGACTCAAATTACTTAAATTTAGAGAAAAAAATAAGAAAACCGTTGGAAACAGTCTTATTATGATCCTTAATGTTTGTTGCACTTTTTCTTGGTCTTTCATTTGTGTTGAACTACGGTTTTTTCGTTCTTTTTTTTTCCCTTCCGGATGTGTGTTCTTGAATGTGTGTTGTACAAGTTATTCTTGTCTTGAAGTTTGTTGGACTAAAACGAAGTCAAACATCAATATTCAGTATTCATTTACTAATAACCAATGTTTGGACAATTGACCAAGAAAGGATAAAATACAACAGTATAAGACTTTGAATCCAAGTTTTTTGTGATCTCATCATCTCAAATTTTAGTTTCTTTCTTAATCATATGACCAAGATTTCTTGAGCGGCAAAAGTAAAGACATTGATAAAATCAAAACACTTTGCAGTTTATATTCATGGTTATATATGTTCACCTTCCCTTCAAACACTAGATATGTGGTAGCATTGCCTTTCTTTTTTTGATGCTTTGGGTAATTGAGTGATATTTAACTTTTTTTGGTATCTATACGTGTATCACATGTTAAATTTTGTTTTTGTACGAAAAATAAGTAAGAATGATGGTCTTGAATGATATTGATATATAATAATGATCTTGTTATTATTTTTTTAAAGAACATGCTAGCATTCTTTTAGGGCCACATCTCAAAGTCCAAAGTCTTATAACAAGTGCTTATTAATATAATCATTGTGTTAAATATAGTAATTTATAGTTGAATGCTTCGTTGAAAAAGACCTAAGATAGAGATCTTTTGGAAATTGAAACAATCTGTCTTTCAGAATAAGAAGGTCAAACTAATCATTTGTCATCTGGTGTATTATTATATTAAATTTAGAATTAGAATTTGCCATGGCTACTTCATCTTCTTTGGGAAAATTTCAAATGCTAATAGCATGTCAAGACTAAGAAAATAGTATATTAAACGTAGTGAACATTTTGAAGAAGCAAGGTCATTGAACACTTTCCCTTTATCATTTTTTTAATCGTTTTAAATGGTGTAGTAGTCATTGTAGAAGGAAGAAAATATGCTTTCGCTGACATTCAAGAAAGCTCTCGGAATGTAAAGATTATATTTTAACACATTTTAGAGGATGAGGTGGTGGTGGGAAAATATTTGTTTGCAACTTCATTTGCTAAGTTGGAATTGGTGGTGTTGAATATCTGTAAAGTAAGAAGCATTCTCCTTGTTGATGTGGGACTTCAAGTAAGGTTACATACACTTTGTTTGGTGGTGTTTAGCTTTTATGTCATCTCTCAAAAATGAGTCGCAGAGTTCAGCTTTATCTGGTGATCATTTTCATTCAAATAGTGGGTATAGTAGCATCGACTGATCCAGTTGATGGTATGTTGTTTTAGTTATGTATTCTGTCCAACTTACTTAAATTTCCATAAAATTTCGAGTAATATGTCTCTGTTGGATATTTTATACACCTATAGAGGGCATTTATTTATATTTTCAATCCGATGGTGGCTAGAGATGATGACAAAAAAAAAATATTAAAAAAATTACCCTCCACTATTAAAAAAATATTTAAAAAATTACCCTCCACTATAATTTTTTTCCCCTTAATGTTTGCTTGTTTTTGAAAGGAGAGAGACCTTACGGGCTTTGTTATTGAAAGGAGAGAGACCTTACTGGGCCCAGTGTCCTGCTCTTGGCCCTCGACGCCTCGCTCCCGAACCACGGCTTCCTCGACGCCTCGCTCCCGAACCACGGCTTCCTCGACGCCTCGCTCCCGAACCACGGCTTCCTCGACGCCCCGGCCCCGGCTCCCCGACACTTGGCACCCTGGCATCCCAGTATTCCAGCACCTGGACCCCGGCACTCGGTCCCGCCCCTCGACGCCCTTGCCCTCGCCTCGACACCCCACTCCCGGACCCCAATGTCGCATCCCTAGCACCCGGGCCCTGGCTCCATCGGCGGCCAGGGCCTGGGAGTAAGGTGCCAGGGTCTGGGGCGGGCTTGTCGAGGGCCTGGGGCCCTTGGGGTGTGTGTTTAAGTATGTATGAGCGTGTGTAGTGTGTGTGGATATTAGTGTTTGTAGTGCGAGTGGGGTGTGTGTGTTTAGTGTGGGTGGTGGGGTGTACGTTTAAATGTGTGTTTACTTTTGAAGTATTTTCTTTTAAACTAGAGATTCCCCATTCCCAATGATTTTTATCCATTTTTCCAGTTCTCTAATATACATTCCCTATTAGAGAATTATGCATAAATTGGAGAAAAAAATTTTCTCCAATATAATTTTGGGGAAACTAGAAAAGCCTAATTTGGATTGGATAATTGCAAATAAACACCTTTATGTTCACCACATAAATGTTAAAAGAATGAAAACTTTTTTTTCTCTAGTTTGAGCCATAATGGTTTCAATTTTCTTCAAAAGTACCCACAGATCTCTTACGGAAATTTAATTTCTCACACTTGGTGCATGATATGTAAGAGAAATGCACAAACACACACACACCAACCTGTTCTTATCTGAGAATTGGGGTTAATATTACTTAAATATTACTAGTATCTTAAAGGTAAATATGTTAGACATAATAATAATAACAATAACGATAACAACAATAATAACAAGAACAGTAGTGCTTCAAAAAAATCGTTTTGAATCTCACTTAAACACATTAAAAGGGTGTTTGGGAGTGCTTATAAGCTGGTCAAATATGCTTATAAGCAAAAAAATAAAATAAAATAAAATTTACTTGTTTGCCGAATTGTGCTTATAAGCAGGTAAAATTGGCTTATAAGTTAAAAAAAAAGGCACCAGATCCCCAATTTTTAGGTGCTTATAAATAGCGAGAGTAGACCAAATAAAATTACATTTATATCCCTTGAAAAACAAAAAAAGTTTTGCTTTAATTACTATAAAAACAAAAAAGTCATCCCTTAATTAATGAAAAGTCCTTTTTGGTCATTTTTTCGAATATTGCTACTTATAAGCATCTATTTTCCAAACATGTCAATAACTTATAAGCATATTTTATCCAAACACTTCTCTATTTATTTGTTTTCTGCTTATAAGCATCAATTGCTTATGAGCAGCTTAAAAAAAGTAAAGCCAAACACCCTCTAAGTTGTGCTTTGTAGTGTATGAATTGAACTGAGTTAGTTGATAAGATATTGTTGTGAAGATTTCACACTTATTGCAAGTGCACAATTATTGCAAAAATAAGTAGCATATGATGAGAAAGAGTTTCGTCCTATAGAAGTTGCAGATTAAAAACCTAATAATTACTGAAATTGATTTGACCCATTAATGGATTTAGGAAAAAGAAATTTAAAAATAAAACTAAATTTAAAAGAAAAATAACTGCTAAGAAAAAATAAGAAATAAAAAATTGCTAAATTTGACAAAATGTGAGTGAATTAATTAAATTCTAATCTTAAAACTCCTAGGGATAACAATATCGCCATCCAACCCTGTTTAGCTCTCTTATTTCTTTTCTCAATTAGTAGATTTTATTTTTGAGTGACAATTAGAAGTCCTAAAATATATTACTAATCTCTTCCAAGACTTAATAATATATCTCTATTTACCAATTTACTATATTCCTATGTAAATTGAAATTGAAATAAGAAAAAGATTCATTAAAATCAATGATTTCCTCATAAAATTGCATTAGTCCTATGAGTATATTTCTATCTCATAAAACTTGTGTTATTCTATTTTAGGACTAAGCCAAACCTCCTCTCAGTTCGGTTAAGAAAAATTCTAATCAATTAATTGAGTAGCTAATTCAATCAAAAGCATTAGGAACAAATGGAATAATAATTCAAATAAACAAATTAATTGATATCAAAATAACACGAGATAATTAAAGATTCATGGTAGGATTTGTTGCAACCTTAGATACTAAATTTAGTTCATAACTGAAAACATGGACTAAGAAATCAATAATTGAAACATATTAAAATAATTGAAAACTAATATGGGAATTTAAAATTTAAAACTAAAATTTAATTCTAAAACTGAAATTAATTTAAACTAAAAACTAACATTAAGTTCTAAGACAATAATTTAAATCTAAACCAAAATGTAATAATAAACTGAAAATTAAATGTAAAATTCAGAATTAATAATTTTGTTTATTATTTATGACCATTTATATGTTCACCATCTATGTAGAATAAAATATAAAAATATTTTGTAAATTTTAATTATTAGTAAGTTTTTTATACTAATTATTTTTTATAAGAAATAAGTAATAATTAAATTGGAAAAGTAAAATAAGAAATGATATGATTTGAGGAAGAAACAATAGAAGATGAATAATATATTTATTGAAGTTTAACTCATTTTTAGAGAAAATTTATTAAAGCAATGATATGTGGCATTGAAAGATGAAAAAGGATTCTACTTTATATAATATATAGATATAGACGTACAAATTTTAATAGTCCATGTGAAGATAAAATATAAATATATTTTTTAAAATTTAGTTTTTGATAAAATTTTAAAAAATTAATCTTATTTGCGTGCACAGAATAGATGTAATGGCCTGAAACAGTGGATTATGTAGGTTTATTTGTTTATAGAAGAACGTTGCATTGGTATATGTATCGTTAATTCAAGGCATTTAATTATTGGAGGGAAGCATTGTGGTGCTGTTAATTGTTACCTTAGTATGTAGTACAAATACATGTAGCATGCATTAGCAACAACGTTCCAACACCATAGTGTTTGCTTTTGTGCCAAGTTAAATTAAAAAGTGGGCCCTATTTTATTAATGCCACCTTTAATTCTCTTTCAATTTTCATGTTGGATCTTCTTTTGCATTTTGAACCATCTTAAGTTTAGATTGGCTAACGCACTGAACAAGAAAGTTGTAGGTCTCCTTCGTAGTTTTACATAGACACTTAAAATTGCCTCAGTTGGATTTTCGAGCGAAAAATTATGGTCAAAATATGAAAACAACTCAACTTCATCCAATATTCATCTTTTATTCAACCTATAAAAATGATTAAAATCACTTAATTTATTATTATAAAATTTCAATCAAGCACAAAATTAAAGGGATAAAAATACAATTAAAAAAACTCGTCATTAGGGGTGGAAATTCGGATCAGGTACCCAAATCCGAATTCGAATCCGAAACCGATCGGGTGGAAAAAATGCAAAATTTTCGGATTCGGATATTATCCGAATCCGATATCCGAAAAAATATCGGATATCGGGTAGTAGATCGGGTAGTTTTTTCCTACTCGAACCCGATCCGAAAAACTAAAAAAAAAATACACACACCATTCCATAGTAAATTATTCATCATAATATTCTAACATAACACATATATAAAACACACATTTTATATAATGCATTAATATTAAAATGTACAATTAAAAAAAGAGAAAAAAAAGTATTCTACAAAAGTAATGAGAAGTTAAATAACATAATTAAGCTATTTGTAAATAAATTAGACAACTGAATTGAGTAATATAATTAGAATTAACAAAATGTAACATTAATTTAGCATAAATATTTGTTATGTTTAAGTTAGATAAATGTGGAAATATATTTGTATAGTTAATATTTATTAATTTTTCCTTTTTGTTTGGTTCGTAGTTATGATGGAAATATCTTTATATTTTAAAAAGAGTTGATTTGTCTATCGTCATTTTGAACAATCTCTTTTATTTTGTTGGAGCCGATACTTAGTTTTGAGCATCGTGCTATTTGTGTACATGGATGTAATTAGTTTGACTATCAATGAATGTATTTGCTAACTTACCGCAAAATATATATATATAGTAAACAATTTTGTATTTTTTAGCTTTATAGAAATGTCGGGTATCCGAACATCCGAATCCGAAAAACCCGACATTCGAAAAATCCGATATCCGGCCGTATAGTTACTATTTAACTACCCGATCGGGTATTTTTTCCCCACCCGAAACTCGAAAAAACCGATTATCCGAAAATCCGATCCGATTTCCACCCCTACTCGTCAGATATTATCCAAATTATGATGTTGAATATTTACTGGAGAGCTCTCCTTGTGCCGCTTTGTAGGGATATGTCATACAACAAGGATTTGGGAGGAAATCTGCCAGAGTCTATTGGAAATTTAAAGAAGTTAACAAATTTGTAAGGAAATCTATGCTGTTATTTCCATTCTCCAATGATACAATTGTATGGCTAAAGCTAATGACTCTTAATGCTTGGCAGAATCCTTGTTGGTTGTAGCTTCTCTGGTCCAATACCAGAATCAATAGGATCTCTAAAGCGGCTGGTCTTTTTGTAAGGATATCCATTGCTATCTTCTTTTCTTTAACTGTCAGGATGGCATATGGGAAAGATTTACATAGAAAAACAGGCATAATGCGGCCTTTGTTTAATGTATTGTCTGTATTTAGATGGTAGTATTCCATGTTTGAATTATCATTCAAAGCCCATGTTGCCCAGAACTTGCCCTGATTGTAGACTCAACTACATTGTGAAGATTCTGTCTATTTTGAAGTTCGATTTATACAAGTTCTATTTGTTGGCTCCCAATCAATTTCTTTTTCAAGCAATTTATTTGTTTTATGGACGGAAAACATGTTTTCTACAAATATTTTGCGTGCTAATATCTAATTAAAGTAAATGAAAATATCAGGAGTTGTCTCTATTTCACATTGTAGTTAGCAACTCCTTTCCTAAGTTCATTTTGAGACGTCTGAGTCATAAAACAGTTTATGCCTACTGTGTAAAACCTTGAAAATTTTCTTTTAAAGTCTCCCTGCATTTTGTTTTTGGAGTCTGGCTTCTAAATGATATTTTAATCTTTGTAAAGTCTTAAGCACCTCCTCCTGCCTATCATCATCTGCTTCTGCTAATGCTATTGCAAAGAAATTTGCTTTTTATATGAAAATTCACCTGGAGATCCAAGTAAAAGAGCATTTTCTATAAATTTTACATTGCTGAACCATATATGCCAGAGCTGTATTATGTGTCACGACATTTTATTATGAATGTTTAGATCGGTGGAGCTCTTGGATTTTACATCTCTTAACTTCCTTTGGTCGGTATTATGCAGGTCTCTGAACTCTAACAACTTCAGTGGACAAATACCAGCTACAGTTGGTCTGCTTTCAAACCTTTATTGGCTGGATATATCTGATAATAAGCTCAGTGGAAGTATCCCCATCTCTGATGGGAGTGAACCTGGTCTTGATTATCTTGTTAAAATAAGGCACCTGTATGGACAATCTAGTTTTTCTGTTCAACCATCAGTTTTCATCTCATTTTGAGTATTTGTTTCAGTTTAACTTGATCTGAACCATGTTCTCTGTAGTCATCTTGGAAGGAATCAGCTGTCAGGTGGACTTCCAGCTGAACTTTTCACCTCAAATATGAGCCTCATACGTTTGTAAGTTCCTCTGAACTGGCTGTGCGAACCATATGTTACTTAAGAAGTAATAACACTATATTCTTCTTAGTGTATGAGGTCTACTTTGCTGTCAAACAAATTTATGATTGAAGAAGGAGAGCCATTGGGCTTCAGTAAATTTTAAGCTAACTGAAAAAGAGCGCATACAACATATTCTATCCCATCAGCCTCGATGCTGGTCATGCTTTGAACTATTAAGAGAATTTTTTAAATGCAAACTAGTAAGAGAATTATCAGTGGGAATATAATTATTTGCCAGAAGCTTCTGCTAAAAGATAGTTCACTGCCACTAGTGTTCAGGAACACCATGCCCAGACACCCTATCCCTGGCATGTAGCCGCATCTCTTTACACCTCAAATGCTGGGAGAACCTGTCACTTGAAAAGGAGTATAAGATAACAATAGTTCTAATGATGAAATGTGACTTAATCCTGTGGATATCCTAATTTTCAAAATTTCTTTCTTTTTTTTTTTTTTCTGGTCATTCAATGTTACTGGATCTGTATATGCTATTTATGCAGGCTTCTTGAAACAATAGGCTAAATGGAAGCATCCCTGATACACTGGGACTTATCCGCAGTCTAGAAGTGCTGTAAATATCCTTCTCATATTTGATATATATAGTGTGAATGCAGATTGTAGTCTTTATAGTTGTCAGAAAGTTTTTCAGTTAATCAATCTATGATTGTAATAGGCGTCTAGATATCAACTCATTGACCGGATCTGTACCTGAAAATCTCAACAACCTCATCAATGTTAACGAGCTGTAAGTAGATAAAGAGGAACAGGTTCTGTATTCCCAAGCCAATAAAGCTTTCTTGCTTTATTTATTTATTTTTTTTGGAAGATTTAATCTCATCTTGCATAAAGTGTTCTCTACTAGTCAGAGATGCTCTTGATTCTGTTCCAGGTACTTGTCTAACAATAAATTGACTGGTCCTTTGCCCAACCTCACATGCATGAGCTCTCTCAATTATGTGTAAGTGGCACCAAATTTACAGTATCTAGAATAAATAGTATCCTGATCAATAGCTTTTCCATTTTCTACTTAAAGTATTGGTTTGATGTCCATGATAATGCGTATCATATGTTGTATACCTTGTGTTGCTTAAATTTTGAATTGATTTGCTCATCTCTGGAAAGAAATTTGCAGGGATATGAGCAATAATTCATTTGATACATCCAGTTTTCCTTTATGGTTCTCGACCTTGCGCAATTTGACAACGCTGTAAGTCTAAAACTCTCTCTCCCCTTCCCATGCCACCCCACTTTTTTTGTAATACATGTCAGTGAGCCTGTCCAAGGGTATTGCAAACGTCAGTGCATCTCCCATCAATTGTTTTCCAGAATCAGCTGGCAAAGCGGATCCGAGATGCAATTCTAAGCCCACAACACAAACTATGTCCAGAATAGAAGTAACGCAGCAGATATTTGAAGAACATAAACAAGAAAATAGGAGAATCGAAGGAATTTAATTTCAAGGCTGAAATTAACCAAGAAATCTCTAAGATAATGAACCCCAAGAGAGAGAATAAAATATTATTGAATAATTCTAAAAAAAGTTATTTTACAATGTAAGCTTTCACCCCAATATATAGACTATTTTAAGAATCTAAAATAGGAAACCAAAACTAAATAGAAATCCAAAACTAAATAGGAAACTAGAACTTCTACCAACCCTTTCTATAACAAAATAGGTAACTAATTCTAATATAACTAAGACTCAATAACAAATAACAAATCCTAAACCTTAATCAATTTTAATTACTAACTAAAAAATAAACTGCTGGGCTGCATCAAGAAGACAACTAGTCTCAGAGCAACTAAGGCTCTATTTAGCCTAACTGTGAAATTTGGTTGTTGCATTGTGAAACTTTTAGTAGTAGAGCTTTAGTTAGAATTGTTATTGAATACAAACTATTAATTATGGTCTTGTATTTAAGTGTTGACTTTTCAATTTGTTTTGAGAGTAATAGGTTTTAAAATATGAGGCAGTATTTTTGCAGCAAAAAATAACTTCTCACAATTTAAAGATTGTATCCCAAAAGTCTTTTTTGGCCTGTTTGGATCGATTTATTTTAAGATTTTTTTTTTGAAAGAAAAACAAAAGTGCTCTTTTTAGAAGTTTAAAGATTATGGATCAAGCGAGTTTGTTAAAACTTTTAAACTCATAAGAAATACTTGAAATTGTTTGAAAATATAGGGTCAAACAAAGCCTGAACTAGATTTACATAAAAAAAGATTCAAAAGTCTCAAAAATTAAAAACTAAACCCATAAATTTGCAAGTCTCAAGAGTCCAAAAAGTGTAATTAAACAAAAACCATAATTTCTCAGCATAATCAAAATGAAGTTGAATGGTGACTGTTTATCCGAGGCCCAAGTAACGAAGATTGCTCCTGCCTGTATCAAACATATGAAAGCCCAAAAGTGAACAAAAATCAAAATATGAGAACTTTCCTGGACTTTGCAAAATTTCTTCATTTCTTAAAGGATCATCCAAGTTTGATTGCAGAAATTTAGAAGCCATTAAGTCAGTTTCAAAGTGTTCATGATGACAGCTTCCCTTTAAAAATTATTGCTAAACCAAGAATGGCTAAAATCTTAGGGTATGCCGGGCCCTGTTAAGGGGGTGACCATTTTTACATCACTGAACAAGTTCGTTCGCTGATTTTTAACAAGTTACCTCATCTACTAACCTTCTAATGGCAGAATCTTGGAAGGAACAAAAATTCAAGGACAACTTCCACCTGCCCTCTTCAGCCTTCCTCTATTGGAGACTGTGTAATTGTCTTCCTTCAAAACTGATTATGCAAAATCCATGTAACAATATTTGTGAGACAAAAAATGAAGCAATTATATAACGTTCTTCTTTTTCACTCAATTGAGACTGATTCTATATTTATTATGAGAATGATGATTCTGAACAAGCTGTTTTCCCTTGACAGTATACTACGGAACAACCTTCTCTATGGCACCTTAAATATTATCTCCAATTATAGCAACCAATTGCAGCTCATTGACTTGCAAAATAATAAAATTCAGGCTTTTCCAGAGAGATCAGCTTACAATTTTCAGCTTTCGTAAGCTATGTTCTCTTGTTTCGAGACGTTTTGTTATCTATATAACTGTCCTTTCCATGATATAATCTCATTGATTCTCTTCTTATCATTCTTTTTGCAGACTTATAGACACCCCATATTGTCAGGATGGAGGGAATGAAAAATATTGCACTGTCATCCAACCACCTGACAACCCATATTCAACTCCACCTGACTATTGCTTACCTCCTCATTGCAATTCTGACCAAGTTTCTAGTCCCACCTGTAAATGTGGATATCCATATACAGGCACCCTGTATTTCAGGGCTCCTTCCTTCTCCAACCTGGCAAATGAAACTAACTATCGTCTTCTTCAAAAGACAATGTTGCTTAAGTTCCAGGATTATAAACTGCCCGTGGATTCTCTTTCCCTAAGCAATCCAATAAAAAATTTAGATAGGTACCTTGTATTACACTTTCAAATTTTCCCATCTAGCCAAGACCACTTCAATCGAACAGTTGTGTCTCAACTTGGATTTATTCTTAGTAATCAATCCTACAAGGCCCCACCAAAATTTGGCCCTTATTTTTTTATTGCTGACAACTACCAAAACTTTGAAGGTAACCAGCTGATGCGTGATGACATAAGTCTCATTCATATGTGCTTCTCTCAAGTGCTTTTATTTCTGTTGTTGTCCAGTCATATCTACAAATCCAGGTGCATCTAGTCCATCTACAAGTTCGCACAAATCGTCAAGAGTTGTTATTGTTGGAGCAGCAGTTGGTGCTTCTGTCCTGTTAATACTATTACTCCTTGCTGGAGTGTATGCTTTCCGGCAGAAGAAAAGATCTGAAATAGCTGCAAATAAGAATGATCCTTTTGGTAATATTAGGAATCACTTTTGCATAAACTTTCTGTTAGGGATATGCTTATGACAATCTTCTTGTGTATGCAGCATCCTGGAACCCAAATACAAACAGTGGTGGTGTTCCTCAAGTAAAAGGAGTAAAATGTTTCTGCTTTGAAGAGCTTAAGAAGTGTACGAATGATTATTCAAATGTCAATGAAATTGGAAATGGTGGTTATGGGAAGGTTAGCTTTCGGCTTCTTGATTTTCCTTCTCAGTTGTGTGCATGGCACAATACTGGTTCCATGATTGAAGAATGTCCGACTTGATCACATCCTAAACCATTCAGCATCATGGGTACAATTCTTTTACCATGTAGCTTGGGCCTTGGGCAATAGAATATGCTGTCTTGAAGCAACATGATGTGCAGTAGGACAAGTGGCCAAGTGACTCTACTAGGATTCAGGGAAACCTTAGGTTTGTTGAAAGCCAAGAGTGCAACTAGAACAAGGAACCCCAACACTTGACAAACAGTACAAAAATTTAGCGAAGCCTTAGTTTGTGACGTGGTTCGTGATTGTAGGTTACGTATAGTTCAAGAATGTAGTATGTGATATAGTTGAGGATTGGACATTTCCGCAGTTTAAGCAGGACAGCCCTATAGTCTTTAAGCTGAGGAATTAAGATTGTAAGGACCTTATCTACTGTAAATGTGCATATTTAGACTTTACGTCTTTGAATATATTTTCTATTGATGTAGACAAATTAAGCACAGAAAATTTTCTGTATAAGAAAAGAAATAGTGATTGCATGGTTTATGTTAGCTTGAATCAGTTTATGTACTCTTTATATTCTTGTGTATCGGCACAAAATGAATTGCTTTCTTGTTCTGCCAGTTGTATCTCCTCTTGAAGAGTTTTCAATTGTGTCTTTCTCCGTCTTTCTCTTTCTAAAATTTTGGAAGAGGTTGAAACAGAGCATACATAACAACATACAATGTCATGTCCTATGCCTGGTCCATATTCATGGCAAGTTTTTTTCTTTTTTTTTTTTTTTGCGGGACTCTTGTAACTCTATTTATATATTCTTAGCTTCACTGAGTTGAAGTGAACAAAAAGAGCAAAGATAATGTAAAGAAGGGTATATAAGAGTGCGTCCATGACAGAGGAGCTCCGAGAACTTATCTTGTATTGATTGCTATAGGATAAAATTTTTCTTTTGTTTGCTTGTGGACGTATACTCTACTGAACCACATTAATCTTGTGTTTCTGTGCATCAAATCCAGAGATTAATTTGTTTATTTGGAAACCTGCTGCTACAAGCATAGTTGATAACAGGAGATAAAGGGCTCTTATCTATGTTGAAATCAAACTGAATTTATAACTTATATATGAGCTCAACCAATTGAAGAAGTATTTTATATATTTCTTTGATAATAGATGGTTTCAGGATCAAATTTGTTTCTCTACCTTGTTAGAATATTATCTATGATAATATGCATAATTCTATAGCTTGCAATATGCTATGAACTTGACAGGTCTATAGAGGATCTCTGCCCAGTGGACAGTTGGTTGCCATCAAAAGAGCACGGCAAGGTTCTATGCAGGGTACTCTTGAGTTCAAAACTGAGATTGAACTTCTTTCAAGAGTTCATCACAAATATGTTGTCAAACTTGTGGGTTTTTGCTTTGAGCAAGGCGAACAAATGTTGGTCTATGAGTATATTCCAAATGGCACACTGCAAGACAGTCTTTCAGGTATTATAGCTCTTATTCATATTTCCAGTATAATTAGTGATATAGGTAACTCTATAGTTGCTGTGAGTAACAGTAAAATCAATGTCAAACAAATGAAGTTCTAATCTTTTGGTTTGTGTTTATCAGCAATCACCTACATGAATGAAGCCCAATAGAGAGATTATTTTAATTATCTGAATGTGTTTCGTCATACTTGAGAATCAGATCGTAAAGACAACCTTCTCAGCCAACCCCAAAATGTGTTTATGGAACAAAAACTTGCGTCTTGCACATATGTAGATATGTTCCTCCCAAGTTAACTAACTATTTATCGGCTAAAATTTGCTCTTAGATCTTATCTCCTGGTATACACTAAAAGTTCCTAAGCATGTCCCCTAGGAGAACTGTGACAAACTAAGGGGAGTGTTTACTTCTGTTAATTATCTGACATTTCTCTACTTATTTATCACTTGTTTATAAATATCACAAGCTACTTATAGGTAGCAATAGATTATAAGTTCGTTCAAATAAGCAAAGCAAAACAGGCTTTAAGTCATATGCATGAAAATGTTAAGGTGCCTCTTGGCATTATAGGCATAAGTTGAGAATGGGATTGCATTTCTAGCACTCTTCTGATGAACCTGGAAATCCATTTCTGGGTAATTCAATTCCCCCAAATTCGCAATTAGCCATCTAAAAATAAACAAATGGAATTAACTCATTCTAATGTTCTTATGGTGATCTCAATTGTTAAATGGCAAAAATGCCTTTTTAAAACATAATATTAATATTATGATTGCTATAATAATATTATTATTTAGTTAGTTTTCGTATTATTATTTAATATCATTATGATTTGCTATTGTTATTATTATTGCTACTACTACTACTATTATAATTGTTATTATTATTTATTATAACTACTATTACCAGTGTTATTTTTATTATTATTTATGATTGTGATTGTTATTATTGTTATTATGTTTATCCTTTTTCATATATAATAATAACGGGACAAGTCTATCATGTTATGAAAGTCAATCCCCAATATATTGCTCTTGTATACTGACTATAAAATATGGGTTTAGAATCAATAATCATCTTAAATTCTAAGCAGATCAAACATGATATACTTTTTGTGAAGTTCCATTTCGTTCTTGTCTAAATTTATTTCAAGTCCTAAATTCTATTGGAATAGCGACCCAAAAAGAAAACCTATTGCAATTAAAATATAGTATATAACTTTTTGAAATTTTTTATATGCAAATAAGCTACATACTGTTTCTGCAGGGAAATCAGGGATCAGGTTAGATTGGAGAAGAAGGCTCAATGTAGCCCTTGGAGCAGCTAAGGGGTTCCAATATCTCCACAACCTTGCTGATTCTCCAATCATACACAGGGATATCAAATCAAATAATATCTCATTGGATGAATGCTTGAATGCAAAAGTTGCTGATTTTGGTATCTCTAAGCCTTTATAACCTGAAAGGGGTTACGTGACTACAGTAGTCAAAGGCACACCGGTAAGTAAAATTTTCCAGGGAACATATTCGTCACATGAAAATGCTATTTTAGGATCAACATCTTAAAACTTAGAACTCTAAGATCGTTAAAAAAATCATTTTAAAAAAAAAAAAAAAACTAGAGATCATGAATGTGCCAGTTCATGAAATTTGACCATTTATTTACTTTGGCATGAGTCGAACAAAATTAGGAAAAATAAGATTAGAAATGAGGAGAGAAGTGGAGGTGGCCTCTGTTAGGATAAGATGGAAAAAGTCGTTTGAGATGGTTAAGACGTTGTTGGGAGACAGAGAACCTGTAGAGGCACTTGCTAAAAGGTTAAGAGGTAGAGAAAAACCTAAAATAAGTTAGATATGGACACTTCGATGAGATTGCATATATATGAAGCTAACATGGGATGTAACTCTTGATAGAAACAAGTGGTGTCATCAAATTCATATAGCTGACTTCACATAGTGAGGTAAGGTTTTGTTGGGTTTGATTTAATTTATGCATGATTCAAGCATTATAACAAGGATTAGCAATACCTCGATAACATCCTTATCCTGCTAAATGAGCTAACAAAATATCAATCGGTAATATACTTTTAGCATGAACTATTGATATACCAAGTCATTGTTTTCAGACTAACAAATGGGTCTTGACTTGGTATAGGGCTATTTGGATCCCGAGTATTACATGTCGCAAAAATTGACTGAGAAGAGCGATGTTTATAGTTTCGGGGTGTTGCTACTAGAGCTTGTAACGGCAAGAAATCCTTATGAGAGAGGGATGCACATTGTTAATGAAGTGAGGCAAAAAATAGATGAGTCAAAGGATCTGTATGATCTTCATAGCATCCTTGACGCGAACCTCGATTTGAACATGCCACCAAGAAGCTTAGAGAAGTTTGTGGATCTGGCAATGAGATGCGTTGAAGCAGCAGGAGTTGACAGGCCAACAATGAGCGGTGTGGTGAAAGAGATTGAGAGCACCATGGAATTGGCGGGGCTGGACCCTGATGCTGAATCGGCAAAAGTTCCAGCAAGCAATGAAGGGGAAGGGGAGGAGTTTAGCCACCCTTACGGAAACGAAAATCTCTTTGCCTCCAGTGGGGAATATACATCTTCAGTGATGGAGCTTGTGTGAGATTAAATTGGAAAAGATCATGTTTCTCATAGTTCGCTCAAGTTTGCAGCCTTCAAGATTATAGTGTGAAGTCTGTTGGCCTTAGGAAATCTTTGCACGCTTGAGAAGCAGACTGATGACAACAATCAAAATTCTTGTTTTAATTTGTAAACTCTCTTGTTTTAATTTTGTTGTTGTGGATGATTACACTGTTGATAAGTCCATGTTATCACAAAATTCTGGTTAAGCAAATATTTGTAATTTTTCCTCTTTGTTGTGTGAGAAAATGTATAGTTTGAATCCCAATCGAGAGATTGTATACTGTACACTCTAAGTTATGTGTACATTTACAATTTTTATATTATATATGCACTTATTCACAATCTTTATTTACATGTGTACAATTTTTATACGTTTACAATTTTTATATTATATGTTTACAATATTTGTATGTTCACAATATTTATATTACATGCTCACAATTTTTATACATTTACAATCTTTATATTACGTGTGTACAATTTTTATTACACATTTACAATTTTTAATTAATTATATATTTCATATTACATGTTAATAATTTTAATACTTTATTTCGAAACTTTTAATCATTCACAATTGACATGTTCATAGCCTTTAATATATATATGTCCACAATTTTGATCGAAACATTTATAATTTTAAACAAAAAGCTCACACCCTTTAAATATCTTCTAATATATAAAATTAAATAAAAACTTGTACTTAACACACACATCTAACAGTAAACACACGACACATTCACACACCAAGCGTTTATGCCTTCTTTTTTTGGGGTCAAAACTCAAAAGCCTTTCATGCGACCAATTTGGTTCCTTGAAAAACAATACTCAAAACCCCAACACCAATCGGCAAACTCTCTACAAACTCCGCCATTATTATATCATCCTTTATCCGCACCATCGCAACCGCCTCCAAAACCTTGTTGTTGTTGGGCGATTTGAAGACGATGGATTTGGACTCAACGGCGAGTTTGGCTGCATTGAGGACGAGGAATTTGATGTTGGCGATCACGTCAACATGGATATCGAAGGCTTCGGTAGATATGCAGGCAACGGAGATCGTAGCGTTTCGGGAAGACGAATTTTGACAATCGCGACTGACCTTTAGATTTCTCCATTTTGTGAGTTGTGGGTGTATCTGTGTGTGAGCAATTGTGTAATTACGTGTATATTTTATTTAAAAGAGAGAAGAATAGAAGAAAGAGAAGGGAGAAGAAGAGAGGAGAGAAAAAAGAGAAGAAGGAGGCTGATTGTTCTTTTATTTTTCTAAGCGCCTATGTAACAAGTAAAATTGGGTCTACGATGCATGTTGAGTGCACATACGTTGAATGCACCATATATTTTGCGAAGATAATCACGATCACTACGTACTTAAAACGACAAGGGAAAGCGACATTTGAATTGTTTATGAAGACATCAAATAATTTACTAATCATGTGACTTATCAATGTTCGTTTAGGGCAAGTTTTTCGATGGTTAAAATTTATTTAATAATCTTATATTTGATTCTTCAGGCAGAAAAAAGGTGCACTGCGGAAAAGTTTGGCAATCTGTTCGACGTACATCTACTAAGTTTTAATTTCACACAGTAAATTATCATAATCATACATCTACTAAGTTTTTGTTTCATATAGTAAATTATCATAATTATACACATCGTTAAGAATTATTGACTCTATCAGAAAAGTTAATTGGTTGATTATATGAGCAATGGTCCCGAAAGTTATAAGATGGTATTAGATTTTATTATTTTTTCATGTGAAAAATAAAATGTACATTCTAACATCCTTCTCATGTGTGACCCAGAACAAAAATCAAGAACGTCAAGAATGGGATAAAGCTCAATCAACCAAATCAGGAATCCCTCAAACCAATAGCCAGAAATGGGATAAAGCTCAATCAGCCAAATCAGGAATCCCTCAAACCAATAGCCAGAAATGCCAAAAACAAGTGATTGTGTTCGGTAATTCTTTGCTGTTTTCTTCCCTTTCCCTTTTTTTTTTTTTTTTTGTTTTTCCGTTTTTCTTATCTACCGTAGCAGATTAAGACATTCAAATCCCCGACCTTTTAGTTCCACAACTGTGTCCTCCAGTTTCTGTTTTAATACAGTGCTTTCCTTTAAAACTCATGCATGTTTTTCTATTGTACGTTCCTTTAAAACTAGTTATGTTAAATTTTTTCGACGGTCAAAAAAGTTGACTAATTAAAATTCCTCTTCGTTCCTCATTATACTTCTTGCCCAAGTGTCTATCTATTGCGGCTCGTTCCAATAGACTAGGATTCTCATAGCTTAGGATGTATATGCGTATCAACATAATATAGTGTATCTGATCGCAATTTTTATATTATATACGCACATACATTCATAATTTATATATATTATACGTTCACAATTTTTATATGTTCATAATATTTATATTACATGCTCGCCATTTTTAGACATTCATAATCTTTATATTACATGTTCACAATTTTTATATTATATGTTCCTAATTTTTAATTATTTATATATTTTATATTATATGTTAATGATTTTAATACTTTATTTCAAAACTTTTAATTATTCACAATTGACATGTTCACAACCTTTAATAGATATGTTACAATTTTGATTGAAATATTCACAATTTTAAACAAAAAAGCTCACAACCTTTAAATATCTTCTAATATATAAAGTTAAATAAAAACTTGCACTCACTCGCACATCTCACGGTAAACACACGACACATCCACACACCAAGCCTTTGTGCCATTTTTTTTTTTTTTGGGTCAAAACTCAAAAGCCTTTCATGCGATCATTTTAGTTCCTTGAAATGCAATACTCAAAACCTCAACACCGATCGGCAAACTCTCTACAAACTCCACTACCATTTTATCATCCTCCATCAGCTAGGAGTGTTCGTTGGGAATTTCCCGTCCTAATTAACAAAAACTTTTTTCTTGAAATAATTTTTGGGGAAAGGACTTTGTTCTATTCCCGTCCCAATTCACCAACACGGAACACATTTTGGAAAAATAGAGAATGAAAAAAAAATATCGGAAATTGGAGAATCTCCGAATTTTTTTTTTAAAAAATAGCTTTAAAACTAATTTTGCTACTAACATGAGTTTCAACTATCAGCTAATTTTACTATTAAGTAGTAAGTATTAATATGCCCTGCTGAACATATAAAAATCATTCATCAACAAAATAATTCTAAATCTAGACTTAAAAGTGTAACTAAAAATATATAATATAATTCAAACTCGAAAATATAATATAATACATAGTTAGTGAATCATAACTCATAAGTCCAGAATATAGATGAAAATCACAATTCAACAGTACATTCACATCTCATAATCAGTCAATCATAACCCAAAAATTCAAACTATAAATAAAAACACAATCCAACAAACATCTATATATATATATTAAAAAAAAGTAAAAAAAAGAAATTTGTTCCGATTCCCGAAACAAGAAATTCGAGTTTTGGGTTGGCTAGTGCTATTTTTCCTAAAAAAAGTGTTTTGTAACAAATTATTTAGTTTAACTTTAAAAAAGTTAAAATTTCGAAAAAAAATTCAAATGCAACTTTTTTTAAAAGTTAGAATTTTTAACTTATAAAAAAACACCTTTTTCAAATGCGGTTAAAAAAATGCTTTTAGAAAAAGTCAATTTTAAATGAGGCAAAAGAGTGTTAAATGCTGCTGAGTGCTGAAGCAGATTACAGGTAACAGCCCTTATTACGATCCTTAACGTTTGTTGCACTTTTTCTTGGTCTTTCATGTGTGTTTGTACTATGGTTTTTTCGTTCTTTTTTTCCCTTCCGGATGTGTGTTCTTGAATGTGTGTTGTACAAGTTATTCTTGTCTTGAAGTTTGTTGGACTAAAACAAAGTCAAACATCAATATTCAGTATTCATTTACTAATAACCAATATTTGGACAATTGACTAAGAAAAGGATAAAATACAACAGTATAAGACTTTGAATCCAAGATTTTTGTGATCTCATCATCTCAATTTTAGTTTCTTTCTTAATCATATGTCCAAGACTTCTTGAGCGGCAAAAGTAAAGACATTGATAAAATCAAAACGCTTTGCAGTTTATATTCATGGTTATATATGTTCACCTTCCCTTCAAACGCTAGATATGTGGTACATTGCCTTCCTTGTTTTGATGCTTTGTGTAATTGAGGTGATATTTAACTTTCTTGGTATCTATTCGTGTATCACATGTTAAATTTTGTCTTTGTACGAAAAATAAGTAGGAATGATGGTCCTGAATAATACTGATATATAATAATAATCTTGTTATTATTTTTTTAAAGAACATGCTAACATTCTTTTAGGGTCACATCTCAAAGTCCAAAGTCTTATAACACGTGCTTATTAATATAATCATTGTGTTAAATATAGCAATTTATAGTTAAATGCTTTGTTGAAAATGCCCTAAGATAGAGATCTTTTGGAAATTGAAACAATCTCCCTTTCAGAATAAGAAGCTCAAACTAATTATTTGTCATATGGTGTATTATTATGTTAAATTAAGAATTAGAATTTGCCATGGCAACTTAATCTTCTTTGGGAAAATTTCAAACACTAATAGTATGTCAAGACTAAGAAAATAGTATATTAAACGTGGTGAACATTTTGAAGAAGCAAGGTCATTGAACACTTCCCGTTTATGATTTTTTAAATCGTTTTAAATGGTGTAGTAGTCATTGTAAAAGGAAGAAAATATGCTTCCTTTGACATTCAAGAAGGCTCTCGGAATGTAAAAATTATATTTTAACACATTTTAGAGGATGAGGTGGTGGTGGGAAAATATTTGTTTGCAACTTCATTTGCTAAGTTGGAATTGGTGGTGTTGAATATCTGTAAAGTAAGAAGCATTCTCCTTGTTGATGTGGGACTTCAAGTAAGGTTACATACACTTTGTTTGGTGGTGTTTAGCTTTCATGTCATCTCTCGAAAATGCGTTGCAGAGTTCAGCTTTATCTGATGATCATTTTCATTCAAACAGTGGGTATAGCAGCATCAACTGATCCAGTTGATGGTATGTTGTTTTAGTCTTGTATTCTGTCCAACATACTTAAACTTCCATAGAATTTTGAGTGGTGTGTCTTTGTTGGATATTTTATACATCTATAGAGGGTATTTATTTATATTTTCAATGAACAACCATGACAAGAATAAGTTTTAGTTTCAAGTTTGTCTCTTCTTAAAGTTCATCAATAGTCTTCGATGACACAAAAAGTAGGACTTTAGACTATATCTCTGTTGTTTAGCTGATGAAATTATCCATCATCTCTGCATTTTGAAGGAAGGTTTCCTATCCTGCTTGAAGGAACTTCTCTTCAGTTGATCTCGAATCTTCAAAATGTATCTGCTTTGTAGAGAGATAATGCCAAGAGTTCAGAAATATTGCTTCATATAATATTGAATTAGAAGTATACTGGAAAATTCAGGTCGAAAGACAGACCTTAAAATACACGGAGATTTATTGTTTGAAACTTATTGTGGTAACCAGAAGAACTGATTTGAGTTTGATGCAGATGCTATTCTACTATCTCTGAAAGATTCATTGAAAAATGAACCACAAAGTTGGGATCAGCCTGATCCTTGTGTAAATTGGGAAGGGATTAGGTGCAACAATAATTCACATGTAGCCTCTATGTAAGTCCTGCCATACATCTTCCTACTTGTAGAGGCCATTTCTTATGTTTCTTCTTACGGTTGATCTAACAATCCTTTATTGCAGAATATTGCCGAGCATTGGTTTGTCTGGCCAGCTACCTGGAGACATTACAAACTTAAAGGAACTGCAGATTTTGTAGGTCTTCTACTTTATTTTCAGTTTTCTTGTGCATCTGCTTCATACCTGGTTCATCTGAGATGCTGAGTTGTTCTTCCTCTTCCTTCTGAATTTTGTTATTAGAAGGAGAGAGACCTTCTCTCTTCTGCAGTGAATTTCTAAGGTTGATCGGCTACCTCAGTCATGTACAATATTTGGGGCAATTATTAGATACATACCCTGGCTTTTGATGATATAGTTACAGGTTGACATATCCCTTTTTTGAGACAAGCTTTCTCATCACGTGAATGTTAAAAGAATAAAAGCACCTTTCTCTAGTTTGAGCCACAATGGTTTTAGTTTTCTTGGAGAGTACCCACAGATTACTTAGAGAAATGTAATCTCTGACATGTTATATGTAGTCATTACTAACCTGGCTCATGGTTTATACAGATATGCACAAGCACAGACAGATCAACATGTCCTTATCTGAAAATAGGGTTCCATAGTACTTAAGTATTACTGGTATCTTAAAGTTAAATATGTCAGATAGACGTTTTTATCTGAATATCTAGCTAAACAGTAAGAACCAGAAGAAAGGTACCATTTCAAAAGATAGGGATCAAATTTTGTACTGCTGCTTCAAAAAAATCTTTCGTAACTCACTTAAATGAATTAAGGTGACCTCAATAGTCTGTGGATTGATGCGAGCTAATTGATAGTGTTACTAATTCATTTTAACAATATTTGGTAGGATGTAATTGATAATGTATTCAGTTATGTTTCAGCTAATGAACTTGAATTTTCATTGGAATCATTTTCTTGTACTTTCAGCAAATGTACGTTATGTTTGTTGGCGGCATTTGGAACTTACTCTCCCTAAGTGTGTGAGCAAACTCCTCATAAAACTATTGAAAGTCAACTTATGTGTGCAGGGATCTGTCATACAACAAAGGTCTGACAGGAAATCTTCCACGAAATATTGGAAGTCTAAAGAAGTTAACAAACTTGTAAGAAAATCTACAACTGATGTTTCCAGTCGTCAATGATCTGATTATACACGTTATACTAATAGCTTCAACATGCATGGCAGAATGCTTAGTGGGTGTAGCTTCTCTGGTTCAATACCAGAATCAATAGGATCTCTGGAGCAGCTGGTCATTTTGTAAGGATATGCTTGATTTCTTCTTTACTTTAACTGCCAGGATAACATATGCAAAAAGATATTGGAGTAATAAAAATATGAGAGTATTGATACTTTTGCTTAACATTTAGATTTGAATTTCATGCATTCACATTCCCATCAGTGACGTGCAGTCATCACACTTATCTGATTCAGAACTTGCACTGCTTTTCGTCCAACTACATTGTAATGATATCATAGATTTTGAAGTTTGGTTTAAGAGAACTATTTGATAACTCAGATCAATTTCTTTCTGAAGCAATTTCTTTCTTCAATGGATTGAGATAAATCTAATTGATAACTCCTCTCATTATAAATTTAATTTAAGAATGTCCAGTGATAAATAGTTAACTGCGTGCTGCAAAAAACATCCGGAAAAATTTTCTTTTAGTCTCTCTGCACCCTTGTGCACACTCTCTGGATTTTGCCTGATATGGAAATCTTTGACGCTTTGAGAGCAAGAACCTCCACCCTGCTGCCTACTAGGCTACTATCATCCTCTCTTGCTTATGCTTTCGAAAGAAAAGAGGTTTTATAGAATACCACCCAGAGCTCCAATCTATTAATCGTTTTCCTTGTGGATTTTGCACTTCTGAAACATAAATATTAAGATCTATACTATTTGTTAACTGGATATATTGTTTTGATTCTTGTAGATCAGTATAATTCTAGGACCGTACATTTTCCTAAGCACTTTAGTCTGGTATTATGCAGATCGCTAAATTCTAACAACCTTTTTGGGGAAATACCGGCAACTATTGGTCAGCTGTCAAATCTTTATTGGCTGGATTTAGCTGATAATGATCTCCATGGAATTATCCCCGCCTCTAGTGGAGACAAACCTGGTCTTGATATGCTCGGTCATGCAAAGCACTTGTATGCACAATCTACTAATACCATTCAATCAAGTACTTTCCCTTTCAAGGTGATAATCTGTTTCCGTGTGTATTGATGTAAAGCTATATAATCTGCAGTCATTTGGGAGGAAATCAGCTGTCAGGTGCAATTCCAGCTGATCTTTTCACTGCAAATATGAGCCTCATACATCTGTAAGTGAACTGTCCTAGAAGAGTCAATTATATGTTTCTTGGAATTGATGTCACTATATTTTTCTAGATCTATGAGTTATACTTTTCTGGAAAACAACTTTAAGAAGACAGAGGACATTGTGCTTCAATAAAGTTTGTATGAACCAGAAAAGAATGCACTTGGCATAATCTATCTCGTCCAATGTGATTCTACTCATGCTTTGACCTAGGAAGAGTTTTTATCTGCTCATATATTTTCTTTGTCTAGTAAAAAGCTTCTGTCCATGAATTGTTTATGTAAGTTTACTGCCAATTGACGTGAGATGCCGAGCCTAAATACCCTATACTTGGCTTGCATTGACCCCCCTTTACAGCAGGAATACAGGGAGAACCTGTCACAAGATAAGGGACATAAGATAATGATAAATCTAGTGATGAACTATGATTTTAATTCTACGGATATCCTGATTTTAATATTCCTCTTCTTTCTAAGCATTTAACGTTATAGTTTGCATATCTGTTATTCGAGCAGGCTTCTTGAGAACAACCAACTGAATGGAAGCATCCCTGATACCTTAGGACTTGTCCGCAGTCTGGAAGTTGTGTAAGTATATGTCATATTATATAATGTCAATTCTGATTGTATCTTTTCAGTCATTGGTTTTTCAGCTAATCTATCAATACTCATTACAGGCGTCTAGACAATAATTCATTAAGTGGAATTGTGCCTAAAACTCTCAGCAACCTCACGTTTGTTAGTGAGCTGTAAGTCAATAAAACGGAATAGGTTCTTTACTCTCAAGCCATTAAGCCTTTTCTTCTCTTTTTCAGGGAAAATTCCCTCTCATCTTGCATAAAGTGTTTTTGTACCAGTAAGAGATTCTTTTGTTTCTGTTTCAGGTACTTATCCAACAATGCGTTGAGTGGTCCCCTGCCTGATCTCACTGGCATGATTGATCTCACTTATGTGTAAGTGGAACCAAATTTTCTGTACCTAGGACAGCAAGGAACTTGACCAGGAACCTTTTTATTCTCTAATTAAATTGCTCTAAAGATTTTGCATACCATACGATCTGATATCCAGAATAATGACCCTCACATGTATACATTGTATTATTTGAATTGCAAATAAACTTACTCACCTATCAAACAAATTTGGCAGGGATATGAGCAATAATTCATTTGATCCATCGGATGTTCCTTCATGGTTCTCGACCTTAATGTCTTTGACAACATTGTAAGTTTAAATCTCTTCTCTCCCCCAGCCCACTCTCTGTAGCATGATTGAAGAAGAGCACCAAGCAAATGCATCTCACATAATCAAACGGGTAAGTTTGTTGATTTTTCACAAGGTACTGATCTATCATCCAATGCAGAATCATGGAAAGAACACAAATTCGAGGACAACTTCCAGTCAACCTATTCAGCCTTCCTGTACTGCAGACCGTGTAAGTGTCTTCCTTAAGATGTAATAATGCAAATTTCACATCACAGAAGTTATAGAAGCAATTATTAAAGAACAATCTGATCTTCCTTGGATTTTTTACTCACCAGCACTAGTTCAACATGTAAATTATGACAATGATGCCTAGCAAGTTCTTTTTTCATGACAGCATATTACGGAACAACAGTCTCAATGGCACCTTAGATATTGGTTCCAGTCACACCAACCAATTGGAACTAATTGACTTGCAAGACAATTCAATTGAGGCATTTACAGATAAAACTGCTGGCAATTTTCAGCTAATGTAAGCTGTGTTTTATCATCATTCGAGCCATTTCAATTCCTTAACTGTCCTTATCATGTTGTAACATCATTGGCGCACTTATTATCATTGGTTTGCAGACTTGTAGGTAATGATTATTGTCACAAAGGGGGAAGCAGAAAGTATTGCACCATTCCCCAACAATCTGATAGCTCATATTCAAGTCCACCAGATAATTGCTCACCTGCTCAGTGCAGTCCAGAGCAGGTGTCTAGTCCCAATTGTAAATGTGCTTATCCATATACAGGCACCATATTTTTCAGAGCTCCTTCCTTCTTCAACCTGGGACCCTCAAACTATTTGGACCTTCAAGAGTCTCTGATGCAATCGTTCCAGAGTTATAAACTGCCTGTGGATTCTGTTTCTCTGAGGAGTTCAACAAAGAAATTAGAAAATTACCTTGCAGTAGACCTTCAAATTTTCCCAACTGGTCCAGATCACTTCAATGTAACAGGATTCACTGCAATTGGATTTGTTTTTACCAACCAAACCTACAAGCCCCCACAAGAGTATGAACCATATTTTTTTAATGGTGACAGCTACATATACTTGCAGGGTAATTGGCTAATACTATTAAACATAAGAAATCTCATTCAGACATGTTTCTCTAAAGAGTTTGTATTCTGTGTTGTTGCCCAGGTGTGCCTGCAGGTTCGTCCAAGTCGTCATCAAGTTCTGGTACTATTATTGGAGCAGCAGTTGGTTCTGTCCTGGCAATACTATTACTCTTAGCCGGAGTTTATGGTTTCCGCCAAAAGAAAAGAGCTGAAGCTGCTAAAAAGAGCAGTCCTTTTGGTAATAATAGGAACTAATCTTGCAGAAGCTTTCTGTTATGATATGTCTTTTGGCATTATTATTGACCATCTTCTTGTGTACGCAGCATCCTGGGACCCAGATAATAGCAGTGGTGATGTTCCTCAGTTAAAAGGAGCAAAATTTTTCTCCTTCGAAGAGCTCAAGAAGTTCACAAATAATTTTTCAGAAATCAATGATATTGGGACTGGCAGTTATGGGAAGGTTAGTTTTTATCATTTTGACTATTTTTCCCTTTGCAACCATGTGCCTGACATTATGCCAATTCTATTGAAACAAAACCCCTTCCCCAACACAACAGAAAAAAAAAAAAAAAAAAATTCACAAAATGTTGAAGAATGGGATTAACAGTACAAGAAGTTAATGTGATGCCAGAGTTTATGATTTAATACGAGAATGAACCTTTCTGAGTATTATTGAACACACCATAAAGTTCTCTTCCAAGTTGGCAGAAGTTTAATTTCATAAGGAACATAACTAGTGCATGTATTTGATGGACTGGTAGTCTTTGAGTATGATATCTGCAACTTTCGACAAGTGATGAACTTTCAGGTGTATCGAGGAACTCTGCCCAACGGACAGTTGGTTGCTATCAAAAGAGCTCAGCAAGGATCTATGCAAGGTGCTCACGAGTTCAAAACTGAGATAGAACTTCTCTCAAGAGTTCATCATAAGAATGTTGTCAGCCTTGTGGGTTTCTGTTTTGAGCAAGGTGAACAAATGTTGATCTATGAATATGTTCCGAATGGCACACTGAAAGACAGTCTTTCAGGTATGTCAGTTACTTTTTGTTTCTCCAACATGAACACGGGTATTGGATGCTCTATTGTTGCTAGGACAGTGAAATCAACGTCTCAAACAAAGGAAGTTCTACTCATTACCCCCGAAATGCAATGATTAATGTTTACCAGAAATCAGCTACATAAATGAAGTCCAGCAGAGATAGCATAATATCTGAATGTTTTTCATCATCTTTGATAACTAGATCATAGAAGAAAGCATTCCAGCGAGCACGTAAGATTTAGCTTATGCAACATCAATTGTCTCTTATACAGAGTAGGACATAAACTTCTCCAAGTTATCCACCTATTCAGCAGCTGAGATTCTGTCCTAAATCTTATCTTTGGGGACGCACTGACAGCATTGCATATGCTTTAGCATGTGCTATTGGAGAACCCTGACAAATTGAGTATTGTGTGAGATACTATTAAGATGTATTGCAAAGGTAGTATACTATATAAAAGGACAACTTAGTGCATAAAATTCTTGCTACGCACAGGGTCTGAGAAAGTCAAACACAAATTAGGTCTATTATACCTAGTCTTACCTTCTGCAAGAAGTTGTTTCCATGATCCAAACCATGACCACTGAATCACATAGCAACAGCTTTTTTGCTACATAAGAAAGTTCTTATAATGTTTCGTTGTTATTTTAGGATATGTAAATGAACGACATACTTTTCGTGTAGGCAAGTCAGGGATCAGGTTAGATTGGATGAGAAGACTCAGAATAGCCCTTGGGGCAGCCAGAGGTTTGCAGTATCTACATGACCTTGCTGACCCACCAATAATACACAGGGACATCAAATCAAACAACTTGTTATTGGATGAAAGCCTGAATGCAAAAGTTGCTGATTTTGGTCTATCTAAGCCTTTAAGAGACCAAGAAAGGGGTCATGTGACTACTCAAGTCAAAGGAACACTGGTTAGTAAACTTTTCTTGGAGATATATTCTTCACATGGTGACTGGTTTGTTATATCAATATTTTAGAACTTATTAAGTTCAGGATCATGAAAATATTCATGCAACCAAGAAAATAAAGAAAAAGAAAATCTAAGACAATGAAATTTGTTTTATTGAGAAGTAAAGGCAAACTCATAGGTTGAAATCTTTTGGTGAACGTAGTGACGGTTCTCTATGTAGTAGGCATAATGCACTCCCACTGAACAGTTGTAAAGCATAAAAGAAAGGCACTCACACTGGAAGATATACAAATCCCACAAGCATGTAAATATAGAAGGGGAGATGGTCGGATTTGTATTCTAGGATTCAGGCAGTTCAAGTGAAATTGCTGGTGAAAAACAATTGTTAGGAGTTGTATAGGTGTGAGGTTTATTGAATTAATAATTTACTTAGTACGAAGAAAAGAAATACCAATGAAGCATCTTTTGATTGATGATATGAATCTTGTTTTGGTGTAGGGTTACTTGGATCCTGAATACTACATGACGCAAAAGTTGACTGAGAAGAGTGATGTTTATAGCTTCGGGGTGCTACTATTAGAGCTTATAACTGGGAGAAGTCCAATTGAGAAAGGGAAATACATTGTCAGGGAAGTGAATCAAGCAATGATCAAATCGAAGGACCTGTGTAACCTTCATAGAGTCCTCGACCCCAGTCTCAGTTCGAGCATGCCACCAAGAAGCTTAGAGAAGTTTGTGGACCTGGCAATGAGATGCGTTGAGCAAGCAGGAGTTAACAGGCCAACAATGAGCGATGTGGTGAAAGAGATTGAGAATGTCATGGAATTGGCTGGACTAAAATCAGCATCGACTTCAACAGGCTATGAAGTGACAAGCAGGGAGTATAATCACCCTTACAGCAATGAAAGTCTCTTTGCGTACAGTGGCGTGTATCCACCTTCAAATTTGGAGCCCAAGTAAGACCAAGTCAGGGAGAATCATGTTTGTTGTAGTTTGCTTGAGATTGCAGCCTGCAAGATTAGCTTGTAATATGTGTTAGTCTTTTAACATCTTTAAGTGATGAATCTGTATGTTCTTATTCTTTTTCTGCAAAGACAGGAATTTGTTTTTAGAGTTAAGAGGGTGTTTGGCTTTGCTTTTCTTAAAAGCTGCTTATAAGCAAATAAAAAATAAGTAAAGAAGCATTTGGATATAATGTGCTTGTAAGTTATTGACATGTTCGGTAAATATATGCTTATAAGCAATCATATTTGTTAAAATGATTAAAAAGGACCTTCCATTAATTAAGGAATATTTTTTTGTATTTTTTAAGGATTATAAAATAAACCTTATTGCTTGTAAACAGCTAAAAAGGAAGTTACAAGTGATGCTTTTCTTTTAGTGGTTATAAGCTAACTTTAATTGCTTAGAAGCACAAGTAGATTTTGTTTTACTGCTTATAAGCACTCTCAAACACCCTCTTAGAAGGGTATTTGGCTTTGCTTGTTCAGGTGTTTATTAAAACTTAGAAAAAATCACCCAGAGACATGCTTTTTACTATTTAAGTATTTATAAACACCAAATAAGCAAAGCCAAACACCCTCTTAATCTAATTGGAACTGTGATCATATTTGTGTCTCTCAACAATATCATATCACAAGGAAAATAGCCCATCAGTAAGGAAGAGTAGCTGATCATCTTCTATGGTGAACTTAAAGATGGTAGTATTTTCATATGGCACTTATAAAAAGATTATCACATCGTATGGCATATAGTAATCAAGCGAGCGATATTAATTAAGAATTTTTCCACAGAAAAGTTGACACTGAGCTCATCCAAGAGTTATAATCCCAAAAGGGAAAGCTTGCTGCATGTAGCATTAACACGTAGCTGCAAACTGATATGAGTTTTTTCACATATAATACTTGAAAATAATTGAATAATAATAACATTTTTTTAAAAGTAAAATTCGTTTTACCTCCATGTGTTCTCTAAAAGTCATATAAAACTCCCTGTCTTTTCAAAATTTGCTAGAAAACCTCTGTAATTTGGAAAACGTTGCACATTAGTTCTTGTCGTTAAAATTAACAGATAGTATAAAAATACACCTAAAATACATTTTAACTTGTTAATAACGAAAGCAACTCAAGTAACTTGCTGCAAGTTCCCCTCCCTGATTATAAAATTGGTGCAAAATCCCCCCTCTGATTTTATAATCCGTTAACTTTAACAGAAAAAATAACGGCAAGAACCAATGTGCAACATTTTTTAAATTATAGGAGTTTATTAGCAAGTTTTGAGAACACATAAAATTTTATACGACATTCACAAAACAAAAAGAATAAAATGCATTTTACTCTTTTTTTAATTATAAAATCTGCACTAATTGAATATAATACTTCAATATAAATACAAAACGAATGCTTTGATCTAAAGACAAACAGTATATTTTCATATGGCATTAAAGGTGAAACATGACCGTTGCCTTATGATAGTATAATAATATTATATATTATTATATATACCTTTTAAATAATCATTGTGTAATTTAAATAGAAAAAGTTATTACCCACACACACACACACACACACACACATATATATATATATATATATATATATATTATCTGTGTTATGCACAAATTATCACCAATGTTTGAATACACATTCTAATACTTGTCATATTTCAATTTTAGTTCATGCATTATTTGTCTTTCTAAAATAACATATATGCATTGAATTATTTGCATTTACAATGCAACAAAACCCATGCATGCATCACGTAGCAAAATTCATTTACATTTACTATCCCACAAAAAAATTGATGTGTCACACCTTCTCAAGAATTAATATAACAAGTTATAATACATTCTTAATACTAATGTATCAAAACTCTTATTATATCATCTCTCCGACTTTAATATTATTAGTTTATTACCTACACTAAGCAAAATTTCCAAATTCATCCTTTTCTATAGAAGAATATTGATATCAGGATAAAGGTAACAGGTCTTATTCGAGGTGTTACAAACTTCATTTTTTTATTTTTTTTTCCCACTAGATGTTACGAACTTTAATGTTGTACTAGGTTATATGCCCTTTCCTTCTAGCTGAATTCTCCAGTTCTTTTACCTGTCTCTCTTTCTAGCAATATGTAATTTGCAGATTATAAAATATGCAAACCAACACCATGATTTTGTTATTGTAGGTAGTTATGGAAACAAGGAGAGATGGCACCTTGACAAAGTCAAACTCTCAATTCGTTGACTTTTAATCAACTTCTGGTTAGTCTTTTGTAGTACAGAAGTGTTGATTCGTAAATTATTTAGTTTTATAAAATCAAGGAGTAATTTGAATTGATTATTTTTTTATTAGGGCTCGTTTGAATTAGCTTAAAAGCATTTTTTTTCCCCTACAACTTCTTTAAAATGTTTTGTGGAAAAAAAAAGTACTTTTTAAAAAAACTATAACTTTTGGTTTTTGAAAAAAAAAATGAATTTGAGCTATTCTTTTTTAGAGTTTCAACTTTCCTTGGTTTCAAGTCAAATATTTATTTCAAAAAAAAAAAAAGTGTTTTTTAGGAGAAAAAAGTTAAGTTAAACGAACCCTTAGTTGATTTAGCTCCGACTAGATATTCTTGAAATGATTTTGATGCTAATAATCTGTCACGCTGTGAACCCTGAAGCCCAAACATGCTTAACTTTTTTCAACCATTAGGTATATGTCACCTTTTTTTTTTTTTTTAAATGGAGAAAACATTATGACAACGCACAACTCAAAAGTCCATAGTCTTGTTGCGTGTAGTGACTACTATAATCATTCTGGAAATGATGGCAAACGGTAGTTGAATCCTTCCGTTGAAAATGACCTGGAGAAAAATATCTTTTGAAAATTCGAAGTCTTTCTCTTTCAGAATCAAAAGCTCTAACTACCCGTAATCAACTTGCATGTCATCTGGGGTGTTATCATATTCAATTTGGTATGTCCAAGAAAACCTTAGTCTTCTATGAGGAACTTTCAAATGCTAATAGTCTGTCAAGATTAAGAGAGATAACATATTTATCTTGCTGGGCATTATGCACAACTAAGCTCATTGGTTGCTTCTATATTTATGTTCTTGTCATCATTTTAAATAAAGTGAGAATTGGTCATTGAGTGTTGACAATGTTTTACAAGAGATATGAACTGGGAAAAAGATATGCTTTAGCTAAGATAAGCAAAAAGTCTTGGAACATAAAGATTATATTATAATAATTTAGTAGCAAAATAGGTGGGGACAGGGGTTATAGGAGCATACATTTGCAGGCAAGTCAAAAGTCATTGGGGTGGGGGGGGGGGGGGCTCATATAGGTGTAAGTAGAAAGCATTCTCCTAGTTGATGAAGGTGTAAGATTACAAAGCTTCAGTATTTAGATGGCCTTTTCGTTCAAGAACCTTTTTTTCATCTCTCAAAAATGATACAAAAGATTGAGATTTGTCTAGTGGTTATTTTCCTCCAAGTTCTAGTTACTTCAGCATTGACAAATCAGCAGGATGGTATGCTCTTTCATTTATGTACTTTGTTCAACAAACTTATCTTCCACAAAGTTTTGGATAATGTCTTTGACACTAGTTGATCTTTCGCTTATCTGTAGAAGGTATTTATATGAATGAGAATAACCTCAAGTCTCAAAAATTTTTCTCTTACTGAAGTTCATAATTTTGAAGAAAAGAAAATTAATGTTTTAGACTATACTTTGTTTTTTAGTTGATGAAAGATCCAACATCTCCTCATTTTGAAGGAAATGGAAAAGATTACGAATAATGAATCTAAATAATTTTCCTTTTATGTTTTTGATGCATGGTTCATATATAAGATTTGCTCTGAGTCTTTGTTTCCTGATTCATCCTAATAATCTAAGTCTCAAAATTGAAATGACTGCTTCGAAGATTGTTACTTGTGAAGCTCTTAATCTCAGTTTTCCCTTTCTTGGGGTGTAAATTACTTGATAAGAAATTTTTTTTTTTTTCCTGTTAAATGAGTAGAAAGATTGCAGAATTCTTAGTAGGTTTGCTCTTCCAAAAAGGTGATTTATTTACTTTGCTTCAAAATATTTGTCTCGGGTATACTTGAAGCCCTTGGACAACTTCATTTCTCTTAGAATTCGGAAACCAGAATTGGGAGGCACTTGCTTTCATGATATTGGTAATCTTAGTTTTAGCCTTAGGTATTAATACCATGCGGTAACTGAACCTAAAACTTCATCACTTTTAGAAAAGTTCCTTTCAGCTTACAGCTAATTTTCTTTTATTGACTTTTCTGATCTTTACAATTGATATGACATTCTTCTACACAAAAACTGCCGTGAAATAGAGTCAAATTGAAGTTTTAACTCATAAAATATGAATCAGAAGTGTACTTAAAAATTTGAATATGATTATATCTAAAATAGATCAATCTTTATATCTAAGGTGGGGTGATCAGAAGAATTAATTTGAATTTGATGCAGCTGTTGCTCTACAAGCTCTGAAAGATGTTTGGCAAAATGTACCACCCACTTGGGTTGGGTCAGATCCTTGTGGAAGCAACTGGGAAGGGATTTTGTGCTCTAATAATAGTGTTGTCTCTATGTAAGTTCTTTCATATATCATTTTCTATCAATTATTTGGATGCTGTTTCTTATGGTTTACCCCATGGTTAATCTGATGATCCTCTGTTGCAGAACATTGTCAAGCATGGGCTTGTCTGGTACACTATCTGGAGACATAGGGAACTTCGCTGAACTGCAGACTTTGTAGGTCTTCTTCGTTATTTTCAGTTTTCTGGCGCATTCGCTTCAAACACGGCTCATATGAGATGCTAACTTGTTCTTACTGTTATTTTTGGGTTGTCTTGCATCTGATTTGTTATAGATAAGGAGAGGCACAGTTCTTTTATCTGTTGAGAATGTAGGTTCAGTCACAGCTCATGAAAACTTGGGGCACTTAGTAGACACATGGCCCTTGCTTTATAGCTAAAAACACAATCTCGATAGGCTATCAAAAGAAGATAGAAATAAATTTTGGTAATGCTGCCTCAGGAAACATCTTCTAGGTCTTGCTAAAACACTTCAATGAGTGCGTCACATAATATAATTGATGGTGCAACCAATTTCATCTCTATAAATTGATGATATATCAGCATCTAAGATGCATATCAACTACTGGAATTGAATATTTACTGGAGTTTTCACGTTTATTGCCGTTGTACATTATGTTTATTACTGCCACTTGATTTAAATTAAGGGAAGAGGAATACTCTTTCTGAACATCTGTGGCCACTCCACATAACATCACTGAAGGTCAGTAAATTGTTAACTTCTGTGTGCAGGGATCTGTCATACAACAAAGGTTTGACGGGAAATCTTCCACAATCTATTGGAAATCTAAAGAAGTTAGCAAACTTGTAAGAAAACTTGTGTTGTTGTTTGTTGACTCTAACCTGATTGTACATTCTAAGCTAATGGCTTCTGTGTGCATGACAGGATTCTCGTTGGTTGTAGCTTCTCTGGTCAAATACCGGATTCAATAGGATCCCTGGAGGCACTGGTCTACTTGTAAGGATGTGTTTGATTTCTTCTTCTCTTTTAACAGTCTGGACTGCATATCTGAAAAAATATATGAAAATACGAGATAATGCTACTTCACTTAATATATCTCTTGCATTCATGTATTTGTATTCCCATCAATGAAGTTTCATTCGCACACCATGTGATTTAGAACTTGCGCTACTTTTTGGATCCAACTATATTCTAATGACAATTACATATTAGAAGTTTACTTTGACTACCATCCTATTTGTTGCCGTAATTTCAGTTTCTTTCTGAAGCAACTTTTTTAAGGATTGAGAACTTGATGACTGCAACGATCTGTGTGCTAAAATCTGACTGAAATGCATGAAAATAGCCAAAGTTGACTTTATCTCACGCTGTGATTTTAACAACTGCTTTTGTTATAAATTCAAATTGAGAATGTCCAGTCACAAAATATTCATGCCTACAACCAAAACCTTGAAAATTTTCTTATACAGTCTGTCTTTGCATTCTCTCATGTGGTGTCTGCCTTTCACCTCATATTGAAATATTTGAGGCCAAAAGAAAAAGCATCTCCACCCTCCTACCTACCTTCCCATGCTTCTGCTTAAACCTTGGAAAGAAAAAGGGCCATGTTTAACATCTTCACCATGAGCTCCAAGCTCTTAATCATTTCCTTCTGACTTTTAAATGGCTGAACCATAAATGTTAAGACCTATATTATGCATTGGATAGTGTATGTCCGTTTATTGATAGGACTATACAATTCTTGAGCTCTTTAATTGCTATTATGCAGATCTCTGAACTCTAACAACTTTATTGGAGGAATCCCGGCTACGATTGGTCAGCTGTCAAAGCTTTACTGGCTGGATTTAGCTGATAATAGGTTCGGCGGAAGTATCCCCATCTCTAATGGGAGTGAACCTGGTCTCGATTTGCTTGTTAATACAAAGCACTTGTATGCGCAATCTACCATATCAATTAACTTTCCTCACATTTTGATTATCTGTTTCCACGTATATTGATCTAAATCCATCTATTCTGTAGCCATTTCGGAAGGAATCAGCTTTCAGGTAGAATTCCAGCTGAGCTTTTCACCCCAAATATGACACTCATACACCTGTAAGTTCCTTGAACTAGCTGCACAAACTTTTTTATAAGAGTCAATAATGTATTACTTATTATTGACAACACTATATTCTTTTAAATGCATGAGATCTATTTTCATGTCAAAATAATTTAAGACGAAGGAGAAGCATTAGCAAGTTTAAGCAAACCGTTAAAGACTGGTTCCAGCATGATCTATCCCATCAGTGCCAACGCTAATCCTGCTCTCAATTAAGAGAACTATCTATTTGAGTATTTCTTCCCTACGAGAAGCTTCTACCAATGGATGTTACATACATTCACTTGCAATAAATATTAGGAACAGAACAACAAGCCATGATACCCTTTTGTGGTATGAAGTCATGTGCTCGCGGCCCCTTGCGCCACTAATACAAAACTGTCAGAAAAGAAGAGAAGCTTATGATGGATCTAACGAGGAACTACGATTTAATTACTGCGTTTGCTGTTTGAGTAGGCTTCTTGAGAGCAACCAGCTAACTGGAAGCATCCCCAATACGCTGGGATTTGTTCAGCCTCTGGAAGTGGTGTGAGTATCTTCTCATATTTGAGTTGTATAATTCAATGCCAATTATACTTTTACTGTCCTCAGGAATTTTCTCAGCTACCATTCTGTCCTCGTAACAGGCGTCTAGACAATAATTCGCTAACCGGACCTGTGCCAGGAAATCTGAACAACCTCAGCAGTGTTAGTGAGCTGTAAGTAGATAAAGAGGATAGAATTCTGTTCTCCAAAGCTGCATAGTCTTTCTTCTCTTTTTCCTTTGAGAAAATCTAGTACCTTCTTGCAGAAGATGCCCTTTAGTACTGAGAGATTCGTTTGATTCTGTTCCAGGTACTTGTCCAACAATCAATTGTCTGGTTCCTTGCCCAACCTCACTGGCATGAATTCTCTCAATTATGTGTAAGAATCCCAAATTTATTATATCCAAAACAAAAGTATCCTGATCAGTAGCTTTTTATATTCTGACTAAAGTCTTCTGTACTGTGTGGTCTGAATTCCAGGATAATGCCCTTCATATGTTGTAGTTTGTGTTGCTTGAACTTTGAATCAATATACTTACCTCTCAAATAAATTTGGCAGAGATATGAGCAATAATTCATTTGATCCATCAGATGTTACTTCATGGTTTACCTCCTTACCGTCTTTGACAACACTGTAAGTCAAACCCCTCTCTCCTCGCACCCTGCTTCAATTTTTCTTGTAGTATGAGTCGATAATTCCAAGTGTATGCCAACCTCTGCACTTCTCTTATTACCAAATATGTAAGTTCTCTGATTTTAACAAGGTACCTGATCATAATGGCAGCATCATGGAAAGAACACGAATTCGTGGACAGCTACCAGATGCTCTCTTTGGCCTTCCCGTACTGCAGACTGTGTAAGTGTCTTCCTTCAAACCTAATAATGCAGAATCCATGTAACATCATTCATAGAATTCAAAATTAAACATCTATCTCACCTGCCATGGATTTTGACTCAACTAACAATGGTTCCACATATAAACTTACAAGAATGATGATTTCTAGAAGTTCTTTTGTTCTGACAGCATATTGCGGAACAACTTTATCAATGGCACCTTAAGTATTCCCTCCAGTCATAGCAACCAATTGCAACTTATTGATTTGCAAGGCAATAGAATTGAGGCCTTTACAGATAGACCTGGTTACAATTTTCAGCTGATGTAAGCTATGCCCTCTCATTATTTGAGCCATTTTATTTCAGTATCTGTCCTTTCCATGTGTTTAACCTTATTATTGCTCTTTTATCATTCTTTTGCAGACTAGTAGGTAACCCATATTGTCAGGAAGGATTCAACAAAAAGTATTGCACTATTCCCCTACCACCCAACTACACATATTCAACTCCTAGAGATAATTGCTCACCTCCTCAGTGCAGCTCTGGTCAAGTTTCTAGTCCCACCTGTAAATGTGGATATCCATATACAGGCAACCTATTCTTCAGAGCTCCTTCCTTCTCCAACCTGGGTAATACGAGTATCTATGTGCTCCTCCAACAGTCTATTATGCAGTCAGTCCGGACCCATAAACTGTCCGTGGATTCTGTTTCTCTGAGCAATCCAACCAAAAATTTAAACAGTTACCTTGTGTTAAACCTTCAAATATTCCCATCTGGCCAAGATCACTTCAACAGAACAGGAACCTCTGCACTTGGATTTTTCCTTAGCAACCAAACCTTCAAGCCCCCGCATATGTTCGGACCGTTTTATTTTATTGCTGACAACTACCAACACTTTGGAGGTAATTGGCTGCTGTTTGAACGTAAGAGAATCTCCTTCTCATGTGACTCTCTCAACTGTTTGTATTTTTTGTTGTTTAACCAGATGCATCTCCAACTTCGAACAAGTCGTCAAGTGCTGCAATTGTTATTGGAGCAGCAGCTGGTGGTTCTGTCCTCGTAATACTGTTGCTCCTTGCCGGAGTTTATGCTTTACGCCAAAAGAAAAGAGCTGAAACTGCTGACAAAAAGAATGATCCTTTTGGTAATATTACAAATAAGTCTTTCACAAAATTTCTGTTAATTAATATGTCTTATCGCAAATTTGACCATATTCTTGTATACGCAGCATCCTGGCAACCAAATAGTCACAGTGGTGGTGTTCCTCAGTTAAAAGGAGCAAAAAGTTTCTCCTTTGAAGAGCTCAAGAAGTATACTAACAACTTTTCTGAAGCCAATGATATTGGAACTGGTGGCTATGGGAAGGTTAGCTTTAACAATCTTGACTATCCTTTTCAATTGCAACTGTGGGCATGGCACAATACCACTTCAATGATTCCAGAATTTAGCTCACTAGATCACTGACCTACCCCATGAAACATCACAAGAAGAATTCTTTCAGGTAGGCGGTAGCTAATATGTGACGTAGGTCAACTGACTCTATTGGGATATTAGTCTCTGGAAAACAAGAGTTCAACCGCCAGTATAGCACAGAAGTTCCACCCAACACAAAAGAAGTGCTCCCAAAATTTTGAAAAATTAGGGCCAAAGTACAAAAACATAATTGTGGTGCCATAGTTTAAATCTAGTTCAACGTTTTTGGGAATTTCTGAATGTTATTGAATTTTGCCTTTGGTTCTCCTTCAAGTTGAATAAAAGATTAGGTTGATAAGGAATATAATTAGTGGAAATACATATACGTCAAATTGTAAGTTTCTGAATAAAATTTTTGTTAGTGTAATCAAACACAGAAATTCTATTGTCAGTATCCTGGTTGTATTAGTTTATGTTAGCTTGAATTTTTATTGTTTCACACAATTTATTTCTGTTAAAAAACAGAAATATTTTTATTTTGTGTCTCTTTCTTAGAAGGCATGTTATGGATCATGTAGGTTTGTCTATCAACTTATTATAGTATTATCTTTTATGATATGCGCAACTCTGTGGTTTGTGCAGTTCTCAGTTGTGTTGGGAATTTTACAGGTGTATAGAGGAACTCTGCCAAATGGACAATTGGTTGCCATTAAAAGAGCTCAGCGAGGATCTATGCAGGGGGGTCTTGAGTTCAAAACTGAGATTGAACTTCTCTCGAGAGTTCATCATAAGAATGTTGTCAGCCTCGTAGGTTTCTGTTTTGATCAAGGTGAACAAATGTTGGTTTATGAATTTGTTCCAAATGGCACACTGAAAGACAGCCTTTCAGGTATTGTAGCTCCCATTCCTTTTCTTCTGTGAATACTAATACTGGTAGCTCCATACTTGCTAGAATGGCATTATCAATGTCACACACAAATGAAGTTCAACACCTAAATCTAGGGAAAGCAATGCTATACTTATCAGTGATCAGCTAAGTTAATAGAGTCCCGCAAAGAATGCATTACTACATCTGCTGTCCAGACCAAAAATGAGAATATTTGCGGTTGTGTTTCATCGTCTTTGAGAACCAGGACACATAAACTAGCTCCACTGCAGTTCCATAAAAGAATTATGTCTATGTAACCCCAGTTTGTATTTTGTACACAAATATATGTTCAAGTTACCTACCTAGCAGCTCAAAATCTGTCTCAAATGTTATTTCCTGGATCCACTGACAGAAAGGGATGCCCTTAAGCATGTACCCTCAAAGGACCATGACAGTCTGAATAATGTGCCAGAGAATGCAAAGACCCATCGGAATGATGCATACCTCATATTTTCAGAAATTTTCTTAAGCTTTCTGTACTATTATTTCTCGATATGTAAATTGAACATGACATGCTCTCTGTCCAGGCAAGTCAGGGATCAGGCTAGATTGGATAAGAAGACTTCGAATAGCCCTTGGGGCAGCCAGAGGGTTGCAGTATCTACATGACCTTGCCAACCCTCCAATCATACACAGGGACATCAAATCAAACAATATCTTATTGGATGAAAGCCTGAATGCAAAAGTTGCTGATTTTGGACTCTCTAAGCCTGTAGGAGAACCTGAAAGAGGTCATGTGACTACTCAAGTCAAAGGCACAATGGTAAGAAAAATTTTGTTTAAATATATTCTTCGAGGAGAACTGTCTGCTATATCAATATCTTAAAACTTTAACCTCTAAGACAATGAAAAATATCAGCAAACAAGAATCTGAGATCATGAAATCTTGTTTATTGGGTATAAAAGACAACTTATAGGTTGAGAAAAGGTCTAAAAACCACATGTTTTTGTTTGAAAAGCTATAACTCTCGAAGATAATAAATAATCAAATAAAACAAAGCCATCTACTAACATTTTTTTTTAAATTTGTTTGTTAATTTAATATTGACCCCAGAAAAAAAAAATTATCTAGCTTTCCCACTGAAACTGGAAGTAAGACAGTTCTACTTCAACTGTGTCTGGTCTTTGCTGAATTTTAAGATCAGGTCTCTGATCATGTCTGTCTTCCACCTGAAAAGGTTATAACCCTGACACAGTTATTCGTGTATTAGACCTGAGATACTAGCAGACAGTAATTGATGCATAGGTTACACAAGCAGATATATAAATTGAAAAACACAGTAAATAGCAGGGGAAGATGGTGCATTTTGTATTCTAAGTTGCACGCAGTTCAAAGTTAAAATAGCGAGTTTCAATAGATTGGCAGTTAAAAAGAAAATGTCAGCAGTTTTATGGGATTGAGTTTCAGTGAACAAATATTATACTTCTAGTAAGAAGAAAAAAGTTAGCAATTAAGCATCTTTAGACTGATGGATGGATCTCGTCTTGGTGTAGGGCTACCTGGATCCTGAATACTACATGACACAAAAGTTGAATGAGAAAAGTGATGTTTATAGCTTTGGCGTCTTGCTACTAGAGCTTATAACTGCAAGACCTCCAATCGAGAAAGGGAAGTATGTTGTTAGGGAAGTGAAAATAGCAATGGATAAATCAAAGGATTTGTATAGCCTTCACAAAATTGTTGATCCCGCCCTTGGTTCGAGCATGCCACCAAGAAGCTTGGAGAGGCTCGTGGATCTGGCAATGAGATGCGTTGAAGAATCAGGAGTTAACAGGCCACCAATGGGTGATGTGGTAAAAGAGATCGAGAACATCATGGAATTGGCTGGCCTGAAGTCAGCATCAACTTCAACAGGCTACGACGTGACAAGTAGGGAGTATGCCCACCCTTACAGTAATGAAAGTCTATTTGCCTTCAGCGCAACATATTCACCTTCACAGTTGGAGCCTAAGTAACGCGAAATTGGAAAAGATCGTCTTCTTCTAAGTTTGCTCGAGTTTGCTGTCTGTAAGGTTAGCATGTAGTATGTATTTGGCCTTGTGACATTTTACATGCTTGAGAATCAGAGTTAGTGACTATAAATTTCATTTAATTACTCTTACCTGGTGATTGTGGATTAAAATGCTCTCCGTGGATCCAAAGAACGAGATACTATTTCTGTTCTAGACAATAATTCGTGAATATAACTGCAGATTGTCAATTCTTTGGGTCTTTACTTTTTCTTGAAAAGAGAAAACTTTTCTGATCAAAATCTAATTTGGTGTTCCGCGAAAAGGGCTGGGAGACATTGCTCACTGGTACAAGTTTATGGATTAGCCTATGCATAGATGTATCCGAGCTTCGACCTAAACTCACATTTGCCTAACATGTTTTCTTATATTTTCTGCAAAGACTGGTATGTACTTTACAATTAATCTGATTGAAACAGAAACTGTTGATGTGATTGTCATTTGTCTCAATCTATATTGCGCCACAAGAAAGCTAGGTAGCTCGTAAGCTTTTTCTTTTCATTTTTTCTTTCTTTTTTTCTTTTTTTTTGGTTATTTCATTTATTCTAGATGCTAATGAAAGTAGCAGTAGAAATATGCATCACACATGTTGCCTCAAGTTGTTGGCTTCTACAGAGCAGAGAAAGACCACTGATCTTTTATGAGTGCTGCCATTGTCAACATCACCCATTGGTGGCCCCTGTAAACTCCTGATTCTTCAACGCATCTTGACCAATATAATCCCGCAAGCAAGGCCTCCAATGTCACGGAGATGGGGGTTTGAGGATTAGTGTCACGCCCCAAAACCTGCCAAGGCGAACCCTGGACTGATCGCCGCGAGCCTGAAAATCACTCCTCCTAATCTCGCAAAACTCTAAAAACACAGTACAGAAACTAAACCTTGTGAATATCTACGTTGAAACTCTAATATGATCAAGGCCCTGGGTTCACCTTGGCGGATCTTGGGCGTGACAATTAGAACAAAAAAAAGAGAAGAAATTTGTCTTTTAATATGAAGAAAAACGTCCATTTGATGGCATGGAATGAGGCATGGCTCATGCTATACGAATATATTCCTGTACACTTACGAAATAAGGCATGCACGATGCCACTTTTCTCAATTTTTTCAAGATTAATAAATTAAGGGTGAGAAATCTCGAAATGCACGCCTCGATTCGACTTGACTCTACGGGAATGAGGCGTGATCCATGGTAATCAAATGTTTATATTGGTGGTTATTTCTCATGTCAGTGACTTTAACATGCAAATCTTCACAAAAAAAGAATGGAAACTGTTAGCAGTGTTGGTCCCTTGGTGATCTCTTGGCAGATGAAACTTTGCTTGACGGTTCATTTCCTAGCTGTATATACATATACATATACATATACTTATGAATATATATATATATATACACACATATATATATTATAGATCTATAGATAGAGAATAAAAATAGAATGATATCTAAAATTACTTTGAAAAAAAAAATTACACTAGTGGGATTAGGTTGGAGTATAAATGAGAAAAAAAAAATGAGGATTCTTAGACATTCATACGATTTCTTGTGGAGTACAAAGAAGGAAAAAAAAAAGGAAAAAGAAAGAAAATAAAGAAGAGCAGGTATTTGGAGGAGTACAAAGTCAAAGGTATTAATTAGACTTTCAAGTCATTTCGTATAAAACTTCTGAATTTGACATACCGTTATTTTGGCAAGAAATTTGAATTTCATGCGATTTGAGACGAAACTTCTATCCTCCAAAATTCATTTGTGAAATGGTAGAATTTGACGAATTATATATAAATCCGGCGGAAAGGCGACATCTAGTACCGGACCAATGATTTGGACGATACGCCCCAGTTTTTTTTTTTTCAAGCGTGGAAATTCCAGAGCCAGAAGCAGTAGGATTGATTCTCATAATAAATAAAATATGTCAAAAATTTTTTGCGAAAATTATCGAATTCAAAATAAATGTCCGATAGTGCATCGATCGGTTAATTCAATAAGAAAGGGGAGGTAGCACTTGATTTCTTGGTACCATCCAATCCAATTTAATTGTTTACTTATTCAATATTCAATGAGTGAATTTTTAAGTTGAACCAACCCTTTTTTAAAATCTCAGGTGATTGAATACGAATTTTGAGAAATTCTTCCATTTGTCTATCATTATAGACAATCCCATCTATATTATCTATTCTATGGAATTCGAACCATACATACAAGTTGATAATTTTTGCTTCTATTGCTAATTTACTAAAATATTGAAAATTCTATGATAAATGGAAATAAACATTAAAGATTGAAATGATCTCAAGTTTTTTTCTTCACTTGGTTATCACCGATCATCCTCTCCCTATTTGGAGTTAATAATACTTGTTCACACTCTTTTTTTCGCATTTAAATTCTGTTGTAACATTAAAGTGATTCAATAATAATAAATTGATACTTAATTAACTACCTCACCTCTGCACCACTAACATTTGATTAGTTTTATATGCATGTAACTTTCCAACTGTAGTAGTTGGAGTCGAGATTTTCACATGCTGATGCTCAGATGCGCTATGTTCGCACAAGAATAAGTCTTCTTCTACGAGGACATCATTAATGCTACGCAAAACGATTGTTACAAGGTTTCGTACAATTCAGTTCGTGTTTTGTCATGAGATGAACATAATGTTTGCTATTCTTGAGCAGACAGATTGGCTCATCGTTGGGCACTTTCTCCATTATTTTATGGTGTCACAAGATTCTCTTACACGTACTATTAGCGTAAAAAGATATAAATTTTACAAAGCAGAGAAAGATCCTTGAATTGTCCATCAAGACTGATGGCAATTTGTAATAAACAAATTGTACTCGTATTACATAATAAACAGCATACCAACACAATTGAGTCCACCTTTTAAAAGAAAAGTAAACGATTCAATCATCTGGTGCATGAGTCTTACGCGCTTGTAGAACTCGCTTCCGGTCATTTCTCTTAATATTGTTTGATCATGACGAGACATTTGAATCCATCTTTAATTTTGAAAATAGTTGGACGAGACATCCGTGAATCTTCGTTTAGAGTTTCAAAATGTGCAAGATTATAAGTGATAGAAAATTACGTTTCTTTAAATGCATGAGCACTTTCTCTAAATTGTTAGTGGAAGGGAAAACTATCGTTTAAGTCTAAAACTAATACGAAATGGGGAGAGTTGATTGATGCACATGGAATGCCAGAAGAAACTCCATGATTAGAACTTGCACGGCTTTTATCTCTCTTATATAAGCCACCAGTGATCCAAGTGTATGATTATCCCCACCCTTTAAACTTGAGGCTTGTTTAGATTGACTTTTTTTTAAGAAAAAATATTTTTTCTTAAAAAGTTACATTAAATTTGTAATAACTATTTGATTTGTCATTTAAAAAAAGTTGAATGAAAAAAAAAATTCAAATACAACTTTTTTTAGAAACCAAAATTTTTAACTTTTAAAAAAAGATTATTTTTCAGAAATTATTAAAAAAATCAATCCAAACCGAACCTTGTAGTTCTTTACAACAAAAAAATAATTTCCTTTTATCTAAAAATGGAGAGAGAAGAATAAATCTACAACTAAAACCTAAAAGCCACATTAATAGTGTTTAGCAATAACGCTACCAAACTTTTCAGACTCACGTCAAGATCCAAATTTCAGAACACGTATATAATTTAGATTAATTAAATAAAATTCGAACTGAGAATGTAATTTTTTTGGAACTCAAAATATAAATAACGTTAATGACTACATTTTAAACGTTCCACCGATAAAATAAAATAATCTGGAGTTTTGTTCCACGTAATCTTGCCTGGGGTACAGGTGACAAGAACAAACACAAACAACCTTTTTCCTGTCGCCTCAATCACGTGCCAACAAGAGGCCAAATTAAAACCGCCCCCCCCCCCCCCCAAAAACCAAAAAACCAAAAATGGACAAAATTTAAGTAACAATCTTTTTTGTTTGATTGGTTCGTTGCTCGGCGGCCATGGAAGTCTTTTTCTAGAAAACAGCCACCCCAGTCTCTGTTCCTTGCGTTAAAATTGATTTACAATAATATCAAAATTATTCACGTGTAAAATTTTTTTTTTTTAAATACCATTATACATGAGATAACATGTTAAACACAAATCACATACTAATCTCTCTTTGTTGTATCGTTTTGTATATATTATATTTATTTGTCATCGGTAGTAGACCTTTAATTTGCCCAATACATAAACGACGCAACTATACCGAATGGGATCACGAACTAAATATTCAGTTACAGTTTACAAAATACACATTATAGTCTGCAAAATGTTCTCAAGCTCTTGATGATAGTGCCTGAGTTAGTGTCTACTGTTTTGTGCAAGTCAAAAATATGATCTCCTCCAATTTCTTTTGTTCGATAAATAGTTTTTTAAGTAGTGTTTCTATTAGAAAGAATGTTTGAAGCAGTGTTTATGAAATGTTAATATAGGAATTAGTATTTCACTTTTATTTTTATCAATTCTACCCTTTCTTCAACGTTGTTTTTGGTAATTGTACCCATTGTAATCTCTTACATTTTTACATTTTCTTGTAAAAATATAAATCTAAAATAAGACAAAAATCAATTTTAAATTCTATTCATATCAAAATATACTTAAAAATGTAAGTCTTATTCATTTGCATTTTATCCCCTATGTTTTTTGAAAGTCGAATAAAATCCCTTGTGCTTTCAAAACTCGCTTATACACCACTTTAATTTAAAAAAAGTTAGACATTAACCCCTACCATATAGCTTTCCCATTGTATAAGAAGTAAAATAACAAGTTACTCTTTAGATTAATTATAAATTATAAGAAAACTACAACTAATATTGCAAAGAACTAGATAATGTCTTCCAAGGCTTGCTCTGGTGGATGTAACCTGCAAAACAGAAAGAATTAGGCACCGATGTGGTATCGTCCGAAGAGCCTCCGATGTTTAAGTCAGTATTTTCCTTTTACAGTAACTTTTAGGAAGTGAATGAGTAAGAATGAGTTACCTTATTTGGAACCAAGAGGTTCTATTTATAGTTTGGGGGGAGGGACACGTGCCACCTCATCTTGTTCGTATAACTAGTCAACGGACCCTGCAGGCCTGGTGGGGAAGTATTCGAGGATTGATCCTGTAAAGAACCAGATAGGGTCTTCCAAAGCTTGCTCTAGTAGATTCAGGCAACAAGACAGACAAAACTAAGCACTAGTATGGTATCAGTCGAAGAGCTTTCGGTGCCTAAGTCAGTATTTTGCTAGAAGGGGTAAGTTTAATGAAGTGGGTGAGAATGAGTGAGTTACCTCATTTGAAACCAAGGGGCTCTATTTATAGTTTCTGAAGGGGAACACATGTCAGCTTTACTATGTTCATACAACTGGGTTATTGGGCATTGTGAGCCTAGTCAGGTAATATCATAGATGGTCGGTCAATCCTATTCTGAGAAGACCTTATGGGAGGATTCCTAACAAGATCACGGGTGTGATCCGATCCTGTATCAAAGATGATCGGCTGAGTCTAATATGGAGAGACCTTATCGAGGGACCTGATAAAGTCAGTGATTCTGGTCGCTCCCGTATCATTAACCCCATTCGGGGTCGTGCCGTTTCGGGATGTCGCCAAATGCTTCCCAATCATCGGTTCTCATGCTTAGGCATTTTCTCGGGCTTTTGGCCCATGAAAGGAAATCACCTTGTTTTCCCGAATGCATGGATGGCACGAAGCGATGCGCTTGCCTGCAATAATGTCGTTTCTTGGAAATGTGTGACAAAACCGCCTCCTCAGGCGCAACCTTTCGCCTAACTAGCGCTTTGACACCATTTTTGAATTTCTAACCCTTTTTTTTTTTTTTTTCGAAGTATAAATATACTTTTACTCCTTTTATTTTCATTTTTCGCCCTCTTCCTTCGCTTTTGCTCAAGTCTCTCTCTGTCTTCTAACATCCTTCATCTTGCCCCTTTGATAGTTGCTCGTCGATATTGCCAAGGACATCTCTGACATTACATCTTTGGTGTCTTCCTTGTTTTGCTTGTACCCTTCTTTTAAAGCTCCCTTCATTTCTCTCTTCTCGGCAGCAATTTTCTTCGCTTTCCAGCCAAGGAGATTCCCCTCCTGAGCCTGGCTCGGTGATGGAGATTTTCGGAAATTTTCCGTCACAAATGTTTACCCCAGCCTCCCGAGGGAACGGATTCTTATCAACAGCCATGGTCTCCGGAAACTTGATCTTCCCGTCATCAATAGCCTTTTGTGTCACATTCAAAAAAAACCATGCAATTGGTCGTACCATGGGACTAGGAATGGTACCATTTGCAGTATCTCCTTTCACGTATCTCCTCGGATGGGGGAATCTTGTGCCTTGACGTGAGCCTGATTTGCTTGTCTTTCAACAAATGATTAAAGATTGCCTCTGCCTTGGTAATGTTGAAAGAGTATTCCTTACTAGCCTTGGGCTGATCTCATCGCGATGGTTGGTTGTTCTCTTCCGTCACTTGAGACCCAGTGCCCAGCTTCGCCGATGCTTGGCAGACATATCCACTGCCCCTGACTATCTCGGCGAGCACAATTCAGAAATGGTAGAAAGAGCATGGAGAATATTATATCATTTTTTGGGAAAAGTATAGAGAATAGTAGAACATGTTCCATATCGATCATGAAAAAATGAGGTCTCAAGAGTAAGAGAGAGAGCAACAGTAAACGAATCATGAAAAAGAGTAAATTCAAAAGCAGCAGACATCCTTTCCCACCTCATGCAGTAGTACATGGTACTTCTCCTATAAATCAACTTGGGAAGTCTTGAAATCTAAGCAAACAAATAGGACTGCTGTTACAGGACATTCTTTCCACAATACATCCCACAATATCAGAGGAGATAAAAATAAAAGAGCTGTCAATTTTACATGTTTTCCCTACTACCACTCGCAAATGAGCTTAGAAAGAAGCTGGCTGCACATAGAAAAAAAAAAAATTGGGAAAATTAATCATAGTCCAGCTTGGTTGCTTCACTCTACCATCTCTAAAGAGAAGAAACATTTACTGCTCATGAAGGAAGCATAACAAAAAACATTACGTGGCTTCACAAAAAAATCATGTAACTTAATAGAATTATTTCACTGGAATGAATTGCATATCAGCAAAATCATCATCCAACATGGAATCAATATAGGCATATCATCCCTTCCGAGTACTTATTAGTGGGGTCCATGAACCACAAGACAATGCATGTGCAGTGACGCATAGCAGTTGGATGGCATATCATACAGTCATATGTGGACTCTACCACCCATTTTTATAGAATGGATTTGGATGGTCTCCCTATTTTTCTATGGCCCAAAAGAAACAAAAAATAGAAATGTCTATTTTGTGCTGGTCTCTGCATATGCCTACTAGCAGGGACCAATTGCATCACCTGGTCATGAAATTTGTACACCTTAAATTGTCTTTAATCAATTGATATTGCGCTCTTCATGATGACCTTTTCACCACTCAAAAGCCAGATTTGTGAAACTTCCCTTCGAAATGTTCAAGCTAGTTGTCACCCAAGATATTCCAACAATAAGAACTAATATCAAATGTGACGTGTGATTCGAGTTTGATTCTAGTTTCTTTTTTTGGGTGGGTGTCCTTGACTTATTTGGTACTCAACATAGTGGATGTGTTGCGCATCCAAATTTGCCAATTGATAGTCGAACATTGTCAGTTGAATTTCCCTTATTAGAAAAAGAAAATGAAGCCGACTGATCAACTATTTGGACTACAAGTGAAACGCATTATCCTATAATAGTTTTCAAATTTAGTTAATTTATTGAGTAGATTTAGCATTTTAATAGATAAAGAGGGGTCTAAATATCTTAAACTTACTAATTAAGTGTCATGTATTAATAGACTAGGAGTGAGATTTAGGTCAGTATATAAAAAATATTACTGACATCTAGTAAGTCCATTTTAGCTTAAAAGAAAGTTTGAGATATGGAACTCTCCTTGGCAAAACAAACTTGGTTTAACCTTCACAAAATATATACAAAACGTATATGGTCAAACTATGACGCCCAAAACAAAGTCGGCTCAAGGGTTGGATAACCGGTAGAGAGACGTTATAAGTTTGAAAGTGGATCAACCTAAATGGCTCAATTCCATCTTCGCTTTCGCAAGTTTACTACTTCCTCCTTATCAACCCTCCATTGCTGCCTTGAGATGCCCCTTCTCCTTTTCTTTCTCTCTTCATCAAAACTTTTCTCAAAATAACTTTCTTGGCCATAGCTATACATTGTTTTCACAAACAACAAACAGAATTATATATATGTGTAGCGATCCGAACTTTGTATGGTGGTGTTCGATTTTATTATTTTAAGATTTTTCAACTTAACCCCCTCCATGCATAAGGCTAGTGACAACTTACCTTAGCTAGACTGCATGACTAGCTGTTTTTTCTTTTCTTTTTTCCTTTCCTTTTTTTTTTTTTTTTTGGTTATTTCATTTTTTCTAGATGCTAATGTAAATAGCAGGAGAAATATGCATCACACAGGTTACCTCAAGTTGTTGGCTTCCACACAGCAAAGAAAAACAACTGATCTTTTATGAGTGCTGCCATTGTCAACATCACCCATTGGTGGCCCGTGTAAACTCCTGATTCTTCAACGTATCTTGACCAATATAATCCCGCAAGCAAGGCCTCCAATTTCACGGAGAGGGGGGTTTGAGGATTAGTGTGACGCCTCTAAATCCGTCAAGGTGAAACCGGAACTGATTACTGCGAGCTTGAAAATCGCTCCTCCTAATCTCGCAAAACTCTAAAAACACAGTACAGAAACTAAACCTCGTGAATATCTACATCAAAGCTATAATACAATCAAGGCCTCAGGTTTGCCTTGGTAGATTTAGGGCGTAACAATTAGAACAAAAAAAGAGAAGAAATTTGTCTTTTAATATGAAGAAAAACGTCCAGTTGATCGCATGGAATGAGGCATGGCTCATGCTATACGAATATATTCCTGTACTCTTTAGAAATAAGGTATCCAGGATGCCACTTTTCTCAATTTTTTCAAGATCCATAAATTAAGGGTGAGAAATCTCGAAACACACGGCTCGATACGACTTGACTCTATGGGAATGAGGCGTGATCCATGGTAGTCAAATGTATATATTGGTGGTTGTTTCTCACGTCAGTGACTTTAACATGCAAATCTTCACCAAAAAGAGTGGATCGGAAACTGTTGGCAGCTTGGTGATCTCTTGGCAGAAGTACTTTGCTTGACGGTTCATTTCCCAGCTTTCTATATACATATACAGACATACATACATACATACATACACACATACATACATATATATATATATATATATATATATACGTATAGAAAAAAAATAGAACGATATCTAAAATTACTTTGAAAAAAATTACACTAGTGGGATTCGGTTGGAACATAAATGAGAAAAAAAATGAGGGTTCTTAGACTTTCATATGATTTCGTATGGAGGAGTACAAAGAAGAAAAAAAAGAAAAAGAAAGAAAATAAAGAAGAGTAGGTATTTGGAGGAGTACAAAGTCAAAGGTATTTATTAGACTTTCAAGTGATTTCGTATGAAATTTCTGAACTTGTAACGTTATTTTCACATAAAATTTGAATTTCATGCGATTTGAGAAGAAAATTCTATCCTCCAAAATTCATTTTTGAAATGGTAGGATTTGACTAATCATACATAAACATACATGCAAGTTGACAATTTTTACTTCTGTTGCTATTTTACTAAAATATGGAAGACGCTATGATCAATGGAAATGAACGTTAGAGTGGAAATTGATCTCGAGCTTTTTTCTTCAATTGGTTATCATCTGTCATCCTCTCTCTATTTAGAGTAAATAATATTTGTTTGCACCATTTTTTTGGCCTTTGAATTCTTCGGTAACGTTTAAGTGATCCAATAATAATAAATTGATACTTAATTACCTACCTCTCCTCTGCACCACAAATATTTGATTAGTTTTATATGCGTGTAACTTTCCAACTATAGTAGTTGGAGTCGAGAATTTCACATGCGGATGCTCTATGTTCGTACAAGAACATGTTTGGATTGGTTTTTTTTTTTTTAATAAAAAATATTTTTTTAAAAAAAATTATGTTAGATTTGTAATAATTATTTAATTTGACTTCCAAATAAGTTAAAATTATGGGAAAAAAATCTCAAATACAACTTTTTTTATAAGTTAGAATTTTCAACTTCTAAAAAAAAAATTTGTTTAAAAAATACTTTTAAAAAAATCAATCTAAACAAGCCCTGAGTCTTCTTCTACGGGGACATCAATAATGCTACGCAAAACTGTTGTTACAAGGTTTCGTATAATTCATTTCATGTTTTGTCATGAGGTGAACATAATATTTGCTATTCTTGAGCAGACAGGTTAGCTCATCGTTGTGCACTTTTTGCATTATTTAATGGGCGTCACAAGATTCCCTTACACGTACTATTGGCACAACACGATATAAATTTTAAACAGCAGAGCAAGATCCTCTAATTGTCTATCAAGATTAATGACAATTTGTAATAAACGAACTGTACTCATATTACATAATAACATAAGCATAATAAACATCGTACTAACACAATTGAGTCCTCCTTTTAAAAGAAAAGTAAACGATTCAATTATCTACGAGTCTTACGCATTTACGGAACTCTCTCTTCCTCGTTTCTCTTAATAGGGTTTAACCATGACGAGACATTTGAACACAACTTTATTTTTGAAAATGGTGGGATGGGACATCCATGGATTTTCATTTAAAGTTTTAAAATGTGCAAGATAATTAACCGTTGTAACTCCTCAGAAAGATAAAATGGAGAGGCGACAAAGACAGAGTGCTGAAATGATTAAGCCAGATGATTATACTTTTAATGACTGCATTTAAAAGAATCGCTGACTTTTTCATTTCTCTTAGAAGTTTATACAACGTAGTAATCATGCAACAGCATTGGTGGTGGGGCAAGCCAGCACTTGCTTTCTAAGGTTTTCAATAATCATAACGAGCTTCGTGTTCAAACGGTTCACGAAATACTTGGGCAGCCATCCTGCAGGATCCAACTGAAAGATAAACACCAGGAAAAAGTTATAATTCCATACAGCACACAAAAATTAACGTCCAATAAGAGTAAAAATTCAAATCTTGAATTTCAAATTGAAGTTACGTTAAAGGGGTAAATAATTCTTTCTTTTTTTTTTTCTTTTTATGGGTTGATCTTTGAGATAATTTAGTCTCTGAACTATCAAAGTGAGCATTGATAAGTTGGTCCAATTAACTTTTTCGTCCAAGAACTAATTAATAGTGCCAAAAAAAAAACCTCTCTCATGTTTTTCATCTTCGCGTGCCTTTTTCATACTATTGTCATTAGTTTTTGGACAAAAAATATTAATTGAAACAACATTATCCAATTGTCAATAATTCAGCACGGTTAAAAGAATTAACCTTTTTCTCACGTTACCTGCACAACGTAAGTGACCATGCAGGAGTCGTCGTCGTCAAGTTTCTCGACAACCCATCCTGACTGCAGCAATAGCCCCCTGATGGCATTACTTTGCTTAGGTTGCAATCCAGCTGCTATCTCTTTTGGAAGCGACGCTACTGCTACTACCTGTATGCGTACTACTATATCAGTTACTGATAAAAAAGGATAATTCGGTACACGAAACTCCTGTCATACACAGTGTTCAGGAAAGGGTTACCTTAGTCCCATCATCCATGGTTTCACGTCGCTCATAAACGATAAACTCTCTGTTTCTGAAGAGAGGCCTGGAATAGTCTCCAAATCTGAGCCTGATTATACCGAGGTTCTTTTCGAGATCTTTAATGTTCTTGCTTTCTACCAGGTTAGAATCCCATTGCTGCAGGTCCAACAATATGAACATCAAAAGGTCAGAACAAAAGAAGTGAATCAAAAAAAGATGTGTGACACAAGAACCTTAGAAAACTACCTTTGCAGCATCAATGGCGTTGGCCACTGTTATGAATTGTTGAGGAGACACTGATCTGAGTAGCCAACGGCTGCGGAAAGCGTGAACTGACGCAGACTTGCGTTTCGAAATCTCGACGCCATTGTCAAGAGCAACAACTTTCCACCCATCGTTGTTCGAGTCTGAAGCTGAGAGCAGCTCTTGAATGCAGTTTTCACTCGCATGGAGGACAAATCTTCTTAAAGAATCCTCACTAATACACCTTTTGAAAAACCCATAACATAAATAATAAGCATTAGCCACCCAAATCAGCTTATGAGAACGAGCTTATTAAAAAAGTGAAGTAAATGTAATCTCTTACCAGGACTTATTGCAACTTGGTCTGATCTTGGCCATGTTAGCTACCCTTTTGAGGTTTCTTTGAATACAGCAAGTTGGGAGATGGAGAAGTTGTATGATGTGTTAAAGAAAAGCGATTATAAGTGAGAGAAAATTGCGTTTCTTTAAGTGCACAAGCACTTTATCTCGATTGTTATTGGGAAGGGAAAATTGTCGTTTTAAGTCAAAAACTAATAAGAAATGGGGAGAGTTGATTGATGCACATGGAATGCCAGTAGAAACTCCATGATTAGAACTTGCCCGGCTTTTATGTCTTCATCTCTCTTTCTCATATAAGCCACCAATGATCCATGTGTATGATCATCCCCACCCTTAAATTTGCAGTTCTTTTCTACAAAAATGATTCCCTTTATCTAGAAATGGAGAGAGAAGAGTAAAAGTAGAGCTAAAAAAGCCTTATTAATAGTGTTTAGCAATAAAGCTACCAAACTTTTTGGACCCACGTCAAGATCCAAATTTCATAATACATATAATTTAGATTAGTTAAATAAAATACAACGCTAAAAATTTGAACTCAAAACATAACTTTTTCATAGACGTTTCCCGCTGATACCTCAGTAATAAGAACTGAGACTGAATATGTTTCATGAGTAGGGTTTAATTTTAGTCTCCTGCCCTAAATAAATGCCCTCGACTTACTTCATGCGCAGTATAGGGTCAAATCATGCATTCAAAGTTTGTTGACTAGTGGTTGAACTCAACCAATTGTCCAATAATCGAGCCAAACCAGCAAAATATCCCTTGTCGCATAAAAAAAAAAATGGGACTCAAAACATAAATAAAGTTAACGTCTACATTCTAAACGTTCCACCGATGAGATAATATAATCCGAAGTTTTATTCTACATAATAGTGCCTGGGTAGAGGTGACAAGAACAAACACAAACAACCTTTTTTCTGGCGCCTCAGTCACGTGCCAACCAGAGGCCTAACGACACCCCCATGCCAGAATGGACAAAATTTTGCAGTAACAATCTTTTGTCTGATTGGTTCGTTGCACGGTGGTCATGGTAATTTTTTTGGAAAAACAGCCATCCCAATCTCTGTCCCTTGCATAGGAATTGTAAAATTTTGTTACTTTCATTTCATATATTAATGTAGTTTACTGTAATCATAACCGTCGGTTTGGATTTTGTCCTGTTGATTCTCATTGAATTGCACAACACTGAATGTGGTGAAGAATGCAAACATGGCATCAGTTTCATGAACCATATACTCAAAAACAAAGCGATGCCAAACGATAAGAATTAAGTTCGAACACGTTCAATTTTTATCTCCAGTTCAGGGCTGGTGGTTAGATTGTGGGACTGGTCCTTTCACTTAGGATATACCAATTGGTTGTCAGGCCCCGCTAGATATTCAATGGTCAAGCTCCGCCAATTACTCGTATCAGAGAAGGGAAAAAAAAAGTGAAAGCAAAGAGTCACAACATTCAATTGTAAAACATTTCTGGAAGGTTCAGTTGACATCTTTCTGGAAGTCCTTTGATCACCAAGCTAAGTTCGAAACAATAATAAATAAAGAGTGATTAAAGAACTAATTGCACTGTTCAGGAAACTTAGTTTATTGGGGTCACTAATACTCTAAATGTAATATTAACAAGTAGAAAAATATTGAAGCTTCAGAAAAGAGGGGACTCAAGAAAGTCAATTGTTCTGCTCCAACAAGCCTTTGGCTCTAAGGCTGTCTACCGTGTCCCTCACAGCATCTTCAACTGGTGTAAAGACCATCCCCAGATCAATTAATCTCTTTGCAGCATCTTCACAGGCCACTAAACCTGGTTGTGTTTCACTACCAAACCTGTAGTTTTAGGACTCAGGCATGAGTATTATTTTCGACAAAACAGGATCAAAACAGATTAATGAACAATTATGTCCTATTCAACTGTGAAAAAGCTAAGGTAGTCAGAAGAACAAGATTATCATCTTCTTTTTCGAAGATGGAACGCGTATAGGAAGCTCTCTGGATTATTAAGGTTTAAATGTCGACTTTGCATGAGACTTGAGTTAGTTAGACACCAGGGCTACCAATATTGATCTCAAGAAGTATATCCCCTTGACGAATTCAAACCCGAGCTGGAAGAAATCACTTCCACCAGCCCATAAAGCCAATTCCTTGACATAACAAACATTACTTTTTAATGGAAAAACAGAAGTTCTGGTTCAACAACTACCTGCTCTTCTTAGGTTACCGAATCATGCGGCCTAAGATTATCTTGACATAGTGCAAGCTGTATAATTCCATGCAATGTTCCTCAATGATAAAATATCTAATCAGACAGGATTTTAGCATATACATTGAAACATGCTTTCTAACTAACAATGACATAACTTCAACATATATATAGAAATTCCTCGTAAGGTTCCAGGGAACCAAAAAGGGATGTAATCTTCGGTTGTTGAGACTCATCAAACTAATTAAGCTACAAGCTGAGGATATATACAACTGATAAGATTGAATAAGAACCTCAGAAGCAGATGATTTTGAAGAAATCAAGGAATTTATTGAGAATCCTATAAGATCTATTTTTCTCTGATAGATGGTCAGAACTTTATCTGAATTAGAAACATCTCTCTTTTATCCTATTGAACACCTTAGAAGCTAAAATTCAAAAGGGGACCACCATGTCGCAAGTGAACTATACAAAGGCTATTTGGCAACCGCTTAAGCTAGCTTACAGTATTTAAATGCACAATACCCATTTTATAAACTACGCATCCATCATGATCTTTACCATACTTTCTACTAACATACAAAGCATCCATGATGTCACACATGAACTATACGAAGGCCCTATCCGGCAACAGCTTAAGCTAGCTTTGAGTATTTAAACACACAACACCGATTTTATGGACTCATCATGATCTTTACCGTACTTTCTGCCAACGCACAAAGCATCTAACTAAGAGGGGTTAGAGGAGAACCTGTGAACAGGAAACTCAGGAAAGAGTTTGGAGACCCTGCTGGCAAAATCGCGGAACTGGTAGATGCCATTGGTGCAGAGGTGCCTACCAGATGCAGCTGGAGATTCAAGCAGTAGAATTTGCGCCCTGGCGACATCTTTGACGTGCACGGCGCCTAGCCAGTGGTACTCCTGTGTGTCTTCCGATCCCTGGAGCAGGTTTCTCAAGACAGCACAGCTTGCATTGAGTCCAGGCTGCAGAAGCTGGCCTAGACATGTTGCTGGATTGATTGCTACGATGTCCATCTTTTCTTTCTCCGCAAACTCCCATGCTGCTTTCTCTGCCAGCGTCTTCGACACCGGGTACCATTTCTGCACCCGCATCAATTAAACCATACTTAAGCTTACTACTGTTTGGATTGTCTTTTTCTTTTTTTTAAGAAAAAGTACAAAAAATATATCTTTCTTGCAATGAGTATTTCAATCAAATTTCAAAAAAAAAGTTAAATATATCTTTCTTGCAATGAGTATTTCAATCAAATTTCAAAAAAAAAGTTAAAATCTGGAAAAAAACCTCAATTTCATCCTAAACGAACCCTATAACAAACAACAACCAATGAACATTTTGTGTACAGCTAGCACCTTGAGTCTAATTAATTAGTTTAAAATGTACAAGATCATAAAAACATTGGAAATAATTCAAATAATTATAAACTAAACACAAATCCCATACAAAACTGGAGTGTGATGAGATGGATTCAACCAAGCCTGATCCAACATTATTTCCTAGTTATGCAAGTCATTGAGACCCTTACAATTCACCAACTTAGCTCGTTTGGATTAGGTTCTAAAAGAATACTTCTTTATAACTTAATAAAACTACAATGACAAAAGTTACAACTTTACGCCAGTTAACATAAGAAATCAGAAGTGCATATGATAAAAGCAGTAATAATCTTAAAAATCGAAAAAAGTCAAACCTGGCGAGACTTGCAATAGTCAAGGTCAGTCCACGAAGACTCGTCAAACACCTTACCACTAGGCCAACTCGGGTTAGGCACCATCGCCGAGATCGAGGACGTGAGCACCACGCGCCTCACGTTGAACCTCTTAGCAGCCTTGAGCAAGTTGAGAGTACCCTGGACAGCGGGCTCCACAAGCTCTTTATGTGGGTCCACCGGGTCCTCCAAGCTACATGGCGACGCCACGTGGAACACGCCCCCTCCCGTGCAAGGCTCTATCGCCTTACATAAGGCATCAGCGTCTAACACGTCAGCCTCGTGCACCACCACACTCGCGTCGGGATTGGTGGAGGCGCATAAGGACAAGAGGTGGGATGGGTCCGAGCCGGGGTATATGGTGGCGTGGATGGTGGTGTAGCCGTGGTCCAATAGGGTCTTGACCAGCCATGACCCAATGAACCCATTGGCTCCGGTGACGCAGACTGGTTCTTTTGCCATTGTTTTCTTGAATTTGAGCTTGAAATTTAATGGTTAGATTGTGATATAACCCAAAAGTTTATTGTAATTATAGCTTAAAGACTATTTATACAGTTCTAGAGGTTTTCCAAATTCAGTTACCCACTTTCTATCCACATATAGAGACCACTAGGTAGTTGGATATTATCGAATCTCTCTTGTAACATTATAATTTCACAAGAAATAGAATTTGAAATTGTAAATTATACGCAATCCTGCGACAGTGTCATTGAGGATGACTACTGATTCGTGTTTCTCTCCTAAACAGTTGCGGATAAGAATTAACATCTCCGGGATGGTGTTCTCTGTTATGCTTTGACTCGATGGCAATAAGGTTGAGGGTAGGAAAAAAGAAACCAAATGGGCTTAAGCCCTCAAAAATGGGCCCAAAAATAAATTACAAACATTGAACTGCAACGGAGAAATTACAAGTTCTGTTGGGCATAACTACAAGATTTCAACTATTGAATTATAGAAGTTCTATTAGTAAAATTTTAGCTAAAAGTTTTTATATTTTAGTAGTTGAACTTTTAGCTGTTTTAAGAATAATATTAAATTTTTAAAAAATATGGAGTAATATTTTTGAGAAAAAATGAAGGAAAACAATTTCTGACATTATTTAAAAATAGCTTTCTAAAAATCATATTTCAAAAGCTCCAATTTGGAGCTTATGAGTTTTTAACTTTTTTTTAATTTCAATTATTATGTAAATTTTTTTCAAAATAAGTCAAATATATCAACTTAAATTTTAAACTTAAAACAAATATTTTAAAGTGTCCAAAAGTTGAACCACACCGACTCTGTGTCAGTAGGTCTTAGTGAATAGCAAATTGGAGAATCAGTAAACATGGACTACTGAAAGAAACAAGTTGGGCTTCCATATATTTAGTTATTGGACTATGCTTTTGAAATGTTAGGGATTTCTGGGCCAATATGCTCCTCTACCTCACCGATGGCTAGCAGAGCCACCTACTCCAAAGAAAGAAAGGAGAGGGGGCAAAAAAATAAAAGAGATAAGTGCTTTGCAGTTTCCTTGGCTTTCTAGTTTTAGAGAACTCCAATCAATTTTTACGGATTTGAATGCTCGTATTACGTTATAACATCACGAGAAAATTTCTCTCATGTATGATTTGTAAACTTGAAATGGCAACAATATATATGAGAACAAGATAGATCCATCCATTATGTAATAAATCAAGGGCTCGTTTGGATTGGTTTTTTTCAAAAGCGCTTTTTCTAACAGCTTTTTTTAAGAAGTTAAAAATTCTAGCTTCTAAAAAAAGCTGTATTTGAGCTTTTTTCAGAGTTTCAGTTTTTTTCGAAACCAAATCAAATAGTTATTGCAAATTTAATGTAATTTTTTCAGGAAAAAAAAGTATTTTTTCCTGAAAAAAAAGTCAATTCAAACAGGCCTCAAGTCGTGTATTTAGAAGCTGACAAAGTCAACGACTCTGTATTCTTATATCTATCTGGACATCATAAGCTTAAAAAATTCAATGGTGGGTCAAATAAACTTTGAAAACTTTCCCTTGTTCAATCACGGGATAGAAAAAAACAAAAACAAGGTGGTTAAGAAGAAGAAGTTTAACAACCATAGATTACATATATATATATATATATATGGCTGTAAATTAAACCAGCTAATGACTGCTATGATAATTTATATATCAGTCTCCTTTCTGTATATAAATGGCTAAATGCTTTTGTTGTTATCCGTCTGATCCAAACTGAACTTGAATATATCATTATAAAAGAGATCTAATGAGCACGTTAATTATGCAGTTATAATGATCGTGATACACAAGAATTGGTGTATTATAAGCTGGTGACAAAGTCATAAGCAATGGATTGACTACTATGTGCATGAAAATATATTGGCTCTTAATGTTATGATATATGATAATTTGTATATAAAGTCTTCTTTCAATTACGTAAACAGTTAAATACTTTTGTTGTTACTCGTTCAATAAAAATCGAATTTAAATATAATATTATAAAAGAGATTTAGTATTATGCAGTTACAATAATTGTGGGACATACCAGGCTTTAACCCATCCATCTTTTATACTAACAAGGATTGCTGTACTATAAGCTATTGATAAATAAAGTTACAAGAATGAATTATGTCTACATGTTTGCGCATGAAAATATATCCGCTCTTAATGTTGTGATATTAGAATTGTTAAATTTTACTCATGCCATGAGCGACATAAAAAAAAAAAAAAAAAAGCACAAAACCCGAGAGCAGACAACTGAATTGCTGCCTGTTCTTGTACTGGAAGTTCAGTTCGACATGTTTCGAGTTCTCTAACATTGAAATTGAAAGTCTGACAGTGAAGAGTCAATATTCGGGCTGCTTAACGTTAAATGAGGGATAGGCGTAAAAGGGGCAATAATTAAAATCAAACGGTGATATTGGTGTGGCGTGTTTAATGCGGTTGGTCAAGTCACATTCCCTCATTTTTCTAGTGTAATTAATTTCTGTCCTTGCCTACTTCTGTAATTATACATGGAATGCTCAAGAGGAAACAGAAAGAGGAAAGAAGTTTTTAAAAAAAAAAATTTATGTACGAAATTCTCTTTACGCCCAAAATTAAAAAAAAAAAAAAGACCAAGTCCACTTTAAAATTTATTCTAAAGAGAAATATATAGATTATATTGTGTGATAACATTATCAGCATGTGTTGTGCGAAAAGTCAACTAATCTAAGTGGAAATAAATGGCAAATTATGATAGATGCAGATATAGAAGAGCTAGCTAGTGTAAAAGCTAATCTATTGGCTCCCAATTCTTTCAAAAGCTCCTACTAGTCTAGAATTCTATTTATAGAGACTAGAATTTTTTATCTTTGAAGAAAAACTGGAATTTGAACTTTTTCCCTGGAATTTTATCTGGTTCTTAAAAAAAGTCAAATCAAATACTTATTACAAAAAAAAAAATTATTTTTACAAGGGAAAAGAAGTGTTTTTTCATTAAGGAAAAAAATCCAAACATGCCCCATAACTATTTTTAATTTAAAAAATAATTAATCAGTCTTCTATAAAAGAAAACTTTATATAAATAATCAAGTGTTATAACTTTTATTTTTGACGACCCATCATCATGTAATGGTAATGGTTGTAAAATTATTTGGAGGGATTAGGTTGAGGGAATTGGGACTATTTTGTTATTCCTTATCCATATTGACAACTATGTGGAGTGAATCTTTAAAATGTGATCAGCGTGAAAAGTAGTTTCAAATTTGGGTACACGAAAATAGATAGTGCGTGATAGTCATTTTTTCTAGTTGTAAGATATTGGTATAAGTTTTGTGACGAGCATAATTCTCGTGTTTAGTTGTCATAGTTAAATTTAACTCTACATAAACTATTAACAATAAATCAAAAGAAGGTGAGGATGACATTAAGTCATTGTATTTTTGAAAGGAGAAAAAGAATTCAATGGGGTGTGGTGACAAATTTTAGCACCTTAGAAGAAAACAGGAGAGATGACTTCAACTTGAACAAAATGACAAAATCATACTCCTGGCTGCTTTTATTTATTGACTTTAACAGGCAGATGTCTTAGGATTAATATTGATGACCAGGTGGTTAGATACTCTTCATTTCTATCTTGTACTTATCTTATAGGTATCGTACCTACATGAATTATCATGATTTGATGTGTAGCTAGATCTCCCGGTTTTGAAATAGTTTACCAGTTTCTACACTACCAAAAAAAAAAAAAAGAAAGAAAGAAAGAAAGGGACGAAGCGATTCGATAAACCACCAATTACATATATTAACAAATCAGTCCATGATTTCAAAATAAATTATCAATTATTTATGTACTATGAAAGTAAAGGGAGTAGAATAGTCGGATATTGATCAATGACTAATTATAGTATCCATCTTGTGAACAATTAAATAAAATTTTTATAAATAGTGAGTAGTTTTAAAACTGTTACCTATTCTAATTTATATATAATGTCAAAAAATATGACCGTCCATAGCCAATTTTATGACTAGCGTTACGATGGCAATCTTTGACCCGCATAAGCCCTTGTCACTTACATCTCTACCATATTTTAGCCCTAACACTTGCGCCACTCGATATTTTCAGGAGGAAAAAAAAAAAAAGAAAATAAGCTTTATTTATCGTTATTTCTTACCCATTCAAAATTTACAGTAAAATGTCAATTTGCCAAGAAATATCTTTCATTTATCTTTCACTTATCTTCCTCTTACTTATTATCTTATCTTTTTCCTTCCCTGATTTTTGCTAGTTGCTAAAGGTACAATTTCTGTAATAATATATTATATATAGGCGTGATAATAATTTTAATAATTTGTAACTATGAAAGAAGTATATCATTGAAAAGTTAAAAATTATTGAGATGACGGCAAAATTGACGTTAACAAATCAAATTAAAATTAAAGATATTTTCTTTACGTGCAAGAGTTCAAATCAACACTTTTCAAGAGGTCATAGATCTGGATGGATCCACTTAAACGACCAAAAATTTGTGGACGCTAGATAATAAAACTGAAAAGTTAGGATTGTGTGGCTATCTTAGCCAGAGGATTAATTGATTCATAGAAAATTGACAGATCATTGTGCGACACCACAAAAAGCTTGTAGTCCAAAACGGTCGGTGATCGGCGCGACCACAACTTGTCCAACCCTTTTCCTTCTCTTTTTTTTTTTTTCTTTTTTTTTTTCTGATATAGATACAACTCGATCAAAAGAAGAAGACAAACCAACAGGGTGTTTGGCTTTGCTTATTTTATAAGCACCTAAAAAAAATATTTTTTACTATTTAGATACTTGTAAACACCAAATAGACAAAGCCAAACACCCTCTAAATTAAACGAAATTAACGAATCCATAAAACAAGCCCCGAGTCATAGGGGATGTTGGGAATAGCCCAGGACAGGTGTAGAGTGGAATTGAAGATGGTGGGGAGAGGAGCAAATCTCGAAAAAATTACGAGTAAACTAAGAGAGCTATTGCTCAAGCAGGAACTACAAGTAGAGAACCTTATCTAATGTCCAGGGCATATCAACTCGTCGCACTATCTACATTCTCAAACTTACATGACAACCACTTTTCAGCTACATATTTACTTGAATTGATCGTCAAAATCTATTTGGCCAATACCATACTGACTTTCCGTTTGGAGATTAGGCAAAAGTTTATTTTGTTTTGTAAGTCGAACATCACGAGCAGCTAAAATCAACCGTTAGTATATCGAGTTATTGATACTCAACTTATTAAACATATTCAATAATAATAATAATAATAATTTATTATAACGTGATGTGAGATTCAAATTTTATAAAACAATAATCCGTTGATGCAATTTGATGCAGAGTCGTCGTCAATGGTCACCCGTAATTGATATTGGAGTTTAAGGGTGGCCCCATCTGTTGAAGCCACCAGAAATATCATTGGACAGACAAATTTCATCTTTGTCTTCTGACTGCAATTATTTACTTTAGCAAACTACGAGGAAGATAATTGCAACAGAATATACGACACCAGAACTTTCTTCGGCTAATTCCATTGCCAACTTTGTGAAAGGCTTTTAAAAGAAGGAAAAAAAAAAAAACACTTTCGAAAGATTCTACATATACACAATTTGGACATTTTGTAATTCCATAAATGAAATTTAGTTCAACTATTTACTAATTTAAATATTATTTTTTTTATACCAATCATGCAACTTGTTAGATGAGTAAGTCTTAACTTTTCTATCTCTCTCGCGATCGGATGATATTAACCAAGGATGAAAGAATAACAGGGGCTTGAGAATAGCCGCAATTCAACAGGTGGTCGGGGCTGGAGGAAGGGGGCTTTAACCTTAAGGTTTGTTCGAAGAGAATAGGTTCAGTATTTGATTACTTTATATTCAAAAGCAAGATATAATATTTAAGTTTGATAATCAAATTATGTATAGAAACCTTTTGTTTCATATATCATAGGGCAGTTTCATTATTACTGGGCACTTTGATTGACATTTATAAATTTTAAATACACAATTGAATACACACACACACACACACATATATATATATATATATATATTAGTTTATTAAGTATTATTGAATCTCACTCGATCCAACCTTGTCTTCGTAGATCGAATAAGGCCACACGGTTGCAAAACATTCATCCTTACTCATTGCGATTTAATTACACGTCTCTGTCTAGTGTGTGTGTGCTAGAGATGACAAAACTGGATAGATAAGCAACTGTAGCATTTATGGCAGAGGTGGAACCATTGAAGTAGTAATCACATTTGCAATATACATTGGTTCTACAGCTAATGCAATTATTAAACGATATGATTGTCAATTCATATTTAACATTATGTTTGAAATATTGTAATTTAGTGGACCATACTTGTTTGTGAGCTAGCTCGCATATTTATTTGGTTTTTTTTCTTTTTTGTACAGTTCAATTTTTTTAGTTTGAGTTATTAAAGTATTCCTAAACTATTAGACTTAAGACTGATTCCTATTGAATCAGGAATGGTGAAGAAATAGCTACTCCAACAAGTGCATTTTTCAGATCTTGAACTTTTGTTCACGTTATTACGAAAGTGTAATGCAACTAACACCTTAATCAACAACTTGTTAATTGTGTAGTTCTAATTAGTCTAACTCTCCAGCCATTTGTAGAGTTTATCATCTTTCACCTTTATGTTTAGTTCGAATAGTATCAACTTAATAATTCTTTTTAAATTTTTTTAACTCGTCAAGTATACATTTACATTATAATAAAAAAGGAGTAATAGTTAGCAATATTCATGGTGAAAATAATTTAGACCAGCTCATTTTTTTCTCGTCAACTGCTTTACTATGATATTTGGAAGTATTGAAAATACAGCCAACTATGAATCATATTTTTCACTATTTTTTATCAGTTTAAGATATCAATTTTTCACAAGTGACAGATAAATATTATTTATATGATCGCATATAAACCTTTATACAACTATAATATTTCTGATGATCTCGCTTGTATAATTATATGCGCACATAAAAATGAAAAAATCATGGTTAAACTTTCTGATAATAGTAACCTCAAATTTTTATAAGCAAATGTTGTATGAAGAAATAGAAAGAAGATTCCCAATGCATTTTTTGGGATCTGATATGCAATAGTACTGCTACTATTAGTCACACTAAGATGAGGCAATGCTTATGTAGAAGGCTAACGTCCTTGTCGAAAATAGATTTGTCTAGCTTCTGGAAAGATTTTGCCTATGAATCTAATAAAATATGCTTTTATGAGTAAAGTTATATAAATTATCCTATCAGAATCCAGAGATAGAATAAAAAAATATGGATTTGTTGACCCACAATGCTGCCATAAAAATTGCCAACGAATATTCACGAACAAGCACACTACACATATATATAAGGCGACAATTTTACCTCCACTAAGAAAAGCATCGCCTTTTATTCAACTGTCGATAGGAAGGCGTCGCCTTTTTAAACCCCGCTTATATATACTTCAAGAATTCTGTCGATATAACAAAACCGCCGTGCTTATTTTTAGTTATTTTATAGTAAAATCGTCCTTAAGAGGCCTCTTTTATGAAAGTTTATGTAGGCAAGCAACCAACTTATTTTAAATCATCCTTCTGTCTGAAGTATTAGAAGAAGATTCGCTAAAGCAAAAATAATTATATATATAAGTCGATGCATGGGAAGCTTTGAGGTGGCTTGGGGTTCCAGGGTCTTTATGATAATTCTTGTTAGGTTAGACCACCTGAGGACAATTATTTCATCACCGTAGCTACATATTATTTTATAAATAGTGTATAATCTATGCTCGTAGCCTTATAATAATATGAGAGAATCGAAATCTATTAATAAAAAAGTTTTCGCATATCATCATAAGATTGTGATTTGATTTCTTTTTTCTCTTTTTTTTTTTGTGAGTTTGGAAATTTCACTTTTCCATTATTTCTTTAAATTCCATCAAGTTAAGTTTTGACTTTTCTCATGAAGTCATTTCGGGCAACTGATCTGATGCATTCATGAGGTTGAAGTTACGTATATGTTTCTGTTTAAAGATACGTACTTTATTGCAGTCAATCAACCTGATTTGCCTAACTTTTATCACTAGAGAAAGGGAAAAAGTTTTGAAGTTGCACAAGTTATTGTCCGATGTGGCAATAATGGAGGAAAAGAAATTAAACTGCAAAAAGAGCAAACACGAAGGTAAGAAATTAAAGTCAACTTATGGAGCTTATAAGCTACTTCAAGCTATGAGAGATAAAGAGAGGGGTACAAGGTTTGAGTGAACACAGCTATAAACATTGAACTGTCCACATCGTTTCCATGTGTGTTAATAATCTAGATTTATTAAATCTCTTTTATAACTTCATAATATTATGACTATACACAAATAAAGAATGAATTAATTATTAATTTTTTTACTTTTCTTTAATATTCTATTCTCCTTTTCTCTTTCTTTTCCCACAATCTCATTCACTTAACGTGATACGACATAGATTGCTAAGTTTTTTAAACTAGTAAAAAATACTAATAACTAAGAGAGAATTCAAATTCGTAACGCATAACGTGGTACACACCAACGTAGGGTTGATTTGATATAGTGAATTAGGCAAATGGGCAGTCTGTGTAACATGGGTCGTTTGACCGTTGATAGGGATGTAGATAACCAATAATAACATCGCTTCATTTTTCAATGCAATGAACCAAAACTATTAAAACGTATAAAAGTCAATCTCTAGTAGCTCGTCAAAAATATTTTTAATGAAGTTGGTAACAATAATTATGAGACCAACGCGCATCATTCTTGTAAAACTTTACCTAATTTTGATCACAATCAAATCTAGCTATTTGCCTTTTGTTGTTTAGCTATTTGGGAGGACAATTCTGACTTTAGGGTTTCCGGCTTCCAGCCCCATCTTCACCCCCCTCACAATATAAAAAAGAAATTAATATATACTTTATGCACTGGCGTACAAATATGAAATTAATACTACTATTACAACAACACGCAATTGTCCTAATGTAGAAATTTAAATATATCTATCATATAGAAAAACCTCAAAATTCAATAATGTTGCAATCTGATTGCATCAGGAGAAGCTATAGGCATTATTATGGGTCAATCGGTTGGAGAACTGGATACTCAATTAATATTAAGAAATTTTTATACCAGTAGAGTATGTAAGATCCTGTATTACTCCTTATGTATATTAATTAATTAATTTTTGGAATGAGATTTTAGTGATTCTTAATATTTATTTATCTGGTGGTTCCTAAAAACACTTAGCTTGCACAATATTGTCCTTACTGAATGGATAAAATAGTTTAGATTGTCTCTAAATATAAAAGGGTAATTGTTTTCTTTGAATATTCTCTCCACTAGATCTATCATGCATTATGCATAAAAGTCGAATGATAATTCGTACATCTTTCTTCTTTGTGTTTCCTTTTTTTCTTTTTTCTTTTTCTACTTTTCACTGAGAAATAATAAAGTTATTAGGAGTTTATTATCTTAGGTTGTAAAATATTTGGCCGCGAAGATATTATCAGTACTGACAACCTCTTCATGTGTGGAAGGACTGGCGCGAGGCTTTACATGGTGGAAGCTTTGTTTCTCCTAAGATTCCTCAGGACCCATGTCAATTGTCATATATACTTCTCAAATGAGACACGGTTTGGCTTTCGTCTCATTATACAAATATGAAGTTATATATATATATATATATATATATATATATATATATATATATATATTTGTTAATGAAGTTAATCAATTTTGGACACTAAAAACATCTAAAACTATTCATCTAGCTAGTTCAAACAAAAAATTGGAGTCAGTAAAGACTGTAATCCACGTTATCATATTACATCTCTGCCTTGTTGGATAGCAATCAATATTTATTAGGTCATGCTTAATTAATCAAGCTTTGGTTTATAACAAACCTGAAGAAATTAATACATGGTTTAATGATCAAAGAAATTCCAAAAAGTCTGAAAAGTGAAAAAGATGTGAAAGGGGAAATAAGAACAAAAAGAAGGAAGCACTTGTTATTGTCATGGGGGAGAGGAGAGTGGTCACGGGCTTCTCTTGACTATGCCGTTAGCTAGTCCCACACACACATGCACATACTCAAACGTAGTAGTAGTAGTGGCAGTTAGTAGAGCTACACCACATCCCCCAGCCTATATATCGCACGCTTTGCCGGCCGGCAGCAGTTTGTATCCCCTCGCAGTGGCCTAGCGGCCGGCTAGCCCCACTCCACCACCTCCCCCTACTACTGGTCTACGTACCTCGGTGAACTCGGTGCAATATGCGTTCAATATAAATGCCATTCTTTTCATCAAAACATCAAACTAATGAAGTATAACGTTCTAACGGCTTAAATTTTTAAAAAAGGTACATATCATTTAAAATGATGGATATTGTTTAAAGTGATGGTATGAGAGCCCTTGATACTAAAATGGTCTTAGTTAGGTTCAAGTCTCATCATTTTAGTCTTATTTTTCACATGCATAAATCAAAAACTCACTTACATGTAGAAGAGGCCTCCTGGAAACACAAGTCTCGCAATTATAATACCGTTTACTTGCAGGGATTTTCTAATTAATTAAGTCGCATACATTTTCCAACAACTCATCAAGATTTTAGAAGGGGATGATCATTTAACAAATTTTAATCCCACTTGTATGTACTTGCTAGATACCTATAAATTGCGAATTTTTAACATATCTACTTGGACTAGTTAATCCTTGGTTGGACATTTTGGTAGCAAACACTTGGTTAGGTCTATAATTGTAATTATGGAATATGCCATATAATAAAATATTATGATTGTTTAGTGAAGTAAGTTTTCAATTATAAACAACCGTGTTGACCCCTACAATAATTTAGTTTTTCGATGTGACTAGAAAACATGTTACTAATTTCACATGGCTGTGCCTAAGCACAAAGATTAAATGTTTTGACGCATACTTAATCACTTAATAAAGACTAATTAAAGAATCGATGGTTGACTCTTAATTATTAATTAACCAAAGAATAAGCATTACTATACTTATGAATTTCCAAATTACAGTCGAGATAACATGACATATATTTCAATCACATACATCTTAGACACATTTAAAACAATTAATGCATACAATATTATCACTACAATTTAAATGCGTATTAATTATCCATAATAATACTTTGCTTAATTTGTTTATGAGAAAAAATTCTGAAAATGAACAATGGAAGGGGGAGGAAATTAAAAAAAGAACGTGACAATATAGCAAACAAATTGTAAACAAGAAAAATTAATGGCAGAATAAAGAAAGCTTCAAACCCACCGCTACTAAGACACTGTGGCCACCCTGTCCTCTATTTGAAATGTCATTTTCTTATCTTTAAATCACTTAAGCCATCATCTTCCTTGTAGGGCCTGATCAGCTTTGTAGATCTTTCCATTAACTGCAACCCCTTAATCTCTTTCTACTCCCTTCTTCCTTGTTGACATTGTGCGCGTGTGTGAAAGAAAGCATATTCAATTCTATAACACTATATATATATATACACACACACACACACACTTATCATACATTAAAATATGTAACTCCATGTATATAGGCAGGTAAGAAAGGAAGCTGTTAATGTAATCAGCTTTGCCTCTCTCAGAAAGAGCGAAAAGGGAAAAAAAAACATTGAAGACAAGTATTGATGATATTGAGATGCAGCAATCATAATTTTAGTTAATATAGTTTATGGCAATTGCAGCAACCATGAGCCAAGATGATAGCAAGGACAAGCATGAACATGACATGGTCATGCCTGGTTTTCGCTTCCACCCTACCGAGGAAGAACTTATAGAGTTCTACCTTCGCCGTAAGGTCGAGGGCAAGCGTTTTAATGTTGAACTTATTACTTGCCTCGATCTTTATCGCTATGACCCTTGGGAGCTTCCTGGTACGTACAGTTCACCGCTATTAAATCTTCGTATCATTTAATATTCCACTTATCCATCCAATCATTGCTTACTGTAGTGATAATTAAAAGTGGTTTTAACATAATTTTTGTTTCTCTATTATTGTTGTTTCAGCCATGGCAGCAATAGGTGAGAAAGAATGGTTTTTCTACGTGCCAAGAGATAGGAAGTATAGAAATGGAGATCGGCCGAACCGGGTGACTACTTCAGGCTACTGGAAGGCTACCGGAGCTGATAGAATGATCAGGGCTGACAACTCCCGACCGATTGGCCTGAAGAAGACCCTTGTATTCTACACCGGGAAAGCCCCAAAAGGCATTCGAACCAGTTGGATCATGAATGAATATCGTTTGCCACAACACGAAACCGAACGTTTACAAAAGGTATTTTTCTGCAGGTGTCATATCTCCAAGAATGATCATTGAAAATTTATGTTTAAGCCTCTCTTACAATTAAAAAAAAAGAAAAATTAAATTTTTTTTCTCGATTGAATAATCTTTTCTGCAAAAGTTAACCTGCCGTACTGGTAATATAGGTATGCCATTAGACATCATAATTACATGAATCTAGAGTGCGTCTGTTAATGTTATCAATTTCTCTCGTATTCAAATGTTTCTTCTTCGAAACCTAGTTTATAGGGGGAAATTAGATATTGCAGTCTAGATCCCAAAAGGAAAAAAAAAAATTGCTTTCCAAGATTTCAGTTATTGTTTAATTTATAGAATTTCCATATATAAGAGCTAGATAAACAGATGAAAACACCATAAGGTGCGTAACCCTAAATGATGCTATAGATACTGGGGCAAAAGAATTAAAAGAAATATACCTTCATACAATTATTAGTTTTTTGTAAATTAGTTCATGGGTTTTTTTGTTTCTTTCTGGTACGAACTAAGTGAAAGCCGTGGATAGTCAAAATATTATATAATCATGAAGAAGTCTTCTTTATTTTTTTTCCTTTTTCAACAGTCAGTTTGGAGTGAAGTTCACTTTTTTTTTTTTGTTTGTTGGATATCAAAATCAATTATATTACTTTTTTCGTTTCGTGATTAATTTTTAGACAGAAATTTCACTTTGCCGCGTCTACAAGAGGGCTGGACTCGAAGACCATCCATCGATTCCTCGATCAATCGGCGCAAAGGCATCATCATCGTCATCTTCAAAAGGTAAATACTTAGTCAAGAAACCCCTGGACACAAACAAACCACGGCATGACGATATCTACATCGTCACAAAAAATTCGTCACTAAAACTTTGATTTCTTTCAGTGGTCAAGAAACCCCAAGACGCAACAAACCATGTCGTGGGATCATCAACGCAACCTCAGCAGCAAATCGATGAGAAATTAAGCGAAACAAGTGGGAGTTGCTGCAGTGACGTGGGCACATCTCTTGGGCTCTCCAGGCACAATAATTCCAATTACATTAATGCATTGGCACCAACAATAAGCACTTCTGCGCTTTCGGCTTATCAGCCGCCTGCAGTTGAAGGACAAAGCTCTCTGCATCATCATCATCATCATCATCAGCCTAAGCAAGCTTGTTCTCTAGCCCCAGAAGCCGCTTTTCATGATCTGCATCGACTTTTAAGCTACCAACAGCAGCAAGCAGCTAATTCAATGAACAATCAGCAAGCTTATCAGAATTTGCTTAATGCTTATGGTACTTCTCAGTTTTCTACTTTGCAGCAGCCATTGTCGCAGCCTCTAGCGCTCAATATGCTTCCTGGAGGTTCTCTGCAACCCGGCTTTTCGGAGAGATTATTGTGGGATTGGAGTTCCATAAGTGAGGCAAGCAAAGAATATCATCACTCTTCTTTCAAGTAATTAATTCAAGTAATTAATCAATGAATAATCACTGGAAATTCTGCAAATATATTTATACCTCTCGAAATATATTTGTATATTATCTTAGAATATATATATAATTAAAGTTGTAGGGTTTACGAGCATAGACGGACAATAAAATCGTTGTAATGACTCTTTTTGTCATTAGCCATCATGGCGTATAAGAAAGATTTGTTGAGCTTAATTAGGGTTCCAATTTGATCTTGTCTATTGATTTGTGGGTTAATGAGGAAGGACCTATTTCGTTAGATTTTTTTTTTTTTAGGATAAAATTATTTTTCTCAAAAAATGTACATTCTTTTTGCAATAATTATTTGGCTTAACTTTTTTTAGAAGCCATAATTTTTAATTTTTTTAAAAAAACAATGTTTTTCCAAAAATTGTTATAAAAGTAAGCTTAAAAAAATCGACGTGAGCCCGAAATCTGACGTCATCTTCAGTTGCCTCGTCTGTTTAATTTATTAGAGACATTGTTTTGTAGTAATATGGAGCAATGACACATTTTCAGAAACTGGCATCCCATGATTATATTGTCTTATTAGAGGGTGTTTCACGTCAGAGTATGTTCGGGTGCTTTTAAGTACTCAGAGAAAAAAAAAAAAGTTTCAATTCTCTCACTAACTTTGTATATTTCAAGTGCTTATAAGCATTCAAATAACCACTACAAAACACCCTCTAAATGTTGGCCATTTCGGTTGTTTATCGAGAGAGTAAGAAAACCAGGTTTGGTAGGAAGAAAGAGTTCTCTAACCCATTGCTGAGATCTATATATTTCATAGTTTTATTAATGTACCTTGGACGCAGATGAATAATCACATATAATTAGAAATGACGCAGACGTGGATATATAGATGTGGCTGAATCAAATGCCCGACTCTAATACCTGGTTGCGAGAAACCATCCTTATGATTTTAAAAACAGCATGTGCCGATCTGTATTTGTATTTTGCAGTAGACAAGAAATGCATTTGCATGCATTTGACGTAAGAAAAAGCTCATACTGCAGTGCACTTGTTTTGCTCGATCCGCTAACTCAGTCGTCCATTAATTAGTTCGTGGAGATAAATGGACCGGAGCTGTATTCTTCAATTCTCCTCCCAAGTTTATTGGGATAATTTAATGGCCAAATTTCTTAATGAGGATTAGAGTATTAAATTGTTATTATTAGGTTATGAGGCTTATTAATTAGGCTTTCTAGTTGTTTAAATTGGTATCCGACATGTACTTGGCAAAAGAAAAATAATTAATGATTAATGTTAATAATTAGCATCAATTTGCTGAACAAGAAAACTCCATTCAGCTCGTGATATTATTCGGATAAATACCGAACGAAAAATATTTCGTAAATTCCGTAAGTTTTCAATGAGTTATTACCCAACACCATTGCAATCAAAATTAGATCTATTCCTATAAAAAGTGGTCACTACCCCAAAAATGACAAGGTTATTAGGGGATTTGGATAATGGGATCCGTCCCTAACTAAAATTTTATGTTAAAAATTCTAATACTACATCTCAATCATTTATTTTACTCACCAAAAAAAAGTCTAAGATTTCACTTTCTTTCTCGTGCTTTGATATTTGAAAATGAAATTATTGATTGATATGTGTTGTTTGAATGCTAGAATAAGTATTAGTTAGGAGAAGATCTTGAAGCCAAGCTTCTCGGCTACTTCATCAACTTAGCATAAATAATGAATCTTTTGTTAGAAACTAGTAATAAAATAGAGCACAATAATAACAAGACATATAGAGATTGGAGTAGAAATAATGAATAAAAAAAAATAAACGAAATTAGTCAAAGCTCGAGAATCTCGATTTCCTTAAAGGATTTAAACCCCTTCACACGGTGCCAAAGGTTATGGCGTATTCTTCCCAAGATACAACAACTATACCTCTTGACTATGGTAGCACACAGAAGCAAGAGCTGGTAAAGGAAAAGCATAGAACTCTCTCTCTATGAAGAAAATAAGACTAGCAGAATGCTTATAAAAGTATGCAAGTATGCAATGTACTAATACGGGAATGCTTAGTGTTTAGTTCCTTCTGTACTCGGCTATATATAGTGGAGAAAAGAGGAGCAGCCAACTAAAAAGCAATTAAGGGAGTAATAAACCTATCCCTCTAACAGTCAAAAACGCCTAAGAAATAAGCTTACCTGCCCAATAAGCAAAACGTGCTGGAGTTTAAATCCCGAGCTTTAATATATCAATTACGTCCTCTTCAAAATCTTCAGGTGTTTGAGTATTTTTTCCTACAAAAGTACAAACCGAAGCGAAAATCTATGCCACACCCACACCAGCGCCGCTTCCTCGGCCCGGCCAAGCCAACCGGTCCTGTGCCACGCCGTGGGAGGGCGCGCGCCCGCAAGTGTGGTGGGCTTAGTACCATGCCCACCATGTATAGTCTTCCCTTCATATGCCTTGCTGGCACACCTCATAAAGGAATATATATATATATATATATATAAAGTGAGCAAAAGTTCAATAGTTTTTCTATATGGGATACAAACCCACACACAACTAAATCAAACAACCAAACTAGTAACACACTCAACTTTGGTTGCTAATTTCTCATTCACCTTTAGTCTGTTTCTAACATGTAAATATATCATGTTAACCCACTCAAAACAAGGAACGTAACGGTGCCAACTACCGATTTTTTTGACGTGCAGGACCTAACTCAAAAATTGAGTCAATATTACTTTGACCCCATGTTAAAGCACTCTAAACTAACATCTACATTTGAGAATTCTTATGCACAATTTTGTATACTGTCTCAATGCTATAAATACAAACTCAAGTTACCACATTATGTGACGGCAAAACTATCTCGTCGACTGATCATCTGATTGATTAACAGGTAATTAATATGTTAACCACAATAAATAATCCTCTCTACAAGTTTAAGCTTTTAGATTAGGTGATAGTTCCAAAATGGTATCAGAACTTGGAAGTCAAACCCAACAAGTTCAATCTTTACCACCACCCATTTAAAAAATATTAAATTATCTACGTGCAAACTATAAACAAATCATGTTGCATGTGAAAGAGTGTGTTAACCACATTACGTTAACCACGTTGCATGTAAGGGGCTGTGTTAACCACATTACATTAACCACGTTGCATGTGAGGGGGTGTGTTAACCACATTACGTTAACCACGTTGCATGTGAAGGGATGTGTTAACCACAATAAATAGCTCTAAACAAATCACGAATAAATAAATAAACCAATATCCTCTCTGGCCTTTAGATGAGGTGGTAACTCCAAAATAATGTCAACCTTACTTAGAGTACCAAATTGAATCTCTATAGTCCACTCTTGAATGGCAAGAGGAACCTAATTGGGAGCTTATAACTTATAAGCTGATACAATCGGGCTATCTTTTCAAGATGCTCTCAACCTGCACGGTAAGCAAAAATATCTATTCAATTTGTTTATTTGGTTTATTCGGTTCGGTTTAATTATTTTCTTAAAAAAAGTTCGGCCTATTCGGTTCGGTTCGATTAGCATGAAAAGTGACTGAATAGACCGAACTAACCAAATTGTATTTTTATATATTAAAAATATTTAATATTTTGTACATTAAATAGGATTTATATATTGTTTATTATGATTTATTTATATAATTATGCTTCATTATATAATGTTTATGATATATTTAATGAATAAGAGTGATTAGTTTAGGTTTTATTATATTTTTCTTGTAATAGTTTATCTCATTTCTATTTTCTTTTTTTTTTTTAAATTATTGATCAATTTCGATTTTAACCAAATCGAACTAATAGACCAAAATATATTTTGATTTTGGCTCATTCAATTTTTAAACAATTCGATTCGATTCGATTTGATTTTTAAATTGGAAAAAAGGGAGAAAACTGGTTTAGTTCAGTTCGGTTTGATTAAAAACCAAATGCTCACCCCTACATGTGATGGATAAGAGATGGGAATGGGCTACTCCCACCATCAATAAGCTTTATCTTGTCTTGATCGAAAACCTAGCAAAAGGGCTTCAACATCGCACCGAGGACAAACAAAATTCCACATTGCCCAAGTTGTACAAACACCATCATAAAAGCCCAATCCACCCTTTAACAATGCGTGGATCTAAGGAAATTTCAACAGAGTAAAACATAAATAAAAGATCCAACAATTACACTAGAATGCATTTTTTTCTCATTTGATTGTCTGTATTGGTTACAAAAAATTAACCATCACTTCTGAAAAATGCAGAAAAAACTCACCATACATGCTCCCCCCCCCCCCCCCAAAACCCAAAAACCAAAAAAAAAAAAAAAAGAAGAGAAAGAAAGAAAAAAACTGACTGTATGTGCTAGAAATAGTGGATAAATGAAGTTGCTTAGCTGACCAAAAAAGAAAACAATGATATCACATAATTTACGTCTAATTTTTAAGGATTTTATTGACTATATATGTTAGGCCCAAACAAAATAAATAAACCTAATGTAACCATGTCTTTTAGTACATTTTGAGTCAACTAAAAAATAGACAATATTTTAATAGAAGAACGTAACTTTAAACTTAAAACCTAACACAATATTCAATTTTATAAAATACCCGAAATTCACAATGTCTTGTAATAATTTTAAACTATCTGCTATGCTTTAGCAAATAATTTTTAAAAATTGTTAACTAGAGAAACAGAAATCTCTATCTGGCAACCCTGAAACTAACTTAATTATTATATTAATATGCCAATCATCTTTCTCTTTTTTTTTTTTTTTTGGTCATTATATGCCAATCATATTGGCACATATATATGACTCGTTTGGATTGTTTTTTTTTTCAATTTTTGAAAAACAGTTTTTTTTAAAAAGTTGAAAATTCTGGCTTCTAAAAAAGTTGTATTTGAATTTTTTTTTCAGAGTTTCAACTTTTTTGAAAGACAAATCAAATAGTTATTGTAAATTTAATGTAACTTTTTCTTTAAAAAAAACCAATCCAAACAGGCCTATAATCCAACGTAGAGTATGCCATTCTTTTGGGGGGATTAATTCATGGACTACGCTTCTTTTATGGGCTAGGCCTTGTTGTTTTATACTAATTTAAAAAAAAAATGAAACACAACACAAAATGGTGAATCAAGACACACCAATAATTAACCATTCTTGTGAAAAATAAATATTCTTTAATAAATTAAAAAATAATAATTAATATTACAACAATTAAAAATTAAAAATAAATATTCGTTAATAAATTAAAAATAATAATTAATATTACAACAATTAAAAATTAATCTCGAAATCTATTGGTTGTCAACTAGAGTGATAGACATCAACTAGACTACGGTTGAAAAATATTTGTTTATTACAAAACCCCTCTTTTTTCTCCAACACATCGCCCTCTCAACTCCTTTGTTTCCTCTCCAATCCCCTCTTTTAACTCCTTTTATCTCTATATATCTCTATATGTACATATAGATTACACATTATATATTCCACAAAAAAAAAAAAGAAGAAGAAACCCTAGCTATCTGCAAAACCCTAATTTGGTCAATTGAGACTCGACTCTTCACAAAAAAAGGCGTTGATTTTTGGGGGATTTTTGTAATTAGGGTGTGAAAAATAGCATTGGGATTGAGAATTTTGAACTCGGGACTGAATGGAAGGCATTCCACCAGGGGTACCAAGAACTGTAGGGGAAATCTTCGAAGATTTCAAAGGCCGCCGTGCTGGCTTGATCAAAGCCCTCACCACTGGTAGCCTTTTTTCTTCTCGAATTTTACATATACGTGTACTATATGAACATTTAAGTGTGTTTGCATGATGTGTTTGTGTTTTTGTATGTGTGATTTTACATGTGTTTTTGCATGAATTTTGGTGTGTATATGTATATACGTGTGCGTGCTTATGTATAAGTATATACGTGTGTATTTTTTTTGGTTGCTTAAAAATGAGTAAAATTAATGGTGTTTTGTATTTGTAATGTTTTGATGGATGCAGACGTTGAGAAATTCTATCAGCAGTGTGATCCTGGTGAGCTACTTCTCTTGGTACTTGTTGTAGTTTTACAATTTGTTCAGAGAAAGTGGTTGACTTGAATTTTCATGGTGATGAACTTATTTTATTTTCTTTTACTTTTATTTAGTCAGGATGATTGTTGGTTTTTTTTTTTTTTTAAATAATTATGCAGAGTATCGAGTCCTGATATTTGAAAAGGTTTTACAAGTTTTACTTCTAGTTCGGGACCTTTTGTTTGAGTTTAAGGAGGGAAGAGTTTTGAATTGTTTGATTCAGCAATTTGGGTGTTGCTTTGAGGGTTAGATAAAAAATGGTTGTGTCCCCATAGCTATTCTGTCAAATCAAAGATTGCAGAGTTGTTTAGAGGGTGTTTGGATTGGCTTATCAAAGAGCTACTTAAAGTACTTTGGGCTTTAAGTGGTTTTTTTAATTATTGATTTTAAGTAGTTACATGTTTGAATAAAAGTGATAATTATAAAAAAAAGTATTTTTGTGTTTGATTAAAGTAGGTTGAAAAGTATCTTATATGGTTAAAATAACTATTAAGGACATTATAATAGAATCTAAAAAATAAGTATAAGATAAAAAAGTAAAGATATTTTAGTAATAAAAATAAAAAGGTAAGGATAAGATAGTAAATGATTTGGTCAAACTTGCTTTTTTTCAAAGTGCTTAAATCCATAAAAAGCAGAAGTTGGGGTAGGGAGCTTTTTATTTTTTACTTAAAGTCACTTAAAAAAAGCACTTTTTTAATTAAAACAAATGCTTCCATTAGTTTAAATTAGGCTTTAAGTAGGTTTGACCAGAAAAAAAAGCCAAACCAAACACCCTCTTAAGATAATCTTACTATTCTTTTCGGCTTCTAGCACGGGTTTTGGTTCCCAATTGTCAGTGTTTTGTACATATTGCGAAGCCTTTTCATGACCAAACCTAATTTTATTGCCCCAATACCTTTGCAACAATGAGTTGTTTGTATGTGATAACAGTAGCTGGGTAATAAATATTTCTCTCCTGGCAGTGCATTTATCGAACAGTTAATTTCTTGTTAGAGATAAAAGTGATCAGTTAAAAACACATTTATTGACCCTGAATGATCTTATCATTATTCAGGTACAATAAAATTGTCTTTGTCTTGATTTATATCATACTTGGATCAGTTAGTTATTATTTGTCGTCATATGTGTTGAAGGTAATGATGACTCTTGGTCTGAAATTGTGACATTTGAAGTGTGAAATGTTGGATTTGCGTCCTCAAACTGAAGAGCATTTTGATGAGGGTGTGTCCACTATCTCTGCGGATAATAAGTGGTCTAAAGAGCCTGCTTTTTCTATATGGTTATATTTTTCCCATCTCTTGATTATCACTGACATCCTTCAAATTTGTGATTTGGACCCTAGATGGGAAGAATCTCTTAGAAGTTTGTATAGTCTTCCATAAAATATTATGATTAAAGCTAGTGATATGTACTTAATGGTGCGGATTAATTTACCTATAGATTATATAGATGAAGGCAGGATGGATTAGGACAGACTGGTGACTACCAACTACAGGGAGCCTATGTCGTTCTCCTAATCTTTTATTTAGTCTGGCTTGTGCATCAGTGTTGTCCTATATATCAATTTGCTATTGTTTGAATTTCTTTATTGTCGTCAACAGAAATAGTTTAGCTGACTGCACTGTATAGTGCCTCTTGATTGGATGCCGGACAGCATATTGGCAACCTATTGTATTTTGCTATTAGTTCTACTTCGTAATTGCAAAAGCCTGTTAATCTGCTCATCATAGGAGGCACCTGATGTGACCAGTAGAGTGTACTTCATGTCTGCTCATTGCTTTTCATCTCAAATGAATATTTCCTTTTCCTAGGAAGCAGGGTTGCTGTGGTGGAACAAACTTATATGATAAAGATCTTTGATTAGTGGTTGTTCATTTAATTCTAAGCTGTTTGGATGTTATCGTAGAATAGTTTTAATGTCTCGGATGGACTGTACTTTTCATCATAATCGAGAATATATTTTCAGAACACGATGCACTTATATTTTTTATCATAATCAAGAAAATGATTTTAGTACATAATATTTCGCCCACAGAAAAGGAAAACTTGTGCCTATATGGGAATCCAAATGAGACCTGGGAAGTTAACCTTCCTGTTGAAGAGGTTCCGCCAGAACTTCCGGAGCCAGCACTGGGTATAAATTTTGCTAGGGATGGAATGCAAGAGAAGGACTGGTTATCTCTTGTTGCAGTTCACAGCGATTCATGGTTGCTTGCTGTTGCATTTTACTTGGGTTCACGCTATGGGTTCGGGAAGAGTGAGAGGTAATTGCCTTTGATTGCCAATACTTTGGTTTCTACAACTTCTGCCTGTTCTGTTGTTTCTCCCCGTGTTCCTCTCATTTCCGCTTGATACTGGGGATCTTTTTTATCTTGTGCCTGTGACTTATTATTATATGTTTTGTGCAGTTTGTATGAAAATTATGTTTGCTTTTTTATGCTTAGTAGGTTTGAGTGTGTCTTTCAGTGATATCCTAGGCCTAAGCCATTTAAAAGAACTAAGTATTAGCTTGGCTGCATGATTCATGGCCATTATCTTTACGTCTAATGTCTAACCATGTTAATGTTTATCATTTTATCATTCTGGTCCCTGGACATGATATAATTTCGTAATGGAAGATCTGATGAAAGTCCAATGGTACCTCTAGGACTCAGAGTATTATGCAACAACAGAGTGGGGTTATTGATTTGAAAATAATGTGAGAGAGTAATGAACATAAACCTAGTAGGATAAAGATAATTAAAATAATTCCAACATTAGTGTTTGACGCAGAAACAAGTATTATAATTCATCCATATCTCATTTTCTATCAAATTGTCTCGTAGATCTACTTAGATGCATAATGTTAATTATGTTTAAATCGAGAAATAAATAGGCATCTTCTTAGCTTTTATCTGAAACACTTCCTCACCATTATGTTTTAAAGATTGTAAGTCGTGTCATTGGGCCAATTAGTTATGATTTTGGCCACTCAGCCTACTGTTTGTTTTAAAAAGTTACATCTTCCTCTCTTGCTAAGGGCCTGAAAGAGATTCAATTTGCATCATGTGTTTCCAAAACAAGAAGCAACTCTAAGTAGGAACGTTTCACTTGTGAATATTCTGCAAGGAATAGTTGTGTTCCATATTTATCTCTACTTGAAAAATTTATCCTTTCTTGACTGTCAAGCGTATGTCTACATGGAATGCATATGTGTTATTATCAGAAGGTCCGCCCTGATTGATCTGATTCTAACTATGGTTGCACACTGATTTTTTAGGAAGAGGCTTTTCCAGATGATAAACGATCTCCCCACTGTCTTTGAAGTTGTAACAGGACCTGCGAAACAGGCAAAGGAGCAAGGTAGTGCTCACAACAACAGCAGCAAGAACAAATCAAGCAGCAAAACAGTAAGAGCATTACCTGACATGGTGTCTCTGTCTATCTTCTCTCAGTGAATTTCAAATTGTTATCTTTAATTTCTTTTGTCAGTCTCGGCAGTCTGGGCAGTCTGAATCCCACTCCAAGGCAGTAAAGATACCAGCACCTAAAGAAGAGGAGGAAAGTGGGGAAGAAGAGGAAGAAGATGATGAACAGGGAGCAACATTGTGTGGAGCCTGTGGGGACAACTATGCCAACGATGAGTTCTGGATTTGCTGTGATATATGCGAGAGATGGTTCCACGGAAAATGTGTCAAGATCACGCCTGCAAAAGCCGAGCATATCAAGCAGTATAAATGCCCCAGCTGCAGTAACAAGAGGGCAAGAGTTTGAATAGGGGTCCAAAGTTGTACATGCAACCAGATGGAGGATCAAAGGTCTAGAAATTTTAGTTTAATATTTCAAAGTGAAAAAAGTTTTTAGTTAGGTTCTCGTTTAGTTACTTGAATTGAAGTGTCTGTTGGCATCTTATTTATAAACTTTTGTGTTTTTCACTTCGTTTAATATGCCTCTGGAATTGTGCCCTGAAGAGTCTCTTGCGTTATATTTGTGCGTTTCTTTATGTGATCAGCTAGGCTTTGCCTCAAATTGCTCTCTCATTTAATTCTATATTAAACAAAGCTAGTTAAAGTCTAGCATGGCCTTCTTGAATCAATTTAAGTTGTCAACAGACTTTACATGTTCAACACACCTATTCCAGTTTTTAATGTTGAGGCTGGAGCAATGAGTCTTTCTCTTAGTAAGGCCGCAAACATGCTGCAAACATTGTGACATGGCCTATCCAGGCAACCGCTCTTTCCTTGACCTCTGGGCTAGCTGAGTAGTGTGATTACCCTGCCTTCTTGTGGCGCGTGCCGATTACGTTCCAGGTGAACTCTGTATCTCGATTGACTATTTGGCGTGATGTGAGTCACAATTACTATATCATCCCATCCAGTAATTTTGAAACCTTGGACCTCGTGTTTGAATTTGAGTTTGGAGAAATATACTTCTATTCAGAAGGATAGATGCAAGGAGTCAGATGAGAGCCAATGTAGATCTAACTTCTGATTCACCCGAGGGACAATTCAATAAACCTTGACTTGCATCATCAACTCAACTTGTTCGCATGTGCACCGCAGTAACCATTACCTCTTGGGCCACGGTTAGGTTTAGGAATAATCAAGCTTGAACTAATGATTTCCACCATATTTGAACAAATGATTTCCGCCACACCATGGTGAAACCATATCATTCCAAAGTTGTATCCCCCTTCCAATGTTGAATGAGTACTGCAAAAAGTGATTCCCCAGCATTGCGCCGCATTGCACACCAGGACACTACTGCTATTTGCTTCTTGTGTACTTATCAGACATGTTTTCAAATATAGATGTATGATAAATTTAGAACAGTTACCAGTAGTCCTTGCAAGAACACCTTCCACCATTAAAGCAATGGAACCTGTTGTTATCCCTAACGATGATCTCCCTTCCCTCCAACATTGAGATAATTTTGATAGCCTCGTGGCAATCCCAACAAACCCTTAGGTTCTTCACTATCCTAATCGTGGATCCTGGTTCGCTAACAAGAAGTGCAAAAGAAATCGCCATCTTCTCACTGTGGGTTTCTATCATTTCATCTTTCTCTTCCTCCTCAACATCTCTTAGTACACAGCTCTTATCAGCAGCATATCCAGCATCCAGCATCTTCTCCTTCAGTTCAGCCAGTTTCTTGTAGATATCAACTGCTCGTTCATGGGAGCGGTCTCCTACTATGAACTTGTGCATCTTTCTGCCATGTTCAAACAAACTCCATCCGGTTGTTTTCTTAACTCTTCCTTTTCTCATCATTCCCCTCACTCTCTCGACATCCTTCCACCTCCCTGCCATGGCATAGATGTTAGAGAGTAAAACATAGTTGCCAGAATTTTCTGGTTCAAGCTCAAATAGTTTGTTTGCAGCATACTCCCCAAGGTCAATCCTTTTGTGAACTCGGCCAGCATTTAAAAGTGAACCAAAAACTCCTGCATGAGGAGCCATAGGCATTCCATCAATCAGTGCTCTGGCATCATCAAGTTTACCAACACGCCCTAATAAATCAACCATGCATGCATAGTGATCTATATCTGGCTCTTTTATCAACTCAAAGACCTTCTGGCCTTCTCCCTGGAGTCCTGCATGGCTGCATGCTGTAAGGACACCAATGTATGTTATGCGATCTGGTTCAATTCCTTCTTCTTTCATCTTTCTCAACAGTTTAACAGCTTGTCTGCCATTTCCATAAGCGGCAAAACCAGTGATCAATGTGTTGTAGGAAATCACATCTCTGCTTTCCATTTCATGGAAAATATTCTCAGCGTCTTTCATGCTTCCACACTTGGAGTACATGAAAATCAAAGAATTATATCCTGAAGGGTTTAATTTGATTTGGTTTTCAGTTAAATAACTAACTACTTGTTTGGCCAATCCCAAGGCCCCTAAATGGCCACAAGCTGAAATTACAGTGACCATAGTAACTTCATCGGGTTTTAATCCCTTATCTGCCGTCATCACATTAAAGAGATCTATAGCCATAGCTGATTGCCCATTCTGTGCATAACCAGCAATCATTGAGTTCCACGAGACAACATCCTTTTGAGGCATCCGATCAAAGAGGTCCCTGGCTGCATCTAAATCACCAACCTTTGCATAACCAGAAATCATCGCGTTCCATGAGACAGGATTCCTGCGAACTGCCAACTCATCAAAGATCTTCCTAGCCATGTCGAGGTTCCCACACTTAGCATACATATCAATGAGTGCACTCTTGATAAAACAATTCAAACGAACTCCATTCTCATTAATCATCTCAACAATTGACTCAGCGAGCTTAGGGTCACCATGCAATGAACACAAAGAGATAACACCAACCCAAGTCGTCTCATTAAGCCTAATCCCCGCGTTCATCAACTCATTGAACAACCTCATCCCCTCTTCAAAAAGCCCATTCTGAGCATAACCAGAGAGAATGGCGTTCCACGAAACGACACTTTTCTCAGGCATTTCATCAAAGTACCTCCTAGCATTCTCCAAATCCTTCATTCTTGCATAACCACTAACCATTGCAGTCCATGTAATCACATTCTTTTCCGGCATCAAATCAAACAACTTCCTCGCTTCCACTTCATTCCCCCAATTCCAGTAACCCGAAATCATCGAATTCCAATCAACTATTCCTCTCTCAGTCATCTCATCAAACAGTTCTCTACCAATCTCAACAGGCCCATACTTCCCATACACAACCATCATTGCGTTACGTATGTACTTATCACAATCAAGACCCATTTTCACCAAATGGGCACGGAAAAAGACACCATCTCTTCCAGCTGATTTGATCAGTAGTGGGTATACAGAAGCATTAGGCTTCACATTGCATTTCTGCATTTCGTTGAACAGTAGGCAGACATCACTGTTTTCACCCAAGTGGGCATAGTACATGATCATGTTAGAGAAAACAAAAGCATCGGGTTGGTTGCTTGCCTCGAAAACACGGCGGGTGTAAGGTGGTGGCGCGTGGAGGCGCGTGCAGAGACTAACGAGTTGTGCCACCCAGTAGTTTTGAGTGTGGAGGGAGTTTCGAATGAGGTGTGCATGAAGTTGTCGTAGGTCGTTAAAGTTCGTTACTTTTCGTAGAATAATGTTCAAGCGTGACATAAGGGAGTGCCACCAATTGTGGTTTGTCACATGAATTACTTCTGGGCTTCCTATATTTTTGCAAATGTTTCTCGGAATTTAAATAGATTTGAATTCAAATTATCACTTTCGGAAGGAATTTGTAATGAAAGGCTTAACAAATACACTACAACCTTACCAATGGAATGTTGCAACTCCCTTTTAAACATGCAACGTTCTCATCACGGGCCAAACAAAACAAACCACTATTGCCACATAGTTGCCGCTGAAGCATCATAGAATTCCTTTTAATTGTCACGACAAACAAAACAGGACAATCCAAGATCTTAGATATTGTAATTTTAACATTATCTATACCGGTCTAGATCTAATATATTAGACGCTACAAAGTTAACCCGAATCAACACATACCTTATTTGTTGTATGGGGATCCTCATAAGATGATTTTCATAGGAAGACAAAATTGCCCAATCAATAATGATATATAAGCGCAAGATCAGGGCAGTACTATAGAAAATGATTTACTTATTTGTACTCTTTTGCAGAAGCATTTTGTGTCTTAATCCTATTCTTCTTGGCAGCGTCTTCGCTTTGGTTAAATAAAACGTGTGTTGCCAAGATCTTTGAATTGACTAAGCGCTTATCGAGTTATGGTCTGAGACTGCATGCATGTGACATGGCACACATGCATTTGTAATGTAATAACGTTATGAAATACATTCATAATATTAATATCATATGATTATAATAAAATAATTTAATACGTATTTGTAATGTAATAACATTATAAGATTAAGAATCATCCATAATCCAACAACTTGTTTATGAAAAAAGACAAATAGTCCAATAAGTTATGTTGATCCCTTTTGTTTGACTAACGGACCACATGTTTTTTACCAATTATAAAATGGAGCAAGATATTGGCTACTAATATAATTATAATAATTCAGGAAAATTAAAGCTTTTACTGTCTTTTTCATTTTCCATTCACCACATGGCTTGCACATATGGATCTTGACTATGACCCTTGAGGAATAATTTGTTTACAGCTGTAGAATGATTGGTTTAATTATCATTAACTAAAATATTTTTTCCAGCTGATTGTTAAGTATTAACTTATTGATTTTACCAATTAACAACTTGAATTTTCTCGTAATATTATAGCTATATTTCCGATACATTAGTCATGAATCTTTATAAGGTGTAGAAAATTTCGAGTTCATAGATGTCTTTTCCTCGATGTATGATCTTGGACTGCATAATAATTTAAATGCTTTTTTATTCATAAAATTGACTTCCCATAAATCTTTTTACCGTTGTGAAGGGATCTAAATCCGAATCTCAGAATGTAAGGGAAAAGCAAAAAAGGTATCCAAAAAGTGCATAAAGATCTTCATGTAGATGGTTTCCTTCAATTTTTCTCCGTTTTACCCAACTTCTGAAGTGTATCAGTGGTTTCATATTATTGAATCCATTATCTGAAGAAGATAGAAATAAATTGCAAGATATAAAAGGCAAATGTGAGTATGGGACCTAGAAAATGGCTTTTGTAAGAAGTAACATATTTATCTGGTATATATTTCTTATATCGATGACAATGGAACCTTGCAAAATTGTAAAGAGTAAAACTTTGCATTAAGATATAATAATGTAATTAGGGGTTGTCCAATTGAAATGTTATTCAAATAATGCATGGGACTTTTGCTAAACTAATTAATTAGTCTTTCAAGCTATTAGATAATACAAATTTCTGTCGTATTTATAAGTCACGAACTCTAGTGCTACCATGTAAAATTTTGAGTTACACCACTAAGATTAATTAATTTTACGATTGAACTTTGCAATATTCATTTTCTTTTTTGTTTGAGAATAAAGCATTACTTAAAATATTTAGTACTATTTAATGAATACCCTTATATATTGTTTGAAATAAAATGTTGAATTTATTGATGGCAAAGGAAATGGAGATGCTGACCAATATCATATGCCCACGTAGTGGAACCTACATTTATGATTTTTCTTGCGTGTGGATCATAGGTTCAATTATTAAGGGACCCTATAATTATATCATGGTTAAAACATTTTCCAAAGAAATTTACCTGAGTGCATATCTGTAGAGATTGACAAGTTATTTTATATTAAATGTTAGTGTTACATCCGTACAATACATGCATAGTAATATAATAAATACTCTAATGAATATTTAGAATGAAATCAATCCATTTAATTTAACATGAAATTCGTGTCACCATGTGATATAACTTACTCTTTCTTGTCATTACAATATAAGGAAAACGTAAACATGTTAAACAAAATTAAATATATCATGGGAGCAATAAGAAATACAGACTTACATTACATTTCCTGGAATTTCTTTGTTGAATAAAACCTAATATCAACATCAACAAACTAAAAGATAATTACTTCCAATTTTTGGTAAAGTCAAATTTGACTTGATGTCATTAAGGTTTGTCGTGATTTGGACTAATTGATCACTTAATACGAATATTTGGATGATTGCAATTAATTATTCTTGTGAATGTCATATATTGCCGTATTTGGAAAAGAAGGGGAAAATGATATCAGACTATATTCGCAAAATCTTGAAACTACTATGTGGCAACCATCTATCATATTTGGAAAGAGAAGGATAATTGGGTGCCTCAACGGTCCACAACAAAGACCAAATTTAACCATAGTCTTTTTTTTTTATTAGAAAAACAAAATTGTATATACGAAACAAGTTATAGATGAAATTTTATTATCAGTGCAACATGTGAGACTTGTTGGAGGATAGATGAGAGCATTCTTACGTAAATGCCCGGTGGCTTATGGTTAACTCTTATGTACATATTTCTACGTTGATAGAAAGAACTAGTGTTGATATTTTAAATAGCCCCTTTCAAGATTTGAAAAGGCGAGGATGGAAAAAAGGAAGAGATAAGAATAAAAATTGTTAGTTCAGATACACCGAATGCTGTCGTACTATTTACTTTTTCATTTCACAAAATTATGGTACATTTGTGGAATTTGGATCCCTTTTGAATATCAAACAATCATAAACTAACAATATAATCTCGATAACATGATTTAAAGTTATTAAATATAGAAATCCAATAATTATATATGTTATCACCACGACACCCTACGGCTCTCTGAAATGTAAAACAATGCAACGAACCACACATTCTCATCTCCTGTGACAAGAATTGAGGTTAAATGCAACTTATGGTTCAATTTTAATTTCAATGCCTTATTTGGATGAGTACACTCTACTTATTTATGCTATGTTTGTTATAGTCTTATTTTAAGATACTTATTCTATTGAAATGAGGGTACATTTTATAAGATTTAAGAAATCTTATCATACATCCTATGAAAATTCAAAGTAAAACTATACTTTTTATCTTATAAGAAATAAGCAATCTATCCTATCTTATTTTTTACAAATATGGAATGCATGGTATATGTGATAAGATATCTTAAATCTTATAAGATATCTCCAAATTTCAATAGAATAAGTATCTTAAAATAAGATCATTCCAAACATATTATTAATGTTTAGTACAAGAGTCATGGTATACACTAATGCATGTTGATTGGTAATTAGACTCTGATACTTGATCTGATAAACGAGCACGGCAACTTGAATTTCCACGCTTGCACATGAGGAGGAAAAGATCCAAAACCGATAAACATAACACCAACTTTTTCACTTAGCAAAAAAAATGAAAAAAAGAAAACCCAACTTTTTCCCCCTCCACAGAAAGCGATTTTCTCTGCCAAAAAATTTAATTACCAGTGTACTTCTACTCAGTTGCAATTGTAACATTAGTGTCGTTGTACCTCAAGATACACATAATAATAACCAAACGTGCAAAAGATGAAAAAGATCCAAACAAACTTGGAAAGTAAAATCAATGCCCCTGTCTCACACACTTACACACGCAAAATCACCCCCAACAATTACAAGAGAATCTTTTACAAAACCTCAGGCGCGTTTGGAGGGAAAAAGGAAAGAAAATTTTCCCCCCACCTTTTTCCCCCTCCTATATATATTTTTTTTTAAAAGAAAAGATGTTTCGTCAAATCTTCGATTCCATCAAACATTTTCTACTTTCTTCTTCCTATAAACAAGACAAGACAAGATTGTAAAAATCTTGCAAACAATCCTAATTGTAGTTGCATTTTGTGCGTGTTTTAGTGGCTTTAGCTGCTTACGTATCTTCATATTTAACCCATTTTCACATTGTATTCACTCCCCATTTATTGAGCTGTTATAACAAACAAAAAAAGTCTTGCAGATCTGCAGTTCTTCACTTGTCTTCTTCTCCTTCTTCTTTTTCTAACTTTTTTTACGCCACCCTTTATCCATTTCATTTCATTCAATACATTTTTGTTGCCAACAGCATTTTATTTTTTCATTTTTTTTTGTGGGGTTTTGAGTGAGGCTTTGCTTAATGTAATTCAGTGGGTGTGGTTTTACACATAACAAGTTCATTGCTTTTGTTAGCAGAAAATGGCATCAATTGGCGGCGGCGGCGGCGGAGGAGGGGGTGGTGGTGGTGGATTTGATCCAAGCAATCTGCATTTGAGGAAAGAATTGACACAAATCAAGAAAGCAGCAAAAAGGGTACTGAGAGACCCCGGGACAACGTCCACGTGGCGGTCCCCGCTTAATTCTGCAAGATCTGCAGTGCAGCTTTCCAATTCCAGTAAGCTGCATTATTATCAATATCATCATTATCATCATCAGCACAAGAGTAATAATCTTCCAAAGCAACAAGTTAATAGTACTGATACTAATAGTTATGATGACAACAATGGTGGTAAGGTTAATTTAAATGGTAATGGAATGGATAGACAGAAGAAGCAAAAGGTGTACTTGTATAATTGGAAGATTCAAAAATCAGAGAGTGAAAAGAGTAGGCGTCTTGAAAATGGGAAGACTCGAGGATCATTTTCAAATGCAGAAGAGAGTGTAAGCATGGATGAGGATAGTCTAAGTGATGCGCGAAATCTTGGCAATGATTCCAAGAGTGATACTTATGTAAGTGATAGGTATGCTTCCTTAATCTTTAAGTGTAAAGATGCCAATTATATGCCATCTGTTAGACGTGCTGTTAATAAAAAGACAAAGAGGGAGAGTTATACTAGTGTTATTTTGAGACACCATGATGATAAATTCCATCAACACATTGCTGCATTGAATAAGGGGTCGAAAAGAGTGCTGGAAGGTCTGCCTGGTTTGGGTTTAGGAAGGGATGATTCTATGAGCCTGGTTGATCAGTCTGATGATACTGAGGATTACTGTAATTCAGAGGACTTAAGGAAGGGTTCGGTGGCTTCTCCATTGCTTGTTAAGTTAAAGAGTAGAAGTAGGGGTCGTTTGCCACCTAAGTTACTGAGGGATGGCAGAAAAGAGGACTCATCCTATACGTATAGTACTCCAGCATTGTCCACGAATTCCTTTAAGAAGTATTACCTTAGATATCCAAGTCCAGTTGGTTCATGGGATGCCACTACGGCGTCCTTGAATGATGGAGACAACGATGTTGATGATCCATTAGATTTGCCAGGTCGGCAGGGATGTGGGATTCCTTGTTATTGGTCGAGGAGATCAACCCCAAAGTCTAGAGGAGGGAGTGGGAGTTGCTACTCTCCATCTCTATCTGATACCTTGAGGAGAAAAGGAAGCAACCTTCTGTGCGGAAGCCACTCTAAGTATCAGAAAAGGCGTGGTGCACCATCACTTGGCTACAGCAGGAGGAAACTCAGTACAAGGAATGCTGGCCAAGGTCTTATCCCATTGCTGGCCAACAGTGCTGATGGCCAAGGAGGATCCTCTATGGGATCTGGCAATAGTGATGATGAGCTTTCTACTAATTTCACGGAGCTTGATTTGGAGGCTGTAAATCGTTTGGATGGAAGAAGATGGTCAACAAGTTGTAGGAGTCAGGAAGGTCTGGAGCTTGTAGCAGTTAATGGGGAAGAAGAGGAGGAAAGTACGTCAGAGAATGTAAAGAGCTTGAGTCGTAAGTACAGGCCAATGTTCTTTGAAGAATTGATTGGACAGAATATTGTAGTTCAGTCACTTTCAAATGCAGTTTCAAGGGGAAGGATTGCACCTGTTTATCTTTTTCAAGGTCCACGTGGGACTGGAAAGACTTCAACTGCTAGGATTTTCTCAGCTGCTTTAAATTGCCTTGCTACTGAAGAAACTAAGCCTTGTGGGGTCTGTAGAGTATGTGCTGACTTCATATCTGGAAAGAGTGGGTACATTAGAGAAGTTGATGGTGCCAACAAGAAGGCAATTGATAGAATTAAACATCTTTTGAAAAATCTTTTAGTGGCCCCAACATCGGCATTTTCGAGGTATCAGGTTTTTGTTGTTGATGAGTGTCACTTGTTGCCGTCAAAGACATGGTTGGCATTTCTTAAATTTCTTGACGAACCGCCACCACGTGTTGTATTCATACTAATTACAACTGATCATGACAATCTACCCCGTACAATATTGTCTCGGTGTCAGAGGTTTGTCTTTAACAAAATCCGTGATGGTGATATTGTAACAAGATTGAGGAAGATTGCCACCAATGAGAAGCTAGATGTTGAATCAGATGCACTAGATTTAATTGCTTTGAATGCCAATGGTTCACTTAGAGATGCAGAGACTATGCTGGAGCAGCTGACTTTGTTGGGCAAAAGAATCACTACGTCGTTAGTGAATGAACTTGTGAGTCTAAACTACTGGAACTTTTAATGATACTAAATTATTGCAGGAAGTCATCTAGTATTTGTCATTATAGATATAATAAATTTCTTCTGTGGCATAACATATTTATGGAATTTCAATTTTCTTTTATTCAACGTGGCATGTGATAGGAGAGTAATTATGATCAACCAGCTCTTTATCGTGTAATTTGTGGACTCTTTTGAATGTATAGACTTTTTCAACTAAAGCATGGAAACGGCAGATTGCAGTTATTAGAAAATTATAGTGATAAATGTATTTCAACAATTATTTGATTTGTTCAATGATACAAAGCATTTGGCTAATGTTCTTTTGCCTTTTATAGGTTGGTGTAGTTTCAGACGAGAAATTGCTTGAACTCTTGGAGTTAGCCATGTCATCAGATACGGCAGAAACAGTAAAAAGAGCCAGAGAATTGCTGGATTCAGGGGTTGATCCAATAGTCTTGATGTCTCAACTGGCCTCCCTCATAATGGATATCATTGCAGGAACTCATCCCAATGTCGATGCCAGACAAAGTGATTCATTCTTCGGCACAGGGAACCGTAAGCCTGTTATTACACTCTATTGCTTTTTTTTTTCCTTTCTTTTCTTCCTTTCTCATAGATTCAGTTTATGTTCATGTGGTTTTTATTAATTATCTCTATCCTGAAATAAGGTTTTTCTGTGATGGATGCTACTCTACTCTTTTTCTCTTGTCATTTTGTTTCTTAGTTTGAAAAAGTAATTCTGCAACCTGTATCCCCATTGTGATAATGTCATCATAGTCCCAAAATATACACATCTTTTTCTCTCTTTTGACCACATCATGTAATTTTGTCAAATACTATATCAAGTTTTAGTGGAATATCATCTTCTGCTGCCTTGTCCTAGCATGTTAAAGTTTCTGGTGGTGTCTCACGTATTTTATACAGTTTTCTTCATAGCGTAGAGAAATTAGGACGATGACCTGCTGCCATGAAACATGATTATGAAATAAACAACTTATTGATGGTAGTTCTTGACATCAACAAATTCTGCTGAGGAAGTCCTAGAAACCTTCTTAGAGATTCTGCAGTTACAGTGTTCACTATCTCTATTACTGATTAATGCTACTTATGATTGTTTCATCTTCTAGTGACTGAAACGGAATTGGATAAATTAAAGCATGCCCTGAAGCTTCTCTCTGAGGCTGAGAAACAGCTAAGGGTATCAAGTGATCGTTCAACATGGTTCACAGCAACCCTTTTACAGTTAGGTTCGCTCCCTGCAGCAGATCCAATTCAGTCAGGCAGCAGTCGAAGACAGAGCTCCAGAACAACTGAAGAGGACCCTTCCATTACATTTAGAGAAGGTAACTCCATGAAGCAGAGACCTGATGCTCACCATGCACCTCAGGCATCAGATTCTCCCACATCATTTCCACAAGCCACCTACCGTTTCTCAATCCGTAAAGAGGTTCCACATATGCATTCAGATGATGTAAGTTTCAAGCCTACTCAAAGCCAATTGATAGATGGTAAAACATTTGCTGCCTCTCAAGATGATTCTGTAGTTCAGAAGATCTCATCTAGTGATTCACGAATACTAGAAAATATCTGGATGAGATGCATTGAGAAGTGCCATTCTAGGACACTTAGGCAACTGCTACATACATATGGAAAGCTTGTCTCAATCTCTCAAGTTGAAGGTAAGCCTAACTTTTGCATTAACCACACATGTTGCTATCCATTAAATTGTTAGAAGGATGATTCTGTGATTATGAGGAATTTTCTTTTAATTGGAGGAGGGTGAATCGAAGGAGTTGTTGGCCTTCTGGGTGATGGTCTTGTGTTGAGAATAAGGTGAGTCAGGGGGGTGCTGCGAAAGTGGATTTCAGAGTGAAGTTGAAGGAAGAGTGGGGGTTGGATATAGTGGGCATCAGTGGTGGTTGTTGGTTGCCGAGGTTAAGGAAAGACAAAGGAGTGGCAGGGTATACCAGTCTTGCAAAACTGGCTTTATTCTTAAAGATTACTTCTACCTTTCTTTGGTGTTCTACTTTAGTTTTTTGTAAGGCAAGTTTGAAGGCGGGTTTATGTGAAAGAGCTTTTTCTCTAAATTACAATTCGACTAGAGATGGACAAAAATGAAAGAAACTAAAGATGCCTCTTTGGGTTGATTATGAGGGTTTTGCTATGCCTGGGAAACAGGCAACAAGTACTTGGTGCAAGTGCTGAGCAATGAAAATGATGGCACTTTGTTGGTCAATGTGATCTCTGCTGTGAACGAAGTTTTAGAACATCATCGTTGATTGTAAACGTGCGCTATCCAAAGGAAAATCCATTTTGAAACTTCATTATTGTTATTGTTGTTGTTTTTATTATATTTCTTTTCTGGTTTTCTGTGAAACTAGCCAACTGTTTGCAGGTGTTTTTGTTGCTTACATTGCATTTGAGGACAACGATGTCAAAACAAGAGCAGAAAGGTTTCTTAGCAGTATCACTAACTCATTCGAATTTGTTTTGCGGAGCAATGTGGAGATAAGAATAATTCTGTTGCCAGATGGGAAGACTTACGTAAATAGTGACAATCCTCATTCGTTACTGGACTCTTTGAGTCAGAAGCAGATGGACAATACCAGTTTCATGAGTGGCGAAAAAGGAGCAATTTGCTTGAAAGTAGATGTTAATTCAAATATGGATTCCCATCAGCAGCCACACAATGATCCTGAAGGCAAGCTGCTTGGATCAACGACTGGGAATGCTGACATGAGTGATTCAAAAGAGAGAAAGTCAGAAATCCCAGTGCGGAGGATTGAATCCATCATCCATGAGCAGAGACTAGAAACAGCATGGTTACAGGCTATGGAAAAAGGAACTCCTGGATCCCTGAGTCGTTTGAGACCTGAGCGAAATCAAATCCTACCTCAAGATGGAATTTCTAATCATAATCAAATAGAATCAATGAATTCACTGGACTTGCCCCCACAGCACTGGGAAGAGGAGTTGAATCATGAAATTAAAAATTTGATGATTACTGATGGAAAGGTCCTTCAGGAAGATCAGATTACTAAAAGGGCTCACTATCCTTTATCACCCAGCTTGCTGCATGATACCAGCTTTGCAGATAATTTCAGCAAAGAGATCAACACGTAAGTTACTTCACAACATGTGTCACTGTTATCTGACACAATGAGTATCTAACACACCATGACAGTTCAATCTTAAGAGACCCATTGCTTATACTATGCATCCATTAATTGGTCCAAATTTGGTGTCATTAATTGTGCCTTATATGTATATGCCACTCAAATGCTAAAATACAATTTAGGAGCTCAACCATAAGAATAACTGCTCAATGAAAGTACCTCAGAGACACAGTTGATATGATGTCTTAACTGTAAATTGTACACCCAAACTCTTTTGTTGAGCTCATCAGAGCTTGAGTTAATTGGTTCCAGATTTCCTTTCTTTATATCTCATTTTGTAGCACTTTTTTACTTCAACTACAGTGGATATGAATCGGGACCTGGAGCTGGTGGTTGCAGTGCCCTTTTCTGTTGGAATAACGGCAAACCTCATAGAAGAGTAGAGGTATCTTTTCCATTTAGTCTTTTCATTCATTTACTGATCAAGAATTCAATATGGCTGACAAGTAAGAATGAAAATACCAGGTAAAACCAGGGACTCCTGTTCGATCACATGGAAGTGCACGCTTTTTATGGTTTGGAGAGTGTGCAAAACCAAGAAGGTCAGCGACTAGATTCAGAAGATGAAGAGAAGCACCCAAATACGAAACCCAAGCAATCCCATTTGTTATTCTTCATACATTGTTCTGTATTTATCTTTCCAACTGAACCATTGTTTATGCATCGAGGATTACTGATGAGAAGATAATGTAAAGGTGTTCTTTTTACAACTGAGTTTCCCCATTCATTAAGGTCCAGCCAATTTGTGGGATCAACCAAAGGTAGACAAATATTTTACTCAGCTTTCTGAGAACTTTCAAATCTGTATCAAAAAAGAGAAAAGGAGAACTTTCAGTTAATTTCCTGGGGCTTCAGCATAGGTGCCTTACGATTGTTTTATACATGAAAGGACTGAAAAGCCTTTGGAACATAGAATTTCAGACTGATGAAGCTACTAAACATGGCTGTTAATCGACTCTGCAGTCCTGTATCCAGGAAACAATGTGTATTGCTAATTTTCTGCTCTTCTTTTACCTCTGGATGATTGACTGAAAGTTTCTTCGCAATCATACAAACATTTGATTTGCTGCCATTCAAAGAGTAGTAGAAAATGTTTAATGTCTAACATTCCCAGAAGAACTGGGAGAAGAAACAGCAACAACTTTTTCATTTTTCAACAAGCAGAACCTTGAGGACCCTTTAACAAGTCAGCTTCATGTGGTCAAAGGGTCCAAGTGGTGACTGCTGAGACAAGCTTCATCCAAGTACAGAGGATGCACATTTCCCGTTCTACCTTCTTGAAACAAAGCGTCATCTAATCTTAATGACAATTGCTTTCGAAGATAATTGATGACTTAACAGAAATAATGGAATGATATTCATTATGGGATTTTAAGTGCATGCAAATTAATATCCAAAGGTTAAGGTTCTGCATTTCTTTGTATTTGGAGAATTCTTAAAGATCTGTACAATGAGATACAAATGAATACAAGCTGTGGACAAAAAGAATATCATATTTCGTTTAGTTTGCTCAGGTAGAATTTAAGTTCTTCGTAGGAGAATGTGCTGTAGAGAATTTGGTTATGTCAGAAAAAACATCATTAGGATGGCCCTGCTGAGGTCGTACTCAGTATTCTTTCTGCAAGTAATAAATCATCAGGGGTTGTGACCTGCAAATGGAAAAAGCCATTGGCATATTTCAGCTTTTGGTTTGTGCAGAACAAACACCAAAACATGGTCAGACAAATATTCCGCATTAGAGTTTTGGGCTCCTGGAATCAATCATGCTCAAAAGATGAATATTCTAAATGGAACTTTTGGAACTTCTCTATCTCTTTATTAAATGAAGAAGGAATAAGTGCCCAATTCAACAGAAAGGTTTACCAGCAATTCTAGACAAGACCATGGAATAATTTGACCACAGAATGATTTTACTACCTTGATGTTAGTGTAGGATCCTTCAGTAATGTACACAGGATGCTTAAGGTGTTCCACAATGGATACATCATCTGTCACTTCAAGACCTTCCCTGCAGAAGAAAAGATGCTCAACATCAGATAATTTTTCAGAATGTGTCAGATTTAGAAGATGAAGAAACTTCAAAAGAAGATAACCATATGAATTGGAAGAATATCCCACCGACAATTTAAAGTTGAGAGCTACACACAAACTGTATTTGGTCCATGCACTATGAAGTTGAAAGTTAAAGAAATTTTTATAGACCGTATTAAAGGACTTAGGTGAACTTTGTGTCTCACGACTTTTGCAACTTATAGATGTTATATGCCAAAAGTTATATTTAGCCAAGCTTTGCGGGAAGGTAATGAACTTTCAGAAATTTTTTTCATGGATTATTGTTTTTACAAGACTAACTTGTGAATATCTATCCATCAACATTTCCATTTTGTTTCGGAAATATCTATCCATCTTCAAGTCCACATTGCTCTGGAAAATGACATTTCCTTCTCAGTCAGTAATTCGACCGTACAGTGAAAATCATTTCAACTAGTTTGACTTTCTACCACTTCAATTTTTCTTTCTTTGTTGCTACTGGAGCATCCATACTTTCGTTTTTACCATGATATACTTGAGCAGCCTAGTTAAAAATGAGATATATTCAGGTCAGTGAACTGCTTTTGTCCAAGTATGCAGGCACAAATATTTGCTGGATGCCAGATTTATTACAAAAATGAACTTTTATTTTACGCCAAGAATCTGAATCTTTCTTCCAATGAAAAAATAGCATCAAACAGAAAGGTGAGAAGGTAATAAAAAATATTGAATTCTACCATCAAGAAGATTAGATTAATATGTCAAATGTGGATTACCTATTTACAAGTTCAAAACCCTTCTTCAGCAACTCAGGTTTGATAACCTGTAGGAGAAAAGTTGATTAATTTAAGGAATCGTTGTGAAGAAGAATGCATCTTCCTGGTATAGTTCATTTTAGTAGAAAACCTGTGGGGTTTGCATTTCCCATAGTGTTTTCCTGTCCAGAGTCCTCACTACAAAAGACTCGCCATTTGCCTGTGCAAAATTATAAAGAAACAGAAAATCCCATACATCAAAAGCAGAGCTTTAGATTGGTGTAAGATTAAAGTACTCTCCAACAATTTAAATATTTAAGGTCAATGTAAAATAAGAATGAAGATGGAGAGAATAGCTACGGATTTCCCATTATGCTTCTTGATATGGTCTAGGGACATAATCCTGGTTTTTCTCCTAGCATTGATCTAGACATATTTGTAAATCCAATGAAGAGAAGACAATAAAACAACAAACACAGCAACTAAAAGAACAAGAAAAATTGGCTTAACCTGGAACAAGTTAAGCCAAGATTCTACGGGAAATAATTTCGAAAAATTAGAATACTGACAGAATGATGTTTATTGTCACGAAAGCAATGAAGATCAACAATTTGAATGGCCCTAAATACATGCCTCTTTGATTGTAGCTTTTGCTGGAACACCAAGTACAGCTGCGCCAATCACCCAACCATCCTTCAGAACCTATAATAAACCCACAAAAAGATAAATTGGGCAAAACGTGAACTTCATACTCTTTTGAACGCTTTGAAATAAATATTCACTAGTAAGTCCTGAGCAGCCATCTTTTATGCCTTGAAAAGGTTAAAGCTACGGCATATAAACATAAGGTCATCTGAAGATTATCAGTTGTATTCTCCAAGACTAGATAACTGTTGTTCTAAATCAATAATTTTTGTATGAAGCTAAAGCATTGTAAGAGCAAAATGGGAACTCAAAATAACACCAGAAAATGACTAACCTTTTCTACATCTCCAGCTGTTACTAGAGGTCTTGCAGAATCATGAATGCAAACAATTTCAGAATTTGAATCAACTGCCTGATCCATTAAAACATTATCTGTGATTAGAATAGCCATGGTCATCACCATCCAAGCATGCTATAGAAACTTGCCATCTCGGTCGTCAGCAAGAAGAAACTATTAACATTGAACCATATGGTATCAAGAAAAAAGATGAAATATAACAGGATGTGCAGTAACAGAAGAGTAGCCTACGACAAATAGCTCAAGAAGCACTGAAGTCTATGTATGCATATAAATGTATAGGAAAATTATGACAATCTGTTGTTTGGAAAATCAAAATTTAAAGAATCCCAGATTAAAAAGCCAAAAGCAGTAAGAAAACAAAATGAAAATGTTCAGCAAAAGCTGTCATTTCAGGCCAACCAAGAAATTTTATTCAGGCTTTTAGCATTTAAATCTTCAGCCTGAGATTGCATTACATTCTTATCCCTGTGTGAACACGAAAGAAAGATTTTTGAATATGAAATATATTAAGAATGGGTGGGCAGCCTGATAACTAGACACGCATGTGTACCTGAAGTCCACTATATACAGAATCTTGCCTCTCCTTTCCGGGCAAAGCAAATTTCAAGTCCACTTGGATCTTCGCTTTGGCATCTATCTAGGGTCAATCACTTAGTTTGAAAAGCAACCAATACAAAGTTCATGATGGAAATAAACTCAATTGGTGCACTTATGTATGTACCATCACTTGAGCACACGAGAGGCTTCATCATACCTTCAAAAATGTCTTGATAGGAAGGATCACATACCACAACAATCTCCTTGACTTCAGGCAAGCGAGAGAAAGTGTAGAAACTGCACAAGACCAGCACAATGGGACATCAGGCAGGGGAAAGTGAAAGAATAGGAGCAGAGACACAAAACATTTACTTTAGAAGTTATGTTGTTACTTGTGCCTTACAATGAAGACTTCTATCAGGTCAGAGTTAGTAGTAAGAGCAGAAGACAGATAATATGGTTACTTATAAGACAATTAGGATTCCAGTAATTCCCCAAGAAAAACAGTCAAGCCATCATGTAATCTTAGTTATCCAAACACCAAATTTGCAGATATAATTTTACATGTTAATGGTATTTGACATCAAAGAAACTTCAGTGTCCCGACTAGAACCTCACAATGAGATGAAGAAAAGTTAGATAACAAAATTGGGGTGATAGGAATCTGCCAGCTACTTGCAACTTCTAGTTTAGACAATTTTGTCATTTAAGAAGCCTAATAAGTATAAACTCAATCTTCATCATTTGCAATATTTTTGGACCCATACAATTTTTTAGCAAGTTCTTATTTTTTTTATTCTACTACTGCAGGAATGCAGATGCTCATCTAGCCAACTCACAATTCAAATACATTTCAATCAACTTCATTTGTACTGATGTCATAGTTTAAACAAATATGCACATATAAAGATTTTAGAAGCTGGATACATTAAGCAGTAATCAATTTGTCAAGATAAAGATTGTCATGAGTTGAGCGAATATGAGTGGTTGCAATTCACCTGTACAAGGCAATTGGTTGGCCTAGGAGCGGAAGATATTGCTTTGGCACACTTGCCTAATTGGAAAAGAAAAAAAATACAAAACCATCATGTGGTAGATAATAGAAGATAGATAATGAAGAAATTGAAAATACAGAGGCACCACACACTAGCAGATGTATTTGATACAAGCAGAGAAACCCGAATATTTCAAGAATTAACGAAGAAGAAGTCTGGTTGTCTCCCAATCATATACAAATATATGAGCTTCGAGAGATGTCCTTGGTTGATTTTCGCGTTTGCAACATATTTGCAATTATGCATTCAAGTACAAACAGAATCAACCATCTACTAACAAGAGTACTCCAAAAATAGTACTTCACTCATAACCCACAAAAAGCATGATTACCAATGAAGTTAGGACAACTGAAAAAGACTGAATTCTATATTGTATTCACACATAAAACAGATCTAAAATTCCAAAATTTAAAACAGAAAACTCAAGAAACAGAGATGGAAGCCACTTACACCCATTCTTTTGCCTTTTCCTCCAGCAAGCAGAATAACTGACACACACTTCTCCTTGACCACCACATCAACCCTCTGCAAAAATTAACATCAACCCATCAACATTCCTTTCATCAATCCATACATCCACATGTAAACACAACATTTACAAAAACAAATTAATAAAATAACAAGCATATGTGCAGATGGAGAGTATATTTTACCTTGTTGTCCACTGCAGCTTTGCTGGAGCAACTGATTCTTGACTGGGAAAATCTTTGAGTTCTGCAAGAATTAGCATTGCTTATCTGTTTCACAAAAAGACATGAATTCTTGAAGCAGTTAGGCAATGCTATCTTGGGTGTTTGGTGCTTAGAAGAAGTGGGAAAGTTAACGGCAAGGTGAAGAGTGGACATTTTTCTTCTGCTCGTCTTTGTGTACACTACTATGCTCAACCTACCAAACAGTGTGTTAAGAGGGATTGCACACACCCAAAAAAAAAAAAAGAGAGAGAGAGAGAGAGAATGTAACGAGGTTGTTATCAGTTAGTTAAAACTCATGTTTCGCAAGGGCCTTTGGGACACAAATATTAGTTGCAACCTTACATGATTTATTTATGTAGGATGATATAATAATTCCATTGTATTAGTTGAAGAGGTTAATCAAATAGTGTGTGGTTCAAATTGCAGATGTGCTATAGAAGTATGGCGTCACGGCAATGAATTAGATTTATCAAAAAGTTTAAATTCGTAATGATTTAATTGGTTTAAAATCTTGACAATATTTCGAATTTCATTGTCGTTGATATTCTTGATAATATATAATGTAAAATTAATGTAACATCCTTGATAATATATAAACGTCAAATTAATGTAAATTGGTTGTTTAGTAGATTCACTTACAATGTGGAACATTGCCTTTCATGTTAATCAATCACCTGGCCAATCTTTCGAAGGACATGCCATGTTATCCTTTACATGCACTATTAGAGCTTTTTTTTGGGCTGGCTGCATTATTAGAGTTAACTCAGGTAAACTTTGAAATTAGAAAGAAGAAAAAAAAAGAAAGAAATTATAAATTGACTCAAATAGAGAAGTATTTTTTCCAATTCAAAAAGAAAAAGCTCCTACAAACAAGCATATAATACAATAATTGGTTATCATCATCTGAAAATATATTTTATCTTGATTCTATTTTTGTTTGTTTATTGTCTTTATAAGTATAATGAAGCATAGAACGTCACACACTATATTGCGCGTCAACATTTATTTAAAACTACTCCTTTTCCAAATCTTAATTAATAAATGTTACGCCGTTAAATTTTTCTCAAATAAATAAATCTCATTTGCACGTAACGAGCTTTTCGCAGGGCCCGAACGTAGCCCAATCACGAAAATGGGTGCCCGTTAGAATACCCAACCCAGACAGGCCTTATAACACAAGGGCCCAAGAAAACCCAACACCACGAACAAAACACATACCAAAACACACACACAAAACACACAGTAAACGGTGAAGTGAAGCATAGCAATTGGTGGTGATCAACGTAATGGGGCACACAGGGGAGTTCTTCAAGAGGAGGGATGAGTGGAGGAAGCATCCGATGCTGAGCAACCAGCTCCGCCACGCCACGCCGGGCCTCGGCATCGGCCTCGTCGCCTTCGGCATCTACCTCGTCGGCGAAGCCGTCTACAACAAGATCTACGCCGCCCCTTCTCATTCCCATTCTCGCTCTCACTCCACTTCCCCTGCTGCGTCTTCTCACTGAGCCCTCATTTCAGGTCCTCATGTCTTCTTCTTCTTTTATTCATATGTATATGTATATTTAATCATTTGGGTAATTTTGATTCCTCTGAAATTAGGATTTTTGATAAGTAGATGTGATTATCCTTCTTTGTGATGAAATGGGGTCTGTGTTGTTCATATATGTTTGTTAGAAGAGGGAAAGATTAAGATATGTCTAATTTCTCTGTAATTAGTGGTTTTGGACATGATTATGTTTAATTAGGGATTTTAGATACTTACATGGGGTATTTTTCGTTAATGATGGATATAATGTAGAGATAAAATGGAAGCCAGTGCATTAAGCTCGCGCTATGCATGAGGACCTGGAGTGGGTCGTTGTGTCTGTGTGTATCTATATGTTTGCTTAGTTTTCTGAAGTTGGTGGCTTTTGGAAAAAGTTCGTGTCTTTCCAGCATTATAGACATACATACATAGATGTTATGTTAAAAGATTAAATCTTGTTTGTTTTCTCTGAAATTGGGGTCTTGGTTGCGTAATTAACAGTCTATATTTGTGATTTGGGTAATAATATTTACTTTCGGAATGGAAATAAGAGGTCTGTGCTGATGTAATGTGAACTCAGGTGTTACTGTGACACAAGTATACTTGAGGAAAGAAAAGCAGCACAATGTTGAGAAAGTTGTATCAAGGCAAAATTAGGTTTGTCGAGCTTGTGCTGCTTTTAGTGGGTCCATAGTTATGAGAGATTGCTGACCCAATGTGATCAGTACGAGTCTTGGAGACTGTAGTATGGCTAACCAACGTACTGGAATGCTTATGACTGATACCTTAGAATCTAGCACAATTTGTTAAAGAACAGCCACCAAGCAATTTTCTTATGGTGACTTCATGAAGGAAAACTTCCAATAGACGTAGTCTGATAAGATTGTTTCCAAAAAGATCCTCTTTTTCTGGAATGCCAAAATTTCTTGCATGCTTGATAGGCTGTAGCAAGGTAGACATTTTTGATGTCTGACTAATGATGTTCATTTCTTTTTCTTCCTCCCCTACCCCCCCCAACACACACACACACCCCACAAAAAAAAAAAAAAAAAAGATTTTAGAAGTTCAAAATTAGAATAGAACAGTCATTCTTATTTCATTTCATATGTCTCCTACAATTTTATTCTTTCTTCTTTCTTTTCCAAAAACTTTTTTTTTTTTGGCGTAATTGTTCTTCTATCATGTCTTTCATTTGTTTTAGGGAAACTGAGTCTCCAATTCCTGAATGTGCAGATGTAAGCTTGGCATGGCATATGGAATGAAGCGCGGGCATGTATTTTCAGTTGCTGCTTTTTTCTGATTTTCACTACTTAATAAAGCTTTTTTTAGACACTGGCTTGTTGCCTTTTATCAGTTAAGAACTTGATTTGTAAGGAATTTGAGAATACAATGTCTGTTAATTTTACTTAATAGTTTACTTTATTTTTGTGAGAATGCGTCCATATTCTCTCCCTCTCTCTGGACTAAATGTTTTAAGCCCTTGTTAGTAGTCGAAAACTCAATTCATTATAAACAACTCACACGGGGTTTCACGCGGGGGTGTGGAAGAGCCAAAGGCCAGTTGTTGGCGATCCTATTAAAGGTCAAGTGACTCCTGTTCTCTGCATGTAGGAGGTTTTCAGGGTCCGCTAGGAGGCTAGGCTACTTGTTATCAGGGTATGATTTGCTAACTATCCTTCTAAATTTTCAAATGCTTATTGTTGGCATTGTTCAATTGATGAACTTAAAAGACATTGCCATTGACCAGATGTAATAATACAGTTATTGAACTCAAAAACTTTTCCAATTTAGGCTGCAAATAGTCCTTTACACTTGAAGTGGAGTTCATTTATTGTTCTGCACCCATAATAGATGTCTAGGTTGTGCTCAACATTGACAGCTCTACTTGAAAAATCAGAACAAGGACCGAAGACCGGACAGGAAAACTGAAGCAACTGGGCTGAGAAACCAATGTGCTCTGCTCTCCATGCAGTATTTTACACGAACTTTTCAATTGTCACTTATGTTAATTTTATTTTAAGATACTTATTTTATTAAAATGATTGTATATCTTATAAGATTTAAAACATCTTATCACATGTATCCTGTGACACTCAAAAACAAACTATACAATTTATTTTATAAGTAACAAGCATCCGTTCTATTTTATTTTTTTACGATTATAAAATGCATGATGTATGTAACAAGATATTTTAAATTTTATAATATATCTCTAAATTTTAATAAGATAAAGATCATTCCAAATACACTATTAAATTCATTCTCAAGGATTCTTCTTTTCGTGGCTCTTAAATGTCCCAAATCAGAAGAAATGGTTATATCAAGCGATGCAAGGGAGGTTGGATTATGCTCTGCAACTGCCGTGCTCCAACCCTACAACATGATGCGGTTGACAACTTGGCCTTTGCTGAATGATAGCTAAGACCATGGCTGGAGATTTGGATCCCTTTCTGTATGAGCATAAGTTGGACTTCCAGTCTGCAAGGCCGACCCTGAGCATGAAGTTGGAAGAATCTCCGTTGCAGATTTGGAAGAACACACGAATTGCACTTCGTAGCATACCTTGGTGCGCCCTGGCTCATCAACCGTATATACGGTATCTGAAGAATCTCCAAACAAAAAGTCGTACCATCCATCCGTATACCACCCATTATTTACTGAACACTCTTGATTAACATCAAAATCGTGAAAATTGAGAAAATAACAGCCTTTAGCTACCTCATATGAAGATAGATCGACACCATCAATTTGATGCTGAGAATGAGAGTACCCTTCATCTTCAGCATCACCCTTCTCGGTGTTTTTGAATACAATGTTGAGACCAAACTCCTTGAGCCGATACCCAGCAAATGTTGTGACAGAGATGCTCAATTCATCATCTCCATCCAAATGATCTCCAATCTTCCAATGGCTTAACCATATAATACATTTCCCAGGATCTGGAATTCCTATGAAGGTTGGGCTATAAGTCCACCTTAGGTTCTTGGTCTTATTTACAATTCTGATGTGAAACTCGTTCCAAAACTTGTTCCTTTCTTCCCTATAGTTTTTGCCCGCATTGTAATATACAACACACACATTCAAGCCTTGAATCTTCGTATCAGGAAGTGAAGGTGCTTGAAAACACATTACAGATCCCGTGGTCTTACAGGTGTACCAGCCGGGAACCCTTTCGCCTGGTATAGAAGTGCTGAATATACCAATTCATGGAGGCCCTACACGTAGTCCAGAAAGTCGTGAATATTCAAGAGAGACAGAGAGGGGGCGGGGGGGGGGGGAGTGGTTGGAGGGGATGGGGCAGAGATAGAACCTGGACGGGAAGTTTCATCCTTGCTAATGTCAGGTTGTTGTAAAGATCCACTGTAACCTTACTCAATGATTCTAAGTTGAACAGACCTAGAACACTGACCATGTCCCTGCAGTAATTCTCAATAGGCTTTAGCATAAACAGTCCCTCCACCTCGCATAGCTTGTAACAGTGAAAGACAAGCAGATCCAGAGAGCTCAGCAAGTTCGGTAGATTAGTTAATTTCTGCATTGATCTGCATTTGTGGAGGCTCAGGGTTGTTACACTTGCAGGAAGCTCAGGAACAGACAGAAGTTGGTCACATTTCTCCAACTCAAGTGACTTAAGCCTTGTAAGATGTTTGATGCTCTCTGGCAAGCTATGTATTGGATTTCTGTTCAGGGACAAATTTTCCAGCATAGATAGGTTGGGTATGCCCTGTAGGAGAGCATCACTAGAGAGATTGCAGTCTCTAAGACTTAAGGTTACCAGTGAGCTTAATGATATTAGTGATGAAGTGATGGATTTGGGACCTTTCTTTGGTCTCGAAACCAAAGAACCAAAAACAGAAACCAACACATTCTTGTTGCGCATGGAAGAAGGTGCTTGTCTAATGGCAGTTTTATCTGCAGAGAGGACAGTTAATGATTGGAGCTTTCCTAAATAAGTTGTCGTCATATCAAGTTTTGAACAACCAGATACAATGAGCTTTGTGAGAGACTGTAACTGACATATATTTCTTGGAAGCCTTTTCAGATTTGCACAGCCTCTGAGGTTCAAGAGAACAAGCCTCTGTAATTCTCCAATTGATTCATCAATGTGATCTAATCTTTTACAATATTTTAGAATCAACTTCTCAAGATTAGGAAGGTCTGAAAAGTCAGGAGTTTTGCGGAGGCCATCAGAAAAACTGAGATCAAGGATTTTCAATAATCCAAGTACCTGCAGAATAAAGGGAAGTTCAAGATTACTTTGCATAAATGTCAGTTTATTTCCAAAGTGATGAAACTAAAGGAAAAGAAATAAGTATCATACCATCTTTCGCTTCCAATATTTCTCCAACCTGCTATCTCGCATCTCAAGAATAACCAGGCTCTCTAGAGGAAAACCATCAGGAACATATTTCATTGGAAATCCAGACCATGAAAGCCATCTTAACTTCTTGGGAAATTCCTTGAAATGACCAATAAGCTGCACGTTGTCAAGTTGGAGCAGTCTTAGGTTTTGCATCCTAGAAATTGCATCTGTGTCAATGTCCAAGATTTTTGATTTGGAGGACGATGCTGTTGAAGAAGAACCTGTAGGAAGGCATGATAAAGCATTTGGTTGTTGCTGTTCTGGTGGATTTCCCGAACGAGCCACTTCACGAGATTTTCTTATTCTGTGATAAACTTCCAAAAGATGTTCATTTGCAGAATCCTTATCAGAGAATTTCTTAGGAAGTTTATCTTTCTTCTCACAAAGGCTGAGGCCTTGAACAGTATCAGAACCCTGTTAAATGAACAAGCAACAAGATGGGTAAGCTCATTAGTGAAATCCTGTGATAAATCACGTTAAGAATATAAGCAACATGGAGCTTACAGTTTTTTCTTTTAGAACTCTCAAACAGTCCTTGTAATGCCAGAGTCTTGAACGTTTGCCAGGATTCTTGGGTGATTCTTGGCGTACTATTTCCCTTCCCATGTCTCTAATCAACTGATGCATCATTAACTTGTTATGTCTATCAACTGTCAACAGGCATCTGTCAGCCAAATTCTGAATCCCAATCTTTGAGAAGAAATCACATTCATCCAGGATGGCGGCAACATAGTCTTGGTTCCTCCTAACAAAGAAGCAAGATATCTCGAGGAATAAACTCTTGTCATGGTCATCTTGTAACGAATCATAACTAATTCTAAGCTTTCTATCTACTTGACTATTCGGGATTGCTTGCAGTTTTTTCAGTGTAGCTTCCCATACCTCCAAACTTTTTCCAGATAGTGAAGAACCCAAAACTTGAAGAGCTAAAGGAAGTCCTCCACAGTGTTTGAGTATTCTTTCCAAGATATCCACGTAAGCGTTATATGGATGATCTTGCCCAAAGGCATGCCAACTGAATAGCTCACGTGACTCATCGTTGTCCAACTTTTTAACATTGTGGATCTCATTAATGCGTTGGTCCTCTAGAAGCATTGGATACCTGGTTGTTATAATAATTTTACTCCCTGAATGAAACCAATCTGCATTACCAATAACAGCATCCAATTGGTCAACTTGATCAATGTCATCTAAAACTACAAGAACTCTTTTACCAAACACTGCATCTTTGATCTGATTGGTTCCTTCATCAACATTCTGAACTTCTGGCTTCCTCCCATGGAGAATATCAGAGAGAAATTGTTTCTGCAACTTAACCAATCCACTAGTATGCTCAGAAAATTCTCTTACATTTTCCAGGAAACAGCTCGCTTCAAATTTTTCATGGTTCAAGTTGAACACATATTTGGCAATTGTTGTCTTCCCGATTCCACCTATCCCAAAGATTCCCAAACTGCCACTCTCAGCTGCTTGATCTTTCAACCAAAAGTTAATTTCCTTAACCCGTGAATCAATTCCAATAAGGTACGGAGCAATGCTTAGAATTGAGCGGTTCACTTTATCCTCAATCACTTCTGTAACTTTTTCAATAAACTTGACTTCATGCCTACAATCATGATCAATGAAACAGATCTTTCAATGGTTAAAAAAATTTATAAGTCCAAATGCAAACATATTGTTCCAAGTTACTGCAGATGTTCTCCACATTATCAGCAAAACCCAAGTTTAAATGTAATTGATAACCAGAGAAGACATCCACAAGACAGATAATGTTAACCTTTTAGAATCATAAAACAATAAGGTACCCATTAGTGTTGGAGTTATACGTAATGTCTGTATCAAGCTTATAGATCAGCTACTGTATGGTGATCCAAATGCAGTATTCTGTCCTCTAATGTCTACATCCTAGGAGTTGCTCTAACCATATTGGTTCAAAACCATAGCGGTGAACACCTCCATTTCAATGCTATACAAACCTCAATACATAAATGCAGATTCTTCTACTGTCAACAATTATTTCAAAATTTACAACTACATTCCCCCTTCTTCAGGGGAAAAAGGCATGCGTTTTGATAGCTGTGTACTCTTTTGCTTAAATATGACTAATCTTTTTCTTTCACTCTAGCCATTCTCACCACTATGAAGCTTCCTGTTCCCCTTCATTTAGGGTTAGGGAAGCACAGGGTTGAAAAGGAGGGTGAGAAAGAGAGAGAGGTAGGGCTTCTCTCACATAACACTCCAATAGCTGGTCATAATGGTATATCTATTTAATCCTAACCCAATCACAAATTACATCTCTGAGTTATCTTTCCATTATAAGTTATCTCTTTGGTCATTCAGTTCCTTACTTGATTGTCTCCTTCAGGGTGACGTTTTATCACTCTTGCATGGATCCAGCTGAGCGAATTCCACTCAAACTTCATCTGAAGTAAGGGAATACTATATCTAGGAATTAAGGGATAGCTCAAGTGGTTGAGACTATCTCCTCCAAGTGTGAGGTCCTGGGTTAAATCTCATGGGGGTGGGAGGTTTAACCACAAAAAAAAAAAAAAGAAAAAAAAAAGGGAATACTATATATAAAGCATACTGTTTAATTACCATAGTTATGTACTGGGTGTGATCAAGAAAAGTGTGGCTTCCCTGGACACAATTTCACATTAATAAAAGTATTTTTTCCTCCTGATTTTTCAGAACTTAACACACATCTGAGCCTTCCCAGACACTGCAACTGTGAGAACCATGTGCAGCAAGAATCCAGGTTTTAAAACATCTCTTTCCCTGTTACATCAGTATGAGTTCCAAGTTAAGACAATAGGTTTAGCATAATATACTCATAACTCATTCATGCCAACAGGTCCGGAACAATCCTAAGTTCTGTTCTTTATGTTTCGTTGGAAAGGGCCCTTATGCTTTTCCTAGAGTGCACTAAACAAGATCACGCTTAACGCCAACTTGAGCTTAGTAGAACTGTTTGCCAGATTTGATGCTCTTGGGAAAATCAAATTAAATCTTCAATGATACTCAATACAAGACAACTTTGAAAGATAAATTCATCAATTGTAGCAGAGGAGTTGAACAAACTTACTCGTCAGATTGGTTCTGTAAAACCATACCCCCAGTATTTGCAACTTCCTTGAGTGCAGCTCTCCACCTTTCAACCCTCTCCATCCATTCCTTGTTATCTTCATCAGATTCTCCTAGAAGTCGTTTCTCATGTCTTGCAAATGCTCTTGCAAAACTGCCTTTTTGCTCGCTCACTTGAGATGGATCAATGAAATAGAAGATGGGTAACACAGCATGTCCTTTGTTTTTCCTGTTCTCCAGGATCATCACAAGTTCATCAAGACACCAGCTGGAAGTAGCATAATTTTCAGATAAGACAATGATTGAACTCCTTGACTGATGAATTGCTTTATCTAATTCTGATTTGATGTCTTCTCCCCTCTCTATCTCATTGTCGTCTCTAAAAGTACGCAGACCGGTCTCAACCAGAGCTGTGTAGAGCCTGTCCGTGAAGTTCTTGCGAGTGTCTTCCCCCCTGAAACTTAGAAATATATCATAAGCACATGGGGCTCCAACACCAACACGCGAGGTTTTGCCTATATTAGCCATTTCAAGATTATCAAGCAAGACTCTCTGCATCAGTTCTGCACAGCATTTGATTTCTTCAAAATCTGTGATCAATTAATAGACATATCTCATGTCACTGAATAGCTTCACCAACCTCGGGACAGCTTCATTTTTTTAATGGATATACTAGTCACAATTTGCATTTTTTCAAGGGAAGCCCAATTTCGGTAGGATAATAATTTTAATTATAAAAAATTGATTCGAAAAACATACTACTAGATTATTAGAATTCTGATAAATTTATATTTTCGGTGCCAGTCATACACTCATGACTTAAAATTCCACTTTGGGTCAATTTTTTCTCACATAATAAGATTGTAAATCAATCAGAGTCTCGAGATTGCAAAAAACATATAGTCACTAAGTAATGTTATCGATTGTGATATTAGCTGTCTTCAAAGCACATTCACCAATCCAATTGTCTTCCTTCTAATTTATTTAATTTTAATTTGAACCAGACTCAATTATTCAGTATGAACATAGGATATTAAAATGTTAGTCCAAGTTGGGTGCTTCTTTTTTTTATTTTTTAAACAAAATGCATGGAGAAACTTCTTGCACTAAACCTACCCAACAAAGATATAGGAAAAAGTAGGAGAGATTAAAAAGGAAGGAGAAAGTTACGGCATGTTTGCAATAAGTATTTGGTTTGATTCTTAAAAGACTTTCACATTTAACTTTTTTAAAAATTAAAAATTTTAGTCTTTTAAAAAATATTTTTTCAAAAAGTTATAAAAAATGCTAAAAAAATTCAAACTTACCTTTGATCTTTCGGCAAATTTTACAATTAGTTCCATCATTGGTTCATTATCCAATTTAGTTCACAATGTTAAAAAAACGCACCCCTAATACTGTAAAAAGTAATGAAAATGAGAGTTGGAAGGGGTGACGGGTTTTTTTTTTTTTTTTTTTTTGTGGGGGGGGGGGGTTTGCCTTTGGTCGGGGGGTTTTGGTCGTCTGCGGCGCTGACTGGGAAGAAAAAGCAAGAGTAATATGTTCGTTAAAAGACGATTTCACCCTTTAAATTTAGTATTTTCTGTTAGTGTTTTTTTTATGGCGTTTTAATGGTGAGGACTGATAATGTTAATTTGTTATCACATTAGAGATTAATTGTGTTATTTTGAAAAAATTGGGGAATAAATTAAAATAATAGATCAATAATGGGAACTACAGATAAACTCTGCCCTCAATTTTCGCTCTTTTATTTTTAGTCCTAGTTTGTTTTAGTTGCAAGATTTCAACTGACATATATAGTTTTTAGTAATAAAATTTTGAGTAAAAGTATCATTGAACAAAAGTTATTGAATATTTAGTTTTGTATTTCAATAGTTAAACTTTCAGTTGTTTTGAAACTAATATTTGATTTTAAGAAATATTGGGTGATATTTTGAAAAAAAAATGAAGCAAAACAATTTATGACATAGTATAAAAATAATTTTTCAAAAACCTTTTTAAAAACTCCAATTTGGAGCTTTTAAGTATTCAGTTTTTTTTTTCCAACTTTTATGTAAAAGCTTTTAAAAAAAACTAAATAAATTTATTTCACCTTTTAAATTCACAAAATACACTTTTAAGTATTTCAAAATTGGGCAGAAGAGGCTCTTTAAAGTTTAAGCACGAAGACGTGCAAGACTTTCACTTGTTGCTTCTGCACAACCATATGACGTGCACGTTTTTCAAAAGCCCCCACCCCACAAACTCATCAAACTTAACCAAGTAATTCAAAATATTTAAATTTGTGATGAACAATAAAAAAAAAACTTAAATCATTGTAAATTGAACATTTAAGTTTCAAGACCAATTGAGGAGGGTGATTAATTATGTAATCTCCCATATTGATGGGAAAGTACTAAGAATGTGATTTGCAAGTATGCAAATCTTGAAGTAACAGTAGGGGGTTTATGCAACTTCAACAAAACACAGGACATAAAATGCATTTTTATTTACCATGATTTGGGTAGGCACGTGAATGAGACTAGTATTGTAATTTACAAGCCTGATCCTGAGTGCGACATTGGAAAAATCTCTGTTGTCGACCCGGATGAACTCCCGATTAACACTTCATCCACATCGGTGGTTTCTGGAGAATCTCCGAACAGAAAGTCATACCATCCAGTGGCATACCACCCATTATTAACCGAACATTCTTGATTAATTAAATAACTATGAAGTGTAAGAAAATAACAACCTTTAGCAACCTCAAATGAAGATAAATCTACACCATCAATTTGACGCTGAGAATAGGAGTAGATTTCATCTTCAGCAACACCCTTCTCAGTTTTCTTGTATACAATGTGGACACCAAACTCCTTCCTCTGATATCCACTACATGTTGTGACAGAAATGCTCAACGCATCGTCTCCATCTAAATGATCTCCAATCTTCCAATGGCTTAACCATGTAACACAGTTGCCCCGATGTGGAAGTCCCATGAATGTTGGGCTGTAAGTCCACCTGAGGTTCTTGGTCTTGTTCGCGATCCTGATGTGAAACTCGTTCCAGAACTTGTTTCTCTCTTCCATATAGTCTGTGCTGGTGTTCTCATATACGACACACACGTTCAAGCTCTGAATTTTTGTATCAGGAAAAGAAGGCGCTAGAAAACATATTAGAGACCCTCTGGTCTTGCAGGTGTACCAGTGCGGAACCTTATCGCCTGGAATGGAAGTGCTGAATATACCAAACTCATAGAGTCCCTGTGTAATTCAGAAAGTTGAATATTAACATTTCACCAGAGAGAGAGGGAGTGGGGAGGGAGTGAGGGATAGAGAGAGCACCTGGACGGGAAGTGTAATCCTTGCAAATGTCAGGCTGTTGTATAAATCCACTTCAACATTTCGCAATGGTTCCAAGTTGAACAAGCCTAAATCAATAACCATGTCTGTGTGGAAATCTTCAATGGCTTTTAGTACGAATAGTCCCTCCACCTCACATAGCTTGTAACAATGGAATGCGTCGAAATCCAATGTTATCAGCAAGTTTGGTAGATTTCCCAATTTCTGCACTGATTTGCATTTGTAAATGGTCAGGGTTGTTACACTTGCTGGAAGCTCAGGAACAGACACAAGTTGGTCACAATTATCTAACTCGAGTGACTTAAGCCTTGAAAGATGTTTGACGTTCTCTGGCAAGCTATGCATCCGATTTTTGTTCAGGCACAAACTTTCCAGCATCGACAGGTTAGGTATGCCCTTCAGAAGAGCATCACTAGAGAGATTGCAGTCTTTAAGACTTAAGGTTACCAGTGAGCATAATGATAATAGTGACAAACTGATAGATTTAGGACCTTTTCTTGGTCTGGAAACCAAAGAACCAAAAACAGAAATCAAAAAATTCTTCTTGTACATGGAAGAGGATGCTTGTTCAATGGCAGTTCTATTTGCACAGAGAACTGTTAATGATTGGAGCTTTCCCAGATCAGCTGACGTCATATCAAGTTTTGAGCAGCCAGATAAAATAAGCTTTCTGAGGGACTGTAACTGACTTATATTTCTTGGTAGCTTTTTCAGATTTTCACAGCCTCTGAGGTTCAAGACAACAAGCCTCTTTAATTCTTCAATTGACTCATCAATGTGCTCTAATCCTTGGCAATATTTTAGATTTAACCTCTCAAGATTAGGAAGTTTTGAAAAGTCAGGAGTTTTCTGGAGGCCATTAGAATAACTGAGGTCAAGGATTTTCAACAATCTGAGTACCTGCAGAATAAAGGGAAGTTCAAGGTTATTCTGAATATATATCAGTTTAGTTCCAAAATTATGAAACTTAAAGAAGGAATGTAACTATGGTATCTCAACAAAAGAAATAAGTATGTCACCTTCTTTTGCTTCCAATATTTCTTCAACCTGCTATATCGCATCTCAAGAACAACCAGGTTCTCTAGAGGAAAACCATCATGCACACATTTGAATGGAAATCCAGGCCATGAAAGCCATCTTAACTTCTTTGGGAATTCCTTATAATGGCCGTTAAGCCGTATGTTGTCAAGTTGGAGCAGTCTGAGGTTGTGCATCCTTGAAAATGCATCTGTGTCGATGTTCAAGTTGTTTGATTTCGAATCTATAGGAAGGCAGGATAAAAGATTTGGTCGACTCTGTTCCAGTGGACTGCCTGCACGAGCCACTTCATGAGATACTCCTATTTTGCGAGAAACTTCCAGAAGGTGTTCATTTGCAGCGCCCTTATCGTATCTCTTAGGAAATTTGTATTTCTTTACAGTAAGGCTGAGGCCTAGTACAGTATCAGAACCCTAAAGAAAACGAACAACGATATGGGTAAGCATATTAGTGGAATCATGTGAAGGAGCCAGACTAAAGGTTATGGAAAGCATTGATCTTACAGTTTTTTCTATTAAAACTCTCAACAAATCCTTGTAATGCCAGAGTCTTGTACGTTTTCCAGGATGCTTGGGTGATTCTAGGCGTATTATTTCTCTTGCCATGTCTATAATCAAATGATGTATCACCAGCTTGTTATATTCGTTTACTGTTAAAAGGCATCTGTCCGCCAAATTCTGAATCCCAACTTTCGTGAAGTAATCACATTCATCAAGGATGGTGGCCACATAGTCTTGGTTCCGCCTAACAAAGAAGCAAGTGATCTCAAGGAATAAATTCTTGTCGTGGTCGTCTTGTAACGCATCATAACTAATCCTAAGCTTTCTATCCACTTGATTGTTGGGGATTGCTTCCAGTTTCTTCCATGTACTTTGCCACACCTCCAAACTTTTGCCAGATAGTGAAGAACCCAAAACCTGAAGAGCTAAAGGAAGTCCTCCACAGTGTTGGATTATCCTTTTAGAAATATCCTTGTAATCTTGATTTGGATGGTCTTGCCAAAGGCATGCCAACTGAATAGTTCAGATGACTCGTCATCGTTCAACTTTTCAACATTGTGGATCTTATAAATGTGTTGCCCCTCTAAAAGCATTGGATACCTGGTTGTTACAATGATTTTACTCCCTGGACAAAACCAATCTGCATTACCAAGAAGAGCATCCAACTGCTCAACTTGATCAATGTCATCTAGAACTACAAGGACTCTTTTACCAACCACTGCATCTTTGATCTGATTGATTCCTTCATCAACATTCTGAACTTCTGGCTTCCTCCCCTTGAGAATATCAGAAAGAAATTTTCTCTGCAACTTAACTAATCCACTAGTATGTTCAGAAAATTCTCTTATGTTTTCCAAGAAACAGCTCGCTTGAAATTTCTCATAGTTCAAGTTGAACAAATATCTGGCAGTTGTTGTCTTCCCAATTCCACCAATCCCACAGACTCCTGAAATGCCAGCGTCAGCTTCTCGATCTTGCAACCAAAAGTTAATGTACCTAACCCGTGAATCTATTCCAATGGGGTATGGAGCAATGCTTAGGACTGAGCGATTCACTTTATCCTCGATCATTTTTGTAACTTTCTCAATGAACTTTACTTCATGCCTACAATCATTACCAAATGAAATGATCTTTCAATAGTTAATCAAATTACAAGTCCACATGCGAACACATGTTCACAAGTTACTGCAGCTATTCTCCACATAATCAGCTGACTCTAAGCTTAAGCATAATTAATCAACAAGAGAAGACATCCAAGATTTTCATATAACTTCTAAGATTCATGGAGCACTACGGAGATATAATCAATCAATTTTTTCCTCCTGATTTATTTACAAAAAGCACAATTTGCAATTGTAAGAACCTTGTGAAGTGAGACTCCCCCTCAGTATCGGTACTGAATCCAACTAAAGACAATAGGTTTAGCGAAAATGTTACTCATTCATGCTAACAGATACGAGGCGATCTTAAGTTTTCTTCTCTAGTTTCAATCAAAAGGGCTCTTATGCTTTTGGTAGAGTAGACTACGTAACATCAGGCTTAATACCAATTAAAAGACTTGACCTTAGTGGAATATTTTGTCAGTTTTGATGATCGTAGGAAAATCAAACTAAAATCTTGTGGTACTCAATACAATAAAGCTCTGAAAGATAAATTCGTTAATAGTAGCAGAAGACTTTGAAGAAGAAACTTACGCGTGAGATTGGTTCTGTAAAACCATCCCCCCTATATTAGCAACTTCCTTGAGTGCAGACCTCCACCTTTCAACCCTGTCCATCCATTCCCTGTTATCCTCATCGAATTCCGCTAAAAAACGTTTCTCATGCCTTGCAAATGCTCTAGCAAAACTCCCTCTTTGCTCGCGCACTTGGGATGGATCAATGAGATAGAAGATTGGTAAAACAGCATGTCCTTTGTTTCTCCTGTTCTCCAGGATCATCACAAGTTCATCAAGACACCAGCTTGAAGTAGCATAATTTTCAGATAAGACGATGATCGAACTCCTTGACTGATGAATCGCTTTATCTAATTCTGACTTGATGTCTTCTCCCCTCTCTATCTCATTGTCATCTCTAAACGTACGCAGACCGGTCTCAACCAGAGCTGTGTAAAGCCTGTCTGTGAAGTTCTTGCGAGTGTCTTCGCCTCTGAAACTTAGAAATATATCATAAGCACAAGGGGCTCCAACACACGAGGTTTTGCCTATTTTCACATCAGCCATTTCAAGATTATCATGCAGGCCTCTCTGCATCAGTCCTCCACAACCTTAGACATCTTGAAAACCTTTGATCAATTAATAGAAAGATAGCATATGTCACTGAATAGCTTCATCAATCTTGGGACAAACTCCATATTTTTCAGTGGATATACTAATCAAAATTCGTACTTCTTTCAAGAGAGGCAAAGGCCAATTACATAAGAATTAATAGGAGAGGAGACTTCTGCAATGCCATCACCTAGTAGGATTTTAAGAGAGCTTGGTGGTTCATCAACTAGGTGAAAATCCAGCAGAAAATGTAATCCATTATTAGCTAATCAATTTGCACATTTATTTGCTTCCTATAGATGAGTTTAAGTGAAATCCGACCAATTAGAATTTGCACTTTCGGTATCAGTTATACACTTATGACTTAAAAAGACCACTTTGGTCAATCTTTTTCATAAAATAAGATTAATGATCAGAATCTTGAGATTCTAAAAAACATATATTCTTTTTTTTTTTTGGGGAAAAGTACAAAGCATATATTCACTTGGGTGACATTAGCTGTCCCTGAGCACATTCACCAATCCAATTGTCTTCTTTCTTATTTTTTTATTTGAAGCAGACTCAATTATTCAATGTGAACATAGGATATTAAAATGTTAGTCCAAGTTGGGTTCTTCTTTCTCTGTTTCTAAACAATGCATAGTCGAGAAACTTTTGCACTGACCTACCCAACAAGACAAAGGAAAAGACAGAAGAAAGGAAAAGGAAGGAAAAAGTTAATATTGATTCCTTTATTCTTAGGCTTCAAAACAAATAAACGCAAGGCCCTTCACTTATTGCTTCTGCACAGCCATATAACATGCACTTTTTCACACGTAGGTCTGTCTTAAAATGCTCAAGTGACAACAATGGTAGGAACTCAAGTTATTACAGGCTAAACACATTTCAACCAAGTATTTAAGACAGTAAGACTATTTATGTAAAGTCTCGTATGAAGCCTAATAAACCATCTCGTCTAACACTACACAAATCTGAGCACAAATATTACACACATCAAACATAAACGCTACAAACAATTCACACATACTACACACATTACACTTGCCTGCATTGCATATACTACAAACTACGCACACTATAAATATTACATACACTACACACAAATAAATTCGATGTTTTTATCTTTTTTAAATTAGGACATTTTTTTAAAAAAGGCTCAAGATTTCCAGGAATGTTGAGTTTTAACAAACATAACAAGTAAATGTCCCTGTGAATTATCTTTAATTTTTCTAGAATAGTTTTAGTACACCAACAATTTTAATAACATTCCCCAGAAACTCCACCTATGTTTCAAAAGTTAAATCGTTATAAGAAATAAATGTATATTCCCATTATTATTACATCAAGACGTCGAGTCTAATCTACTAGTCTCATCCGTAAAAACTTAAATCATGATAAAATATATATTTTCTACAAAGTAATGTAGGACTGAATGTTAAAGCATCACTAATCGTTAAGTGAGACATTATAATCCATTTAGGAGAAAATGACCAAATTGACTTCGTTTTACAAATTATAAACGAAAATGAAAAAGTTGAGAATACAAATGAGGAAAATAGCCACTGTCTTCGAGACACGATTTCAAGGGGAATTATATGTCACATCGACATTGAAATCGTGTCTCGAAGACACGATTTCACTGTTTTAGTTTTTTTTAAAAAAATAAAATAAAAGAGCAATGGTAAAGACTAAAGACGTAGTACAGTTTCTTGCCGAAGCCAAAAGGTAGCGATCTTCTCCAATCTCTTCTTTTGAAGGAAGTCTACAACCTCGAGTGATTTTTTCTTTTTTTCTTTTTTTAACAGTAAGAGGCGTGGGAGAGGTTTTTTTTTTTTTTTTTTTTCCCCTTTAACTCTTCTAACTGTTTTTTTTTTTTTTTTAACTGAAGACTTGGGTGAAGACTTGGTTTTACCAAGTCAAGAGTGATATGGCAGTAAAAAAGCAAGAACTTGGGTTGAACCACGAGCCAAGCTATCGTAACCTCGAGTCACAAATCAGTTGGAAAAAATACAGAGTTTGGTCTTCGTGGGTCAACCCAAAATTTTCGCTTGCCATGTCAGCTTCTGCTCCTCGATTCCGTGCTAATATGGAGTGGCACAAAGTCGTGTTTTAAGACACGATTTTGCAAGTCCTTGTACCTTTGAGGTATTGGTCTAGTTAACTCATTAACTCTCATTCAGTCACTAATAATTATTAAGGTAGTATATCCTCATGGATTACTTTTGAGGTATTGGACTATTCTCATTCATTTGAACACAATGCAGATAATCACTATGGTTCAAGATAATCTTGCAAATTTCAAGACGAGGAAATTGCTAGAGGCAACATTGCTCTTTCACCTCATTCACTATCGAAAGATTGAATATTAAATAAGCCACTTCTGAAACAATAAGCACTAAATTGACACTTTTTAAAAATTTTCCCCCCAAGTCAGAAGAAAATTGTTATATCGAGGGATGTAATAGTTGTTGAATTATGTTCTGCAACTGCCATTCTCCAATTCTACAATGTGATGCACTTAGTTTGGCCGTTGATGAATGACATGTGAAACAGCTGCTGGAAACATTATCTCTTTAGTCATAGTTGCTAAGCCTGAGGACGAATTGGAAGAATCTCTGTCGCCAACCCTGAAGAACTCCCATATAGCACTTCAAAGCATTCCCTTGGAACGCCGTCCATCATCATCCACATCTACAGTTTCTGAAGAATCTCCAAACAAAAAGTCATACCATCCATCGGTCCACCATCCATTGTTAACTGAACAGTTTTGATTAACATCAAAATCGTGAAGATTGAGAAAATAACAGCCTTTTGCGATCTCATATGAAGATAGATCGATGCCATCAATTTGATGCTGAGAATAAGAGTGCACTTCATCTTCAGCATTACCCTTCTCAGTGCTCTTGTATACAGTGTTGACTCCAAACTCCTTCGGCTGATATCCATTACACGTTGTGAGCGAAATGCACAACGCATCATCTCCATACACATGATCCCCAATTTTCCAATGGCTTAACCATATAACACGTTTCCCAGGATCTGGAAGTCCGATGAATGTTGGGCTATAAGTCCATCTTAGGTTCTTAGTCTTATTTGCTATTCTGACGTGGAACTCCTTCCAAAACTTGTTCCTTTCTTCCCTGTAGTTGTTCCCCACGTTCTCGTACACAACACACAGACTCAGGCCTTGAATCTTCATATCAGGAACTGAAGGTGCCCGGAAACGTATTACAGATTCTCTGGTCTTACGGGTGTACCAGTCAGGAACCTTTTCGCCTGGTATAAAAGTGCTGAATATACCAAATTCATAGAGGCCCTATGTAATAGACAAGATCATGACCATTAAGATTCATGGGCATGAGAGGGAGAGAGAGGGAGAGAGAGAGAGAGAGAGAGAGAGAGAGAGAGAGAGAGAGATGGAGAGAGCACCTGGATAGGAAGTTTCATCCTTATTAAAGTCAGGTTGTTGTATAGATCCACTTCAACCTCACTCAATGACTCTAAGTTGAACAAACCCAGAACACTGACCATGTCACCGTAGTAACCCTCGATAGGTTTTAACATGAACAATTCCTCCACCTCACTTAGCTTGTTACAGTGAAAGACAAGCAAATCCAATGATCTTAGCAAGTTTGGTAGATTTGTTAACTTCTGCAGTGATCTGCACTTGCGGATGCTCAAGGTTGTTACACTTGCGGGAAGCTCAGGAACGGACAGAAGTTGGTTGCAGTTCTCTAACTCAAGTGACTTTAGCCTTGAAAGATGTTTGATGTTCTCTGGCAAGCAATGTATTGGGTTGCTGCTCAGATGCAAATTTTCCAGCATAGATAGGTTAGGTATGCCCTGCAGGAGAGCATCACTAGAGAGATTGCAGTCTTTAAGACTTAGAGTTACCAGTGAGCGTAATGACAATAGCGAGGAACTGACAGATTTCGGACCTTGTCTTGGTCTGACAACCAAAGAACAAAAAACAGGTATCAAGAAATTATTCTTGAGCACAGAAGAAGGTGCTTGTTCAATGGAAGTTCTATCAGCATAGAAATCAGTTAATGATTGAAGCTTTCCCAGATCAGCTGACATCATATGAAGTTTTGAACAACCAGATAAAATGAGCTTTCTGAGGGACTGTAACTGACATATATTTCTGGGAAGCTTTGTCAAATTTGCACAGCCTCTGAGGTTCAAGACAACAAGACTCTTTAGTTCTCCAATTGATTCATCAATGTGATCCAACCTTTTGCAATATTTTAGAATTAACCTCTCCAGATTAGGAAGTTCTGAAAAGTGGGGAGTTTTGCGGAGGCCTTTAGAATGACTGAGATCAAGGATTTTCAATAATCTGAGTACCTGCAGATATAAAGGGAAGTTCGAGTTTATTTTGAGTTATGTCATTTTAGTTCCAAATTATGGAATGTCAATATGGTATCTCAACAAAAGAAATAAGTCTCATACCATTGTTTGCTTCCAATATTTCTCCAACCTGCTATATCGCATCTCAAGAACAACCAGGTTCTCTAAAGGAAAACCATCATGCACATATTTGAATGGAAATCCAGGCCAAGAAAGCCATCTTAACTTCTTTGGAAATTCCTTATAATGGCCATTAAGCCTTATGTTGTCAAGTTGGAGCAGTCTTAGATTGTGCATCCTTGAAAATGCATCTGTGTTGATGTCCGAGTTGTTTGATTTGGAGGATAATGATGCTGAACTCTTAGAAATTTTGTGTTTCTTCTCAACAAGGCTGAGGCCTTGTACAGTATCAGAACCCTGTTAACAAAACAAACAAGATAGGTAAGCTCAATAGTGGAATGGAATCATGCAAATGAATCACGAGACCGTAAGAAGCGTGGATAGTACAGTTTTCTCTTTTAGAACTCCCAAAGAATCCCTGTAATGCCAGAGTCTTGTCCGTTTGCCAGGATGCTTTGGTGATTCTTGGCGTATTATTTCTCTTCCCATGTCTCTAATCAATTGATGCATCATCAGCTTGTTACGTTCATTAATCGTTAACAGGCATCTGTCAGCCAAATTCTGAATACCAACTTTCGTGAAGAAATCACATTCATCAAGGATGGTGGCCACATAGTCTTGGTTCCTCCTAAGAAAAAAGCAAGCAATCTCAAGGAATAAATTCTTGTCGTGGTCATCTTGTAACGCATCATAACTAATCCTAAGCTTTCTATCAACTTGATTGTTGGGGATAGCTTCTAGTTTCTTTGATGTACTTTTCCATACCTCCAAACTTTTGCCAGATAGTGAAGAACCCAAAACTTGAAGCGCTAAAGGAAGTCCTCCACAGTGTTGGATTATCCTTTCAGAAATATCCTTGTAATCTTGATATGGATGGCCTTGGCCGAAGGCATGCCAACTGAATAGTTCGCATGACTCGTCATCGTTCAACTTTTCAACATTGTGGATCTTATAAATTTGTTGGTCCTCTAAAAGCATTGGGTACCTGGTTGTTATAATGATTTTACTCCCCGGATAAAACCAATCTGCATTACCAAGAAGAGCAGCCAATTGCTCAACTTGATCAATGTCATCTAAAACTACAAGAACTCTTTTACCATACACTGCATCTTTGATCTGATTGATTCCTTCACCAACATTTTGAACCACTGGCTTCCTCCCCTTGAGCATATCACAAAGAAATCGCTTCTGCAACTGAACTAATCCACTAGTATGCTCAGAAATTTCTCTTACATTTTCCAGGAAGCAGCTTGCTTCAAATTTTTCATGATTCAAGTTGAACGCATATTTGGCAGTTGTTGTCTTGCCGATTCCACCTATCCCACATATTCCCAAAATGCCAGTGTCAGCTGCTCGATCTTGCAACCAAACGTTAATGTGCTTAACCCGTGAATCTATTCCAATAAGGTACGGGGCGATGCTTAAAACTGAGCGATTCACTTTATCCTCAATCATTTTTGTAACTTTCTCAATGAACTTGACTTCGTGCCTACAATCATGATCAAATGAAATGATCATTCAATAGTTAATCAAATTAGAAGTCCACATGCGAACATATGCTCACACGTTACTGCAGATATTCTCCACATAATCAGCTGACTCTAAGCTTAAATATAATTAATAACCAGAGAAGACATCCAAGATCTAGATATAACTTCTAAGATTCATAAAGCAATTCAGTACCGACGAATGTTAGAACTATAATTTAGTGTCATCATCACACTTATTGATCAGCTGCTGCCTGGTGGTCCAAATTGTAGTACTGTATCCTTTAATGTCTGCATCCTGGGAGTCGCTATAGTGCTCTTAGTTGAAAACCATATTAGTGGAAACCTCCGCACCAAAGCTATACAAGACCTCAACAGATAAATGAAGATTTCTACTATCTAAAATGGTATCAAGTTGCACAACTACATCCCCCCACCTAAAGGGGAAAAAAAGCCATTGATAAAAGTAGCTTGTACACTTGTTCAGTTGTAAATGTAAAAAATCCTTATAGATAGAGTTTACAGAGATAGAGAGAAAGAGAGAGAGAAAATGAGAGAATTGTTATTATTTCAGTGTATTGAATATTCTGTTTGTTACAACTATTTATAGATAATACCAACATAGTGACAGAATCTTGTGACTACCTAGCTAATCATGTACAGCTGGCACAACTGGCATTCTTCTAACTCTATGCACACTATAGTAGTACATTCCTGTACAACTAGTAATTACATAGCTCTAAGGCAGTATACTCTATTATCCCCCCCCCCCAAGCTGATGGTGGACTGCCAGTGGAAGCTTGTTCTTGAGATAGTAGAACGGAGAGCTAGGTAATGATTTTGTGAAGAAGTCTGCCAACTGTTATGCTGAAGCAAGATATGTTATCTGTAATCTTTTAGCTAGTACTAGTTCCCTAACATAATGGTAGTCCAATTCTATGTGTTTTGTTCTACTGTGAAAGGGTGGATTTGAAGCTAGTGTAAGAGCTGAGACATTGTCACAGGCCAGTGTTAGAGTAGCTCCTGGAAGATGAAGAGCCTTGAGAATATAGGTCAATCAAATGAGCTCAGTTGATGTTTGAGTCATAGCTCAATATTTTGCTTCAGTAGAGCCCCTAGACACTGTTGGCTATTTTTTTTAGCACCAGGAAATTAAGTTTGGTCCAAGAAATATACAAAATCCTGTTGTAGATCTCCTATCAATCACATTTGATGCCCAATCACTATCTGAAAACCCATGCGAAGTAAGAGCACCAGACCTAAAGAGAAGACCTTGAGCTATGGTCCCTTTGATGTATCTGAGAGTCCTTTTTAAGAGGCTATAGTCATGTTCTATAGGAGAGTGCATCCTTTGAGAGATAAGACTAACAGCAAATTAAATATCTGGCCTAGACATGGTAAGGTACTGAAGAGCTCCCACTAGGCTTCTGAAATGTGTTGGATCAGAGAATGGAGTTGATGTAGTGGACTTGGAAGTAGATTGATGAGAAGCTAATGGAGCAGTAGCAGATTTGCAGTTAATCATGCCTGCTTTCTCTAATATTTCTTTAGCATACTTGGTTTGACAAAGTACGAGACCAGCAGAGCACTCTTGGACTTCTATGCCCAGAAAATATGAAAGTTTGCCAAGGTATTTCATGGCAAAATGTGAATTCATTACATGAATAAAAGAACTTCCAGTGAGTACAATATCATCAACATAAACTAGCAAGACTAGAATATGAGAAGGTGTATACTTGACAAATAGAGAGTTGTCTGCAGGAGTATTTGAAAACCCTTGGCTCAACAGAAAGGTAGAGAGTTTGGAAAACCAGGACCTTGGAGCTTGCTTTAGCCCATAAAGGGACTTGTGCAGCTTACAGACATAATCTGATTGGGGTTTTGTCCACAAAGCCCTGTGATTGAGTCATGTAGACTGTTTCTTCCAAGTCACCATGAAGAAAGACATTTGCCACATCCAGTTGATGGAGTATCCATCCAAAATGTAGAGCCATAGAGATAACAATCCTTATAGTTTGAGACTTAACTACAGGACTAAAAGTTTCACCATAATCAATTCCCTGTTCTTGATGAAAACCCTTAGCAACTAACCTTGCTTTGTACCTGGAAATAGTACCATTTGCATTTCCTATAAATCCATTTACAACCAATTGGTTGTCTTCCATCTGGTAACGGAACTAATGTCCAGGTATTTTTATTTTGCAAGGCAGCAAATTCTTCATTCATAGCCTTCTGCCAACAAGGATATTTTGATGCCTCCTTAAAGGTACCAGGCTCAGTTTGTGGTGAGGCTAGTGCTACACTGAGTAGATTGTATAAGGGTAGACGTAGAGATCCTGTTTTACTCCTAGTGACCATGGGATGAATATTAACACGACCCTGATAATTTGGGACAGGCATAGAGGTAGTGAGTGATGGTGAGGATTGAGATTGCACGGTGGGAGAAGCGTCTGAGGTAGATGAGTATAACTGGGCCATTTGTGTATTGGAATCTGTGAAATGTGGACAATGTGATTGAGAAGAAGAAACTGAAATGGATTCTGAGAGCACTGGACTTTGAGGAGTAGATGAATCTGACTGAGAAACAATAGTGAATGGAACAGATGAGCTTGTGTAAGAGATTGAGATGTGACTGTGAGAGTCTTGTGATGTACCATGACTTGGAAAATTAGGTGGAAACTGAGAAATTAAGAGTGTGTCAAAGGTTTGAGTAGCAAAGGGAAAAGTATTCTCAATAAATTTTACACACCTAGACAAGTATACTCTATTGATAACCATGTCTAGACATTTGTATCCTTTTGTTATTGAAGAATACCCTAGAAAGACACATGGATGAGACCTATTTTGCAATTTGTGAGTAGCGTATGGCCTGAGCCAAGGAACACATAAGCAGCCAAAGACTTTAAGAGCATTGTAATTAGGTTGTTCTGAGTACAAGCACGCATGGTGATTTATTGTTCAAAGTAGGTGTGGGAAGCCTATTGATAAGGTAGTTTGCAGTAGCCAGAGCTTCAAGCCAATATTTTCCTGGCAAGTTGCTTTGATTTAGTAGTGCAAGAGTTGTTTTAATTAGATGCAAGTGTTTCCTTTCAACTTTCCCATTCTGTTCTGGGGTATGAGGGCAGGTAGTTTGATGTATGGTGCCATGGTTTTGAAGAAAAAGGGCAAATTGGGAGTTAATGTACTCTTTTCCATTGTCAGTTCTAAAAATTTTAATCTCAGTATGAAACTAAGTTTTGACCATGGCATGGAAGCTTTGATAAGCTGCAAAAGCTTCTGATTTCAACTTTAAAGGATAAATCCAGGAAAACCTTGTATAATCATCAAGAAATATTAAGTAGTATTTGTATTGCATGCAAGAGGAAACGGGACCAGGGCCCCATACATCAGAATGAACTAGTTCAAAAGGAGAACTAGTTTTATTTTCAGAAAGAGTAAATGGCTTTTTATGTGCCTTTGAAATAGAACAATCTATACAAAGCTCAGTGCAATAGCTTATTTGCCTATTTATTGAACTAGAAATGATGTTGGAAGCAAATCTTGAAGGATGACCCAATCTTAAGTGCCAAATCCTTCCTTAAGAAGAGTCAGAACTGGTGCAGACGCAATGGAAACTTGTAGAAGATGACTGAGTTGAAGTGGACACTGTGGAAGAAATACGATAAAGGCCATACTCACAGGGGCCCTGGAACTGCACCAAACTAGATGTGTTGTCCAAAATTTTGACTCCCTTAGCATCAAAGATAGCAGTACAATTATTATCATGTGTAAGTTGATAGACTAAAACAAGATTTTTAAATATAGATAGTACATAGAGAAGATTAGAAATGTGAAAAGGGGTAGTAGGAGTGTGAAGTATACCATGTCCAGTGTTTTGAATGGACAATATAGCACCATTCCCAACAGCCACTGAGTGATTACCTTTATAAGCTGAGACTGCTGCAGTTGAGAAATATCATGAGTGACATATGTGGAAGCTCCTGTGTCAAGATACCAAGTAGAGGATGAAGCAGATGAGGTAGCAATCTGAGTGATATAAGCACTTTGAGATGAGGGCTCTGGCTTAACATAGAAATAATTGGTTGTGTCAAGTCTATGCCAACATTAAAGTGCAGTATGGTTGGGCTTGCCACAAATTTGGCATATCGAAGAAGTAGGATTATTGCCAGTGGTTCCAGATGACTGAGCAGATAGATTTTGACCTCTACCTTGTCCTCTTCCTCTGCCACCTCTGTTAGAATTTCTTCCCCTGCCTCTGCCCCTTGTAGGGTTTGAATTAGTATAGAGAGCACTGTGAATCTCAGATTCAGGAGAAGGGGTGGTTTGTTTAGTGACAGTGAGTTTGTTTTTAAAAGAGAGATTGAGTTCCTTATTAAAAAGTAGATTGGTGAGCATAGTAACTGTAACAGGGGTGTCTGTCACTCTGACAGATGAGATAAGTGAGTCATACGCAGGAGGAAGTCCTTTCAAAATATAAAAGATGACCTCCTCTTCCTTCATAGGTTCATCGACAGCAAATAGCCCATCAGTGACTATTTTGATGTCATCTAGGTATTGTTGAATGGTTTTTGTGCCTTTGGATATATTATGAAGCTTGTGCCTCATATGATGAATGTGTGACCTGCTGCCTGACTTGTATCTTTGCTCCAATGTGGTCCAGATCTCTACAGCTGAAGGAATTGTTGCTATGTGTGATAGAATGGAAGGCGTAACAGAAGCATAAAAACAACTTTTTAGGTACTCATCCACAGTGAGCCACTAAGAATGCTCTGGATTAGCAGTAGTGGAGCCATCATCAAGCAAAAGGAGTGGTCTAGGGCATGGAATTCTCCCTAATACATGATCAATTAGTCGACTAGCCCTAAGCAGAGATTGAAATTGAGTTTTCCACATAAAATAATTGGAATTATCCAATTTGATGCTCACAGTAGCTGGAAATTGTTGAAGAAAAATCTTCAAACCAGAAGGTAGAGCTTGATCAAATGGAAAAGCCATGAAAAATAGACAGAATTTGAGAAATCCTCAACAGAAGAGCTCGTGAGAGAAATCTGAGTAAAAATTCACTAGATAATTGTGGATCAAAGCTAAAAAATGGAGAAATTGAAGAGAAAAGGATCGCGAAACCCTAATTTTGATCTAGAGAAGAGAAGAGCTTCAGTAGTTGAAGATCCTGTTACATTTTGTTGGAGATCACCATCGCAGAAGTGGCGCAGCTATTAGCTCCAGGATCGAGCTATTTTCATGGAGGATTCATGAAGATTTGAAGAAGAAAGAAAATGGCGCCAAAGCCTTCTTAGCTCTGGATATTATGATAGAGTTTATAAAGAGAGAGAGAGAGAGAGAGAGAATGAGAGAATTGTTATTATTTTAGTGTATTGAATATTCTGTTTGTTATAGCTATTTATAGATAATAGCAGCATAATGACAGAATCTTGTAACTACCTAACTAATCATGTACAACAGGCACAGCTGGCATTCTTCTAACTCTATGCACACTATATTAGTACATTCCTGTACAACTAGTAATTACATAGCTCTTAGGCAGTATACTCTATTACTTATCTTTTTTGACTTTATGCATCCTCCTACTACTAAGCTTCTCTTTCCTCTTATTTCAGTGTGGAGCAAGTGCAGGGTAAGAAAGAGAATAGGTGTAGAGCTTCTTCGACATACTCCTTCAGTAGCTCGTAGTAATGGTAAATCCATTATAAGCCTAACTTAGTCACAGTATGTCCCAAGTACTAGTTTTCCATTATTTGTTAATCTGTCTCTTCGGTCAGGGTCATTTCTTCACTTGTTTTTCTCCTTTACTGTAGCTTCTCATCATTCTTACATGGATCCAGCAAGTGAAGGATTTTACTTGAACTGCATCTGAATATGGTAATAGTAAATATCAAACAGAGTGTTCGAATTTGATCAACATAGCCATGTCATGGATCTACCCAAGAAAAAGTCAGGTTTTCTCAGACATAGAGTCGTACATTGATGGAAGACAATAAGAATACTTTTATAGGAAAACCATACATTTGCAATTTTGAGGACCTTGTGAAATGAGACTGTACTTTAATATCCATATAATATCCAACTAAAGGCAAGAGGATTAGCAAAAATGACAATCATTCATGCCCACAAATATTCAACCAAAAGGGGCCCTTGTGCATTTCCTAGAGTTTGGACTACACAAGATCAAGCTTAATTCCAATTAAACGACTTGAGCTTAGTAGATTTTTTTTTTTTTCCTCAGTTTGGTGATCTTGGGAAAATCAAAGTAAAATCTTGACTGTTACTCCAAAAAAAGAAAACTTTGAAAGATAAACCCATTAATTGTAGTAGACGACTTGAAGAAACTTACGCCTCGAATTGCTTATGTAAAACCATTCCCCCAATATTAGCAACTTCCTTGAGAGCAGCCCTCCACCTTTCAACCCTGTCCATCCATTCCTCGTTATCTTCATTGGATTCTGCTAAAAAACGTTTCTCATGCCTTGCAAATGCTCTCTCAAAACTCCCTCTTTGCTCGCGCACTTGGGATGGATCAATGAGGTAGAAGATTGGTAAAACAGCATGTCCTTTGTTTCTCCTGTTCTCCAGGATCATCACAAGTTCATCAAGACACCAGCTTGAAGTAGCATAATTTTCAGATAAGACGATGATCGAACTCCTTGAGTGATGAATTGCTTTGTCTAATTCTGACTTGATGTCTTCTCCCCTCTCTATCTCATTGTCATCTCTAAACGTACGCAGGCCGATCTCAACCAGAGCTGCATAGAGCCTGTCTGTGAAGTTCTTGCGAGTGTCTTCGCCTCTGAAACTGAGAAAGATATCATAAGCACAAGGGGCTCCAACACCAACACGCGAGGTTTTGCCTATTTTCACATCAGCCATTTCAAGATTATCATGCAGGACTCTATGCATCAGTCCTGCACAGCGTTAGATTTGTTCAAAACCTGTGATCAATTCGCAGAAAGATAACATATGTCACTGAGTAGCTTCATCAGCCTTGGGACAGACTCCATATTTTTCATTGGATATACTTGTCAGAAAGACACAATACAACAGAAAGGAACATAAAGATGCTAATGATATTTAATGGTTGATATTATTGCCATTAGTTTTTTTCCGCCTTAGCAAGACTGTAATCGCCTATTTGCAATATCTATTTATCTTTAACTTTCAAAAAATATTTATCTTAGCTAACAAGAAAATCTCAACATTTTTTCTTGAGAAGCCAAAATAAATTCTTTTTTCCAATAACTAATTATCTTGGCTTTCAAAAAAATATTTATCTTAGCTTTAAAAAGGAAAGGAACAAGAAACGCTCAATAATTTTTTCCAATTTTTCGAAAGTAATTAAAAATACTTAAAAAGACAATCCAAACGAGCCCTAAATTAAATTATTTAAGCTGAACGTTATCCATTACAGATTCAGCAACTGGTTTGCCACCACGTCGTGCCTAATCGAATGTCCTAAAAACCTATGTCTAGCCAATTATCTCGAAATGCTAAAAAGGGGATAATAGTGGCGCACAGGACCAATGTGGGACACGGGGAGTTACCATCTTGATTTGGCAGAACGCTTCATCGCATGTGGGCAATTAGTCAACAAAGTCAAACCCCCCAACGTGCAAAGATGCTGTGCTGCACCCGATCTGTTTATGCAGGTGATTGAACAAGCTTAGAGAACTTGCTTGAAACTAACCACTTCAAAATATCAATCATCTTTGGGCGGAGAAGTCAATACGAGAGCGGAGAAGTCAATATGAGAGAAGTGCGTGACTGTGTTGATTGCCTCATTAATTGTAGTTTTTTTTCTTTTTTTCAAACGAGGAATTCATATTTTTTATGATAAATTTTGAACAAGAGGATTAACGTTACTGAGAAGCCATTTACTAACTTGGAGCACTCAATTCAAAATAACGTCTTGGAATCGAATTTGATTTCTGAGTGGCATTAGACCGCAGTACTTAGGAACATATTACTCGTTTATTATAATTTCTTTTTTTGAAAAAAATAGAATGGTGAAATCCACTTTTTAAAGAATTTTAATATAATCAATTTTAGTCTCCCCAAAAAAAGAATGTTCTACCTACACAGGCAAATGAAGTAATTTATCACCTTTCCATTAACTTTCTAAAAGTTAAAATGAGGTGAGTGTGTATAGTTTTAAGCAACATGAGAGATCAATTAATTTGTTTCTAAAATAAACACGGTATTACTCTTTTGTCCAATCTCAGTAAAGTACACATATTCTTATTATTACGTTGTCAACATATTGAGTTTAATTTATGAATCTTGCTTGAAGAAATTTGAATCATTATATACTCAACTATTGAAAACTTAACAAGAATGTGTAATTCAGTGATAATATTCCTCACTTATAACTTATAATAAAACTTCCACCAAACAATTTTCTTATAGTGACTTAACAAAGGAAAACTTCCAATAGACCCATTCTCATAATTGTTTCCAAAGAGATCCTCTTTTCTTGGAAAGCTAAAAGTTTTTACTCGCTTGATAGATTGTATCAAAGTAGACATTTTCTAGTGTCCGACTAATGTTGTTCAATACTTTTTTTTTCCCCCAATATTTTAAAAGTTCAAAAATTAGAATAAAACAGTCACTCTTATGGTTATAAAAAAAAGAGAAAAGTCATTCTTATTGTCATTTTATATTCTCCTACAATTTTATTCTTCTTTTTTTTTTTTCTTTCTCAAAAAATATTTGTGTCTGGCTTACTTGTTCTTCTATCATAAATTTTATTTGTTTTATGGAAACTGAGTCTCCATGTCAACCTAGGCAGCTTTTGAGGCGTGACCCTCCAATTCCAAAATGTGCAAATTTACTCATTCATTACCTTTTCTTATTTCAGGAATTTGTTAAAGAAAATTTAATTTTAGAGGATCCTAATTCATTTGTTAGACACTGGCTTGTTGCCTTTTATTAGTTAAAAGACTTGATTTGTAATGAATTTGAGAATACAATGTCTGTTAATGCTAATATTTAATTTCTATTTGTGATCTCTCTGCTCTAAACGTTTTAAGCCTCTCTGCCAGTAGACCTAGGCCGCTTGTTATCAGGGTATAATTCGCTAAATAGGCTTCTAAATTTTCAAATCCTTATTGTGGCCATTGTTCAATTAACTCCTTTTTTTTTTTTTTAATTGTATTGACATTAATTCTCTATTTGGTATAGGCTTACCTTAAGATGCACTTTTATATAGAAAATTATGATTTAATTTAAATTTTTATAAAATACTTGTGATAAAATATTTTATTTATAATTGTAAAAAATAAAATAAGGATGAATTGCTTATATTTGATAATTAAAACGTATAGTTTTCATAAAATGCTTGTGATAATATATCTATATCTTATACAATAAAAAGAATTGTATCTTTCACATTAATAAAAAGAACATCTCATAATAATAATTTAATTTCAATTACAGCAAAAGTGACATAGTAATTGAACTCCAAAAGTTTTCCAGCTTTAGGCTGCAAATTGGTCCTTTACACTTGAAAAAGAGGCTGATTTATTGTTCTGCACCTATAATAGATGCCTGGATTGTGCACAATTAGTTGAATACTAAGAAACCAATGTACTGTACCCTCCAAGCAGCATTTGACACAAACATTTCACTTGGCATGTAAACTAATTCCCAAAGAATTTTCTTTCGTGGCCCTTAAACGTCCCAAGTTGGAGATATAACCTGTCTACTCATAGTTAAGTGGGATTTGGATCACTTTCTTATGAGCTTTAAACTGGAATTCCATAGTCTACAAGCCCGACCCTGAGTTCGAAATTGGAAGAATCTCCATTGCAGATCTAGAAGAACTCCCTGACAGCGCATTGTAGCATCCCTTGGTGCACGATCCATCATCAACCGCACATACAGTATCAGAAGAATCTCCAAACAGAAAGTCAGACCATCCATTGGTATGCCACCCATTATTAACTGAACATTCTTGATTAACGTCAAAATCGTGAAGATGGAGAAAATAACAGCCTTTAACGACCTCATATGAAGATAGATCGACACCATCAATTTGATGCTGAGAAGAAGAGCACACTTCACCTTCAGCATCACCCTTCTCAGTGTTCTTGAATACAATGTTGAAACCAAACTCCTTGAGCCGATATCCACTAGGGGTCGTGACAGAAATGCTCAATTCATCATCTCCATCCAAATGATCTCCAATCTTCCAATGGCTTAACCATGTAATGCTGTTGCCAGGATCTGGAAGTCCCATGAATGTTGGGCTGTAAGTCCACCTCAGGTTCTTGGTCTTATTTGCGATTCTGATGTGAAACTCATTCCAAAAATTGTTCCTTTCTTCCCTATAGTCTATGCCCGTGTTGTCGTACACAACACACACATTCAAGCCTCGAGTCTTCAAACCAGGAAGTGGAGGTGCTTGAAAACGTATTACAGATCCTGTGGTAAAAAAGGTGTACCAGCCGGGAACATTTTTGCCTGGTATATAAGTGCTGAATATACCAAATTCATAGAGGCCCTGTGTAATTTCAGTCATCAAAATTCAATTGAGAGAGATGGAGAGAAAGAGAGAAGGACGGGGGGAGGGGGCCGTTTGGAAGGCACAGGACAGAGATAGAAAGTGCACCTGGACGGGAAGTGTCATCCTAGTGAACGTCAGGTTGTTGTACAGATCCACTTTAACCTTAGTCAATGATTCTAAGTTGAAAAAACCTAGAACACTGGCCATGTCACTGTCATAATCCTCAATAGGTTTTAGCATGAACAGTCTCTCCACCTGGCATAGCTTGGAACACTCAACGACCATCAAATTCAGTGTTCTCAGCAAGTTTGGTAGATTTGTCAACTTCTGCAGTGATCCACATTTGTGCAGGTTCAGGTATGTTACACTTGCTGGAAGCTCAGGAACGGACAGAAGTTGGTCACAGTCATACAACTCAAATGACTTAAGCCTTGAAAGATTTTTGATGTTCTCTGGCAAGCTATCTATCGGATTTCTGCTCAGATGCAAATTTTCTAGCATCGATAGGTTAGGTATGCCCCTCAGGAGAGCATCACTAGAGAGATTGCAGTTTGTAAGACTTAAGGTTACCAGTGAGCATAATGATAATAGTGAGGAACTGATAGATTTAGGACCTTTTCTTGGTCTGGAAACCAAAGAACCAAAAACAGAAATCAACAAATTCTTCTTGCACATGGAAGAAGGTGCTTGTTCAATGGCAGTTCTATTTGCACAGAGAACTGTTAACGATTGGAGCTTTCCCAAATCAGCTGACATCATATCAAGTTTTAAGCAACCAGATAAAATAAGCTTTCTGAGGGACTGTAACTGACTTATATTTATTGGTAGCTTTTTCAGATTTGCACAGCCTCTGAGGTTCAAGACAACAAGCCTCTTTAATTCTCCGATTGACTCATCAATGTGATCTAATCTTTGGCAATATTTTAGATTTAACCTTTCAAGATTAGGAAGTTCTGAAAAGTCAGGAGTTTTCCGGAGGCCATTAGAATAACTGAGGTCAAGGATTTTCAAAAATCTGAGTACCTGCAGAATATGGAGAAGTTCAAGATTGTTTTGGGTATATATCACTTTAGTTCCAAAATTGTGACATGGAAGAAGTAATGTCGCTAAAGTATCTTGACAAAAGAAATAAATTGATACCTTCTTTTGCTTCCAATATTTCTCCAACCTGCTATATCGCATCATAAGAACAACCAGGTTCTCTAGAGGAAGACCATCATTCACACATTTGAAAGGAAATCCAGGCCATGAAAGCAACCTTAACTTTTTTGGGAATTCCTTATAATGGCCATTAAGCCGTACGTTGTCAAGTTGGAGCAGCCTTAGGTTGTGCATCCTTGAAAATGCATCTGTGTCAATGTCCAAGTTGTTTGATTTGGAATCTATGGGAAGGCACGATAAAAGATTTGATCGATGCTGTTCCAGTGGAGTGCCTGCACGAGCTACTTCACGAGATATTCTTATTCTGGCAGAAACTTCTAGAAGGTGTTCATTTGCAGCATCCTTATCTGAGAATCTCCTAGGAATTTTGCCTTTCTTCTCGGCAAGGCTGAGGCCTAGTACAGTATCAGAACCCTATTAAGAAAATAAACAAGAAGATGGGTAAGCTCATTAGTGGAATCATATGAAGGGAGCCAGACTAAGCTTATAAAAGCATTGATCGTACAGTTTTTTCTATTAAAACCCTCAAGGAATCCTTGTAATGCCAGAGTCTTGTACGTTTTCCAGGATGCTTGGGTGATTCTTGGCGAATTATTTCTCTTGCCATGTCTCTAATCAAATGATGCATCACCAGCTTGTTATTCTCGTTAACTGTTAACAGGCATCTGTCAGCCAAATTCTGAATCCCAACTTTCGTGAAGAAATCACATTCATCAAGGATGGTGGCCACATAGTCTTGGTTCCTCCTAACAAAGAAGCAAGCGATCTCAAGGAATAAATTCTTGTCGTGGTCATCTTGTAACGCATCATAACTAAACCTAAGCTTTCTATCAACTTGATTGTTGGGGATTGATTCTAGTTTCTTCCATGTACTTTCCCACACCTCCAAACTTTTGCCAGATAGTGAAGAACCCAAAACCTGAAGAGCTAAAGGAAGTCCTCCACAGTGTTGGATTATCCTTCTAGAAATATACTTGTAATCTTGATTTGGATGGTCTTGCCCAAAGGCATGCCAACTGAATAGTTCAGATGACTCGTCATCGTTCAACTTTTCAACATTGTGGATCTTATAAATGTGTTGGTCCTCTAAAAGAATTGGATACCTGGTTGTTACAATGATTTTACTCCCTGGACAAAACCAATCTGCATTACCAAGAAGAGCATCCAACTGCTCAACTTGATCAATATCATCTAGAACTACAAGGACTCTTTTACCAAACACTGCATCTTTGATCTGATTGATTCCTTCATCAACATTCTGAACTTCTGGCTTCCTCCCCTTCAGAATATCAGAAAGAAATTTTCTTTGCAACTTAATTAATCCACTAGTATGTTCAGAAAATTCTCTTACATTTTCCAAGAAACAGCTCACTTGAAATTTCTCATAGTTCAAGTTGAACACATATCTGGCAGTTGTTGTCTTCCCGATTCCACCTATCCCACAGATTCCCAAAATGCCAGCGTCAGCTTCTCGATCTTGCAACCAAAAGTTAATGTACTTAGCACGTGAATCTATTCCAATCAGGTACGGAGCAATGCTTAGGACTGAGCGATTCACTTTATCCTCAATCATTGTTGTAACTTTCTCAATGAACTTTACTTCTTGCCTACAATCATTGTCAAATGAAATGATCTTTCAATAGTTAATCAAATTAAAAGTCCACAAGTGACATATGTTCACACGTTACCGCAGATATTCTCCACATAATCAGCTGACTCTATGCTTAAATATAATTAATCAACCAGAGAAGAGATCCAAGATTTTTATATAACTTCTAAGATTCATGGAGCACTGTGGAGATATAATTAATTAATTTTTTCGTCCTGATTTTCCTTTTTTCAAAAAGCACAAATTTGCAATTTTGAGAACCTTGTGAAGTGAGACTCCCCCTTACTATCAGTACTGAATCAACTAAGGACAACAGGTTTAGCGAAAATGTTACTCATTCATGCCAACAGATAAGAGGCAATCTTAAGTTTTATTCTCTAGTTTCAATCAAAAGGGCTCTTATGCTTTGGGTTGAGTAGACTACATAACATCAGGCTTAATACCAATTAAAAGACTTGAGCAGCTGAGCTTAGTAGAATATTTTGTCAGTTTTGATGATCTTAGGAAAATCAACTAAAATCTTGTGGTACTCAATACAATAAAGCTTTGAAAGATAAATTCACTAATAGTAGCAGAAGACTTTGAAGAAAAAACTTACGTGTGAGATTGGTTCTGTAAAACCATCCCCCCTATATTAGCAACTTCCTTGAGTGCAGACCTCCACCTTTCAACCCTGTCCATCCATTCCTTGTTATCTTCATCGAATTCCACTAAAAAACGTTTCTCATGCCTTGCAAATGCTCTAGCAAAACTCCCTCTTTGCTCGCTCACTTGGGATGGATCAATGAGATAGAAGATTGGTAAAACAGCATGTCCTTTGTTTCTCCTGTTCTCCAGGATCATCACAAGTTCATCAAGACACCAGCTGGAAGTAGCATAATTTTCAGATAAGACAATGATCGAACTCCTTGACTGATGAATCGCTTTATCTAATTCTGACTTGATGTCTTCTCCCCTCTCTATCTCATTGTCATCTCTAAATGTACGCAGACCGGTCTCAACCAGAGCTGTGTAGAGCTTGTCTGTGAAGTTCTTGCGAGTGTCTTCGCCTCTGAAGCTTAGAAAGATATCATAAGCACATGGTGCTCCAACACGCGAGGTTTTGCCTATATCCACGTCAGCCATTTCAAGATTATCATGCAGGACTCTCTGCGTCAGTCCTGCACAACAGTAGACTTCTTGAAAACCTGTGATCAATTAATAGAAAGATAGCAAATGTCACTGAATAGCTTCATCAACCTTGGGACAGGCTCCATATTTTTCAGTGGATATACTGGTCAAAATTCGCACTTTCTTCAAGAGAGGCAGAGGCCAATTACATAAGAACTAATAGGAGAGGAGACTTCTCCAATACCATCACCGAGTAGGATTTTAAGAGAGCTTGGTGGTTCATCAACTAGGTGAAAATCCAACAGAAAATGTAATCCATGATTAGTTAATCAATTTGCACATTTATTTGCTTCCTATAGATGAGTTTAGGTGAAATCCGGCCGACTAAATTTGCACTTTAGGTGTCAGTGATACATTCATGACTTAGAAAGACCACTTTGGTCAATCTTTTTCATAAAATAAGATGTAAATAATCAGGATCTTGACATTCTGCAAAGCATATATTCTTTTTTTTTTTTTGGGGGAAAAGGTACAAAGCATATATTCACTTGGGTGACATTAGCTGTCCCAGAGCACATTCACCAATCCAGTTGTCTTCCATCTATCTTTTTTAATTTGAAGCAGACTCAATTATTCAATGTGAACATAGGATATTAAAATGTTAGTGCAAGTTGGGTTCTTCTTTTCTTTGTTTTTTAAACAATGCATAGTTGAGAAACTTCGGTACTGACCTTCCCAACAAGACAAAGGAAAAGACAGGAGAAAGGAAAAGGAAGGAAAAAGTTAATCTTAATTCCTTTATTCTTAGGCTTCAAAACAAATAAACGAAAGGCCTTCACTTATCACTTCTGCCCAGCCATATAACATGCACTTTTTCACACGTAGGTCTGTCTTAAAATGCTCAAGTGACAACAATGGTAGGAACTCAAGATATTATAGGCTAAACACATTTCAACCAACTATTTAAGACAATATGACTAATTATGTAAAGTCTCACATGAAGCCTAATTAACCACCTCGTCTAACAGTACACAAATATGAGCACAAATATTACACACATCAAACACAAACACTACAAATAATTCACACATGCTACACACATTACACTTACATGCATTGCACATACTACACACTATATATGCACATCATAAAAATTACATAGACTACACACAAATAAATTTGATATCTGTATCTTCTTTAAATTAGGACATTTTTGGAAAATGGCTCAAGATTCCCAAAAATGTTAAGTTTAAACCAAACATAACAAGTAAATATCCTTCATAATTATCTTTAATTTTTTTTCGGGAGTAGTTTTAGTATACCAAATAATTTTAATAACATTCTTGAGAAACAGACCTATGTGTAGAAACTTAATTCGTTATTAAGAAGTGAATGTATATTCCCATTATTATTATGTCAGGACATCGAGTCTAGCCTACTAGTCTCATCCATAAGAACTTACATCTAATATGGTAAAATGCACTAGACCATTTGTGGTACACTGCGACATCCCGTATGGTGCCAAAGGTTTCACAACAATCCCTTTTGATATGTAAAAGTTCCACGCACACCACCTACCATCTAAATTCGTCTAAATTCTCCTAACATGTTAAAATTTACAGTAAACAAGACCTTAATAACCTTACTTCTTCATTTTTTTTTCTGTTAAACATGTGCATAACAATTAACAAAAACAAAAATCCTCAAAGGTAATGAAATTTACCTGTTGAAGATCACGAGAACACACGAGAAAAAACCATTAATCAAAAAGCTTTTAAATGTACTTTGATCCATTTCACGCTGTAGGATATTAAGAACTATCTCCGAGGGGAAAAGGTTTCCCTCATCCTTGTATTCCTTGAGCCATGAAAACAATTGCATTACTTCCAATTAAGAAACACATGATGGATGTCCACCAAAATAGAATATGAAAGAAAAATATGGACTAATAATACCCATGTTGACTTCCAGAAACAAGTTCGTTTTCTAGTAGTTCGCCGAGCAGAGATGGCAAAACCCGAAGTATGTGGTAATTTTAGGGCTCAGATGATATTTTTACTTTATGACTAAAAATGACATGTTTCATATTTATTTCATACTAGTTTGATTCATTTGATAAATCTATAAACTATTATTTTGCTTTGTTCTCTTTGACATTTATGTATCTATTACAGGACAATTGATTAATTGTTATGCACGTATTTGGTCAAAAAAAAAATTAAACGAGTAAGGTAAAATCATTAATGTCTTTTTTGCTATAGATTTTAACACCGTTAGAAAAGTTTAGACGACAAGGGGTACGAATAAAATTTTTACTCACCATAAAAGCTTGTTGTTGGACTTTTGACACTTTAAAAATGTGTTGTGCACTTATAATAGACCATAAAAAAATTTGGTACATTTTACTTTAAAATATATATGTTCTACAAATTAATGTAAGATTGAATGCCATAAGGAAAAAATGTAGGACTGAATGTTACAGCATCTGTAATCATTGAGTGGGACATTATGATCCATTTAGTCACTAATTATAAAGGCAGTTTATCTAATTGGATTACTTCGAGATATTGGTCTCTTCTCATTCATTTGAACACAATGCAGTTAATCACTATGGCTCAAGATAATCTTGCAAATTTCAAGACAAGGAAATTGCTAGAGACAACATTGCTCTTTCACCTCATTCACCATCGAAAGATTGAAGATTAAATAAATCACTTTTGAAACAATAAGCACTAAATTGATGTTTTTGGCAAAATTTTCCATCCCAAGTCAAAAGAAATTGCTATATCAAGGGATATAAGGGTTGTTGAATTATGTTACAACTGCCATTCTCCAATTCTACAACATGATGCATTTAGTTTGGCCGTTGATGAATGACATGTGAAACAGCTGCTGGAAACATTATCTCTTTAGTCATAGTTGCCGAGGACAAATTGGAAGAATCTCTGTTGCCGACCCTGAAGAACTCCCATATAGCACTTCAAAGCATTCCCTTGGAACGCCGTCCATCATCATCCACATCTACAGTTTCTGAAGAATCTCCAAACAAAAAGTCATACACCATCCATCGGTCTACCATCCATTTTTAGCTGAACAGTTTTGATTAACATCAAAATCGTGAAGATTGAAAAAATAACAGCCTTTTGCGATCTCATATGAAGATAGATTGATGCCATCAATTTGATGCTGAGAATAAGAGTGCATTTCATCTTCAGCATTACCCTTCTCAGTGCTCTTGTATACAATGTTGACTCCACACCCCTTTGGCCGATACCCATTACACGTTGTGAGGGAAATGCTCAACGCATCATCTCCATCCAAATGATCTCCAATCTTCCAATGGCTTAACTATATAACATATTTCCCAGGATCTGGAAGTCTGATGAATGTTGGGCTATAAGTCCACCTTAGGTTCTTGGCCTTATTTGCTATTCTGATGTGGAACTTGTTCCTTCCTTTCTTCCCTATAGTTGTTCCCCACATTCTTGTACACAACACTCGTACTCAGGACTTGAATCTTCATATCAGGAACTGAAGGTGCCTGGAAACATATTACAGATTCTCTGTAGCTGCTCCAAGGACCAGCAGATTGAACTTCACATGCTCTTCATCTTCTTGAACAAACAAGCATCATCAACCATTTCCTTGCAATAGCTTGGTGAAGATTTTGTTAATGACAAAGTAACAGGCAGGACATACAAAATCAAATATTACCGTAGATAAACATTTTTGAAGGATACATCATCAATAATGGTGCGAGAGGAAGTAGACATCTTTGTTCAGTTCATATACTGACAATTCTCCACCTATGACATGCTGAGTAGAAGGATAAGGGGGCTGCCAGGTGAGGTGTTCTTTTTCAGTATTCATGTAGGTATCTGCGTCTCCTAGATTATCACAAAGAAAGTTGACTCCAAACTCCTTGACTTGATACCTCATATTTAAGGAAATAATCACTTGATCTCCTCCCTCTAACTGAGCCCCGAATCTCCAGCAGCTTAGCCACAGTGTTGTATCATGCGATCCTTTGACAGCAAAGTATAATGGATTGTAGATCCACTTAATTCTCTTGGTCTTGTTGCTAATTATTATGTAATTTTCTGCACCAGATTGACAATCTTCATCAGACGTTGTATACGCCACACATACATCTAATCTGCATTTACTGAGATTGGAAAGAGGAGGCACATCAAAAACTATAGCAGGCCCAGGACTAGTCTCACTGAACCTCCCTGGAACTTTGCTACCTGGAAGAAAGGTGCTAGATATACCAAATTCATGCAGTCCCTTGAGAGAGCCATGGCACTTTGTATATGTCAGACTGTTGAATAACTCCACATCAAGACCTTCTGCGTGATTCAAGTCAATCAGGCCCCAAGTGAAGAGCATTTCTTCAGCATTTCTGATAGGTTCTAACTTGAACAGTTCCTGGACCTCAACCAGCTTCTCACAATCCTCCAAGTGCAGGTCAAGTGATCTCAAAAAGTTGGGTAGGTTTGTCATTCTTTCCAGTGATCTGCAACTTCGTGCATCCAACATCTTTAAACTTGAAGGAAGCTCAGGAAGTGATTCGAGAAGAGAACATCCGGCTATTTTAAGGGACTCCAGTGCAGTTAGATCTTTGATGCTCACTGGTAGTTTAGAAATAGGATTTTTGCTTAGATCAAGGTATACAAGGGAGGACAGGATAGTGAGATCAGTTGGAATGGCTTTATCTGTCAGATTGCAGTTCGAAATATCCAAACTTTCTAAGTTACGCGGTAGAAGTTCCACATAGGAACAGTCAAATATTGAACTTTTATGTGGTGGCATCCAAGAGCAGAAGACTGAGGGGAACGTCTTATGCAGTACCATATCTGAAAATTCAGAATTTCCAGCTATTGACTTTAGTTCAGATTCAGCACTTCCATCCGCACAAAGTGCTGCCGCAGATAACATCTTGTGCCATGACATGGTATATTTTAGTTTCAAGGTACCGAAAAGAATTAATTTTTTAAGTGACTTTAGCTTTGCAATGGTTCTTGGAAGCTTTGTCAAAGATACACAGCCTCCTAGGTCTAAAAGAACAAGTTTATGTAGGTCTCCAATGGATTCATGGATCTTAACCAGGTTAATGCAATCTTTAAGAATGAGCTTTTCGAGACTTGAGAGTCCGGAGAAGTCACCGGTTTTGCTGAGACCATGTGAATGACTAAGATCTAGAATTTTCAACGATTTGAGACACTGTAAGGAAAACAGTAATGTGGATGATCAGAAAAGTCAAACAAATAAAAAAGAGAGAGAATACCAAATTAGTTCTAGAGAGAGATTTCATTGACAAAAACAATAAGGAAAAGGTTAATGACAAACCTTGGTTACTTCCCATACTCTTATCAGGTTGCTACTTTGCATTTCAAGAACCACCATGTGTTCTAGAGGAAGGTCACTGGGTATGAAGTTCAGTTGAAACCCATGCCAGCATAACCATTTAAGTTTCTTTGGAAAGCCACTGTAGCTTCCAAAGAGATTCACACTTCTGAGCTTAAGAAGTCTTAACTCACGCATACTTGAAAATGCAGTGGTAGTCAAGTCTCCTTCACTTAATTTAGACAGTGATCCTATTGAGGAGGAATTCACCGGAAAGCAAGAGAAGAAACCTAGATAAGCCCTCTTTGAGGAGTTACCCTCAAAAGTCCTTGTTGATTGCCTTCTTGAATTGCTCTGCTGTCTTTTCGGTACTTTATTCTCCCTTGACTCCAACTCAAGGGTAAGGCCTTCAACACATTCTGTACCCTGGTAAGATAAAAAATAGAAGTAAGCTTATCTGCACAAAAGCTGATAAATATGTCACAAACATGAGGCTTACACTTTCTTCCTGCATGACAGTCAGTGCATCCTCAAAATTCCAAAGTCTGCTTCTTTTGCCAATTTCTCTAGGTGACTCTTGGCAGATAACTTCCCTACACATTTCTTGAAGCAAATGATGCATCATCAGGTTGTTGTCTTGAGTTATTGTCACAAGAAATCTATCAATGAGATTCTGAATTCCTGCTGCTGTGCAATACTCACATCCATCTAGAATCCTAATGGTGCAGTCTTTGTCCTTCCCAACAAAGAAACAAGCAATATCAAGGAATAAATTTTTATCATGATCATCTGCCAAAGCTTCGTAGCCTACTTCTAGAACTTTAAGGATATTAGATTCAGACAGCTTCTCGAGCCTCTCTAATGTACTATCCCAGAGATCAATTGCCGCACCATGTAGAGAAGACCCTAAAACTTGAAGGGCTAAAGGATGCCCCTGGCAGTGGTGAACTAGCTTTCTGGACTGCTTCATGTAACTTTTCTTCGGATGATCATGCCCAAAGGCATGCCAGCTGAACAGCTGAATCGATTCATGGTAATCCATTCTTTTAGCCTTCAAGACTACATACTTGTTCTCATCCTTAATAAATCCTTCATTTCTAGTTATTATGACAACTTTAGTTCCTGAAGAAAACCAGCTCCTCATACCAAGAACAATGTTCAGATGTTCCACTTGATCCACATCATCAACAACAAGAAGAAATTTTTTATTGCATAGAGCTTCCTTGATCTCAGAACTTCCATTACTAATGTTGTATACTTCAAGTTCTTCCCACTTCAAGATCTCCGAAAGAAATAGCCTCTGCAGATCAGCCAGGTCATTGCATTTTGCTGCAAGTTCTCCAATATTTGAAATAAAGCTGCTAGCTTCAAATCTTTCACAGTATAAATTGTAGAGAGTTTTAACAATGGTCGTCTTCCCTATACCACTCTCTCCATAAATGATCAGAACGTTAGCACCAGTGGAGGTGCCTTGCAACCATAAATTTATATCTTTCACGCGGTGATATATTCCAACTGGGTGTGGGGCAACATGCAAAACCGTGGCACACAACCTATTCCAAGTTCTTTCAACAATTTCTTGAATAAACTTGAATTCGTCCCTGGAGAATTGTCAGTAAAACATAAAATAGCAAATTGTAAAAACGCCATGATCTGGACAAATCTGATCTTCAGATGAGACTATAAACAAACTTGGATTCATTTTCATGATTGTACACAAGTAAATCACAGACGACTTCAAATAATGGTGTTCTATCTTGTACATGTACTAGTGAGGAGCAGAGGCAATTTATGCAATTCTGCACCTTTGCCATTGGACAAATATAGTAAGAATTTTCTTTACTGCAATTGGTGCAAACCAATTGTCTTCTCAAGAGTTCCAACTTTTGTATCATTATAAATCATGATAGCATTATACCACAACCTTATGTACCCAAAAACATAGGTTGACAAGTCAAATGCGTATACAATTGCTAAATCTTGGCCAATATCAGTAATGTAATCAATTGCACATCAATTTTTTTATATGAGCAGCGATTCAATATTTCAAGATATTAAGAAGACTAATACAAATAAAATACAATCAAAAGGGCATACGAGCATCTGAGAACACTAATAAACCAAGTGACTTGCAAATCTACATACAATTGAACTATATTCAGATGAAAGAAGAACTCACAAAGAGATTACCCATCCTCAAAGACCATTCCTGCCAAATTTGCAACCTCAGTGAGGGATGCTCGCCACATTTCTACCCTAGCTTCACTCTCCTTTTTCTTCTCACCTGTCAACGCCATGGTCTGTTCCTCGTATTTAAGAAATGCATCTGAAAAACTCCCTTTCTGTTTTCTGATGTGGGATGGATCCACTTTATAAAAGACTGGAAGAACCATGTGACCAAGAGTTCTCTTCCGCTCAAGGATATTCACAAGTTCATCAAGGCACCATCTAGATGACGCATACCGTTCAGAGAAGATAATAATTGAAAGTCTTGACTCTCTGACTGCCTTTCGCATTTCTGTCCCAATAGTCTTCCTTTGACCTGGTTTTTCACGATTCCTAAATGTGTGAATTCCTGCTTGCTCCAAAGCTATATATAGTTGATTAACAAAAGCCTCGCAAGTATCTTTGCCTCTGAAACTCAGACACACGTAATAACATCCTCGAGACCTAGATGAGGTTGCTTCTCCAGTTCTTGCAACAACCATGAACTCTAGAAATATATAGATGTCAAGTCAGTCTGTCAAAAGACTTCTAAATAAATGCTAAAAATATAAGAGTCAAGCAAAGCTCATTACTAAAGGCATCAACAATCATATATAGTAACAGTGGTATCACAAAGACCATGCCATACTAGACAGAAGACAGATATACAGTGAGCATATGTTTGAGTGCAAACTGAAGCACAAATCTACTCCCACTTTCCCTTTAATTTTTATCAACTGCAGCCATTACTAAAATTTCCAACGAACAAGCCAAAAGATAATGTCGGGATGGTGACATGTACACACATAGCAGCGGAAATAAATGTAGAATTTAGCATGGTTCAACCTCGAGATGTAATAAGAGGTGGGGGGGCAGGCTTTTCTCACCTTCACTATCACCCCTTTATCCGATTACACCCTCTGTTGACCCAAGGTAGAATAAGTGATTTTAAAACCACAATCCACAAGCTATAACGCCTTATTTATACCAAAGAATACTACAGCTAGAACTTGTCACTAATACGGTTTTGTGCTTTGAGATCAACCCACAAACCGACTGGAGGTAGACATTGTTGAGTTCTTCTTTGATGCCTTTCTGGTAAAACAGGTTCAATTTGATACCAATGCTTAAATCTTTCAGTGAAGCCTCAGCAGACTCTCCAAAACTATGATCCCTGTCTAAAACCTGGACATGAAAATAAGGAAATATATATATATATATATATATATATATATATATATTCTGACTTTAGAAAACTACCGAGCTTTTTCTGGGAAAAAAAAGAAAGAAAGAAAGAAAGCAATCCAAACGGGCCCTAACACTCTTGTAAAAATCTAATCAAAACTAGTGAAACTTCCTAGATTGAATTCTTACCCTGCAAGTATATTTGACTCGTTAAAATTCACAGATAATATCAACTTAAACAAACAAACAGCAAAAACGACTCCATTACACAACATCAACCCAAAAACCTCATCCAATCTAGCGCATGTATATTCAGAAACAAATATTACGTAGTTAAAGCATAAATAAACAAAAATATAAGCTTAGGCGTCATACAGAAAAAATAAATAAATAAATATAGTAAGATTACCCCAAGAAAAATTTAAATATGAGTGTTAAACTGTGATAATGTTATCTGGGTTTCACTGATGACTGCAGCTTCAAGTGTTCTTTGAGCGTTCACTTTGCCTTTGAGCAACGTTGTCTATTTATGTCTCTTTTTCTTTTTCTTTTTTCTTTTTTTATGGTGCGATGAATGCGCGAAGTTTCACTTTTACTCGCGGCGTTCGGTTGACTTTGCTTTGAATAACTTGGGCTAACAAAGCAATCTCTTATGGACAATTCTACGAAATAATGGCCAGTTCACAGCCCATCTTTTGTGGGCCACTAGTAGGGAATATATTTTTCCTTTCTTTTTATGAGGAGAAACTAATTAAGATTAATTAAATTCAGCGAAGGTTATAAATTGCGGATGGTAGTGGCGTATATTGCAAGTCATTCAAGGAACATAGAGTGTTTCTAATGAGTTCGAATTTGAGTTTTAAGTATGATAAAATAAGTGTTTTTAATACCTAATATTATAACAAATCAAACATGTTAATTTTGTCGAATGACCTTAGATGATAGAGAGAATCTCTCTTTTGGATGTAATTTTAGTAGAAGGATCCGATCGTGTGTTCTGAGCATGATGGATGGTCGTGAAGCATCAAAATGGGATAGTTTACAAGAGTGGACTGATTTGCATTATTTGAGAAATGATTTGAAAGATTTACTCCTCAAACTTTTGGTGGGAGCAATCATCTATCTTCTGTGGAAAGATAAATAGAAGACTCCAAGAACTTGAATGTGCATTAGAACAGTCGATCAATTTGGAGATTACTCGAATTGTCGAGATAAAGGTTATACGATAAAGAAATTTCCTAATAGTCCCTTTAACGTTAATTTTTGTAGTAGGTGGAGTCTTTTAAAATGCTTAGATAGTGTAGGAGGCTATGTTTTTCTGTTTACTTGTCTTTAGATTCAGTTATTACTGGAGAATGTTAGGATGTAAATGTCACTTTTTGCTAATGAAATTTTTTACTTACTTAACAACATATATATATATATATATATGTGTGTGTGTGTGTGTGTGTGTAAGTGTTTCAATCATTTTGAAGTCACCTTAACTTTTTCTCCCCAGTCGTAGAATTCCAAAAATTAGGAAACAAACATATAACCAACGTATCATGCACGCTCATTAATTATCCATTCTACTTTTATCTACAATTAAAAAAGAAAAAAAGAAAAAAGAAGAAGAAAGAAGTTTATCTTACTCTAGCATGCATGCATGAGCCGTTAATTTTGATTTCCTTTAATCGATATTTTTTTCGGCGCCGCCAATTGCAAGTCTTTAATTAGCTTAGAGTCTATGTATAATTAGGTTTAGAAGAGATGTAGATCAAAATGTCAATTATCAACAGTCTTAATTTTTGTTCATGTGCAAAAGAAAAAAGAACTTGAACGTTAATATGGCATGATCAACTATAAGTATCATCAAAAATAAATTGTATGCAAGATAAAAGAATAATATAAACACGATATTGACATTCTCTTAATGTAAATTTTCACTAGTTTTAGTTACATTAACGGGCCTTTTTAACTTTTGTCTCAATCTCAAACATCGACGGGTTACACCATCACACAACTAATGCAAAGTGAATATTGATGTCTCCTTGAAGCCTGGCTAGTTAATGATAGTATTATACTTTTTATTTTGACGAAGATTAACAATAAGAAAAAGGATTTTAATTTATCCAGCGGCACTAAAGCGAATATGTTATTTTGGTATTAATTAAAAGTGCAAAACTTTTTTGTTATAAGATACATGTGAATTTTGTTATTATTTGGTTTGACGAAAATGTTTTATGCCATAAAACCAAATGAAAGACCATTCCAAACAGCACCAAACTGCATTAACTGATATGGTTGGTTTTTTTTAGTGTTTTGCACAATTTTAGTTTTGTAAAATAACAAACTGCTTAAATTAGTTTGATCGAAAAATTAGTGCAAAAACTGCACCAAACCTCCTGTATGCAACGATATTACTCTAACTTTGAAAATTTCATAATTGAGTCGAACTCTGAGATCTCTCTAAAATCTTTTTTGAAGGAGTAACTTCAAGTTTAAAAGGTTTCAAGTAGGGGTGTTCACTCATTGGAGATCCCCAATATTTTCTTCAAACTTTTAAAGTTTGGGGAAATTTGATATAGAGAATGGTCAATTAGAGAAAAAATATTGGATACGGAGAATTTCTTGAGAAAAAAAATTGGAGATTGGATAAAATTTTAAATTTTGGAGATTATCCAATTTATCCAAAATTAAGTAGACCAACTTTTTAAAATGCCAAATATACACACTACACACACTTCACTCATTACAAACACTACACACATTTCACACACTACACGCACTACACACATTACACACACAAAACAAACTGCGGCCCCTGGGTCCCTAGCTCCGACCCCCAGGTCCCCGGCACCCCGGCCCCAGCCCCTGCCCATTACAAACACTACACACATTACACATATTTCTCACATTACACGTACTATACACATTTAATACGCTACACACATTACACACACTAACACACTGCAGCCCCGGGTCCCGGATGCACCGCCCCCGCCCTGCCCTGGGTCCTTGGCGCCGAGGGCCCCGCCTCTGACCGGCCCTGCCCCGGGTCCTCGGTCCCCCAACCCAGGCCCTTTCCCTGCCTGGACCCCGGCCACGAGTCCCTGACACCCTGCACAGTGAGCCTGCCCCGAGTCTCGAGTCAAGTCTCGGGGTGTCAGGGGCCAGGGGCCAAGAGCTAGGTCCTGGGTGTCGGGGGCCAGGGGCCAAGAGCTGGGTCCTGGGTGTCGGGGGCTTAGACCTGCGACCTTGGTCCTAAGGGCCTGGACCTGCGTCCTTGGTCCCAAGGGCCCACACACCGCCTTTAGTGTCCCGAGGCACTAAGGGGCTCGAGCATGAGGCGAGGCGCCAGAAGCCAAGAGTTGGGTCCCGGGCGCCAAGCCGGGGCATCGGAACTTGAATTTTTGGTGTGACAACTGTACTATGAAAAATTTTTTCCAGAAAAAATATAAACAAATTTTTTTTTTGCAAGTGTTTGTATTTTTAGTGTGTGTTTACCTTTGATATATTTTTTTAAATTAGAGATCTCCATTCCCCAATGAGTTTTGTTCAATTTCCCCATTATCCAAATTGTATTCCCCATTGGAAAATTGTGCAAAAATTGGTGAAATTTTATTTCTTCAAAATTATTTTAGAAAAATAGTAATACTCTATTTTAGACCGGATAATCTCTAACGAATACCCCTAATTTCAGGTGTGAAAGTTTTTCACATCTTAGATGATATCACATTTTACACCGTGCTATTTCTTAAGTCTCTTTCTTTTTGGTTCGTTCAATAAGAAATATTGCTAATTAGACAGCAAAAAGTGCACAATTGGCAACGCAACACAAGATTGCACTTCAAACACCTCTGTGTCTCACAATTATTCTCCTTTCTCAGTTTGACCTATTAGACATTGGATAACATGGCTTGTCGTATGTAACTTTTTTTTTTAATTAATGAAATCATATCTATTTGCTCCAAAAAAAAAAAGAAAAAAAAATGTTCCAATTAAATAGAGAATAGAGAGAACGTCATTATCATCAAGTACATTCCATGATCCTGCCCTGAGCAATAAGCCAATAATATTTAACCATCTCTTCGCGTGGGTACTTTTCCATTAACGTCGCCACAACAATGATTTATATTAGCCTCCTAAAATGGTGTCAGCCAAATGGGGCTGTGAACATGATTGCTTGCCCCAAAACAGCTGGTACCACGATTAATGTGGCCTACTGCTTTTGATAGAGGTGGGCCTAAACATATTTTACATTTTCATTTTGATGTATTGTCCTTTTCTTTTTTCTTTTATAAAATTTGAGTTACAGTATTTTAAAATTATAATAAATTTGAATCATGTCGAGTATTATGAAACAGAAAACTTCTTAATAAGTACACGTTCTAAGATTCGAACTTAAGTTCTTTTCTTTACGAGAGTGAGGATACTACCACCTCAAATAGCATTATCTTATGAACAAGAATAGTTAAACAGACAAAGAACAAGATTTTGGTTATATTGTTTAAATTGTAATGTTTATCTGATTAAGTGTTCTTGATGCAAGATTTCAGCTAGTTAAGATGTTACTTTTATATTAAAACTTTCTCATTAGATTGGTCTTATCATGTACCAATCGACTAGTATTTTTGTAAATAAAAGTTTTTAAAATTGCTTTACTTATTTGTATATTTAATCTTTGTATATGCGTGAATCATTTCGAAAAGTAAAACGAGAAAAACATTTAGATTTCTCATTTACATCATTAAGTTATTGTGTTTTGAAAGAACTCTTGGATTGTGCCAAAAACTTAAAATCAACCCCACAGGACAGGCCACAGGCATGAAAAGGACTCCAAAAAGAACACATAGACAAAAAAAAAAAACAAATGTTTATCACGCACGAATTATTTGTTGTGCGACTATTGACAATTCTTGTGAAGGTGAAGCTTCGTCAAATCTCTCGGCCCAATATTGTGATAACGACCCGGGCCACTGTTGAGATTTTGATGGTTCTTGCTAATCCTTTTTTCCAGGTAAGAAATTTGATTGGTTAACATATAAAGATATTATAGTCTTTTCATTTGACATGTTTGAATATCAGTAAAGTTTTTCTCTACCTTGGGAAAATGAAATTTGGATATGGCAACTTTTTATTGTCAATTATGGAGCCAACTGCCATGCACACAGTCCCAAGCACATCACAAAAATGAATAAGAAATATAGAGAGGGTTTATTTGAATTGATTTTTTTAAAATATTTTTTTTAATAATTTTTTAAAAAGTATTCTTTTTGATAACTTAAAATTTTTATTTTTTTAAAGTTGTGCTTGAAATTTTTTAAAGCTTCAACTTTTTTCAGAGTGAAAGACAAATAATCATTGTAAAAAAAAAAAGAATATCCAAATAGGCCCATATTTATGAATCTTATGATCATATAAACTTAATTGAATTAATTTGTGCATGACTAGTCAGTTTTCCTCCTCACATTTTGAGTTCTACAGTTCATTTAAATTAATTTGCCTTGAAGAACAAATATTTTTTAAACAAATAAAGTGTTCCTTTATTAATATTTTTGCATGTGTCTAAGTTTACATACGAAAAATATGTGTGAAAAAGCACAATATCTTTTTTTAAAAGTTACAATGTTTAGAATTATAAAAGAATACTTTCATTTTCAAAATATATATTCTTTAAATAAATCAATTTAAACCGAACTTAATAAACAAGATTAGGGGAAAGTGCTCAAGATTCAATGCTCCATAAAGTTTCTACAACTTTCCTTTATCCTTCAGGCCTAGTGTAGATGTGTCAGTTTCTTTATGAGTTAGACTACGTACTATTTGGTACAATCATATGGGTTCATCTCACTAGAAAAGCATTAAAAATTGAATATTGATGACACTGCTTTATTTTCCAGCCCACCTCATATTTTAATATTTAATTTTATAGTGTCCCATTGGCACTTATCATATCAAATCCATTTTCAGTACTAGACTTTTCTTTTTCTGTTGATAATTTCAAAAAAGGTCATCTATAGAATGTGCCCAATTGACTCTTCTGATTTTGATCGCGATAAATAGAAGTGTTAGTCAATTTGTAAAATAAGATAAATGAAATTATTTCTAGCTCGAGTCAAATCGAGATGAAAAAGGAAAAAAGAAAAGTAGTATTGAAACAGAGAAAGACTGGTCGAAAATAAGAGAATTTTAAATGAGAAAATGTCATATATACATTTGATTATAATTATATTTTTTCATAATGTAATATAAGTAAGAGTACAGCAATTTTTCTAATAATATTAAATTTTCAAATTAGGCATATCAGTTCAACTCTATTGAAAGTTTTGAACATCAAATCCAAAATAAACTGATGTCTTTATCACCCGATAATGACATTGGTAGACCATGTTACTCAGAATGTTATCACTCACCAAACAGTTTAGATTATGTTTAGTCACTTTTTAGATAATCAAAGAAGGTGAAGTGATTTTTAAAGTTGAAGTCCACATGTTTAGCTTATTTAGAAAAGAATATTTAGGTAAAAATCAAACCTAAATATTTTAAAAGCTTCGAATTAAAAGTTTTCACAAAAAGACTTTTGAAATTTTATTTTAACATTACGTGAGTAGTTATTTAAATAGCATCTTATATTTTAAAGCTCAATATTATGTCAATGTAGCTAGCATTTTTACACTTAAAATATAAAACCATGTGACTAGTAACTTTTTTTTTTTGCGATAAAAAAATTCAATTGACGAAATTCAACCACGGGAATATCATGCCTAACTACCAACTGATAAACTTTGAGGGCATAACATGTCTATTATATTGAGTATGTAAGTCAAGGATACTTACATCTCTATATTAGATAAGTTGAGAAAACTCATTCAAAGTAGAAAAAATTAGGATCAAAGTTAACCATACAGATATTAAATATGCTGGACAAAACCGAACAACATGAATTTTAATAGGCTAATGAAGATCACACCTCGCGTCTTTCCGAGACTAAACCGTGAATATCATTAGCTTTACGTGGATAATTTCTCGCTAATGCATGTACCCAACTAATTAACTTTTCTTCTTTAATATTTGTTATTCTTTTTTCTTTTTTCTTCTTATAAAAATTATTATTATAATAATATTAATTAATCATGATATTTTCACACTTTCACGCAGGGAGTATCAGATAAAGCGAGAAGCTCCTCTTCCGGTCTTCCCTCTTCTCCAGCATTCTGTAACCAATTCTCTCTCTCTCTCTCTATAACACACACACTCTCTCTCTCCATATACATATTATAATGGCGGCAAAGGGTTCGTATGGATCAGTGGACGAGTTCTTGAAGAAATGCGAACACTCTGGCGACGCCACCTACGGCGAGCTGCGATCACTTCTGGAGCGGCTCGAGGATCCGAAGACCCGAAAGGAGACTCGGATCTTCTTTTCGGATCTCCAGAAACGGTTCACCACCGAAGAAGCCATCGACCAACGCCTCCGGACTTACCATTTCCAAATTCAAGATATTTTTCTCGAGCAATACCAAGGTGTGTGTGTATACACAATGCATATGTGTGTATATTTGCATTACAAAGTGTATAATGTTAATGGAGAAGAGGTGATTCTTAGTATATTCACGTCCATAGTGTATGTTAGAGTGTGTGTGGTGTGGTGGAGCGATGTTTATATATTCTTCGTTATTATAATCACTGTGATGATACGTGTTTTAGTTGTTAAATTAATTTACTATAAAATTGTTGATAAATTTGCTTAGGATAAGACTTCACCGTTGATTTGATTTCTTTCTAGACCTGCGAAAAACAGGCGCATGGATCATGCTGCTCTATAGTGTTATCTTAGTAATTTAATAACTGTGTTCTGATATTTGAATGTAATTTATTTGTGAAGTGCAATAAACAGTGTGTTAAGGAAGTTGCAGGTGTTAGATAGTGAAGTATGCTCATAATCTAATAGCCTGTATGGTTTTTAACGATATGTCCTGCTGGCATCTTAAATTTAGTGCTTCAATCAGCAAAAGGCGCTATGCTGTCCGATCATGCTCAGAATTTGGGCCAATGCCTGTTTGATGCTTCACCGTAGTCAAACCTGTCACGTCTTGAGCTCAGAAGCTTGAGCTCGCAAGTGAAACTTGTGTTATAGGCTCAAGAAGAACCATGTTAGGCCTCAAATTCACAGGACGTATTACTTCTTGAACCTACAAAACTCTCTCATAAATCACTGTCTTCATATATCTCAGCAACGAGGCACATCCACAATTAGTATTGTAGTCCTTAATGCTCAAATTTGTCTATTTTCAGAATGGTGAGCTGAAGAAGCATATGCAGTCCATTTGAATTATCTGCAGCTTGCGGACTCTTGCTTACTCAAATTCTGTTTACAGGACTGATAGTCTATATACTATTCTGTTTCCTTTCTGGTTGGCGTTACTGGTTTGACATTTTCCTCTGCTGTCTCCAGGTTTTCAGAAGAGGAAGAAACTGACAATGGTTATAGTTCCCAGTATCTTTATTCCGGAGAACTGGTCCTATACCTTTTATGAGGGATTGAATAGACACCCGGACTCCATCTTCAAGGACAGGACGGTTGCTGAGCTAGGTTGCGGAAATGGATGGATATCCATCGCTATTGCTGAGAAGTGGTTACCTTTGAAGGTCTGTGCATCAACTTCTTTATCTATTCACATTGGCACAGGGAGGAATTCTCTCACTTGTTCCTAGTTTTGTAGGTGGAGTTTGTATCTGATCTGAAAATATTTGATGTGATCAATTGCTCATGTATAGGTATATGGGCTTGATATAAATCCACGAGCAGTAAAGATTTCTTGGATAAATCTTTATTTAAATGCTTTGGATGATAATGGCGAACCAATTTGTGATGAGGAAAAGAAAACTTTACTTGACAGGGTAGAGTTTCATGAATCTGACCTACTAGCTTACTGCAGAGATCATCACATAGAACTTGAAAGAATTGTTGGATGTATACCGCAGGTATCATCTTCACTCATGTGAAGTTCCCAATTAAGCTTCAAGAGTGACTTTTGTTGCCTGTGTTTCTTTCAAAAAATAGGCAGCTTGTTGTATTTTATATGTTCTGATTTTTCATGTTGGAAAACAGATTCTTAACCCTAATCCAGATGCAATGTCTAAGATGATTACGGAGAATGCAAGCGAAGAATTTTTATATGACTTGAGCAACTACTGTGCACTCCAGGTTGGTTTAGATGATAACAAGTGCTCCTACTTTGTCAGTTGCTGGATTTGCATGTTAGGATAGGAAAGCTTTTGTGCTTTATTGTTAAGATACTTTGAGTGTTTAAAAGGGCATGAACTGTATTTGGAAACAGATGCTTGGTGTTGTTAGCGACATATATTGGAGATAATTTGAAATGCAATTAGTCCCTAATTTTTGATAAATTTAGTTCTGAGTGTTATTGCCTTTCACCGATACTCTGCCTAGTCCTTGAAATATTCTTTTTACACTAAATTATGTTCCTACTTATGATCCCATGGAGATTGTGAATACAATTCTGCCTGAGTGAGTATGAAACTGAACTAAGAGGTTAGAGATTATATTTTAGGATTCATATATCTAGTATGCCTTCTTCACTTCATCCCCATTCCCCCAAAATGAAGTACCCTGGATTTAGAATCTACGGAAACATCCACTTGTATTCATTTAACTTCCGAGTTAGAGGGGTTGCAAGAAGCATTGAATTGATCCTAGAACCATTTGGTAGTAAGTAGAGTAACCTAGGATCTTATATGCAGTTACTGGAACTCATGGTTTATCAACGTGGGACAATTATGCTCTGTAACAAAGGCAAAAATAAATGTGAAAGATAAGCTCTCAATGTTTTACACTTTTTGTTGGTTCATCAAGAAATCTAGATTGGATCCGTGACAAAAACTATCCCATCTTTGCTATTTCAATTATTCATATGGATATAACTATATATGGTTTGTTGGTCCTATAACGGACATTTGTTCCTTCAAAGGCTAAGTTCCTGCAGAATCTGCCAAATCCATAGTTCATGAGGTTGCATTAGCCTTTCCATTGTATTAAAAATTTGCTGGCAAAGTTTTCTGTATACGTGTTGATTCCAGCATCTTGCCACTTTTTTATACCCATGCGATGGATCTAGTTATGAATGTGTTTCAGCCTTTCCTTAAAGATATATCACCAGCTGATAATGCAACTCATATTCCTGCATGAATTGACATAGAGTTCTTTGCTTCTATGGAGAAAGTTCTCTCAAGGCCTCTTAATTATTTTTAATCTCTAATGCAGGGTTTTGTGGAGGACCAGTTTGGATTGGGACTGATAGCAAGGGCTGTTGAAGAAGGTATTGAGGTCATTAAACCCATGGGAATCATGATCTTCAACATGGGAGGCCGTCCTGGTCAAGCTGTTTGTCAGCGACTATTTGAACGCCGAGGTCTCCGTGTTAACAAGCTTTGGCAGACTAAAGTTCTTCAGGTAGTCACATGTACACATGAAAAATATTTTTATTTTGCTTTAAAATAAAACAGCAACTTCCTGAGTTCCTGTTCTTGCAGGCTGCTGACACAGATATTTCGGCATTGGTTGAAATTGAAAAAAATAGTCCACACCGTTTTGAGTTTTTCATGGGACTAGTTGGAGACCAGCCAATTTGTGCTCGAACAGCATGGGCATACGGCAAGGCTGGTGGTCGTATTTCTCATGCTTTGTCAGTTTATAGTTGTCAACTCCGACAACCAAATCAGGTATAAGATTTATATCACACAGACTAGCATCATATTACTAATCATGTTCGTCTGTTCTAATTTTATAAGGAAACAAGAGTCACCAATTCAGCTGTATTGACAGGTCAAGAAGATTTTTGAATTCCTCAAAAATGGGTTTCATGACATAAGCAATTCTTTGGATCTGTCCTTTGAAGATGATTCTGTTGCAGATGAGAAGATCCCATTCTTAGCTATCTTTCCAATATTCTAAAAGAGAATGCTTATTTCCCATATGAGCCACCTGCTGGAAGCAGACGTTTTCGCGATCTTGTTGCAGCCTTTATGAAAACATACCATCATATTCCACTTACTGCAGATGTAAGAACAAATTGAACTAAGTTCTGCTTTCAACATTGAATTCAATAACCATAATGCTGTAGAGCATAACCGTGCCACAAATAACTATTTAGGAATTCCAGATTTGCATAATCTGTCACTTCTTATGGTAAGTCATGTTTCTCATTAATGAGGCTTAATCAAGTACACAGCTAAGTAGCAATAATATGCAATACCAGCGGTTAGTTGGTTGTACACTATTTATGCCATTGGCTGAGTAACTTCTTTAGTTCATCAAATTAGATTTGGATGCTAAATAATTCGGAAATGATTTGTTGTACATATGCAAATAATTATCTCTGTCATTGAAAATTAAACTAGTTTCTTAATGTGGTGTTGCGTGCCTATTCCTCCTAAAAGAGGTGTAGCAGCTATACTCGATCAATTTCGAACAGAATAGTGGGTGAATCAATTTTCAAGCAAGATATGAACACTTGTCAAGTCGCCATACGAACTTTTCCTTTACTTCAAATCTGTAAGCTTGAAAACTAATACCTTTAACAACAAATAATTGTTGTAATAGATGTATGCAATTTCTTCCATAAAGATTGTTTGTTACGTGTCACAAATTGCATCAATTGGCCCTGTGATTGTAACCTAGATGTTGGTCATTGAAGTTTCACTGGTTGGAAGTTTCCTTATGATTAATCATGGAGTCTTTAGTTGATATAAGCTGCCTCATAACTTTACATACTCATCTTGTTTTCTTCTTTTTATTCTTGTTTTTAGGAAGAATGTGGTTGTATTCCCTTCAAGGGCTGTGGCAATTGAAAATATTATTCAATTGTTCTCTCCACACCTTGCAATTGTGGATGAACATTTAAGTCGACACCTTCCTCGGCAATGGTTGACATCGTTAAACATTAAGGTATGAAGCTTTTGAAGTTGCTGTGTATTACTTGTCGTGTTTTATCTTTTATCAGTGTTTTAAGATGTCGTCTTTTAAATTACTTCATAGTTTGTGTCCCATCTGTGCATCAGTGCATATCTGATATGAATTTTAGTAATTTGATAGTAGCATCTAAATAGGTATACATAAATAAGTAAAGACATAACATTTGACAAAACATTGTAGACACTACGCAAAATATTCTCATCAGCCTCTTTACTCCATAATATTTCTGGGGTTGTGCAGTTTAATCCTATCTTGTCATAGTGTTTGTGGTAGTTCACAGCAACAGTTGGTTACGAAACAAATCAACATCGACTTTTGATTTCTATGTTCTCATTGTCATCATTTTGTTCAATGATATCATGAACACTCCATGTTAGTCAATGTTGCCAGACATAGAGCAAAAGTTATGTTTGATATTTATATTTAATTGTTGTTGAATGTTAGTCAATGTTGCCAGACATAGAGCAAAAGTTATGTTTGATATTTATATTTAATTGTTGTTGAAGCACATCGAGAGAAATTACTAATTACCTATTTGGATTTCTTTGTAGAGTAAAGACACTGATAATAATACAGAGGATACAATCACTGTCATTGAAGCTCCACGCCAGTCAGATTTGATGGTGGAGCTGATAAAGAAGTTGAAGCCGCATATTGTAGTTACTGGAATGGCTCAGTTTGAGTCAGTAACTACCTCTGCTTTTGAGCACCTTATAGATACTACAAGAGAAATTGGATCCCGATTATTTTTAGACATATCGGACCAGTTTGAACTATCTAGTCTTCCCAGTTCTAATGGAGTTCTTAAGTATCTTGCTAGAACTCCTATTCCCCCACATGCGACAATTGTTTGTGGCTTACTGAAAAATCAGGTACAATCTTTGAATTATGAACAAGGAAACCTACTTTTGCCCTCTTAAGGTTCTTCTTCAGTATATTTACTGCAGAGTCCTTGGAAACGTTCACATATCCCATTCTTTCGGTTTAGTAACATGTTTGTCATAAATATGTATTTACCTAAAAACTTTTATCCAATTTATTTTGTTAGGTTTATGCAGATTTGGAAGTAGCTTTTGTCATATCTGAGGAGGAATCGTTTTTTAAAGCACTATCAAAGACGGTGGAGCTAGTTACAAGGGAACACTTCACCAATTAGTCAATACTACTATGGTTGTCTCTTCCATGAGCTGTTAGCTTTTCAGCTTGCTGACCGGCATCCATATGTAGAGGTTCGCATCTTAATTTTGTTTCTGGCGATAAGTTTTTGTGCATATTGTTGTCAATGCGTGAATGCATTGTTCTGGTAGCACTCAGTCTTGAAGTGCCAATTTTTTTGAAATCTAATGTTGGGATTTTTTTGTACAGAATAGCCGTTGCCCGCAGCACCAATTCTGAGTATCTCTTCTCTTTTATTTGATACAAATATTCTGGGCTTCTGTAATTGATGTGGAAAAGCAGCATAAATCCAAAGGGGTCTTTAGACATCATCCATCTTTTCCCTGAAAATGCTTGATCAAACTTTTTGTGCAAGCCATTTTTTGCGTAGATGCGACCACCCAATATGCCTCAATATCATGAATATCTTCTCTATATGCCCTTGAAATACATAATATTTTGCTATCTATTTCGCACCGTACATAGAATCAGAAATAAATCTGATGATTTACAGAATACAAAAAATGCCTTTGCCTATTGCATATGTTGATAATCTTTAGACACACATATAGTAGTATATACGAGTATTGTTTTTGGTAGAAGGTTAAACCCACGTGCAGCATCCTTATCTACCAGTCCTTTTCAAAACCAACCCATCTGCTGGTTATTATAACTTTTTCCTTCTAACAGATGAAAAGCTAATCACCAGATTACAAGGTGGTCAGCATGTCTATTTAACATGAAAGAATTGCTTGTCTAAGGACAATGATTCCAGAGTACTTTGTCTTAATTGATTGCTAAACTGGTGAATATTCATGGGTAAAATCTTCATATCATAGAATACACAACAGTAAAATAAAGTGAACCAGGAAAGTTTTTTCATAAGTAGCTTCTGAGAAGCCACTTCATTTTCTTTCCTGGTAGTTCCAAGAGGAATATTTTCTGAATCACGCAACATATATACTTGTGACATATTACAATCCACATGGACTGTTCAGCACTTGCCTCTTGTACTGAAGCACCTGAGATAAAGGCATGACTTCTAGGATTGCAAGATCACTGATTGGTATACTTGCTCTCTACAATTTCAAAAAGAGATATTTTGTTGAATTGCCAGAAACTTTCACCCTTGAAAATAGTTAGTTTGCTTTGAGTTCTTCCAGGAACCTATCCGATAACATCTCAATAACATGTGCTGCTTATTTGATTCTTTGAATTTCTTCTTCAGAGACAAGGCGAGAAGGCAAAACCAAATGCAATGATAGGTTTTTCAAGTTCTGCCATATCAGTCCTTTGCCAGGCTGAGTTCTCTGTTAATGAGAGAGACAACACTGTGATTCACATGGATGTGGACGAAAGCTTTTTGCCCATACCAACTCCAGTCAAGGCTGCTATATTTGAGAGTTTCGCAAGGCAGAACATTTCCGAATCTGAGATTGATGTAACCGGCAGCATTAGACAATTTGTCAAGAGCTCTTATGGTGTCTCAACAGATGGCAAGACGGAGTTTGTATATGCAGATCGTCCTCTAGCTCTTCTCAATAAGCTGGTCCTCTGCTGCATCCAAGAAGGTGGAACATTATGTTTCCCTGTTGGCTCGAATAGGAATTGTGTGTCTGCTGCAAAATTTTTGAGAGCTAATATTGTCAATATCCCTACAAGTGTCGAAGATGGTTTTAAGTTAACAGAAAAAGGACTTCGTGTACTTGAGACGGTTAAGAAACCTTGGATATATATTTCTGGACCAACTGTGAATCCCACGGATTTGCTTTATAGCAATGAAGAAATGAAAAATCTATTGTCTGTTTGTGCAAAGTTTGGGGCAAGAGTCATAATTGATACTTCATTCTCGGGTATGGAATTTAACCCTGAGGGATTGGGTGGCTGGGACCTAAGTGCCGCTTTAGCAAAACTTGCTCCTACAAGCAACCCATCATTTTGCGTTTCTTTTCTTAGTGGATTGTCTCTGAAGATGCTTTTTGAGGGACATATATGTGGATTTCTGCTATTAAATTATTCTTCTCTAGTGGATGCATTTCATAGCTTTTCTGGTTTGAGTAAACCTCACGACACTATTAAGTATTCCGTGAAGAAACTGTTGGATGGCAGAGCACAGAAAGCAAGAGAGTTTATGGATGCTATCTCCGAGCAGGAGAAACTCTTAGGAAGTAGATGCAAGCGTTTGAAAGAGGTAAGAATTGTCTATTTAGAAGCTCTCTGTCCGTACACAATCATCTTGCTTTTCAACTCCTTAATGCTTATTACTCGTTGCTTGTATCACCTTTAATTGATATCTGAATGTTGATGTTATATTGAAGTAAAGGTTGCTATCGCAGCTCAAAATAATCTCAAACTAGTTACTTTCTATCTTCAGTTACCTGGACTTTGCATGGATATCTTTGCTATGTCCTCTCGCACTTTCTCCACTAGGGTTAAAAGGTAGGACTTCCCAAATTTTAGTTATGAGAGGCACGGTTTTAATTAAGTACATTTTCTTAAAAAGAAGCAGAACTGTTTATTTGATGAAGTCAGGTTATTTGATGAAGTGTATGTCAACTTACAAGTTGTTGCTAGAACTAGATATAGGGCTTATTTGGATTGATTTTTTTTTAAAGAAAAAAATATTTTTTTGAAAAAGTATTTTTTTCTTGAAAAAAGTTATATTAAATTTGAAATAATTATTTGATTTGATTTTTAAAAAAGTTGAAATTAAAAAAAAAAAATTCAAATATATTTTTTTTCAAAAGTCAGAATTTTCAGTTTTTAAAAAAAATTATTTTTTAAAAATTGTTGAAAAATACTTAAAAAAAAACCCAATTCTAACGAGCCTATAATGCAAGACTCTCACACGAAATGATTTGCAGCTTCTGTACTTTGTGACCGTCTTTTTCTCATAAAACTGTCTATTTCATTTCAGTACTATTTCTTGTCATTTGGGATCGTGTTCTAGAAGGCAGGGGCTCTACACTTCTGTTTTTCTGAAGGATATATATATATTTTTTATAAATGACTCACGTTTAAAAACCATTACAAAAATAGTTTTGTTTCGAAATGTTTTTCAAAAATAGCCTTTCTGGCTTTTGAATAGCCAAAATTGGCGATTGAAAATTTGAAAGTTTTTTGAATAAACGTAATTATTTTTCCTGACACGCTGCCAGGACATATGGCAATTTTAGTTATTGAATAACAAAAATCGGTTATTTAAAAGTCGAAGTCAACTTTCGGCCATTCAACAGCCGAAAATTGTGAGGGAATATATTCATTGTTGATGCAGAAACGACATAAAATTTAAACTTGGTCAAATTTCGGCGATTGAATAGCGAAGGTCGGCTATTCAAAAGCCGAAAATAATACTTATAACGGTACAGTGATAAATGCAGCAATTTCGTTGATTGAAAAGTCATTTTCGATTATTCAAAGGTCGAAAAGACTATTTTTAAAAACCAATTCAAAACAAGACTATTTTCGTAATAAATTTTAAAATTTGTGTCATTTATAAAAAAAAAATCCTTTTCGAAGAACAATTTTCGTTAGAAACTGAAAAAAAATAAAAACATACGAGCGGGACCTAAGAAGGCTCAAACAAGGGAAACCCTAACTTCACGTATAAAAGCAAAGAAAAATCCTGAAACTCTACTTCTGCTCATCAGCCGATCGTCTTCTCGATCCCTTTCTCCCATCACCCAAGAAACACCACCCCACTGCGCATAAAGAGGACAAAGGCAGCCAACAAATACTCTGTTTTTTGCTTCTTCCCCCCCCCCCCCCCTCTTTTTCTACCGTTGATTCTTGCAGCTTTCTTCTTTTTTTAAAGTATTGGCTGTACGGTAAAAAATTTTTGAGGGGCTTATTTTACTCAAACAAATTTGGCAAGGCAAAGAGAGCGTGGTGTTTTAGTTGGAGTTAGCCTAACAGCGCGAGAAAACAATATCAGTTGAGAAAAGCTAAGAAAATCAGTTTGAAGTGGTTTTACTTTGTAGGTTAATTAATTAAATTTCTAAAAAAAAAACGCATACTCTCATTACTCCTCCAGCCGATATGAAGACTGCAGGCATGGGTGCTTTTCGAATGGGCGATGTTAAAGATAGTAATGTGATGGTTGGGCACCGCAACTGCACGGTCGCCGAGGAAAGGAGAAGGAGGTCAGCTGATCCGGAGGTGGATTGGATAAATTTTTGGCCGAATTATTCACAGGACCCTTACAACTACTATTACAATGTCCTTTTGGGTGAATGGGAGGAAGCTTTTGGGTATCGGCTAACGGAAGAAGACGTGGTAGTTGAGCGGGGTAACAAAAGGGAAGTGAAAACAAGTCATGTGACTGCTGATCTGAAAATCTTCCTCAAGGATGGGAAGGGCGGTTGGGTCGACTTCGACTACCCTATAAACCTCCAAAAGAACGCCAAGTTGGAAGAGTTTAAGTATACGGTTAGCGGCGGCGTGCTGACAATTATTGTGCCAAAGGAGGGCAAATATGCTCAGCCCTTAGGCAGGGACAAGGACAATGGCAAGGGCAAGGCGGTTGACCCGTCCGTGGCGGAGGGGACTTCTACAGACTACCTAAAGAGAAAAAGAACCTCTCTGTAGGAGAGAGTGGTTCTTTTTCTCAGTCTTTAAGTGGCTCTGTTAATTGGTATACAAAGACCACTCTGTTTTGTAGTTGTTTTAGGAATTGGTATACATAGGGGAAAATAATTTTTTCTATATAATTTGTTTCTGAATGTTCTTTTATGTATTAACTGTGGTAATTTTCGTTTAGGCATCAGTCTGATGAAGTGTACTTGACGTTGTTTAAGCATTAAAATCTCTCTATCTAGGCTTGCATAGTTTACTTGGTGATCGGCCTGTCAATCACCAATGTCTCTAGGAGTAGAAAGAGGGTCAGGTCCAGGTCCCCCCTCTCCTTGTAAGTTTTGCTTGGTGGAATAAAACTCCGGCGAGAAGTCCTTCTCCTTGGTAAACGACTGAATTGAAATAGTGAATGATCCATGAAGTAAAAGGCAACGAATAATTATTTGATTAAGCTATAATTTCATATTATTAGGAGTACAATAAAAAGATTCTTTCACCTGTGCTTTGATCGATGGTTTTCCATGATATTCAACTGAAGAAATTTCATTGGATGGTTTTCTTTTTCCTTTTCCTTTTTGTGTTATTTCAGCTCCAATTTGGCACCGATGGGAGCTATTTGTTGTTGGTGATGAAGAGTGAGGATCATTCGATTGTTGGTGGCATTACCATTCAGGTAATTGCTTCAGTGTTATTTTAGTTGGAGTTTGTAGGAAAAATAAAAGTGAGAGACTTTCAAGTCAATGATACGATAACTATTTGACCATTTTGCATATTGTCTATAATTTTTGGCTAATTATTCTATATGGGTGTGGCCACTGGTGGTTCAATCCAATATCTGGCAGCCTTATTAATGTGGTAGTGATAGAAATCTGCTCCACTGCTAGATTAATAACTGAATGTATAAGGTGTATTTGTGTTTATGAGACAAATATGGACTGTAACTATGTTCTGTGTTAGATGCTAAACAACCTGGGGGGGGGGGAGGTGGAATGGTGCTGCTCAAGCTAATGAAAAATTTAGAATAAAGAGGAGCAAGTGGAGTATTGGTATATCCATAGGAACGTCTCTTTGAGTATGTAAGAATGTGATCTGTTGTACTGCATAAGGTAGCGAATTTGAACAAATACTTTTGGCTTTATTATTGGTATGATACAATAATTTGTAATGGATTAGCAGACATGTTTGTTTAGAATGCACACGCTGAATTTTAATCGTGCAAACATACTATGGTACATTATGGATGGACTGAAGAGTGGATGGTGAACAAATGTGCGCATTTACGAGAACATTGATGTGTTATAAGAATGCTTTGTACTCGCTACCATGAAGAATTTTAATCTTCTGATTTTAGTTTGCAGGGGATATGTATAGGCACATTGGTTTACGTACAGAGTCTGTTGGTCTTCAATAGTCCAGGCAATGGTTGAAGTGTCAAAGTAAATACTTCCTCATCTCGTGACCCACATTAAACAAAGGAAGGTTCCTATATGCAATTTGAGGAAATCCTCCTAATAGTAGATTAGCCACATGAAAATCCACTGTGGTCCTGACTTTTTCTTTTTCCCTTTTATTAGTGTACCACTTGATAAGATAATGCACATCATGTCATGTGCAGGATTAGCACAACCAGCTTTCATTTACTAACATAGAAGCATTGAAATGTGCCTTAAAGTTAAGATAGCTCATCCATGCAACGAATCCCATTAAGGGGCAACCCATTTATGCTACAATATGCCAAATGTCATTAGTTGTTGATAGAAAAGGAGTGTACTGTACTGTGTACTAAATGATAAAAAGGTGGCCAGTTTTGTTGCTCACATTGTCTTCTGTCCCTTTTTGTTGCTCACATTCTCTTCTGTCCTTGTCCTTGGTTGCTTAGACTACCATCTAATAGGAGCTACATGGCTGCTGCAGTGTTATTATTGAAGCTTTAAAGGTAAATAGCCTGCAATTGAAATCTCTGTTACATTCTTCCAGTTGCAGGTTTCAAATGCTCTTAACAAACTGAATACCTTTGTCTATTGCCATAATTGCTTCTGTCTATGGTTGGAGGTGTTCTGGCTGTTCCTACAAACAGTCCTCATTTACGGAATAAGTGTTGTTTCAGATCTTTGTAAGATAAAGTTTGACTCTCTAATGTATTTAACTGTTGTTCGTCCTTTCTGTCTACAGTTATGCTTTATACTTTCCCGATAACGGTGACCAGTCTTCCAGGAGAGCTGGTGAATAGCGCTGACGGGATCTGTTGCATCTAATAGAGTTGGATGAAATGAAGGGTGAGAGCACACCTTTGAGCCGTTCTGTTATTATGCCATCTCCTTTATGGAGATTTAAGGTAAGAATGATGGAAAGTTTTATTTAAAGAATAGATGAAGTCTTAAATTTCTGACACGAGGATGTTGGTGAACAACTTCTAATTCCCCTAGTATATGTTACTTGCTATTTATACCGGAAGAAAACTTGGCTGGTAATCCCTACTGCAGGAGTAGTCCATGCAGATTTCTTTGCTGCAAAGTTAATTGTTGTTATGCTGCGCTGTGCCATATTAATTTCTGTTTGATTGTATCTATGATCTATGTCTAATACGTTCAGGTGGTGGTTTTTTCATGCTGACAATGGGTTGATGGTGTTCAAACAGATACTTTGAATTGCACTAATTGATATATTGGTTTTTGGTTTTTGCAGCTTCGCATACTCTGAGCAGGACAGACTTTTCAGGTCAATTCTTTTTCATAATTTTTCCTACATTAGGATAGCTCACTTTTTAATTTGGGTGTACAAAGTAGAGCTGAGTTTTTCCCTTATGTTTGCTATCATTTCATGTCATCTGATATTCAGGTGCTACGGTTTTTCGTCTGGGGTTTCAGTTGTTGCAAGGTCAGTGATATATCTTAAATAAAAGATTATATTTCATTTACTGCATTGATTTAATCTGTTCACGCTTGTTAGCATGTTTCTAATGCTGTTAAATTAAGTTTACAGATTGGATGGGATTCCGTTATGAGAATGGGTGCTGACCTGAGGGATTTATTCTTCTGTGGGGCCTTCTTGTATTATAATCCACTTCTTCTTGTGGTAAGTTAAGTTCTCCGGTTGAACTGTTAATTTGTACATTAATACTTTCTGCAACCTTTTCTCTGATGTATTCTTAGTTTTGGTGTCACAGACATTGAATTTTTGGCTTTGGGGAGTCAATATATGGGTTTTTGCCCAGGTTAATGTCATCTATGCTGGGATTTTTGACCTTGATCAAAATTATCTTAAAATGAAATATGGAAGGTACTTATATTTTTTCCTTGTGTATCTTGTGAATGCCATGGTTTATAGCTCTAGCACCACATGACATCTTAGATCATCTATGGACTGTAAATTTCCAGTATTCCTTAACAGGGAAATGGGAGGGCCCTTTTTTTCCTCCTACCCCCCTGGGGGGCCCGGGGGGTGAGTGAGAAGGCATCTCTAGCAATTTTTCTATGATGTAGAACTTGCCAACGGTGCAGTTCTCTAAGCTAATTTATGTTTTTTCTATATTACCTTTTTGCAATTATGTAGTAAATTACATCTGCTAGGTGTCTATGTGAAGGATAAACATTGTGCTTTATGATACATGCTATGACTTCTGTAGAGTTTTGGTATTTTGTTTTCTTGATCAGTGTGCAGTTGGTGGTCTATCCATGATTTATGAGCTCTCATGATCTTTGTGTTTAGTGACAAGAAGACTGATAATATGCTTTTTACGCTATAATATTGGTGCTGTGCCAATGTTTGTTTCAGTTGTTATGTTAACCCTTCAGTCTAATGCTTGCAAAATTGATCCATTAAGATCTCCTAAAGGAGTATTCTTCAGTAGGATAACTGTGGAGTGGGGGTCATGAGTAATGTTAAAGAAACAGTATTTTTTTTTTCTGTTTTGCTTTTTTATGGCAGCTCCTTGATTCTTCTGGATGATCTATCCTTCCACTCAAATTTTTGGAGTTCGCAACTTGAAATTTCACTTTTACCAGTAGTTTTCTGGATGCAGATAATCTAATACAAGATATCGTGCTATGCCCCACTTTTGGCTATCAATAAATGAACAGGAGTTGGCCCCACTTTTAATATAGTAACATACTTCTTTTCTTTTTTCTTTTTATTTTTTTTAAAGAGGATCAATAGTGGTTCCCTACTTACTTCTTTTATATTCACAGTATTCGCAATGTTCAACCATAGAGAATGATATTACATTCGTGCAAAAGGTGGTTTAGACCAAATTTATGTAAAAAGGTCTACTTTTTATTTCCATTTGACTTTAAGATGTATTTGTAATGCTATATTTTGAACTATAGCATATGATTTTCCACTTTCCGAATGCAGATGATAATCTTTCAAAATCTGCTATGGAGTATCATTCTCAGGGCCTGCTTTTCACTATTGATTCTGGAGAAGTTAAAAGAATAGGACTTGGCCCCACTTTTAGTACACTAACATATAAGTTTAAATCTCGCACTCTTCCTAAGTTAGTGGAAAACTTTGCATCTCACTTGCAATGTCTGGGACAAGGTGGGGATACTATTTAGAAATTGAAACTAATAACATCCTAGAAAAATTATTGCATATAAGTGCTTCAAAAAAGTTTGTAATTATTGCATAAAAGTGCTTCAAGAAAGTTTGTTCTTTAATTAAGAAAGAACAATGATAAAAGTTTGGATAGAGGAGAAAATTGTTCCAAAAATTCTAGACTTGTTAAAAGAATGTCTGGATAAAGATCCTTTGCCAATTTGAAGTGTAATGACTGCTAAGGTACAATTAACATTTCAGTTCTAATAATCACACTTCTCACATATAATCACAAGTCGGTAGAGTTGGAGAGGTATTCTTTGCCAAATCCGGATTTTCATTTCTTACAATAAGGAGAAGAATGAAAATGCATTTGCTTTTTTGTGAAACCATAAATTATATGACCTGCACTGCAAGATGATAATTCCTGAAAACCGGTTGGTTGATAAGGCTGAAGTTCTACTAGAATTACTTAAGATACCAGATAAAGAAATGATGACAATGGTTGCTATGAGGGTCCCAACTGCTATTATTATCTTGTGTCGATGATAGTATGAACTCATGGGAAAGTTCGTATTATATTCACATATCATTTAAACTCTTCAATTGTTAAACATATTGTATTTTACTTGTATATTTGTTTATCGAATTTTCATTAGCATAAAAATGAAACTGCAAAAGCTGTATCTTTGTCCATTATCCGTTGTCAATTTTTGGAACCTGATGGTTGCTATTCTCAGTGTTCACAGTTCGTTGATGATAATAACAAGTCCTACTTGGAGATAAACTCCACTTTTGACATAAAGAAAGACTGGCCCAAAATATAAGGTAAGAGCTTGACCCTCCTGGCATGTGTTTCAGCTGTGAATCCTGCAGAAACCTCTGGAATTAGGTTGCCAATCAATGCCCTATAAGAGCATTTATAGTTTGCTGATGGACCCTGTGACCATGGATCTGGCTTATTGTTCATTTTGCTCTTTCTTTTGGCATTCTTGGCTGCTTGTCTATTGCACATTCAATGATGTGCTAGCATTCTGAACTGCTTTTTCATTGCCCTTCAGTAGTTAGCAATGCAGCAGTACGTGTATTTAAGACTCTGGTTGAATAACCAAAAAACTTTATGTAGTATGGGCTGCTCATTTAAGTTCACTTTTGGGATTGCCATTGCTTATTGGTTTTTGGCTTATGGATTCCACTTCTCAAATATCCCCTGCCAAGTGTTAATCTATGTAGTGGTTGTAAGTCTGAAAATAGCTGGAAACTATTGCAAAAAGAACATAAAAAGTAGATAAGATGATGGAACTCTTCTTTTAGCTAGCATGTAAAAATGTACTACATTGAGGTGTATATATATATATGCAAATTAAGATGTATTATTTCTTTTTATTTGTATTTTTATGTGTCAAAATTCTACTTATCAAATTAAGATACATAAAAATATTTTATAATAATAGCATTAGGCAATAGTCATGCCTGGTAAGGCCCTTTACAACTAGTACTATAAAAAACGCTTTGTCTTCTACTGTATATCTTCAGCTCTTCCTCAGCATCTAACTGGGGTTGCTTTAAAGATTGAGATTTGTCTCCTAACTTGAACTGTTGTGGTTGAATTTTGATGGTTTGATATAGTTGCTGGATCTCTTTTTCATCTTTTTTTGTGTTTGCTGGATGCGTACTTCTCTGGTAAACTTCCTTTCTCTTTTTCTGTGTTTTCATCTTTTATATATATATATATATATATATGTTAAGAAAATTTATGAATATATGCACATGTACGCACACATATTGTTATTGTGCTATTTTCCTTTAAACAAAGTTTTCAAGATTGGGTCTTTATATTTTCCAATTTTGCTTCCACTTATTTTGTGACCAAGAAAAGCGAAGACCGGCAGGCTGCCCCGGTAGCGTTTCCTTTCTGTCTCACTAAAGCTTTTTGCAACCATATGCGGGTCACACTTTCATGTTCACACTTCTGTAACTTTTTTTTTCCAATTATTTCAAACCTACCGGTTATTTCCTGTTATAATCAAACTAATTAGGAAATAAATTTGTATTTGGGGTTAAATGATTCCGCCATTAGTTTAGCCTAATATAAACAAATAAATATGTCGCTATATGTGCATATAATTTTCTTCTCTTTTTTCTATTTATGGTCGTCCAATGAAAATTGGGGTTACTTTTTCCATTTTTGATCGTTTACTTTTTTTTCCTTTTTTTGGTAGTTTCACAAAGTTGAGTATTTCTTAATCCAAAATTTGGGAGTGGAGGCTTAAGTATGATTTTTCTCACTTTTTGGTATACATAAAATATAGACCTTTAGATTCAGGACTTTTTGGGTCATCCAATATAATTTCTGTTGTACCATTTATTTGTGGTGTTCCCCATAGCTTATATTCCATGTGTCCAGAAAAGTTCTTCCTATGGAACGATGGCATCTGTGTTCATGATGTAACAAAAGCAAGTCATTTTGCTTCTCTTATCTCTGCTTATCTCATGAGAGGAAATAGATCTCCGTTCATCTCCTTTACATAGCACCAGTGTAGTCTGTTAATTGTAATGTTCAATGCGGTTGTACAAATCGATTAGTTGTTGAGGAAGGCAGGAAATTCAAATTGCTGGTTTTTGGATGTAAACTGTACAAGTTAATTTTGCAGGTTTTGATGTGATTGACTCTATAGAGTGTTTCTTTTAAAGATTGTTAGGCAGCTCTGGAGAAGACATAAAGACAGCATTTCAAGCAACTATCCCCTTTTTCTGGGGTTGTTTTTGGGGCGCCTATTTCCTCAGGGTTTAGATGACTATTAAATTAACAAAAAGTAAACTTGGGTATAAATATTAGTTTGGTACTATACACTAGAAAACATAATCTTCTTCTTTAGTTCTCTTCTTTTGATGGTTGCTCTTTATCTTATTATCTTACTTTCTCCACTTGTGTTTTGTTGCTGCAGTGATAGCTGGGGTGCCAATTACTATGCTGAAACCCTGGCCTTTCTTTAACTATCAAAAAATAGAAAATAAAGAAAATCATTCTGGCCCTTATGAGGGGTTCAAAAAGTAGAAGAAAAGCGGAAGAGGAGGTGGAGGGCGAGAAATGGCACAGGGTGGACAGGATGACGGGGAAGTCCTGGAGGCAGTTTAGGTTGCCGGTGAGTGCGGATTTGGAACAGGTGAATGTGCATCTGGAGAATGGGGTGTTGAGGATCATGGTGCCGAAGCTGGCTGAGGAGAAGCAGAGGTAGCCTAAGGTGATTAGCATTGCTGACAGAAGCAATGCTGGTGAGGATATTAAGGCTACCAAGGCTGAGATGTGAAAATAGAGTCTCCATCTTTCTTGCTTCGTTTTCTTTATGTCCTTGCCGTTTTGAGGTCGGATAATATGTTGTGTGTGTATAGAGAGTTGTCTTAAAGAATATAAAAAAGATAGCATTGTTGTGGTATAGTTTCTCTTTTACTTTTGTCCGAGCAAAATAAAGTTGACGAATGCCGACTGGTATGTTTTTTTTTTTGGGTCAAACGGATGCGAACTGATCAAAATACAAATTCCATCACTGACAATTTTACTCTACTGCTTGTAAGTCCCAAAGCTGGAAAATTCTTCAATAACGTCCGCCCAATTTTCATACCTGGTATAAAAATTTATATATAAAAAAATCACACATGATTTTTGGCTTTGTCGTGTGAGTGGTGGTGGGAGTGATGTCAGTTGAAAGAGCCGCCCCTCTTACTGAAATGAAAATCGCTAAGTGAACAGTACACGACAAGCAATAAAGGGTGTGTAGGGTGTCTACAATTTTAGAATTGTTTGAACGAATGAGAACTTAAAGAAATTAATGAAGAAAATTTTACTAACAAAAATAACTAAATCCCTAACGAATTAATGAAAACTCAGCACTGAATAAATTAATAGCAACTAATAAAAGAAAAATTAATGAAAACTAAAATTAATAATTTGACAAAAATCCACTGATAAAGAAGGTTAGAGTATGTGAATTCACCTAGACTTAGAGGGTGTCTGGCTTTGTTTATTAGGTGCTTTATTCTTTTTCTCGTCTTCATGTCGTCTTTACATTTTCATAAGGAGATATTGGATTAAAACCCAAATTCAAGTTTAAAAAGAGAAAGTGTTGTAAAAAGAAAATTCTTGAAGAGCTAATCATTGAAGTTCTATAAATAAGAATTTATATATTATAATTGTATACATAAAAATATCAATAAAATCTCTCCTCTCTATTTTCTCATTCTTGTCTTTTTCTTTTATTTTCCCTACACTTCAGTTGTATAACAATAACCATGTTTTTGAAAAAGCACCAAAATCACGCCGCGTGTTGTGCTTTGCTTTTTGAAGTTTTTGGACTTTCATGATTTAAAATTCTCCTAAAGAAATTATATTTAAATTTTAACACCAAATCTTAAATTCAAACTTCAACACATCAAATTCAACATAGATTTACAATAATAACATGTTAAATTCAAACTCCATATTCTATATCCTCAAATCCAAATTATATACTTCAAATTAAAATTTATAACAACAAGAAAATATAAACCTAACACCTTGGTGACCCTAGGTGTTGTATCTATACATGTCCGGATCCTTTTTGGGTGACTATGAGGTATATTATAGTCCTTTATATTTAAATAGAAAAATCGTGACAATCCAATTGAAAATATGATTAATGCATTTAAAAAAAATTTATTATATTTGCTTTTTCATATTTTTTCTAATCATAATTTAACTAAAATATGTCTAGACATGCATTTTCCCGTATTTCTTTCCTAATCATAATTTCATTAAAACATCGCATGTTTCTTACCCCTTTTTCTGGTCAAATTAGTCAGCTCTCTCTTTTTTCCTTTCTTTTTCATCTGTTTTTATCTCTGAACAAAGAACATGGCAGACCCCATTAATCAAAAGGACATAATTTGTGATATGGTGTATACTTCAGAATCTTTGGAAAGCAGGTATCTAGAAATCCTTTTAGCATTTTTTTATCTCATTTATAATAATTTTTTAATGATATGAGTATAATTTGCAAAAGTTTTGAAAGAACAATTTAGTAATCAAAAGGACATATGGATGGAGATTTTAGTTAATCACAGATTAGTTGGTGCAAAAGTTTTTGTTCCAAAATAGAATATCGAATTCAAGTCTTGGATTTTGTTGACAAAAAAATAAATGAAATTTGCATTGAGACGCTTATTCTCTCTTATTTAAATTAAATTAAAACATTAAAGTTTAAAAAAAGAAAAATAAATAATTAAAATATTAGACGCTTATCGACTTCAAAATTCAAATTCCTAGTCTTTCTTATTCTCTCTTATTTCACATGCATTAAGACCTCTGAAAGAAACAAGTTATTCGCACAGCACAAAACTTTGTATTTCTAAGAGGAGACAGAATGTTGCATCACTTGCAGCTTCGGACGCTTGAGTATTAATTTAACGTTCATAGTGAAATATATACATTTATTCCTTTCAAATTCTTTTTCTTCTTTGCCTTCCAATCAAAGAAGAAGTTTTCTTTGGACAATCATGCTAAATCATTTGCTGCTTCAGACGCTCGCATACTAATTTTACGTTCATGATTTTTAAAAAAAAAAAAAGGAAAAAAAGAGAGAAAGAGGGAGAGTTGCCATGTTGAATTAAATTGTGATTAGGAAAAAAAATAAAACGGAAAAAAGGAAATGTCTTGATAGATTTTAGTTAGATTTTGATTAGAAAAAATATAAAAAGATAACATAAAGGTCCTTTTTAAAATGCTTTAATTATATTTTTAATTGGGTGGCCAAAATTTTTCTATTAGAATTTAAAGGATGATCATGCACCTTCTAGTCACTTAGATAAAACTCCACTCAGAGGGGATATAGATCTGAATCCGTATTTATAATATGTTATCTTTTTTATATCTATATATTGATATCGATATCCTCTTTCTTCCTTTACTAAAGTTGCTACCGCAAACTGTGCCACAACTCTTCTCCTTCATTCTCGGCTAGAATGCTGAAAATATGAGGCTATAGGTGAACACAGGATGGTTAAACTAACCAAACCAATCCAAATTAACCGAAAAGTTAGGAGTAGTTTGATTATTTTATATGGTTAAAACTAATTGATTAGTTTCAAATGAAAACCAATTGATTTGGTTTGGTTTGAAATTGATGCACAAATCAAACCAACTCAAACCTGACATATACATCCTTGAGTTTATGTATATATTCATCCTTAATTTTATGCATTTAAGGAGTCAATCCCCTAGTCTTAAGACTTTATTTCAAACTTTAACCACCAAGTTATAGCTACACTTGTATTTTGCTTTAATGGTAAAATACTATGACATTAAATTTGTAGTATAGATAGTAGATCGAGTTTCTTTTCCCAAAAAGTTTTATTATAAAATTTTGATTTTTTTAATTTCTTTTAGGATAGCCGATAACCAAGCCAAACCAAACCAACATATCTATGTTCATTAGGGGTGTACAAAAATTCGGAAAAACTGCAAAAACCAATTTGGCCTAATCGAATCGACCGTAAACCATCGGTTTATAACGTAATTCGGTCAGTTGCGGTTTTAATTTTTAAAAACCGCTTTGACGGTTCGGTTAACGGTTTTGAGGGATCAAAACCGTGGTTAAACCGAACCGCCTGTATATTACTATTATTTATATTTATATACGTATACATATATATATATGTATGTATGTATGTATGTATTATATATTAATAAGTAATTAAATATGTGAAAAATATATAATAGTGTTAGCCTCCCTGCACTAGGATTTTAAAAAGCACTCTTCAGTTGCTGGTTTTGCAAATGCAGTATCTACAACCTGAATACAAGTGAGGACTTTTAGTACAATTCTTTTGAAGAAAGGGGTCGTTGATGTTTAATTTTATAGTGTGGGTGCAAATATCTTAAGAGGGGGGGGTGAATTAAGATATTAATACTAATTTTTGTTTTTAAAATTTACAGAAAATTTACAACTCTAACAAGCAATATATCAAACACTATATAAGCAAGGTAATAAGAATGAAATTAAAAGTAAGGAGAAGAGAGACAAACGATTTTTAGGTGGTTCGGCCAAGCCTACGTCTACCGCCCAAGGAATCTCCCCTTAGGACTTCAAGGATCACCACTAAAATGCTTCTTCAAAACTTGGTGAAGCACAAACCAAGATTTTTACAACCTCTTTGAAGTCTCACTTTAAAGAACCCAAGAGACTTTCTCTATAGGATTTCCTCACACTTTTACAAGCTACAATGGATATATCTCACAATGAATAAAGCTCTCAAAGTGTGAATACTCAAGAATGAAAAGAGATTGGATCTGAAAATTTCCTCAAGAAGAGAAAATAATAATAAGCTCTTGAAAGCTCAATATATTGCAAGAATGGCTCAAGAAGTATTGAATGATGATAAAAGCTTTTGCACACTTCAATTTCTTAATGAGAACTTGTATTTGAATGTGTATTTATAGAGATTTGAGGGTTAGGGATTTGGTAGGTGAAGGAAGATTGAAAATCTCGGCCAGAACGGTAAGAAACGGCTAGTGCATTTATTACCGTTCGGCGGTCGGCCGCAGTCGTCCGCCCTTCTCCTTCTCTGACTAGGCCGGACGCCTTAGCCGGTCGACCGGCTAGGGGGTCCGGCTTTTCCCTTCACCTCTCTGATTAGGCCGGGCGACCACCCAGGTCAGCCGGTCGACCGGCTGAGGGGTCCGGCCACTTCAGAATGTGAAGTAAAGCCTGATTTTTTTGAAAAACAAGCTCAAGTGTATTTTCACAACTCCAAGTAGTTTTGAATAAATATGTAAACGCATGTTGTGAATGAAAACACCCCAAAAACTCATTTTGTCTCAATGTGTGTATTCAAATACTTTTGTGCATATTTTAAAAGTGCAAGACTTGAGAAAATTTTTGCAATGATAAGGAAGAATGTTTTGAGCCAAGTCTATACAGTATATGGGCATTTCACAAGAAAAGCAAGAAGAAAAAAATAAATAAATCCGGTACCCATTATATCTTCTCTTCTCCTCTTTATGCCTTCTTATCTTTTCTCTTCTTCAAATGATCCTTTATGCACATCTTCATATTTTCCAAGCTTCATATAATATCTCATTTCACAAGAAGCTGTTTAATCAAATAATGCATATACATATTTTCATCATCAAAATCAATAAAGAATATTTAGCTAACAATCTCCCCTTTTTTGATGATGACAAATATTTTTAAGATTTGAAAAAATACTCCCCCTTAATATATGCATTCTTCTAACAAGTGCTTTGATTATTAAATTTGCTGCAAAACATAGCTATATATCACCCAAAGCATAGATGTTCTATATCACCAAAAAAATGCATAAATCACATATCACAATATATCATCACATCCAACATTAAATATTATCATCACATTCATCAAATCATACTTCATCAAATCATACTCCCCCTTAATATATGCATTCTTCTAACAAGTGCTTTGATTATTAAATTTGCTGCAAAACATAACTATATATCACCCAAAGCATAGATGTTCTATATCACCAAAAAAATGCATAAATCACATATCACAATATATCATCACATCCAACAATAAATATTATCATCACATTCATCAAATCATAATCACACTTCATCAAATCATACTTCTCCCCCTTTGGCATCATCAAAATCAACATAAAATCAGGAAAGAAATGTATGAAAAGTTAATTTGATAGTCAACTAAATTAGAAATCAACTAAACTGAAAATTGTTTTTAAGTGAAGAAGATGAAAATCAAGGCGCGTCATCATGGTGATCCTTGAAGTAATTTCTCATGTCTGTCTTCATAGCTGTTACTTCAGAATCAATGTGTTGTCTCCAAATGGTGAGTTCATCCCATTGGCTCGTCATAGTTGTCCTCATTTCACTCATACCTGTGTTTAAGGCCTGGAGCTGGGATAGAATCTGAGCCATCATAGAAAGGTCTTCCTGCTGTACCATTGAACTAGAACCAGCACCCTGACGGATTTCTCTTCGGCGTATCTCATTAATGTGCTCTTGCTCCTTAGATTCTCTTAATACTCGCCTAAGAGTTGCTTCCTCAGTGTTTTCCTCTTCTTCAGAGGAACTAACAACCATAGGTATTGTTCCAGGTATGCCTATGTTAGGATTTCCCTCAAATTCTGGCCCTTCATCTTCTTCAAGGTTTATATCTACCCCACCAACCATGTCATCAAGGTTTTCTGCTGTAGTACCAAACACTGGGTCGGTGAAAGTAGTGCCCCTCTTAGTCCTATATCTAATGGCAGCTTGAGTATTTTGGGGCAAACTTTTGAATGTCTCTCTGTTTATTGGCTCCATATTATACCAATAAATACCCATGAAGTTTATATATAGCATGTCAAAATTCCAAGCAAACATCTTATATGGAGCATTTGAGGTTATGTTGAAATATGAGAAAATGTGCATTAAGGCAATACCATAACCAGGAGTAGTTGTTTTCCCTCCATCCTTTCCACTAATGTGCAACATATGTTGAAGTATAAGGAAAGGCAAGGCTATCTCCTTTCTCTGCCTAAGGCTGTAAAGAATATATGCATCCATAACTGGAATTTTTCCATCATTTATATTCCGAGGAAGAATTATTTCACTCATAATCTTAAGAGCAAGCCTAGTGTTAACATCAACATCTCTTAACAATGGAAGAATCAAATCCGGATCTCTAGGCCCTACGTTCTCCCACATAAATTTTATAACTTCTCCCGGGATGGCGGTTCCCCTAATTCCTTCAGGCCACCCTTGACTATTATAATGTCCTTCCCCTTCAACCGGTATATGAAATATATTATGCAAAATAGCCTCGTTAATCACAAAATTTACTCCATAAACCGTTGAGGTTAATTCTAATCTTGGACTTCTACAACTTATCTCAAGATTTTCATAAAATTCTACCACTAGTTTATCTTGCACATCACAATGCAAGTGTAAAAAGGCAGACCATCTATCAAATAACGGCAAAATATCTGTACCAGCAAAATCAGAGTCCACGACGTATTTACCGTATATAATAGATTGTTTCCTGTGAATCTTGGATGCCGGAGGTGGTGGTGGTGGTGGAGATTGAGTTCTTGCCCTTTTTCCTTTTCTCCCACGTGCTTGACTTTTTCCTCTAAGATTCACCATGATTTCGCGTTGTTTTTGTGAAAATAATCGGTAAAATCTTTGTTTTTTGAAGTGGGCAAGCCAATTTTAGGAAGAAATTTGAAAGAAAACGGTTGAAAATTGAAGATTTTGAGATGGGTTTGAGCGAATTTTGGTTAGGGTTAAAAAGAAATTGAGAGAATGTGGTGAAATTGGGGTGAAAACCCCCAATTTTTTAACCCTTACCGCGTTCAGTCGGTCGACCGGCTAATCGCGAGGGTTGACCGGCTAGGTCGACCGGTTGGATCAGAGAGCATCTTAAAAATTCTGCTTAGCCGGACGCCTAAGGCCTTAGTCGGTCGACCGGCTGGGTCAGAAAGTTCACAAATGACTTATTTTTCATACCCAAGCCACAGAAATACATATATATCCCATTTAGCCACATTTTATCATTCTAATTTCTCTCCTAATCTTGCAAAATTGATCCTCATGCAAAGGTTTGGTAAAAATATCAGCGACTTGATGTAAAGTATCAACAAATTCAAGAATTATATCTCCTTTTTGTACATGGCCTCTAATGAAATGGTGTCTAATCTCAATATGCTTAGTTCTTGAATGTTGAATTGGGTTCTTAGTAAGATTAATTGCATTTGTATTATCACAATATATAGGAATATGATCATACTTCAATCCATAATCAAGTAGATTTTGTTTCATCCACAATATTTGTGCCACACAACTACCTGCTGCAATATATTCAGCTTGATGGTAGAAATTGCAACACTATTTTGTTTCCTACAAGACCAAGATACTAAGGAATGTCCTAGAAATTGGCATGTTCCACTAGTGCTTTGCGATCTATTTTGCAGCCAGCATAGTCGATGTCAAAACCCACATAGATCAAACGAAGTTCCTTTAGCATACCAAAGTCCTAAATTAATTGTTCCCTTAAGATATCTTATTATTCTTTTTACATGTTAAGTGAATTTCCTTAGGATTGGATTGAAATCTAGCACATAAACATACCGAGAACATGATATCGTGTCTAGAGGCGCTTAAATATAATAGGCTACCGATCATACCTCTATATTTCTTCTCGTCTCGATTTACCTTTCTCATCTTTATCTAGCTTAGTTGAAGGACTCATGGGAGTTCCAATCTCCTTTGCATCTTCAAGTCCAAATTTCTTGATGATTTCTTTGGTGTATTTGGCTTGATTTATGAAGATCCCCTCTTTTGCTTGTTTGATTTGAAGTTCGAGGAAGAAGGTTAATTCTCCCATCATGCTCATCTCGAACTCCTTATGCATGCACTTTGAAAAATTCTCACACAAGGAAACATTAGTAGCACCAAAAATTATATCATCTACATAGATTTGGACATGTAAAATGTCATTGTCTTTTCTTTTGATAAACAGGGTTGAATCAAATTTTCCTCTTTTGAAATTGTTTTCAACCAAAAATCCACTAAGTCTTTCATACCAAGCTCTAGGAGCTTGCTTTAAGCCATACAAAGCCTTTTCTAATTTAAAAACATGATTAGGAAAACATGAATCTTCAAAACCAGTGGGTTGTTCAACATAAACTTCTTCTTCAATAAATCCATTTAAAAATGCACTTTTTACATCCATTTGATAAAGTTTAAAGTCCATGTGACATGCAAATGCAAGTAACATACGAATGGATTCAAGTCTAGCTACAGGAGCATAAGTTTCATCATAATCAATTCCTTCTTCCTGATTGTATCCTTGTGCAACTAGTCTAGCCTTATTCCTAGTCACTATTCCAGCTTCATCTAGTTTGTTTCTAAATACCTATTTGGTTCCAATTACCGGTCTATCTTTGGGTCTTTCAACTAGCTTCCAAACTTTATTTCTTTCAAATTGATTGAGTTCTTCTTGCATTGCTATTATCCAATTATCATCTAGTAGAGCTTCTTTTACATTTTTGGTTTCAATATGTGAAATAAATGCATGATGCTCACAAAAAGTGCCAATATTACGTCTAGTTCTTACACCTTCATTTGGATTACCGAGTGTAAGATCTTGAGAATGGTTTCTCACAAACTTCCAACTCTTTTGTAAATCTTCATGAGGTTCTTTTGTTTCATCATCTTTGGTTGAGCAAGGTTTGATTTCCTCATTTTCTTGAGATCTCCTTTCTTTAAGTTCTTCTTCTTGCTTCGTTTCTTTGTCTTTTGGAGTTGGATCTTCAAGTGTTGTCTTTTCCAAAAGATAACCTACATCATCAATTTCCTTTCTGCTCAAATGGGTTAGTCTCATCAAATGTAACATGTATTGATTCTTCTACAACAAGAGTTCTCTTATTATATACCCTATATGCTTTGCTCTTTGTGGAATAACCTAAGAATATTCCTTCATCGGATTTAGAATCAAACTTTCTTAAGTGATCCTTAGTGTTTAGAATAAAACATTTACAACCAAATACTTTGAAGTATGATACTTTAGGTTTTTTTCCATACCATAGTTCATATGGAGTTCTGTTTAAAATAGGTCTAATCAATACTCTATTTTGCACATAGCATGCTGTAATTATGGCTTCACTTCAAAAGTATGTTGGCAAGTTGTGTTCTTTTAGCATAGTCCTTGCCATTTCTTGTAATGTACGATTCTTCCTCTCTACTACCCCATTTTATTGAGGAGTACGAGGGGCTGAAAAGTTATGCTCAATGCCATGTTCATCACAAAAGTTCATAAAAGGGGTATTCACATATTCGGTGCCATTATCACTACGGATGCAAGTTATAAAATAGCCTTTCTCATTTTGCACTTTTCTACACAATCTTGCAAATTCATTGAAGGCATCATTTTTATGTGCAAGAAACATGACCCATGTAAATCTAGTGTAATCATCGACTACAACAAATGCATACCTAGATCCTCCTAAGCTTGCTACATCAATGGGTCAAAACAAATCCATATGTAGTAGTTGTAATGCTTTATTTGTTGAAACTTTATTTAGGGATTTGAAGGATGTTTTATGTTGTTTTCCTAGTTGGCAAGCATTACAAATTTTATCTTTTTCAAATTTTAATTTTGGAAGGTCTCTAACTAGATCATGCTTTGATAAATCATTCAATAAGCTCATGCTAGCATGTCCTAGTCTTCTATGCCATAACCAAGTATTATCATGCACAACAGATAGACATTTAACATGTTGACATATAAGTTGATCAATTTCAACAATGTAAACATTTTCATTTCTCTTGGCTATAAATAATACATTTTCATTTCCACATTCATAGACAAGACATTTAGAGGATTGAAAAATGACTTTATGACCTTTGTCACATAATTGACTAATGCTAAGTAAATTAAATTTTAGACCTTCTACAAGTAGGACATTATGTATAGCAAGAGAATTTTCATTACCAATGCTTCCTTTTCCAATAATTTTCCCTTTGCTATTGTCCCCAAAGGTGACATCTCCTCCTTTTATCCTTTTTAGTTTGTAAAAAAGTGAAGAGTTCCCCGTCATGTGCTTGGAACAACCACTATCCAAGATCCATCTTATTTTGTTTGAATTGCATACCTACACACATGAAATTCAAACGCAATTCTTTATTTTGGGGTCCCCAACACCTTGGGTCCTTGGCGTTAGTTTAATTTTTGTTTTTCACAACCCATTTTGGTCTTTGCCAATAGGGAACATGTGATCCTCTATCACGAATTTTCTTGTAATAACAATGAGTGGATACATGTCCTTTCTTTTCACAATAAGTACAAATAACATTTGTCTTTGGTGAAGAGAGGGATGAAGAAGTAGAAGCTTTGACAAAATAGGTTTTGAAATACTTGATTAATATTAGGTTTATATCCAATACCACTTTTATCAAAAGACATTTTTTGACTTCCAAGAAGTTTTTCAAAGTTTTCTTTCCCATTTGTAAATTTTTGAACAATTTTATTCAAATCCTCATTTTTCTTCTTTAAATCTTTGACTTCTTTTTCAATCTTTACGAAATCTTCAGCATATGAATCATTTTCTTTTCTAAGATATCTATTTTTCAATAAGAGAAACATTTTTCTTTTCAAAAATTTCTTTTTCATTTTGAACAAGTTTCAAATTCTTATGCATTTGCTTGTTTTTAGCCAAAGCTAAGGATAGGTCATCATGTAATTTAGCAAACGCGTCTTTTAGTTCCTCTAAACTATATTCATCTTCCTCCTCTTCACTAGATGAATAGTAAATAGATAAAGATGGTGAAGATAGTACCTCGTCCTCATTGGCTATGAGGCAAAAATTTGCTACCTCATGATGCTTTTCCTCATCTTCTTCGGTTTCGGAGAAGTCCCATGTAGCTTTAAGCGCTTTTCCTTCCTTCTTCTTTGAAAGCCTAGGACAATTTGCTTTTATATGTCCTGGCTTGTTGCAATTGAAGCACTTTATTTCATCCTTTGCATCTTTCATCTTTTTGAGCTCTTTACCATCTTTTCCTTTCTTCTTCCAATTTGAGTTGCTTGAAGAGGCCCCCTTTCTCATCTTTCTAAATTTCATAAATTTTTTAAAATTTCGGGCAAGAAGTGCAATCTCCTCATCTTCCGGGTCCTCATCTTCTTCTTCATCGTCACTTGATGAAAATCTTGATGCAACTAGAGCAATGGACTTCTTTGTTTTGCTTTCTTCTTCTTCATGATCTTTTATCTCTAGCTCATGAGTCATGAGTGACCCAATGAGCTCATTGAGCTCCAATGTGTTCGTGTCCTTTGCTTCCTTTATTCTTTGTGACTTTTGGTTGCCATGATGATGGCAAGCTCCTTAGTACTTTCCTTACTTTCTCTACATTAGAATAATCTTTACCAAGAGCTTTCAAACCATTAGTAATTTCAACAAATCTAGAAAACATTTGTTTAACATTTTCATTTGGAAGCATTTTGAATAATTCATATTTATGTACAAGCATAGCAATCCTAGATTCTTTTACTTGACTTGTTCCTTCATAAGTTACTTCTAATTGATCCCAAAGCTCTTTAGCTGAAGTACAACCCATTACTCTAGCAAATTCAGTGGCATTCATAGCATTAAATAAATAATGTAAAGCCTTTTGATTTAACTCAAATAATTTTATATCTTCATCATTCCATTCACTTTCAGGTTTAGGTATTCTCTTATTACCTTCTAATTTTGTAGGTAAGGTAGGCCCATTTTCTATGATTTTCCAAGCTTTATAATCATGTGATTGTATAAACACTTTCATTCTCATTTTCCAAAATGCATAATTAGTTCCATCAAAAGGGGGTGCTTGTTTAATAGAAATTCCCTCCATATTTGCAATAAATTCTACTAGTTGTTAAACTATGATGTAGAACCCTAGCTCTGATACCAATTGTGGGTGCAAATATCTTAAGAGGGGGGGGTGAATTAATATATTAATACTAATTTTCATTTTTAAAATTTTCAGAAAATTTACAACTCTAACAAGCAATATATCAAACACTATATAAGCAAGGTAATAAGAATGAAATTAAAAGCAAGGAGAAGAGAGACAAACGATTTTTAGGTGGTTCGGCCAATATTGCTCCTATATATATTTAATAACGTTTGAGGTCAAATTATCCGGTGAATTGTATATCAACTTATAAGTTGTTACTTGATATTAGTGTGGTATCAAGCTAGAACGGGATACAATGCAAGTCTTTTACAGGAAATGATTGCCAGCTTCTTTATTTGTGTTAGAAAAAACGTGGTGTAACTGAGACTAAAATAAACGACAAATTTAAGATACAAAATTACGTGATTTGACCTACGTCTATTTTACAGGCAAAAAAAGAATTTTATTAGGACAACGTTAATAATGAATATAAGATGTACTCTCGCTCTAGCTCTAATCGTTCTCTACTAAATTGCCTCACATCTCTCTTTTTTCCGTCATACTTATTACAATAGGTTAATTATTTATTTATAGAATACAGAGACAACATAATATGACAACTATAATTATAGCAGAGTACAAATCAAGCAAAACCAGAAAAAGCTTTCCTAAACTTGTCTCAGGTCTACTTAGCCATCAAAAAACTTGGCTTCCAAGAAATACGGACCATAACCCAATACTTTGTGACCATCTTTTTTTGCTAATAGTGTGTTTGGAATGGTCTTACTATTTAAAATAAGAAAATATTTTATAAAATTTAAGACAACTAATCTCATAAAGTTAAAACAATCCATATATTTTATTTTATAAAAATAAGTAATTCACCCTTATTTTATTTTTTTACTACTATTTTGTAAGATACATGAGATATAAGACGTCAGGAAGCAACAGTCGTCGGCTTCCTTGTTCCTCCCTTGTTCTGCGCTTGCCTCACTACGTCATTTAATTGCATTATCATGAAGTAAGACGACAGCGACAGAAATAATGCTTTATACTTTTGATGTCCTTATATAAACCCCTGGCACTTAACAGCACCGGCGCCAGAACAAATCAGTTGAGAAAAGCCAAGAAAATCACTTCGAAGTGGTTTTACTTGTAGGTGTTATTAATTAATTATCTAAAAACCCATCCTTTCATTACTCCCGCCGTTATGGTAAAATCAGAGACTGGTCGAGAAAAAAGAAAAGTTACTGAGAAAGCTGACCAAAAAGGAAAAAGAGTGAGGAAGCAAAAAGGAGACATAGGTAAGAAAAAAAAAGTTAAGGAGCAAGGAGGAGGACGCATAGGTAGTTTTAAAATCGGCGATGTTGGTGGTAGTGCTGTAACGGTAGGGCATTCCAACACCACCACCAGCACCACCACCAACCCTCCATTACCGTCCCCCGCCTCCACCAGTACCCCCGCCACTCCAGCCGTTATGGAGACATCAGACATAGCTGATTTTAAAGTCGGCAATGTTACTCATAGTAATTTGACGATTGGGCATAACAACACCGTCCCTCACCTCGCCAATACCACCAAGCGGTCCAGGGATATCGAGATTTCCGGCCAAACCTCGGGTCTCCACCTAGCAAAAAAAGAAGAAAATTCGGGCCTCCTTGATGACGCTAGCTCTGCCGCCGGAAATCAATCAAGATAGAGTGATCTTGCCTGTTTATCGTCCTACCGAGTGTTTCTTTTTCTCTTTAAGGATTGTTGGGTCTTTTTCTCGTGTGTGGGTCGTCTTTTTTGACGAAAAAAAATAAAAATAAAAATAAATATATATATATATATATATGTTAAGCAATGTTGTGTGCTTTCTCCTCAGACCACCGCCGCTACTCAACGGTGGGCGTGGTGGGTGGTGGTGACTTGGGGCTGTAGTTTATTACTATTTAAGTAAATGCAAGCTGTGATGAACCTTTTAATATTTTAAAGTAAATGGAAGATGCGCGCGCCTTTTTCGTGCCTTCGATTCTCTCTTTCGGCCAATCCGCGTATTGCGTCATTACCTACTACATCTAGCATCGTGGGCCCTCGTAGATTCGCAGCATCTACCATCAATGGACGTGATTGATTGGAAAATTCTTAAAACGGTCCAGCACGTTCAAAACGTCCGGGTTGTCTTGCAAAACGAATGAGTGGTTTGAACGAACAGCCCTCTTATTTTTCAAAATTATGGTAAGCACCCCGTTCTAGAAGATTTGAAGGGCAAATCACCGAATTGACCTTAAACGTTAATACGCCAAGGGTTTTTTTCTTGATGTTATTTTGTCACTAGGTGACGATTACTTGGCATTCATGTTCATGTATGTATCTCATTTCATTTCATACATATATGCGTGATCATACAACCATTCCAGATTATGTGCAAGTGTGTTTGAGGGGATGTTATTTGTGTTTGAGAGGATATTGGGTATTTTTTTCCCAAATCTAAGTAGAGTTGTGCGTTTATGTGTTTGCGGGTATTTTTTTTTTCTCTGTTTGATGTTGCTTTTTTTCCGTTCTTCGTCAGTTGGTGGTGTGTTCGTGTATATGACTGGCTCCGCCAGTCATGTGTGAGAGGCGGCCAAGGCACCCCTTCCAACTTTTTCTTCTCTAATTTTTCTTTTAAAAATTACTACACTAAATTAAAATAAAATTTTTTAAAAGAAATTGGCACCCCCTGTCTCCTAATACTACAGCACCTTAATCTTAAATCAGTGGGTGCTCTATTCAAGTCTTCCACTTTATTTATTCTTTTAAATTTATATAATGCAGAATTTTAAAAGAGTTAATGATTATAGATTTAATGCGAAGAATATTGGAACTAACATAAACAATCTCAAACTAGAACTGATTTAAAATATTATTACTTACACAGTCATATATTTATTTTATTAGTATCAATAATAAGGTGATTATTTAAAAATTTCGAATTTGAAGTTATGCCTATGATTATTTCAAAAGGTAGTTTTTATTCATAGGCATTGTATTTATTTATTCATGTCATTTTGTATGTTACTATTAAGACATTAATTTGTATTATATTCTTTTATGATTAAATTTTTTATTTATATAAAAAACTTGTAAATAAACATGTGCACCCTATGATCCGCTGCTCCTGGTACTATTAACTTAATGTTGCGGTGTGTGTGAAAGCATATTGGGTATATTTGCCTCATCTTTGGCGTTGTTGTTTAAGTCTTGATGTGTGCTGTAGCAATATCTGGTATGGTTCATTTTTTGGATTGGTTGTCCTCTCTTTTTGTAATTTTGTTTTTCAGGTTGCCATTAATGAATTCTAAGAGAAAATATGGTTCTTATGTTTCTGGTGCATCTTCCGGCAAGAAGTAGGTTGCAACCAAACTATGCATTTTATGTTTGCTTTTGTGTTTATTTGCAATAATTGTTACCTTTTGGTTTGTTGAAAATATTTACAATTACTTTTGGGCAGAGCTACACAAACAAAATTGGGAATCTGCAACTACAAATAAACAGTCTTAAAGATGATATTAGGCTGTTAATTGGTTAGGTTATGGATTCGTTAGGAAGGCCTACGAATCCTCAAAATTTTAATGTACTTAGAGAGGAAAAAAAAGAAACAAACACTTATGTGGGTCTAAGAAATGGACAACCTCGTCCAGATATGATGGACTTGGATTGAGTGATTTAATGGGGAATGATTCCGGCTCAATGTCGATCACTTCCCCCGCAGAAAACCAAACGAATGCCATCAATACAACAACTGTAGTACGAGGGAAGCATTTAAATTTTGATCAGAAGGGAATGTTGCAGGATCTAGTAAAAAGAAAGTGGAAGTGTGTGGTAGCACTAGTTCTTATTTTGCCGTTAGTAGCGACAAATCCAATGCCACTCCCTCACCAAAAAAGTTCATGCATGATGACCATGCTCTGCTTGGTTTTTTATTTTCTTATGAAGAGGATTCTAGGTAATATGTTGTATTTCATGTACATTTGTCCATTTTTTGTTTGGCCATAAATGTGTATAACATATTTTACTTTGCAGGGAAGTAGTTGTAGACACTGGAGTTACTTACTTGACTCGAGGGCAGATCTGTGAACTTATGCTAGCCTGTTTCATTACATCCCTTGTGGGTCATTTAACGTGATACTGTTTATTTATGTTATTAAATAAAGTTAATTGTTATTAGTTATTTTTATGGTTTAATGTTGGAAGATCTTGGACTACTATATCTAGCTCTTTTGCAGGGATACTCGGGTTGAAGATGAAAGGATGCTTAAATGGTATCTCTCCACGCAGTTTTTGGTGAGTGTGGTCAATTATTAGTACGTTTTCTTTCATTGCAACAACTCCTAATTTTTTTTTTGGGGGGATTTTGTGAAGGGGGTGCCTCTGGATGAAGAGACGATTAAACGTCGTTTCTGGGATTTGAAACCTTACACTGGCAGGTCAATCGATTGCCAACAGGTAGTAATCCGACCAATTAGTATTTTCTGCAAGTACAAATTTATGAAGGTTATTACAACGTTTTCTCGTTCAGATGTTCATTCCAACCAATTTCATGAATTCGCATTGGTATCTCGTCATTGTGGATTTCTTGTTGCACTGAGGTCTTCATATGTGACAGTGAAGACAAGAAGGACAACAGGCTTCCCATATATCAACAAGTGACTACATTGGTAAGCATTTTATGGAACTGGTTAAAGATAAATTGCTAAAGTTGGTTATTTCTTTCTTTGTACCATTTAACTTACTAATTTAAACATTGGAAATTTGCACAGGATTTTCAAGCATGTCGAGGCTTTGGAGTATACGAAAATGAGGCCTGTTGTTGATTTTGCAATCAATCGTCCTCTTTGGGTGCCAAAACAGATAGGGCCATATGATTGTGGAGTGTATGTTTGCACAATGATGAGACACCCGGGATGTATAAGTGCTTTTATGCCTCTTTCCTCCGCTACATATCGTGAAGATTTTGCACTTGAAAGGTGGCGCCATTGGGGGAATGTTGCAGACCCGGCTATCTACGAGGAGTGATCAGTTTTATGGTGTGATGTGGTTTCCTGGACAATGTTGGCTTTGGTTTATTTATGCTTTAAGTTCTATGGACAATGTTTGTTTTCCACGAGTTGTTTTAACTTACTGGACAATTTTTTTTTAAAATCTTCTGGGCAATGTCATAATTTATGGACTGGATGAATGCTTTTCATATATGTGATGGAATTGGATTATGAAACTTGAAATGTTCTATGTTATATACTTGGATTTGCGTTTTTTGATATTTCTTTACAATGTTTATGACATATTAAAAGTAAATGGGTTATAATCTTTTTTAAAGTTCCAAGCATAACTAAAAAAAAAATTGCATTGAATGATGAAACTGGTATAAACAAGCAAGAAATTTTGTTGTTTAATTTCTTCCTTTCCTTGCATACCAAAAAAAAAATATAAAAATTTTGCATTGCAGTTATGTTAACCAAAATATAGTGCTTACGTGTTTATGATTGAATTAAACAATGAAAAAGTACATAGTTCTTACAAAGTGGAAATGAGAATAAATGGATGAAAGCTATATTAATTTCTTTTCAATGAACGCATGATAGTAAACAAAAATAAAAAATTTCATGTGAAGACTAGGGCTTACTAGTAGTTGGATTGGTAATGAGAATAAATGGATGAAAGCTATATTAATTTCTTTTCAATGAACGCATGATAGTAAACAAAAATAAAAAATTAATCTCATGTTAAGACTAGGGCTTACTAGTAGTTGGATTGGTAAGAGTGAGTAATAGCCTAGCAACAAACGCTGGTTTGAAACCAACTATGAACAAAAATGCACTTTTTTCTTTCGTATTATGTTTTGAAACAAAACCTCATCTTTGGGTAAAAAAAATGTTAATTACCTTATATATATGCGTTGGAGATGAAGTAAATTTCAAAAAGAATTTAAGTTTACTGAAAATGTTTATAAAAAACTTTTGAGAGATGGAGACGTCTAAAAATGCATCTCGATGAAAGCTATATTATTTTTCTTTAATGAACGCATGATAGGAAACAAAAATAAAAAATCTCATGATTGATAAGAGCCAGCAACAGCCCAATAGCAGACACAGGTTTGAAACCTGCTATGAACAAAAATGCGATTTTTTTTTTGTATTACGTTTTGAAACAAAACCTCATCTTTGGGTGAAAAAAAAATTGTGTTGGAGATGAATTAAATTTCAAAAAGAATTTAAATTTATTGAAAATTTTTATAAAATTTTTTTGAGAGATGAAGACGTCTAAAAATGCATCTGGATGAAAGCTATATTAAATTTTTTTTTTAATGAACGCACGATAGTAAACAAAAATAAAAAATACCAGCAGTTGGATTGGTAATAGCAAGCAACAGCCCAACAAGAGACATGGGTTGTAAACTTGCTATAAACAAAATTGGATGTTTTTTTTACGCGTTCTTCCAGTCTCCCATGCAAAGTACCACTCTTGCATGCAAAGTAAAAAATGATTTTGCTCTTACAAGAAATATCATGTCTCCCATGCAAAGTACCATTCTTGCATGCAAAATAAAAAATGATTTTGCTCTTACAAGAAATATCATATCTCATGGAACTCCAGAAAACACATGGCCATGCATATGAGGTAAACTTAAATTCTTCTAAGTTTACTTCATGAAGCCAACTTATTAAACTTCATTAAAAAGTTTTGTTACCCAAACATTAAACACACATAGGCATTATATTTGCATTAATATATTTACATACAATATAAAATAAAAGACATCGCATAAAATAAGCAAAAGAGTACAATTTTATCCTTACATTTCAATGTAAATAAATATAAATAAGCAAACACAAACAAACAACCATCAGAGAAATGTTAAAGTTGTCAAACTTCATCCACCTCTTCACTGGCCTAGCTCTTTGCACAGGTCTTTTTACTTCATCCTCAACATCAACATGGTGGGAGTGGATGGGATGAAAAGCTAATCCACTTTCTTTTGGCAGTTATTAGCCTTGATACGCACCACTTGAAATAATCACACATGCTACAAATGTAAAAAAGCTTGCCGTAAAAAGCCTTGTTCGGATACGACACGACTCGAATCTCCACCCATCGGTTGCAATGACACCTACGATTGCGATATCGCAAGTCCAAGTATTTGTAGTCTTTGGCACGTGTAGCACTATTAGTCAACATTCTATATACCAAAAGACATAATATAATATTAACAACATTAATGTTTATAAATTGTAGCCTTATGACAAAAAATTATAAAAAATTTTTATAATATAATGTTAACAAATAAGTGTAAATGCATGAAACTATTCTTTCAGGATATTTATATTAAAAAAAACAATAATTATTATGTGAAAAATACGGACACCCAAAAAAACATGCATGTCTTTCTTCATATGAGGAAAACCTAGATAGCATACCTCTTTCGATTATGATGGAGAGTTTCGTTGAAGGGGTAGATGAGAACAATGGAGAATGGAGAATGAAGAGTACGATGATATCTGGATGAAAGATCCAAAATGGGAGAGAGAAATGGAAGAAACATAAAAGAAAGAAAAAGTAAGAGAGAGAGAGAGATTAGGGGCAGAGACGGATGGGATGGGAAAAAGACGACACCATGATACCTTGAAAATTGAAATGGGATTGAGGGGTTTAGGCGGTGTGCGGGTTGCGAGGGTTGGGGGTGTGTTGGAGGGAAGTGAAATATTTTCGATTTTTTGGTAAGAGTATAAAAATGATTTGGCTTTTGGGTTATATTAATTAGTCTAGTTTATATTAGATCGTTATTTATAATCATTTAAATTGGAATAATTTTATATTAATAATCTACATTTTAGCTTTTCTATATCTTATTATGTAATAATTTAAATTAGAATAATTTTTCTTTAATAATCTAAATTTTAGCTTTTGCAAATATTATTTACTCATTTTTTTATTTTTTAACTTTTTCTAAATAATCTAAATATTAATATAAATTAAGAATATTTTTTTCTAATAATCTAAATTCTAGATTTTCTATATATTATTTTAGTAAAATTCTTTTTATTTTTTTAACTTTTTAAAAATAATCTAAATAATTTAAAGTATATAATATAATCAAACTAAACCTTCAATTATTAATCATTGAAATTAATGATTACATACCTTATTTATGAATTTGGTTATTTTGGAAATGGGATGATGAATTAGATAAACAGTACTCATTTTTAGAATCGAATATGTATCCCATGACATTGCTGCTTCCACCATATTGAGTGACAGGGCCTCCGATATTGTAATAGGCATTGCCAAAATGAAATTGGTTTGATGAATAATTAGGCATGGTGCTGTTCTCAAAAGCATTGTGTTGGACTCTCAGACACATATTTATTTGATGTCCCGGTAACCAACAATAATTGTTGCCGCATTAGGTAAAATACTCTAACTGGTAAAATTAACTAAAAAAGTGCTTTCATTTACCTATATGTCGAACAATGTTTTGGTCTATACGTTGAATTTGGATTCCTCGTCGTTCTTGGCCTTAGAATTCTAGGGTTTGTGTCATTAAACTAGTAAAATTAACTAAAAATGAAGATAAAATTGTTGGAAACCCATTTCACCATTCTTTTCCACTCATTTGAGTAAGTAGCAGTTGCTTTGTTCTTTTTCGCTTAAGGTGTACGATTGTTACAACAATGAGGTATGTCTATAATTCTTTGTTGTTTTTCCTTACACTAGGAAGCAATAGAGTAGGAAACACGAGCTTCCTTGTTCTTTCTTAGGATTACTAGGTCATGGATTTCTCTTTTGTTAGTCCAAATTGATGTAAAAAATATAGGTCTAAAACAAAAATTTGTAAAACTATAACAAAAATTTGTAGGACTTTTTATAAAATTTTGTAATCCTATAAATTTTTGTTTTAGTCCTACAAAATTTTTTATGGACTCATAATTTTTTATTTTAGACCTACAATTTTTTTTTATGGACTAATGTTACAAAATTTTCTAAAAAATCCTGCAAAGTTTTGTTCTAGACCTATAAATTTTTGCTCTTGATGAAGCTAAAAATGCTCCATGTAGTAAATAATGATACTTTTCCACGAGTTCTTAGATTAGGCACTTGATAAACTGCAAAATGAATAAACAACAGGCTTTGTCCCCGTTTTAACTCCGATGTTTAAGTTAGTATGCAGTTTTTTGGAGTAAATAGGAATGTAGAAATATAGAAATATTGTAAGATTTTATCAGTTGTTTTCTCCCTGGTGCTCGAAGAATAAGGGTTTTTTAGTTTTAAAAAAAAAACCCCAATCCCTATGGGATTGAAACCAGGACCTTATGCTTGGGAGAGATAGTTTCATCCACTTGAGTTGTCCCTTATTTATAATTGTTTCATAGTAGTTGTTTACTGTCATTGGACCACATGCTAACCTTGGGTTATGTGCCATCTTTGGATTGCTTGCCATCTTTGGATTGTGTCCCTTCTTAGGTAATTGATTTGATGATAGTATTTGACATGTAGCTTTTTCCAAAGTCACATGAGGTGTAATCCTTACTAATACAAGTGGATGAGAGGACCTAAGGATCTTATTTTATACGTGGTGGACCTAATTGAGATGAGGAAGAAGACCTGCGGACCGCACTTTTTATATTATTGACCTCATTTAGTTAAGTCGGAGGATATGTGAACGTTATATTATTGACCTCATTTAGTCAAGGCGAAGGATATGTGAACCTTACTTCGTATGTTGCTGACCTCATGACTGGGAGAGATAGTCTTATCCATTTGAGTTATCCCTTATTTATAGTTGTTTCATGGGAGTTGTTAACTGTCATTTGACTGTATGCCAACCTTGGGTTATGTGCTATCTTTAGATTGCTTGTCGTCTTTAGATTGTATGCCTTCTTAGGTAACTGATGTGATGATAGTATTTGACATATAGCTTTTTCCAAAGTCACATGGAGTGTAATCCTTACTAATATAAGTGGATTAGAGAACCTGAGGATCTTATTTTATACGTGGTGGACCTCACTGAGATAAGGAAGAGGACCTGTGGACTGCACTTTGTATATGGCGGATCTCATTTAGTTGAGGAGGAGGATATATGAACCTCACTTTGTATGTTGCAGACCTTATTTAGTTGAGGCAGAGGACATATGGACCTTACTATATATGTTGAGGACCTCAAACACCTACTTCTTATTTCACATGTTAAGATCATTCACCGTATTTGATGATTTTCTCTTCTAATGCAAGAGCACAAGCATGTATATCCCATGATCTTATTATCATCTTTAATTATTAGTGGACCATTTATTCATTTAGTTCGTCATCATCATAATGATACTCATATCAATTACCCCCTAACGATTGGTGTGTATAACCCTAGATTTGTGATGCTGGGGTTATTAGTGAGTTGTTGCTTGTTGACGGACCTGACTTAGCGATGCAAACTTGCCTTACGGCCTCAACAAATCTGCCCTAGCTTAGTGAATTTTGGCTTACCCTGGTCCTCTGGACCTAACTTTATGGCCTTACTGAACTTTGGCATGTCCTGATCATTGGACTTGACTTATACCCTTGGTAAAAATTTAGCTTGTCCTGGTCATCGGACCTAAGTTATGCCCTTGGTAAATTTTGAATTGTCCTGACCATCGGGTTTAACTTATGCCCTTGGTAAAATTTAGCCTTAGCCCAATAAGATTTCTAAGCTTTGGCTCAGTTGTGCCACAACATAAAATCCTCGATCTGCAACTTGTTGAGGCTTGTAGCCTTCAAATAGTTTAGGCCGTAGTTCTCTTTTAGGCTCGTGGCCTTAGATATGCTCTCGAGCCTTAGCTTTCTTTGAGGCTCGTTGCCTGTAATGCTTCAAGCTTAGCTTCCTTTTAGGCTTATGGCCTAGAAAGGTTTAAGTCGTAGCTTCGTTTGAGGCTCATAGCCTTAGAAAGGTTTAAGCCGTATGTCACGCCCTTAGCCTAACCTAAGTACTGCGTGCGGCACTTTGACACTTTTTTGCAGCAAAAGTGGCTAAGTCAGCCTGAAAACTATGAAGAAAGGGCTTCGCAAAGTAAATAATAAAGCAGCGGAAGTAGAGAGTTGAGAGAATAAGACTTTGTATTGCTCTCAAACCTTTCTATGTGTCTTACAAATGAATAAGCTAGGCTATTTATACATGCTTGTAATCTAATGAATGGCTAAGATTATTTCAATCTAATGGCTAATATGTGCTTCTAGAATATTCTACCCTAATCAGGGGATATTTACAATCAATTACAAACCATAATCTCTCAATCAAAGAGGATTTGATATTCTCCTTATCTAGTGTATCTTCTAGATCCTTCCTGGAGAGAAGTGCCATGCGTGCATTCTTTCAAGTATTGTCATCCTTGCCACATGGTTGCTCGCATAGCGCCTGTATCATCGGGGTTGCCCTAGCATGGGAAAGTGCCACATGTGCTTCCATACAAGCCTCGGTCTTGTCATCTTGCTGCCCATGTAGTGTCTCCATCGGCAGGGCGTGACATACTCCCCCACTCAATGCTGCGAACGTCCTCATCACGATCTCCTTATGATACTTCACAATCTCCTTCATAAAGTTTCCAAGAGAGTCTGTTGGCTCCCAACTTGCCTCACTTATTGGCAAGCCCTTCCAGTGCACCAAGTACTCATGTCGTGGTAGAAGTCCCCTTACGCAATCAGCTTCAATGAAATCGACTTCCTTGTCACAACGATTTAACAGTGTAGCTGCTAGACTCTTTATAGTTGTGTCCTCCTTTCCTCGACTTCCTTCGCTAATCCTATTGCTAGCTGATTCATCAAGGCAAATCTTTGATGAACTGACTTGCTTCATTTGAGGGTAACTAGTTTTGTACTTGGTCTCTGACTCCCTGGTGTGAGTAGCAAGGATCCTTTGGCTTGTTTCTACTTTAACCGGTTTCTTGCCCATTGCTCGGCTCCTGTGGAGATTGAGGGAAAGTTGGGTCTCGTCATATATGGTTGCCTTCTTCTTTGGTTTGACACCATGGGTTGCATCATATGAAGGGTCCACCTTTTTTATAGGTAGTGCCTTCCTTTGTAACAAGGGTGATGTGAGCTCTTCCACCTTTTAACGATCTTTGGCGACCTCCTTTGGTGTCTTATCTACTACCTGTTCATCCTTTCCGCTCCTTTCATGGCTTTTGAGTAAGCCCCCTCATTTTGTCGAACTCCCTTGTCCACTTGAAGGGTCGAAAGTTGTCTCTTTTCGAGTCTAGCTTAGATCTTCGCTGGGACCATGCAAGGGGTGTTCTCCTCCATGATCATCATATGTTCAAGGTGGGGTATGGGGATGGCCTTTGCTTGTCTAAAGAACTCCATACCGAGGACAAGTTCAAAATCATCCATGTGTATCATTGTAAAATTTAATTTCCTTTGCCAGGTACCGATTGTTAGAGAAACATCTTTCGCCACCCCTGTTAATGGTCGCGGGACGGAATTGACAGTCTTAAGGGACCATTGAGACTTGTTAAGAGTAAGTCCCAATCTCTTGGCTTCGTCTTTTGCCATGAAATTATGAGAAGCTCTAGTGTCCAACATGGTCCTGGAGAGCTTCCCTTGGACCAATGCCTCCACGTACATCAAGCCACCCCTCGATGTGGCCCTTGGTGTTATTTTGGCATTCAAAGCATTCAGCAACTGAAGAGAACCCATTTGTGCTTCGCCGTTCTTCTCGCGTTCCTTAATCATCAAGTTGAGTGTTTGTCTTCTTGGACCCTCTCTCCATGGATGGGAACCAAGACAAAAGTAGCACTTGATGGACCTCTTATCTATTTTCTCGTCCTTGTTGAAAGGTTGTTTCCCATGTCTATCCTTGTTTTGCCCCTTGGGACTCTTGTCTTCCCCACCGTTTTTTGTCAAATCTCCCTGGGGTTCGGCAGGGTCATTCTTCTTCTTAACTTCTATCAAGGACTCGGCCATGGCAACTGCTTAAGCAAAGGTTTTGGGCTTTCTCATTCGTACTTCTTGTTGTGCCCATGGCTGCAACCTTTGATAAAGTCATACATGTGATCATAATCGGGCTTATTACATACCTGAAGTTTAAGGAAGATGTATTCTTGAACGTATTTATGTATGGTCCTTATATGCTTCAGGACTCTAAGCTTGTCACGAGCTTCCCATTCAGCCTCTTCAGGGTAGAATTGGGCATACACATCCTCCTTGAAAGCAGTCCAAGTTGGAAGCCCTCTCTTGGCCTCTTGAAACTCTTGGTGCTTCATACGCCACCATAGAGCTGCATCTTCCGAGAAGTAGAGTGTTGCTGTCCTCACACGGCTAGCATCCTCCTCGAGCCGAACCGCATCAAAGTATTGTTCAATCTACCAAAAGAAGTTTTTCACGTCCTTGGCTTCACGCTTCCCGTTGTAGGGACTAGGTCTTGGCACGTCCACCTTGGGTTGATGTGCCACGGGCTATTGCCTCTCTACACATAGCCTAATCTTTCTTTATCTCCTCAAGGATCTTGTCTTGTTCAGCCATCTTGCAATCTTGCTCGGTAATCTTAACTTGTAACCAATCGGCAATGGTCTCTTTCTCGATTAGTGCATTTTTAGCCTACTCTTTTGCCGTTTGCACACGAGCTTGAAGCTTTTTGAGTTCCTGACAGAGGTCCCCTAAACTAGGTGCCTCCTTATCGTCGAACCCAAGCTATTGAAGTTTCTGCACGAAATCAGCAATAACGTCTTCTGCCCTTGTTAAACGTGCCTTAAAAGCAGTTTGCACATCACGAGACTTTCCCTTCTTATTGCCTTTGGCTGCTGCAGGAGGGGGTAGGACTTCCCTTCCCCTCTCGTCATTACTAGCATCAACGCTCTTCTCAATACTTGAAAAAGACATCCTTCAAATGAGCAAAATTACAAACACCTTGGGTGTAACCTTGGCTCTGGTGACCACTTGTCATGCCCTTAGCCTAACCTAAGCACTGCATGCGGCACTTAGACACTTTTCTACAGTAAAAGTGGCTAAGTTAGAATGAAAACCACGAACAAAAGGCTTTGCAAAGTAAATAATAAAGCAGTGGAAGTAGAGAGTTGAGAGAATAAGACTTTGTGTTGCTCTCAAACCTTTCTGTGTGTCTTACAAATGAAGAAGCTAGGCTATTTATACATGCTTGGAATCTAATGAATGGCTAAGATTATTTCAATCTAATGGCTAATATGTGCTTCTAGAATATTCAACCCTAATCAAGGGATATTTACAATCAATCATAAACCATAATCCCTCAATCAAAAGGGATTTGATATTCTCCTTATCTAGTGTATCTTCTAGATCCTTCCTGGAGAGAAATGTCATGCGTGCATCCTTTCAAGCTTTATCATCCTTGCCACATGGTTGCTCGCATGGCGCCTGCATCATCGAGGTTGCCCTAGCACGGGAAAGTGCCACATGTGCTTCCATACAAGCCTTGGTCTTGTCATCTTACTACTTCTGTAGCGTCTCCATCGGTAGGGCGTGACACGTAGCTCTCTTGAGGTTCATGGCCTTTAATGTGCCGAGTCGTAACTCTCTTTGAGGCTCATGGCTGTAGCTTCCTTCTAGTCTTATGGCCTTTTATATATAATCAATGGTCAGAGGCTTAGGTGGCATGACCAGATTGTTGTCGTTCAAGATTTTAACCTGTAACATATGTACACATAATTGGTAGAAAATGTTAGAATTTAATTGCTTAAAAGTTTACTTGGAACGAGCGTAATTTCTCTAGTTGTCTTATGAGATGTTCGGCATGTTATGCTTCACAGCTTTGTGTTGCAGATTTTTGTAAACCCTTTTTTTTGTTGTGTCCTGACTCTCTGGCTGGCCTGACTTAGAAACAAAAAATTATTTTTATGAAATGATTTTAATTTTTTGGTTGCGTCCTGACCCCTGGCGGGTTTGACTTATAACCAAAAAATTATTTTTATGAAAAGATTTTAATTTTTTTGGTTGTGTCCTGACCCCTTAGCGGGATTAACTTATAACCAAAAAATTATTTTTATTAAAAGAATTTAATTTTTGGTTGTGTCCTAACTCCTTGGTGGGGCTTGACTTATAACCCAAAAATTATTTTTATGAAAAGATTTTAATCTTTTAGTTGTGTCCTGACCTATTGATGGGTTTGACTTATAACCAAAAATTTATTTTTATAAAAGAATTTAATTTTTTGGCCATGTCCTAACCCCCTAGCAGACTTGAGTTTTGACTAAGAATTGTTTTCATAAAAAGACTTACTTTTTTGGTCGGGTCAACTGGCTTAATCAGTACTGCTTTTCCCTTGTCCCGGGGCACTGCGTTCATTGAGAGGACGTTGATTCTCTCTTGTAGTTCCAAATTTTCTTGAAGTATGGCATTGTTTTTTGCCTCAACATCTTTGAATCTACTTTCGTACAATGCAAGCTTCTCCTTACAAGTTGCTATCTTAGCCAAGATAGCCTTTATTTAGTTGCCAGTGTTCACACTAGAACTGGGATCAAACGTCATTTAAATACTTGTTGAATGTGGACATACAGCTTCCTGATATAGCTTTGGTTACCGGGGCCCCACAATGGGTGCTAAATTATAGAGGATGATTTCTACAATTACAAATAACATTGGTTAGGGCATTGATAACCTGCAAAACCAAAAAGCAAGATAAGCAGCGAAGATCCTTCACACCGGTGCGGTGCTAGCCAAAGACACTTCGAGCTTAAGTCAATATTGAGTTGTTAAGGGATTGAAAAGGTAAAGCCAAAGAACAAGTTTAGAGCAAACCGTAGCGATAATAGGGGCAGGCTAAGTGTATAGGTTATGTGTATGGACTAAGTGTAATCAATAATCCCTCTCCCCTGGTGAGCCACGCCTTTATAACCTCTAGGACGGAAGAGTCCTTTACACCTTCAGGTTCCTAATCGTATCCCAATGAATCTCTGCAAGCTGCTGTGCCTAGCTCTATCGTGTTGAGATCACATATATCCTTCTTTATACATATCCCTAGGAGAGATCAAGTTGATCCCTAGTTGTAGTCATACTCTGATATTCTAGAAGCATAGAGTGATCAACATAGGTCAAGATTCCAGTCCTTGACCTTGGGTTTTTCAATATATGGCCCAACAAATTAGGCCCTACTCCAAGCAGAATATGGACCTTTGTAGGTCCGACAATTTTTGGCCCTAACACAAACTTGCATGACTTCTTGTAGTGTCGAGCATTTCAAGAGAAATGAACATGTTATGTCACCATTATTTGTTGGCTAATTCATTGTCTTACAACTTTGGTTGTGTACAAAAGTATAAACGTAGTATCATAGAATAATTGCGTTACGGAGCTGTTAGTACCGTAATAAAGGCATAACATTCTTAACAAGATCGGATTTACTTGAGACTTATTTATATATTCAGTTTTCTTTGTATTTCTAATTTCATATTATTCTAAATTCCATTTGTGCAATTATTTTACCAACATTTAGTAGTAACAGAGAAGACGAAATGAGTCCAGGTGCATCGAATATTCTCCTACGTTTTCTTTTCTTTTTTCTTTTTTTACCCTAATAAGTATTACTTAAGTACATAGGACATCAAGATTGGTGCATGCAAAACCTATTTCTAATTTTGATAATCTGAGCAGATTGTTCGTCAAGCTACACTTTTAGCCATGTAATATGGAAATGGGACCTCTATATAAATACTTTGAATCAAATAATTAGATACACATTGTCATCTTTCATTACATATATTCGAACGGGTTTTACCTATAGTGTGTTTGGAAGACGTGTTCTAGAAGGTCTCTCTTCTCGCCCTACTGTTCCTTACGCAAAGGAGTAATAGAGTAAGAGGCATCAACTTCCTTGTTCCTTCCTAGGTTTACTTGTCACTATCATGAGCTAAGACGACAGGAACAGAAATAATACATTAATATTTTTGACGCCCGACCCACATCAGCCCCGCCGCTAATGCCGGTTCCGCATGCAAGAATTTTCTACTCAGGCAATAGAATAATTGGCACCAGCTTCCTAATTTTTTCCTACGCTTACGAGGTCACTATCATGAGCTAAGACGACTAGGACAGAAATAATAGATTAATATTCTTGATGCTCTTATATATTTACCCCTCCCGGCCGAAACAGCGCCGGGGCAAAAACATATCAGTTCCCAGAACCGAGAAAATCAGTTTGCAGAGCTTTTACTTTTATTAATTAATAATTATCTAAAGACCCTTCCTCTCATCGCTCGAGCCGTTATGAAGAATTCAGGCATAAGTGATTTTAAAATGGGCAATGTTAAGGGTAGCAATTTGACTGTTGGGCATAACAACAGCGTCACCAACTCCCCGGTACCGTCACCAACCCCCCCAGTACCGTCACCAGCCCCCCAACTACCTCCACCAACCCCTCCAGCCGTTATGGAGAATTCAGGAATAGGTAAATTTGAAACCGGCGATGTTGAGGGTAGTAATGTGACGGTTGGGCATAACAACAAAGTCACCAACTCCCAAGCAGCGTCACCAGCCCGCCCAGTAACGTCACCAACACCAACACCAACCCCGCCAGTACCGTCACCAATAGCAACCCCCTCCAATACCGTCAGCAGCAACCACCTGGACGAGGGGACTTCCGACACCTCCAATACAGACAGCAGCCGCCACCACCTGGAGGAGGGGACTTCCGACCACTCCAATACCGACAGCGACGACCACCACCACACGGAGGAGGAGACTTCTGGACCCCAGCCCATGGATATCGATGCTTCTGGCGAAACTTCGGATCTCCCTGATGACGCTAGCTCCGCCGCCTCAAATCAACCATGATAGAGTGACCTTAGCTGTTTTTGGTCCTTCCAAGTGTTTCTTTTTCTCTTTGTTGGGTCTTTTTCTCGTGTTTGGATTGTCTTTTCTTGACGGAAAAAAAAATTATTAAGCATTGTTGGGTGATTTCTCCTCAGACCACCACCATCACCACCGCGACCCCCCGGTGAGCGTGGTGGATGGTGGTGACCTGGGGCTGCAATGTGTTAAAAGTAAACGCAAGTTGTGAGGAATTCTTTTTAATATATATTAAAGTAAAAGTGTACGCGGTTTGACATCTTTGGTGGGCTTCTTCCCAGGCTAACCATCATTGTGAAAAAGCACCAAAATTAAGCGCACGCGTGCCGCGAGTTCTGCTTTGCTTTTTGAATTTTCTAGTCTTTCATTACTTAAAAATGCTCCAAAGAAAAATTATATTTAAATCTCAGCACAAAATCTTAACACATAAAATTCAACATAAATTGACAATAACAACACATTAAATTCAAATTCCATATTCCATATCATCAAATCCACACTCCACACTTCAATTTTAAATTTACAATAATAAAATATAAATCCAACACCTAGAGCTTTAAAATGGTAGAAGGAACATTTATATCACTATAACTAAAAGAATTGAATCATTGTTGATGTAATACTTAAAGAGATTATAAATTATATATGTATTTAATTTAATAAAAGTACATATATACATATATATAACTAAAAGAATTATATAGTAAGTCAATAGATAAAAAGTTTACTTTTTTTTGTTTTAAATGTTTTTATCAACTTGTTAACTGTTAAAAATAAAATTAACTATTAAAAACAAACAAAGTATAGAAAAAAAATGAAAATTTGATTTTCCTTTTTGTAATGTATTTATAGATTTTTATTTTAAATAGAACAGATAGATATAATTTTTAGTTTTAATTTAAAAACAAAAGAAAAATTAGTGGGGCTACACATGACAACCCACCTTGTCATTTTAATATATGTAACTACAATATAACTAATTGAGTTGCCATATTGCAAACCTACTAGTCCTTTTAAAACCAACCCATCAACTTGTGATTAAAACTTTTTTCTTTTAATGGATGAAAGCTAATCACCATATTACAAGGTGGTCAGCATGTTTATTTACAATGAAAGAATTGCTTGTGTAAGCACACTGATTCAGGAGTACTTTGTCTTAATTGATTGCTGGACTGGTGAATATTTATAGGTAAAACCTTCAAATCGTAGAATACACGAGTAAAATAAAGTGAACCAGGAATGTTTCTTCATAAGTAGCTTCTGAGAAGTCACTTCATTTGCTTTTCTGGTAGTTCCAAGAGGAATGTTTTCTGAATCATGCAACATATATACTTGTGATATATTACAATCCACATGGACTCTCCAGATGGCAAGACGGAGTATGTATATGCAGATCGTCCTCTAGCTCTTCTCAATAAGTTGGTCCTCTGCTGCATCCAAGAAGGTGGAACATTTTGTTTCCCTGTTGGCTTGAACGGGAATTACGTGTCTGCTGCAAAATTTTTGAAAGCTAATATTGTCAATATCCCTACAAGTGTTAAAGATGGTTTTAAGTTCATGGACTAGTTGAGACAGTTAAGAAACCTTGGATATATATTTTTGGACCAACTGTAAGACCCACAGGTTTGCTTTACAGCAATGAAGAAACGAAAAATATGTTGTCTGCTTGTAAAAAGTTTAGGGCAAGAGTCATAATTGATCCTTTATTCTCGGGAGTGGAATTTAACCCTAAGAGATGGGGTGGCTGGGACCTAGGGTCCACTTTAGCAAAATTTGCTCCTACTTGCAACCAATCATTTTGCGTTTCTTTGCTTGGTGGATTGTCTCTGAAGATGCTTTCTGGGGGACTTACATTTGGATTTCTGCTATTAAATGATTCTTCTCTAGTGGATACATTTCATAGCTTTTCTGGTTTGAGCAAACCTCATAGTACTATTAAGTATACCATGAAGAAACTGTTGGATGTGAGAGCAGATGGCAGGAGAGTTTATGGGTGCTGTCTCAGATTAGGAAAAACTCTTGGGAAGTAGATGTAATCGTTTGAAAGAGGTAAGAATTATTTATTTTGAAGCTCTCTGTCTGTACACAATCATCTTGCTTTTCGATTCCTTAATGCTTATTACTGTTTGCTTGTATCACTTTTAATTGATGTCTGAATGCTGATGTTCCAACTGTTATTTATATTGAAGTAAAGGTTGCTATCGCAGCTCAAAATAATCTCAAACTTGTTACTTTCTACCTTTAGTACCTGGACTTTGCGTGGATATCTTTGCTATGTCCTCTCTCTCTTTCTCCACTAGGGTTAAAAGGTAGGACTTCCCAAATCTTAGTTATGAGAGGCAGGGTTCTGGATCTTTAAACTATTAATAAATTTCATTTTCTCAAGAAGGAAGCAGAGCTGTTTACGAGGGTTTATCTCTAGCTTCTATCCAATTGATTTATTACTTTCTTTAGGGACTTTCTAATTGCTAGTTGTTCGGGGACTAGTACTTTTGACACTGTTGCTTTTGATCAATTTGTCTGATGCAATGTGCCTTTGCTTTCACTATATCTGTATATCAGACCCTTGCAAAACATGGTTGGGAGGTGCTTGAAGCTCAGGCGGGGGTATCAATGGTGGCAAAGCCGTCTGGCTACTATGGAAAGACCATTAAGATCAACAAAGACTCTACTACTTAAGAGGCCAAGCTTGATGAGTCAAATATCAGAGAAGTCATGCTCAGAAGCACTGGTTTATGTATCATCAATAGCACTTCATGGATTGGAATTCCTGGTTACTGTCGCTTCACAAGGGCCTTGGAAGATTACAATTTTGAGCGCGCGTTGGATTGCATTATTTAGTTTAAAGAGATTGTGGGCAATTAACATGTTTTATCGCAATTGTTTGTTGGCTAATTCATTGTCCCACAACTTCGATTGTGTGAAAGAATTTCACGCTGTTTTGAGTTTGGAAATCAATATTGCTCCTACATATCTTTGTCAGCGTTCGAGGTCAAATTATTCGATGAAGTGTATATCAACTTATAAGCTGGTGCTTGAATTGGTGTGGTATCAAGCTAGAACTAGATATAATGCAAGACTCTTACACGAAATGATTTGCAACTTCTTTACATTGTGACCATCTTTTTTTCTCCTAAAACTGGCTATTTCTGTACTTTTTGTTGCCATTTGTGACGTGTATTCATCTTATAGATTCAACTGTATTGGGAACTAAGAAGAATCCGTGGATCCCCTTAAGGAATTAATGGGCGATGATTTAAGAGAGGTCAACTCATTAAACTAGTCGACTTTTAATGAAACATAACTTCCTTTGTTGAGATTAAAAGGAAAAACAAATGAAAATCTCATCTATTATGTCTCAAGTACAAATTTATCAGAATCGAATCACATCAACTTTTTTTATTAAAAGGTGATTATTATATTACATAAATTTGGTGACAATTATTCATTTTGACCAAGAAAAATGCTATATATATGTCATCTTTTTTTTTTTAACACCCTCTTATCATTCACTTACGTGATATCCTAGTTGTTACGTTAGCTCTGGATAAACTTTTTAGTTATATTTTTTTGTTCTTTTTGTTTTTTTCTCACCTCCTACTTTATTTTTCTCTATCTAAATTAACTTCTCAATTAATTCTTTCCTTGTTCCTTTTGGTTGAAATTCTTTTCCTCCTTCATTATAATACATAGCAGCCATTATCAAATTTTCTTTTTCCTTTCATTTTTCAATTTTTAACTCACCATCAAATCCGATAGCAAAAAGTTTTACCCGTAAGTCTCTATCTTCGTTTTCAATAAAAAAATCAAGTTGATTTGGATTAACAAATTCCAATGGATTTGGTACGTACAATTATGAAAATTGCATTATATGCAAGTATTGTCTAATTATTATATTTATATAAGAGAAAAATTCACGTTACTTCCTATGATTTGTAAAAGTATCATATTACCCGTGTTCCAAAAACTTCAGATTTTCCCCTTGTATTTTTTCAAAATTGATCGTACTCTCCCTTACCATTTATTTAAACACTAATACCGTTAGATACAAGCTTAAAATGACAAAATTGTACCTAGCATAAAGTAATAATTTTTTACCCAAAAATATTTTTTAGCTTTTTTTTTTTTTTTTGGTCATGAAGATCATCATTCATTCATAATAGGAGCAAATCGACAAACATGAGGAGGGCAAACCACAAAAACCAGCCCAAAACTCTGGACACAAGAGCTCGAATGGCAAAATCCAAAAAGACAATAAAACAAACACTTCTTTTAACCAATACCATAAGCTGAAAAATCTTTTTCAAGAATCAGCTTCAATTCCAAATGTGGACTACGAATTTAGTCTTCCTTCAATCTTCTAGCTCGAGCCATTTTTGTTGCCATGTCTACTGCTTGATTAGCAGATCTTTTAACAAAACAAATTTTCCAAGATTGAATTTTTTATCAGTAAGTAAAATAAACCAAACTTCAAATGCAAAAAATCCCTAATCTAAAATCCCTAATTCCTAAACCCCACCATCCCCACTAATATGAACAAAACCCACCTCTATTGTGCCACTACGGATGTCGACAAAGATCGATAAGCATCGTCACCCTTCCCTCTGTTGCGACGATGAGAATCGTCACCTCTCCCCCACCCACTGCGATGATGACGAAATATTCACCCTGTACTACGAGCAAAAATACAAACTTGAGTCAAGCAACTGCAATCATGAAGTGAAGAATTTCTTACCAAAAAAAAAAAACGAAGAAGAAAAATAATTCGTACTTGTAGAAATTATTTTTACTTGAAAAAAATAAAGTTAAAAAAAAAGAGATTCTCTGCATCATATTATTTTATTTTTGTACTTCAGGGATAAAGAGAAAGATGAAGATTCTTCAGCAGTAAAAAAAAATCAAAAACCCTACAGAGAGAAAGTAACTAAATTTGTACTGAGAAAGATAGAAGGGAGATATATTATTTGTTCAATCCATGGATGATTGTGCATAGAGAGGAAGAAATGGAAAAAAAATAAAGTTAATTTTCAAAAATATTTATATTTAAATATATAGTATAAAACACAAAAAATATAATTGTGTATATATATATATATAGAGAGAGAGAGAGAGAGAGAGAGATAGAGAGAAGGAAGTGAAGCTAAAAAATAATTGTCAATGCTAGCGGCGAGGATTGGTGATGAGGGGAGGGTTATGCAAAGAACAATAGAAGAAATTTGGTAAAGAGGAGTTGTTGGCGCACCAAATATGTTAAAAATTTGTATTCTGTTTGTTATAGTCTTATTTTAAGATACTTATTCTATAATAAGGGTATATTTTATAAGATTTAAGAAATTTTATTATACATTTTATAAAAATTTAAAGCAAAACTATACTTTTTATCTTATAAAAAATAAATAATTTATCTTATCTTATTTTTTATAAATATAAAATATATAGTATATGTGATAAGATATCTTAAATCTTATAAAATATCTCTAAATTTTAATAAAATAAATATTTTAAAATAAGATCATTCCAAACACACTGTGGCCGAGAAAGTGGCTTAGCTTACAAAGGAATCTGCCAAAACAAAAGAAATCTGAACCATTCATTTAAATTTAAAAGCACTACATGACAAATTAGGATTGAAGGGTAAAATGGTCAATTATTTTCTTTATAGAGGATATTTTTGTCCAAATATAGAGAAAATTAATTAAAAATAGTACAGCAGTTGTGTTTTTTGTGCGTGTAGCTCGAATTTAACGACAAAATAGATGGAACGAAGTAACGTGATAGATTCTAAAAAAACACGAGGGGACGATCTGGAGATTTTAGAATACAGAGAGAGTAACGTAAATTTTACGCTTTATATAATATGGTATTCATTAGCATAGGTTCACCGGCTTATTTGCATTTTTACTGAAAGTACATAACCTAGTTATCTTCTACATTTGCCTCTTATTATCTTGGATTATAATTGAACATCAGTTGCGGCATCTTTATGTTCCAATTGCGGCCATGTGCATAACAAGAGTACTGATATTTCTTTTGAATCTTTACTTATTTTTCAAGTGATAAAATAACGGATCAAATTCTCATCTAATTTTTTAATATTTTGATACAAATTTAACTTGAATTTGTCTAAATAATTTATTTAAAATTGTATAAACAATTTACTATTATTAAAAATTCAAAGCTATGAACATTTATTATCAGCCACAGCTCAGGACTCTTATGGAACTCGGGTATGATTTAACGAAGTACTTACGAGAATTCAGAGGGTCACACAATTTGAGGATCAGACTAATTGGAAGAATTTCAATTGCGCAAGGAGCAAGACTCATATGAAAAGTTGAAAACCAATTTGCAAAATTTTTTTAATTAAATTTGATGGTGAGTTGGGAATTAAAAAGGTGGAAGAAAAAAGGTTTGATAATAGTTACTATAAGCAAAAACGAGGGAGGAAAGAATTTTGACCATAATGCAAGAATGGAAGAAGGAAACGATTGATTGAAAAGATTATTTGGATAGAAAAAATAAATTAGGAAGAGGAAGAAAAATTAAAATTGAAAACAAATTATATTTGGCGTGACAAATAAGACGCGCCACGTGAAGAGTAATAATAAGGTAACAAGAAAATGGGTGATATATAGCATTTCTCAATTATCATATAGATGTGTTCTAGAAGGCCTAGACTCTAGGTTTACTTTCTTTTTTTTTTTCTTTTTCTTTTGGGTTAAGAACAAATTTGATTAAACTGAGAAAAAAAAAAAAAAGCGGGATCTAAGAAGGCCCAAACAAAGGAGTCCCAAAACACTACAACAGGAAGAGGACCCAAGTAACTACTACAAGGCAAAGAATGTCCTTCATTGGGTTATCATGAGATGCGATGACAGGGACAGAAATAATTGTACATTAATATTTAACCCCTCCCGGCCCAAACAAAGAAGGCCCAAACTTCACATATATAAAAGGCAAAGAGAAAACCCTAAAAACTCTACCTCAGTGCTCATCCGCCGATTCTGTCTTGCTCCTTAGCCCACTGCCTTCTCCTTCTTCCATAACACTAGAAGCAACCCCACCCCACTACCCATAGAGAGAGAGAGAGAGAGAGAGGAAAAAGGCAACCAACAATATAATTACTCTGTTTTTATGTTTCTGTTTTTGTTTTAACCGTTGGTTGTTGCAATATCAGGAGGTCTCTGGATTTGAGAGGCTGCTGGCGAGGCTGTTGGGGGGAAGAATTTTGGAGTTAGCCTAACCAATCAGTTTGAGAAAAGCCAAGGAAATCAGTTTGGAGTGGTGTTGCTTGTAGGTTAATTAATTATCTATAAAAAAAAAAAACTCATCCTCTCATTACTTCTCCAGCCGTTATGAAGACAGCAGGCATACGTGGTTTCAAAATGGGCGATGTTAAAGATAGTAATGTGACGGTTGGGCACTGCAACCGTGGGGTCGCCAAGTCAAGGAGAAGGATGTCAGCCGATCCGGAGCCGGATTGGACGTACATCTCTGATCCGGATTATGCAGAGACCCCTTGGGATTACACGTACAAGATCCTACTGAGGGACTTTTGTGACCCCATCTGGGAGAAACTGAGAATTCTGCGGCGTGAAGATCCGGATCGTTATGGGCATAAGCTAACGGAAGACAACGTGAAAGTTGAGTGGGGTAACACCAAAAAAGTCAAAACTGTTGATGTGCATCAAACTGTTGATCTTAAAATCTTCGTCAATATTGATGGGAAGGACCGTTGGGAGCCCTTCTACCGCTCAATAAAGCTGCCGAAAAATGCCAAGTTGGAAGGGATGAAGTATACGATTAGCGACGGTGTGCTGACGGTTGTTGTGCCAAAGGATGCCAGACATGCTGAGGCCATAGATGAGGGCAACCGCAAGCGGAAGCACACGGCTGTTGATGCCGTTCGTGACCCGTCCATGGAGGAGGGTGGTGTCGATGAACATTCTAGGTCTTAGCTGGTTTTTTCAATCCTACCTGAGTGGTTCTTTTTGTCGTCTTTAGGTCTGTTTCTTTTTTCACATTTTTTATTGGATTACAACTCAAAATCCAAGTTTAAAAAATGAGAAAAGCTGTTAGTGTTTGTAAAAGAAAATTCTTACCGAGCAAGTCATAGATTGAATTTATATAAATAGAATTTTTTATGTTGTGATTGTACGTACACATGTTAATATGAATAAATTCTCTCCCTCTTTATTTTGTCATTCTCTTATTTGTCTCTTTCTCTTTAGTTTTTCATCAAAAAAATTCAAGGCTTTCCATCCAGCGACCAGGTAAAGGCTTCTTAAGAACACATTTTGCCACGAAATCTTCTGCTGCGTCATTCGCTTGTCTTACTGATTTTTTTATGATTTCCCATAGATTAGGTGCACTCAGTTTCAGTTTCAGCATCCTCTGTTGGATGATGGAATCAATTCTCCAGTTAATTGCATCTTCAATTCCAGCTTTTCTTCTTGAAACAATACACACAATCTCAGCATTATCTGATTCCAAAATTTTCCTTCTTCTGGAGGTTCCCCTGCCTACCTGGAACAGCAAAAATTTTGTTATCAAACCAAGAAAGATGGTTAACCTTATCATTTTCTGTTTTGAATAACATCAAAGCAGTACTTGGATCAACCTTTTTTTTTCTCCCCTTCAAACTTAAAACTTATTGCGCATGTTCCATATAATCCAACACAGGTTAGCTAAAATCTTTTCCCCTTCCCCTTTACAATAACCAGCTTGATTAAAATCCCATTTTCAAAAACCATTTATGAAACTCGCCGTATCATGAAACTCCATCCTAATTTGTAGAGGGGATGAAAACCAACATTTTTCTGCATTGCAGGAGGAGATGCTTCACAGTTTCAACCTCCTCATCAAGAATTTTACAAATTGGATTAGGGGCACATTTCTTTCGAAAAAGGTTGCTCTCGGTTGGGAGAGCATTCTTGCACATCCTCCAAAGAAAGTTCATTTTTTTTTTTTTTTTTCATTTTAGGCGCTGTTTTAGTACTCCAGGTTTTGCTCCACAGGTTAGGGGGGAGCTGGTATGAAGATGATGGATCTTCATTTTTACTTCTCCTTTTAATAAACTCGGGGGCAGAAGCATGACCCACTTTTAACGGAGTATATTCCATTTATGGTAAAAGGACAAAGCCAGACATCATCCTGTTGTGCATGGTCCAAGTTAAGGGCTGAAATTTTCTGAATTAACCCTTCAGATAACATTGTCTGCAAGAGTCCCATATTCCATTCACCCTACTCATTTCGAATTTCTGAAACTTTTTCGAACTCACATCCCTGTGGCCTCTCCAATTTTTTTATTCCTGGAATCCATTGATCTTTCCACAGGTTAACAGATTCTCCATTTCCAATTTTCCAAAACAAGAATTCTCTTAAAAAAGTTTTCCCCACGATAAACTTTTCCAACACCAAGAGCTTCCTGAACTTTTGTTAGCTTCCCAAATATTTGAGGAGTTAAAATAGAGCCCTTTGAGAACTTTCGACACAAAAAGATCAGGCTTTATACCCCCTCTGGCTTTAAGAAAACAAATGATTCCAGAAAAGCCAAGAAAATCAGTTTGAACTTGTAGGTTATTAATTATCTTAAAAAGGTGCACTCTTAATTACTCCAGCCGCCGTTATGGAGAGTATTGGAGACAGCAGGCACGGGTATTTTTAAAATCGGAATTGTTACTTAGCCTAGGGTGCTTTTAAGCCACTTCTAAGCTATTAGGAGAACTGCAAATCGCCCGGCAAACTGGGTAGCTAGCAACTGGTTTATTTTTCCCCCCCCCCCCCCCCGCACTTGTACTGTACCCCCCTTGCTTAAGGATCTCAACCCATCTGACATCGGGTGAACTGTATTTTGTTGCTTCTGTGCAATGGAAATGCTTTGTCAAAAAGGAAAAGAAAAAGATAAAAGAGGGGTTCATTCTATTACCATATGTAAAATCTACTTTGTTGTATTAAATTAAAATCCAGCTGTGTGCTCCTCCGCGGAAGCGGTTTTAACATCTTTAGTGGGGATTCTTTTTTGACTGCGCCTTCCCATTTTAAACCCATCGTTTTGAAAAAGCACCAAAAATCATGCCACCGTCTTGTGCTTTGCATTTTGAAATTTTTTGGCCTTTCACGACTCAAAATGCTCCTAAGAAAAATTATATTTAAATCTTAACACCAAATTTTAACACATTAGATTCAAACTCGGATGCATAAATTCAACATAAATTTGCAATAACAACACATTAAATTCCTGGGTAAAAGATTTCATAGGACACTAAACTATTTGCCTAATTCTATTTTGGTCACTCAACTATTTTTGAATTTGAAATAACCATTAATTTTATTGAAAGATTTTATTTTGTCCACGTAATTATTTTTGGATTCAAAAGGACTAACAATTTTATCAAATGGTCGTATTTTGATTATGTGCTAGGCACACATCTTTACAAGGGTAAAATGGTCAATTAATAGAAAGTAATTAAATTATTTCTTCTGTACCCTTTCATGCCCAACCACTCAATTCCTTTTAATTGTCCTTAAATAAAAGAATCTTAAAAGTTATTTAAATTTTTTTATTTTTTCAAAAAATAAAAAGTTCACTAAATTTATTTTGAATTCCTCATAATTTTCTTCAATATAAAAAAAAATCTTCAAAGTTCTTTTTATTTTTTTTTTATTTTATAGTTTTGAAAAATTCAAATTGATGAAAAATTAAAATTAAGTTCTTCAATGGTCTTCCGTAGCTGCCAAGGATGCAAAATAATAAGATGAATCGCGCAATAGTCCATGGCCGTTAATGGTGTTTCTCGTGGCAGATGTATATTTTATTACTAATCAACCAATTGACAAAAGTATTTTAATTTATGTTAATTTTGTATAAAATTAATTGATATGTATAAATTTAAACTTTTGTCAAATCAAATAACAAGTATATTTTGGTTTATAGAAATGATTTTTGTTACATTCTAACTTGTTAAAGTAATTCTATCAAACTTATAGAATATAATAAAAATTTTATTCTAATTTTTTTATCGTTTTAACCAAATACAAGGAAAAAAATAAAGATCCTACAAGCATTCTGCCTTGGATAATGTTGTCAAGAGAACGAATCTACTTTTTTTTTTTTTTTTTTTCTGGGCAGTTAAAGATGGGGCGTTGAGCTGCAAGAATCAATAAGTGCGGGAAGGACGTTTGTTGCCTTCGGCAATGAGGCTGAATCTACTTGTTTTTTTCTTGGGACCACTAGATGCAAGAGATGAGCAAGCAATTCTTATGATTTTGTAACTAGTTCTGTGGCCTCTTCACAAGTTAATACAGTGTTCGTGTGTTTTTTGTGATTGTTGTTGAAATGAAGATGACAACTCACTTATTTGGCTGAGTATTTTTCTAAGATTATATGCAATAAATTTAATAATTTTGTATTGTTCAAAAAATAAATTTGACAATTTTGTATGAGTTATCAGTCGGCTGACACTCTCAATCTAGCGCCATCTCATGCAATTTGACTAAACCGGTCAATGCCACCGGATTACCTAGTCTTAGCCGATACCTACTGGTCGACACCATCAATCAACCGGCATGATCAGCCGGAGCGGGCAATTTGAACAGCAAAATCTGACAGCGTTTGAAAAACTTTTTACCACCTCGACGTCTGCACGTTTTTGGGGAGATTTTTGGCTGCTCAAGATACCCACTGGCATTATACATCAAATCCCATTTAATGAATTTCAAACACACAAGACATTAAATGCAAGACTTAAATCAAATCAAATTTGAAAAGTACTGCAAATATACGTACAAATATGATATATACGTACACACATATATTATATGTAGCTCAAGAATAGTTACGGAAACAACTAAAAGATGCAAATCCTTTTGAAAGCAAATTAAATGAGTCCAAAGTACTTATTTTATCCAAAAGAGTCCAGATAGAATTTGAAGGAACAAACTTACAAACCCATGTATGCACGTTTGTACTTAAACGTAAAGTATTTTTTGAAGGTGTGTTGAAAAGCATTTTTGAAGGGGTGCTGCTCAAGAACTCATGCACATCCAACATTTACATTTGTAAAAACATGCACTAAAGATGACACGCAAAGTGTGTTTGAGCTTTTTAAGAATGCGCATCCACAAAGATCAATTTAACAAGAAATAGCACTAAGTGTACTCAAAATCTTCAAGGCAAGCTCTCTATAGCACCCACTTCAATCTTCATGCTCAAAAGAAGATTTCAACCAATCCCCAAATAATCACCAATGCAATATATTCATGCAATATATACTCAAAAGCAATTAGTTGGAATTAGTCAAGACAATAATATCAATTATTTAAGATCATCAAAATATAAAATCATGCAATAATTTCAACAAAGGTTTATTTTTGCACTTACAAGGGATTACTTGGGTATGGTTCAGTTTGCAACAACAACCTATTTGTTTTGCTGAATTGGGACACTATGGACCAGGAGTGGGTTTGGATGTTCAGAAAACTGAGGATAGGAGGACCATGGGTTTCTGGATTGAAACTGTATCTCCTCATACGCAGAAATTATGAATCATTTCATAGTATTTCAAACCTATATTTATGGAATTAGTTTAAATTTTATGGAGTCTGAAATAGGAAGTTTCAAGTTCTTTAGAGTTAGCTCTCATATCCTATAATAACCCAAAAATTTCTCTTGTTGAATACTAAATAAATCTGTTGAAGACCACAGGGACAGAAATAATAATGCATGAATATTTTTGATGCCCGAGCCACATCAGCCGTGCCGTTAAAGTCGCTGCCGCATGCAAGAATTTCCCACTCACGCATATTCATTCATATAACGTGTTCTAGAAGGTCTCTCTTCTCACCCCCGCCGATGTTACTTACGTTGGGAAGGAATCGAGTAAGAGATACCAGCTTCCTCGTTTTTTCTGAGGTCACTATCATGAGCTAAGACGACAAGGACAGAAATAATAAATTAATATTCTTGATGCTCTTATATATTTTTACCAACCCATCAGTTCCGACAGCCAAGAAAATCAGTTTTGCAGAGCCTTTTACTTTTATTAATTAAGAATCATCTGAAAAACCCCCTCCTCCTCTCATTAGTCCAACCGTTTATGGCGAAATCCAGCATAGGCAGCTTTAAAATCGGCGACGTTGATGGTAGTACTTTGACGGTTGGGCATAACAACTCCGTCGCCGACTCCTCCACTGCTGCTACCATCCCACGGCCCCCCAATACCGTCGCCACTCCAGCTGTTGTGGAATCAGACATAGGTAGTTTTACAATCGGTAATGTTGGTGGTAGTAATTTGACGGTCGGGCATAATAACACTGTCACCCACCCCCTCAACACCGTCACCAACCCCCCCACTGCCGACACCAGTCACCCCAACACCGTCACCGACCACCACCACCACCACCTGGAGGAGGGGACTTCCAGCCACCCCACTATCGTCCCCCACCCACCCAATACCATCACCAATCCCCCCACTACCGACACCAGTCATCTCAACATCGTCAGCCACCACCACCTGGGGGAGGGGACTTCCAACCACCCCAATGCCGTCAGCCGCCAACACCACCACCTGGAGGAGGGGACTTCTGGAGACCAGTTCATGGATATCGAGGTCTGTAGCGAAACTCCGGCTCTCCCTGATCTTCGCTAGCTCCGCCGCCTGAAACCAATGGAGATTGAGTGATCCTAGCCGTTTTTCGTCTTACCGAACTGTTTCTTTCTCTTTAAAGATTGTTGGTGACTTTTTCTCGTGTGTAGATTGATTGTCTTTATTTTTTATTTTTACCAAAAAAGAGATATATTAAGCATCGTTTTGGTGCTCCTCAGATCGCCGCCGCCGCCGCTCCCCGGTGGGCGTGGTGTATGGTGGTGACTTGGGGCTGCAGTGTATGAAAGAAAAATTGTACGCGGTTTGACCTGTTTGCTGGGATCTTTTTTGACTGCTTCTTCTCACGTTAACCTTCTTTTTGACAAAGGAGCAAAATTAAGCGCACGCGCGCCTCGGGTTGTGCTTTGCTTTTTGAATTTTCTGACCCTTCATAATTTAAAAATGCTCTAAACAAGAAATTATATTTAAATCTCAGCACCAAATCTTAGCACATAAAATTTCACATAAATTAACAATAACAAGACGTCAAATTCAAATTCCATATTCCATATCATCACTAAATACAAATCCATACTTCAAATTTGAGTTTACAAACATGAGATATAAATCCAACATCTTGATCTTTAAAATGGTTTAAAAAAAAAAACCCAATATAAATATAGTGATAGTGAATTACTTTTTTTAAATGGGCAAATTCCACTATTGGTCCTCATTGTTGATTCATTGTTTCAATTTTAGTCATTATTGTTATAAAAGTAATACAATTAGTCTGTGATTTTTTTACAAAAAGTGACACAAAAAGTCTTTAATGTCACAAAGTGACAATTGATCCTCAATATTACAAAAAAGTTGAAAATATTAGTCTTCACCATTGAATTAATATTAAAAAATAATAAAAAGATACCAAGTTTAATGATAATAATATGAAGTTGAACCTCGATGCTCTAATCATGTCACAAAAGCAAATGCAAGAAAGAGTATGAATTATTTATATACTCTCACAAATTGTGATGTCCAAGTGGAAAAAAGGTTATTAACTTTCGATTGTTAAAAAGAATCAAAATTCAAATTGAATCATAAATTGAAAGAGGAAAAACATTCTATGTCTCTATCTATATCTGTAGATATTTATGTAACATATATAAAATCAAAATGTTGTTCGGCCTCTTCTTTTTTCTTTTAACGGATTATTTCTATGTTGTCACAAATTGTGATGTTCAAGTGGAAAAAGTTATTGATTTTCAAGCAGTAAAAATATCAAAATACAAATTGAATTAACTTGTCCGAAGAAAAAAGTCTTTATCTATATCTATAGCAAATTGTGATATCCAAGTGAGAACAGTTATTTAATTTCAAGCATTTAAAAAAATTAGAATACCAATTGAATCATTAATTGAAAGAGGAAAAAAAGGCTATATTTATTCCTATGGATATCTCTATAACATATATAAAATCAAAATGTTGTTTGCCTTTTTTTTAAAAAAAGAATTAGTAGTAATTTTGAACTTGAGACCTATAAGATAATTTTCAATTTTAACTTATGCCAATTACAATTATTAAAAGAGATTGAATTAAAAATTAAACATCAAATCTCTAAGGATGCAATATCAGTAAATGAATGACTTTTTTTCTTTTGTGTCAAATTTGTGTACTCTAGTTTTTGTAACGTTCAAGAGGAAAAAAGTCATTAATGTTCAAGTATTCAAAATTAAATGAAGTGAAATAGGGAAAAGAATCTAAATCTATATCTCTCTGTATAACATATAAAAATTTAAAATAATTTTTGTTTTCTCTTTTCTTAAAAGGATTTAATACTGATTTTTCATTTACCCCAACAATGATCTATATAATAATAATCTTTATAAAAATGTACCTCATAAAGATTCCGGAGGCTTAGAATATGACTCATGGTGGTTAGGCCTTAGTATGGCCCACTGCTAATTCGCAAATAATAAAATGAGTATAAAAGTTCAAAAGATTTTAGTACAATAAGATAATTTGAAACCAAAGTTTATTATTAATTCTTTGATTGAATTAATACTCGTTAACCAATTTTATCATATCAATACGCTTCAATGAATCACACATCGTATGTAAAATTCGAATGTACCTTTGTGATTATGCCTTAGAATGTGCAATTGTTGATATGCAAATAAAGAAGATAGTTTAAAAGTTCAAAATATTCGGTGCCATAAAATAGTCTAGAGCCCATTACTCTTACATTTTTTATGTAAAAATACTCAAACTTGAGACTCATAAAAGAATTTTAATTTAAAATAATCCAGTTACAAAGATAAAAAATAATTAAAATTAAGTTAAAAGTTAAGAGTTCCAAAATTACCATCATTTAATTTGAATTTTCGACTGTAATTACGTTTGAAATTTTTGTAAATAGAATTAGAACATTACTTAATAAAAATTTTCACCGGTGCAGGCACGGGGTTTCAGATAACTGGTTAATAGATATAAAGATTTTAGTCAACCCCCCTTGACTCAAAGGCACAGTTTGAAAAGAACTCTTAAGTTGTAGAAAAAATTCAATTGAATCATAAACTGAAAGAGGAAAAAAAAGTCTACTATATCTATAGATATTTATATAACACATATAAAATTAAAATGTTGTTTGGCCTCTTCTTTTTTTTTTTTAACGAATTATTTCTATGTTGTCACAGATTGTGATGTTCAAGTGAAAAAAGTTATTAATTTTCAAGCATTAAAAATATCAAAATACAAATTGAATTAAATCGTCAGAGAAAAATAGTCTATATATAGAGCAAATTGTGATATCCAAGTGAGAACAGTTATTTAATTTCAAAGCATTAAAAAAATTAGAATACAAATATAGACTTTTTTCTTGTTATGTTGCACGTTGTCGTTAGCTACTTTCCATCTGGCAATTGGTTGCTAGCCCAGTGTGTGGTGAGACATGTGAACATTGCAAAGCAATCATATGGTGTATATAGATAGTACAACACCAAGTCAAAAATGGTGAAATCATGAGCAAGAAGAGCAAACCAAGGACCATCACCAACCAATAAAAAGATGGACACGTAGATAGCAGCAAGAAAGCATAAAAGAAGATCCCCATATTAGACATGATTTAAAAAAAATAAAATCATGAAGTAAGTAGACATGTTTGATGCCCCTTAAATATACCGCTCCAGGCCTTAATAGCGCAACATATTGTTTCTGAAAACTAAGAAAGACATCAGTTTTGCAGCGCTTTACTTTTATCTAAAAATCCCATCCTCTCATTACTCCAGCAGTTATGGAGAAACCCGGCATCGGTAGTTTTAAAATTGGTGATGTTAATGGTAATGTTTTGACTGTCGGGCATAAAAACAAACTCACCAACCCCTCCAATTCCGTCACCAGCCCCCCCCCCCCTACCGCCACCAGTCCAGCCGTTACAGAACCAGGCATAGGTAGTTTTACAATCGGCGATGTTAATGCTAGTCATTTGACGGTTGGGCATGACAACGACGTCCCTTACACACCCAACACCGTCACCGACCGCCAACACCTGGAGGAGAGGACTTCCGACCAACCGAATACCGTCACCAAACCCCCCACTACCGACACCAGTCACCCTTCGTACCACCCCAATGCCGTCAGCCACCAACACCACCACCGGGAGGAGGGGACTTCTAGGGACCGGTTGGTGGAAAAATTTATCGCAAAAATACTCTTGCTTTGAAAAAGTTTTTAAAGATACCCTTTTCGATAAGTCACCTACCGAAACGGTAGGTGACTTACCGTTTCCAAATTCCGAAATTTAAAAAAAATAAAAAAAAAGTAATTTAAAAAATTTAAAAAATCAGTGTATTTTTAACGAAAACGGTAAGTCACCTACCGTATTTTTAACGAAAACGGCAGGTGACTTGCCGTTTCCAAATCCCGAAATTTAAAAAAAATAAAAAAAATAATTTAAAAAATCGGTGTATTTTTAACGAAAACGGTAGGTGACTTACCGTGTTAGAGGAGTGAGTAGTTTTTGGAAATTGCCAAATTGGAACTGTTTTCACTTTGCAGTCAACAGATACTTAAGGAGGAGCAAAGAGATTATGTGTGTGTTTTTTGTGTGTGTCACTTTTTTGTATTGTTATGTCTCGTCAGTGTTACTCTCTGTGACACCTGTCAAATTTACGTGCATGTTCCTGCAAGCCTTTTAGTCAAAAAAATTAAAAGGAAAATTTTTATTTTTACCCTACTAAAAAAAATTCTTAGAAATAGGCTAAAAATAAAAATTTTCCTTTTGAACAGGCTGGAGGTTTTTAAGAATTTTCCAATCAATCACGTCCATAGATGGTAGATGCTGCGAATATACGAGGGCCCCACGATGCTTGATGTAGTGGGTAATGACGCAATACGCGGATTGGCCGAAAGCGGGAATTGCAGGCACGAAAAAGGCGCGCGCATCTTCCATTTACTTTAAAATATTTAAAGGTTCATCACAGCTTGCATTGACTTAAATACTAATAAACTAGAGCCCCAAGTCACCACCACCCACCAGGCGGAAAATTTTTATTTTTACCCTACTTTTAAAAATTTATTATAAAAATATTCTTGTTTTGAAAAAGTTTTCAAAAATACCCTTCCGTTTCTAAATCCCGAAATTTAAAAAAAATAAAAATAATAATTTAAAAAATTTAAAAAATTGGTGTATTTTTAGCGAAAACGGTAAGTCACTTACCGTATTTTTAACGAAAACGTTAGGTGATTTACCTTTCCCAAATTCCAAAATTAAAAAAAAATAAAAAAAAGTAATTTAAAAAACCGGTGTATTTTTAACGAAAACGGTAGGTGACTTACCGTTTCCAAAATCTGAAATTTAAAAAAAAATAAAAAAAGTAATTTAATTTTTTTTTAAAAATCGGTGTATTTTTAAAGAAAACGGTAAGTCACCTACTGTATTTTTACCGAAAACGGTAGGTGACTTACCGTGTTAGAGGAGTGAGTAGTTTTTGGAAATTGCCAAATTGGAACTGTTTTCACTTTGCAATCAACAGATATTTAAGGATGAGAAAAGAGATTATGTGTGTTTTTTTTGTGTGTGTGTGTGTCACTTTTTTGTATTGTCGTGTTTTGTCAGTGTTGCTCTCTGTGGCACCTGTCAGATTTACGTGCAGGTTCCAGCAAGCCTTTTAGCCAAAAAAAATAAATTCATTTATTATACAACCCCTGCCTCCACCCCCAGTCACCAAGCCCTACCTCAAACCTTTAACACGGTAAGTCACCTACCGTTTTCGTTAAAAATAGACCGATTTTTTAAATTTTTTAAATTACTTTTTTTTTGTTTTTTTAAATTTCAGAATTTGGAACGATAAGTTACTTACCGTTTTTGTTAAAAATATGATATGTGACTTACCGTTTTCGTTAAAAATACACCGGTTTTTTAAATTTTTTAAGTTACTTTTTTTTATTTTTTTTAAATTTCGGGATTTAGGAACGGTAAGTCACCTACCGTTTTCGTTAAAAATACGGTAGATGACTTACTGTTTTCGTTAAAAATACACCGATTTTTTAATTTTTTTTAAATTACTTTTTTTAAATTTTGGGATTTGGAAATGGTAAGTGAAAAGGGTATTTTTGAAAATTTTTTCAAAACAAGAGTATTTTTACGATAAATTTTTAAAAGTAGGGTAAAAATAAAAATTTTCCCCCGCATGCAATAATTTTCTACTCAGGCATTAGAATAATTGGCACCAGCTTCCTGATTTTTACCTACGCTTGCGAGGTCACTATCATGAGCAAAGACGACAAGGACAGAAATAATATATTTATATTCTTGATGCTCTTATATATATTTATACTTATCCCTCCCGGCCGTAACAGCGCCGGAGCAAAAACATATCAGTTGCCAGAGCCGAGAAAATCAGTTTTGCAGAGCTTTTTAACTTTTATTCTAAAAGCCCATCCTCTCATCACTCCAGCCGTTATGAAGAATTCAGGCATAAGTGATTTTAAAATGGGCAATTTTACGGGTGGCAATTTGACGGTTGGGCATAACAACAGCGTCACCAACTCCCCGGTACCGTCACCAACCCCCCAACTACCGTCACCAGCCCCCCAACTACCGCCACCAAACCCTCCAGCCGTTATGGAGAATTCAGGCATACGTAAATTTGAAACCGGCGATTTTGAGGGTAGTAACGTGACGGTTGGGCATAACAACAAAGTCACCAACTCCCAAGCAGCGTCACCAGTCCGCCCAGTAACGTCACCAACACCAACTCCGCCAGTAACGTCACCAACACCAACTCCGCCAGTTACGTCACCAATACCAACCCCCTCCAATACCGTCAGCAGCAACCACCTGGACGCGGGGACTTCTGGGGACCGGTTGGTGGATATCAAGGTCTGTAGCGAAACTTCGGATCTCCCTGATCTTTGCTAGCTCCGCCGCCTGAAATGAATCGAGATTGAGTGATCCTCGCGGTTCTTCATCCTACCGACTGTTTCTTTCTCGTCAAGGATTGTTTGTGTCTTTTTCTCCTGTGTAGGTTAACTGTCTTTTTTTGACCAAAAAAAAAGATATATTGAGCATCGTTTTGGAGCTCCTCAGACCACCCCCGCCGCCGCCGCCGGTGCTCCCCGGTGGGCGTGGTGGATGGTGGCGACTTGGGACTGCAGTTTATTAAAGTCAAAGTGTACTGTGTATTAATATAAAAGTGTACGTGGTTTGAGATGTTTGGTGGGGATCTTTTTCGACTGCTGCTTCCCACGTTGACCTTGTTTTTGAGAAAGCACCAAACTTGAGCGAGCGAGCAAGCGCCGCGAGTTGCGCTTTGCTTTTTTGAATTTTTTAACCCTTCATGATTTAAAAATGTTCCAAAAAGGAAATTATATTTAAATCTTAGCACTAAATCCTAACACATAAAATTCAACCTAAATTAACAAGACATTAAAATCAAATTCCATATTCCATATCATTAAATAAAAACTCTATACTTCAAAATTGAGTTTACAATATGAGATATAATCCAACACCTTGATCTTTAAAATAGTAAAAAAAAACCTAACAAAAATACAGTGATAGTGAATTATATTCTTCAAATGGGCAAATTCCGTTTTTGGTCCTCATTACTGGTAGATTGTTTCAATTTTAGTCATTGTTCTTATAAAAGTAATACAATTACTCCTTGGTTTTTTACAAAAAGTGACGCAAGAAGTCTTCTGTCACAAAAGTGACAATTGATCCTCAATATTACAAGAAGGTGAAAGTATTCACCATTAAATTAATATTAAGAAATAATAAAAAGATACCAGGTTTAAAGGTTATTAATAATAATAATAATAATAATAATAATAATATCTGAAGTTTGAACCTCAATACTCTAATCATGCCATATAAGCAAATGTAAGAGAGAGTATGAATTATTTATATACGCTCACAAATTGTGATGTCCAAATAGAAAAAAGTTATTAACTTTCGATCATTAAAAAGAATCAAAATACAAATTGAATAATAAATTGAAAGAGGAAAAAAAGTCTATGTCTATATCTATATCTATAGATATTTATATAACATATATAAAATTAAAATGTTGTTTGGCCTCTTCTTATTTTTTAACGAATTATTTCTATGTTGTCAGAAATTGTGATGTTCAAGTGGAAAAAGTTATTAATTTTGAAGCAGTAAAAATATCAAAATACAAATTGAATTGAATTGTCAACGGAAAAAAGTCTATATCTATATCTATATCAAATTGTGATATCCAAGTGAGAACAATTATTTAATTTCAAGCATTTAAAAAAATTAGAATACCAATTGAATCATAAATTGAAACAGGAAAAAAAAAGATATACTTATTCCTATAGCTATCTATATAACATATATAAAATCAAAATGTTGTTTGCCTTTTTTTTTTTTTTTAAGAATTAGTAGTAATTTTGAACTTGAGACCTATAAGATAATTTTCAATTTTTACTTATGCCAATTACAATTATTAAAAAAGATTGAATTAAAAGTTAAACATCAAATCTCTAAGGATGCAATATCAGTAAATTAATCTATTTTTTCTTTTTTTTTGGTCAAATTTGTGTACTCTTGTTTTTGTGATATTCAAGAGAAAAAAAAGTTATTAATGTTCAAGTATTATAAAAATTAAATGAAGTGAAACAGGGAAAAAAATCTAAATTTATATCTATCTGTATAACATATACAAAATTAAAAATAGTTTTGTTTTCTCTCTTCTTAAGAGGAGTTAATACTGATTTTTCATTTACCCCAACAATGATCCATATAATATAATCCATATAAAAATGTACCTCATTAGGATCCTAGAGGCTTAGAATATGATTCATGTTGGTTAGGCCTTAGTATGGCTCACCGCTACTTCGCAAATAATAAAATGAGCATAGAAATTCAAAAGATTTTAGTACAATAAGAAAATTTGAAACCAAAGGGTATTATCAATTCTTTAATTTAATTAATACTCATTAACCACTTTTATCATATCAATACGCTTCAATGAGTCATACATTGTATCTAAAATTAGAATGTATCATTGTGATTATGTCTCAGAATCTGCAATTGTTAATATGCAAATAAAGAAAATAGTTGAAAAGTTCAAAATATTTGGTACTATAAAATAGTTTAGAGTCCATTAATTTACATTTATTATGTGAAAATAGTGAAACTCGAGACCCATAAAAGAATTTTAATTTAAAATAATCCAATTACAAAAATAAAGGAATTAAAATTATATTAAAAGTTAGAGTTCTAAAATTATCATCATTTAATTTGAATTTTAGACTATAATTATATTTGAAATTTTTGTAAATACAATTAGAACATTACTTAATAAAAAATTTTACCAATACAAGCATGGGGTTTGAGATAATTAGTTAATAGATATAAAGATTTTAGTCACCACCCCACCTTGACTCAAAGACCCAGTTTGAAAAGAACTCTTAAGTTGTGGAAAAAATTCCATTATTGTTTGTTGATGGCAGGCTATTGGCAGCGTACACATGTCGAGTGGTGTAGCAAAAGGAGGGGGTCTCTTTCGAGACAACCATGGTTGTTGTATTTTGGCGTTTCAAGAAAAAGGTTTAGCCAGTCACTACTATAATAACGTTCTTAAATCACAAAATTAACTATTAGTATTAAAAATTTGTGACAAAAAAAGAACTTGTATCAAATTTTATCATAGATAAGATACCCGTGGCTAATTTGAAATTTAAGTTAAAATTTGCCATGAATAAAATTACCCCCTAAATTAATGTCTTTATCATTTTTTTACACTTGTTTGTCACGGAAAAAAATTACCCATGGCTAATTTCTGTATAAATTGTTAATGTACTAACAAAGTTTGCCCGTGGCTAGTATAAAATGACATTTTTTGCGATGTTCTTTATTATTATTTTTTTTAAAATCCCGATTTTAGAGATTCGAATTCATTTTAAATTTGTAAAACTTTAATACATAAGCGGTACGAAACTAATCTTGAAATATAAAATTAATTAATTAATTAGAACATAATTGGCTTAAATATGACATAGTAAGTGTTTTATATATATATATTTATTTATTTATTTATTTTGGAGTTTCCGTTCCCTAATAACAGTCAAAACATTAAATTAGAAGTCACAAACACCAAATTAAATTTCAGCTAATAACACTCAAAACTGTTCTTCTTCACTACTGAAACATTAAATTAGAAATTTTCTTCTCTCTACTTTCTTTATCTTCAGTCGCCATTGGATCTCCTAAAAAATCCTTTTAATTGCAATTGGGTAACCTACAATCCTTCACGATCTCAGTTGCACTGAAATGGTGATTTTATCCTCAGGTCAATGCTTATTCTTCTTGTATTTATTTTTCCGCTTAAATGTTTTAGTTGCCAAATTTGTAGTCAACTAAAAATGATTGTATACCTTGATAATTTGAACATTTGCTTAGAGTAATATAATTATCTTTTTAGTAATTATTTTGGACTTCTGATTATTTGTAGTCAACTAAAAATGATTTATTTTTTTCTTTTTTTAACTATTAAATAAGATGAAAGTAAACAATTTTTGACCATAATCCTCTTAAATACATTATAATGCCAGCGCATTTTTTTTTCCTTAGCAAGTAGTTAAAAAGAGAAATTATTATTTCTTTCTGCAGAACGCTTTTGATTGGCTTCATATGTGCGGAATGAAATGGAATCACTTACCGATTAAAAATAAAGTGCTTATACATCGTTTAGTGCTCTTTTGAACCTTGCATTAGAATAATATAATTATCTTTTTAGTAATTATTTAAATGACGACCAGGCGACATTCTATAATTTAAATGGTGAGCAGGTGGTGTGGAGTTAAATTTAGGCCTAATGATTCACCACTTAAGAGAGAATTGCTTAAAAACCTAAAGAGTAAAGAGGGGATTAGAACCACCTTGTCGGTCGTCCCAAAAAAAAAAAAAGGAATTTCATAACCATGGATGTATGTATATCTAGATGCAAAATATATTTATGATATCTAATTATGTTTCTTTTCTCCAAGTTGATGTCCAATTTCATATTTATTGTATCTATTCTCAAATTTTGGGGTTTACAGGGGCGCCTAAAAACACTCAACTCAGAACATGGCAAAGTTCCTATAATGTTTATGAAAGACACATATGGTTAGGCGTGTTTGATTATTATTTGCAGATATCCAGACTACTTTGTCTAGCCTCCTCGTAAGACTTCTAGTGTGTTTGAAATAATCTTATTTTAAGATACTTATTCTATTAAAATTTAGAGATATCTTATAAGATTTAAAATATCTTATCACATATGCCATGCATTTCATATTTGTAAAAAATAAGATAGGAAAGATTGCTTATTTCTCATAAGATAAAAAGTATGGTTTTGCTTTAAATTTTCATAGGATGTACGATAAGATTTCTTAAATCTTATAAGATATACCCTCATTTCAATAGGATAAGTATCTTAAAATAAGACTATAACAAACAGAGCATTCATAAGATCAATCATGTGGTCCTTGCAAGCCCTCTCGAAGAATCTTGTAAGATTCATTTTATAATTTATTATTCAATTATAAAATTAAAATACCATGACTCAAATTTGATAACATTATTATCAAATTAACTTATAACAACATTTCAACTTACAAACTAAACAGTCTTACTGTATAAGACACTTATTTCTTATAAGACATTTATCAAATAAGATACTTATTAGATTGTCTTATTATATTAGATACTTATTTCTTATAAGATACTTATTAGATTTTAAGTTTAAAATTAGACTATTCCAAACAGACTATTCATAATATCTATCATAAGGTCCTTGCAAGCCCTCTCTAAGAGTCTTGAAAGATTCATCATCTTCTTCTCACCCATCCATAGCTTCTTTGTGGAGAGACCCATCCATCGCTTCGTAGTGACGAGAAACATACAAAAGCATCTAAAAGGCCTCTTTCTAAAAGTTGGGGTTGGGCTAATCGTCCAAGCCCAATATATACTGAACGAGCTTAATCAGCGCCGGTTTGAATTCGCGGGCAGTGCCGCAGTGAAGCTGTAAAACACGCAGGCCCACCCAAGACAGATCGGCCTGTCACTCTTGACGAAGATGATGATGAGAATTAAATTTAGTTAATAATTAATTTTACCCAAAGGTTAATGAATACCTCCAGAATTGGCTTAACTTGTCGATTAAGTTTCAAAGGGTGAACTCGAGGTGGCGAAAAATAATCAAACATCGCAGACAGGGGTACAATAAGATAAAATGCAATATGAAACAAAGGCTTCATAAGAGTTTGAAATTCAGAAAATACAAATTCTAAGAATTTACAAATTGCTATGCAACTTCGCACACGTAAATGCAATGAATTTATTTTTAACATAAACCCCACCCCAGAAAAGACCCCAACCCCTTACTCACAGGATTTAAAGGTCTAATCACCCCTCCAACCCCACAGGGACTTATTGTTTTTTGGTAGCGCAAGGTTTATATACTTATAATAAATCACAGAGAAAAGGGATTTGGTGTATTTTATTTATACTTTAATATAAAGACTAATTGTTATATTTATATTTAAATTTAAAGTAACATTTAAATTTGAACGCTACAACTTAAAAAGTAAAAAAGGAAAAGAAAAACAAAGTGTTAGAAACTAAGTAGCTGACATGTCAAATTTTCATTGGCTGGTTGGCCACAAGCCACGTCATCCTCAATCATACTTCTTCATCCGAGACCAAAGAGCCTTGCGTTCTCGTACATTCAGGAGTTTTCACAACTCGAGTCTCTCGAGAAACTTGTAGACCTATCCACAAACAACACAAATCATCCAAAGATTTTTCAAGCAACCGACACCACGCTGAGAATAATCCAGAAACACCAGATCACCCCATTCTCCCCATTCCTATATAAACTCAACCTCAACGTGCAGCAAATCAACGTAAAAAAACGCAGGCACAAACACACACACACACAAACACAAAACTCAGCATCATCAGAGGCATCTCTTGATCAAGCCTAACTCTTAACACAAAATCTATCTACATTCGCATCTTCAACACCATGGATAAAGCAAAGCTCGGCCTTCTGCTAGTAGTGACAATTCTAGCAGCAGCACAGCAAGCCCATGCATTCGTCCCATACACGCGTTCATCAATATGGGACATGATGCTACCCCAAGAAGACCCATTCAAGATCCTCGAGCAAACCCCACTAAACATCCCAAGAGGGGTCGAGACACTCGCCCTCGCTCGCGCAGATTGGAAAGAAACACCAACATCGCATATCATCACACTAGATGTTCCCGGGATGAAGAAAGAGGACGTCAAGATCGAGGTGGAAGAGAACAGGGTGTTGAGAATCAGCGGCGAGAGGAAGGCGGAGGAGGAAGCCGAGGGCGAGAAATGGCACAGGGCCGAGAGGACCACCGGCAAATTTTGGAGGCAGTTCAGGTTGCCGGTGAGCGCGGACTTGGAGAAGGTGAACGCTCATTTGGAGAACGGGGTGTTGAGGATCACGGTGCCGAAGCTGGCCGAGGAGAAGAAGAGGCAGCCCAAGGTGATTAGCATCGCGGAGAAGGGCAACGCCGGTGAGGACATCAAGGCCACCAAGGCTGAGATGTGAAATTGGAGGCCTCCATTTTCTTGCTTCATTTTGTCTGCAGTCCTTGTCGTTTGACGTTGTATGTAATATGTCGTGTGTGTGTGTGTATATATATAGAGAGAGAGAGAGAGAGAGAGAGAGAGTGTTGTCTTGAAGAAGATCGGAAATAATATTGTTGTGGTCTTGTCTCTGATTTTACCTTTGTGGTATCGAACTTTGGTTGATGAATACTAATTTGATTGATTACTGAGATCAAGATTGTTATCGATCAGCTGAGCAATTTGAAAATTTTCCGTTTGCTTGTTTAATTTCTTTAGACCTTGGTCGTCAAATTAAACAAATAATTAGCCTTCTTGAGCGTCGTCATCGTCAACATCATCGAATTTTGTTTGCCTCCACAAGCTTCCCTGACCGCAAAACTCTAGCAGCTGTGTGAGTTTAAAAGCTTGTTTGGATTGATTTTTTTAAAATTATTTTTTAAACACTTTTGAGAAAAAAACTTTTTCTTGACAAAGGAAAGGTTATCGAGCCAGGAAATGTTATATCTCAAAATACTTTAAGAATAATTATTTTTTTAATGTTTGGTTGTAATTATTTAAAAAGTTAGAATGGCATGTTTACTGTTTTTCTTGTGTTTGGTAAAGCAATCTTAATGTGCTGGAGTAGAATGAAAAATTATAATAATAGATAAAAATATCCTTATTTTTATAATTTATCAACTTGATATAGCTTTGCAATGCTTAATCATCATCATCAATATCATCTATCATGGTGGAGGTATTCCCTTAACAAGGGATTAAATTCTTCTAGAAAGTACAAGGAAATGCAAAATATAAAGGCAATGTAATATATAAAACTCCGCCCACGAAATAGGCAAAATGAGATCTACTAACAAAACCTGAATGTGATGAATATGGTACTTCTAAACCAAAAATTAAATAACTGGTGATCAAATATTCTAAATCTTTAAAGTAAAAACATAAGGCTTAATGAGAAAATATTTGAGAGATGATATTTTCATCCAATCTGTCTTCTCACAGTCATCAATTGTGAAGAATATTTGAGTCAAATCATGATCATGATCAATAGCAATTGTTGCCTTATGCCGCTCAGCCTTACTCAAATCTTGCCACCTATATCAATTCTCCATTAAGCTTACGTTTTAAATCATTAATAGCTGCATTCTCAATTGCCAAACTCATTCTTTCACTGCTTGTGTCCATCTTCGAGCTAATCATCTTAGCAAAATTTTTAATAATTTCACAAATCACAATACCATCAATGTTCTTCTGTTTTTTACTTTTCTTTGAACAGGCATCAGTGTTGTTTCCATTAGGTTGAATAACAGATAACGTTGTCCCCTATAAGGTGCTAAAAAACCTTCACAGTTTGTATACCCCGCATCCACAAGATAGTAATGGCCCATAAAAAGCGAAAAGGACAAAACTTATCCATTTTAAGTTTTAAAGTATTTTATGTGAAATATAAAATATTTATTTTGCTTACCATGTGGCAGACATAATCCATTTCTCCTGCTAATTGTATCTCGAAGGACTTTCCCATTGGCTGCTGATCCCTCCCAACCGGGGAACACATAGATGAATTGCATATCTTGTGAGCACACACCCAACATGTTGATAGCAATCTCACCTTTTTGATTCTATATTTAGGTTTATCTTCAATAGATACTTTTACTTTGATATATGTTCCATTTAATGCTCCAAGACAATTCTATTTAACAGAAAAGTATAGTTATTGAAATAAGAAATTCCATACTTAGGGATCTATTAATTTTAAGTTTATCCTATTTACTTGAAACCATTTCCAATTGTCATCATTTGTATTATTTGGGATTGGTTCAGACGTTTTCAATAAATCTCCTTTTAAATGTATCGCAACATTCAAAACTCTATGAAAATGTCTGCTGATAGTTTTCCTAGATCTCAAAAAAGTATTTTTAATAACCCAATTCTTAACATGATGAGCTAAAGTGTGTAAAAACATAGCAATTTGTTCATCTAGTAGCATATTTTTTGTATCTGTCAATCTTCCTTGAAGCATCTTGCATAATTTAACAAATGACTGTCGATTCATCCTTAAGTCATTTATACAAACTGTATCACTTGCATATATTAACTCGTACATTTTTCTTTATATATATATATATATATATATATAATTCTAATGCATATCTTTTACCTAAAGATTGACTTTTAAAATACATATTCAATAAACAATAAATTAACTGAAACCACCAAGAAATAGCATATTCTATGTCCATCCATGCTAAATACATAATACAACTCCTCAGTTCGTAAGCTTAGACAAGTCATAGCTGCATAAATACAGAATACACATGTATATTTAATCGTAATTTAATAACTACAGAATGAATATCTTTTTTATAGTATTATATGTAAAATTTCAAAATATAAGAAAAAAGTCAACTATAATGATTAACCACACAAAAATAGTATGTAAATAGGGATGTCTATCAATGTGTTTGTATCAAAATCTAATCACCACTACCCAACACTCTCCCCTCTCCCTTAAATCCACCACAAAAAGAATAAGAAAAAAGGCATTGGAAAAGAATAACAGGTCAACTAAAAGATCAATCTTCAATATAAAAAAAAAACTCTACTCCACTAGTGAGTCTACTCATAGTCATAATTTGACTTATTGGTGGCCTGTTCTTTGTCTGCAATAAATTTGATGCATTTTTTTGGGTGCTCCTGCTCCTAATCAACTCTTGCCCTATTAATTTGTACCCTCTATATCTTCATGAATCTTCATCAGTTTCATGATATTAGATTATATATCTTTGTTGTGGAGAGATTTTTTGTTGATGACTTTGGAAGGACTTTATCGAAATGGTTCCATGCATAGTCAAGGTTTATACAGTACTTGATTATCATGTACTATAGCAGACTTGTAGAAATTTAATTAATTTCATTAATTGAGCTCAACATTTGTTTAATTTAAAGATCGATTCAATTCTAACATTTTCACATAAAGTAGACAATGCTGTCAATTTTTTGTTTTCCAAATTTAGAAAATCAGTTCAAATTCCAATTGTTCAAGATACAGAAGAATAATAACAAGAACCCTTCCTATAAATGAATAGTTTATAAAACCATGATGGAATTAAATCAATATGGTTTCATAAATCACTCGCCGCTGTTAGATGCACGGAAATCAATTGGAAGGTCATGTTTAAATCAATTAACATGATTAATTTAATAATGCACATATATGCATGAGGCACAATTAGTTGCTCTGATTGTTAGGGTCCTTCAAGTTAATCATGTTAAAGCGTAAAAAGAGCAACCTAAACTTTATATCTCTCACTAATTTGATTAGATTGCCCCAAAGGATCCTCATACTTGCCTACTTTCAACTACATGAATCATATATAATCAAGCATCACCTAATTTGATTTGCAATAGTTCGGCATCATGGAAGCTCCTTGTAAAAATTCCCCTAATCTTGTCATCATTATATAGAAAATCCTGCACTAATCACCAAATCAATTCGAAGTGTCTAGATCGATTAAAAAAACAAAGTGCCTTGAAACCTACATTCGATAGACTTTAGTCCCACCCGAGTCTTGGATAATTCTTAGTCACACTCAACTAGACTATCCTATAAAGTCATAAAATAGAATTCATGGAACAATTAAATTTGCAAAAAACACATTGTTCATGCATGTGCCATTAACAAATTTCAAACTATCATCTCTGTTCAAGGAATTTTTTGTTCGAAAAGGTAATAATACAAAAAAAGCACAAGATTAATCAAGGAAATATGAAAATTGAAAAGAGAAAAGAAAAATATAGATAGATTAGGATACCTGTTTCTAGCCTTGCAAGAGGTAAAGGGTTTGGTAGAGGGATTTAGATGAAAAAATGATCGTAATTCATAAAGGGCAAACAAGAGCTTTTTTTTTTTTTTTTTAATGTTTTCCAAGTAAAGTTGGAAAGTCCATTCCTCAGCTTGAGTAAAGGAACACATTTTTCAACTTTTTCCTGAAAATGACTTTCTTGTGAGATAGGCTTTTCAACTTCATTTTGTCCAACCAAACAAAGGAAAAGAAAAAAGAAGTTGGAATGGCCTTTCTTTACGGGCCATTCCATCGTACCAAACATTCAACTTTGTTTGGATTTTTTTTTTTGGTTAAGAAAAATACTTTTTCTTCTTGAGAAAATGTTTTATTTTAGTAACAACTTTAAAAAAAAGCAGTTAGAATTTTTAGTTTATGAAAAACCACTTCTTTCATAAGCTATTAGAAAAAGTGCTTTTAAGAAAAATGCCAATTTAAGCGAGCCTTTAAAAATTCTAACTTTTCAAAAAGTCATATTTAAATTTTTTTCCGAGTTTCGATTTTTTAAAAACCAAATCAAATAATTATTGCAAATTTAATATAATTTTTTCAAGAGAAAAAAGTACTTTTTCTTTAAAAAAAAGTCAATTCAAATAAGCCTAAAACAAAGTTCATCAAAACACAAGAAATCTGAAATCTCGCATAAAAAAAAAACCATGTTTAGCCAAAAAAAAGAAAAGAAAAGAAATAAAGAAAGAAAAAAGAGCATGTGGCAGTCCTGTGATTTTTCTTTTTCTACTTTTACCGTTTTGGATTGGTTTTATTTTAAGAAATAACGATATAACATTAAAGTATCTCATTTGAAAAATAACTGTATTAATTAACTAACACAAAGGCAGAAATGAACATTATTAGTGCGCTTAACCAGCTACTGGAGTGTAATTTGAGATAATGACAAAAATAATTCTTTTTATCAATTATTTAAAAAAACAATGATATTTTAAAAGAAAAGAGTAAAATAATTCATGTGCTTTAAACATATTCTCAAAACGACTTTAGGGTGACTTAGGTTGGATTGAAGACATGATTTTTGAAGACATGTCTTTAAGTCAAGCTTTCACTTTTTTTTTTTTCAAAAAAAAAAAAAAGCGTTTTAAGTTATGATTTTATTCTATTGAATATTCTCTCTCTCTTTCTCTTTTTTTTTTTTTTTTAACTGTGAGTACTAATTCACAATTTTTTGCAGCTTAACATCGCCCCATTAATAAATGCTCATACCCTATTAATAGGTAACGACTGCTGTTGAGAAGAGGAATTGTTTGATTCAGATAATTCGTTCATATCAAATGCAACATGGGATAAAGGATCTTTGAAGCTCATGTTTCTTATATCTCATGTAGTAGGTCCAAAAACCATGTCTTAAATACGCAATTTCATAATGTGGTTATTTTTCTCATTATTTTGTAAAAGTAGTTATTTTGGTATAAAATATGTGTAATTTGTACCCATAAAGTAAGTAATTTTATATAAATTTTTATAGTTTATAATATGGTAAAATCTAAGTATATTTTATTAAATTACTTGGTAGAATTTTAATAATTGTTAGATTATTTATAATAAATTTGGATTGATTAAATAGAATATTTAAATTGATAAAAACAAATATAAGACAATACTTGAAGTTAGGTAAAATGCATGTTTTCATTTGTTTGTTCATTTCTTTTCTAGAAGGTCCACTCTCGCACTTCATGAGATTTGAACCCCGAACTTTGGGAAAGTAATTTTAATTACTTATGCTACTCCTTAAACCCTTAGCTAAAATACATTTTGATCTTTGTTGTCTAATTAGTAGATTATCTTATGTGTTTTTAAACTTATTATATTATCTTTTATACTTTTTATTGTCTTGTCATTTTTCATTTACTTACATTTTTTTCAAAAATAAATAAAAGGAACATATTTAATATTTCTTGAAATAAAAATGATAATATGTCATAATATTAATAAAAAATAGACTTTTTTTATTTTAAGATAAAATACAGATTTGCAGAGGAAGCGAAAATCACCATATACAAACCACGGAAACGACGTCGATTTGCCATCTAATATAAATAAAAGAAATAATCGAATCATTCTACCCCTTCTTCACAGCGCTCCATCTCTGCTCTTCTTAGCTTCACCAATCGAATCGATTACACCAAAAACCTTCACTAAAATGGCGGAGGATCAAACCCTAGACGCCGCCTCAGCTTTGACGGAAGAAGCCACCAACGGCGGCGGAGAACTTCCCATGCCCGACGCTCAAGTCACTACAAACGATTCCGATTTCGGTTCCGGTTCCGGTTCCGATTCCGAGTCTGACTCGTCCGAGTCGGAAGACGACGAAGCTCAACTTCACCTCCAAATTCAATCCCTCGAAAACGATCTCTCTAATAATCCTTGCAATTACGACGCTCATGTCCAAGTATTCTCTTTCTCTCCCTCTACACGTATATATATTGTTCGTATATTTGCACACTTCACTTATATTTATGTCCTTTTATATGTGTTTAGGTTTTTATTACATCTCTTGCATTTGTTTATTTGTTACTACCTAAAATTTTTTAGGTGTTTATCGACATTATGGCTCAACTATTTATGATTAATCCTTTTCACTTTCACAGTTGAAGTATATGATATGTAGATAATTGAGTTTTTCCTCTTTTTTTTTTCTGGGAATTTTTGGTAAGGTGGTTAACTAATAAATTTTGTACATATAGTTTAATTCACCATGATAATTAAAAATAGAAGAGGAACTATACCAATATGTATGAGTGACTTCGGTACTTATAGTAATCAGGGTTCTCCACAGGATTTCATGAGCTCAACTCTAATTTCTTATTCTTCTTCGCATATTAATGTGTGTGCGCTCCCAAGAGTGTATATGCATGTGCCTATTTGGATGTTTATAGGTTTTTCACTCTAGTTCGTGGTATTCATTCCTGTATGATATGGATTTTCATTTCGAGCACAAGTAAACAGAAGATTAGGGTCTGAGTTTGGGTTGATGATATGGAAATTTGTTTCTGTTGTGCAGTATATTAGGGCTTTGAGGAAGCAAGGAGAGCTAGACAAGCTGAGGCAGGCGAGGGAAGCTATGAGTGCTTTGTTTCCTCTGACTCCTGAAATGTGGCAGGAGTGGGCTAAAGACGAGATTTCTCTCTGCTCTGGGTTTATTACTTTTCCATTACATTTACCTCGATCTGCTTCTTATAACATTGATGCCTTCTTTTCTGGGTTTCTTAAGTGAATTCATGCATCCAGACCATTCTCTGCTTTGCTACATGTTCCTGGGTTTCTTCAGTGAATTCATGCATCCAGACATTTTCTGCTTTGCTACATGTCATATGCTATTTAATCATGGGTTATTCATTGTACTTGGGTCTTTTATTTCAAAATATACATCAGCTGGATCTAACGTTTTTTAGTTCGTTTTGCAATGTGCTTACTGTATGTGATATTTTTAAGGAGTTTTTTTGCTCCCTTGTGGTAGTGCACATAATTTCCTCTGTCCTTGCCATGCCTTAATCAACAAAACAGCCTTGTTCAATCAGCTGTTGTAAGTCTGATATTTGCCTTCTCCAGGTGTTTGATGAAAAATACTTTATAATAGTTATGGACATTTGCCTCTGTGTTAACTTCCAATTTGTCTTCTTCTATATTAATGAGTGATAAAAAAAGGTCATTACTCCACAGATAGTGCTGCTGATCCATGGAGTGTATGATTGGATGGGTCTAAAGATTCATGATTAATTATCTCTGGCATATAAAAATGGCCCGTCTTATGCATAAACTATATCCAGCCTTTGTTGCTTGGCCAACATTTTTGAGAACATTACTGTCACAGAGCATTAATGTGTTTGTACACTAATTACTTATTTTATTCTGGAATTTCTCCTACAAGGTTGCGGTAAAATTTCAACTCTTTAAATTGCACTTTCTTTTAGTAACAAATACACGAGAACAATGTAGGAAAATCAGGTTGCTTGCTGAGTCATAGAGGTAAATTCAGTCAACTCCATAATTCTTTAAGATGATAATCCACAGTCATAGAGGTAAGTTCAGTCAACTGCATAATTCTTCAAGATTCTAGGCCATACAAAATTTTATTTTTGTTGTAGCTTAGTGGTCTCTTAGTTGGAAATTAGTAGAGTCCAGTTCTTGAAGGGTACATGGTTTTCTGCACCGGGGTCAACTGTGGAAATTGTTTTGCTAAGTTCTTCTTTATACATAAAGACTTTGGATATCTTTCAGGGCCTTAATGCCTATTAACACGACGGATTCCATTCTGAATATTTAGTGGAACATCCTTCTTCATTTTTCTTGCAGTTTTTAGCATTGTTTTTAATGTGGATTGCAGCAGCATCTCCTTTAAATTGTTTCTGTGTCTTCTTAATGATATGGTTTGCAGTTTAATCATGTTTGTATGCTCTTTCATTTGTTATTGACCGTATTTGAGTTTGTTTGCTTGCATTAATTCGGATTCTCTTTTATAAATTTCCTATGCAGACTTGATGCTTATTCTGCAATTGAGAAGCTTTATGAGCTAGGAATCTGTGATTATCTGGTTAGTTTCAATCGTTCATCTTGATCACTGCTATCCTACATCTGTTAGTTTAAATCTCGAGATGCAGTAGCCGTATTTTTCAAAATTGTATGATTTGGAATTAAAATCTCACCATCTGGTTCAATTCAATGGGGAACCGGGTGAGTCATCAGACTTGTGCATGAACCACAGCTAGATTGTAGTGAATCAGATGAGAAGAACTGCAGAGAAGTGGAGTGTTAGTCAATCAAAAACAGATATCAAAGATAATAATGTAGTCATTGGTGAACTTTCAACATGATATTTTTTAATTAACTAAATCCTACATGATCCTAGGTATTTGACTGAATCTGAATTGATATGGATGCGTTGAACTCCCTGCAATTAAGTTGGTCCCCTTTCCCACTAGAAGGTATAGTAGTCTTTCTGAAGTTAAAGCGCAAACTGCCAAGAACTAATTATTCTCTGAATTTGTGGCTAAATGGTCAGAATAATGTAGTACTTCTTGGAGCTTCTGTATCCCAATGCTAATGATGGCTGATGCTATCTTTACCTACAGGAAGATGGCTAATTATTCTCTAGGATAAAAAGCTATCATTGTTTATCTTTTTGTGCAGTCCATTGCCCTGTGGTGCGACTACATAAATTTCGTTCAAGAGTATGATTCATCAGTGCGAGAATGTTCTGCTTCTGGTATTTCGAAAACTAGGAACCTCTTTGAGCGTGCTATTACTGCTGGCGGGTTGCATGTTACTGAAGGTAACAGAATATGGGAAATGTATCGGGAGTTTGAGCAAGCTATTATTTTCACATTTCATGAAAATGACAATGAGGTTAGAAGCCCTTTTCCTTTTCCTTTTTTGCTTTGTATTCCACTGATGTAAAGCTTGTGGTTCGGTTCCTGAGTCCTTTGACAAGCTGCAAAATGGGTATTTTAGATAAATTGATTGAAGCTAAACTTTCTTTCTTTTGTGTGGCCTACTGAGTTTTGAAAAGCTTATATGTTGATTTTCAGATTAATAATATGTTGCATCACGTTGATATGATTCAACCTTCTCCTTTTAGTTGGTTGTACGTGTCCTTGAATGTTCTCTGTCTCTTCCCCGCAGAAAACAGTTTTAGGTGTTTGTCCATGTAATGGCCGACCATTCTTCAATTTCTTCAATTTTGTTCTCTGTATATAAAGATATTGTCTATTAAGTGTAGTAAAAAGGATGTTTGTGGTATGGGCTGCTTGATGAGATGTCACATCTTTTTTGTGTGTGATGAGCTAAATTTCTATTCATGCAAACAAATTCTGGAACCCTTCCATGCTGGCAAGAAAAAGAAATTAAGAAATTAATCACAAGAAGAGAAAAAATTTAATAAATAATAGGAGAAAAGAAAAGCAAAGAAATAGAAGGTAAAGGAGACAAGGCTTCTGCATATCTAAGCTGCAATGGTTAGGCAAACAACACAGGGCTTCTTTTGACTATCTGGAAACTAAATCCTCCCCCTTCTTGCAAGTTGATGATCAAATAGCTAGAATGGTAATAGCTTATCAATTGCTTGACCTTGATATTCTATCACATTAAAGTGTCCCATCCTATGCACTTGCAATGACAACTAGTCAGGTTACTTATGTACCTGAGAAATCTGCAAACCCATCCTGAACCAGATTACACTATTCTGTGTCATGCCGAACCTGAAATCCAATGGTTTTCAAATCTGCTTGTCAGACCTGAACCCGATAAAGATAACATTGCCCATGGGTATCCGACCTGGTATACATTGTAGCTCCTCTTTGATTTTGTAAACTTTGCCACAGGCTAAATGCAATATCTCATTGTGAATAACCTCTGATGTGTTGCTGTCATAATATTACTGTAAAAGTTTGTTTGTTAGTCCTCTTGGTGGACTGATTTTATCATCATTTGCTTCCCAATTCATTTTCATTAAAGTTTTTATTTGTTTCTTAATGCAGCTGAGAGAAAAGCAGGTCCAGCATGTTCGAAATCTTTTCCACCGTCAGTTGTCAGTCCCTCTTGCTAATATAAGGTCTACACTTCTCATTTACAAGGCTTGCGAAACAGAACAAGGGACTCTTGAGGACAACTCCGGTGACTTGGATGGACTGTCTTCTCATGTTGTTGCTGCCTACCAAAAGGCATTAGAGATGCTGAATGCTCGCATGCATCTTGAAGAACAGATTTCTAGAAAGGATTTAGCTGACTCAGAAAAACTTCAGCATTATATGGTACATATCTTCATTATAACTCTTCTCAAACAACTCCAACTTTCCTCCCTGCCCGGTGTGTGAACAACATCAAAAGGAAGAAAAATGGGAAAGTGAAGTTACAAAATAGAAGAGAGGAATGGAAAAGATATCATGGATTTGAATTTTCATCCCTTATCAGTTCTACCTCCTTTTTCATGCTTCTGAATCAGATGGTGCTAATTTAATCTTTCATCTATTGCCTAAACAAGTCCACTTCTATCAGCTGTCTTATATGCTCTTTTGTTAAAATGCATAAGCGGTGTGTTCAACAAGAACAATGAAAACATAGCTGTTCTCATGACTTCGATGCTACGAATTTGATGCTAGGATACCGTGAAACGTCTGTCTTTTTGAGGGGATATGATGCATGCATGATCAACTCTATGTAATTGAAATGGAAATGATAGTATATATAACTTTGAGGTATTTTTCAAGATATGCCTGTAGTTGCATGATTATAGTCCTAGGAGCCTGGCAGGCATAGGCCTGCAGCATGTCATGCCCCTAGTTTAGGGTTTGAGATGTGGGGTATGCCCTCGGGGAGACTATGACATGATGTCTGCAATGATCTTTTTCATATTGTATCTACTATGATATGTGCCATCTCAATATCTAATCATGCTCAGGTTAAGATTTTGTTCCCTCTTTTACATGGCTTTTACAAGTTGGCGAAGTGAATGGCTATTATCTGGATCAAAGTTTTTGAAGATAAAAGTATTGGAGGGATCTATAGAAAAGTTTCTTTATTATTATTTCTTCATCTCCACTCAATGACAATAGAGCTTGCTTTGTCTGCACAATATTAGTTTGGGGAAAAGATGAGGAGCTTTCAAGATCTGAAGTGTGTGTTGGAAGCAATTGTCTTCAGTCACTCTTTTTAGTATGTTCAGATTTCTGATAGTTTTTGTCGTGATGCAGACTTACATAAAGTTTGAGCAGTCATCTGGGGATCCAGCCCGGGTTCAGATTTTGTTCGAACGTGCTATAACAGAGTTTCCTATATCTAGTGATCTCTGGCTTGATTATACGCGCTACCTGGACAAAATATTCAAGGTTTTCCCTTTGTTCAAGTGACTAATTTCTCTTTTGTCTTATTATGTAACCTCCAATGTAAGCAAGATAACTTTTATTTCAGGCGTCCAATATTGTGAAGGATGTCTATTACAGGGCCACAAGGAATTGTCCCTGGGTTGGGGAATTGTGGGTTCGCTATTTGCTATGCCTTGAGCGATGTCGTGCTTCTGAGGAAGAAATATCCACTGTACGTTCCTTTTGTTTCCTTTTGAAGCATGTTTCTCTGTATTACTTCAGGCTGACTGCTCAAATGAGATATGACATTGTTTTGGGTTGACTATGCAGAAAAGCAATGTGTGTAATCATGAAATTCAAAAATTTGACAAATAAAATATTACTTGTTTAGCATTATTCATTGGACTTGGGATCTGTATCATGTTCCTAATCGACTAGTCGATCATATGGTGTCTTATCAAAGCCTTGGTGGTTTTCATCAAGCATATGGTTTGAAGATGCAATTTTTCACCTAGGTGGAATAGTTCTGTTTTCAAAAGCTATGCTAACCAACTTCGTTTGGTAAACAACTTTTCTTCTTATTGGGTCGCGCAATGCTTTCGAATAATTGAAAGGATGTTTGCAACAAAGGCCTATTTGTTCTTTTTGAATTAGAACATTATGGACCATGTGGTGCCTGGATCAGAATTGTACCTCATGCACAAAAAATCTTAGATCACCTCATAGTACTTTAAACCTGTCCTTATGGAATTAGTTTAAATTTTGAAAACAAAGTTGAAAGTTCTTTAGAGTTAGCTCTGATATCCTATAGTAACCATTTGAAGACAACCAAAGCTGTGCAGAGTGAAGTTGAGGTAGAGTGCCTGGATTTATATTTCCTATAGTATCCTTTATGTATAAGTTGTGGAAAGTATGTCTGGCCGTATGGTTGTGCATAATTGTAGATATAGATGAAAATGCTTGCTTACCTAGCAGTTGACTGTATGATATAATAGGATAACGCATATAGATATCTTGGCATGGAGTAATCTTTCTATTTCAGATGCTGAATATCCATTCTGCTACTATCCATGAAAAACAAGAAGTGCTCCCGACAGTCACTTTAACTGAACTTATCATCCCTCTATTACTGATAATGAACTATCCAGAGGATGTCTCTCTTACTGAATGGTAATAAAACTTCCAGGTTTTTGAGAAGTCACTGCAGTGCTCTTTCTCAAGCTATGACGAGGTAAAAGCATTATTCCTTAACATGAATTTTTCTTTTTGGTTTTGAAACTTTTGGTCCCAGAAATTGGGCTCCATTAGTCAGAATGAGTTATGCCTAAATTGGGAATTCTTATTTCAGTACCTAGATATATTTCTGACTAGAGTTGATGGGTTAAGGCGGCGAATGTCTGTAGCTAGAAAAGAGGATGCTTTGGATTATGCTTTAATTAGAGATACATTTCAGGTTTGTGTTGCAATGCTTCCAAATTATATTATTTCTTTTTTGATTTATTCTTTTTCTGCACAATTGTTTTGGTGCAGTATGTTCCTTGGGGTTTATGTGAAACTTAATTGGGATTTTGGTGGTTCTTGTGGTAATCAGCATCATACCCAAAATAATTAATGGTTCTACTCCATTTGCACAAAGTGATGAACCAAACTTGCATGACTACTCATAGTGTCAAGCACTTTTAGAAAAATATATCTTAACGTTGTGACAAAATTTGCCCTTTATAATCTCTCTCTCTCTCTCTCTCCCCCCCCCCCTCCCCTCTCTCTCTAGCTATGAATACACAAGCACCTTTATTTATTTATTTTCTTTTTAAATGTTGAATTTTATCCAGCTGATTCCTTCGGGGGATTAAATCCCGCTTCTGAATGCTCTAACCTTGACAGTATACAAAGCTATAGAAATCTGTCCTGTTTTAGTATTTATTTAGCTTTTAACCTTTTATGGCATCTGTATTACTTTTTTAGCTGTTCTCTACGTGAGTTTTGTTCTTGGCAAAAAATTCGATGTCCTAGGAGTGTATGTGCAGACCAAACTGCTGAAGAATAAAAGGTTTTCAAAGTGGTGCTCTGAATCTGGCTTGATTAATAGAATCTTCAGATCAATGAGGATAGATCCTGGATTTCGTTCAAGCATGGCATTGTCCTTGGATTATTTAGATATCTGTTTGTCTTGTATGGATATTGGATATAAATTAGTTAGTTCCTTCCTTCAGGAGGAAGTGTGTACTTATGCTGTTTTTTGTATTACCAGCGTGCAGTGGATTATGCATCACCATACCTGAAGAACACAGAGGGCTTACTACGAACATATCGTTATTGGGCCCATTTAGAGGCAAAGCTGGGGAAAGATCTAGCTTCAGCACGAGGTGTTTGGGAAAGCTTGCTCAAAATTAGGTTAGATTGATCGTCATTCTTCATTTGTTTGCAGTATTATCTATACTCGACATACTAACTTCTCTGGGATTTGCTATTCCAGTGGATCTATGTTGGAAGCCTGGCAAGGTTATATAGCAATGGAAATTGGAATGGGTCATATAAATGAAGCTAGATCTCTTTATAAGAGATGCTATAGTAAAAGATTCCCTGGGACGGGCTCAGAGGTATGTTTCTGTCTTAAAGATAATATTTAAGTCTTGAAGGAGATGCCCGTAGTCTTGCACAGCTCCTTTTTCAATGCTTTACCTGCTATAATATTTGAATTAGCGTCTTGCTTTTAGTGCCTCAATGTAAATTTCACAAAGCTCTTATATTGTATACGTGTGTTACTGCATCTTGTTTAGGTTATTGGTGCACTTCCTCTGCCCTACATTATGACACATGACGGCATCTTTATGGAGCATTGCACATCCTTACCATCTTAAGATTAGGGGATATATATATATATATAGGTTAGAGAAAGTAAATGTAACTTCATGGGCATGGTATCATTTGTTGTTCAGATCAATGTTTGCTGGCTCTATAACATTTACTACTCCATTTAATATTCTGAGGATGTAAAATTGGGAAGAAACAAATCCCCGTAGCATGATCTCAGAACAACTTGAAGTTTATTATTAGTCTTGTTCGGTCTCTTCTAAGAAACTTGGTTCTATAGTGATGAAACTTTGCATAATCTATTCTGGTCAAGATCCAATTTCGTCCTACCTACATTATATCCTTGTTATGCAAATTGTACTAGGAGCCATATGGGAAATAAAAAAGTTCAAAATAAATTGGAAAGATTACATTCTCATGCCATTATATCCTTTTCTTGGTCTTAATATTATTGTTAAAAATAAAAATTGTCAATTTTCATGTCTCTTAGAAGATTTGTTTTGTATGCACATGTTCCATCTTGAATTAGATGATACCTTCCTTTCCTAAAAAACAGAACCATTCAGGACATATGCCATGCATGGGTGCGGTTTGAGAGAGAGTATGGCTCGCTCGAAGATTTTGATCTTGCTGTACAAAGGGTAAGCAATTTCTTTTGTAGTATTATATCTGCAATAAGAATTGTTGGAGTAGAGTTCAACCTGATGCAGCTTGCTTTACATTCTAGTTTGAGGTTCTCTGCAGCAATTTGTGAGAATCAAATTTCTGTCCTTGAGTTCCATCATCACTTCAAAAGTCGTTGTTCCTTCACCAAGGAAGGAGGAACGCCACCTTTAAAATATTACGCTATTTACTTACATATCTTTTGTAACATTCAATTTGACAACAGTGGCTGCTTTTCTTGAGGGGGAAAATGAAATTCCTGTTTCATATTTCGTTTCTAAAGGATTTATAATTTGGTTTATTGAGACTTGGTTTTCTACTTCTCTACCATTGTTAACACATGTTTAAATCGTCTTGATATGCTACTGGTTGGTCTGGGTTAGTTACTATTTTGTAGGCCCCTTGGGAGCAAAGGCTGTGGTTGCACTTTTTGTATGCGGGAATGCATTTAATAATTTGAATTCTCACATAAATCCTTGAACCATTGATATTAGCTGTTGTGGTGCACGGGATTGTTTGCATGGTGTTTGTGCTTGATTACTTTGTCATCTTAAGCAGGCTATTTTTCCTGGAATTGCTGGTTTAATTTGGTGTAATTTTAGCTCTGCAATATGTTCTCTGTGTTCCCTTGATAAGCAGAGAAATAAATCTATTTGTTCTTTGTTGGACATTTTGCTCTGTATGTCAGTATCAGGGCCTTAATGCTGTCTTTCTTTATGATGTGTTGTCCATCCTCTTTCTTCCTCTGGCCCAGGTTGCCCCTCGTCTCGAAGAACTACAGTTATTCAGGTTACAGGAGGAGAACAAGAGTACGGTTGCTTCTGCTGTTAAAAGAGAGATTCCCCTTGAAAAGAATGCCCGTGAAAAGAGAAAGATAAGTTCTAGCTCAACTGATGATCAGTCTCCAGCAAAACGCCGCAAAGATGTCACACAGAACCAGAAGATAAGCAACAAAATCGATAAAGGTCAAGCAAAGGAATCAACTGAAGCTGGTGAAGTGAAAGCTGTTGCCCAGGGCAGCACACTAGAAATGTCAAATGAGAAAGAGACGGGAAAGAAGTCCCATGAGAAATCCAAATTTTACAATGACCAATGCACCGCATTTATATCAAATCTTAGCTTGCAGGCAAGTTGTGGATTCACTTAATATGGAATTTGACTACTAAGCAATATTTAGATCAGTTTCCTGTTCCACAGAGGTCAAGGATAACTCATGCAGATAACTACTTATATGTAAACTTACCATTAATTGGTAAATCCTGCAGGTGACCGATGAAGATCTCCGCAATTTCTTCAGTGATGTTGGTGGAGTGGTTGAAATTCGAATATTGACTGACAAGTTCACCAAGAAATCGAGGGTATCTTCCTCAATTTTATGTATAATGTGTAAACCTTGATTTTGTTGATTCTATTTCATTAATATGATTCTAATTGAGCAATGGCATAAACAGGTCTAATTTCTATTATGGATAAGCATAAAGGACAAATAACTTTTTCATTATTGATTAGACATAAACACAACTGCTTATACTTCTGATATCAGGAGACAGATTAAATTTTCAGGAAATGGTTGCTTGTCATGATGCTTTCAACATTGAGCATATTGCACACCTTGTAGCAATTAACAAGATCGTTTTTGGCTCAAATATTAGATAATATATGGTTGCATTTTGGCACTAACATGTGCAGAAAAGGTTGCATGAACTCCTCATGCTTTGCTCTTTCCAGGTTTCCCAGGCCTGGTTCCCATTTGCAGTTGGTTTAAAGTTTCAGTAGAGTGAGAAATATGTAGTGGAAGTAGAAATCTTCATAATAACTTATCTTTTATTATTTTCTCCTCCAAGTCCACATTGCACTTTTCTTTGTTCAGCTATTTCATCTACATTTGTCCTAGCAGAAGAGCTCTCCACTATGCTTATAATTTGGTTTTTATTTTGTGAAGGGGTTGGCTTATGTGGACTTCTCGGATGATTCACACCTTGCTGCAGCTGTGGCAAAGAACAAGCAGAATTTAATGGGGAGGAAGTTGAGCATTGCAAGGTCAGATCCGCAGCAGAGGAAGAACAGGGGAGCTCCCAGACATAGCGCTAAACCGGAACATGGTATAATTTCTTTAATTTGTCTTTTTTCATTTGTTTTACTGCCTAACGGTATCATTATGAACTACCAAGTTGGTTTTCATAATGAGCATTCTGTGCCTGCTTGCCCTCGTAAAAGTTACAGAAAAAAGCATTTCACCCCTGTTTTCCTGGAGAATATGGTCAAAATTAGCTGATAACACCTCTGTCCCGCATGATTATTCCAGCCACCGAAAATGACAAAATACCCAAAATCAAGTAGAATTTAGGAAAAAGTCTTCTTGTGACTATTAATGAAATCAATTGCTGTATTTGGCAGAGAGTGATGTTTGTGTACTCTGTCGTTTTATTGGTATAATAGGTTTTACTGAACCAGATACCTTTATTTTTATATTCAGCCTTGTTTTCCAAATACATTTTTCAATTATCAAATTATACTTAAAAAACTTTTGGTTGTATTGTGTTTCTGAAGATTCTTCCAAAGATCGCAAAGAGAGCGGCAAAGTACACTCCCCATCTGCCGTTAAAAGCAATAGAGATGATAACGTCCAGCTGAAGGGGAAGAATACATTTGCGATGCCAAGAACTGTGAGAGCGCTGGGTTGGACTGCTCCGAGTAAATCAACATCTGAGAAAGCTGCTGGAGACGAAGAACCCAAATCCAATGAGGAGTTCAGGAAAATGTTCCTCAGAACTTAAGCGCGCAGATAAAGGAGAGTACAAATGTACCATACATCTAATGTGTATCTAAGAATATACTTTTCACTGCATTTACGTGCTAACGGCTTTGTAATTTATGCATGCAAATGATCGCCTTTCTGATCCTAGTTTCATTTCTTTCACTGAACACAATACCGTAGCCCTTGTACTCCAATTGCACATTTTACATGTTAACCAGTTGATGGTTGGGCTCAACTAGATGAGTTTCCCTTGTTATTGGAAAAGGAAAAGGAAAAAAAAAAAATGAATTATGGGGTGGTCACATGGCAGTTAGCTTTCATAAGCTTTCCAGCTTGAGCAAGAATGTATCCTGGGAAGGCTGCTGTAGCATTTTCAGCCTTATGTGGCGAAGTTGTTGGAGTAAGGTGATTGAATTAATGGGTGGGTCTGCAGTGCTGCAGCACGAAATGAATTGTTAAGACTTTGCAATGTTGAATAAAACAGATACCAAGGCAACTGGTTGGGTGATGCAAACCCCAACGGTGTAAGCTTTGCAGATGTCAAAATATACATGCTTCTTTCGAATCTCACGTCTAAATTCATCACTCCAAATATTATTATAGTGATGAAACAAAAATTATTAGTGACTTGCATATTAATAACGATTGGTGATGATTGTTACTGACGTCACAAATCTAAGTAAGGGTGGGATTATTCGATCTGTATTTGAATTCCGCATCTGAATGGCTAGGAAAAATGACCAATTTTCGATATCCGTATCAGCTGTTTTTTTTTTTTTTTGGGATTTTGGAATTGGATGCCGGATAACGTTTTCCTTTCTGAATCGGATACCGGATTATCCGATTTCTTTTAATTAAAAAAATACATTGAATTAGTCAAAATTTAAATAAGACAAGACCCAAAGTATCACACAATTCCCTTAGTTTTACGTCTCACTTCTCAGTGCCGCACACTCAACACCCAAACCCAACCTCACACCACCACAACCACCAAGGCACCGACCATTGGTGACTACCACATGACTACCTAGCACGCCAGAGCAGGCAGCAGCAACGACACGCATCGACGCTGACACCAAAATTTCAAACTATAAAGCCATTCTCCTTCAGCCATTCTTCTTTAAGGATTTTTTTCTCCTTTTTCTGCCGTTGATTTTTTTTTTGTTCTTTCTTATATGTTAAAGCTGATGCATATATATATATATATATAGCCATAAGCGAAGCACATTTGAAATCTGATTAACTAGCTAGAACTAATGTCATAAGTGATGCACGTTTCTTATCGGTTAGAACTTAGGACAAGAGTTGAGACTTGAGATTGTTTCTAATGCACATTTGTTTTGAAATAATAGTGACCACCGTACAGAATTTCAATTTTTAAAGTTTATTTAAACTATGCAAAAATCCGTATACGACATATCCGCTATCTAAAAATTCGTTATCTGACCGGATATATAGTTTTTAGCTATCTGATCGAATACGGTATCCTATTATCCGAATATCTTGTACTATTCCCACCCTACATCTAAGTAGTACAAAAACATTAACATGACTTGCTTGAAAATTGAATGAAGTAAAGAATGCTAGGTTACATTTAATGCAAATGTAGCCACCTAGTCGTTAAACTCTGTAATGTTCAATGGCCAAGGCATGAGTAGGAAAGGTGCATTTGGAGTTGTAGTTGTCCCGATACCAAATTAATTTCTTGTTTTCTTGTTCGTAGCTAAAACACCAAATAGTTGTTGGGATGTGTTAGGGCCGTAGGTTGGGGTGCGTCACGGCCGGACGGAAACATTGAAAAGATATTGCTATCTATCAGAATATCCGTGTGTGTGTGTGTGACGTTCTTGAACTGAAATTGATTTCTCGGTCCGACACATCATGTCCTGCATGCGCGCTTAACCTGGAAGATATTGCCGGGCACCTTTATCCTCCTCCCTCTCTCTCTCTCTTTTTCTTTTTAAAATTATTTTGATAATAAAAAATCTATCTCAAGTAAAATTACTTTCTATCTTATTTAGTACAACAACGTTCTCTCTAATGCATGTTCTAAGTTAGTCAAGAGTCGAATAATACTTGTAACAAAAGACATAATCACATAGATTTCAATTTAAGATCTTTAGTTACAAAACTGCTCTCGTCATACTTTGCTTGAGAGGTTCCGACTATCAACTACTCGGGAGGTTGCAAAACTGTTCTTCTTGTCCTCTAAAGGCAACTGGGTTTAATTTCTTTTACTTATGTATTTGCAGTAGTTTTAGAATTTTTTTTTTTTTGGTACAAAAGTATAAAAATGATAAAGACAAAGCAAATAGATCGAACAAGGGAGACATGCAAAGCTTCTTAAAAAACCAGCTCGTGGCGTTGTGACATGGGACAACCGATACAGCTTCTCTCTTAGTGCGCTCTGCCAAATTTTGCATTTCACCCATCGATGTATATAAAGAAATATATTTCATGCATTGGTCTCTCCCTCTCTCTCTCTCTCACACACACACAGAGACACACACCACAGAGCGTGCATTTACTAATTGCTTTATAGAAAGAAAGAAATAGAGAAAGAAAACAGGGCCTGGGATGGCTAGGCTTGCTTTCTCCTTGGATCACGCAAATTGTTTCCCTGAATCTTCAGCTTTCTCAATCTCTTTAATTATTCTTATTATTATTCCCCCATTTCATCATCATGATTTTTGCATATATAACACCATGCACACACGTACATATCTTCATATATATATATATATGTATATATATATATATATATATATATCTTCATCTATTTCGAGGTTTCATCAGGTCATGTCACATGTCTCATTGTATCCCAAGAACCCTATGCGCTCCTATTGCTGCTCATTCTTAATCGGGTACGGTTGAGGAGTACTGTTGGGTGGGTTTTTGCTCAAGACTTGGATCTTGTCATACCGATAAAAACGTTTAATAATAATAAACTAATAATATAATTATAAAAAATTAATTTACACGGTTCAGGATCTTCTTCATTGCGATAGAAATAAATTGATCATTATGTTATTGAATTGCGTTTGCGACTGAGGTGAACGCACTTCTACCTTTAAATATTTGGGGTGATTTGTATCTTAATTAGCTCATTATTTCAATATACGCACATATATTTCTGAATTAAGTTCTAAAGGATGATGAGTGCTCACTCTTCATGTTTGACAAAAAAAAAAAAAAAGACCAATAATGATAATAGTAAAATAAAATAACACTTGTCATGGTTCTACCATTCATATTCTTTAGATAAATAACGTTATCCGAGTGATACATAATAATGCTCTAGCTAGTCATTTTAATTCGACTCATCAAAAATAAGAAGAAGAAAAACGTTGGTATTTTGTAAAGAATATACATAAGATTGAAGTTGCAAGTTTGTAATTCAAAGGAAGATAGTAACATAGAATTCTTTTTCCTTCAAGCACATGCATATTCAATAATTCATTAGAAGAGACCATGGTGGGGTCAAGAAAATAGAAAAAGGACTCAAACAGATTGTGTAAAAGTAAAGATAGTCTTTTTATGTATTTGTCCTTAAATTGCTTTGACTCTCATCATCATGCCTTGCCTAGAAGAATGTTTGTGTCTGGTGCCAATGGATATGTGGCCTCACTCTGTCATAAGTCCAGACAAAATTATAAAGAAGAAAGAATGTTCCCAACTGCTATTTTTTGCTTTTTCGTTTCTGCCTTCTCTACATGGCTTTGTGTGCGTTATGTCCATATCAATCTGCAATTTTTACATCAATGACTGCTTGACTCTATCATCGACCTTTTATATATATATATATATATATATATATATATATAATTGTAATACGTGAATTAGGATTAATTGGACGCAACCTTAGAGAAATTTTCTCTATAAATTTTCATGCGATCTCTAGATAAGCAAATAGATTTTGTGCTCCAAGGGAGGACCTTAAACTCAGTATAGATGAATTTTCGAAGGATAATCTAGGCACCGTCGATGCTGGGGGTATGATTCGTGATGGGTCTAGAGATATCATAGCGATGATGATACCATTAATTTGAGTATGGCTTCAAACAATAAAGCAGAACTTATGGCCTTGTGGGAAAGGTTGAAGATGGCAAATAATATTGGCATTGTGGACTTTGGAAACGGAATCTGACTCGTTGGTCATTTGTGTGTGGGTCGGGGGATGCCTCAATCGCGTAGCTAATTTACACCACTTGCTAAATATTGCAGACAAATATTTAGGAAAAATCAAGTTATGGAGTGACCTGGCCACATTTACAAGGAAGCGAATTTTTGTGCTGACTGGTTGATAAATTTTGGACTCATCTCATTGCCTTTGGGTTTTCATAAGGTCCTTGATGTTCTGAGCAAGGTGTTGCTGTGAGTTGAGAAGGACGAGGAGAGAGACTCTACCTTGAATTGTGACTACGTAATAAGCGATACTTTCTTCCTTTTATAAAAAAGAAAAAAAAAAATAGTGTGTGTACTTTTAGGTCCCTGTTTAAATGACAACACTCAAATTATAGATTAAAAAATTTTGGAATAGCCCTGACAAATAATAGGATTATAAACTTAATATGCATGCATTAGCATTCTAGGTACTCATCAGCAAGAAAATTACTCTTTCATCTTTTTTCTTTTTTTCTGGAATTTTCTTTTTGTGATCAGGCCTGGTGTTTCATAAAACAATAATTTATCTGCACGAAAAGTAAAGTGAATACTGCCATAGAGACTCAATTGCATTGAGTGCAAACTAAGCCAAATGATACACTCTGGCAGCTTTGAGAATCCTATCGATGGAAGCAAAAATAATGCCGTATATTCTGATCAGCCATTGATTCTTAAGAAACCCCAGAGTGAAAGTACAGCTATATATTTGTGAAAGTGTGAGCTAAGAAAAGCTAGATAGCCAAATGAGTATGAAGTTAGCAAAGCAGGCATGATATTCAAATAATGCAGGCCACCATTTGTTGCTGCACAAATTTCATATGCAGCACAATGAACATCTTGTTGAGTATTCCTCAAACAAAGTTAGAAGTGCAAGCAATCTTCTTCTACATTTGTGTAGCATTTTCCATCTGTACTTATGGTTAGTTTTCAACTTAAAAGACGAGATATGTAAATTAAAAACATTAAACTGTTCTTTGATTTGTCTAAAACACGTCTAACTCTTTGACCCTATATTGTGGAAACTTCGTTATAATCTTCTTCTACTTTATAAAACTCCATAGTTTTGATGGAAGGCAATCTTTTGCTATCAAAACTTCATCAATAGCTTACACTTCTGAAAGTAAATAAAGATTTGACAAAGAGTGCAGACTTTTTATATAATGAGGAGAGAGATTCTTCTGTTAAATGAAATGATTAGGCATGTTAAAAGGAAACCTTTGACTTGGAAGATGATAAACAAGGAACAAAAAGTTTGTCTAATTATTAAAACCCGAGAAAGAGAATCAAGAATTAGTTGGAGATTATAAATCAAAGCTAAAGTTGGCATCTTAAACTGAACTTTGATATCGGATTTCTTTTTTTTTTTTTTTTTTTTTGCAGTCACAGATTTTGTATCTGTTGTCACATATATAGAGGGCAAGTTGCTTTTTGTAAAGTCAAGTTTGCATACTTGAAACTACTATGATATTTTTGTCCCATCCCATTACTTTTTGTATCAAGAGGACCTTGAGAAAATTAATGGATCTAATTAACTTCTTAATAAACAATTATGCCTCTATCGGGTACGATCATACTAGCATGAATGCACTGGAATTGTGCTTCTAATTTCTATTACTTTTCAGTCTGAGAAAAAGGAAAATACTACAGAAGAAAATTAGAACTAATCAATATGAAAGCAAGCTCATATTACACTAGCATATCAGAGTCTGTATATATACATACATACATATATATATATATATATACACACAAATACATTATATTATACCATATATATGAAACTGGTGGGAAGTGAGACAAAGATGGCTAGGGTTAGTTGGAACCAAGTGAAAAATCAAAGTACATATGATACCTAATCTACACATGGTTGTCATTAATTTTGACTAATTTTTCTTCAATTTCCAAGAGTTCTGTTATTATAATACTTAAGCTTTATATGGATTTGGTATCTTACTTAGATTAGGATGTCAACATCATATTCTGTGTTTTGAGATTTTGTCTTCCTTAGTAAAGCATCATATTAACATTGTAATACCAATATATTGCTTTACTAATCAAATTTAGAATATATTATATACAATGTTATCAATAATGGAAAGACAATTATATATAATTTCTTATTTTTTATATCTTATATTATGATTCACATCGTTTTAAATCACTTCACTGTTATTAATTTTCAAAATCCATGTCACGACACATCTTTTAAACTTAGGAAAACTTTATTGAGGGTAAAAAGAGATTCAAATCAATACAGATGATTTAGGGCTGGCAGTGATTGGGATGGATGGATGTAAATGTCTCTTCTCAAAGGAGAAAATTTGAAGGTCTCAGAATCTTGAAAATTGTGATCAAAGTTGTGTCATGAAACTCCATTTATTCATGTGGCCCCTTCATATGCAGAGTACCATAATTAACCCAACCCCCCACCCCAACCCACCCCACCCCCCCTCGGGGTTCTTCATCCGGTCTCTCTCCATAGTTGTGGAAAGCAGAACAAACACTTTTTATGGGCAGTAGTAGGTGAACACCATCTACAGGAATCAAAACACTTGTTGGATTCCTGACTTCTTGTGGCAGATGAAAATTTTGATGTGACATAATTAATTAAGCCTAGACAAAGTTTCTAAAATATTATCTTATATTAATTTTGCATTGCAAAGAAAAATTAATTGAAAAAATTGAAACATGTGATTTCATCATATGGTTGCAAAGATGATGCAAAGAGAATAGGGTGTGTCAGGTGGATTGCCAATAGAGTGGACAAGTGCATTTGAAGACAAAAAAAACTAAAGATAATAAAAAGTCTTTACATGGAGAGGGTGGGTTTGGAATAAAGGGTAAGATAATGAAGAATAAAGTGATATGGATAACTTAATAACCAAGAACATTTTGGTGTAAGAAAATTCTTCTGATATATACATAGAGTCCCAAAAAAAGTCAAACCTACTTTGCGAATTATTTAACTGAACATATTACAAATTTCACCTAGAAAGAAAATGATGATAAGGAAAAGCTCTAAAAGAAATTATAAATTCTTTAATAGTAAACATCTAGAGAAATTAAATGGAAAAGGTATAATACACGAAGGATTGGTTTGGTACACTGGATTAGTACTCAAGAAAGAAATGACCATTCTAACTTTAAATTTCTTTTCAAACCATTCTATTGTATTAAACGGATAAAAAGAGTTTTGAAAAATCAAAAAGACTACAACAAAATCTTACGCAGTCATTAGATCTTTATACAGTTCTATCAACCATTCCTCATCCTAAGCTCATTATATATATATATATATATATGTATGTATATATATATATAATCAAATTCTTTAATTGTCCCATTTTGTTCCTTTTAACTTTCGACTTTAGTTGGCTCATGGTCCATCAATCATATTATATTGTTGTAGATAGCCGAAGATTGAGTGATTACATATGTTGCCTATTCTGGATAAGTCTTAAATATATTAAGCAAAAGTCAAAAAGATATGCATTATTTTTGGAGCTCTGCACTGAGAATAATATAGAATTTCTGGTGAAAAGAAAAAAAAAAAAGGGAAAAGATGAAAAAAGGGGAAAAAATTGCAGGTTTTCTCATCTCAGCAGGTCATGCGCGTGAAGAAATAAACTACAGGAAAGCCACACATTTTCAGCTAAAAACCAACCCATTTTATCCCTCGTGACCCTGCATTAACAGCGCAAGATACTCTATCTTCTTTAGCATATGCAGCGTTGACCGAAAAAAAAAAAATAGCAATACTGTACAGGTTGTTGTGTAACGAGTTTTTTTTTTTTTTAATTTTAAGTTAGAGTATTTTTAAGTCACATTAAATTGAGAGTGATTCCTCTCGAGGTGAGAATAGTGAATAAAAAACCCTTTCAACAATCGTGCATCATAGAATTTGAATTTGTATTTTCCTCCTTATGATAGTGAGACCATTATTACCTCAATCAACAACTTATTGAATATTGTGTTACGAGTTACAACACCAAATAATACTCCGTTTTTCCCTCGGTTGGAGTCCACGTATTGAAATGTCAAATGTCTCTTGTACAATAAGAACTCTTACTACAAAAAAGTATACATAAAACATTAGAACAGATGATATATAAAATATGAAACGGGTAATGTATAACTACGTTCGACACAATCCAATTGTAACTTAATAAAACTTGATTGTTGTTCTCCCTTCCTTTCTTTTTTTTTTTTTTTTTCCTTCCTTTGAGCTAAGGTATTGCCAAGTCAAATTAGACTTGCGACTAATCCTTATTTAGCCAGAAGCAATCAAGGAAAAATTTTCCCAATAATTACACTTCCCGAAATTTAAACTTGCGTTTAGTTTTTTATGGGGAAGAGATTGCTACTACCTCAACTAAGTAGGGCCTTTTCTCTTTGAATAAATGTTGGTGTTGAATTTGGGTAAGTAGTGTGATCTTTAAACGACAGAGAATAGTAAATGTTGCAGAAACGAGAAAGGAAGTGTTTTAATTGCCATAATAATATGTTGTGATCGGCAATCACATGAGCATCATGAAAACTCATCTGGTTAAGGTTTTGTCTCTTTTTAAAGATGTTAGTCTGTCGCATTAATCAATCACCACAACCACATCATGACTGATATTATGGAACCACAGCAATGTTAGCATTTCATTCATAAAGGCTATCCGCGGGGTACATGAAGAAAATAACTGTTTGGTTGAGCAAAGTACGGCTTCAACTCACTCTTTAATGTTTCGATCTTGAGCTATAGAGATTATAATTTCGTCTGACTCGTAAATAAATCTACACTTATCTATATAGTTATTGAGTTTAATTAAAGGCTTCATCACCAACTCATGCCAATTCGCGGTTAGAACTATCCTAGTTGAATAGGGGAAAGTGAGAAAAAGTTTTTCTCCTATTTTTTTTTTTTTCTTTTCTTGGGTTAAGGCAAGTGGAAATAGAATACCACAAGGGTTAATTAATCTCAGACTAAAAGCACATAGCAGATGGGTTTCTTAATGTCCCACTAAAATTTGGAAAATACTGTATTGTGATAACTATTAGCAAAATAAAGGATTAACTTTAATATATGGATAGTTTATTTCAATTTCAGATAATTATTATGTCATAAAAATAAGAGAAATGCTAATAATAATATGGTACCTAAATACAGGAGTGAATCTAAAATTTTGTTTTAGTTGGCCATGACGTCAAATTTTAGTAAGGCTAATATGATATTTCACACTAAAAATACATATATTTGTTAAAAAATTACAACAAATATACATCTACTTTAAAGAAAATACACACACACACATGGATATGTGTGTGTATCATGCTTGCACTTTCAGCAACCAATTAGAAGCTAGCAATTATCCCATTACTACAAATATTTTATATTCTTGTGGCTTGAGCAAATTAAAAATTAACACAAACGATGAGTTTAGTCTACTTAGAAAGCGTGCTGTATTTTAATTTAGACACCCATTTTCTTCCAAGATTTTTCTTTTTTTTGGGGGTTTTTTTTGTTGGGGGGGGGGGGGGGAAGGGGGGGTGGTCCTGACCACTCTCTGACACAATGTTCTCCATATGGCGTAAACTTGATGCCTGATAGTGCAAGCAAAGCAAGAACCCCACCTTTTTTCCTCTTTTTTCCCCCCCCCCCCCCTTTATCACTCTCTCTAAAATTCATTGTATTCCTCTTTGTGTATTATAACCTGCTTTTTTTTATTCTGTCTCCTTTAGATTTTTTTCTTTTTTTTCTCTCTCTCTCTTTTTTTTTTTTTTTGCCTTGAAGACCTCTATAACCTCATGCTTAGTGCTTCTTCAGAAGCAAAACCAGCCTGCAAAACTCTCTCTTTTGTCTCTCTAACCCCTTCACTTCTCTTCTTCTTCTTCATCATACAAGAACTGTTTTACTTCTTTTAACTCCAAAATAAAAATAAAAAAGAAATCCACAATTAGCCTTAAGGTGTTTAAGCTCAAATCTATCCAAGAAATTAGCATAGGAGGGAAATTTTCTTAACCCTAGCTCTGCAGCATCCATCTTTTGAAGTATGACCAAGCTTTGTTCAAGTAGTTTTCACGGCATTTTTCTTGTTTTAGTTTCTCCATTGCTGTCTCTTTTTGCCCTTACTAATTTTTAATCACCACAATTATCTTTTTCCAGGAGATTATTATTGCAGGTGCCATAGCTTGCTCTTTTCTTTTTATCAGTTTCCATTTTCAAGCTATTCAGAGACTAAAGTGTAGACCAAGAAAGAGAGGTTTCGTTTACACATTTTGGTTTGGTTCTCATGGCCAGCTCCACTCCATACTGATGCTCAAGTTTGCTTCTATTCTTTTTTTTTCTTTCTTTCTTTCTTTTTTTTTTCTTGGGATTTTGTAAACCATGGTGAAGAAAAAATGAAAAATTTTCAAAGTCTTTGACGCTTGAAAGGCCAATCTTTTCTTCTATCAAATTCCAGTTCAATAATATGGGACAAAAAGCCTCAGCATCTTTAAATTTTCTTTAAGTGGGCAATTTCATAATTTGTTTTGAAATTAATGAAAGAAAAGGTTGTTTTTTGAAGCTAGCAAAACCCTGAAGTTGTTGTTGCCTAGCTCTTTTAAGTGTGTTTAAGTTGCTTCAAAAAGTGTGGACAAATTATTAGGGAAAAAATTAAACTCTCCTAGGTATATATTAAGTCAAACACCACTTTTGGTTTAATCATTTGGCTTGGCCACTAAATTCTCTCCCTTGTCCTGTTCCCCTTCTCTTTTGGTCTCCCAACAAAAAACACCTAACATAATCAAGAGTGACAAGTGTGTGTGTGCGTGTGCGTGTGAGAGAGAGACTAAACAGATGGAACTTCCAAGTCAAGAAGGCGGGGAGATGCCAATACCAATCAATAGTAGTTATGGTGGGGGACAAGGTCATCATGGCCATGGAGGACATGGGCAACACATGATCCATCATGATCCTCCTGCACCCCACAATCATATCATACCTGTTTCATCAGCACCTCAAATGCCCTCCATTAATGCCCCCCCAATATCTTCAGCACTGCTTGATCAGGACCATTCACCCCCCTACAAGAAAGTTGTGAGGTATAGAGAATGCCTCAAGAACCATGCAGCAGCCATGGGTGGAAATGCCACTGATGGGTGTGGAGAGTTCATGCCCAGTGGAGAAGAAGGCACCATTGAAGCCCTCACTTGCTCAGCCTGCAACTGCCACAGAAACTTCCATAGAAAAGAAGTTGAAGGTGAACAACCACCATTGTCATCCCCATTTGAGTGCTACAGGTTTGGGAGAAAACTTATCTTGGGACACCATCAAAAGAGCTTTCCAGGCCATGAAAGCTTGGGATTTCACACAGGAACACTCATTTCTTCAAGGGCTGCACCACAGCAGATGATAATGGCTGGTTATAACAACATGGGGTCTCTTCTTCCTTATTCAGATCAGTCTGATGATCAGCAAGAAGATGGTGGTGGTGGCGGCTGCGGCAGCGGCGGAGCAACGAGGCCACCCCAGATAATGACGATGAAGAAGAGGTTTAGGACAAAGTTCACTCCTGAGCAGAAGGAGAAAATGCTGCAATTTGCAGAGAAAGTTGGGTGGAAGATACAGAAGCAAGAGGAGTCTGTGGTGCAACAGTTCTGCCAAGAAGTTGGTGTCAAGAGGAGAGTTCTTAAGGTTTGGATGCATAACAATAAGCACAACTTAGCCAAGAAGAACATCGATGAAATTGCTCAAGATCAAGTTTAGGATAATGGTGAAAATTCTTTTGCTGCCTTCTTAAATTGGATGTTTATTTAGCAGCAAGTATCAACTGCATGCTTTTAATGATCTCTCTTTAATTTACTCTTTTTTTGCTTTGTAGGTTTTCTTGAGATCTATTTAATTTTTAGTGTTATTTCTCTGGGTTTGGTATTTAAGTTAGCTTAATATATCGAGAATAATCCTGGTTAATTATATGTAATCTAGATTGATGGAGTTAAGTGTTATAAAGTTTGTTGTTATTAATGACATTATACTTCGTTTTAATCCACTCTGGCAGAACGGATTAAAGACCCCTCAAGGATCTTGCTATATATCCTCATGGAATTCTAAGTGCATGCAAGACATGAGTCTTTTAGACGTCTTATTATGCACCGCGTCCTAATTTTGGTAAAATTATGTGTTCGTTTTAGCTTAGTTTTTTTTTAAAGTGCATTTTATACAATGTTTCAAAAAGATAAATTTTTTTTGAAAAGTTAAAATTTTTAGTTTTTAGAAAAGATTAAATTTGAGTTTTTTTTCTTAAGACCAAGCCAAATGTATTGCAAAAATATTTTTGAAGGAAAAAAGTGCTTTATGATTAAATTTTGAAAATATATATATATATATATATTCAACCGGGCCCCAAGCAAGAAGATGATGACAAGCTACAACTATTTACCTTGTATTTCTTAACTTTTAAAACAACTATATCAAGACCTAGAACAGTAAAACGTATATCTTTCTTATATTGCTCATCTCTAGGATCGTAATATGAGTAGTTATAGTAATATGAAAATCCTAAAATATGTTAAGTTTCAATCAAATGAAAATGTGAAAATTTTATAGTATGATCAATCTTGCCCAAAAAAATTTGAATTATGGAGTTTACGGTTGTTGTCATACACAAAGAGATTGCGGCACTTTATCAAAATCAGACTAGGACTATCGTTCCCCCTCCTTCGAATAAGAAAGTTAATGTATATACTATACACACCGAGATGCTAGTTTTAAGTAGAACTATATTGAATTTACCCAAACCTACAGACATTGGGTTGTGTCAAGTTGATTTCATTTTCTTTCCGAATTAAGAAAAGAGCAACAGAGTGATCTCCTGTGCCATGCACGTGCACCTACTGCAGGGTGTTTATTTAGGGCAAATAGTTTCCCTGACATATGAAAGTTTAAAGGAAGCAGCTTCCCCAATCACAACAATACTATTCCTAAGCACTGCAGGAGCACGATAGAGAAAAGGCTATGTCTGTCACACCCCGCGCCTCGCACCATCAAGCTCGTGAGCAAGATTGGCATCGTAATTCGAGTCCGTGTGGCGGCAGTACTCCGCTGAAATATTGCGGGGGCTATTGCTGGATTTCCACGCCCGTTGGTCCTCTCCCTGGTCGGGCTGCCACTCACGCACATCCCTCGATTTACCTCCCGCCTGGTTAAGGGGCCTCTGGCCAAGTGGGAAAGGGGTTCTCCTTTGGTTAACCCTTTTAAAGATTGGCATCGTAATTAGATATAACAAATAATTATTTATGTTTTTGATTAATTGGTTCAAAATAATTAATTTAAACTATTAATTAGTTTTACTTATAAATCACTCAAACCAAACCGATGTTAGACATTTCAGTGTCAATTCTGTGGTATGCATGCTTCCTCAAGCAACTTAGGTTTCGCAGGCACAGTTGTAACGGTAAATATATATATGTTTCTGTTACATCAATCACGTGTCTACTGAGTCTAATGAGGTTAAGCCAAATCTAACACCAACAAAAATTTGGTGTATTCCGTGTTTTTGACGTGGACTGCAGATTTGTTTATAATTATTGTACAATGCAAATCAATCTGGAACAATGCAGAATATTTAATTCAGAGGTGACATTAAATATATTTTTCTTCTTGTTTGAATAATTAATGATTTAGACCCTGAAGATAATTAATAATAATGATGATGATGATGATTTAGACATTGCTTGGAAGTTAGTTGTCGCAGAAAGCTGGTAAAAATCTGGAGTTAGAGAGAGCCTTCACACGTCTTCCCTCGTGAATAATATTTTATTCTTTTTCCTGAAATTGTCAGTATCTTAAATGGAATACATTATCGATAATATTAAAAAAATTCATTCAACTTTTTACGTATATGCATTATTCCGCTAAAATTATCAAACTTTTAGAAACCAAAGAGCGGAGAAAAAAGAGAATTAAGGGATGCAACTAGGTTTTTCCTTTTTCTTTTTAACCTCGTATCTCCACAAAATTTGAAACTATATCAACTTGAGAAAATAGTTAAGATAGTAGTATCAGTTTTAATTCTTAGGCTTTCTTTTTAAATCCTCGTACGTCATGAAATTCAAATCCAGGTATTATTTCTAGAAAAAATAATTCTAACCATTTGCGTTACTCTCTAAATCCTACATGACTTAATTAATATTATTATTGTTGTTTATTATAATTTGTTATCTATTATCATTTTGAAATGTAAGAAAGTTATTAGAGAGGGAAGGCCTTACCACGCAAATATATTCCTCATCCTGGCCCCTCGTGATTAAATAGGCCTCTAATAAAATTTGAACCATTCATGATCTTCTGAACCAAATGAACCACTTTGTAAGAAGACTAAGGCCAGTTATACTAAAATACATTTAATGAAAGTAACTTCTCTTTTATTATTTGTCAGAAACTTCAAGAGCAGACTTGGAACTTCACTAACTACTAATAAGGGCTTATTTGAATTAACTTTTTTTCAAAAAAAAATATTTTTTTGATAGAAAAAGTTACATTAAATTTGCAATAACTATTTGATTTGGCTTTCAAAAAAGTCGAAACTCTAAAAAAAGCTCAAATACAGCTTTTTTTAGAAGTCAAAATTTTCGACTTCTAAAAAAAAACTATTTTTCAAAAGCTGTTAAAAAAAGCGCTTTTGAAAAAAATCAATCCAAACGAACCCTAAACCATTTGGCTGACTAATGCTATAGTTAGCCAACCAATCCTTTCAAGCGTTAGCTTTTTTATAGATATGATTCATCTTATAACCAGGTCTACTAGTTAAAATTCATTTACAATATTTCAAAATAGGACAAAAAAAGACTATAATAGGACATTGGTCTAACCACTAAATTAACAATATAAAGTCTGTCTCAATAGTGAGAAAGTCAATATTCAACGATCTTGCCATACACAATCCTTCAAAAACCACAATGATGATACTTACTCGAATACCAAATAAGTGACTCTCTTTAATCTAGATATGATCTCTTTTGTAATACTGTGAAAGAAATCAAATAATAGTAAATATTAAATAACGACCCTACTCGACCGGTAAGTCTAGCAGCCAAGCTTAACTCAAAACTTCAGCAACTACAACTTGAGAGCCACAAGAACAAGAAGGCAGACACAGATGGTATTTGGCTTTGCTTATTTTAAGTATTATAAACACTTCGAAAAAAACAACCTTTCACATTTTTTTAACTATTTGTTACTTATAAGTACCAAAGAAGCAAAGACAAACACCCTTACATTGAAGAGCAGTTAATTCATAACCCACTTACAATCAGTGGTCCGCGCGGCAAATAATTATGGTACTACTTCCACTTGGATCAGAAATATAACGTGCAAAAGCATGATCTGGTACGAGTATACAATGGTGCATCTAGTACTGGTATTCCAAATCTCCTGTATAAGTTTCTATAAGCTTTTCGAGACTATTCTATCCAAATATAGCTACAAGTCAATCGAAAATTGCTCTGCTGACGGACAAGTTTACCCTAGAACACGGGCAAAAAGAGGGGGAAAAAGGTCTCAACAAAATTTTACAGCCAAACAAACAACGACAACACGCAAACGAAATCAAGGACTTGTGTGCTGAATGGATGTAACTGGCACGACTTCTCTTCATATATTGCACTCTCGTCATGGTACGGGAGGTACAGAAGACCGGCGTATGTATGTGAGATCAAGGCATAGTTTCCAGGATACCCAAAGCAAAGTGCACCAACGAAAACGACCGGTCCTTCACAACCATGGTTCCCATGGTTTTCTACCTGCTAAATGCGAGCCCAACATGCTAGATTCTTGCTAACGTAACTTGCCATATCCAAATTGATGTTTATAAATACAAGTACGCCTTGATCACTTCTGGTCCAGACCAAGCTTCATACAGACAATCTAGATGCCTTCAAACTTGAGATGAAATTTATCTGCCTAATTCACACAGCCGGGCTCGGCCAGGATTAAGTAATGATTCCGACATGACCCATCCCTGGAAAAGAGACAAGGCATTACAGTCAAACAGCAGCTCAGAAAGATTGGTTACAATTACTCCTGTAAAAGACATGATTGTTCCCCTTTCTCCATAAATAAGTCTGAGCACTCTCATGAGTAATTCTCCTCCATTTCTGTATGAATTTTCCTGTTTTGTGCTAGAAAAGCCGTAGGTCACTTCTTTGTGTAACACTTGCCTACTAGTTATAACGAGGTTTAATTGACAAAAATCAACTCCATGTGTGAACAAGTTGTGATGAAGCAATTAAGCCTTAAGAGCAGACTACTACCAGCAGTAAAAAACAATCATTCTATACCCACATCGAGGCAGGTCCCCTTTGACAACACGATCACATGACATCAGAGATGAAGTTTCAAAGGGAGAGGGTGAATGAGTTATTATTTGTCTTTTCTGACCTCCAACAGTCATTAATCCTACAGTAATTGCTAACTCACAAATAGTTTTAACCAGCAATATATATTTGCATATATCGTGGACCAAAAGCAAGATATTTTCATTTGCCTTACCTGTTCTTTAGCTTTATTCTTGAAGGGCCCGTATAAAGCTGAGGCAATTTTATAAGATTCCAGAACATGAGCTTCAGGATCAGTAGTTGCGGGAAAGAGCACTGAATGTTTGGTTTCATCATGTTTCCTATCGGGAGAATGATTCTCATTCGATGTACGAATAATGTGAAGAAGCACATGAGCCTGCAATACCAAGTGATATTCAGCACAAGGTAGGATTTAGTAAAAGTCATTAAAGCAAACTTCTTTAAGATAGAAAATGAGATAGTAAAAAAGCTCACATGGAAAGCTGCTTTCAAAATGTCATCAGACCTCGCTTGATCCTTCAGTAACGCATATATATTCCCCTTCAGAGGATTATATGCCACTATATATTGCTCTTTCTGTAAAAACAAGAAACTTTTAAGTGGTGCAAAGGTACTGGGATGCAAGCCTCAAGCAGTACTCCTGTGTAATGTAAAGAGAGATTTCCTACTGCAACATTTGACTTCAATATAAGGAACTACACCTCAAAGATAGGCTGCATGGCAAGATATGAATTAGGGTCTTGGAATGCATCTTTAAATCTGGGTCCTGAAGAGATTAAAACATACATCATGTCAACCCATTGATCAAAGGTAATAAGGATATCAAATTTGGTACCCTCAAATTTAGAGAACCAAAGAGATTGAAGGTTTTTTATCCTCCCATACCAAGAACTATAGGTCTGTTTCTTGTCCATGGGAAACTGAATATACTTTCGATTGAATTTCCCTCTTGCAGTGTGGGAACTCTCCCTGAGGAACATTGTACACTACACAGTTAATCCATGAACAAAAGAGTAAGCACTTTATGCTTCTCAAACCTATTTCCTTCTCCAACCATGCTTCACAGAGCGAAAACTAAAATATTATGTTGAAAGATACCATAAAATGAAGCAAGAAATATTGTTATGAACACATTCAAAATTATAATTCTAGAATTATGCATTTTACATAGAACTTGATGTGTCAAATGAAACCTCTGTTGATTTCGAGTGTGTCCTGTAGTTTATACGCATTTTTTAATAATAGTGACATTTACATAATATAAGGGGGAGGGGCCCTGAATAGGCTGAAAGTAGGACTAATAGAAACATAGGATCAAGAACATTTCTTATTACCAGTCTTAAGGAAGGATTCCACGGCCACAGTGAATCTTGCACGATTCAATGTTTGCAATACTACTGATTTCACCTAGAAATAATCATTAAGATGTAGCAATCAATTGAAACAAGATGAGACAGATCAACACAAAAATATAGCTTCCATAAGTTATCACAGTCACACCTCTTGATAAGAGCTGAGAACATATCCACAGGACAGGAAGGCAAATGTGGTAATCAAAGATGGATTTCGTTTAGCAATCATGATACTCAATCCGGTTCCAAGCTTCACAAGCAAGAGGATTTACTGAAGTTAGTACCATTGAAGATTTATGCTTCAATACTATGAACATAATGTAAAACTAACGCAGCGGATATTTGGAGAACATAAACAAGAAAGTAGAAGAATCAAGGAGCTTAATTTCAAGGCTGAAGTTAGCCAAGAAATTCTTAAGATAATAAACCCTAGGAGAGAGAAATAAATATTATTGAATAATTCTGAAAAGTTATGTAACAATGAAAGCTTTCACCCATATATATAGACTAAAAATCCAAAACTACATAGGAAACTAAATAAGAAACTAAAAATAAATAGGAATCTAAAACTAATTAGGAAATTAAAACTTCTACCAACTAATTCGGAAATTAAAACTTCTACCAACCCTTTCCATAACAAAATAGGTAATAAACTAATTCTAATATAACTAGGATTCAATAACAAATAATAAATCCTAAACCCTAACCAATTTTAATGACTAACTAAAAATATAAAATTCTGGGCTACATCAGTCTCCCCAGGCGCGAAAAGAACTCGTCCTCGAGTTGTCACCATCATTGTCGACCAAAATCTCCATGATACGGAACGAGATGCTTAACATTGAAAACATCTGAAGTAGTAACATAATTAAGAAGCTCCAAACGATAGGCATTATCATTCATCTTCTCAACAATCTTACAAGGTCCAATCTTCCGAGCACTAAGCTTGTGGTGTTCTCCAACAGAGTAACGATCATGTGTTAAAATAGCCTACACATAGTCTCCAACTTCAAACACAATACGTTGTCGCCGTCGTCGCTGTCATCTTCGTCGTCACTTGACTATGATCTTATCAACTGCTCTTCTATCAATGCACATAAGCCAACTTCGACCCTTTCTTGGAACTAATAATGTTGGAAATGCACAAGGGCTCATGCTTTCTCGAACATAAACTCTTTCTAAAAGTTCACTCACTTGTGTGTTCAATTCTTCTTGTTGTTTTGGACTCATCCGATAGTGAGCTTTATTAGGCAAACTTGCACCTTGAATCAAGTCAATACAGTGTTGTACTTCTCGCATTGGAGGTAATCCTGGTGGTAGTTCATCAGGCATGCCATCACTAAACTCATCAAGAATAGGTTGCACCTCATCTAGTATAGCGCTCAGGGATGATACTTCCTTTCCAATCAAAGTGAAGGCAATTCTAGATTCCTCCAACTCTTCAGCAAATTTGGCCATAGAAAGAAAATTAACAGAATCTGATTTCTTTTGTTTTGACACACTCTCATCTTTAGAAGGAACTAGAATAATCTTCTTGTTGTCTTTATACAACATATAAGTATTTTTCCTACCATCATGTTTCACATTACGATCATATTGCCAAGGTCTACCCAATAACATGGGACACACATCCATAGCCACAACATCACAAAGCACCTTATCAAAGTATTTATTACCAATAGAAAAAGAAACAAGACATCGTTTAGTAACAAGTACCTCACCCCCTTTTTTAAACCATGCAAGCTTGTAAGGTAGAGGGTGTGGCTCTATTGGCAAACTTAGTTTGGAAACAGCCTTTTCAGATATGATGTTTTCACAACTTCCACTATCAATGATAAGCTTACACACTTTTACACCAATAGTGCAAGTAGTGCAAAAAATGTTAGTACGTAGCCAATCATCCACAGAATCTTGTTTCGGAGCAATAAGGCTTTTTCAAACCACGAGAGACTCATTAACATCTCCGAATACCATATCAGCTTCATCATCTTCATAACTTTCGTCATAAATAGGCTCTTCTTCTTCTTCTTCGTTTTCTTGATCATCATTCTCCATCAACAAATTATTCCCTTCTCTGCTCTTGTTTTTTCTACAATCAGCGGATTTATGATTAGAATCCCCACACTTGTAGCAACGATTTGCTGAACCATTACCTTGATTTCTATTATTTGGTGCTATATTAGTAGTTCGATTTGCTGAATTACTCTTTGGTGCACCTGTTTGTGTCTCACAGTTGTCAAAACCCCTTCCTTGACCTTGTTGATTTTGATTTGCAAATCTGGTCATAAAATCATGATTATTTCCAGCCCGATTGTTGCCCCTGTTTTGCTGTTTTTCTACAACTAACGCACGTTGAAACGCTTCTGAAATAGTCCAAAAATTGTGCAGAGCGAGTGTGTCTTGAATGTTTTGCCTGAGCCCACCAGTATATCTTGCTACCAGCTGTTCCTCATTCTCAGATAAGCCATTACGAGCTATTAATTGATAAAACTCCTCCGGGTATTCATTAACAGTACAGTTGCCTTGGCAAAGGTTTTGCAACCTTTGATACATGGTTTGGACAAAATTGAAAGGCAGAAAATTTTCGCGCAACTTCTTTTTCATTTTTTCCTAATTTGAAATTTTCAGCTTTCCCCTTCTTTAGCGTGTTAAATTAAGTTGATCCCACCATGCAGATGCACGCCCTCTCAATCTTAAAGTTACAAATTTCACCTTTTATTTTCAGGAACATTTTTAAAATCAAATATCCTTTCAAATGCAGCCAACCAATCAATAAATTCTTCTGCTTGAATTCTTCTGTTGAATTCAGGGATTTCAATTTTAAAACCTCCATCCCACTTTTGTCCTTCCCGTACATAAGGCACATGTCGCTCTGCACGATTATGAAACGGGTTTTCAATTATTTCTTCCTCCAACTCATCATCATCACCATCATGAGTTGGAGTTTCAAGTTGCGCAAGGCGCTAAGTTAAGGCTTCAACTTGTCTTCTTAACTCTTATATTTCTCCATCTCGTTGTTGTTGATCAGGGGAAAGAGCTCCAGCTGCTACAACACGACCTCTTCCTCTCTTTGGAGGCATTGTGAACGTGAGATTAGCTGAAGAAAAACCTTGCTCTGATAACCAACTAACGCAGCGGATATTTGGAGAACATAAACAAGAAAGTAGAAGAATCAAGGAGCTTAATTTCAAGGCTGAAGTTAGCCAAGAAATTCCTAGGATAATAAACCCTAGGAGAGAGAAATAAATATTATTGAATAATTTTGAAAAGTTATGTAACAATGAAAGCTTTCACCCCTATATATAAACTAGAAATCCAAAACTATATAGGAAACTAAATAGGAAACTAAAATTAAATAGGAATCTAAAACTAATTAGGAAATTAAAACTTCTACCAACTAATTAGGAAAGGGTGAATTACTCAACTTCCCCCTGTGGTTTGACAAATGTGCACAATAATACCTTGTGGTTACGAAATTAGCTAAGTCACCCCCTGTGGTTTTAACGAGGGTGCACATAGACCCCCTCCGTTAATTTTCCGTCCAAAATAACGTGTTTTGACATACACGCGCGGCTTGTGCAATTTTGCTTTGTTTTTTCATAATAAATACATTAAATAAACTTTTCTATCTTTAATTTGTTTAAAAAACAAAAAAAAAAAAGCAATTAAAATTTAAAAAAAAGACACAACCCCTGCCACCCCACCCCAGCCCCCCAGCCCCCACCACCCCTGCCACCCCAGCCCTCACCCTCGTCACCCCCACCCCCGACCCCCTACCCGCCCCAAGCCCGCTGCCCCCACCCCCACCCCCACCACCTACCACCTCCACCACCCCCATCGCCCCCTACCCCCCATCCCTCATGTTTTCTTTTTCTTTTTTTTTGTGTTTTTTCTAATGTAATTTTTTATTTTTTATTTTTAAATAAAATAAAGCTAAAAAAAATATTTTATTTAGTAAGTTAACGGCAAAATAGACTTTTTAAAACTTTTTTTAAAGTTTATTTTTATTTTTATTTTTAAAATAAAATGAAGGTAAAATAGATTTTTTTTATTGGATTAGACAAGGACAAAAATGACATTTTACTAAAATCCGTTAAAAATGTCGTGTGCACTATCGTTGAAACCATAAGAGGTCAAGTAGCTAATTTATAAAACATAGGGGAAAATTGTGAATATTAGTCAAACCACAAGGGGAAGTTGAGCAATTCACCCATTAGGAAATTAAAATTTCTACCAACCCTTTCCATAACAAAATAGGTAATAAACTAATCCTAATATAACTAGGACTCAATAACAAATAATAAATCTTAAACCCTAACCAATTTTAATGGCTAACTAAAAATGTAAAATTATGGGTTGCATCAAAAACCAAGACAGAAAATGCAAACTACTTAGTTGTATCAATTTTCATTACAGGCTAGTGGAGAATGGCCACATGAAGATGTTCAAAAGCTAAAAGACACTAAACTTGACATGAATGAAAATTGACCAAAATATCTATAAAGAAAAAACAGTCGCTAGGAAATCATGGTTGATCCATCTATTTTTCATTTTCTCTCTTTCAGTCAGTATAAAGGCAGGAACCGCATCAGAATCTTGAACGTCAGCATACAGTAAAAATGCCATCCAACAAATATATTTCTTCCCTTTTCTTCTTCTCTATTTTCTGTTCCTATTAGTTTAATCAGGGAAAGATGTCTCCCCTTGATCCCATATGCCAGTTCATGCTCTAACAAAATCATCCCCACTTAATTACTTGTCCTGTGCTAATACTGAGCAATTTATCTATATTTCAGGCGACATATCACAGAAATATAAATGTGATGCACCATTGGCTCTGATCTGGAAAGTAGTGCACACAGCATAAATAATGGGAAAATTGAAGTGGAGACAAAATTAGCTTTCACAAGATATCTCTAGGTTCAGTATTAGATATATTCATACCCTATCCATTTTTCGTGTTTTCTCTCCTTTATTCTTCATTTAAGTCATATGATTCATAAACCAAACAAGCTACAGTCTACAAGGTCGCTTTGCGTGCCAGTTCAGTTGATTCCCCCATATAAATATCTCCTGAAAAATGAAGATGGACTGGAAAAGCATACCAGATCAGCGATGTTTCCAACACATTCTCCTTTGGCAGTTACATCCCCAATATTCTCTCCCTTGGCAAAAGCTTTGTATATCGGGGTACGAGTTGATGTTGATGTGACAGCACCAACATTCTACGAGTAAAGAAAGATGGATATAGAGCTGGTTCATCCATGCATGCGTGAAAGGTTACAAATGAAAGGCTTAACAAAAACAAAACCTTGGCCACGTTGGCAGCACAAGCTAAAGGAAGAAAAAGATGTGGCACAGCTGCAGTAGCCAATTCCACACCAGCTCCCAACTCCATCAAAAGGTCACCCGCAAATCTAAGCTGGACAACATCATTACAGGACATAGTTTCTAGTCAAAACGATATCAAGCAAAGATCAAGAAAATAGCTGGTATAAGTTTGAACTGATCTTCTCCCTTCACCCAAACTACAAAAAAGGAAAAACAAAGGGAAAAAAAAAAAAGGAAAGGAGGAAAATAGATGGAAGAGATACTTGTTTTAAATCATAATCAAATTTCTTCCCCTGGCGTGCAAAAAGCATCTTTCCAACTCTACCAGCGCCGTCCTACAAAATTAGCCACAAATCAGATTACATTTGTAGAATGTAAAATCACTTTTAGTTACAATAATTGACTGAAGATCTGCATAAGATCCAAGATAACAAAGCGGAGGCAAAATGCAAAGTAAAGAAGAAAAAACCAGAGATGATAGACGGCAGCAGCAAAATTACTGACAATAGCAGTATTTTAACATAATTATATGTGGCTAAATGTTGATATGGCTTCCTCTAAAACGTAAGATTATTTGTCAGTAGAATAATTTCATCCTTATACATCAACCTGTAATTCCTACAGTGGTCCAATCATCCTTAGAGCTTTGAACTTTCCGGAACTTTTGCTAATCCAAAAGCTATTCATGTTAGTGGCAAATCAAATACTTCAGCATCCCAAGCAACTTTATCACTTTTGTTTCTATTAAGAGGTTAAAGTAAGAGAATGTTACAATTTCTTATGGATTATAATCCTGAAAGAATATATTGGCTCGAGGTGTTCAAGTTTTAATAGTTGAACCATATTTCTCTGTGTCACTTTTACTGAGATATAAGGGGGCAGTGGGCCTGCTGAAACAATGTAGCGATTTCAGATAATCCATCTCATTGATCCACTTGATGTACTTCTTTTTGAGATACCACCAAGCAAATAGAAAAAATGTTAATCATATTTATAGATTTGATGTATCAATAATTGTGAACTAGTGCATGAATTTCTCAGAAGCAACCATACTTTGAGAATCCAATTAATGGCTACGGCTCCAGGAGTAGCTCTGTTTTGGGAAACTCCTACTGAACTTAGCAGTGTTTGTGTTGTGAAAACACCCATTGCTCCACCAAAGAAATGCTGCAAATAGAAATAGTTATTCTTAATAACAAGTTATACAGCACCAGAAACTAAAAGGAAATGTGCTGACTTAAATATAGTTCTACGATACCTTCAAGGCTCTCCATGTCATGTATGGAACATACGAGGGTGTCACGCTGTCAGGGAAGCCTTCTGGCACGACATATGATCTGATGAATGACATGAAATCCTGTAACACAAGTACAAGAGAAAGTTATTACAACTCCAGTGTTCAGTGAAATACTTCTTCATTCAGCAGAGAAATTAGAGGTGCGAAACAAAAAGGAACAAGATAAATGACATCATAGCCCATTGATTTAATTTAATCATTTAATGTCCCAGGCACGTTTATGCAGCAAAAGGCAAGAAACATCTTTGGAGGAAAAGCAATTGTTAACACACATACACTTGTGTCAACCAAAACTAGATACCATGCTCTCTAAACTCCTGTAGGCAATTTAAATAGCATAATATTTGTCAAAAATCATAACAATGCAGACCAAAAAAGAAAACACAGAAAATAAAAAATTAACTCTTAAAGCTGTTTAACGGTGTAATTAATCAATATCGCCTCATATACATGTATGCATAAATATACACATACACGTATACATACGTACATATACGTGTGTGTGTGTGTATATATATATATATATATATATATATATTTATATACTTGTGTGTATGTGCGTGTAAATCAAAATCGTATCGTGTCATTTAGCTGTATAACGCAGAAAGAGATTGGAAGAGAGCTAACATGAGCGGGAGTTTGAGGAGACTGCAAGCTAACGGCACGGAGGGAGCTCTTCTTGAATTTCTTAGTAGAAGCATCGTTGTCAGCGAAGTACTTCCAGCGGCGGCCGTCGATCTCTTCGTAGCAGATCAAGCGCAAGCTTGAATCGATGAATTGCTCGTCGGCGAGCCCGAGGCTCGCCAATTCATGAGGCGCCGTCCTCTCGACGACTGCCGCTGACGTCGGCGAGGGGGCGGAGGCGAGGTTGGCGCTGATCCGGAGCGTCTCGCGGACGAGGAGTCTTGCGTCTTGCGACGACGTCGTCGCCGTAAGGGTTTGGGAATGAGAATTTGGAGGATGCTTCAGCTTCATTGTACAGATCGTGGATAATAAATATGAAGAAAATGATTATATACAGATTGTTAAGTCACATTCATATACACATATGTGTGTGTGTAGGTATAAAGTGGCTTTGGAGATGTCGCCACTGGTGGTTAAGATGGCAGTTGGGGAAAAGGAAGGAGTTTATAAGAGAGGTGGAGAGTGAGGGTGGTGGGCTGGACGGAGCCACTGGTGCTTCATTGGTCTGAGATGTACACGTGGACGATTACAACTCAAATACGCAAGTTGATTCGTAAATTCGGGTTTTATTTGGATCATCTTTTGCAGTGTCTTTTATATTTTTGAAAAAAAATGAAAAGCAATTTTTCAATTTTTAGAAAATTTTAATTTTTCTCAAATTCAGTTTTTTAATTTAATGTAAATACTTGTTATAAAAATGTATTTTTTTAATATTTCTTTTTATAAAGAATAGGCAATTCAGATGTACCCTTGACCCCAAAAATGGAAAAAGATTCGACTTGTAAAAATTTGGTGCAATAATTCTTCTTGGCATTTTGACTAAATTTAAGGCACATAAAAGAATTTCTTTTAGCAAACTAGTGAGTAAAAACATTTTTTTCTTTCGGGGTCAAAGTGTGAGAAAAACCGTGGAACGGGCAAAACATTAGCCTGCAATGGTGAACACGTATTTTTCTAAAGAGGTGTGTGTGTGTATATATATATATATATATATATATATATACATACACTAGGGGCTTAGGGAATAAGACAGCAAGATTATTAGTAGTTCATAGATATTACGTAATTCTTAAGTATAAGTTATATTTTAACCAATTCATACAAGCTAATAGAAAATGTTTTACGATAATTTATGCTCAATTTTTTATTAAATCTGAGTCAATATACACAACCTACAAAAGAATATCGTAACAATAATTTTAAATCGGCAATGAATGGGCCAAAGCACGACTTAGATTTTAATAAGAATCTGGCTACATATTTCAACTATGGCTTCAAGCAATTTTTTTTTAAACATAGTTCTAGTCTTAAAACATTTTGTACTTGTTAAGCTTAAGCTATGTTTTAACCAATTCATATATCGACTCGGCACATCTATTTGCTTTTTTCTAAAACATAGACTTGTAAAATAAAATGATAACATATTTTTTAACATGAAATTAAAGTAAAATTTTTATAGTAGTTTTTGTTTTTTTCAAAACTATTTTTTTTACAATTTGTAATTTTAACATAAGTTAAAATTGTTGCCCTACAAATTATTTTTTACGCTTCTTCAATTGAATCTTACGATTAGACAGATCGACAAATGTGCCAGTTGATTAGTCAATTACAAACTCCACCTCTCTTTGTGCATGCATTTGCTAGAAGAATCCCTTAAGCAATCAAAACTTGAGATGTTTTGTAGTTTAAAAGATTATAATCTGATACGACTTTCCTCACGCAAAAACAAATTGAACGAGCTTATTGTTCTCCGTGCCATCGTTATGGAAGACGTGGGGGTGTGTGTGCCTTCGATAACGAATGGCGAGGCACGAGGATCTCAAGGAAATTCACATTGCGTACGATGTTGATGGGGCCATACTTCGATCAATTCGTTTGCAAGTAAATTCGTTTTTTCTCCTCAAATTTGGACGGTGGTTTTGATGCTCTTGCGATTGTCAAACTTGCGTGTGTATGCATATATGCTGTCAAAGAAATTCAAGAATCAAGATTATTATTATTTACGCTAATTTAGAATGCTTGTTAAAATTGTCTTGACTCTTGATATCATTAGAAAGGAAAATTTCAGCAAAGAAGTTGTTTGATTGACAAAAATACCTTTAAATTTTATACCTTTTTACAAACAATGTTAATATTAAATATTGAATTTTTTATTAAACATTGAAGCATTAGTCTAAGAAGATATAAATTTTCCTCAAACATTAAACAATTCATTGAACCATGAAACCTAAATTGGTTATCTTTTTTGCTCTATGACATAGGCCCGCTATTAGCCTGCTGGTTATCTTTTTTGTTCTATGTAATCCAAACCCACCTATTAACTTGCCACCTCATTAAAATTTAATTAATTGGCCCAAAAATGCTTAAATTTGTAAACCAAGACCCTAAGTAGTACGGAATTAACCAGGACTTGCTCTATACCACCTATAACAACTCTTGGCTTAACTACTAGAGTGCTAAAACATTGAATTTAATTAATTGACTCAAAATATTTAATCCAATAATGACAATAGAGGTGGTAACGGGCACCTGCGGGCCAACTTGACCCGTTTAGCGCGGGTTATGCTGTTCCGCGTGTCAGGTCGGGTTGGGGTTGGATTCATGCGGGTGCCTACATCTCCCATCCGCACCCGCGACCTCGCGGGTTCGCGGGTTGATCTGCTTAATTTTTTTAGTATTTTAATATTATTTAAAAATAAATAAAACAAAAAAAATTAAGTAGTAATTAATAAACACTTGTGACTTGTTTGACCAAAACAAAAAATTAGGCACCTAAAAATAATTAAAGCTAATGAACTAAATGTCACAAATATAATCGATAAATTAAAATCGAAATTAAACACCCAATTACAAACTAATATTAACAAAATAAGACAATAATTACCATAGTTCATGGCTACAATCAAAGCCTCAAATATGGCTGCTAAAGCTGTAAACTATAAAGTGTAATAAGAAGAAAAAAAACTTAAGGTTTCTAACTTTAAACTTATATGTAATTAAAAAAAAAAAAGAAACTCACGAGTCAACCCGCGGGTGACCCGCGGTTCAACTCGCACAACCCTCCCTTATCGCGGGTCGGGTCGGTCCTCCCGTTTGCCTTGCGGGTTATGAAATGCAAAACCCTAACCCCACATTTATGCGGGTTAAACGGTTCAATCCGCGAGTCCAAACCTGTTTTGCCATCTCTAGATAACAATAGTGATAAATCCAAACCATTATAAAGTGAATATAAATCTCACAAATAATCGATATTGGAGGACGTGACACTCAACCACGAAGTAATATATGCGTGAAAAAATGTTTTTTTTAATAGTATAAGATGCAACCTTTTTGACTTCCGTAATGTTCCATGCACATAAGAGATCAGGAAATGAGGTGCTTATAAGCCATGACCTCTCTAGTTTCATGTTTGCTTAGCAGGATTGGATGAGAGCAGCCCCACCAACTCAAGTAGAAAAGGCCACCTGAAGTTTCTCTCCGCCGTCCCGTGAACGATGCCAGCAAAAACTGTGTTTTCTTGGGCTCCTGGATAATGCCAGCGCCGGATATGCACGAAATCAACGAGGCACCATCACATGACTAGGCTAGCGTGTTTTGATAAAATAGATTTTTATGTTATTTTCGTACGTATTTTTTATTGGTTTTTTTTAAGTGTATAAGTACAAAAAACAAAATAAGTTTCTCATAAATCACAAGATTGCTTGAAATAAATCGATCCAGAGAGGCACTAGACGTTAGAGATAGGTGAGGATTAAGTAATTCCTTTGTTTAAAATTATTTTTTCTTTCAATCCCTTCTCCAATTTAAATAAACATCTAAAATAATCATCTTCTTTGTTTTTCTTGTTATCTTTCTCGATTCAAAAGGGAAAATAAATATATTCTCCTTTTACTTTCTTTGTTATTTTTACTTATCTTGCTTTTTGCCCCCTTCCGTTTTCGCTTGCTAAATGCCTAAACATAGTGTAAAACTCCTCAACTCTTGTCAAATTTTACAAAAAAATCTCCTCATGTACAACTCATATTCTACAATTTTGACAAATAATTTACTCGTGTTCAATGATCTTTCTTCTAATTATGTAAAAGTAAAATGTGTCCATATTCAATTTCCAATCTTATAAGTTAAAATCAATTGAAGTTGTCGGAGCCAGCATCTTAAATTGTCTTTTCTTTTTTCTTGTTATACATCTTAATTTCTACATAATACCTTGTGTAATTGTAGATATTGATGATGGACCATTAATATCCTTGGAGTTGGTCATAAGTAAATTGTAGATATTGACAATGAACCATTGACATCCTTGAAGCTGGCCACAAGTTGTTGACATCTATACTTTTGGGATTTTCTTTTATCTGATTAACCATCATTGCAATGTTCAATCCAAATATCATTTGGATTTGTTTTAGAATAAACCTCATATATTCTTAATGAGTAGCTTGATCATCTAAAAGATTAACTAGATTAATTATAAAAATGACTTTGAATAAAAAACTATTCTTTTTAGTACCACCAAATTATATAAAGCAAGAAAAGTGTACTCTCTTGAAAAATGTTTTGACTGATCAAAACATTAATTTTATAACTTGTTTAATACATTAACGTTTCAAGTCAATTTTCAAGTATCTTTAGTGTTTCAACTATAATTTCTCAGAAGTTAAAAATTTTAGCATTTCAAACAATTTCTATTTTTTTTGGGCCAATTTTACTCATTTTGCATTTTTTTTAAAGTTTTTCTATTCTTCCTCTAATCTCTCTATATATTTTTACCTTTTTTCACAAATATAAATAAGAAATAATATAAACATGACTTTCAAATTCTATATTATCAACATTACTTAAATTTAAGTTTTATTACTATTTTTTGACAAAATAATTTTAAATCTATTAAAATTAAATTTTATTATATTGATATAAATATTTTATCAAAAATTAGTTATATTTTAATATTAAAATATAATTATAAAAATAAATATCTAATCATGAAATATATTATCTTATTCTTATAATAGTAACAATAATTATAATTGTCATAACAATAATTATAATTGTCATAACAACAACAACAACAACAACAACAACAACAATAATAATAACATCATATAAATATTCTTTACATCATTTTACATTTATTAGTTAATCTAATTGTTAATTTTATCGAACACATTTTGTTCAATCAACTAATTAAATAACTATCAGCTAACTATACAACAATTATTACTTATCTAAACAGTTATTAGCTACTCAAACAGTTATTAGCTATCTTAACACCTAAATTTGTTGAACATGCCCTAAGTGAAAAGAAATATCCACTAGGATTCGTCTGGATCAGTTTTTTTTTCTTTTTTATAAAAATAATTTTTAATGAGAATGAACATTTTTTTGATAAGTAATTAGATCGATTTTCACAATAAGCTTAAGCTCTTCTAGGAATAAAAATTTGAAACGTCTTAAAAATATATTTTTTCTGTAAAAGTTCTGAAAGCATTTGTTGGGCCCAAATGTTTGAATGTAGAAAAACTTCAAGATTTTGAGCTTCAAACACGACTTTACGGAAAAAAGCGCAAGACTGCTCACGGCTTTAGCTTTGCTGACTGTTTTAGTACAGTCCTATCACCTGCTTACATCCACTAAACCACTTACACACACTAACACACACTCTTCTTCACACACTAACCATACTGCACAGTCTGCACTGGTCTGAGCACCAAGAAGAAGAAAAACAATCATTAGCAGCAAAAGTATAAAGAAACCAAAAAAAAAGAAAATGTGTTCGATTTTCAGATATAAAAAGCAGCTCTACACTTGGAACACGAAAATCATTTTGCGTTTTAAATCCTCGAAATTCCATTCTTCTCCTCGCAAATCCCTCCAGAAATCCCCTTTGCTTTCGTCTCTATACTCCCCTATCCACGCATCCAAACAATGGTACAAGCTAGGGTTAGGGTTTCAGGAGCGGTACAAATGGGATGGGAGCTCTGATAAATACGACCAAATAAGAGCGCAAGTGAACTGCCCGCGCTGTTCTAAGCTCATGAATGTCCTCTTCTCCAACCGGCCGTTATCGATAGCGGCCGGAGAGGGGGCGGGGATTTACCAAGCCGTGAATTTCTGCCCTAATTGCCGGACGGCGTATTATTTCAGGCCGTTTAAGATAGAGCCGTTGCAGGGGAGTTTCATTGAGATAGGGAGGGTGAAGAATAGTAGGGATGTGGAGGGGAATATTCGGGGCGAAAGTGGGAGTAGTGGGGTTGGGAAGGGTGGGGTTAAGATTTGGGAGAAGTTGAGGAGTTATGGGAGTGGGAGTGGGAGTGGTGGCGTGGAGGAAGGGAGAGTGGTGGGGAACGAGGCGGAGGCTGAGGCTGAGGTGGAGAAAGGGAATGGTGGTGGAGAGTGCGGAGGGGCGTTCTTAGGGAAGAAGTTACCAACGCCAAAGGAGATTGTCAAAGGGCTTGATGAATTTGTCGTGGGGCAAGATAAAGCTAAAAAGGTTTGAAATTTGTCATTAACAAAAATATCTTAGGTGACTCTGTGCCGTTGGATTTTTATGAATTCGTGTGAATATAGTGAGTCTTCTTATACATATAATGATTAAGGATTAACGGTAAATTGTATATGGACTTGCATGAAAATGGAGAGAATGACGTAAACTAGAGAGGACTAAGGTTATCTGGATTTGGGTTCCTTCGTTTCAGGTTTATCTGCTTTATACTGAACGTGTGAAATTTGAATTTTCCACTTTTATTAGTTGGAAGGTATTTGAGCTCTAGAAGATCCATATGTTTTTGATATCATATTACACGTTAATTTTGTCAGCTTCTTTTTTGTGATTTTGTATTATCGCTCTGCTGATTGTTTATGTGTAACCAGTTGGAGAAAATGCAATGCTGCTACCTTTGTTTGAGAATGCATTTCTGTTGCAATTTGCTAAATTTGATAGGAACAAATTTTTAGGACAACTCCTGATTTTGCAAGTCCTTTATCCAACTGGTTCACCTAAAAACTGACGAACCAGAAGGGGTATGGGAAGCAGTCCAGAAGAGAGCTTGAACCTACCTTCTTACTGGGCCAAATGAACAGCTGCCATCTGTGTTTGAGAATGCATGTGCATTGCGATTTGCTATTTGATAGAAACGTGGATCTTTTGAGCAACTCCTAATTTAGTCAAGACCTTTACCACTCAGTGTTTCACCCAAAAAACTGAAGAACAAAAGGGATATGGGAAGTTAATTTATCTGGCATTTGACACCTCTAAATGATGTTCTTTGCTCAATTGACAGGTGCTCGCTGTGGCTGTTTACAACCACTATAAAAGAATATTCCACGCATCCTCGCAAAAAGAGTGAGTGACATGTATTTTTTTGAGAATCATTTTTATGGAATTGCTAGTTCGTAGACTCTTATCATTTTGATGACATTATTCGTAGGCAATGCATTTGTAAGAACAATATAACTATGATATGTTGGTTGGCGGAGTAAAGTTTGAATGATATAAGTGAATCAAGATGAGTTAACATGCAGAAAATGTTTTGATAACTTATAGCTGTGTTAAAGGAAGAAATGGTGAAACTTCATTGAATGTTAAACTGAAATTCTTGAAGTGGATAACAATGCAGTTAGAGTTAATTTTGGAGCGTAGTAGATCATCCTTTTAACTAATCTGCAAGTTTGCCTTCTTAAGTAGTTGCTCTACTTGTCAAAAAGCTAAACAGAAATGTTCCTTTTTGGTATCTTCATGTAGGAATATTATCTTGTATTTTATAGGGTGATAGTGTTACTATTTTTACCGAGTTTTATACATCAAATAGCACGATATGTTGATTTTGTTCGCAGGAACTCAGCAGATGAATATAGAACTACTGTTCCCCCATTCTAGGTTATCTTCTTCTATTTCCTCCTTATATCCAAACACTAACTTTGCATTCTATGAAAGTTTTCAGAAATGCAAATTGATTTTCTTCTGTTCCTTCCTCTCTTCTGATTGACTAAAGTATTCCATTTGTAAAAAGTTACCAATATTTGCTTTGGTAATAATAGCCTCCTGATCGTGCATGACATGCCTTTTGACTTTTTTATTAGGTCAGGTGCGGAATCAGACAAAGTTGGGGCTCAACTTGATCAGGATGATAGTGATTTTGTGGAGCTAGAGAAGAGCAATGTTCTGCTGATGGGTCCAACTGGATCAGGTATGACCTCATATTCCTTAACAGATGATTGTGTTTTTGTTCGCAAATATCTTCATCGCTTTTGAATGAACCAGCTGATTGTACCTGGTATTGTATTCTAATTTATTCGTCTAATGCTGGCTGAAAGGACAGGGAAGACATTACTTGCAAACACACTAGCTCGTATCGTGAATGTGCCTTTTGTCATTGCAGATGCAACAACATTAACACAGGCAGGTTTGAGATGGCTTAGTACTTTTTGATCTGCTTGTTACTAGCGACGTTTGCAGTATGCTGCACCACTATGCTGTAACTCTCTACATTTACCAAGATAGATATATGTGGTTTACCTTCTTGCTTTCCTTCTTTCTTTCCTTTTCTCTCTGAAATTTTTCTTTTTTTCCTCCTCTTCTTCCTCCTCCTCCTCCTTCTTCTCTCTCTCTCTCTCTCTAGTTGGTAAATCAGTTTTCCTTCTAATATTTACAAATGTGAAACATGTCTCTTTTCCTCATAGGGGAGGACAAAGCAAATTGGATTCTGCACTTATCTCTTTCTTCTTCTTATTGCAGGCGGGTTATGTTGGTGAAGATGTGGAGTCCATCCTGTACAAGTTACTCACGGTGTGCTTACTTTAGTTCATCTTTGAAACATGTATCAAAGTGTCTAAATTTTAGGATCTTGGTTCCAGGAGAAAAAGAAATCTGAAAATGTTAAGACTTGGGACAAGAGATAAATAGGAAGTAGAGAAGCATTTGATGGCAATAATGTGATCTGGGATACTCATTTTTTGAGCAATTACAAACTTGACTTAGTAGTGCTGGGTCCTTAATTATCTTGGCTTGGAAAAAAATTCAATAATAGAGCTATTTCATTTATTAAAATAGGTTATAGTATCTTCCCACATTCGCTCTCTGCCTTCACTTGATAAGATACTGTCTATGCTTGCTGTCAGGTTGCTGATTTTAATGTTGAAGCTGCTCAGCAAGGGATTGTGTACATTGATGAAGTTGACAAGATAACAAAAAAGGTTGGCATATTTTTATTTGTTTATTGTTATTAATTGGGAGTTTGGAGTATGGATTGCTCATTTATTCTGGTCTTTCAACTTGGAACTTCTTGGAGGCTGAGAACTTGAATATTGGGAGAGATGTTTCTGGAGAAGGTGTTCAACAGGCGCTGCTTAAAATGCTTGAAGGAACTGTAAGTGCTTCTTCTGAAATGATCTTAACTTTTTGTTGTTTCTTTATTTCTTTCTTTCTTTATCTCTCCTTCTAGTACTTGTAGCTGCTTCTCTATTTCATTTTGTTTAACGTATATATTCTCATGAACCTCAAATGGTTGTGTGCAGCTCTTTATATTTAATTTCGTTTCTCCGTTTCTTTTCTGTTCCTCCCCCTTGCCTTCACACCTGAGTGATGTCAATAAAATTATCTTTGACTATATATTCTGGTCGTCTGATCTTCTTATAAGTATCTTATTGATTATGTTATACTTTGTTTTTCTGTAGATTGTGAGTGTGCAGGATAACAGACCTCGTAAGCATCCACGTAGCGATAGCATTCAGGTATGCACTCTGTCTCTGTGTGTGTGTGTTTGTGGCTGTGTGGGTGTTGCCGAATCCTGCATCCTAGATCATACTAGGGATTTTGGCCCTTCAGAGTTACTTAGCCCTGGTTCTGCTCTTGTTATTGCACCCTTCTACTTCAGTTCATATATCCTTGTTGGTTTGGTATAGTTTCATTTATTTTTGTAACTGAATTAACAAGTAGTCTCATACCTTCAGTTCATTAAGTTTTTCACCATATATTAATATACTGAATCAGCTGCTGTTGCTTTTCTTGAAGCTGCCTCTTGAGAAGTGTGGTGGGTCATGTCTCTTGGTATGCTCAAGACCTAGTTGTCTGTTTTCATGGTTAACAATATAGTCACCTGGTCAAGCTGTTATATTGTTGACTTAGGCCTTTGTTTCCTTGAGAATGGAATTTAACCTTTATTGCTCAAGTGGATTACTTTCTTTATGGAAGACTGAACTATCCATCCACTTTTTTGGCTTGATAGTTAATAGGTAATTGTTCACAAAGAAAGAAGCTAAATTTGCAATTTATGTTTCCAGTGTTGCCCTTTGCCTCCATGTACCATAATAGTTCCAAAGCCATCTGTCCAGAGTCCAGTTATGTATTAAGCTTTATGTCGTACTTCAGGATAACTAATCTTCTAGTCTATGATCATAAATTTAGTTCAACATTTTATAGCCTGATGTTTAAATATATAAATATGGAGTACTCAAATTCTTATTGCTTGTTGATTACGTCATTCTCTTTCTTGATTTTCCTTTGTCATCCTGATAATTGGCAGGTAGATACCAATGATATTCTTTTCATATGTGGTGGAGCCTTTGTTGATTTGGAGAAAACCATTTCAGAGAGGTATTGCTAATTTAATTTGGTTGATGTAATGGTTTCTCAATCATAATCCATTGTGATAATATTTTGAAACTATTTTACCTTTTCTCCTAGACGACAAGATTCTTCAATTGGTTTTGGTGCACCAGTTCGCACTAATATGAGACTTGGTGGAGTGACTGATGCTGCAGTGACATCATCATTGTTGGATTCTGTGAGAAATCCACTATCTGCCTTTTGCCAGATGAAGATTTTAACTGGCCTGAGTTGAGATATTCTGGTTATTTCCAAGTCAAATGATACTTAGGCCGATCTTCTCTTGTAATTTCCAGGTAGAAAGTGGTGATCTTACTGCTTATGGTCTTATACCTGAATTTGTTGGGCGCATTCCCGTCTTAGTGAATTTATCTGCTTTAGATGAAGACCAACTTGTTCAGGTTTGCTTATAATTCATTTTCTTTTTCTTTCTGGATGTATTTCTTTTGTGCTTTCCCTTTGTCTTGTTTTTCTCATTTATTTTCTTTTGGTGTTGACTTGGCACTTTGCAGTAGAGAGCTAGTTTTCCTGGTCGGATTCCACTGCTGAAACGACAAAGCTTTTTTCCTTCCTTTTTTCCCTTTTTGTTTTGTGCGTCTGCTTTTTTTTTTTTTTTTGGGGGGGGGGTTGTTGGTTATTGCTCAAAGTTGAGCATCTAAGACTTGTGATCATTATAATCAACACCTGCAACTTTACATTGATCTATTTATTATCTGGAAAAGACGCCAGTTTGCCCCTCACTCTGTATGCTACTCTTCTCCACGTTTTCCAATTTCAGAGTGAAACTCCATAGTTGACCATCATTCTTTTGATTTACTATTGAAAATGAAATGAAATTAACTTAACCTTTGTCCCAAAGATACTGCTTCTAAGGACACTGTTCATAGGTAATTAACTTAAATGCCTCGTGATGGTGAATATAATTTTCACAGGTCCTCACAAAGCCCAAAAATGCTCTTTGCAAACAATACAAGAGAATGTTCAGCATGAACAATGTAAGCTTTTCATCTAATACGTATCATAGGGTGATTTATCCTTTCCATCTCTTCATCCAGCACTGAAACGCTTCAATCATTTCTTTAATAACTTTGATGTTTGAAATCACAGGTGAAGTTACATTTTACAGATGACGCTCTGAGATTAATCGCAAAGAAAGCAATAGTGAAAAACACTGGAGCACGAGGTTTGAGAGCCATACTGGAAAGCATTCTGACAGAAGCCATGTTTGAGGTACAAAACAACATCCCAGTTGTCACGAGTATCTTTGTCTGGGAAAGCCAGTCCAGGTTGTTTCCCATTTGAGCTTCACTTTTCCTAGTGAGCATCTTGATGAAGCAGTGTGTTGTCATTCAATTATACTTTTCCGTGGGAGTTCTCCCTCATCATACACTTCTCCTCAAGTATTCTCTATTCACTTACTGTTTCTTTGAGACTTCTTCATTCAATCCTTCCCTCCCTTGAGAAAAAAGAAAAATCTTTGCGAGGTTCTTATCCAGTGATGTTCAATCTGTATGGTTTTTTTCTGATATCTCTCTAATAGATGCTTCTTTCTGAACTTCTTTCAACAGATTCCGGATGCCAGGTCAGGAAACCGTAATCTAAATCTAGTTTTGGTTGATGAAGAGGCCGTGGGCCAAGTGGACAAACCTGGATGTGGAGCCAAAATTCTTTGTGGGAATAATGAAATGGAACAGTTTACTTATCAATCAAAATTAAGTGATCCAATGGTATGTCACATTTCCTTCATTCAGTTAGACTTATGAACTCCTCTTTCACTAGTCCCTGTCTAACTAAACCTTTCCTATGAGAAGTTCCAACTAAAATTGAAGCACTTATGTAGAGGACATGGCAGAATGTCTGGCTCTAATGATGTTACTTGGTTTTCAGGATCAAAATGATGGCTCAATAAGAGACTCGGACGAAGATCCCGAGGTTCCACTAAGAGCCATGACCTTGTGATTTAATACTATCAGAAGTGAGCTTTTTGTACATAAAATGCATATTTTTCTAACCCAAGATTTCTTAACGTGTGGAGGCCTGTATTCTTACACCCCGAGCAAATTTCCTATGATCATTACTTTGTTTTCTCTTCTGCTTTTCTTTCTTTTCTTTTGCTTGAGGCTCTACCATGCTTTTAGCATGGGCACGTAGCAAAGAGACCCCGGGCATATGCATACGCGCCCTTTGTTGCCTGAAGTAAAGGTTGAAGTTGCATCGACTGAGGAAGGCAAGTAAAGCTTGAAGTTGCATCAACTGAGGAAGACAGAAACTTGTCGCATGAATGCTTGCGTCTGTGTAGTTTAGAGGCATTGATCTAATACGGGTTACTTGATGTTTATTGCCTGGTTGGAATCGACCATGATTTCTGTTTGTTCTCTCCCTTCCCGGCAGCTTTGCTCCTGCCCGTCTCCCTCCCCGAGCTGCGTCCCCTCTTTCTTTTGCTTGCTCCTCGCCTTGGTGAGAGATCAAGGTTAGCGACCCAGTTAAGTCTGTGTAGGTACGGAACGGTTCGACCACCTGTTTGATATGTGCAATGTAAGCCTTAAGGGTAAATTGTACAAGCAGTCTATTGTTGGCATGCCTCGTTAAATTACTTATTGTGCTAAATCGTTCAAATAAGTTCTTAATGTTCCCCAATTATGGTCAAATTACACCTTATCATCAAATATTCACCAGAGAATTTACTAATTTTGATTGTGGATCTCTAGTGTTGTCAATGATGAAGCTGCAATGTAATGTTCTAGGATTATGCCAATAGTTTAACTTCTGAAGTACACAAAAATGATGCTCTCTCCTATTTACTTTCTGCATTAAGATATCAAAGGACTTTGCAAATATATCATCTAGCATGGTGGTAAATTTAAGATATAACACAATCAACAATTCCTCCATTATGCCATTTTTTAACTCGACCATTAAGTGATGAGTGTTGGCTCTTTTTTCTTTCTTTTTCTTTTCTTCTTAACATCAACGAGTTCAGATATGATTACACCCTTATTCTCCCATTTAAAAGAAATTGAAGCAATACCAATCTTCTATACCACCGTAACAAATTTGCGAAGTTATTTATCGAGCCTTAATTTCTCCACCCCCGGGGGCCCCTCCTCGTCTTCTTGAAAATGAAATCTATCCGGGGTTCTTGTAATTGTATTTTCACATAATTTGCTTACATATATACATGTTTGGGTATACATATTTAACAAATTTTTTCCTCAAGATTTTCATTTTGAAATAAATAACATAATCCTGAGTTGATTCTAAAAAATTAATCATTTCTTTTCTTTACCTTTCCTTATTTGAGCCCGTGCCAAACGTAGGTAATTTTGTCAAGCTTGATTCTTTTCAATCATTTTTTATCAAAAAAATATTTAAAAACTGAAAAGATTTTTATAAAGTTATGGAATAAACAAGATCTAATAATTACAACTGCTAAAATTATTTCGGAGAAAAATGGTCATGAAGGACCCAAACCCAGATCTGGCGAAGTATTTTAAAGTGTTTTCTTTTTTTTTTTTTAAATTTTTTTAGAAAAGTATTTTTTAAAAAATTAAAATTTTTAACTCATGAAAAAAGCTAAAATTGGTTTTTTTTTTTAAAGGTTTCGGGTCTTTCTAAAAATCTAAATAAATGTGATTTTTTTCCCGTCGTTTAAAAAACAATCCAATCCCAACAGGTCCACCTCACTTTGCTTCTGGACTCTCCATAATATATATATTGCGTGGCCTATGCAACAAAGCCAAGACTACCAACAGTCCAACACGAACACACACACTCCCCCCTGCACACTTCGCCAAAATTAATCAAAATCTGTGCAATTGTATTCAATTCACATCAACAGGTTCGAAGGATTTGCCCAGCACAAAATTCATCGGAAAAGATCGATTAAACACGCACTAAAACACACGCACTGCGTGTGTTTTCCGCTGCTCGTGAGCTTCCTCTGTTACTTTCCACTCTCAGTACGCTCTCTCTCTCTACTTTTCCTTTTCCGTATCGAATATTTTCCTTTTAATTTTTAGAACTGAATACTATATCAATACGTATAATGAGTACATATAATTCATGTATTTGTTTATATGTATATGAATTCGGTAGTTCGTTAGGGTTTTTGTATATAAGAGATTTTAGTTAGGGTTTTTGCTGATCGCCTTCTCATTTAGCTAGCACAATGTGAGTTGCATATGCATAGTAAAAAACAAAAAGCGGTGATTCTTGTTTCTGGATTATACGTTTACTTGTGCGCAAACATTTTTTCTTTGTGTAGTGTTTTTGCTAAGTCGTCAATACTTTGAGTAGTGTAGGTTTTGCTTTTGTTGAGGTCTGAGATATGTTGGATGCTGGTATGCTCGATGTACTAACGCTGCATTATTGAATTGATTGAGAAGTACTGCATTAATAATTGTTGAGATAAGTAAATGGGCAGAGGGTTAAGCATAGATTGATTATGCTCCCATGTAATAATAGAATGCCATTCGGTCAAAACTAATCTCTCGATCACTTGATGGGAACCAAGTTATGTGGTAGGAAAAAAGTAGGGAAGATATCTTTGTATCAGATATTATTACTTTTGACATGTTTTTCTTGTGGTAGTCAATGAGTACTCCAGAAGTAGTAACTCTCAAGGAAACAGGGTGTTATTAGTCGACATGCCATGAATTTGGTATTTTAACTAAGGTTCCATTTTGATTGGATGTAATAGTGATATATTTCACTCCTAATATTTTGTTTCTCTATTGTTAGAGAAACATGTTATTTCAGCCATTTATATTTTTCCTAATTTTTCTTAATTTTTTTCTGGGGAACAAAGGCTTTTAGTTCTTAGTTCTTACTGAGAAGTTATTTCCCGATTCTTTTGACTTATTTTTTCTATTGAGTCCAGATACTGAAATTACAGTGTGCTTTTTTTGGCCAGGTGAATTGTAAGATACAAAAATCTCACATAAGTTCTGCCAAAAATGGCAAATTTAACCATAACTGGTATCCTAGAAAAGGTAACATCTTTTATACTTCGTTATTTCTCTGTTTGTCATATCAGGTTTTATTTGTGTGGCTTCATTTTGCCTTGAAAGGTTCACCCTTGACCATGTTTGAATTTGTTATGCAGATGACTGGGAAGGATAAGGACTACAGATACATGGCAACTTCCGATTTGCTTAATGAATTAAACAAAGAAGCATTTAAACTTGATGTTGAACTTGAAGCAAAGTTGTCTAGCATTGTTCTACAGCAGCTTGATGATGCAGCGGGTGATGTTTCTGGATTAGCTGTAAAATGGTTAGGCCATTTTCTCTGAGTCCTATTTTTATGTCTACTATTTTTGTCCTTCTCTAGCTTATTATCTTTCGATGCTTCGTACTTGTGAGTTGTGAATCTTCTTTGCTAGAATGTAGCTCAAGTTCTAGAGAAGTGTTCTTTAGCTGAGTATTTACTCCTTCATTCCTGTTGTTGCTTGGATGTCTATTGCAGTCTTGCTCCATTGGTGAAGAAAGTCCGGGAACCGCAAGTTTTGGAGATGACCGATAGGCTTTGTGATAAATTGCTTAATGGTAAAGAGCAGCATCGGGACATTGCGAGTATAGCTTTGAAGACAATTGTTTCTGAAGTTCCTAGTTCATCTGTTGCCCAATCTGTTCTTGTATCTATCTCTCCGAAGTTGATAAAAGGAATCACTGCCCCTGTGAGTGCTTCTGAACTATCTTAATGTAAATGACAAACCTTTACTAGGGGTACCTCATGAAAGTGATGGCTCTCACAAGAAATTGATACCTATATATAAACTTTGTTTGACTTCTCAAATCAAGTATGCCAACTGATTTATATAAGGATACCTAATAAAGTGATGGTTATCAGATTGGGTATGTGTTGTTGATTTGACTTCTAAAGTTGAGTGAGGATGCATATCCAAACTGATAGGTTTAGTGTACCTAATAAAGTGATAGTTCTTTGATCAGTTAGACCTGTATATATAAATATCATATGACTATAGATGAATTCATTATCTTCATTTGAGACAATGAAAAGGATATAGTAACTTGCCTGTTTGTCAACATTCTAGAACTCAGCTCCAAGAAATGAGACAAGTCGATTTTGAGCAAGTTTTGGTGTATATTATATCATGCTGTTCATTAATCAACAAATAGTGTCAAGAAATGAGTTTGGATCATGAAATAGTAAGTGAATAGCAGTGGTTTTGGCCTGATTCGTTGCAGGTTATGGTGTCACCCAAACATCCACTTTGTTAAGTCATAAGAAAATGGTTGAGAGATATGGTATTGCTTGTTTGGTAATTCAACTATGTTTGAATTGCTTCTTTGTTTCTTCTGCCCAACATGACAGGCATTATTTGCTTTTTAGAATGAGACACAATAATGTTCACTTGCCTCAACGGAACCTTTACTTCTGATATAGAAAGATAATGTACAATCTTTCTTTCTGTGATCCATGTATCTCCCACATTCCACTTTTAAAGGTTTAAATATTCCTTTTGGGAATTGGAATCTAGTGGCCCTAATTATCAAAAAAATACTGTATTTCCAACTCTATTGTAAATCTGCCTGCCAAGTCCATCAGTTGCATGTGATTTGAGTCTAATAGTTAACAAGCTCCATTAATGTATCTCCACTCCAATATTTGTGCCATTCATCACCTAATTGAAGGCTCCTTTTGTTCTTGTATAAAAGAATGATCTGCTTATCTTTTCACGATTTTGGTCAGCCTGACACTTCTTCTGACTAATGTCATATATTTCTTGTATTGCTCCCTGGATGTATTCGACAAAAGAATTATACCATGAATAACATCAGTGTCATTTTCTTTATCTTTCTCTGGTGCTCCCTCCTTCCCTTTGTGTGCTTCAAATTCCCCTCCTCCCCTCAGCTTCCCCCCATTCACTCCCACTTCTTAAAATTTTTGTTTGATATATACCTAAAAGGTGCGAAGTTGAGGCTAAGAAGACATCTGTGTACTATTCAGAGTCTATTTAAATGCTTAGATCTTTAATTGCCCATTATGTTTATCATTGTAATTGTGTTCCTAAATTGGAACCCTATCACTTTGGCCAGGGCATGACTACAGAAATTAAGTGTGAATGTCTTGATATTTTATGTGATGTTCTTCACAAATATGGGAATCTGGTGGCATCAGATCATGAGGTACTATTGGGTGCATTATTACCCCAGCTAAGTTCCAATCAAGCCAGTGTTAGAAAGAAGACTGTTTCCAGTATTGGTAAGATAAATAGTCACAAGTAGGAACAGTTGTAGATTGGTAATTTGGGTTTTGAGCAAGCATTCTTCTGCAGACTTTAATAACCTTTATCTTCCCTTCAGCATCTCTGTCTTCAAGCTTATCAGATGATTTGCTGGCAAAGGCTACAGTTGAAGTTGTTCGGCTTTTGAAAAATAAAGGCGCAAAACCTGAAATGATGCGGACAAATATTCAGATGATTGGGGCGTTAAGGTAAGCACCTATATTGGGATGTCATGATTTATCCATCATGTATTCGATGGAATTAATTAATTTGATTTACCAAAAGATGTAATTAACATTTATAGGATATATTGTAGGCATATGAAAAAGTTGAGCAGCATGCTTTATGCTACTACTGAATATCCCTCGATGTTTAGGAAAATTGGATGAAACTTCAACCTATTGTGATCATATGCTTTGAGGCAATTCTGGAACTTATAATATCTGTCAGCTTTGTGCATATTTAAAGCATTCAGCAATAAGATGAATGTGGCTTTGTATCAATTTATTACTAATGTCCAGGAAAAAGATACTGTTGGAATTTTCTTTTGTTTTAAGGATCAGCCTCCTTTTGTATTAGTTTTTGTTGCCTTCTTCTTAGACCTATAAAAGTTGTAAATGTTGGTATGCATGCATGGATTTTGGTACTTTGTATTTGTACCTGAAAAATCAAGAATCTTGTTATAGTCAAATAGCTCCCAGGTTATGTCAAACCAATCATGTCATCAAGAATTACTCCTCTGCACTACTGTTTTCTCCTTTTGCTAGATTGAATTTGGCTCCTTTTGACTAAGCACTTGTTTGATTTTAAGCCGTGCTGTTGGCTACCGCTTTGGTCCCCATCTTGGAGATACAGTTCCATTACTTATTGACTACTGTGTAAATGCATCTGAGAATGATGAGGAACTTCGGGAGTACAGCCTGCAGGTTATATTTCTAACAGATTTTCACTTTTCTTGTTACCGTTGTTTGTGCATCCAAAATTTTTTCATGTTTGCTTCAGTTTCACTTGTGTGTTAGAGGTTTGACTCCAAGTTTTATTGCAGGCCCTGGAGAGTTTTCTTCTTAGGTGTCCAAGAGATATTTCTTCTTATTATGATCAAATTCTACACCTCACTTTGGAGTTTCTTAGTTATGATCCTAATTTCACTGATGATATGGAGGAAGACACAGATAATGAAAATCCTGAAGAGGAGGAGGATGAGTATGTTGTCTACTTATCCAAGATTGCAACTAACTAATTCAGTTATGAGTTGCTTAGTTTGTGCTGATGTATTTTTCTTCATGGAACTGTAGTGAGAGTGCTAATGAATACACAGATGATGAAGATGTGAGCTGGAAAGTTCGAAGAGCTGCTGCCAAATGCTTAGCAGCATTAATTGTTTCACGTCCTGAAATGCTCTTTAAGCTATATGAGGAGGTACATCAGTTGGAACTTTCTTCTTTAAACATTGCTTTCTTAGGGAGTATTTTGCTCTTAGCTGACTCAGAATTGTTTCCGTGTAGGGTTCTTTAATATCTGATAGTTGCAGTAATTTTTGTTACAGATCTAGGGTATTTTAACTGTTTACTGTCTTCTTTGTTGAGATTCGTCTCATCAGTTGCTAACCACAAATTTTCACAGGCTTGTCCAAAGCTGATTGATAGGTTTAAAGAACGGGAAGAAAATGTGAAGGTGAGGTTTTGCCCTCCTATTTTGACATGAATGAATGCTCTGTCAATTATCTAATTAGTTATACTGCAGATGGATGTCTTCAATACATTCATTGAGTTACTTCGACAAACAGGGAATGTCACAAAAGGGCAAACTGATTTGGACAAAACAAGGCAAGACCCTATCCTGTTTTACTTAATTGACAATTTGTTGATTTCTTTTTTTACAAGATTCATGAATAAAGTTTTGTCTCTTTCTCTGGGATATGCCTTTTCTATTTATCTCCTATTCAATTTTTTCAGTGAGAAATCTAATTTAACTCTATACTGCTGGAAGAAGTGTGTGAGTGATCTACTGGATGTATGATGGGTTTAGGGTTGTTGGAGAAGGAAAAGAGGGGGTAGAGGAAAAGGGAGGAAGGGAAGCTTGGTCAATTGCGTAAGTTTATGCCATAATAATTTTTGATGAGGGAGCCAACTGTTGAACATGAAGTTAATGGCTAATTGAAGTATGCATCTACTCTGTAGTACAGTGAATATAAATGGCCATGTGTGGTGGATTCAAAGTTCTTGCTTCTTGGCATGTAGTACACGCTTATTGTTCCTTTGCAAAGCTCCCTTCATATCTCAGTGTTCTTTTCATCTCTTTTTATGCATGATGATATTTTGTCTTTATGCCATAGTTTACATGTTCTTGCATTGGCAGGTCTAATTTGAATTGCATACAAAAGATCTGCCATTGGGCATTCTATTCCCTTGGGCTGGATTTTTCTATCTTTAGCACATTCTTCATGTTACGAATTCTTGCTCAAACTTCTTGTCATGTTCTGCAGTCTTAGGTGGTTGTTAAAGCAGGAAGTTCCCAAGATTGTCAGATCTATAAATAAGCAGCTTCGGGAGAAATCTATCAAGACAAAGGTAGAGAGGCACTTATATTAAAATTCTTCTGCTTTCTGCTGGGTGTTGATGTCAACCCTGGGCTGATGCTACTGCTCAATTTCTTTGCAGGTCGGTGCATTTTCAGTTCTGAAAGAACTCGTGGTGGTTCTTCCTGACTGTCTCGAGGACCACATTGGCTCCCTTGTACCTGGAATTGAGAAAGCCTTATGTGTATGTTGTCCTTTCGCCTGAGGGTGTTCGGACTTTGGAAATCTGATATTCATTTCCCTGCTAGATAATTCAATAATCTCTTATTTCTCTCCTTTTGACTTTTACCAGGATAAATCTTCAACCTCAAATTTAAAAATTGAGGCTCTTATATTTACAAGACTTGTACTGGCTTCCCATGCTCCGTCTGTTTTCCATCCATACATTAAGGTAACTACTTAGGCCCATTCTCTGCTAATGGTAGAAGCTTCAGAAGGATTGGTGATGGAATGGAACTGTTCGGTCTGTGTATAGCCATTTTAAATCTTGTCTTTCATGTCCTTAGAAGTAGAAATTTAGCTTGTTGAATAGATTTAACCCACGCGGGACCTGTTTATTAAGGTTAGAGCATTGAGTTTGTAAGGTAGTCTTTATAGTCAGTGGAGTCATATGGACCTGATCATTGGCAATCCCAAGAAAACTATTGCAAGCAGTCAATGTACAAAGTTCGATATTGTCAAAGTCCAAATAGACAATCACAATATATCTTAAATCTATGTTTGATTTAAACTTCTTGAGTTCGAATTTGAAATTACCATATAATTTTATTTCTTATGCTATTTTTGTATATTTTTGGGTGACATGTTCTAATTCTGAACAATTAATATCTGGATGTTACTTTGAGAAATATTTGGACTTCAAAGTTAAAGCCAGGCAACTTCTTGGTATAAGGAAGCAGAAATGTTTACCACTGGGTTACCTAATATTTTTCTTTTAAGACTTTGTCTTGAGAAAGTCCTGATGTTATGTGTTACTTCTTGTCGTTGGTGAATGTTATTACACAATTTACAGTCATCCAATTGGTGAATGTTATTACATGGTTAACGTCAACCAAGGATTTAGTAATATAACTTTTGAGCATCATGTTAAACGAAGAATTTAGTAACAATTGTGGATAAATTAGAGTTGTCCCAAAAGCTGTATTTCTTTTGTATGTATAAGCTTGATGCTTGAATAGATGGATGCTGGTTGACCCCCTTGGTGCACTATGAAATAGGAATTTCTTTAACTCGTAAAATGGAAAGAAAAATAAATCCAACAAAGAATATATTAATTTGTGCTTAGGAGTTAATCTCAGAGTTTTCTCTTTCATGTTAGACTCTCTTACTGGCTGTGTTTTGTCTTAATATCTAGCTTTTTCTTTCATTTTACAGTCTATTTCTGGTCCTGTTATATCTGCTGTTGGTGAGCGTTATTACAAAGTTACAGCTGAGGCCTTAAGAGTTTGCGGAGAACTAGTTCGTGTTGTACGGCCAAATATTGAGGTCCACTTCTTGATTTGTTCCTTTTTCTCATATATGCGGGCCTTAAGCAAATGCTGATGATGGGATTTGTTGTCTAGGGCTTTGACTTTGATTTCAAACCATATGTTCATCCAATCTACAATGCTATCATGGCACGTCTGACAAACCAAGACCAGGATCAGGTGAGAAGCATCCCTATACCTGAAGGCTATCTTTCTAATTTTATCCTATCTTACTCCCTTTGTTTTCCAGGAGGTCAAGGAGTGTGCCATTACTTGCATGGGGCTTGTTGCGTCGACATTTGGTGATCACCTTGCAGCAGAGTTACCATCATGCCTTCCTGTGCTTGTGGATCGGATGGGGAATGAGATTACTAGACTTACGGCTGTAAAGGTTGGATAAAACTTAATTAGTTCGGGATTTTCTTGTGTTTTGTCCATGATGGTTCTTGATGTGGTTTGGTGTTTTTCTTCCTCCTGATTTTGGAATGTTTATGTCGCTGCCAGAATTGAGGTTTCCATTTAACAACTGCTGTGTTCTTTTTGAGGGCTGCAATATACAGGGATAAAATTTATTTGAAATATGTTACTAATGCATAGGTGCCAAGTACTGGGGGGCTTAATCATGATATTTAATATAAAGAGGATCTGGTAGAGCTTGTAATGAGTCATTGCTTCACTAAAAGCATATCCTCTCAGGTCTTTTATAAAAGCATTTCAACATTCAGACAAATGGTATAACATATAACATATTACATGTCTTACAGTACATTTGTCTCTGTTTCTCGCTTCCATCTTTCTACATATGTAATATGCTTTCCTTATGATGACATTAATCACAATCTGCCTTATCTTATAGCAGTTTGTTCTTTCACTGTTTTCATGGTGAAATGCTGACCTATTCATTTGTGGAGGAAATGAATTGCTTTATCTTCATCTTCATCTCTATGTAGTTTCCTTGATTAACCAAACTGTTGAATGGAACAGCTAACATTCTATGAGAAAATGAACACGTAGACATATATTTTAGTTTTCTAACGAATGTGTAGCTTTCAGGCTTTTGCTGTTATTGCTGCTTCTCCACTCCATCTGGATCTGTCATGTGTTTTGGAGCATGTAATTGCGGAGTTAACTGCATTCTTGCGGAAGGTTAGAGCAACATCAGTTCCTTCATTTCCGTTTGATTTTTTTTCCCCTATAACTATAGTGTTATGAGCAGAAGAAAGTTATTGACCTGCTTCTTTCTTAAAATAGGCTAATCGAGCACTAAGACAGGCTACTCTTGGGACACTTAACACCTTAATAGTTGCTTATGGTGATAAAATTGTCGCATCTGCTTATGAAGTCATTATTGTGGAACTTTCGACTTTGATCAGGTTTTAATCTTATTACTCTTTTGATATTTATGGTTGCTTGTTCACTTATTCATTTTTGATAAAGAAGCATCTTCTCCTGTCACTTTCAGCTTTCTAGAACCATTGAATATTAGGTCACTCTGTTTTATTTGAATTTCAGTGACTCAGATTTGCACATGACGGCTTTAGCCCTGGAATTGTGCTCTACTTTAATGGCTGATAGAAGGTCGAGCCCGAATGTTGGTTTGACTGTGCGAAACAAAGTTCTTCCCCAAGCACTTGCTTTAGTTAAAAGCTCATTACTTCAGGGGCAAGCTCTTCTGGTATTATCCTTGCCTATGCTTCACTATTATCTCGATGTTGAATATTTCCTTTGTAATTATCATCTTTTGTGCATATTGCAGGCTTTACAGAACTTCTTCGCTGCCTTGGTGTACTCAGCAAACACAAGCTTCGATGTGCTGCTAGACTCTCTTCTTTCTACTGCCAAACCATCTCCTCAGTCCGGAGGTGTTGCTAAACAGGCTTTATTCTCCATTGCACAATGTGTAGCCGTTCTCTGTCTTGCTGCGGGTGATCAGAAGTGTTCATCAACCGTAAAAATGCTAACAGACATCCTGAAAGATGATAACAGTAACAATTCAGTAAGCTACTTGTCCCTTACCTAGCAAAGATATGCTTCCATCTTTTACTACTTTCAGATAATGATAAAGTATGAAAGGTTTTTTCTAGTTAGAAATTTGTATATGGCTACCAATAACTTTATGAAGTAAAAGCTGGTTGAACTTCGTATAACGTTTTTCATGAGGCTTCCAATTTTATTCTTCTCTGTCTATCTGAATCATGTGTGGCTGTTAGTTGGGTCAATTATGAAAAATTCTTTTGGTGGACAATATGCTGTCTTTGCGTTAGGCATCCTATTTGGGGAAAATTGGGACTGCATTACATATAGCTGGTTGTTTGGTCAAATTTGACAAATTATTTTGGTGGACAACCTGCTGACAATATTGCATTATTCTTGTATATCTTGCTGTGGATATTTTGTATCATGTAAGAATAAAGCATCTGATTAGCTTCCTGCCTCTGATAGACAAGCTGAACTTACTGATAGGTTGATCTTGGCATTTTTTATGTTAGGGATTGGTATTTCTAGTGTACAATGACCTTTATTGGTGCCATTTCTGAACACAGACTCTTGAGCTTTGGGTCCTCGAAATGTTTATGTTTTGGTTGGATGTTCCAATATTTATTGATTATCATGACACTACTTTTCATGCCAATGTTAAAAGCAGTAATGCTTCTTGTCTTTTGGTAAAAAGCAGAGAACTATTCTCTTTATTTCTTGTTACTGTAATAAAACAGGTTGATTATTCAGTATTTCATCACTTTCAAAATTCTGAGTTGCATAAGCTCTGATTTCTAATTTTCTGTCCTTTTTAGGCCAAACAACATCTTGCACTGCTGTGCTTGGGAGAGATTGGGAGGAGGAAAGATCTGAGCTCACATGCACATATAGAGAATATTATTATTGAATCCTTCCAATCTCCTTTTGAAGAGATAAAATCAGCTGCCTCTTATGCTCTTGGTAATATCGCTGTTGGTAATCTGCCCAAATATTTACCATTTATCTTGGACAAGATTGACAATCAGCAGAAAAAGCAATATTTACTGCTACATTCGTTGAAGGAGGTATGCTTAAAGACCAAGAACCATTCGTTGAATTTATTTCCTTTTCCTTTTTATTTGATTTATGATGATCTGAAGGACATTAAATTCTCTCATCAGCATTCGGATAATCATCTAATCTTCATTCTTGCAGGTTATAGTGAGACAATCTGTAGATAAAGCAGAATTTGATGATTCCAGTGTTGCAAAGATACTTAATTTATTATTTAATCACTGTGAAAGTGAGGAAGAGGGTGTTCGTAATGTGGTGGCCGAGTGTCTAGGAAAAATTGCCCTTATTGAACCTGCTAAACTTGTTCCTGCACTTAAGGTGTCATTTGCCAAATTTTATTTTGCGCAATATCTACCTACACATTCATGCAGAAGCTGATGATTAATTTGGTGATTTGTTTTGCAGGAGCGCACAACTAGTGCAGCTGCATTTACCAGGGCAACAGTTGTGATTGCTGTAAAATATTCCATAGTAGAGCGACCTGAAAAGATAGACGAGTTTTTGTATCCGGAGATCTCATCTTTCCTCATGCTTATCAAGGATTCTGACCGGGTAATTTTGATTATACTAATGTCTAGATGTTCCTTTTTCCATATTTCTTTCCTTTCCTTTCCTTTCCCCCCATGCCAATGACTTTTAATACACCGAGATTTCATTTTCGCGATTTCTGATAGTTATTTTCATACAATTCTCTCTCTCTCTCTCCCCCTCTCTGTGTCTCAGTCTCGCCATCTCACCCTTCCCTCTCTCGGTCTCACTTTCGCTCTCGATCTTGTCCAAATATTTTTCACTATTTCCTTCTCTTTCTGACAGATTCGTGTGTTGCCCTGCCATGACCACCTAATCACCATTGATGTATAAGATCTGAGTCTATCCTGCTGTCTATATGTATGCTGTCAAGATCCTTACTGAAACTACTTCCTGAGAATATAGAACCTTTTGGCTTTATGCAACTTTTGGCAGCAATTTCACTAAGACGAAGAAAAACTAGAAAAAGCAAGCAGTAGAAAGAAAATAAGGAAGACCTTGGTGCATGGACTTTGTTGAGAGGGCCCTTTATTCCTTGTGTTCTCTTTTCCCCCTAATCTGCCATGCAAGTTCTTAGTTCATTATTTCAAATTGAGGGCCACAAAGCTGAAGCCTTACCCTTTTTTTTTGCTTAATATTGTACTTATATTGCATGAAGTTAATGCACTTTCTAAGGTGGAGGGGACTGCCACTAAGCAAGTTTGACAAACCGCTTTTGCCTTTTTCTTATTATTCTTATTATATCTTACCTTGGGATTATGAATTCTGCAGCATGTTAGGCGTGCAGCTGTCTTGGCCTTGAGTACAGCAGCTCATAATAAACCAAACCTGATAAAGGGCCTGCTTCCAGAACTATTGCCACTTCTATATGATCAGACAATCATCAAGGTGAGTTTTTCATTATATATGAGATAACATGTATAGCTTACCACTGAAATGAGAAAGGAAAAGGCTAAACCCCCATAGAGGGGCTATTACGCTAATATGTGTTAAGAATGTAAGCTTGTGATGCTTCTCCGCGTTAAGTGTTACTTAGGAATCTCTCTGTGCCTGTGTCGTTTCTCATTCCATTTATTTGTTATTAGTTTCTTCTTCTACCCCCCCCCCCCCCCTTCTCCGTTTTGTGATAGATCTATTCTTTCTCTCTACCATGCTCTTGGAAACTTGATACTTAATAATTGTATTACGCATGAGAGGAAACTATCTGAAATTTTTTTGGTTTGATCCTTTCTGATAGTACCATTCTAATGGCTTTGACAAATTATATCTGTTTCTCCCCTTGGTGCAGAAAGAATTGATAAGAACGGTTGATCTAGGTCCTTTCAAACACACAGTGGATGATGGGCTTGAGTTGAGAAAAGCAGCTTTTGAATGTGTAGACACATTGTTGGACAGCTGTCTTGATCAAGTGAATCCTTCATCTTTCATCGTCCCTTACCTTAGATCTGGTCTAGATGGTTAGTTCCTGACTTCTATCAGACCCTTTGATTTGTCCCTTCCTCTATTTAGCTATATGGTACTATTTTGTTGGTTTTGTCTATTATGTATGTTATTCATTATAATGCTCATCACCAAGTCAAATGACCTACATCAGATTAACTTTGCTTTCACTTTGTTGTTCCAGATCATTATGATGTTAAAATGCCTTGCCATCTTATCCTATCGAAACTTGCAGACAAGTGTCCCTCTGCTGTATTGGCCGGTAAGCACCCTGTTAAGTAATTGGTTTCTCTTTTAGCTTTTAGCAGATTATAATTAGTCTATGATTCAAGTGTTTCTAATGGAAGTTAATCACTTTGCAGTGCTGGATTCTTTGGTGGAGCCTCTCCAAAGGACCATTAATTTCAGGCCGAAGCAGGATGCTGTTAAACAAGAAGTAGATCGTAACGAAGACATGATCAGAAGTGCCTTACGGGCAATTGCTTCTTTGAACCGCATCAGGTAATCCTCTTGAATTTATATGAACTAGTTTGCTGTTTCATTACCCTGGCATGCTTGAATAATGTTGGAAAATGCCAATATTTACGACATTAGCTTTTTAGAAATATCTTCTAATGATATAATTATGGCACAGGGTGATTAAAAGGTTCAGATCTTTTTGTATTGTCCATTCAGATTAAAGTCTGAAAAACTTTTGAACCATTTTCAGAGCAGAATAGCTAATGCCATCTGTGATTGATAAGACACGCCTTCAGCTTACAGTTCGTGCCTCTTTAGTAATTTGCATGTACCAATCTACTCTCTGGAGTTGACTTTATGTCTCGGTTCCTATGACAACAGTCATTCTAGTACATGTGAAGTGTTTATTATCTCTCGTCTTTGCCGTTGTCACTATGTTCAATATGTCTTAGAACCATTTTTGGAATGAATATTAGGTTCAATAACCATATCATTAGGGCATGGGCTAAATAGTTTCTCTGTTAGGTGGGCTGGGCTGGTAACATGATAAGGAATTGAAATGATGGCAGTTTTTGATTAAGCTATTGTTTTCTGGTTGACTGCCAGCATGTTCATATGTTAAACAAGTACTTAACGTGACACTACCTTGAGTAACTTATTATGGCTAATTTGCCCTTGGGAGTGGCTAGTGCCAGTGACAGTGATGCATAAAATGCTAATTTTCATATGGAAGTTATATATTGGTATAAAAAGCAGTAGGTGATTGAACAAATCCCTTGATGTGGATGTCGCCAGCTTGTGTATAAAAATTTTCCCATTCCCGGTCTCCCCTCTTTCTGTCTGTCTTCACGGCACAATGTCATACCTACATGGTGTTTTCTGGTTCATGGAGCTCTCGGGTACTTACGGGGTCACTTGTTTTTTCCGTCTCTCTTTTTGGCAGTGGAGGAGACTGCAGTCATAAGTTCAAGAACCTAATGACCGAAATTGCAAAATCACAGACACTCTGGGACAAATATTGTTCTATACGAAATGAGTAGCAAAAAGTACCTGCCATATTTCCAGTTTCTAAGGAAAGTGAAGTGCACAACCTTTTGCTCTTCGTATAATCTTCCTAACAAAGAGCTTGATGTTGTACAAGGAGAGAGGCTCGAGAGGGAGACATTCTTCCATCCGTTCGGGGCATATATTTTGCGCATCATTGGTGGTGGACTCTCCTCAAGAATCTCCATCTTGCCTTGTATAGGGATCCGTTAGGATTTCTTTATTTGCTGATTTATCTTCATGTGTCCTCCATTGGAACATGGATATCTGAAAAACTGGTGACCATCATTAGTCATGGTTGCTTTGTTTGTCATCTTTAATTATGTCCTTAGACCAGTCTCCAATAACTTGTGCTATGCGGTTTTGATACGTTGTCTCAAATTTTTACATCTTTAAAACACTATTTCTGAGGGGAAAACTATGCAAAACTGGGTAGGTTTTGTTACCACAGCAGCAAAAATGCGAACAGTGTTTCTCTCTCTCTCTCTTTTCGCATTGGTGGAACTCTAGCAATACTTTTTCTACCCGGCGTTATCTTATTATTGATTATTTTCTTGGTTTTACACAAGCAAGTTTTAACTTTCAGATATTTAAACATTGTAGAAACCAACAAATCTCACTTCAGCCAAGAGACATGTAGGATATTTCATTCCCTTGTGACGTGTCAGAGACCAAAACTGTCTAGAAACTCTTGATTTTGGCCCTTGCTAGTCACCTCTCTCTCTCTCACACACACACGCACGCACACGTGTGCTTATAGATGAGAAAGCTTTTTAAACAAATGCAATTTTCTTAAATTCATATGATTATATTCAATATATAATGAGATAAGATTCGATTTGATTAGGTTTAAATCAGTTCACGCTACATAAATGCGCCGTCGAAGATGGCTGGATGGGGACATGTTTTTAGAGAATTTGAGTGGTGGTTTCTTGAAGAAATAATTGATCATTGTAGTGTGGTGCTGAAACTGTACAACCCTGTATATATGCAAAGAAGCAACATTATTGATTACGTCTGAGCTGATAGTCGTGGTAGTGTAAAAATGCTATTATGAATCTCATGACCAAAAAAGATAAAAAAGAGTTTGGATGCATGGAAATAGTATGGAGGGGGGGCCATGTTCACCTTTTAGCCAACAATTTCATGAGGTTTCTAACCAGAGTTATCCGAAGGGGTATGAAATTGGTGAAGGGCCTGGCTCCAGCATCAAAACATGTCTTAGGCATGTCCCTTTGTTCAACAGTATGCATGAGTGACAATTCAACAAGGTAATGAATATATTATCTCACAGCTGGTAACAAGTCAGGATTTAGGATATTTTTCTATATGAAAATTTTAATATATATATTTCGTTTTAAGAAAAAGTAATTTACGTCAAAACTAAGTAAACAATGTAAGAATCGAAACCCCGAAATCATTTCTTAGCAGGTATGTGAGAGCATTCGGAGTCTGCACGACAATACAAGACCATAATACAGAACTTCATAATCATATAATATTTTTAAGTGAGAACTTATTGACTTTTTTCTATTAAATTGTCTGAAAAGGCATATGTTCTGGAAATTTTGGGAG